>JAWZSL010000006.1:24452725-26852725 GCA_034769285.1 Lutjanus argentimaculatus
AAGTTCAGCCACAACGGGCGCTACCTGATGACAAGGGACTACCTCACTGTCAAGGTGTGGGACCTTCAAATGGAGAACAAACCACTTGAGACGTACCAGGTGAGCTTTCCTCCTGCTTTTATGTACCTGTTTCAGGGATTTTCCCAGTTTTTTTTTTGTCAGTCAAAGGTGGAAAAGGCTGGAGAATGTTTTTAGCATGCGCGGCTGTACACAGTTTGGGCGTGCACCTTTGTGTGTCACGCTTTCACTTTTTGCTTAGTCACTTGAGGTCAGACAAAGACATTGAGGGGAAAAAAAGGACAAAAGGGCACAGAACCTGAAACTGAAATAAAATCATGAATTTTCCATAAATATATTAATAGAAAAAAGAAGAAGCACTAAAAATCCAATAAAAAGAGGTGTGTCCTATTTGTCCAGGGTAGTAATATAATTCAGTATTGATTTGGAGGTGCTGGGTCACATGATGAGGAAGCTTTTGAATAAACTGCAATTATTTTCTGTTAAGAAATGTATATAAAATTAGTTATACATTAGCAATGAAAATAGGTGTGCTGTAGTTTAGTATAATTTTACCAATATGGACACCACAAAGGTATTGAAAATAATGTTGGCTTTGTGTCGTTCAGTCAGTAATTTATTGACGAACCCTAAGTGACCTGACAGAAGTTGCGCAGCACTTGTTGCACCTGATCAGGTAGAGAGACGACGAAAAGGAGGCCGACTTGTACAGTGATGATTCAGGTCTTATGACTGTGGGATCGCTGTCACGCACTTCAACTAATGGACTTAATGAATGGACAAAGTACACAGCGGCTTGAACAGCTTTTGACCTATTAATCAGGGAAAATAACTACGCTGACATGCGTAGGTGTTTTTAAATGATCTCTCTAATACAGATAATTGGCTACTGAGGTTTCATGATTACTTTGATCTTGCAGAAACTGTGAACGTCATTCCCTTGCCTCCGCCACACTCAAGTGCCGTGCATAACTGTGTGCTCGGTATAAGCCCACTAGAGCAGTTGCTGATAATAGCCACAATAGTTCTGCCATAAAAAAAGCCTCTGGGCATATATTTTTGTCAAAGGTGGTGAGCTAGATAGGCAGGGAAAATCCTGTGTCGGACAGTTTGAAGGCTCCAAAGATGATTCTCAGCTGGTGGGGTTAGCAAATAATGGTTAGCCCAAGATCAAATCAAAACTTATTGATTTCAGACTAATCACTCAACATAATCCTGTTTCACTGTCACCCTGCCAATCTGTAACTGTGTCATCTCCAGCCATTACCCCAGGAGGGCTTATTGAGCCGAACGTCTGTAAAAAAGACAGATAGTGGCGGTGCTGATGCAACCTGAAGGGCGAAACCTCCCACCGTGTGGTCACCGGGGTCAGACCCTCGCTGTGTGATCAGGGGAAGCCATCTTAGGGCAGGTCATGATTGATAAGGCCGTCAGCTGGGCTCAAGGGATTTCTCTGTTCAATTCCAGCTCCGCCTCCACCTGCTACCTAGCATCTTAGCGCAGGTCACCAGGTCTGGAGGGATTACTGAAAGTAGAGCATATGGCGGTGCAGCTTAGAGTTGTATTGAACTTTAGAGGCTGGAAAAGTGTGACCATAATCCGCCAGCTGGTTCGGACAGTCATGTTTTTATCTGTTTTTCAGGTTCACGACTATTTAAGAGGCAAACTTTGTTCTCTGTATGAGAACGACTGCATCTTTGACAAGTTTGAGTGTGTCTGGAACGGATCAGACAGGTAACATTTACTTCTTATGCCATCTGACACAATGCATTTCATTAACACACATCTTATTTGGATTACAATCATGCACTTTTCAAATATCCTTATACTGCATACTGTGAAATTTTACACATTCAATGATGATCACTTTGCACATTCCTGCAGAAATCTGAACAGATCTTTGTGCTTATTTTTATAAGTGTATGTTATATTTTTCCATATCTTATTGCCAATTTTCTATTTTGTATTTATGCGTCTTGACACATTTTTTTTTAGCTTTATTTATTTTTTCCTACTTAAAATGTATATTGTTATGCACCAAAGTCACCAAGGAAAACTCATCTTATGTGTAAACGTACTTGGCAATACACCCGATTCTATAATAACCCTTTGCTCTCCCCTCTGCTCCTCCACAGCGTCATAATGACCGGCTCCTATAACAACTTCTTCCGAATGTTTGACCGGAATACTAAACGTGACGTCACACTGGAGGCGTCCAGGGAGAACAGCAAACCCAGGGCCATTCTCAAGCCTCGCAAGGTACAGCGCTGCTCATCAATACAAGTGATCTGGTATCTGGAGGTCCTGTGTTTAAGGCAGCTGTTTAATGTTGCCAGGGGATCTCTATCTTAAGAGGTCTCCACTTGGCTTCAGATTATTATTTTTAGATATTCTGATGACTGGGAATCTTCACAGAACAAGCCAGTGGTTTTCAAACTGAGGTCTGGGGACCAACAGGGTTCACTGAGTGGGTTGTAGGGGGTCCCCAGCAAAAGGAGGAATAGAATATTTTAACTTTTATCACACTTTTTGGAAGTTGGAACAACAAGGGAAGAAATAGAGTTGGCTGTGCTGATTAATTGTAATTTATAATGACCCTAGTTTGATCATATCACAGTATGAAGTACATGGACTGTATTAGTTGTGATTGCCAGCAGAAATATGACAAAAAATGTAGAGATGAAATATTTAAACTTAGAGGGAAGCGATTGCTCTATTTTGTTCTTTTACACAGTGTCTCTTCACAACAAACAGTCCAAATGAAGGTTAAAGCTGCACCAATCAATATGTTTTTATGAACAATGGATCAAATTAATATGTGAAATGTGAGAGAGGTCACTCGAAGCGATGAACCCGCAGAGAATCATCACCTGACTTTGCAGTTCCCCTCAGCTTTGTGGAGCGTTAGCGTCTTTCGGCTTATTGTTTTGGATTTACAGCCTGCAACTTTACTGTTTTGATTCACTCTCAGTGCTCTCATCAGCCTCATTTCTAGCCAAAATAGGCAGCTGTTTTCAGCAACAACAACAACAACAAAAAAAGCTCTGATAAACCGACCGTGGACTATCTGCCCAACAAATGGCAAACTGGCAAATTTAGCAACGAGCTGGTGAACATAATGGAGCATGTAGCAGCCACATATTTCCTTCACGGGTTGGTAGAACCCCAACGCAGAGCTAAAATAGAGTGAATAATGGAGTAAGTGTTGGGTGACCAGAAAGGAATGCTAATGTTGCTCTGTGTCTCCTGGATGTGTAAATAGGGAACTGTTTGCTAACACATACCTACTTTATGAGGTGATAATACTTTAATCTAGTAGGAGAAATAAGCTCTTCTGCACCCATAAGGCTTTTTTTTTTGGTAACCTTTTTTTTTAGGGCCCTAATGGTGTCTAGTTAAGAATTTTTCATGTTGTTCAGTCAACTAATGGCTCATGGGATTTGTTTGCCGGCCATCTTGAATTGTTATTCACGAGAGTGTTGAATCAACACAAGAGACAGCAGGCAGACGAAAAATTAATGCGCTTTTTCATATAATTCTGACACCAGGATTTAAATGGGAAGGTCAAATAACACATTTTAGGTGCATAACAATATAACTTATACTATTTGGAGACTTTTCAATTCCCACATATTGCATTGTTAAAAGAGTTAACTTGTTTAAAATGAAACACTAAAAGTTACTTTGTTATGATTGGGGCTCTTTGTTTTTCACCAGTAAAGAGAAAAGACATGAAAAATTCTAGAAATCATTAGGGTCCTGAAAACAGATTACAAAAGCCTACTTCTCCTACTAGAGTATAAGTCAGTCACAGCTTGTTCTGTTGCTCCCAAGTGGAAAAATAAATAAATGAACACGCTTTAACGTCCCTGAAATCACTGTTTATTTATGTTTCCAACTTGCGCACACTCACATCTTAACGCCTCTTTATCCCCGTTGTTGTCCTCCAGGTGTGTGTGGGCGGGAAGCGGCGTAAGGACGAGATCAGCGTAGACAGCCTAGACTTCAGCAAGAAGATCCTTCACACCACGTGGCACCCACACGAGAACATCATCGCCGTCGCGGCCACCAACAACCTCTACATCTTCCAAGACAAGGTCAACTAAAGGGCAGTCTGCCCCTGCTGACCCCTGACCCCCCCACACACACCTGAGGGGCTCCTGGGTTGGAGAAAGACACCCTTCTCCTCCTGTCCCTCTGTCTTGTTGCTGAATTTCGCTGCTGATCTGCTGAGGACGTGCAGAGATGACTATCCAGAGTGAATTTTGGGAAGCGGGGATACAACCTGGATACAACCTGAGGAAAAAACTTCCTCGAAAAATCAAGAATGGACTTTCATTCTTCAGTTTGACTTCTAATTTAATTTATTTAGCCATGCGGACACCTGGAAGAAGTGAATCCTGTGCATTTATGCAACGAGAGGATTGCTGCATGAGTGACATGATGTAGCAGCCCTCTGGACCCTGAGGAAAGGGGCTGGATGTGGGTACACTGAACATAAAGTAGAGCACACACAGACAGAAACCTCATGGCTTATTGTCATGTAGCAACAGTGCCCCCTCTGTTTCAACCTGCTCATGCTAGAGTGCATGTGATCGCCCTGTGGCCTCGAGCTGAGGCGACGTTTCGGACAGTGCGACCCGCTGCAGAAGAGGAAGAGACTGTTAATCCCCGACCCCAGAAACTGAGAGTTTTCTCCGCCTGTGACACAACGTGTGGTCAGTCTTTCTAGTACCGATTCTGTGTCTCCGTGGTGAGGCTGCTGTAGTCTGTAATGTGAATGAAGCCCCTCCAGGCTGTGTCAATGGTTTTATTTAATGCTGTTGTTTTTTCTTGAGTCCTTCTCTCGGTCAATGAGTCTGTTTAGAAGCTGTGGTGCCTTCTTTTGGTATGTGCGGGGTTTGATGTAGTGGGAGCGGGAGGGAGGGCGGGAAGGGGACTGAGTACAAGGCAGGAGTGTGAATGTTTCAAATGACATGTAGGATTTTTTTTTCTTTTGTTTTTTCGTTTTTTCTCTTTCTCTTTAAACAAAAACGAAAAAAAGCTCCACTGAGGATCCCAAGTGGACAAAGTGCTTGAGGCAGTGTAGTCAAAATTACATGATAGCACCGGCTACATGCTTGTGAGTTCAGGGGAGGACGCTGTGATATATAAGTTGCTCTTATCACATCGCAACCAGTCTGATGTCATCTGTTTGCAAGAGACACGACAAAGCCACGTTAATTTATTTTGCAAAATTCCTGAAAATGAAAAATCTGAACCCACATTTGTGGGGTTATTTGCATAGGACTGAAAATGATCTGTAGATGGTAGAAGCGTAAACTTTTCATTGAACTTAAACTTGAGATTTCTTGGCATAACATAATGCTAGCATAGCTTTTTTTTTTGCATGTGTTGGATCTGATGAACCTGACAGCCTGCACATAGATATCTGAACATCTACAGATCATCTGAGGCACTATGCAACTAAAATACTTTCTGCAGAGATGGCCAGTTTAAAAATGTTTGATTTGAGATCGCTGCGGTGCCTGTCCATGTCCCACGGAACAGTAACAGGTTGAATTTCAGCACTCAGCTCCGATCAGTTGTCTCAGATTTGTTTTAAGAGCCAACTCCCATCAAGGAAAAGAGGTCAAAGGTCTAAATGAACTCTGTGAAATCAGGGAACTGTTAAGTGTGATTCCTTTAAACAGTAATGTCTTCTAAACAACCTCCTTTGTGACACTAATTGAAACAAAAAAAAAAACCTTTTATAGCTCAGAATGTATTGAAATGCAATTAATTACCATGCAGTCTTTATGCTTACTGGACTTTCTTTGAATAAAAAAGAATAAAGATGTGCAAGTTCAAAGCGTGCATTGTTGGACCTCCTCTGTTCACGTTGCTGACTCATTGAATGTAATCATGATTCATGTCCTGACTGTGTTCATTGCTGCTTGTGGTGCAATGGCGCCCTCTTGTGGATGAAGAGTGAGACATGTGAAGACAGCCTGGCTGTTGCATAAAAGGGTGGGAACATGATTTTCATCAGCTGGACACAGTTGGTGGTTGATTTCAAGTTACTAGCCACTGTCACAATTTTCTTAATTTCTTTTGATTATTCTTTTTATTCATATTTTACTAATTAACTACTGTAAGGGCAAAAATCCAGCTTCCAAATGTGTGGTAGGCAGTATATGTTTAGCATAACTGGGAAAAAAAATCCATAATAACCTTTAAGCATAATATAATTCAAGTGGTCTGAGTTCTGCACATCTTCTTTGTTCTGTTTATAGGCTTTAGATAATCTACCCTGTGATGGGAGACTTTGGTGAATCATGGTTGAGACCCTTTTACACTGGACTAAAAACACCCACTAACATCTGGCTTTTGTCTTTAAAGGGAAAGAGTACAATCTGCATTCAGTCCTGAGTCAAATTACTCTGCAGTGGTCACATGTATTTATCGACTCGTTATCTCAACGTGACAACCAAGTGGAATTTTTGAGCCTTTACAGCAGAGGCAATAAAAGTTGCTGCCTCTGTCTGTTTGCCCCTTTTCCACACACACGTGCTGGCTTCACTTGACACGGTTTGGCACATCAGCCCAGCATGCCGAAGTTTGCACCCGCATGAAGGTGTGTCTTTACTGTAACTGGACTGGAGTACATATATATGTGTATATAATATATATATATATATATAGATAGATAGATAGATAGATAATAGATAGATATTCTTCTACAGAAAAGTCCCCCATTATTTTGTTATCTAAAAAAGTTTATTATGAATCAGCAAAATCAGGAAATGTTGGGCTTTCAACAGCAGTAACATGACTCCTATCCACTAAGCAAAAATAAAGCAGATACCTGAAAGTACAAACAGGGATGCAGGAGAGAAACTAAACTTCAAACTACAAAGATTCAGTTAGAAGCTACAAAGGCACTGACAGCTGAACGCGCAGAGAAGATGCAGACGCTTTACAGGACACATCAGGAAAAAAAACAGAAAGGCAAACTCACCTACTGGCAATGGGAAATGCACTGCAATGGCATATATGCAACTAAGTTTGGTGTCAAAATGCTACAAAAGATTCTGGTGATAAATAGTTGATTGTTAGGTGAGTCACATTCCCAGTTCATCAGACACTGATGGTGTGGGTTGGTGGCCCAGATCCAAACTGTCAGGTTGGACAAGCTAAGTATGAGACTCAACATCAACAATCAGCTATCTTCCTCCAGAATGCTGCACCTTTAACGTTGCTGAGCCAACTTAACTTTCACAAATGACAAAATCCCCCTGTATTGCTGGTGGACACTTCGGATGTTATATTTCACGCTTGGTTTGTGAAATTATAAAATGCTTTTGCTGTAAAAATACTGATTTTGTGCTGAAGAAATCTATCATGAATAATCACTTGTATCTCTATGAAGTCCTCACTTTATTGACCACTAATTCGCAAACACTTACACAAATTAGAAATCCGATACATTCATCTGTCGTACTGTGCACATTATGCAGAGTTTTTCTAATTGGCCCCGTGAGGCTGTAGACGACGCACATTTTGTCAGCTGGGGACAGCAGCTGTCAATCAAAAAGCATCTTTATAACCAGCTGCTGGAGCTGAATCATTGTGCCTCTGGATAAACCTGGGGACAGACAGGAGCTCCACTGTGATCATCAATCATCGATCGATGCCTTCTCTGATGCAAATAGGTTTAGATTGAGAGTTGGAGTATTGCTACATATATTAAAGCCTTTGACGTTTCCTGTCCTTTCTTTTTTGGAAAAGATGGATAAGTTGAGTGGGAACAATGCGACAGTGGTGAACAGCTCCATAGACAAGTGGTCGTTCACTGAACGGGGCTCATACCAGCACCTGGACCCCTGGGAGCTGAGGGTCTTGGTGCCGGCTATCCTAGGATTCATCTGCATCTTGGGTGTGGCTTGTAATCTTTACAGCGATGGTCATCCTGTTCTCCAACGCTCACAGGGGCAAACTATCTCTCATCAACTCCCTCATCTTCAACCTGATGTTTGCTGATGGACTGGTGCTGGTGTTCATGGTGCCCTTCAAGGCTGCCTCCTACTCCAAAGCCAGCTGGAATCTGGGCTGGGTGGTATGCAAGACAGCCGACTGGTTCCTCCAGTCCTGCATGGTGGCAAAGAGCTTCACAGTGGCTGTCATGGCCAAAGCGTGCTACCGCTATGTGTCCAACCCCACCAAGCAGGTGAGCATCCACCTGGGCTCCATCCTGGTGGTGTTCTTCTTCATCTGGCTGTCTGCCTGCTCGTCACGATCCCACACTGGCTGTTTGCAAGGCTACAGAGAGAGATCCGCGGGCTGGTGTGTGTGCTGGTAGTTCCTCCTGAAGCCAGGGATTTCATGTCTGTGTACGTCAAAGCGTACCCCCTGGGGGTCTACTGTGCCCCTCTCAGCTTTGCCCTGATGTATTTCTGGAAGGCTTATGGCCAGTGCCAGCGTCGCTCCAGTAAGACTCAGAACCTGCGCACACAGATCCGATCCAGAAAGCTCACCTTGATGCTGTTCAGCCTGACGGTGGCCATGGCGATTCTCTGGCTTCCACAGTGGGTGGTGTGGGTTTGGGAGCGTCACATAGCAGAGAAGGAAATCAAAGGGGCTCAGCCCCTCGTCCCCTCTCTTCCCCTTTTTCTAACCTCTCTGCTCAGCTGCTCACCTTCTCTCTGTCCCTGGTGAACCCTCTCATTGTCCTGTCCCTCTCCGAGGAGTTCAGAGAGGGCTACAGGGGGCTGTGGAGGCGCCTCACCCTACGCAAACAACCTCCTCCGAAGCCAAAACCCGGACCTCACACCCCCACGGCTCTCCAGTCACCTTGCCCCAGACCAGAGACTTCTGTCCACATGCGGGGGGAGAGGAGCCTTCGATCGAGCTCCAGCCATGGTCCCAGCAGAGAGGCTCAGCCCCATCCAGAGCAAGGAGGAGGAGGAGGAGAGAGAGAAGCAGACACGGTGAGCCTCAAAGATGGGATTGTCTTGCCTGATGTGGAGCAGTTCTGGCACGAGAGGGAGACGGGATCGCTCACAGAGGAAAACGATCCTGTGCCATGGGAGCATCAGAGCAAAGAAGGAAGAAAATAACATCCACCCTCCAGCTGATCTTAACACTGTATGTAATCTTCAATGCAGTTTCAGGTGAATGGACTGCTGAGTGCTGCACCGTATATCATTGATATTCTGTCAACTGTGTTTATGATATTATTCAAAGGTAAGAAGTGCAATCAGTGTGGAATATGAGTGTGCACTAAAAATAGAGCAGTATCATCTGCATATATAATAAATCTTGCATATATAAAGCTGTCATTTTGTTGATTAATGAGATAGAACTAGATTATGATTGGTGTAAGTGTGTGCCTTTTTGGTGGCTGTAAATTAAAGCTTCTGGCATGGATGATTATAATTTCAAATATTAGATATATATATACATACTATATATGCATATATTTTATTCAGTGGTGAATGAACATTGTAAGTTGCTTTTTTAAGTATTTGGACATAATACTGAACTTTTTTTAAATTACTAGTGTGCAATGAATCCTCTAGTAAAATGTGATGTGATGTCTTAATTGGACATCTTAATTGGAGCTAGATGCTATTATGGTAAATGTATTTTGCAGTCATGTAAAATTGAGTATATGCCCTTTAGATATTAGTGATGTTTTTGTGCGACAGTGAAAGAGTCTGTTTCCTGTTCACTTTCTGTGAGAGAGATTATTTTGTAATCATTGTGCATCAAAATGTTTACAATAAAGACAACTCTAAAATGTAGCCTGTGTGTGATAAAACTTGTCTTTAAGGGGAATCTATTAATCCAGCGATTATTTTCACAACTAATTTTTTTTTCTCAGAAGACAGGGTGACGTCACCAAATTGCCTCTTTTGTCCAACCAACAATCCAAAACCCAAATACTCTTCTTTTGCTGTTATAAATGACAAAGACAGGCAACAAATCCTTACATTTAAAAAGCTTGGAGCTTTGCTGACATTTTTTGCCTTTGATCTTCTCGAGCCTTGACATTGACACTGTTGCAGCTCCACTTGTCTGCATGGTGGGAAAATTTATATAGAGGTGAAATATAGAAGCACAACAGCAGTATAGTTGATTATGTGGTTAAATTAATGACACAGACACATACACTTACACACACAAACACACACATGTACAGTAGAGTCTTAATGAGATGGATCAGACATGAGCGGATGATCTCCCGCTGACATCAGGTCATTAAATATACTTTCATAAGGGCATCCATTAGAATTGCCATGGGTTCTAATTAGAGGTAAAGAGCTTTGGTGTAAACTCAGACGGAGTCGTTTCAGTGGACTCACATCTGTGGGAGTCTCATAAGGAATTCTCTCTTCATTGATCTGAATACACATGATAGGTCAAAACCTCACAGCTAAAGGGATAAACAACATTAGGAAACAGTGCCTGAGCTGATCTGTGATCGATTTGTCCGTCTGATGCAACAAAAATCCTGCTGTGCTGAACATTAAAGCCACATGAAAATATGATACTGCTTTTCGCTTTTATGAAAGACCTATTTGACATCTGGTTAAATGTTGGCGTAATAAAATTAGCGCAGAAGAAGATTTAAGATTTGGAGTCTTTCCATACTTACCTTACACCTTTTCTTACCCCCTCCTCCTTTCATGACATTTTCCGCTCATTAATCATTTATGTTGACCTTTTATTGCCAGAGGCAAGTACCTCAATCAGAGCAACACTTAACTATATAACCCACCATCAGTCCCCGGGGTAGTGACCCAGCCATAAACAGGCAAAAAGCTACGCACTTAATTGTTCGACTGAAATGTTAACCTTCACTGTATAAACAGAGAAATGATTTAAGGTTAATTTACAGCAGTAACACAAAAAAATATGATAGTTGTTGCACCATCTTTAAATACACAATGTGACCATCATTTCCAGCTGTTACTGTTTAACACCTCTGGCTCTGGCATTTAGTCTGCTCAATGAGCCAGTAAATCTGCAGTTGTGGGATTTTTCTTTTAGCCTATTTCAGCAGATGAGTCTACAGCTGCAAATCAGTGACAGGAAACTCCATCCGATCCAGGCCATCCCATATTTAAGACATACTGAATGCTGAGTAAAATCCTACACGTCTATGGTACAACAGCCCAGGTGTTTTCACCTGCTTTGCCTGATAAGACTGTGAATATGCAGGCAAGCATGTCTCCCATCACTCAGCATTGTGGGATTTCGAGCAAAAAGTGAGGTCTGTCCCAATTTTATGCCACTGCTTGAAAAGGTATGTACTAAATACTTAATAATCTATATGGTATGCTGTTTTTGCTGTAAGAAGCCTATACAAGAAAATCAAAATGCACTCACACTGTGCATTAATCATCACAAGAACAAAGCAAAATGTTTTTCCAAAGATTTAAAACTTATCTTTTGTTTTTCTGGATCTTTATGCAGCTGTCTTGCTGCAACAATTAATTTAGTCCAGTTTATTATTTTTTTTGCAGCTGTGAGGAGCTCATCCATTCCCTGAGTACATTGCAATGTGGGACAATAGTGTGCATCATCAGCACACTCGAAAAATAAAGCATGTGTCATGTTTCCGGTGTTAGAACATTTTTTGTGGTGACCTAAGCTTCTGAAAGCCTCGACACCAGGCTTATTAACTGCAGCCCGCAGGTCCGACATGGCCCTTTTAATTTTTCTATGGGCCACAAGACGCTGCCTGCAAATCAGGCTGTATGTGTTTTCCCTGTGCTGTGTCCCTTCGTTCTCTCTCTCCACCTTCACCCTTAATTGCACATGAGGTGCACCTGGCCTGACTGAGGTGTTTAAAGCACCTGTGCAGGTAGCAGAAGTTAGATGTGGTGTGGGGGAGTGCTGTGTTCTGGCTCTCAACATGGGATTGTTTTGTGTTGTTCTGACTATTGGCCTTTTTGTTAGTCTTGGGATAAGTTTGTCTTAATTTAGTATTGATTTAGTATCTTTATTTGTATTTTGCTTTCATAAATCCCATGTATTTGGTCATTTTAAGGTGTCTTTCTGTGGGTGATTTGGGTTAATTGTGGTGTGTTTTTTTCCCCAGTAGGGTCACCTTTGGGTGGGGTGTAACACATACTGTATGTCCGAGCTACTCTGAGACCTCTGAACCATAGACTGTATGATCTGAACTTACATGGTATTGATTATATCTTGTTAAAGCACCTGTGTGCTGTGATTGGTTGCAGTAGGATTCCACCTGCACTCACTCAGTCAAGCCTCATGTTTCGCTCTGGACTGATGGGCCACAGAGAAACTCCGCTTCAAAATCTCTCTTTAAAAGCTAACGAGATGTTTTCCTGAGGGCTCAGTTAATATATCTATTAACATTATAATGTGACAGTTTTTTTTGTAGCCATTAATTCACAAAGTGTTCTGTGTGGCCCACGAAGCCCCAGTGATTTTCCTATTTGGTCCACTTGCTGTTGAGGTTGAACAGCTCACATCCACAGTGCACCAGCCAGGTTTTTTACTTAGTGTGCCTGATTAGACCTCAGCTGCTTCACTTGCATCCATTTAGGCAGGACAGCTTCCACATTTATCACACTGGCTGTGTCTGAAATCCCTCAATCACTCACTCACTATTTACTTCTTCAATAACAATAAATTGATGCATGATTGACGATGCATTAAGTAGCAGTCAATATGCCATGTGGCATATGGTGCTGTATGGCGAGTAGCATATTGTGATTTTGAAGACAATCACCATTATTTGTTACCTTGCAATGCAGCTGGATTTGTAACATCATGCAAGAATACCAGGCTTCCCGCTATCTGTTTATGTCTGCACCAAAAGTAGTGCAGCTGATCAGCAGCCTAGGAGGGACTCTTGACAGCTACGGGCGTGGTTTTAGGTGTGACGACAGCGAGAAGCGTCCATGGAAGCAACTCGTCTTGAACAAACAATGGCAACTGTGATAGCATCAGTTATATCAGAACTGAAGAGAATTTTCTTCATTGAAAGAAGAGCAAAGAACAACACTGAAGACTTTTCTCAATGGACAAGATGTTTTTCGCTCTTCTCCCAACCGGCTGCAGCAAGAGTTTGATCTGATTGGCTGAAGTTAGCCTGTGATAGACAGATGGTTCATCCAATGACCTGCCAAGAGTTTTTTTTTTAAAGTGCCTGCCCCTTTCCAAACAGTTTCCAAGGACGATTTCCCAGAAGCTTCTGTGTAACAAATAATCTGGTGTGTCAGGTCACCAACAGATATAATATTTTGTAACCTCATCAGCCAAAGGCAAATTTATGTATGGACACTACATTTCTTCTTTTCTCCACAATGCATACATCTTACTCAAACACCCCTCCAAAAAGAGCTTTCATATTATACTGACCTGATTAATTTTATATGCATATTGATATGAAATAGTAGGGAAAACACAGCTGTTACCGATGATACTAATTAAGGCCCTGTTCCATTTATGGTTGCAGAGGTTTTTCAGTGAGCCACGAGTATCATTAGTATCATTGGTCACACCTGTGTTTACTCAACAATTTTCATGTAAAAATGTCTGCTGTGAAAACGGTCTAATGGTGCATTTATGGAAAATAAACTGTAAATAGGGACTGATTTCAGACACGTTCATTATGTGGTTTTGTGAGCTCATAAAGTCCTCGGCAGGTCTGATCAGACACATCCTGAGTGTAATTAGCAGAGTAATTGCAAACGTCTGTGCACTGTGACTCAGCATTTTTCCAGCTGGACCTCTTTAGGTCAAAGTGCAACTAACAATCTTCTGCATTCGAGTTACATTTCACTGCCTCATTTTACAATCTCTCCTGCTGCCCACAGAGTTTAAAACAACTTATTACTATTATTATTATGCTCAACGTGATAAAATTGTTTAGACTAAGGTGTTTCTCAAATGGTGTACTAGTGCTCCTAGGGGTACTTTGGAACACTGCATATGAAAACAGTTCTGCATGATTCCTAAAATAATACTACTAGAATACAATTATACAGCAAGCCCAATAAAAAGTATAAATAAGGTTGATTAAACCACATTTTATATGCAATATTTCTGTTTTCAACACAACTGTTTACTGCCTTAAAACCTCACAGAGGACAGCAAAAAATATGATCATGTTCACTGTGAGCGGGAAGCCAGTTACTGATCTATATTCTATGAATGACAGATGAAAATCAAGAAAATTAATTTGTAGTTATCAGTAATACAGCTAAAACCGAGCCAACAAAATACCATTAGTACCAGGCAGAATATGTTTTAATGGGATTTATCTCAATGAGCTGACACTGATGATACAGGCTACCTTTTTTTTGGCCATGCTTTATTTTACAGTGCACTAAAAAAGATGTAACAAGCTGTACTTTTTATAAGACAAAAACTAGAAATAATATGTTCTTTATCAGACACTATTAGGCCCTCTGGGCCCTAATTAGACTTTATAAGAGGGTAAGAAGTTCACATATTACAATAGAACTGTACTACTTCTTTGATCAAATCACAGTATCTGCCTGTAATTTTACCCTCCTTTAGTAGATCAGGTTCACATTTTGTTTTTAAATGGGGAAGTAGCAGATATATGATTTCACTTTTTCACTTCTTACTTTTACACCACAGTTCTGTTATAATGTGCCCTTAATTATCCTCTAATATAATCTAATAAGTTTCTAATCAAGGGTCTAATCCTGGCTAATAAAGAACATAAATCTAGTTTTTGTCTAATTTGATAAAAGCATGGCTTGTTACTTCTAATTAGTGTACCATTAGGTGTTTGATGTCTAATTAGGATGGTGCTTGTTTGATTATTGTCTAATAAAGAACTTATGATTTCTATTTTTTCTCTTATTTGATACAAAATAGAACTTGTTAAGTCTTATTAGTGTACTGTAAAATGAAGGAGGACCTTTTTTCTACCAAATGTCACATACTAATGTTTTGCGCTGATACGTGGCTGAAAAAATATTTGTTGAAAAAAAGTTGGAGACCTACTCGTCATTCCATTAAATGTTAAATGTACAAATAAAGACAATTTTTATTTTTAAACCCATATAGAGGAAGTAATAGTTAAATGCAGTACTGTTAGGGTGCATAGATACTGATGTTTGCTCTTAGTTGTTCTAGATTGTATCAGTTAATGATTTTATTGTGTTTTTTCTGCAGAATGTTTTACTATAAAACTTAAAAATGTCATGTAAAAATGAAGAGAGTTTAGGATAAAAAAAAATCAGAGAAAATAAGGACTGATTGAGAAAAAAACTGAGCATGATAATCAGCATTACAAGTGGAAAAACATCTCAGGCTTAATTGGGTCATTATACAAGGCAGGGAGCTTTCAGCAGGTGAGATCCTCTCTCCACTGCCCTCCTGGCTGCATCGCGCTCCCGCTGCGAGGGGAGGCGGGGGTGTCACCCCTGCGTTTTATCCCTCAGCCAATCATCATCTCTAATAAATGAAACTCCACAGGAAGTGACATGCTAGCTAACGCTAATTATGCTCAGCAGGAGAGGCTGCAATTAAGCCACATGCTAAAACCTTTGGCTGCCAATGCCACGTTGTCTCCCTCTGAGTCACAGCTACCTTCGCCTCCCTTTGGTCCCGTGGAGGATCACCTGGCTGCTCAGTCCGCGCAAAGCTGACCTGAGAGAGAGTGTGTGTGTGTGTACGTGTGTGTGGTTGTTTTTGTGTTGGAGGAAGGTTGGTTCAGGGGGTCTGACCTTGGTATTTAGCAGTCTTTTGATTAGAATAAATCAGATAGCTTTCATCTCAGCGAAGGATGTGGAGATCTAAAGGGCAGCCACCTTTCAGCCTTTCCAGCAGTGCTAAGAGGGGTGTCATTTAAACCTAAACATACACTATTGATTTGTAACTGATGGTTTAAAAAGCGGAGGGATGGCATGGACATCAAAGGCCTCCTCTGGTACTAGCAACAAGTGTCCAACTATAGACCCTTTTACAGCTGACGTCATCGAAGAGCTGCGCGCGCATTTTGGCAACAGAAGTAGCGGTCTCCTCCAGACGAGTTATCAAACTGCAAAGGTTGAATTAAACATTTTAACAGCACCAAAATCACCAAAACATTTGTTTATTGAGTATATGATACTTCAGAATTGATATTCCAGTGGTCGATATAAGTTGTTAAAACTTCCGAAAGATTGTGACCGTTTCAGAGCAGTTGGTGGCGTCTATGGCTGCAACCTATTAAAAGTGTTAATTATACTGAGAACACGATTAAAACTGCTCATGTTTGCAGCGGCCCATTGACAAGCTGTTGTGGCCCGCCGTGCTTCCGTCGCCAAGATGCGCGCGCAGCTTTCTCATTGTTTGCAAACTGTAAAAGGGTCTATAAGGGAAATGAATCAATTTAAAATAGAGCAGAGGTGTGTGAACAGGACTTGGACTCAAGACAGACTTAGAGACTTCACTAAGCTCCGCCCTCCTTAGTTACTGTTGCTACGTCTGTCAAGCTTTCCATTCATGCGCTACAAACATGCAGTTTACAGTGGTAACGGAGTCAGATTCAACATCAGAATTGTGAGTAATTTGATTCTTTGATTCTACAGAGAAGTGAACTAATGCATCTGATCATTTCTCGGCAAAAAGGGTGGCACTCACAAGCAGATTTCATGTGTAGCTGGCTAATGTAAGCTAATGCTAATGCTTTAACTCCTTGAGTCAGCTGAGCCGCCCACTTTCTGATGTTTCCTCAGACAAATTTAAAAAGGGAAGTCTGTTTAAGGTTCTGAAATATGTGAAGTTACTTAACAGCTGAGTACATGATATGACGTTAATCCTAAAAGACTGAGGCTAAAGCTACATCCCAGCCAACACTAGTCGGACGGTAAAATGATAGACAACAGAAATACACTCATTAACACAGGCAGGGTTCAGAATTACACAATGGTTTTCGGGGGAGCCCTCGTGTCATCGTCGTGTCGTGCTTACACAAAACATGCTAAACTTGCAGTTTATGTGAGAGAAGATAAAGAAAAAGTTTAATCCAGTCCTCACACGTGTGCTCTTGTGTTTTATGTTTTTGAAAGACACCACCCTCCGAACTCATGGGACATCTAGTATCACTTTTCCCAGAACCCCATGCACACCACTTCAACATGAAGAGAAATGCGAAGCTTGACAGGCCTGCAGCTCCTTAGTCACAGTTGCTAATCTATGATTAGATAAATTTTTCTGTAAAAAAGGGTTAAAGTCAATTAGACTTAGGCCATTATGTTTGAAAATTAAACATTTACTTTTCACCAAAATTAAGTTTTTAAAGGTAAATCATAATTTTCCTTCATTCTGTAATAAAAACAATAAAGAAATCATGGCAGAAAGTGACATTATTCAGACGACGTAAAATGTCTATTTTGTACACCCGTTACTCAATTCACATGTATGAGTAAAAAAAAAATTACATTTAAGAACTGAAAAAATTTAACTTAAAAAAGTTGTCAAAACCATTATTACAAAATACTGAACCTAATGAGATTGCATTTTGTTATACTATTGAATAATCTATTTGAAATTGATGTTTTTCACTTGCTTTAAGGCCAATTTGTTAGAAAAACGGCAAGCTGTCAAGATTTAGGTATCCAAAGAGTTCTGTTTAAACCAGCGCAGCACAGCACTTGTGGCAAAAAGTTATTTCCAACCATCTTACTTTTCTGGTGAATTAATCATTTAACAACAGCAGCTTCTTCATTGCACTTTCTCTTCTCTTCTCGAAAAAAAGTAGATGACATGAAAAAATTCAGCAGGCAGAAGAAAGTAAGATGAAGAGGAAAGGGGAAAGGAAAAGTGGAAAAACACCCTTCTTTACAATAATTGAAATATCTATGTAAAAATAATTAAATGCTGTACAATAATATTAGTTTAAAAACAGTTTTCTCTACTTTACAATATTCATGTTACAAAACCATAATCGGGACGTAAAAACGAAATAAAGTAGTGCATAAGTACGAATAGAGTATTGTTTAGTGTATTTAAGTCCAAAAGACATGCAGTAGAGCTACTGGTCACTCGTAAACACCAGTTTCTTCCCGCAGTCTTGAGAGCCAGTCAGCGGATTTTTGGTGTGTAAAATGCAGAGTGTGGACAACTGCATCTTGACTGTGTGTTTCTGCATGATTGTTCTGCCTGGATGTGGGGTCATGTTGTACCTGATGTGCTTGGCGTATTTAAGTGTGCCAGTAGCAGTGTTCTCTTTGGTTATACTGGGTCTGTGTCGTGATGAATGAAAAGAAGAAAACGAGACCAGTGAGAGAGAGATATGAAAGGAGAGAGAGAAGGGGGATCAGTCCAAAATTATTTATTACATCGCAACTGCTGTTCCATACAAATTAAACATTGTCCCCCCTCATTCCCCCCTATCTTAAAATGTCAACAAACATTAACTTTGTAGAAATTAAAATGTGTTCCTTATGTTGTTTGACTATCATTTCTTAAAAATTTAGCTACAGTAGCTGCTAACCAAAATCATTCTAGCATGTGCATATGCTGTAAATTAGGCTAATCATCATCAATGCTAACAAAACTAATCAAATCAAATCCAACAATAATATAATATGTAATATAAAACAATCAAATACAGTTTCTACTCACCAAATAATTAGTAAGATGGAGATGGATCAGGAATGGCAGGTAACAAGCTTCACATGTGCAGCTCAGGCAATTTTTTCCCAGAATGCCAAAATATTGCATGATACTGTTATCTAAGACACTTTAACGGTTTAAAGTGCTGTATAATAGGAATACATTAGAGTTCAGTTAAAAAAACAGTAAATGAGCTGTAATTTCACTGATTTTCTGTAATATTAACAGTAAAGCACTGTTTATTGAAAAAAACACCTTAATACTGTTGAAATTCTGCCGTAAATTTACAGAAATTATTTACAGTGTATGATTTATCGATACAGTTGCTGTTTGTAAAAGGGGCTTAATTAGGGTCAATTAGACTTGAGCCTTTTGATTTGAAAATACTTCATAGCTTCTCCAAGCCCAAAGATTTAAAATTATTTAAAAAGTGTGACATGAATCCATTAATTTTCCTTCATTTCCTGAATAAACTACTATTAAACATTACTCATTCCCAGAAAGTCGATACTTAATTCAGACGACGTACTCAAATGTCTTTTGTCCACAACCTAAAGATATTCAATTCACTGTAATAGAGTAAAAAAACAAGACAATATTCACATTTAAGAAGGTGAAATCAGACCATTTAGACTTGAAAAAAGTTAGTCAAACCCATTAATCAAATATCAAAATAGTTGGCAACCTCAGCCAGTAGAGACCTTAGCATTTCTGTCCTCACTGACTGATTGGTGGACTTAGTTTGAGGACTTGTCTGGTCTTTTCTTTGCTTGTAGGCCAAGTTGATGAATTACAACGGCAGCTGCAAGGTGTTATTTCCAAAGAGGTTTGTTACAGAGCGGCAGCGCAGTCGCCCCAGCCACTTTCGGATGAATAAGTTAGCTTTCCCATCCATCTTACTTATTGTGGGCGAGGGCGTTTCACTCATTTACCACATCACTCTCTCTCTCTCTCTCTCTCTCTCTCTCTCTCGAAGAAGAAGAAGAAGAAGAAGAAGAAGAAGAAGAAGAAGAAGAAGAAGAAGAAGAAGAAGAAGAAGAAGAAGGGGAATGTGAGGAGGAGGAGGAAGAAGAAGAATGAAGAGGGAAAGGGGAAGAAGGGGGAAGAAGAAGAAGACGACATCTTAAATAATTGCAAATATACTATGTAAAAAATAATAAATAAGCTGTAAATTAATATTTCAGTTTAAATTTCCCTCATACAGTTTTCTCTTCTTCTCCTCCTCAGTATTTTTATTTACAAAGCATCCATCCATCCAATCCAGGGGCCAGTCAGTTATAAAAACAAACATATAAGCTAGTGCATAAGTATCGATATAGATATTGTTTCCCAGTTTGCCTATTTTTACAGTCAGCAGAAAGTCATGTCAGAGCAGCTGAAACATGTACTCCTGTTAAACACTAGTTTAACATTCCTGCAGTTCTCTGAGGAGCAGCAGCAGATTCTTTGGTTGTAAAAAAAATAGCAGAAGTGGAACAAACTGCATCTCTGACATGTTTTCTCCAATCATGATTAGTTCTGCCCTGGATGTAGAAGAAGTCATTGTACCCGACTGCTGCTTGCAGATATTTTAAAAGGTGCAACAGTAGCAGTGTTACTCATTTGGTAAAAAACTACTGAGCAGCTCTTGAATCCTGATAATGAAAAAAATCACAAAACGCAGCCAGTTAAAATGTACAACATTATATTTTTTTATTTTTCCATGTGTTTATTTAAATTCCAGTTGAAGACAGTGTTGCACAGTGTCCAGGTTTGCATAGGTCTGATAAGAAGGTAAAACATGGCAGCTGACAGGCTGAGTTTCCATATCACAGATAAAACCAGGTCATCCCACACGCAGTCAAATGGACCACGATTTTCAACAGTACCTTACAGTAACACCAAAGTTATCACTGTTACATAACCTGCAGTCACATAACATCTTCTTCTCAGATAGAAAAGTCGCTTTAGAGCATTTTGGTCACCAGGGAACTCCCACTGTAACATCTTTGGACAAACATGCAAAATTATTAAACTTTATGGTACAATTTAGAGACGTTTAACTAATTTGTTTGATTAATTTTTGTCCATAATTTTACATGATTTGAAATGTTGCCCTGCACAAAGACACCTTGATTGGATTATCAGTGACAGAGCTATGAATTAAAGTGATATGTCACCCCAAATATTAATTATATCAAAATATTCACTATCTGTAGACTTAAAAGGTGCCCTTTACTAGTGGAAAGATGTTTTTACAGCCACCTTTAACACCATCATGAGGTGAGTATAGTGCTCAAAGTGCAACACCACAACAATAAAAAATCATTAAAACAAAACTAATAACAAAATGAATGATCTCTAACATTTCCCGCTACATATTAGACACGTATCTCCCATCATAAGCGTATACTTACAGCATGCATGAAGGGCTTTCACTGGTCCCCATCAGTCCAGTTAAAATCCCTTTCTGATTCACACGTAAGAAGCGTAAGCACTTCGATATTGGCATCTTTTCTTAATATAAGACATCCCTTTACAGCTGATGCTCTTTAAGAGACACCATGTTTAGTACATAGATTGTAAACATTCATTTTCCTTTGTGAATAAATAATCCCGGAACAGTGTTTCAACACTGCTGCACACAGAACAAATTCACATTTCCATTAACTTTGGGGACAATAATAATAATTATAATAACACAAAATAAAAGTTCATAAATTCACAGCTCTGGCTGTTTCAAGTCCTTAAAGCAGACACGTAGGGCTAATTTACAAAACACAGATTAAGCCTTGATCTTAAAGATTTAAGGCTTAAAACACACTCATTGTGATATGTATTATTACTGTAATTCTACCGTTTTCCCTTAATACACATCAGTGTGGGTACACTGTAATGCACAGAGTGTCAAGTATTCACCATGTTTCTGTGTAAGCTGCGAAAAAGATTGAGGCAGTCCATTATGGGATGCAAGTGGTGGTCCCCAATGTCTCCCTGAGCTCTTACGTTCTAAAAGAAGCAAAAAAAAATAAAAAAATAAAAAGAGAAGTTAAGAACAGTTTTCTGTAGATTTACAGAGCGCTGCACAATTCATCGTTTTTATATCAGTATCATCATGTGAGACTTGATATCGTCTTAGATTCTGAATACATACAAAAGTGAAACACTTACATTACAGTGATGTATTTAAATAACCATTACTGATGATTATTTATCAATAATCTCATTGTGTTAATATTTTGGGAAAGCACCAATAGTCAATAGGACTTTGTCCGTCTCACCCAGTCCTACTATAAGATCATCACGTTTGCACTACTGAACAGTTTGTTCTAATGTTATTTCCAGAAGTGGAAGTAACTAATTACAAGTACTCAAGTTACTGTAATTAAGTAGCTTTTTGGGGTACTTGTACTTTTCTGAGTATATTTTCAAGTATGTTCTTTTACTTGTACTTAAATACACATTTCACTATATAATCTATTCAGTTACTTTTAAAATCATAGTACTGAGTATCTGTTAATCAGTCCCCCCAGGATTTTGCAGGTTTTACTGGGAGGAGAGTGTTTCGGTCTAAAATGCTGATTTTCACAGCAGCTTGAAATTGCAGGTAAAAGTGAAAATTGCCACAAAAAAGTTGCCCTTTTTTTGTATATTTCAATTTTTTAATCAACCTGAGTAACCAAAAAAGTTCAGGATTAGAAAAAGTCAAACAACATCTTCTTTTCAGTACCTGTGACAAAATAAATAAATAAAAATACAAAATAATAATAAATGATTGAGTCAGTTCATTGAGACCTACACGTATGACATTTGCGTGGGGAGCTTCTATGATTGGTGGAACTTGTGGGAAGCTGCAATGATTGGTCAAATTTTCAGAAAAGGTCGTGCAGATTTCATGTAGACTGGATGAATTTGCATAAATCATCAACATTGCAACTTCCTGGAGGGACTGATTAAACATCAACGGTTTTAAAAGTAACTAATGCTCTGAATAGTTTTTGAGAAGATTACTTTGTACTTTTACTAACTAACAGCAGTACTTTTACTTGTAATTGAGTAATATTATAGTGATGTATGAGTACTTGTACTTGAGTTAAGATTTTCAGCAGATTTCTGCAGGTTTCAACAAGTTCAATTCAAACCTTTTTAAGACCTTTTTTAAGACCATTATGAATACAATTAATGACCTATTTCAAAAAAGTACACACAGTTTGCATTAGTTTGTTGTTGGGTCAATGCTGGTTTCATCTTGTAGTTGTTACAGCTTGATCAATACAAATTTTCCCAAAAACACATTGAAAAGCAAGACTGAAGTTAATGCAGCTTTATAAAAGTAATGTTAACTTCATAATTCGGTCATAATTCAATTTTTAAGACCTGTGAAAATCATATTTAAGATATTTTAAGGCCAAAAATTCAGTTTATTGGATTTTAGACTTTTAAAGGATCAGAAGAAACCCTGTATTTTAGAGAAAATGTGTATATTGACATCTATATCTTGTATCTGAGATATTATTTATAAAACAGATTACCCAGCCCCAGCGTTACATTAGGAAACACCACTAGATGAATTACCTGTTTGGCTTCGTCTGTCCAGCAGATGGAGCCAAAGCAGCTTTTCCTCTTTGCAGAACATTAGTGGGAACCTGCAGGCCTTTCTTTTGTTGCTGTTCCTACATAGAAAATGACAAGTCAGACATCTCACATTCAGTTCACTAAAGCAAAATTTGCATATTTGCTTAAAAACATAAGAAAAAAAAAAAAATTCACCACTGATGGCTTGACAGGACAAGGCGGTGGAGGTCTGTTTGGAGGGTCTGGTCGGGGTTTAGATACTGCTGAAAAATGCGAAGGTAAAGGTGGAGGATTTGAGGGGGGTGGAGGAGCCTGTTTTTGTCTCTGCTCAGATTTAAAGGGAGGTGGAGTGCAAGCCTGAGGAGAGTATTGTTTCTGATTAAAAACTACAGGCTGAGGCTCTTTCTGCTCTGCAGCATACGCAGGTACTGGAGGAGGCTTCACTGCCGGACGCACATAGCGTGTCTGGACCGAGATGGGCAGGACGGGCTCGGACGAGGAGAGGATTTCCCCTGTGGAAGAAAGTAACCACAACAAAGTTCAGTATTTTATTCAAATATTCAAAAACAATAGAGAATTACCGCACTGTCTGGGTCATCATGGGAGTCTTTACCAGGTGGTCTGAGTCGGGTTTTTTCAGCAAGAAAGTTGGGTTGGCGTGACCGTTCACGTGACTGTCGGCATACAGAGGCTTGCTCTCGACCGGTACTGAACAACTGAGGGTTAAAACACAGATAAAGTACAGACCCGTCATTTATACATCCCAAAACATGGAGACAAAAGCAAAAGTACATCTGCTGTCCATCAGTATGTAGATTATTAGTATTTAAAGTATGGTGGAAATGGAATATAATACTCATAAATATGTTTTCATTAGTGTTTGCTCAACGGGCAGCTTTCCTCTTTCACAGAGGCTGCCATGTTTCTACCAACCACATACTGTATGTTAGAAATTGACAGGATCACAGCTCTTTAAAGTGAAGCCAAGGCATCTTTGTCGTCCCCTGGTGGAGGGCTGCAGTACAAGTCATAAATCCTGCCTCCGGGTGGGCCACATTCACAAACAGCACGTACGCTCAGATTTGTGCTTAAACCGTGCATATGAACGTTTTCGGTACAAATCTGGGATTCATCAATATCTTCTTACCTGAGTTTGTTCGTACTCGGACAATGCGTGGGCACAAATGATGACAGCCTGGCCGTCTTAGAAAATGTTGAAACACATCTTTTAACTAAATATAAAGCATATCAAAACTACAGTTATAAATAAAGCTTTATATTTTCCTTGTTTTTAGGATTTTATCATAAATGTCACGATGTTTTTATGTTAAGCACTTTTGTTGCATTTTATGAATGTATTGTGCTACATTATTATTTATCATAATTATTATTATCATATCATCAACCTTAGGTGAAAGTCATGTGTATGTATGTCATCATTTTCACCCTCATTTTATTATCACACTTAGAGATATTTTGAATAACTGTGGTGAGTCTCTTATCTTGGGCTGACAGATCAGGTGCGCCTTGTTCTCTACCTGTTTCCTTCGTTTTCTTCTGGTCTGTTTTTCTTTTAACGCATCAGCTTTCATGTTAAACATTTCTTTTTCATCTGAGACACAGTCTGTTTCTCTGAGGACACAACACACCATGAATGTCTTCGGTTATTGCAGCCCGAGGAGTTATTATTAGGAATCTTTTCTGTCCTCCTCCTCAGACACGGGCATTGCAGCATTGCATCTGCAGTACAGACTGAATGGGGGGAGGCGGCGCTCAGCGATAGTCAAAAGCAGATAAATCAGAGAAATAAAACGTTATTTTTTTATTTTTTGAGCGGTTTAAACACAAATAAACACCCCCACACACTGTAGCAACTCCTAATTCTGCCTTCACCGCTTTCTCTATGATACTTTTCTATGCAAACATATTTCCTTATATAGAGAAAAAGGGGGTATGTCAGTAGGTATGAGCCTGACAGTTTAGAATAATTCTGACTCACAAACATATGCACGGTGGTAAGAACAAACTTGGCCGGTGCACGTTTCATGAATCAGAACATTTCTACGTGCATGTTAGTGAATGAGGCCTATTGTTAATAGACAACACATGAGCCAAACTAAAACATCAAAGTGCATGTCAAATAAATGTTTCCCAAATGGTTTTTGTCATTTTACATAGTTCTTCTCATGCTGACATTTGTTCAAATGTTAATTGTTCTCATCAGTTTGTTGATGATAGAAAAACGGGGTTTTATGCCACGACTGACTACTAAATTCTACACACTGGTCCTTTAACACTTCAGAATTACTCACCTTGGTACTGGAGGTGGAGCAGAGGTTTTCAGTGGGTGGAGTTTATGTTTGTAGCGGCACCACAGTCCAACAGCAGCCAAAACCACAAAGAGAACCAGAGGGAGGACGAGCAGGACCGGGAGGAGATTACCTGTTGGAATACAAAATAAAACAAGAGTCAGAAATTTGCATAATTACAGAGAACTCTTTAAAACTGTCAGTATATGAAAAACACAGTTGTCTCACTGTGGCTGAGACAGGTCCACTGTCTATACTGCCCCTGACCCCGCCTGGTCACACAGAGGAGGAGCCCAGCCTGCGTCACAGTGGCAGTTATGATTGTTGTTGCACAGCTGGTGAAAGAACACATGACCCAATAAAATGACAGCGTAAAGTTTTGTATTCAATATACTGACATGCAGGTCATAGGAGTGAACAATATTTTAGGACTTAAGAATCATTCAGAGGTGGCAGGTAACTAAGTTCATTTACTCAATCGAGGTGCTTGAGCTTGACTTGAATATTTCCATTTTCTGCTACTTTATCCTTCTTCCCTGCATCTGAGAGAAAAATACTAACAGCTGTAGATACTTTGCAGATAAATATTTAACGCTTACATGGATCATGCCGCTGGATACTCTTATACTTTATGTACATTTTGCTATCATACTAATGTACTTTTACTCAAGTAAGATTCTGAATGCATGACTTCTACTTGTACTGGAGTATTTTCACTTTTCCTTGTTGCTACTTTAATTAAGTAAAAGATCTCAATACTTCTTGCACCACTGCCAAGTTTGCCATCTTTCCATAAAAGTGGGCCTGCAGCCAAATCCATCTCCCCAGCACCAACCTTCCTTGCACACATAGAAACCTACCCCGTGTCCGTGGCACTTGGCGTTGCACTCATCAGCTCTGAGGAAAGATGCATTGCGGCACTCTCCATTAAAGCAAATCTGTTGCGAGGAGGAGGGGTGTGAAGAAGTGAGTCAGAGATGGGAGTGGATCCTGTACGTTGAATTTTACTTTACTTGATTTGACAGGTAGAGGACATACAGAAAAATCGAGAGAGATCTAAACCATGCTCTCTGTCACATTAAAGGCACAGTTCGGATTATCTGAAGTGGGCCTGTATGAGGTACTTTTCCATAGTCAGTCAGTCAGGAAACCGCCGTTACATAAGCCAAACATTGCTCTCTCCAAACCAACCAAACTCCATTGGGGAAATAACTAATTTTATCTTGCAGAACACAGGAGTTGCTGGTCAACCACTGCCTGCTCTGTTAGTTTGTTTGGGTCTTTGTGTGACTTTGGTGTCTTAAAAAGTTAGTTCGGATTCACTGAAATCACACAATAATGCAAACAAACTAACAGATTGAGGCATCTGTAGACCTGCAGCTGCTGCGTTCTGTGAGGTAAAATGACTGATTTCACCCATGAAGTCTGGTTGGTTTGGAGAGAGAGCACAATTTGGATTATAAATCAGCAAAATACTCGAAGCGTTTCAAATACCTTCTGCTGCTGACCCTGAAGTACCTCATACAACCCAGCTTCAATTTATCCAAACTATCACTTGAATAAATTCCATTTAGAGGATATCCATGCAAGTATGAGTCTCACCGAGTCAATGCCACACTTGGTGCCTGTCATGACCAGGCCTGGGTCCAGAGTGTCGCCCTGCGCCTCCTCGTCCCCCTGCCCGGCCTTGTACACATGTGTTCCCCTACAGTGGATCCTCTCGTTTCCCACGGTGACAGTGGTTTCTATAGGAACGGCATTGTTCTCAATGGGCTTGGAGGCCGAAGTTAAACACTGGATTTTCCCACATTGAGCATCCCTGGCAGATATAATAATAATAATAATAATAATAAAAAAAAGTTGTTATCCATTTGTTGAGACTGAGGGAAGGAACAGTAGGCACCTGAACCTAAATGTTTTGATCCTCACCTGTCCTTACAGCTCCTGTACTTCCCATACAGATCTTTGCCACAGTTTCCGTACATGTCCCCGGCTTTGTTCACCTCCTTGAAACACAGGTCAGGAGCCGAACGGCCATCTGTGGACAAAGGAAAGAAAATGCACAGACGAACATTAATATGGCTGCACAATAACACACATATTCAGGAAATGCATGCACAGTGTGTTATATGACCACCTGATGGAGACCAGATGGCACCCCTTACTGTTCTGTGTGGCTCCTGTGGTACTACAAAGGCTCTCCAGGGAGGCTCTGTCACAACGTGAACATGGACACTGTCCAATAACAGTCCCTAATCCTGCGACCCACTGAGGGATCATCTCTAACTCTGTTCAGGATCTCTGCTTCAACAAGCACAGGATGTTTAAAACCTTCATCATCTCATCATGCCATGAAACTAAAGAAGAAAAGGATTCTCTCCATTCTTTAATTCAACTTAACTCAAAATTTACATCAATCTGGTGTCATTTTTTACCACTCAGTAACTACAAATAAACCTTTTGTTGGTGTCATATGCTGTCAGGACTGTAGGTCATAATAGACATTAAATAAAAATTTTAATTTGTGTTAAGAGGTGTATACCAGTATTGATGATAACTGTGATATTTAAAACATGAAATATTGATATCATGTTAATAATACACATATGATATATTGATAGTTCTTTGTACGTAGCTCTTTTGTTTATCAGTTCATCTGGTTGCTTTTTCACCATTAAGTCCATTAAGTGTAATTGCATTTTTTGCATGCTTTTGTATAGTTATAGTTATAGACTCTCTCTTCACATCCCTTAACTTGTATTTTGAGTGCCATTCATTTGCCAAAGAGAGACAAAATCCACAATAAACAAAGCTGAAGATGAATTTGACTCATTGCATTTCAATTCCTATAGAAAGAACATACTTTATTAATCCCTGAGGGGAAATTACATTTTTCATTCTGTTGTAATTTTGTACATACATGCACAGGCCTGAAATTCATACATGTGCACAAACAGGACCTATAGACATGCATTGGAGAGGTGTGAGGGCGAGGGGGTTGCACACATACATATATATGCATATGGACAGGCACCCTGAGCAGTTAGGGGTTCAATGCCTTGCTCAGGGGCACCTCGACAAACTGAACTGAACTGGCAACTGTCCAGCTACCAGTTCACGCTCCATACTTTGGTCCATGCAGGACTTGAACCATGACCCTTCGGGTTCCCAAGCCAAATCCTTAACCGACAGAGCTATTGCCATCCCCTGATGGTGTGATAATATCATTATTGTAAATAATTTTGGCCACAATAATCGTGCAGCCAAAATCCAGACATGAGAGTTTCGTTGAGATTATAAACCTTTGACAGGAAGGACCTGTCTGAGACAGTCAGCAGCAAAAACAGTTTAAAAAGTTACAGACACAAGAAGAGACAAAATATGATGAACATGCACTGAAAATTCTCATTTCAAAAAGAATAAAAAGAAAAATCTGTTGCATAACCAGGTAAATTAGGAACATCAACAACCTGAGGAATCTGCCCTAATTTTTTCATTTTGGATTTGAGTTTTAAGTCATAAAAAGGTGAACAAATATAGTCTACACGTGGCCAGAGCCGGCCATCCTACTGAGAGTATAACTCACTGTAGTGAGAGCCTTACATTTATATATGGAAGACAAATGGAAGATTAGAATCTGTCTTAATTTGACTTTAGACTACACAGACAAAACCTCATTAATATAAAGAGTGGTGTTAGACAGCATTAGTCTTAGTTAGGGGCATCCAATAAACTGAGTGTATATGATGTATAAAATTGCTGATATGGAGGATATTACCCTCTTTGGGAACAAAAGATTATCCAGTTTTACTCACCTCGTCCCCACAGAGCCTGACACTGCTGCTCCAGGGACAGACACATGCCGGTGTAACAGTAGGCCTTCCCGCCTGCACACGACGTGCCGTCCACTAAATAGAAATTAGCAGGACAAGACTCCGCCTTCCCATCGCAGTACTCCGGCAGGTCACACGGGCCTGAGCGAGCACGGCACAGCTCACCAGGGCTCTTCAACTGGACAGGGAGGAGAAAAGAGAGGTTTTGGGTTAAAAAAAAAAAAAAAAAAAGGACAAACTGATGTAAGGATAATTATCATTCATGGGAGATTATTTTGTGTGTTTTTCTTTGTTAAATAGATGTCAGTACCTTGCAGTTTTGGCAGCAGACGCCGTGGGCACACTCAGCTCCAGCTTTTAGCGTGCAGTTGTTGGCGTTACAGCAGGGACTCGTGCACTCCTACACAAAAAGTGGAGAAGAGTATAGAGTCATGACCCCTGGCAAAAAGACACAGGGAAAATTTATCCTGAAACACACACAGACCTCTTCTTCCCCACAGTCACATTCTTCTCCATCCTCCAGGTAACCGTTGCCGCAGCGCTGCCCTCCATACATGGCTCTGGTGTTTGGCAAATTGAAGAGACACTTCCCGCCTCCAGAGCTCAGGTAGCTCTTCAGCTCCTTCAGGTTACAGTCATTAAACACACGTGGAAATGGATGCCTGGGCAGTCGTGTAGAAGAAGCACAAATACAGTGTGTAAGGACTGTCATCTCTCAAATCCTCTTTTTTTCCTTTGTTACTTTAATAACAGTTATTTGTTTGATAGTGGGTCGTTTGTGTGTCGTACCCAGTAGCAGCAGCCATGATACAGCCTCCGTCTTCAGCCTTCGCCTGGCAGCAGTCTGTGCTGTCGTGGCTCATCCCGAAGTTGTGGCCCATCTCATGTGCCATGGTGGCAGCTACACCCACAGCTGACTCAGAGTGGTCCTGGTCAAAAGAAGAGTCAAAGATTACTTAAACATCAGGGGCCATATTACGGAAACTTCCTATCTTAAGTCTTAAGATAGAAAGAGTCCAATATAGTTCTTTTTTCCCAATTTGGTATTACAGAAGCAAATCTTATCTTGTACTTCATCCTATTTTATCTCAGGTAGGAAATACTCAATCCAACATCGCTTATCAACTTTTATGTCTGTTACCTAGCAACAAACACTACTTCTACCACATCCATTGTGTTAAAGCAGGGTTTTTTTAACGTTTTATGCCAAAAGCTCACCATGGGGCAAGCCAAACTCTAAAGGCACACACAGCTGTATTCATATCCATACAAAATAGTCTACACACAGATTATCACTCTTATCACTCAGTAAATGTTTATTTTTATTTAGTAATGCCAAACAAAATGTGATTTTAATGCTAATATGGCTAATCAGGGCCTCTGAAGTGTCACAGTAATAATTCCCGCAATCCGTCAACTGCACGAGCGGCGAAATCTGGGGTTCATTTTAACATTTTGCCTCAAACACATCAGTGTGCCTTGGTACACGATTTGTGTTAAATGTGTGTTAAAGCAATAAAAAAGCAGTTGTACAGATTAAACAAGTTAGCCAACACTACTGTTATGCTCCTGTTACTAGCAAACACTACCTTTAGCTAACACACATAGCTAGATTTTGATGAGGGTTAAGATACTTATGAAATACACTTTTCCTACTCATCTGTCATCTGTAATTGCTTTTTTCCTGATCAAGTCTTAACCCTAATTACCACAATTACCAGTTAAAAAAGGCTCTCTGGATTAGAGAAGTTTATGTAATATGGCCCCACTAGAATAAGTCATTCTTTAAGTAGGAGTCCACTACGTACCTAAAATAATTTAAACTCACAGTTCATATTTCGGTCTGTTTAAGAATGTTTTAAACACAGAACCAGTATCATGCATTCAGAGGATTCCTGTTTGTTTAGTCTCGTGTCCCTCACCGTGTTCACTCCTCCAGACTGGTAGTCGGAGCACATGGCTTTGAGAGGTGCCAGTCCGATGGTGGTGCCCTGGAACGACCTCCCCCTGGAGACACAAAACGCCACTGGTGATTAGTTCAACGGCCCACTGGGATACAACTGGGGATGGTTATACTGTCTCACACGATGAAGATAAAATCAATTGAGGGATCTGCCCCGCGGGACGGGAGGCTTAGAGGAGATGCAGCATTGGAGAGGGTGAAGAATGACAAATGGTTGGACTAGTGGGAGCGAGTGACTGACGTGATGAGCTGAGCGTTGTCGTTGGGGAGCGCGCGGAGCTGTTTGCGTCTCCAGGACAGGAATGCTGCCAGAGTGCTGTGAGGGTTGTCTGAAACGCTGATCATGTCCTGGTTGGTCCACACCTCCAGACCGATTAATGCCACACGGATGTTCAGAGCCTTGTAGTACTGCAGGGGAGCAGAGTTGCAGACACTCAGAATTTAAATTATCAACACTTAATATAGTAGTGTGATCAACCCAACAGTTTGTGGTTTTCATGCTTCGCAAGATGTTACCTTGTCAACTAAGTTGGCTGCTTCCAGTAATTTCAGTTTGGTCTTTTCGAGACTACTCCCATGCTTGTCAAACTGTGAACGACAAAAAACACATTTGTATAGAGAACAGACACACCCACACACCCACACACACACACACACACACACTGCTTTTTACATCGTCCCAAACCACAAAACTTCACGCTTCAATCGACAAACAGGATGTGAATCAGATCTTAAATTTGATCTAACTAGCTCTTCACAGAATGATGAGGGAAATCTGCTGAGGTTGCTTCCTATATTTAGGTTTATTACACTATTGTGTTAGGAAGAAATGCACTATTTATATTGGGTATTTTTGCATGTCTATTCATTCGTTTGGTTAAAGAGAAAGATGAGGCTACACTGATATTATTATATAATTATACTATATGTTGAATTAGATTCTAGTGGTGGCTGTGAGGTTTGTTCACAACATGTTTTTATCTAATGAAATATTCTGCTTCAATCCAATCCTTTCAAGAACAACATTTTCATGGCAGTGAAAGTTTGTGTAGGCTTCTTCAGAATTAAAAGCGTGGGCGCTGAACTCACATTCAAGAATTTCTCATCACTTCAAAAGTCAACATTGCTCTTAAATAACTTCATAAAGCAAGAAAATTAAAAATCCTTCAATACCACAAAAAAAGTGCTCAAATAGTGGTTGAAAGTTCTCATCTCAACCCTGCCTTCAGCTCCCAACATTTACTTAAAAAAACACCCACATTACCCTCACCCAAATAGCAAAAAGTGGGGCAGGACCTGACCTGCACACCAAGTATCTACAATACAAGCAAAAAAAGCAACCTAAGAGAAGAAAAGGGGGAAAAGAAAAGGAAGGAAAAAAAGACAAAAAAAAGTCTAACTATGAGATGTGGGATTTGCGCCCAACAACTATACACTGTTTTTATTCCTGTCATTATTAATACACATTTTAATAGGAGGAAATAGTCGATTTATTCTTTGTTGTTGTTTTTTGTTTGTTTGTTGTTGTTGTTTTGTTTGTCAGGCTGTGGCCCTAAACAGACCTTGTGTGTGTGTGTGTGTGTGTGTGTGTGTGTGTGTCTGTGTGGTGTGTGTGTGTGAGACCAACAGCCCCAACCCTCTCAACGTTTGCCCGGCCCTAGAGACCCCTCTGCTTCCAATGGTGGCCCAGGTCCACTACAATCCAGTTTTTATTTGTTCACCTGCTCCTTTTCTTTTTTCTTTCTTTCCTTTTTTTCTTTTAAATTAATTTATATTATTTGCCTATGTAATTCATTTCTGTTTCCTTCTTCTCCCTCTTCCACTTTCTGAATCTCACTAACTCTTATTCCCTTCTTAATTTGTGTCCTAATTTTAATAATGTTCTCCCTTAACCCTGTTACACATCTGTTTTACTTCCCTACCCACATGTTGTGGTTTGCACAGGTGGATGCACGCACACACGCACATATGCACACACACACACGCAAACAATACACCTTTTGCTAACCAACACCCCCCCTTCTTTTTTTCTTTCACAACACCTACTTCTGTCTACATAGCTGATTTAAATACAAAACCACACCCTGACCTATACTCCCACATTAAATAGTTCCTGTCTGGTTTAAAAGTGACCAAATATGACCATGTCCACCTCCGTGTCCTCACCTCGGCCTTGTCTGCTGCTATCAGCAGCTCTACATACTTCATGTTCTGGCTCAGGTCCCTTTTTTCCTGAAAATGGAGACAGAAGATTTAATTTAGTGTAAGTGGTGTCACTGTTGTTGTACATTGTGTAAAACAGGTGATCACTGTTGTCCTGACTGCAAACTCACCCTCCTGCTCCGTGGTGACATCATTCCATGGATGAAGTCATTAAGCCCCTCCTCGTGCTCCCTGTTGCCGTGGTGATGCAGGCAGCTACCTCTGGGTAGATGGAGACTCTCGGCTCTGAACACAGCATGCTGCTGTGCGTCCGTGGAAGCAAGAAGAGGCTCTATCAGGTAGCTGACGCTGGTGTTCAGAGAAATCAGTCCCCTGGGGAAACAAGACACTACTAATGGTTCCATCCAATTATAGCTGGAGGAAATCAATGCAGATCAATGACGGTGCTCTCTGCCTATCTGCACACTGTGGTATAACATGGAAATCATTGTTTTTATTGCATACATTGTTAAGTTTCATTGCAAATAAGAATAAAAATTCCTATAAACCTTGAAACATCAGATGCATATTTTTTTTATTTGGCTGTGGTGGTTTAACGGATGGGTGGAGCAGAGTAAAGTCTCTCAGGTGATTTACTGCTGTTTATAAATGAAGATCAGCTAAGACAGACAGCGATGCACAATCCCCTGGCTTCTTCACAAAACCTCTCATGAGTGCAGTTGTCTATACACAAACACACACGCATGTACACAGCGGCAGATCGAGCAGCTGCAGAAAACATCTGGAGAGGTCAGACGCCCACATGTCAAAGTCGCTCTACGCTGCGTTTGCATTTCTCCGGAGAATCTACATTAGTAGGAAGACGTATTCATTCACCCGTCCTCCAGATGCAGAGCAGCGAACCTACAAAAACACGCATATGGCTATGATTTCTGTCCATGCTCGCCAGTTCCTCCTCTGCTGCTGGTCTCTCCTCACCGAGTGTATCTAGCAGGAAGGGCCAGCTGCCCTGGACCCACACCAGGCGAAAACACAGGATCTCCATACTGAGCTGGACTCAATGAACCAACTCTGGAGCCAGTGACCTACTAACCTACTGGGCTGCCCAAGACATTACACACAACTGTTTCCTGTCGCATTATCATTCTAGCCATGGTTTGATCACAGGCTGAACACTTGTGCAGGCTTTGGTTACTTCTTTTCATCCACAAAATCAGGATTCTCTCTTGCTGCGAGGTGCTCTAAAATTTCTGTATGAAAACAATAAACATTTCTATTCTGCCCCTTAGCTCGTACCATCTCCGTGCTTTGCCCTCTGGATGATTCAGTAGCACACAATGGACAATAGATCAGTAGTTTTCCAGTCTTTGTTGTAGCTGCATTTCCTTTTCTTTGTGGCAGTTTCCATCATATTCCGCCACCTGCATAGCTTGTGACTTTGCGGTGACAATTTTCCCGATTGGGGTGCAGGGTAGCAAAGACAGTGACATGGTCTTAATATGTGAGACGTGGAGCAAGGGACAAAAAATGCTGTGCAAAGTGGGACAACTGGTCTCCCTGTAACAGGCTGATGCATGCAACCAGCATGTTTAAATGATTGCATGACATTCAGGTTTCTGCAATAATATGATTCCTTAAAGGGAAAATTTTGTACTTTAATGTGGATGGATGTCCAGTCAGTGTAGATGGTAAATATAGTCAATTGAAGCAATAAATTCCTCAGTGCATGCTATAGTGACTGAGAAAGCTGCTGCAAAAACTGTTCTCTCTGCATCCAGTGATGTCACAGTGATGTCATCGGTGTTAAGGAAGAACTGCAGGCTATGTCAGCTGGGATTTATAGTCTCTGCCTCTGGGTAACTAGGGGGGAAGCTAGATGAGTATTTTTGCCATCGAACTCTATGTTTTGCCCACCAAAGTATATCTTTAGCAGCTTTCTTGATCAATATAGCAGCACTGTGGAGTTTATTGATGTCAAATGACTACATTTACAATCAACACTGACTGGACATTCACATGTAAAGTGCCAAAATCGTGTATAATCAGATGGATTTCTCCTGAAGAAAGATGATTTCTTTGCCAGGTCTAACCCCAAGTGTCTTTCTAATCAGCTTTTTACATGTATAAATATGGAAGGAAAGCTGTGGAAATGTGTCAACGTGAAAAAATTTCATCATCTATTTTGGCAAGTTGGTCAAAACAGGAAATATTAAGCAACAGTTAATTATGCGTATAATGCTAGTGGTTCTCAAAAACCTGGGACCTCAGGGCCCCATTATCCTGCATGTGTTGGCCGTTTTTCCCTCAGCTGCAACAACACCTGGAATTACAATGACAATTGCTTAAATTCATTCAAACCTCCATCACAGAAGCCTGATAATGACCTGATCATTTGAATCAGATGTGTTGTAGCAGAGAAACATCTAAAACATGCAGGGCAGGGGGGCCTGAGGACCAGGATTGAGAAACACTGGTATAATGTAAGTGGGTACTCAGAAAACACTGAGGAACTGAGAAAAATGCTATGCATCCATTAATTCTGCATTGTTGGCCCACAATTTTTGCACGTCAGCTAGAAAACAAACGAAGCGAGCCTGTGAAATTAGCCTTAATGGAGCTAATTGCTTTAATTCGGTGTGCAAGTGTTGCAAACAATTCAATAAGATCAATCACAAACATCGTCCCTGTGGAATATAATCCACAGCATCCTCCTTTTGAGTACTGGGAGAACTTTTTTCTTGCAGCTTCTTTTCTCCAGTTTGCTGAAGAAACAACAGAGAAGTCCTGCTCCCTGCTGTCGTTCATGAATAGCTTTTTATTTTTGGAGGGATTTAGTCTTACGGGAGGCTTCTTAGATTCTTAAGAAATGTTGTTTCAGGATTTGGGACTTTAAATGTTAGAAAACTTAATGAATACAGCCCGTGGTGGAGATTTCCATACCTGAGTCCTGAGCATGTGCTGACAGCAACACTTGAACCCTCCTTTCCCACAACCTCCCCATGGTAGAAACAGTGTCCCTAGAAGAAAAAAAACCCACAATTGAACACATGCAGGGTGGTACAGCGATAAGAGAGGTGGTCTTTCAACCAGAAGACTTTGTTATATAAGGAAAAAATGTAGTATTTTATGTTCCTGCTATTCATCCAACAGCATTGATATTTATTTCTCTTATGTGATCATTTATAAATCCCCAGCCGCAGTTTGAAAACATCAAACTGTCTTATAGACTTACAGTGCTGGCAGGAGAGGAGGACTTGCGTTCTCCTTCAGGAGTGTACCATATTTCCTGATATCCAGGGGCCAACAGCTGCCTGGTGAAAGACAGCACAAAGTCAGAGACAATTTACAAGAGAATATATATAGTGTCAGACATTCAATCTCCTGAAACATCAACAATAGTGTGGAGCAATGGTGAAATACACGGAGTAAAGACTGTGGGAAACAGTGGAAATGGAAGATTCTCTGCAGCAGCTTCGCAGCTCATAAAACATTCAGTCTGACAGAGACACTCTTCAAAACCAGACCGCTTTAAAGATTTAGACAAAGATCCTCTCAGAGATAAGAGGAAATACAAAGATGAATGTTGTGACTGTTGTAAAAATCCATGCACCTTTCCCAAGTGACCCTTTTGACTTTTGCTGAAGCAGGAGAAGATGGTACCTTCCCAATTCTTAGACCTTAAGTTTGTTGGTATGTCCACTGCTTTTGTTTGACAGGGCCATTATTTACTTATGTCCTCCTATTTTTTCTCTATTGCTGGAATTTCTCCATTAGTATACAATACAGACTGCACAGGAGAGGCTGATAAATCAGGGAAACACATATCGAGAGAAACATTAATTTCATTGCGGTAAAACATTACATTCCTCTTGCTTTGCGTCTGTGTGAGTGTGTGTGTGTTTGTGATTGAGTGAGTGTCTCTAGACTCGGGCTGTTTCTGTCAAACTTCTGTCAACCCGGCAGCCCAATATTTACATCTCGTACCGATGCTTATTTTCTTGTCTTTCTCCCTCCAACTCTGTCTCAATCCATTCTTCCTGTTTTCATTCATAAACTCCGTCTGCCTCACAGCTGGTTTTCTTTTGCTCCGCTCGTCTCTCCTCCCACAGTCGAACTCCGATCCATCAAACAGGCCGTGACTGCAGCGAAATCCAACTGTAAAGACCTACAGGATGCTGGTTGAAAGACTGAACTTAAGGCTGAAAAAAACATGAGACAGACCTAAGATGTCCCACTAAGAGTTTATTATTTATCATGTTTCTTCATTTATTTTACATCTTCGCCAGGCTTGAGGCTTTATCTCAAGGTAACGACTCTCCTAGCTAGTCTAACTATTCTTACTTTTTTGTCTTTGTTGGAAAAATAAGTGCAAATCTTTGGGGTGAAGTCAAATAAACAGTTAAACGTTGTGGGAAATATGCTCATTTACTTCAATGCTGAGTTTGATGACAAGATTGATACTTCTGTCATTTTATCCATTAAATACAAGATTATAATAGAACTAGAATACATAGAACTAGATAGGGCATCGCTGCTCAGCCTTTCTTCCAATTCTTTCTCAGTGGCCACTCACGGTATTGCAGCAAAAAACACCCCAAAAAGCATTTTCCCCATAAGCCACCATTATAAAAGAGACATCTTTCTATTATGACCTTTTGTTACGTGCCACAATGTGTTGCTGAGCTTTCCTATGCCCAGGTTCTGCCCCACCCTCCCCCTTGAAGCTGCAGTGATTGGCAAGAGCTGCAGTCATTCTTCAATCAGGGCCTGATGCTCAAAAGCTGGGAGACTGTAGCTGCAGGGGCAGGCTAGACTGCTTGTAGTGTTGTGTGTCATGTGCTTTGCTAGCTCTCCCAGCTAGCAAAGTCACTCGTGTTTGTGTATTCTGTGTCTTGCCAGCAAGGACACTCGTTGTCTCGTGTGTGGTGTTGTTTAATTTGGTATGTTAACCCTTTTGTTTTGCACTCAATTTGTTAATAAAGAGAACCTTTGTTTACACTTTTGCCTCAGTTTTCCCTTCTTCCTTTTTCACATTTATTTATTGTTACGCCCCTCATCCCCTAGCCCAAACTTGGGGGTCGTAACATTTTTTGATCCATGAGGATTTCATATTTGTAAAACTTTTCTAGAGCTGAGAAGTTATTTAAAAATTTGTGATGGGCCAAGTGGGAACTCATGGACGGGCAAGCAGTAGAAGCGCTACTGTGCATACCACAGAAGTAAACCAGGAAGCTAAAAAACTTTTTTCGGTCTACGTGCCAGGTGAGCGATTCTCGTTGGACTGAATAGATGCTACATTTGGGTCCAGTCTCCGGCTTTTTATAGTACATTCATGCTCAACACATTATCATTCTCCTATAGGGATAAAAATGTATTTCTTTAAACCAATCACAATCATCTTATGCAGCACTAAGTCCAGGATGCACCAATGGCACCCCTGCAAAATAGTGCTGGGGGTAACTTGTTTTGGTGGAACATTTACACATGGGCATGTGAGCCCTGGCATTAAAATGGCTAAATTCCAGTAAAAGAAGAGGCAATAGCTGCTAGCTTATTTATGTTTGTACTGCTAGCGACCAGGTGCTAGCTTTTCAGTGTTATCGCATAGCGATAGCGGGTGCAGCCTGAAACAGGCAGCCAATGGCAGACTTACACCCACAGTCTACATCCTGTGAGTCAGATTTTGTTGGACAAATTCAGGCTAGCTGGTTTCCTTTGTTTTTAGTCTTCTTACTGAGAGCTGACTAGCCACTGGCTGTAGCTTTATATTTAGCGCACAGTCATGAGAGCGGTGCAATCTCCTCATCTGACTCTGGGCAAGAATTTCCCAAAATGTCAAACTTTTCCTTTAAAGGATGATGAAGACAGATGAAGACTTGGGGGACGGGGATTTTTCTTTTGTCTCCCGTCAGATGCCCTGAAGGAGACAAGCCTCTTGAAACAATGACAGCCTGTTGATGCAATCAGCCACAAAGGCAGTCAAAATGACAGAAATTGGTTACTTCATGCTTTAACAGATTTCCACTGTGAGGGCTGGAGGGGGATGAGAGGGACTCTGTGCACAACACACACACACACACCACACACACACACACACACACACACACACAAGCAGTCTATGAGAAAATGTTAAAAATGATCGCTCAGCGGCGATGTATCCAGTCGATGTCACCCTAAAAAGGGTAACCCCTGCTGTGTTGTGATCTGACCTTCTAACCTCATTTATATGTGACCGTCCTCCGGTTCTCCTAAATTAAGTTTCCCTAATATTCCCATCATGCTCTCCTCTCATCTGTGTGACCATCTCTGTCACTCTAACAGGCAGAAATAATGACAGAGTGGCTGATTGACTGAGGTTTACCTGCTGCTGTTTCATGGTTGTTAAACAGGAATCACTTCTTCCGCAAGGAGACACATGAGCCTTTGTCTCCTCCATTCTCCCTTATTCTCACATGCCTGTCAGCAGTATGCTAGCAGTCCGATGGCTATAACCTGCCGCCATGTGACATTTAGACACAACATGCCATTAAAGCCATTACCATTACTGAAAGCAGAATATCAGCTTTTAGTTTAGTCTAAGTTTTCATTAAAATTGCTGAGGACTGTCTGTAATTACTGTCTGTTGGATTGAACATTAAATACAGTTAATCCCTTATATTGAAAGTAACTTGTATAATATACCATAACTGATGGTTTATGTGAACCACAAAGAACTGTGTCAAAGATGACCCAATGCATCCGTGACCTGCTGTGAGGAAACAAGCACAAAAAGAACTTGCAGGTGTGTTCAAACGGTTTAGTTTCAATATGCCTCATCACTGTCTCCAGAAGTTACAGTAAAAGAGAATAATTCAGGTAAATGCATGAGGACAACCGCAATGCACATGCAGTTAAACATGATGTCAGTGGTTAATCTCTGCAAACAGTTTTAATGTGTTGTTAAGCAACAGGAGTCTGCCTCTGCAAGATAAAGCCAACCAGCAGCAGAAATGACTGTAGCAGTTTAGGATTGTGCCAAATACATTATCGTGTTTGGAAAAACGACAGGACAAAACAGTAACTGCACTGTCACAGACTTACGCATGCTTCTGAATGTAGAGTGATCATGTCCAATATTGGATAGAAAGAGTGGAGCGGTTGAATTAGGGTATGAATATCTGTGTGCATTTTGGGAAATGAATATATTCACTTCCTTCCAGACTAAGAAGGGACAATTGATACCACTCTCATGTCTGTAGGCTAAACAGGAAGCTACAGCGAGCAGGCAGTTATCTTATCTTAGCGTAAAGACTTCAAACAGGGGGAAACAAGCTAGCCTGTCCAATGATAACAAAATCTGTCTTCCAGCACCTCTAAAGCTCACTATATCTCGTTTGCTGATTGCAATCTGCACAAAAACAGAAATCTATCAGTGTACCAGAAGTGCGGTTTTGTGGGATGTTATGGGCCGGACAGTTTCTTGGCTGGGCGCATTGACCTCTGAGGATCTTGTCACCATGAGACGGCCACAGGACCAGCTGAGATTCCAGGAAGTGTGACTGCACTTCAGTCCAGTTTTTAAACTTTGTTTCTTTGTAGACAGAACTTGTTAATCAGTTTTAGAGGAGCTAATGGGAGGGCTTGGTTACCTTTGGACAGAGCTCGCCAGTTCCTCTTGTTTGAAGTCTTTATGCTAAGCTAAGCTAACCCACTGCTGGCTGTAGCTTCAGATTTACAGAGCAGATGAAAAGTGGAATCAAATGTTGTAACAGGCACTGCCCACATACTTCCATGCATCCTTTATGTTAGCATGGATGTTGAGCAATGCATCCACTTGAGGGCGCTCTTTGGAGTCAAAAGTTATCTAGATTTTAAAAACTTTGTGATGTTTCACTTGAATTATTGACCACTCTGCTACCCGCTACCCCATGACTACTGACGGTACTGCTCTGCTTCGTTTGTATGTGTAAGCTTTCATGCACAAATATGGACGAAATTTATGAGCCTTGAGTGTATTTTCCGAAATGTTGAACTATTTCTTTAAATAAACGGGTCCAAACCACCAACACCCTTGGAATATCCCTTACTCTTGAGTCTAATTGCAGTCTCGTAAATGCTGTGAGAGCTTTCAAATCAAGACTGCAAACCCCTCTGTGTGATGGCATGAGTGCAGCACTGAGTTTGGACGTCGTCCAGCGTCCACACAGATGCTCTGATTGAGGAGCGCAATACTGGCTGAATCAGGACTGTCTGGTAGTGAGGCCGAGACAAAGGCTCGGTTCAGGGGGTGGGGGAGTAATGCTAATGTACTTGGGAGATAGTGAAGGAGAAGGGAGGAGAAGGGGGACGCTGGGTAATACATTAGGGTCAGTGGGTCGCATTCTCTCATAGTATCGGATGACATCACCGCACGCGGGCGCAGGGAGGGAGAAAGCTGACGCAAAGTCAAAGTACCACTCAGCAACGGATGATGAAGAGGCTTTTATTGCGCAGGGAGGCCAGTGTTCTGTTGTGTGTTTCCCCAACACACAGCCCAACGCACAGGCCTAGATTAAGACATCTAAGCAGACAGGGCCACAGCACTGTGAGACTAAACATAGTAACAAAGGCAAGCGATGCATCCCTGCTCTGGTCCTGTGATCCATCAGGTCTGTGCTTTTAGTCTTCTTTGTGTTCTCTGCAGCTGCTGTGTGTGTCGCCTGTCTGCGTGTGGCCACAGTCGCCCAAACCCTGACCGCAGAGAGCGTGTGGGAGATGTGTGTTTGCACTAGAGCCCTGGGGAACATCAGATGAGGTGAGGGAAGCAAAGAAACGAGAAAGGATGGGGTGCTCATTTTTAGACCGGACAGCGGAAGACGTATGAGGTGAGGAGGAGAGGAGGAACAATGATGTGCACGTCTCCCAAGGGAGTGCTAAATTCAGGTTCATGCACTTAAGGGTGTGCAGGAAGGGCATTAAACAGTAGAGCAGGGAAAGTCATGCAGAGGAGGAAGCAAGAATATCCACACCATTCATATCCGAACCAGGCGCACATAACTCACACCCAAACTGACCCCGACTGTCTCTACTTTCCTCTTTCCATGTTTTTTCTCACCTCAACCCTTCTCCTCTGGTCCATCACTCACTTTCTTACACTGTCTCGCTCTGTTTTTATATCCCTTTTCCTCCACTCTGAGTCAGCACACTAGCCTCCGTCTGGCTTTTAACCAAATCAAGCCTCTATGGGCGCAGCAGCACAGCCCTTCATTAAGATAAAAGCTCAGGCAGACACGTAGACATTGCACGTACGAAACCTAAAAAAGACCCAACGTGTACTTTGACAAGCATGACTGGGGAGGACATAAATGGATTGAGTGTGTGCTCCAGCCACTGGGAGTACTTATGTGCACAAAAATTCACAGCTACGTGGTTCTCCAGGCTTTGCTTAAGTGATACATTAAGTGAAGAGCAGATGACTGGAATTAAAAGGGCGAGAGCAGGGGGAAAAAATGAGATGTAAAATGCTTCAGGAGGCTAAACAAGATCAAGAAAGATGAGATCAAGACAATCCCACAGCTAGTTTGGGTTCTCCCTTATCTGCTGAATGTCAGAGTTAACAGTCGCAGGGGCAACGAGGACAAGAGGGAGTAGCCAGCCCCGGGACACAGAGATGGACCCTGGCAGCGTTTTCTCTGGCTTTTCTCCAAAATCAGACATCGATCTTTCACTGACACAAAAACTGCTGTCTTCTTCAGCTCCCCCACATCGCCGGATCTGTCTCCACATTTAGGCCAACAGAAGCCTGGGATTTGCTGTTTAGGCTGAGCAAGAGGGGAAACACTGGCCGGTGGAGGTGGAAGTGGTAAACCTCAGACTAAATAAAGAGTCTGCAAAGACAGAAGGCAGGCCCTTTGTTTGAATGCTGTAAAACTATTTTTGTTGGGGGTAATATGAAAATTATTAGGGTGGGGAGGGAGTCTGAACCTCATGGTTAAATGTTTAAAAAAGCAAGACCCTCCAAAGCTTTACTAAAAATTTAACGGCTCATTCCTTCGACTTAGAAAAACACCTTCTTCCTCATAATATTCCGCTCCAAGTGTCTTTTAAAGTATAATTAGGGGGCCAAGCCCGCGGGGCCTGGGGGACGCGTATGCACAAGCATCGCGTTTCCCAGACAGCGGTCCTGAACCCGTATGCTGTTTTTTGTTAAGATTTTTATTTAGGGGGCCAAGCCCGCGGGGCCTGGGGGACGCGTATGCAAGCATACGCGTTTCCCAGGACCAGCGGTGCTGGGAACCCTATTGTAATTGTTCAGATTTTTATTATAGTTCTTCCTTATTTTTATTTTTCCACCGCTAAAAGTGTTGCTGCAGGCTAAACCGTGCAAGGGAGGGCGGTGCAATTTGGAGGGTTGGTCCAGACCCCTGCACGTACCTCAGGCGCAAAAAATTACATATGTCCGCCAGCAGGGGGCGCTATAACAAGAAAAACGCGTTTTGGGCTATAACTCCCACACCGTATGTCGCACATTCAAAAGCCTCATATCCACTGATTCCCTGAATAGTACTGAGTCACCTGGGCTAGGCCACGCCCATTTCCGCCTCGAATTTTTTTCCCGCAAAATCGCGAAAACTCAAAAACCTACTTTTTCGAACTCCTCCTTGGGGTTCTGTCCGATCACTGTGAAATTTGGCAAGTACAGTCTTCCGATGGTCCTGATCTAAAGTTATCAAAAGAATTTTGTTCGGTCAAAATATGCGCAAATTATTAACGAATAAATTTTTATAGCTAGCTACAAAAACGTGAACAGTTCGATATCTTGGTCAAAATAAATCCTAACGACGCCAAGTCTGAGATCCTAGGTTGGCATATGGCTGTGGGTGTGTGAGCCAACTTTGGCTAATGTTGGCCACTAGGGGGCGCTGCAAATATGGAACATTTATATCTTGTAAACGGCAACACCGATTTTTACGAAATTTGGTGGGTATCACGCTGTGTCACTCCTGAGGCCATATCTCGAAGGTAATCACGACTGGTCAAAGTGGGCGTGGCTTATTACGAGATAAACAACAAACATTTATTTCAGCTCAAGTATTATGCTGAGGGCTGTCAAATTTACAGGGTATATATAGAATAGGACACAGACCATCTATACCAAAAACTTCGCATGTACTCCACTAGGTGGCGCTGTGACGGACGCAAACGCATTTTGGCCTGTAACTTCCACATTTTAAATCACATTTTCATAAACTTTATATCCACGTGTTCCCTACATAGAGCTGCATCTTCTGACATAGGCCACGCCCACTCCCACAGCATATTTCTCTTTGTAAGTCGCTACATGTCAAAAACCTACTTTTTCGAACTCCTCCTAGGGTTTACGCTCCATCTGCACGAAACTTTGCACACACAATCTCCAGACGTGCCTCATCAAAAGTTATCAAAAGAATTTTGCTACTCCAAAAAACGCGGTACTTATAAATAAACATTTTTTTCTGCTAGCTACAAAACACATACTGTTGGATATTTTTGTCAAAGTAAAAGCTATCGACATCAAACTCAGTCCACACGTTTCAGAGGTCAACCACAGGCTATGTGCCCAAATTTGCGCAAATTAACCAATAGGGGGCGCTATAAACACAGAAATATGAAGTGACATAAAAGTTCATCCGATTTGCACGAAATTTGGTGAGCTTGATGTGGAGTCCCTCCTGAGGCCGGCCGTAAAGTTATGTACTGTTTGGTCAAAGTGGGCGTGACTTGTTACAACAAACATGTTCAGGAATAATACAGAGCTTCCAGTGCTCTTCCCATTACAATAAGAGGAATGGAGAGAGAGGGCAGCCTTGTTTGAGCACACGTTCAGCTGCAAGTCTCGGGGACGTGCCTCCCGGTCACGAAACAGAGCCGTTTGCGTTGCGTGTGCTCCGCGACGCCCGGGGGCCGAGTCGCGCGGGAGGCTTGGCCCCCGTTCATAACTGCTTGCAGTTCTAGTCTTATTATTATTATCGTGATTATTTTTATTTTTCCGTTGGTAAAAGTGCTGCTGCAGGCTAAACCATGCAAGGGAGGGCGGTGCAATTTGGATGGTTGGTCCAGACCCCTGCACGTACCTCAGGCGCAAAAATTCACATATGTCCGCCAGCAGGTGGCGCTATAAGCAAGGGAAACACCTTTTGGCCTATAACTCCCCAACCGATTCTCGCACATTCAAAAGCCTCATATCCCCATCTTCCCTGAATTGCCCTGAATCAACTGGGATAGGCCACGCCCATTTCCGCCTATAATTTTTTTTTGCTACATCACGAAAACTGGAAAACTTACTTTTTCGAACTTCTCCTTGGGGTTTTGTCCGATCACTGTGAAATTTGGTACATGCTGTCTTGAGACGGATCTGATCAGAAGTTATCAAGAGAATTTTGTTCCGTCAAAGTATGCGCAAATTACTAACGAATAAATTTTTCTAGCTAGCTATAAAAACGCAAACAGTTGCATATCTCGGTCAAAATAAATGCTAACGACACGAAGGCTGAGATCTTTGATTGGCATGTGACTGGGAAGGTATGAGCCAAATTTGGTTGATGTTGGCCACTAGGGGGCGCTGCAAATATGGAAACGTCATATCTCTTAAACGGAAACACCGATTTTTACGAAATTTGGTGGGTATGATGTTGGGTCACTCCTGAGGCCATACCTTGAAGGTAATCATGACTGCTCAAAGTGGGCGTGGCTTATTACGAGATAAACAACTAACATTTATTTCAGCTCAAGTATTATGCTGAGGACTGTGAAATTTACAGGGTATATATAGAATACGACACAGACCACCCATACCAAAAATTGTGCATCTACTCCACTAGGTGGCGCTGTAAAGGATGAAAACGCATTTTAGCCTGTAACTTACACATTTTAAATCACATCTTCATAAACTTTATATCCACGTGTTCCCTACATAGAGTCGCATCTTCTGACATAGGCCACGCCCACTCCCACAGCATATTTCTCTTTGTAAGTCACTACACATCAAAAACCTACTTTTTCTAACTCCTCCTAGGATGTACACTCCATCTGCACAAAACTTTGCACACACAATCTCCAGACTTGCCTCATCAAAAATTATCAAAAGAATTTTGCTACTCGAAAAAACACAATACTTATAAATAAGAATTTTTTTCTGCTAGCTAAAAAACGCATACCATTGCATATTTTTGTCAAAATAGAAGCTATTGACAGGAAACTCAATCCACTTGTTTCCAAGGTCAACCACAGTCTCTGTACCAAATTTGGTGCAAATTGGGCAACAGGGGGCGCTATAAACAGAGAAACATTAAGCGACAAGAAAGTTGCTCGGATTCGCACGAAATTTGGCAAGCGCGATCTGGAGTCCCTCCCGAGCCGGGCCGTAAAGTTTTGTGATGTTTGGTCAAAGCGGGCATGACTTATTACAACAAACATATTCAGCATTTCACACTTGCAGTGCTCGTCCCATTGCAATAAGAGGAAGGGAGAGACAGGGCAGCCTTGTTTTACCCAACATTTAACAGCAAACCCCGGCAACATGCCTCCCGGTCACGAAACAGAGCCGTTTGCGTTGCGTGGGCTCCGCTACGCCCGGGGGCCGAGTCGCGCGGGAGGCTTGGCCCCCGTTCATAACTGCTTGCAGTTCTAGTTAATATTATGTTTAACATGATTTTCACACATAAAAAGTACAAAATAAATAAAATAAAAGGTGAGAAGAAGCTGGAAGGACATCTGCTGGATCTGCCCTTTGCAACCTGCCCAACACCGCTGCTTATGCCAGGACCTAGCTTGCGCAAACCTAGCGGCTAGGCTGACCAGTGAAAGAGCAGCGTGCATCAAGATTAGTGTTAGAGGATACGCTGGGGGAGATTCAGTCATACATGTTTGACCCAGACTCAGATGAGGAGTCTGTTGTGCACCCAAGTCAACAACTAGCAGACATTTCAGAATGTTAAGTGTGGTTAGCATCTTTTATTTGTTTGTTGTTTGTCGGCTTGTTAGCTTGTAACTGGCAGTGGCTGATAACAACTAATGCTAACTCCTGCTCTCTGCACTGACAAGTCTGCTCTGCACTAGAGGTTTCAGGTTTCTTTGCCTGCATAACGCTTGGCTTTTGCATTTCTTATGTACTGAATCTAGCTAATCTACTAACTTTGAATCTCAGATTTTAGGGAAGTACAAAGACTTGAGTAGAAGAATACGAAAACACCTCTCTAATGACAAACTTTGCACAGATATAAGTCAGTATTGTCCAGGTCACACATTCTAGGGAACATAAACATGAGAAAAAACAATGAGTGGAGGGGATCTTTAATGTCTCACAATGCAACAGGAGTGAACTCATTTAAACGTACCACTAAAAACTACGCATGTTAGTGGAACTGTAATTTCCATAATATCCTCCAAATTGCACATTAAAAATTATGAACAGAGGAGAGAGTCCTGTTTATAAACAAATAATTTATTACTGCAGTCAGTCAGTGATTGAATGAACCACAAACAGGCCACAGCTTTGTGCAGATCAAGGAAAGGCTGAAATAAAATATAAATCTATACATTTTCAAAGACCTGCTCTTCTTAAAGAATTCAGCTTATGCTCCTTTAGAAAAAGAGAATAAAACACATAACTATCTCCCCACCTAATACTTTTAATACTGTCCCTAAGTGAATTGTAGCTTACAAGCATACACGTATTAAAGATCAGAGCATGACTGAATGAATCAGAAAAGAGTGTTTAGATGATTTTTTTTTCTGGATCAATAAAGCTCTCAGACACAGTACATTAAAGGATCAATACTAAGGATGTAGGGTGTGTTTCTTTAGTATTAATTATGTCATTTTTACCTTAAATTTTCTCAAGCTATTTGTGTGTTTCATCACTAAAATTGCGATAGTAATTCTTTTTTTTTTCTTTTTTTTAAATTGTAGCAACACCTCTTCCTTTTTTCACATCATCTTGCTCCTGTACTGTAAATCTACAGCGGAAGTGATTGGCATCAGTGAAGAAACGTTCACAGCTTTCCTGTTCCAGGAAACAGATGAGAGGTTGCACAAAAATGGTTTCAAAATCAAATTTTCTTTCTGGGGAATAAAAGGAGTTAGAAATTTTCAAATGAATTGTATTTCCTCTTTCTTTAGAACGGTTGGCTTGTGATTATTATCACTATCTCATGATGAGGAACCAGAGTAACTATAAAATTGTCAGCACACTGTCTCTCCTTGTCTCCATCCCTTTATTTAACCACACGTTCAGACAAAGACTGTGTGTGATTGATGAAAATTCCTTTGCCCTGAAGGAAATCTAACAGTGTGACCACCTGCTGGGGAGGGAGAGCAGGGGGCAAATCCCTGAGGGGACGGTCAGTCAGACACGGCGGAGTCATGGTCTGTTAATGTGTGAGTGAATGAACGACAGAGAGAGCCAATGTCTGATGGTAAAAATGGACTACATAAAAGCTTCCCATTCCACTTGTGCGCTGGCTCAAGTCCAGCAGTGATAAACTGCAGCTCTGTTGTCACCACTGACATCTCTCTCTCTCTCTCTCTCTCTCTGCTGTCCCACCCAGCCATCACACCGTCCATTAAAAGAGCCAGATACTCCCATCTGCTCCCTTCCTATCACCATCCCATTGTTCCTGCACAGGAACCGCTCCATCAGATTACAGGATGTTAGGTGCAGAGGCACAGTCTTACTTCCTGTTTGCCCAAGGCACACAGATCGGGTGTCAACCCTCTGTCGTCCAGAGCCATCACCCTGCTTTCCTCCCATCATCCCCCTCTCTGCACTCACAGGGGCGCTGACCTTATAAATGTGTCTCTGTGACAGCTAACATCTGGTCAAATACATGGGGCTACAGCAGGGTCTGTCTTGTGGACGTCCAAGGAGACACAGGACATTGTTGATGCTGAATACACTCTGACCTGATTTATTTAATACAGGTAACTGCATATGTGTAGGGATTTGTCTCTGTTTTTACCTGCTCTTATGAAATATGGCTACTCAAAATTTAACTTCTCTAATTGTACTTTATGTATGAAATAGGGTTGTTCCACTACACCAGTATCAGAAAATGCATCTGATACTGCCTAAAATACTGGTATCAGTATCTGTGAGTATGCAAGTCTCTGCAAAACAGTACTCTGTTTGTAGGGCTGGTCAATATATCAGTTTTATATCAAATTACTTGATACCATCTTAGATTTTGGATATCATGATATGGCATAAGTGTTGTCTTTTCCTAGATTTAAAAGCTGAATTACAGTAATGTAGTGTGATTTCATTTAGTCATTATAGTCTCATTACTGATGATTATTTATCAAAAATCTCTTGTGAAAGCATCAATAGTTATCTGTACAATATTGCTGCAATATTGATATTGAGGTATTTTGCCAAAAATATTATGATGTATGAGAAAGAATGTGTGTATTAAAACATAAACTGAATGGCTTAAAAATATCAAGATTTTATTTATGAGCCAAATCACCAAGCTCTACCTCTACTTCCATGGATGTATTAAAGGGATAGTTCACTCAAAAATGAAAATTCAGTCATTATCTTCTCACCCTCATGCCGATTAAAGGTCGGGGGTAGTTTTTTTGTTTGGGAGATTCTGCAGCACTATTTTCCTGTGAAACTCCAGCAGTGTTTTTGCAGATTAACAAAATAAACCATTTTTTCCCTTTGAAGAGAACTGGATACAGCGTTGGAGGCACACCTCCATTCATTTGTACGAGAGCTGCTCAGTGGTGCATGAAAAGAGCTTCAGCATATGATCTGTGCAGCCTATAGAGCAAACACAGTAGACACTTCCTTTAGCTGAGTGGCTAGCTCTCTGCTAACTCGAATGGGATAAAATTATTTAATTGTGCAGCTCCTCTAGACTTTCCAAATGTAACTGGGCCGTATGGATCAAATCCTGATATTAAATCCACTGATATCCACCATTTTACGGCCACTTTTTTTTTTACAGTGTAAGTCTTTATGGACCGCGGTGCATCATGTATGGTTGTAATCATACAGTGTGGCCACTATGTCAAATTGTCTTTAAAACCCGGTGCTCTTCCTTGGGTCTTGGCTCTGTACAGGGTTAGAAGTATACAGCTGCAAATAGTAATATTTATTTTTTTAAGCACACTTATATTGGAGCAATACTTGGTATTGGCCGAATTGCAAAGTTCAGGTATCAGAGTGGGTATTGGAAAGGAAAAGATGGTATTGGAACATTTCCAGTATGAAACACTGTGGTGTAGTGCACTTAATTCTACTAAAGTCACTCACTCATTTTTCTCCAGGTGCAGTCGGAGCTCCTGGCCCTCAGCTGAGATCAGAACCTCTGCCTCTGCAGGATGCTGGAAGGACAAAAAACACCATATTGTCCATCAGATAGCAGGAATTTCAAATGTGTTTCAGTGCATTTTTAAAAACAATTTTGTTAACCGAATGGACAGAGCGAGAAGGCAGACTGACTCACCTCTTTGTTGGCAGACCTTCTGTGTCTGCCAGGATGCAGCCATGTGGGATAAGTAACCTCATAACTCTGTACGTCCTCAAGGATGCTCCTCAGTGAACTCTGCTTGTTTCCTCCTAATGAAAAGCAGAGAGAGATGAGAATTAGGAACAGAAGCAGGTTTATTGCCAAGTTGGTTCTCACATATAAGGAATTTGCCTGGTATGTGGGTGCATAATGGTCCCAATAAAAGAAAAGAAAAAGGGCGCAACATGAGAAAATAGCATATTGGAGGTGGTGCGCAGCAAATGCACTTAAGAGACCATTTGAAATATTTAGATTTTCTTTGATTTCTGCATTAAATGACTAACTTTTAGCATATAAAAATAACAAAGACTAATGCTGACACCGTGCATGGCCAACAATCGTGCATTTTGACAGAAAATGCATTCCAATGCAATGCAATACCTATGTAGTTTTTGTAAATATCCAGTTTTAATCATGGCTCTAGGAAATAACGAGACTCACCATTGTAAACAGCGCCTTCAGCAACACAGTGTAGGAAGAAAACTATGAGGCACCGACATACAGAGGACTGCACAGCGTCGAGAGGAGGAGGACGCGCTCCAGGACGCGCTCCAGGACGCATTCTAACAGCAAACAGCTCCAGATTAATCTGCAACACTGAGACATAAATGTGCAGTGAACTCGGTCTGAATGCTTCACATCAGATGGAGAAAACACGCCGCCGGTGAGACATCGCGATGAGCCGCCGCCGCTGCTGCTGCTGCCTGCTGGTGCTGCTCGTCTCAATGAGATGCTCTCAGCACGGACGCGCATCTCTCTCTTTCATTCTCAACCCCTCCCCTTCATCACATACTCACACACACACACACACACACAGGGACGGGGACACTGAACTGTCGTTGTGAGGCAAGATAAGTCAGGATGTGATGAAAAAATGTACGACCGAGCAACCTGTAAGAGGAAAAACATGCAAAAATATTTCCTGTAGTGTAGAATTTTAATTATTTCTAATATACAATACTGATAAAATCAACATCACCAGAGTTCAACAGTCGTCTTTCTACAATGGTGCAGTTTCACCTGGTTGAAATGGTTAAGGACTGTGCTTTTTTTTTTTAATTATTATTTCTTAAAGAGGTACACCAGCAGTTTTGCACTGTACCTCCATAAAGTTGTTGGACTCACGCGAGACAGATTATTAAAAAGAATAGTCAAAATTGGAGCAGCAGAGACAGAGATTTCCTCATTTTAAGTCATTATAATATGCTGCAAGCACCAGCAAATGCTGGGTCCTACATTTCCCAGCATGCAACCAAAAAGCTCTTTTTGACAGACCCTCCTTACCTCTTTTATAGCTGCAGGGATGTATTTTGTTTGGCCCATAGGGAAGTTAGTATCGCTCTGGTTCCCTCCACAGAAAGCCAGCAGGATTTTTCTTAAGGATTTTGGATTAGTGCAGAAAATGATCTCTGTGGCAAACAAAAAGTTTATGATACTTAAACCTTTTGTTCAGCAAGATAATCTTCACAAATGAACACCACTTAAAAATGTTTGAAATGTAAATGCAAACAGAAGAAGTAAAAAGCTGAAGTTAGGCTATAAATGTACCACATCACAGTCACATAACTCAGTGTCACCCCCACTAAGTGACTGGTGTTCAAAGTGATGGCGTTTAATGTCCCCGACAACCTCTGTAGTCTCTTTTAGCCACCTGTTAGCAACCGCCATCTTAAAGACATGTAAAAGCTTTAAAATAATCAGGAATGGGGTATTTACTGATGTTTTTTATGTTGTAGAACAAAACACGAAATTCTCTTTAGTTTGTATTGATCACAAATCTTATTTTAGGCAAATAAAACCCGCTGACTTTGAGGCTAACTCATTCTCAAGTTTTAGAATTCATTCCTGCATCACTTCATGCCTTCACCTTAAAACCTCCACATCTCCAGTTTCAAACTCAAGCTTTCTGTTGTAAATTAATAACCCTGATGACATCACTGTGACATCATCACGGTTATCGCCAAAATCTATTGCTCCTTCAGAACGGCTGAAAACATTCTACAACATGGACGGGGCAGTAAGGGTGTCAAATCAGGCAAAAACAAAACGACTTATATGACTTTATCCTCATTTTACTGAGATTTATTCATGTAACACACTGCCAGGTAGGAAAGATGTTGTTTTTTTTTATCCATTAATACCCTAATATGTATTAGTCTATAATGCAGAAACATCCTCACTTCCACCCCAGATTTAGGAAAAGCAAAGCAGGTGTTTTAAGGAGAGTTTAGTGTGTGTCCCACTCATTCAATAAGTAAGTAACCAAAGACATCATGACACACGGTCAGACAGACCTAGAGTTCAATCCAGGCAGCTACAGCAGGAGCGCACAAGGTACCTGCAATTCCTGCCACCGTACAGTGACACATACAGGGCCATTATTAGAACAGGATGTGTGAGTTGTTTATAGATCTTGATTATGAAATATATCCGGTAACTAGAACTCGCTCTGTTTCTTTGAAGTTTGGATATTAGTATAATAATATAAAGAGGTTGTGCATTTGGACAGAAGTGGAGACACAGAACAAAAACTGTTGTAGCTCCATATGATTCTCAGGTTCATCAGTGAAATCTATTGAGTTTCAATAAATCGTGAGCTGTTTATGAACGTGTCCATCGCTGGTTGAACGGGCATCAGTAGATCCATGTACATTTATCTCAAGTTTAAATGCATGTTCAGGTGCTGTCTCACTCCCTCATCTTCTCCTGTGCATATAAAAAATGATCCCGGCCATTCAAACAAATGCAAAACCATGCATCTTACATTTTGTGATTTCACGACTATTAAACAGATTATGTGTAAAATTTAGCGCAGCTGTAAATTGCCTGATAAATTGCTGCTGCAATCACACAATGTGGGTAGAATGAGAATATTTCCTGAGTTTTCATGCATTATTTCATGGTTCATGTTTATCCCAACTGCTGGCTTTGCAGTCACACCATTCAAATTGCCTTAACAGACCTTTTTTCAAGGCAGCCATATTGACATGAAATCGCTGGGTAAACACAGGTGTTACCATTGATAATAAAACAGTCAGGGTGCTGCTATTGTGCATGTTGAAACTGAAAAGGCTCTGCAACATTAAATGGAACAGGACCTTAATTAATATCATTGGAAACATCTGTGTTTACCCAACTATGTCATATCAATATGGCTGCCGTGAAAAAAGTTCTATTAGTAACTACTGCTGTGTTAAGCATTTGGCATGTTTTTTTTTAACTAATGAGTTGCTGCACCACCGGACCAAAGAGCAGCTTCTTCCTCATCCTACAACAAAATCTAATTTTACAACCTTGTTGTAAACGATAAATAAATCACCTTATAGCCTTGAAACAGCATATTACTCCTGTTAAATTAGCTGAATTGATGGATTTTATTTAATCTGTAACTGCCAATGACTGTGCATTGCAGCCATGTTTGCACCAGCTTGACACCTCTGTAGTTCTTTTTGACACTGCGGAAGATACAGTCACCATCAGAAACAGATGATATCTCTGAGGTTTATGTAAATTATTTCCCCCACACCCCTGCTTGCAATTTCAGTCTGAACAATACTATGTGAGTGTCAATTTAACCAATCAGAACTGCAGGCAGGAAATATTTTTAAAAGAGCTGTTAAGGAATAATTATATTAAGGATGTGTAAACTACTTCCTCTGTTTATTCCAACCAGTAGCCCAATAGGCTTACACTTAGAGGCCCCGCATGTAAACACGAGGCGTCTTTAAATAACTGCACCACTTGCCTCAACACGCTCTGGTTTTTATACACAGACCATATGTTGAGTCACCGTATGTGGTCAGTTTGGCGATGAGCCCAGTCAAGTGACACACGGACACACAGTTAGCTGTCATTAGGAAACCTCTGCCATCACAATGCATTTGTACATTTAAGTGCAGGGTGTGATTGTTTATTAAGTAGTTATAGATTTTTTATTAAAACAAACAGTCGTCTGTAAAATAAGAGGCGCTGAATGCAGGTTACATAAACTACAGTAGAGCAGCTACATGCTTTTAACAAGGTCACCAAACCAAAAATACAGCTCTAATACCCGACAGTAACCGAGCCTACTACAGTAACAGAATACAGTGGGCTTCTGACGCTTCCAGCTTCCAGCAGCCATTCATACTGAGCCGGTCATTTATAAGTGTGATGATAAATATGCCACGGAGCACATGTCAGGAGGATAGAGTGTACGCAGGGTGTGTGAGGTATTCTTAGCTCTGATGACAGTGCAGGCCGCCGGGTCCATTCACATCTCTAAATGGTGTCCTGGCTGCAAAACAAGGCCACTTGCTCCTGCCAAGGTATTGGTTTCTGCTTTACTCTGCTTATTCCTGCCTCAGAGATGCTCTTTATTACTACACACTGGAAGTGATATCGAACAGTCTGCAGATCCTGGATCATTAAAAACATCAGGAACTCTGCTCCCTGAAGAAAAGAGATCCAAATCGCCTACACACATAAAAAAAACACTCATAAAAAAACAAGAGGAATCATGTAAAACATGCTGAAAGATCAGGTGATGGTAGTATTATAAATGTCATTCATGGTATCAAATGAAGGTGTATATTTGGAGAGGCAAGCTTAGAATAGTCTAGAGAGGGATGGGCAGATGCCGGAGTCAGTGTGACAGTATAAACTATCAAACTGCCGTGCACGTCCTCGATTCCCTCCGTTAAAAGATTATGAAATCATCTGCTTCTCTTTGAACATGACAGACAGCATCTCGCAATTTAAGAAGAAAACTTCCCACTTCGAAGGAACGTTGTGACAGAAGTTTCATATATGAAAGTTATGAAAATGTTCCAGCTGTGAGAGAGAGGGATCACGTACAGTCGAACATCAAAGGCTTGAGTCTCAGAAAACACTCTTTCTAGGTATTCAGGGCTGCTAAGCTTCATACTGTTGGTGGCGTCTTTGCTGTTTGACACCCAGTCACACATCTGGGTCCACTTCAACCGTTCTGTCCTCGACATCGGTTCAGTTTTTTTTTTTTTTTTTTTAAGGAGCTGTTAGCAGGTGTCCTCCAGGATGTCTGGATGTTCCTCCCAGAACTGGTCTCCTATGATGTCACAGTGGTGGGCCTCCACCCTCCTCCTGCTGCGGGTCACAGGGACGTCCTTCTCCTCCTCGTTCGGCAGCTTCATGCGTTTAGTGACAGTTTCATCTCTCTGAAAAATAAGAGGAATATGATAAGTACAATTAAAGGGTTAGGGGGTTAGCAACGGTCTAACATTTTAGGAAATGCTGCTCTCACATCATTCTGTCTCATTAGTATCTGCGAGCTGCCTGGAAACTTCCAGGAAGTCACAGCACTCAGACAAGATATGATCTAGCACAATGGCCCCTGTGAAACCACAACTTGTTTTTACACTTCAGTTTTAAATGAGTTAACATATTTTTAGAGTAATGTTTCAGAAAAATCCATCTTGAACACTTATGCGCTATGTGTTTTTTCCGAGTGTGTGTGGTGAGACCTGCAGCTTGTCCACAGTTAACTTCACACAATACTGGACCGATCAGCCTTAAATTTTGTTGTGCACATTTATGACTGTGCGCTCAAAGACCTGTTGTTGTTGCAGTGATTCACAAGTTTTGGAAAACCTTAACGAACCTGTATAACCTATACCAACTGCTGACTCCTCACTTCTCTAATCTGGCTGGTGCGGGCCACAAGTCAACAACAACTGCTTATTTTAAACAAAGCTCACATACGAGCAGTGCTGAGGAGTGACTAGTTGCATGTGATTAAGTTACAAAATAAATGTAATTGTAATCTGTTACAGGTACTGAGAAAGAAGCCATATCAGCTCATAATGTAGAGCCAGACAATTAACTCACAATCTGGCTCTTCAGAATAACTATTTAGAGAGTATAAATGTTCACCAACATGTCCCCCACTTGTCAGGGGTTTCATATATCCAACTGGTGCTTTGTGAACTTTGTGAAATATGAAATCAGACACTGGAATGTGCTCTAAAAATAAACAGTTTGTTTTCCCAATTTATTATTTTATTGTCACAGTTATAAAGGTTATTTATAACCTGTACCTACTGCCGGTAAAGGCTGCAAGTCATCAGTAACAGCTGCTAAAAATAAGGCTTACCTACAAGCAGTGTTTGGGGAGTTACATGTAATTAAAGGAATAGTTCACCCAAAAATGAAAATTAAGTCATTATCTACTCACCTTCATGCCGATTGAGGGTTGGTTTTATTTGTTACTCCTCAAAACTCTGCTGGAGTTTCACAGGAAAATAGTGCTGCAGAATCTCCCGAGCAATGGAAGTGAATGGTGACCAGTTTTCAAACATTAAAAAAAAAAAAACTGGAAAGAAACCATAAAATGCCTCCATACTGCCTGTCTGGAATAATCTAAGTTTCCTAAAGTCCTGACATGTCGTTTGTACACCATCACACCACACGCACACCCGGTTCAGAGAGTGTGCATGTGCATGTGATCGTGGCTCCAAGCTCAGGATCTACAGTGAAGATTCAGACTAAAAATGTGGTGAAAATGACACTTCTCTGGTCAAGTTGGCATATTGGGGCTTCAGGAGACTTGGATTACACCAGCTGAGCAGTATGGAGGCATTTTATGTTTTTATTCTGTTGTTTTTTTTAACGTCCACCTGTTTGAAGTCCTCCTCCTTACTCTGAACTTTGTGAATTGTCACTATTTTAAGAATTTTCTCAGAAAGGAGGGAAGGTTTGTGCATTCTACTGAGTGTGCTTATCTATGTTAATGTATTTGTCTTGTGAATGCCAAGTTGAGATAAATAAGCATGCCATATTATTCTAAACCTGTCAGGCAGCAATTAATTTATTTCCCTCTCATTGCAATGAGGTATGATGATCTACTAATAAAGACCTTGAAGCTGCTTGTCACATGTATTCTTACATAGTAAACATTTTGTCACCTTTATTTTTTGTCCAGCTACATTATTGGCATTTGGTAACGCTGTACAAGAAGAGACGTGTTGAAAACTCTACCTGATGATCAGCTGACACATTCAGAACTCTCTGATCTGATTCTGCAGCTTCCCAAAACATCAAAAATTAAATGTCAAGTTGTGCACAAAACTGTTTCTAGACTCATCATTTTCTGCTGATATTTGTCAGGAAGAAATCCATTGCAGAGCACAGAAGCTGCTGCAGAAGACATCATGTAGGGAAAATGTGGGATATGACTGACTAAAGCAGACAGGTGAGGTGGAAGTGTGTGCAGAGGAGGATTTAAAACCCAAAGATATCAGACAGAGCAGGAGTTATCAAAGTGGTTTTCTCCGTAATAACTGTGCAGACTTGAACCCTTCTTGGCAGCTCACCTTTTCCCAGATGAGAGTGGTGCCTTTCCTGTGCAGCGCAGATTCATTGTTGTAGTTGATATCAAACTCAGAAAACAGGATCTCATTTTTGTCTGCAGCTAATGTTCCCTGGAAAGAGACAACACAGAGATGCGCAGGTCAATAAAACTATCAAAACGACCACACGACCCTCTGGTTCTGCTATTGTTCTGTTGTTTTAAATCAGGAAATAAGATTGATGATCTGACCAATAAAGGAAGACGATCTTTGTCTTGGGCCTTTTTTTCCCCCAAGAAATGTGTTAATAGTGATAAAGGAACTAGGAGGCATGCAGCTTTGATGGGCTGTGAATGAGTCATGCTGCCCAAACCTCCAGCCAGAATGAACATTTCCACAACTCGTCAGCTGTCATCACATCATCAGAGTTTCCCTCACAGCCCACTGCAGACTGAAGTGACTTCCAGAGAACAGCTGTGTCAGTCGGTGGCAGCTGCCACAAATACAGACGGGCCTGATGTTCTATTAAGATGTTGCCCCTTCAGAGAAATAAACTCGTTTCTGGTGTTACGAACCACATACAGTATGAGTTCATTTGCAGTAAGAATAAAGCAGATGTAAATAATGTGGTGACCATGCAAACCATTCAACAGAAAGGCCAATGAAATGCATACTATACGTTAAAGTTTGTCAGTAGTATCAAGGCTTTAGTACTTTTCAATAAGACGTTGTTTAAAACAATATAATACTAAAATGTTTGATAGTATCGAAAGTACCGGAGCTATAAAAAAAGAAAAGATCTAAGTGCTTGTTCCAGACCTCGGTTCACTTCAGTCTTTATTGTCCTGCCTGAATTTTGGTTTGTAGCTAAACCAGACAATGGGCCTCATGCAAGAACATTTTCGTATTCTTGTCTTAAATTTCTCCCTCGTACGAACACGCCACGTCAGATTCAACAAACGCTCCTAACTTCAGAAAACTGTGCAAATGATCCACCTGTGCATATTTGACTGCACGTGCACGAGACTTGTAAATTAGCATAGTTAACGCCCCAATAATACCATATATGGCTGCACTTCCTGCTCCATGTGTCAGGAAGTGTTCGTTCATGAAGATGGCATCAAGGAGAAAAAAGAAAAACTTAACGAGTTTGGAGTTTGACGTCCTGCTTTCAGAGATCCATGAAGGAAAAATCTGTCATTTTAACAGCGTCAGCAGTGGAATTAAAAGAGCTGCTAAAGCAAACAGACGGGAAAAGCGAGTGCTGTTAATGTCGTGTTACCAGAGGGTCGGACTGTCACTGAAATAAAGAGGACATGTCTCAGTATGAAAATGTCTTACATGAAAAAAACAACAACAAATGACTCGCCACGGCCACAGTAAGGAGCGATCGGTGACTGCAGGGAGAGGAGAGGGTTAAGGGAAAGTTTTCATCACGGAGACAGAGGACAGAATAAGTGAGGATGTTCACCTGGACAGAGACTTTATAAACCTGCATGTGAAGATATGCGGCCAAAACACCTGACAGCAGGTAATAATAGATCATTGAATGAAGGATGAGAGGCTTTTGTAATTTGAAATGCAGCCAAACAAGACAGTGTCGACATAATTATGAAGTGTAATCTAATTTTCAAACTCAAAGTGTCTTCAAACTAATGAAACATGCAGTCATTAGTGAAAAACTTGGGTTTATATACCAGCAGACTGACTGCACATGACTCTACGACCGCTCGTAAATTGTGTTTGTATCTGAAAGAAAATTCAAAATACGAGAAAACTGGTGAATGCCACAAGTTCTCTTAAATCACTGGCACGCAGCACCTAAGAACAAATCTGTTCATATAAGCGGTTCTTGCATGAGGCCCATTGTTCAGTGACTTTTTTCTGTACCAGCATTGTGTGCAGGCTGTTAATTTAAAAATAAAAATCTATTTTGTGTGACAAGAACTTATTTTTGCCGTGGTATCAAAAGAGGAATTGAAAGTTGTTGGGTTTTTTTTAATACTAGTATTTTATCAAAGTTTAAAATCCTGGTATTTGACAGCCCTACTATACATGCAACTGCACTGAGAGAGAGGTGTTCTTGGTAACATGACGACTTCTTCTCTTGAAAATAGTTATGAAATCAAAAGTTTACAGAAGTAGTTTTTATCAGAAACATAAAATAATCCCTACAGAGGAAACTGAAAGGGTAAGAAAGCTGCTGCTTGATGTAAAGCTACAGATTGATTCTGAACTTTTGAAATGCTTTCAACGCTAATGTTCAGCAGCATCAATACTCTGGTACCAGCAACACTTTCTCGCTCTCTCTCTCTTCTCAACGCTGCAGCTCCCACACAGGCGAGCCTCGTCTCACTTACTCACAGCGCTGTCTTCTTCTTGTCAGTCGTCTCTTTTATATCTGGTTAAATATCTGTTTTCATGTTACAGCCTTGATATATTTATCTTTTACTACAAATCTAAAATTGTACGGCCTCACTCGGTTAAGGAAAATGCAGAAGATTAGCAACCCTAACAAGGTAACAGTTGTGCACGATTAGAGAAGTTGCATCTTATCTGTAGCAAGACTGAAGCAGTCAATAAGATAAGGCAATGTGGATACCCAAATTGGGCCTTTGTCAAAACCAGTAAAAGAAACAGGCCTGAAAGAGAGAAAAACAACATTAAAAGGAAAAACATTGTTATTCCTTACGTTGCTGGCGTTTCAGAAAAACTCAGAAGGATTTTTAACAAACATCACATCCCTGTGCATTTCAAGCCCAGCAACACCCTGAGACAAAAGCTTGTCCACCCCAAGGACAGAACACCCAGACACAAGCGGGAAAATGTAGTGTATGCCGTTCAGTGTAGTGAGGAGTGCACAGACCTGTACACTGAGGAGACAAAACAACCGCTACACAAGCGCATGGCTCAACACAGGAGAGCCAGTTCCTCAGGTCAGGACTCAGCAGTCCATCTACACTTGAAGGAGAAAGGACACTCCTTTGAAGACAACAATGTCCATATTCTGGCCAGGGAAGACAGATGGTTTGAGAGAGGAGTAAAAGAAGCCATCTTTGTTAACCTGGAAAGGCCATCTCTCAACAGAGGAGGTGGTCTAAGACATAATTTATCTGCTACATACAATGCAGTTTTAAGATCTCTCCCCAGACAGTTTGATACCCACCTGAAATCATGTGACTCCAACAAGTCACATGGTGGCAGGGTTCTTAACGACTCTCATTCACACCCCCCCCCAGGTGAAACCCAAGGTCCACACAATGGAAGGGTGGGCACTTGAGACACATGCCGCCTCTAGGTGTTAATGACCACACAGTGGTTTAAATACCTGAACTCCCAAACCAGTCAGTCAGAACTGAAGAAGCCTCTTGGATGAGAGGCGAAACGTCTTCAAAAACTCTATCAAGTCCAGTTGCCTACGACAAACTTTGCTATGGATACCATGACCTGGATGACTGAGAACCTTCACAGACAAGATAAGGCAATATTTTAATCCTTTGTGTGAAGAACTGCTCGGTGTTTTGGACAATGATCTCTGAACTAAATGTCAGATGATCATCACTATTATATCTTTATAATTCTGTTGTCGCTTCATAACCTCTAAATATGCAGGTGTTTCCTCCTTGTTGTTGATCGTCTTCTGAAGAAGTTCTTCTGAAGTTTTTTTTATTTAAATAATAAAAAAAGAAGTGGTATTCCTCTTTGATATTTTATACAGTATATTTACATGAACACAGGCATCGATGAATGTTAATATTACATATTCCTCTTGCATGTTACACAAAATACAGATTTTGAGTTTTCAATGGTTTCTATGTCTAACAGCAAAATCTTGCAATACAGAATTATTTTTTTAATCTTTATTTGATTGTTGACAGGTGTACACATTTTGGTTATTTTTATATTTTTATGCTCTTATTTTACATTTAAAACTAAACTATGCAGTATCCAAGGTAACGAAGCAGGTGTAAAGCCCATCAGCACGCGAACAAGTCAGACCAGGCTTGTATGATGCAGGTGAGAGTGTGACTGTTCAATGAAAGCCTGTGAAAGTCTGTCAATATTAATGTATAGCCTCAGACAGACAGTCTCAGATTGATTATCCATGTGTATTGATCCATGTGTAGCTGTAGTGTCTCTCTGTGCTTTGTAACAGAGGTCTTTGTTCCTGGCTACAGAAATCATCCATTAATATAGTACATTTCCACTGATTATTTATTTTTTTTATACTAGATAGTTTTACTGAGACTAAGCGTGTAGCCTCCAGATCCCAAAGTGCTTGTTCGCAATAATCAACTCATCATTGAATCGACATAAGAACTGCCTGTGTCTCTAGTACTGGTTCACCACCATCATCAAAACACAGCGACTGCTGGCTGTCACCGCTGTCGGTGATATGAGAGAGATTCAACTGGGGTGTTATAAACTGTTTATATATAAATAGTCAAGAGAAGATTATCTCCTGTTACATAATAACAAACACATATTTATTGATTAATAAAAAAGATTGTGTTTGGGTCTCACCTTCAAGCGATCCTCAGCCTGGGCTGTCGTGAGTCCTCCCTTTTGCACTAACGTCCAAAACACTGTGTTGTACAAATTATTAATGTGACCTGAAAGACACAAAGACATGTGTACAGTCAGACATCTTTAACGTTAGTCAGCTTAATGAACAAATTCATCTAGAAGTCAAATGTGTGAAGAGTCAGAGCACGGTATGTCCTTACAATCTGCTTGCCTCCAGCTGAGGTAGTCTCTGAGGTTACGGTTGCTAGGATACAGGACCACACGTCCATCAAAGCCCGGGGGGTACAAGAGGGGCTGTTCCCCAAAAAAATCCTTCCAGTAAAACACGTACGAGGAGGAGAACTGGGAGGCCACGTGGGTCATGAGCTTACTGAAAAAGAAAAAGAGGGAGAAATAAAGTCAGACAAATTGTGACAACATGGGAAAAGCATATGCGAGAAGAAGAAAAACCTAGGCACCTGGCTCTCCTCTTAAACAAGGTGGTGGTCCTCTTGAAAACGAAGCTGAACTCATCGCTTTGACCATAAGCGATGGCGACGTCCTCTAGTTCTGCCATGACAGAGCGTGCACTCTGTGTCATCAGGCCCAAGGCTCTGTTATCATTGGGCTTAGTGAACTTGTGCTGCTCTGCAAACCTGAAACAAAATGCAACAACATCAGGTTTCCCAGTCATGTATCAGCCTATCGATTTGCAATATGGCTCATGTCACCTCAGAGATAACAGGTTTGTAGTTTGAAAAAGGAAGCTCACTTGTGGAAGTTGCGCCCATCCAGTCTCACAACAATGTAGCAGTTTCGCAGACAACTGTCATCTGCTTCAAAGTTGCGGACATACTCAAACTTGCTCTTGGCCATGTTGTTGGAAGAGGTGAAAAGACAGGCCGAGAGTTTGACAACAGAGGGCCTGAAACGTCCACCAAAACAGCAGGCCTTTCCAATCAGCATTAAGGTGCTCCTGAGAAGAAAATTCAATAATCATCAATCACATGTAGGATACCCAGAATGAATGGAGTGGTGATACGTTCAGGCAAAACAGGAGCTTTCAGCTGTTTTAATTTGACATCAAATTTAAATGATGGGTTCATTATGTGCTAATTCGTAATACATGTTGGTCCTCCTTACTGCCCCACTATAACATGAATTATTAGCTTACTTACACTTGAATGTCATGTGTGTTGTTGTTCTTCTGAAAGTCAGCTACTTTTTAGAAGCCCGTTTACTTCATGCGCTAATATTTCGCTATTCCGTCAGATACACAAACACAAATATTCTCAGCGATGTCAGTGAGGTGAAAGATACGTTATAAACTGATATTTACATGTATGGTAAGGCAGTTATCAGCCTACACGCGTTGGTTTGTGTACAGTCCGTCACTAAATTCTGTCGTAGTGGTACTGCAGACACTGCGAACAAGAGTTCCGGAGCACACGCCTGAAATTAACGAACGATTCATTAAAAACACAAAGCTCATTGATCCCAGTTGCTCGTTTGTCGTCTTTAAACATACATTATTATATATCAATTTATTCCTGTGCTACGGGATGGGATAATCTATTAAGGCAAGCAGATTTACGTAGAAGTCGTCTGTGTTTCGGCGCCATCTTGTGGTAACGGCAGAGAGTGCAACCGAAGATCGTCTATGAGGAAGAGGTGACGGGGAAACAGTCTTACTGAACTTGTAGAGCCGTGTTCTAGAAGGGAATCCCAGACTCGCGAAAGATATCGCGAGAGTGATTTATTTTAACCGAAACCATGAATTTTCCCCACTCCCAGCTGATTGTTTTCAGTGACTAACCTACCCGGTTTTTAAATCATAGCGTTATCACACCATAAAATGTAATAAGTTTGTACAACGTGCCAAAGAAGAAACAACGCGTAAAAATCTCGCGAGAGTTGCATAAATGTAGGGTTCCCTTCTAGACGCTCCCCCTCCTGGGGAGAATATTTTGTTGCGTTTTTAAGGATGCACACATAAGCTGGTCATAACTATCAAATAATTACGGTAAAAAGTGGGGTAAATCACGCAAAAACAAAACAACGCGGACTATAAAAAATAAATATTAATGGTCCCTTGAAATAGGTCCAGAGTGGACGCTCAGCATTAACAGAAGAAAACGTCTTTCCCATGATTCCTAGCTTCGCCGTTGTGCGCAGCTGCGGTTGGTTCAAACATGGAGGAGAGGGAAAGAAAAAGTGCAAAACCGGACAGTAAAGAAACCGCTGCGGCCTGTTCGAGTACACCGTCAGTACCGGAGCGTGAACCGGGGACAGACGGTACAGCCACAGACGATGTCGCGGAGGAAATCGACGTCTGCTCCGATAAGTTTGACCCTCTCCTGGCCCTGTACTCACCGACCGTCCCGCCTCTGCCTTTTCCGAACGTCAAGTGCCTGAACAACGTGTCGGCGTACGAGAGCCTCCTGAAGGGCGGCCGGGGCAGAGCCAAGCCGGAGAACGTGGAGAAGAAGCGGCAGAAGGCGATGAAAGGCGCGGCGGACCCGGAGCGCATCGAGAGGCTGAAGAAGCTGATGGTGAACAAGCCGGTGTCCGAGTCAGAGGAGGGGGGGAGCGGCGGAGCACAGAGGAGGAGGAGGAGGGGGCAGAAAGCACAGAAGAACGTCCTGACGAGGATGACCTGTGGGTTCAACAACACCCACCACTGCTGCTCCATCACTACACATCACTACATGAAGAGGGATCATTAAGTCATTAGTTCCCCACGTGGGGCCAGGACCTTATTAGGGGGACGCCAGAAATCACAGGGGGGTCCCCAAAACTTTGTCTGCTCTGTGGTCATCAAAAATCAGATTTACACATGTTAACTAAAGTCACAATTTATACCAAAGTTTGTATAAAACTCTGGTTTAAAAGGAACCACTGCATTAAGTGGGTTGGAGCAGTTTGTGATCATGCACCTGCTGCATTGTTCCTCTCCAAACTTGTGAAACTCCTTCATAATTTATTTTTTTTTCTTTTCAGACTGATACTTACTGTCATTTCTTACCTTTAAAGTCATTTAAGTACAGGATAGGATTGTCCTGCTCTTCAAATGGGAACCTTTTCTACTTTTCACACACGTGGTGCATTTACATGTGAGCGAGTATCCTGGTTTTGAGCCCCAACCTTATTCACACAGAGCAGTCGTGTCCCTGTACACATGATTCTAGCCGTATCCAGGTTTCTGATCACATGTGAGCGGCCGTATCTCGATCTCTCACCCGCTCAGCCTCTCTGTTCTGTACCAACAAAGATATCAGAAACTAGAATTAGGTGTTTACATTGCCACAGTATCCTGGTTTCTATTGGAGTGCTCTAGGTAGCATGTACAGGTTTCTGAAACCAGTAAACCAGGAATACACATGTTGTTTGTAATAGGGACAGACAATGTTCGATATTTTCCAACTCATTTTGGGTGACTGCTGATACCAATACATGCGTATATTTTCTTCCACCTGATTGCAGTGAACATCAAGTCTGTCATTCATTATCTACAACCACTTATCCTTGAAAGGTGGCAGGGGGGCGAAAGCAGAGATATTTCATTTTCATTTCATCACTCCTATAAATAATCATTGGACGAAATCAGAGAACTCCTGCTGACAGGTTGTTTTCTCTTTGTTCTTCACTAATTCATCATCATGATCGGGATTTAATTTGTAGCGTTGAAGGAATGTGATCTGGCTCCTAGTTTCAACAACGCTGAGCACTCACTGCAAATAGCATCTTTGCCTTCTGTTTCAGACACTTCAAAAACCAGCGCAGACATGTTTGCATCATGTGCGCATAATTAAAGAGTCTTCATATAGGCAGAAACATCTGCATTTCAAGCTGATACACACGTTTCACTTTAAAGCCTTTATCTACAGATGATGTGCTGATAATATTGTGCGTCACTAGTTTCTGACTGGCGCTGCAGTCAGCGTTTATTTTATGTATCTGGTGATTATTTGTGTTGTCTTTGAATTGCTTATTTTGTCCAGTGAAGAGTCCAAAACTGACAATTCAATTTACAATAGAGCTGCAGTAGAGCTACAGTAGAGTTTTGACAGTTAAGTTTCTGCCAATGAACAAATTGTTCCAGCACTATTTGTGACCCTACCTTCTTAGCCCATAATATCCTAAAATCCACCATAAAACACACAACTTCTCAGATAATAATTGACGAGGGAATGGATATTGACCCCCATTCGTCCATCTTAGCACACACCACTGGACCAAAAACCAGTGATCAGTGTGCCTCGGCCCTTTTTTGACAGAAATCTTTTTGTGCTTCAGGTGAATTCCTTCTATAATTTATCGTCTGTAGAGACGGCTGTGTAACCTGTTTGTCATGTGTCTTCAGTATGTAAAGGCAGTCCGTTGGGGGAGCTGTACCGATGCGTTGAGGAGAGGATAAGAGTCAAAGTTCACATCAGGACCTTCAAGGGACTGAGAGGCGTGTGCTCTGGCTTCGTCGTGGCCTTCGACAAGTTCTGGAACATGGTGAGCTCTTCCACTCTTGTTTTCTCATATGACAGCTGCTGAATAGTTCCCATCATCCTTATAACCATGATTTTGATGTCTTTATATTGGTCTGAACCATTTGTTTTTAATTCTCTTTGTCAGGCGATGGTGGATGTAGATGAGACATACAGAGAGCCTCTGCTGGGAGAAGCACTCTACCATGAGAAAGCCCTCACCATTACACGAGTAGGTACTGGTTTCCATCGTGTAACTGACTGAAATATATTCCTAATCAGTCATAGTTAAAGTTACAGTCTGTAAGATTTCAGTAGTGTTTTTTTGCAGCATAGTGAAGTTTGTTAAGTTGATAAGGAGTTGGAAGTGTGCATTTAAAACCATCAAAACAGGCCAAAAAGTGCGGTAGTGTTATGTTGTAGACAGATTTTTGATGAACGATCGCTGCCGCCTCTAACTTTACAAATACATAACAACTGTAGGTAATAACTAATAGAATTCTGATAAAATCAAAAATTAACCTTAAGGCTGTTATCAATGAGATAAAATTACAAACGGTCTTGCTGGATGCATTATTTCTGTAAATCACTCATGCTTATGTAGGTTGGATCTTGCATGGGAATGGCGGACCCCGCCAGTAACAGCGCTTACTATGAATCTGTTCATACCTGATATTAACGTACGTCTTGATGTATTACACTTAATGCTGAATTAACAAGAAGGCCCGAATGTTTATGCATTTCATCTCCTCCCTCTATATTCAAATAAAACTGTTTGCCCAACAGGAGTAGTCAACACATGGGACAAACAAACTTAAAGTTTAGTGTTGCAATTAGTGAATAGCTGTCAACTATTAAATTAATCACCAATGACTTTGATAATTTAATACTTAAATAATAATTTAGATTTATCGGTTTAAGTAATTTAAAAAATGTCCAAATTCCCTGATTTCAGCTCAGAAAATGTAAATATTTTCTGGTTTCTTACTCTTCTATGACAGTAAAGTGAATATCTTTGGGTCGTGGACAAAACAGGATATTTGAGGACGTCACCTGCTTTGGGAAACATTTATTTTCATATTTTTCACACTTGACTCACATTTTATGGATCAAACAAGTTATCTGTTCATTAAGAAAATGAGAGATTGCCGCCTGGGCAGGTCAGTTGGTAGAGCTTGCGCCACATGTACGGAGGCTGTGAGTCCTCTGCAGCTGCCCTGTGGGTTCGACTCCCGCCTGCGGCCCTTTGCTGCGTGTCATCCCCCTACTCTCTCCCCATTTTCCTGTCATGTCTTCAGCTGTCCTATCAATTAAAGGCATAAAGGTCCCCCAAGAAATTAAAAAAAAGAAAACGAGAGATTAATCGATATTGATTAGTTAGTTGCAGCCCTAACAATGTGTTTTTGCACAAAGAATGAAATAACTTACTGTATAACACTTACTGTATTTACAAGAAGCCCAAAGAGGCCCAAATAATTAAGAATTTGTTGTAGATAAAAAGCGGGTAGGTAAGAGAGCCCAAACATGTAAGATGCATTACAGTGAGACAAACAGTGTACTTACAGGAAGTCAGCTGAGTAGGTGGTCCTTCAATGTGGTCCAGAACACATTGTGTTCACACTGTTAAAAGAATGTAGTTGCGTGCAGCGCAGACCACCTCTGAATCTGAGTGATTGGATCTCAGTGTGTCCTGTTGTTGTCATCAGATCACCCAGGATGTATATTAATACCAGGTGTAAACAGAGAGGTAATTACAGAATGTAAATGTGTTGAATGGCCATAAACAGTATCAGAAATGGGGTTCGTGACAATTAGACCTTCAGGCTCTACGTTTAATCCACAAATATTAACGTGACTGAAATCTCTGCACAGCTCTTTGAGAAGCTGAAGCTCCAGGAGAGCTCAGCGGGCGACGAGCCGTCAAAAAAGCACGAAGTCCGGGAAGCAGCCAGCGAGCACCAGCCCGCTCACCGCGCTGGCGAGAGAGGGCACAGCAGGACAGAGTCCAAGCTGTCAGACACGGTTAAAACCACACAGGATAAACAGAAAGGCTCGCTGAAGGCCCAGCGTCCAGAGGTCTGTCAGGAGAAAGACTCCCAGACGTATGGCAGGGTCCATACACGCCACATCAACCAGCTTTTCATCCGGGGTGAGAACGTCATCCTGGTCAACCCACAGCCACTCTGATTTCTGTTTATTATTTAACCTTTACCCTTTTATTTTATGCTGAACATCAGAAATTATAGATGTGAAATACTATGGATGAACTGCCAGATAAATCTTATTTACTGAGATTCAGAAGAATCAAACAAGGACGTTGTTATATCATATTGATATGGAGGTTTTTCTCTGCCCACCAGAGGAATTATCTTGATTTTGAGGAATAAAAGCTTCTCAGTACTAATTATAGCAATGTCTTGTCTTGTTTTCATGTATGGCAGCCACTAAAGGTTAAATATTTTGACACTGGCATTGAAGGGTTAGTCCATATTATTTGACACATACTTCTTGATAGTCGGTGTATTTTGTACAGTAGGTGGCAGTTCGTGACCCCTCAGTTTGGAGAGGGGCACCAACAGCACTAGCTGCTATGGACAGGATCAGCAAAAAAAGGTATTTTGTCCACTTATAAAAAGGTCCACCTGAAAAATTCAGTATCAGTTTTAGTGTTACGCTATATTTAGAATATTTTCACCGCTTTACTTTGCTGTCAGACAGGCTTTTCTGACGGGAAACAACCATTACATAAGCCAAATATCGCTCTCTCCAAACCAACCAAACTCCACAGGTGAAATCTGTAATTTTCCTCACATATAAAACTAGTGTTGCTGGTCCACTGCTGCCTCAATCTGTTAGTTTGTTTTGTGCCACTGTGTGCTTTAAAAGGATAGTTTGGATTAAATTAAGTCACACATAACACAAACAAACAGATTGAGGCGGCAGCAAGTCCCGTGTTCACAGAGGTAAAATTACCGATTTTGCCCATGGAGTTTGGTTGGCTTGGAAAAAGCGAGATTTGGCTTCTGTAACAGTGGTTTCCTGTCAGAAAATGCTGTCTAACGGCAAATTATAGCAGTGAAAATATTCTAAATATAGCGTACACTTCAACTAATATTTTGACCAGCATCTACTGTAGCTAATACACTGACTATCAATAAGCACCTCATACAACCTCTACTTCAAATGATCCAAACTCTCCCTCTAATAGCTGTTTGTGTTCTGGGTACTGCCCAGCAGGTGGCAGCATAAACACATTAGTACAATCCGCGAGGCCATTGTCATCTCGCAGAGCTTGTCCCTTTATGTTGCTTTTCCCTGTTAGTTTGAACAGGAATGACAGCGCAGTCTCAGCGGACTTCATAAATGCATTATGAATAATTGAGTTTGTGAAGCTAGAGATTGCAGATGGCACTCAAAAGCTGTCATTTGTCTTGACGTCTCAGATTGCTTTTACTCTTTAATGGGCACATTACCCATAAAAGCACAATTTACTGCATCTCATGGAAGTTGTAAAGATGTTGCTTTTTTTCCTCTTAAATGGCAGAGGTTACTTTTGGATGATGAGCGGCACGAATGATTGTATGTTGCTATAATGTTTCTGGGTCTGAGTCAGAGTTTATTTTAGTGTTTTTCTTAATTTGACCGCAGAGAGTTTAATTGGCCCTCCTTCTATATATTTTTATGCCATAAATAGGACAAATCTAGCAGAAGCCAAGCTGTTGTTCATCTCCATATGTTTCATATAATGTTTCAGAATATTATTAGTATAGCCCATTTAACAGACTTCCTCTCCAGAGAGTGAAAATGGGGTCAATTGTTTAATGCACGCTGTGTTTTAGTGGTGTTTGTCACACCAGTGTGTTCCAACAAACCTTCATATAATATGACAAGGGCACAGCACCGGTGGTGAAGAGATGGGCCACAATTAGACTACACAACCTTTCTCTGGAGTGTTTTATACAGAGTAATCAGGCCATCCATCTCACTGTGGTGGAAGAAGAATTCAGATCCTTCAGTAAAAGTGCAAATGTAGAAATGTGAAAATTATTTTTATAATCGATTAATCTGCCAATAATTGTCCCGATTCATTGATCTTTTAGTCTAAAATGTCAAAAAAAAAAGTGAAAAATGTTCATCAGGAATTCCTCAGACAGTCTTCAAATTGCTCTTTTTGTCCAAACAAAAAAAGAATTTTCATTTACTGTCATAAAACACAAAGAAAACCAGCAAGTCCTCACGTTGAAGAAGCTGGAAGCTGACATTTTTTCTTGAAATATAACTGAACGATTGATAAATTATCAAAATAGTTGACAGCTAATTTCAATAACAGCATAATCTAATTGAGTATTGTTGCAGCTTTAGTAAAAATACTCCATTACAAGTAAAAGTCCTGCATGAAAAGTCCCATTTAAGTAAAAATACATCAGTATTAGCAGCAAAATATTACTTAAGTGTTGGTTTTGATAAAGTATTATTATGTGTGACATCATTAGATCATTAATACTGAAGCATCAGTGTATAAGCACCGTGTTACTGTTGTAGCTGCAGGAGATGGAGCTCATTTGAGAGACTTTGCAGTTTGAAATACAGGGATTACAGATAAATCTGTGGGATTGTCAGATGATTAATAGTCCAGACAATTTATCCAGAACTGTGGGTCAGCGTCACACAAACTGCAACATAAACAAACTCAGTGGATTTTGTGTCCTCTGTGAGTTCTGAATGAGAAGGTGGTAAAATCGCCGAAATATGAGTTTACCAAAAATGTCTTTTTAGTACAGGCAATTTATGAGAAAAAAAGAGGTAACCCTCTATAGCACAAAAAGCTCTAAGATATTCAAGTGGTGCTCTGAAGGTTTTTCTTAATCATATCCTGGTGCCACTTTTGTGCACCCTAAAAATAATAATTTAAATCAACATCACTGTGTTAGTATACTTCTATTCAAAGCAACATAAATGGGCACTAATCCATATAAATGTTGGCACTGATTAACAAGAACAAAAAAATATTTAAACATCTCTTAGAATGGTACTTTTATATTACTTTCAAAACATCCATGACGGCTAAATTGGCTCTAATAAATAAATCTCGGCAATGATGAACATTAACTTAAATATATTAGCTTTTCAGTCAAACTTTTCATTACAAAGATATTACAAAAAAGCAAACCCGCTGGGTCACTTTGCCCCAGTTATGGATCTAAGAGTTAATAGTCTCCTTTTGCACATTCACTGTGCTGCGTCCAGCTCCATGTCTCATGTAAAAGAGAGTCTCTGGTTGACTGTGGACAGCACTGAAGCCTCTGTGTGGACATCAGACAAGGAGACATGAATAAATCTGTCTTTTTTTTTAAAACATGGGATTTAAATGGGAAGTTGTGGTTCCACAGATTTCAGTATTTTTCAGTCCTTTCCCCAACTTGGATTTCTTAAGACTTTTGATATGTTTTAAATGACACATTTATGAGACCAGAACAGTTTAAAGAGTTTCTGTTTATGAGGTCACGTCATTTAATGTCTGTACTATAACGGGAGAGAAAGAAAGGAAAAAACTGTGTTCTGATACACAAATCTGTTTTCAGTTTCTGGACGAGTCTCTGATCTTTGATTTTTGATGACATATTGGATCATTTGAACATTTATTGGAATCAAACAATGTGTTAAGTTTAGTGTGAAAAAATCACAATCTGGTGGAGCCGTTAACAACTCAGACAACTGAACCCTAACACCAACGACACACTGCTTTTAGTGAGCAGCCAAAACGGTTGGAAACCACTGTTTTGATCTAGAACCTACAACCATGAATCGAACAATTGATTATTAATCAACTATTAAATTAATTTGCAACTATTTTGATTGATTGTTAAATGTTAAAATTCTGATTTCAGCTTCTTAAATGTCAATATTTTCTGGTTTCTTTAGACCTCTATGACAGCAAACTGAATATTTTTGGGTTGAGGACAGAACAAATCATTTTAAGACATCTTGGGCTTTAGGAAACCGTCAACAACATGTTTCACCGTTTTCTGACATTTTATGGATCAAAGAGGTAATTGATTAATCAGGAAAATAATCAACAATGAAAATAATCATTAGTTGCAGCCCTAGTTTAATCTATAAGATTGTTATATTTTAAAAGGCTGTTATATTATCCATTATGTAAAATCTTAATCTAACTGAAGCTATCAAATAAATGTAGATGAGAAGAAAATATACAAATATACTGGAGTGGAAGACCAGAACAGCAAGGTGGAGAAATCAGTACTCAAGTACTTTTAATATGTACTTAAAGGTCCAGTGTGTGAGATTTAGGGGTATTTATTGGCAGATTATGGCAGTATGATTTTGATTTCATTAATGTATAATGTATAACCACCTGAAAATGAAAATCATTGTGTTTTTGTTACCTTCGAATGAGCCCTTTAAATCTACATGGAGTCCACCATGTTGCATCGCCATGTTTCTACTGTAGCCCAGAATGGACAAACCAAACACTAGATTCAGGCGTTTCATTTTCACAAGTCCCACAGCCGCCGTAGGTTCTCCTACATGCTTGGAAGGGGTGGGTGAGGTGAGTTGGTTGCAATCTGCAAGCTCACTGCTAGATACAGCATCATAAATCCTGCACACTGGCCCTTTAAGTACAGTACTTGAGTAAATGTTTTTAGTTACTTTCCACCACTGCATCTGTCTAGAACAAACTAAATTTAATCAGTTAAATAAGTATTAAAGCATTAAAGACAGAAAGTATCAACACCTCTTAAAATACAACAAAAACTTTTTTTTTTTTTTACTATTAAGACTTCCTGTTAACGTGAAATCTTAAATCACAGAAGGGTCGAGATTTCTTAACGTGTTACATTAAACCACTGCAGCTGTCACAACAACAATCAGATGTTGCTTTATTCCAGCAGTGTTATTTCAGTTCACTTGTTTGCTGTTACTCTGCCCGTGATATCTTCCCATGACCTGGTTTCCAGCCTTGTTTGTTGCGAGCACTGTGATGCACTTGGGGTCGCAATCTACAGATTTGGAGTTCACACCAATTTCTCAGCTGATTTATTTGTATTGTTTGAGTTTACGTTCCCTACATTTGTTCTCTTGGCTTCCTTCCTTATTGGTATGACATGCATATGTATTAAACTCCCTCCTTTATTATCTCAAACAATGAAATTAACAAGCTCGCATCAACTAAATGTAATTTGAAAGTCAAGGGCAGTGCCTTCACTTTTGCTGCTTGAAGCTCTTTTGAATGAGACTAATGACACAGCACACCGCAATAACACACACCATTAACAAATTTCAATCAACTGTTTAATGTTGTAGATAAAGAATCTTGATGTGTAAATCAAATCAAAATGGGAATAATGAAAAATTTCATTTTCTCAAAGGATTTTCTTTTTTTTTAACATTTGCATATGCTAGTGTTTCAGTAACAATCCCATTTTAGAGAAGATCAAAACAATTTGAAGTAGAAAACAAAATGCATAAAACCTCTACTGATATATTTTACGAAGAAAAAAAAAAACAGCAAACAGATTTTGGTCATTTTAATGCGTCAGACTGATGCAAGGCTACTTTGTGTTAGTGTGCTCAGCCTCTTGAGCCCTTGGGAGAGAAGGAAAGCACAACTTCTGATCCTCTCGGGGCTGCAGAATCCAATGCTTTCTCCTCTGGACAGTGAATTATTTATCTAATCGTTGACGAACCACAAATGTCAGGCAGTCAAGGTTTCTTATCAATCACTCATTGCAAGGGTCAAGAGGCAACCGTCAGCAGGCACTTGAACCACTGAAGAGCAATGTTGTGTACATCTAACAGGTCAGTTAGCTGGGTACAGCCAAGTGGGATTGTTCATCGTGCACGATCACAAAACACATCCAACCACCACAACGTGCTGGGTGTGTACAAACCGCATCCCAGCTGGTTAAAGTGCTTCCTCTCGTACAATCTTCCTGATAAGTTGCAGAACATGCAGACGTGGACAGATGACGGTTATGAGAGCAACACTGTTTCCAAGATGGCTGTTTTCTTTTGTTTTTTTTTTAAATGTGACATTAATAAAGATGGAGGGTGAGAAGGCAGCATTTACTGAGATGCACTGGTGAACATTTAACAGACGACAGACAGGTGCATGATGAAATCGTAATAACAGTCTGCACCAACACTTTGTTGAATAAGCCGAGCTTAATATATTTACACAGATCAGCCGCTACATTAAAACCACCTGCCTGATATTCAGGGTTCCTACACCTTCTCCAAAGTCAAATTCAAGAACTTTTCAAGCATTGTAAAGGTGCATTTTGAAAATTTCCCAGCACCTTACAGCTGTAGTACATTACATATTTATACACATACTCGCATCAGATGTTACTGAGCCATAAATAATCAAGATTATGTTTTGTGACAGCGTTCTACAGAAGAGTGACAAATGATGTTTCAAAATTTCCCCCGTCAGTAAGTAAACTTTGCATCATCCTATACAATTTATTTTATTTATTTATCTAAAAAGCAAACTATTCAGTCAAATAGCGATTATTATCAAAGTAATGCCATTATAATTTCAAGCATGTTATCCAAAATCCAAGAACTTTTCAAACCTTGAAAACACCTGCATTTTGGACGTCCAGTACCAGTAAACCAGTAAGAACCCTGAATATTGTTATATTGTGTTGGTCCCCCTTGTGCTGCCAAAATACCTCTGATTCGTCGCGGCATGGACTCCACAAGAATCACTGAACATGTCTGGTACCAAGATGTTTACAGCATGTTCTTTAAGTTTGGAGGTGAGGCGCCATGGATCAGACTCTGGGTGATTTGGAGGCCAAGTCAACATTTTGTCAACACCAGACCACCGTCTTTCATTGCCCAATGGTCCAGTTCTGACAGTCAAGAGCCCATTGTAGATGCACACTGCTGCACTGTGTCTTCTGACACCTTTCTGTCATAGCCAGCGTTAACTTTTGCAGCAATCTGCGCTACAGTAGCTCTTCTATGGGATCGGACCAGATGGGCCAGACTTTGCTCCCCACACACATCACTGAGTCTTGGGCACCCATGACCCTTTTGCCGGTTCACCGGTTGTCATTCCTTGGACCACTTTTAGTAGGTACTAACCAGTGCATACCAGGAACAAGTCAAGTTGCTCAGATCCTCCATTTTTCCTGCTTCTAACACACTGACTTCAGGAATGGACTGTACACCTGCAGCCTAACATATATGGACTGTTCATTTGCTGCCCGATACATCCCGATCCCAATCAATGTCATTAACTTCACCGGTGAGTGGTTTTAATGTTGTGGCTGATTAGTGTGTATCCTGGGTGTTTTTTGAGCTCTGAAGTTATCAACGACCTGAATAGAGTGGAAATAAAACTGTGCATGGGACAAACAAAACAGAGCGAGTGAAATAATGATACCACTGCATCTGGTATCTGTACAGACGGTACGCTTGGCTTGAGGCATAAGTACAAACATGTTTGTACATAGTACAGAAGCTCTGTTCTGGTTATCTGTCCTCAACACTGCACAGTCACATTGTCTCCTTCAAAGAGGTTAACTGAAGAGAAAAGGCAAAGGTCTTTTTTTTCAGGCACTCTGTGCTGTAATAAGGAACCCACAACCCCTGTGTGAGGCTTCTTCTACCTACTGATTATCTCATTTGGATGCAAACTGATTATAATCTTCTTCATAAGTAAAATATATAGATATATATACCAATAAGAAAGGCCACAAATGATCGTCTGTTGAAGGAGAAACTCCTCAAATTAATCTTCACTCAAAACACTCATTCATTACTTGAACTGTAGCACTGACGGGCCACATTTGGAGTGCGTGGACACTTATGTACAAAGAGAAGGTGTCAATGTGCTTCGTTATAGGTCTTAATTCATATCAGATTTGGTCTGTATGATACGACTCTTCACACTGTCACTTCATCTCATATAGAAGGAACTTCATAACTTATTTCTAAGGGCTCCAGATTTCTATTTACAGGTCAAAGGAAGAGCAAGGACAAAAAAAAAAAGAGGTAACTTGACATTCTTAAATGTACATTAGAAAGTTAAAAATGGCTGATCATGTTATTCAAACTCTTCATTCAGTAAAGTTACTGAGAATTCATCTCCAAAAAAACAAAAAAAAACAAAAATTATGCAGCTACTGATATATTTTTTTGCTATTCTGGTGATTTCACTTGATTGAGGTTATAAAGCAAATCCCCCTGACGTTCTCTTGGTGGCACACTCTTCCCTCCTCTCACTGACTTTAAAGTAACAGACAAGGCACACTGTTGTTCTGTCAGTGTGTGTCTGACTATCACCCCCAGACCAGACAGATCATTGGTTCAAACGCAACACAAACACACATTCATTGAGATCCAGAATCACTACACAGCATTATTTCTTTAAAAAAAAAAAGGATTAAGGAGATTGTTGGGCGTTGGTATTGTGATAGTTGACATTATTCAAGTACTCTTTGTTTGCAGCTCATTACAATCCTTCACCAATGGACGGAGAGAGGGAGACAGAGAGTGACCTACACCACTCCACCAGACAGCCTTTGCTCTCCAGCTCCATCACTTTCCGAAGTTGCCGAAGTCAGCGAAGGCATCCTGTTTGGGCTGTTGGACCATTGCAGGGTTCATCCCCATTCCCATAGCACCGGGCATCCCCATGTTCATGCCCATCCCCATCATGCCCGGGTTGGGGGCCATCCCCATTCCCACGCCCATGCCCATTCCCATTCCCATGCTAGCACCAGGGTGCATCATGGAATTTACAGGCGGTCTGACTGTTGTAGGTCCAAGGCTCATTGTGGAAAATCCCTGGGAGAGCATGTTGGCAGGTACCTGGTTGCCTGGAAATGACAGAACAAACTCGATGAATAAAAAGTGCCAAATTTTTAATCACATTTGATTGAAGGAGAGCCTGGCTCAAGCCTCACTGCTCTCACGCCAGCTTCTGCCATTCCTCTCACCTTGTTGGAGGGTGTTGAGGGTGGGCTGGCTTGGCTTGGGTGGCTGCATGCCCGGGCCCAGGAAGTCCAGGCTGATGTTAACTGAATGGTCAGACCAGGTGGAAGGGAGGGACGCTTTGGCTCCGGCACCTTGAGAGGCCATCCCCTGCTGCACAGGCTGGAGGGGCATGACAGGCTGTGGTTGTAGAGGACCCCCCGTGTTCTGGAGGGACTGGCATAGACAAAGACAGATAAAATGTCAGGGTTCCCACTCTTTCCAGGACATTTTCAGTGATGGGGGTCACAGGCCTACTTTATATGACTACTTTAACTACCATCTCCTCTTACTGTTGTTTTTTTTTATGTCTTGCCTTGTTTTAATGCTCCGTTATAATATTGTTATATTTATCTTTTATAGTATTCTGTCATTGTATTTTATTTTGTTTCTTTTGGAAAGACTTTGTGCTCTAGACTTGCCAAGTGCTGTCAATAAAATTTACCATTAATTAATTTTTAAAAGGGCTTGCAGATTGCAAACACCTCGACTCATTCTGCCCTTCAAAGTGTGTAAAAGAACCCACGTTGCCTACTTGAAAGGCCGCAGCTAGAGCCAACGTTTGGTTTGTCTGTTCTGGGCTACTGTAGAAACATGGCAGTGGTACATGGCGGCCTTCGAGGAAGAGAACCCACTCCCTCTTTAGATATAAAGGTTTATACACTAATGAAAACACACTTACGAATATTATATTCCATTTCTGCCAATAAAGCCGTAAATCTTATAGAACTCTTATAGATTCTATACCATTGCTTCCTGGACACCAATGACTTTACAGTAGCCTAAATGCCTACTGAAAAATCTAGACTGAACTTTACATGCCTAAATGATTCAAAGTTTATCACCATACGCCATCTCTAGTAGTATTAATAGTATAAGTGTTGTCTTTAACAAGGCCAATCCCACCCACACACATTTCCACAACACAGAGTAGTTTTGTTGTCAGCCTGGTCCAAAATACTCTCCTCCATAAACTACCGTTTGAATGTTTATATCATCCGGAGCATTAATTAGCCCTTTCTGATGGCAATCTTATCTGTTTTGAGGAGCTCTGATAAATAGCCTGGTAGTTCATAGGCTTGTGAAGTTGTCAGATCAGAAGTCACTAAAAAGATACTTAATTGGGACATTCAGCATGGTCATCCTAGCGCTAGCAAGATAAAATCCTTATCTCATCTGAATGACTTGCCATTTATTTTCCAGAGAAGGTTGCTCTGTAATATTCAGGAGATTAAGAGCAAAATGTTCTCATATATAAAGAAAAATAGTCTTTTGATATAAGGTATAAACAAAAACTATAAACTTACTGTCTCATAAAGAATTGTTATCAAGTGTGAAGTTTAATTTAAACAAAAGATCTCTATGTGCACAGATTCGTTCAGGATCTTTAACCATTAGCTCAAGAGACTGGCAGGTTTAATGTCACTCCAGAGAAGGACAGACTTTGTATGTTGAGTGAGTTATGTGAAATCGAGAATTAGACTCATATTATGTTTTGCTGTCCCGCTGACAAGGACATGAGGGATGTACTTTATTAAAATGGCCTCCATTTATGTTTATTTCTTTTGGCTGGATGAGTATGAGAAAGGGAACCTTTTTTGTTGCAAACTTTATTTGTCAAGCTCGGAGAGAAGGCAAAATATTTTAAGATCAAACTGTAAAATACACTGTAATTTTGTACTACACAAGATTTTCTGGGACATTTTCATTTTCCATGACTGGAAAATTGGTCAACTGCTTTCCAGAACGCGTGGGAACCTTAAATGTTACAGAATAAGCTAACCATGATAAAATCAGAGAAATACAGAGTGATAAGATTCATAACTCCAACACTAAAATACATGATGAAAAGATATAGTTTCTTCTCATAAGTCAAGGCCTTAAACCTTCAGCCTGACCCACTTAACCTCAATACTGTCAGAGGAATCTGCTACTGTCTTTCTGAACTGATTAAAACATAGCGTCTAAAGTAACTAGAGTAAAAGGGAGTGGTGGGTGTCTTCTCAGTGAAACAAAGACTAAGGTTTTTGTTTTTTTTTAAGTAGGTCAACAACCTTTTAACATGGAAATACAGTCGACATCCACAAGCCTTTGTTGGCTTTTTAATGTTTTTGTAACTCAAAACTGATTCTTCTCATTCTGTTCGTCAGTAACAAGAGGAGTGGGTGGTTAGTGGGCGGTCTCTGGGGGAGATGAGCATCTGGTGAGGCTGCATGTTAACCCCCTGCCATCATGCTTGTCCTCCATCTTTCAATCACACAAGGTACGTCTTTATCACACGGGCAGAATGACTGATGTGGGCAATGAGCGGTGTAAACTGAGAGTAAGTGTGCACATGTGTGAAATCTTAATGTTTTTTACACTGGACTCTTCTTAAAATACAAAATCTCTTTCATTGTTTGATATTTATTCATTTTCCACTTCATGCATGAAATGGTTAAACGGTTCTTAATGTATTTACAGCTTGTAACCATAATGCATTTTTATTTAATACATTATTTACATTATATTATTATATGACATTATATATTGGCTTGTCATGGCTCTTTGGGTCACTATTTTCCTGGTTGAAAATGTAAAAAAAAAAAAAGGCCATTCAGAACAAACGCAGTGCACTGGAAGCAGATGATTTCACACACGTTTCTATTTTCACACTCTGAAATAAAGCATAAACCGAGCAATATGTCATTTTCTAAATTTCGCAGTGGCTGACTGAAATTAATAGAACAGATTTCCACACAAGCTACAACATCTTTGCTGTAAGCTTCTCGCCACATGAGACCCAGGTGACTCATTTCAGCTTCAACATCTCTTTGTATGAATGCACAGGTTTTAGCAGGGATTTCTAAAATACAGCAGTCAACTGCTAAACTATGATGACATATTTATGTGTTTTTCTGTATTTTCCACATACTGTCGAACATATGCGGCAACACATATACCTGGGATTTAAAGAAAATATAACCCTAAAATTTCAAGCTCTGTATCCATGAACTTTGAAATCATTAAGTCCATTGCTATTTGCCTGAGGATATTTTGCTTCCACCTGTATCATTTTAGCCCCCCTTCATGAGTCTTGTAATGATATGTATATCAATAAATTATTAAAAAGGGATGCGTGTGTGTGCATGAGTGCAATCATGCATACCTGTGACATGGACTGGGGCAGGACTGTGGTGCTCATGCTCTGTGTGCTCCTCATGCTAAAGTTGAGGCTCTGGGAGGAGGTGAGCGACTGAGTTGGCCCCATCAAGTCAAACAGGTCTGCTGAGGCAGGACCAGAGCCTGGAGCTGCGACTGGGGCGGGGGCGGGGGCTGGGGCAGGACTTGCTGTCATGGCTCCAAAAAGGTCATTTCCGCTGCTGTCAACAGTCTGAGCAGATGCCGGCATCTGACCTCCAGGGAAGGCGTTCCACTCTCCAAAGTCTCCGTTGCTGCTAGCGGCTGGAGGTGCTGCAACATGAAAATGAAGACCGTTTCACAAATGTTCATATTTGCAATCCAAACAAACGGTGATGTTTGTGTAAATAATTGCAAGAGGTTTCCAACAGAAGTCATAAAAGCAAATCTGAACCTGTCATAGCAATTAAGAGTAAACAGCTGACTGTTCAGTGAGGCCAGTCTAGCTTTATCCAGGGCTTTCTCAGTGACCACTAGTGCCACGTTTTAAATTTTCATTGAAGCGGCCCTGCTTGTTGTCTCCATCCCTCCTCTCAATCTCTCTCTCAGCCTCCTTCACCCCCACCAACTTCTTCCTCTGCCCCTGTCTCCTTGTCATCCATAACAGGAGTTGATGTGTGTCTGTTCTTGTTATGCAGAGCAGGTAGCAGGCTCCATATGGCCAGGGCTTCCTCCCAGCATCCCTCTGAATATTCTAGCAGTATGGCTGCAACGGCACACACATGCACACACTAACAACAACAAAAAAAAAAGAAGTCTTGAAACCAACCGGTTGCCGAGGAGAGGCCGACGGAGGCAGCAGGCGAGGAGAAGTCAGCAAATCCACCAATCAGGTCTGCATTGAGAAATCGACATAAACACATCAATTTTAAACAAGCGAGCTCCAGGTGTCATTCTACCATAGTTAGCATTCCTTCAGTGTCACAAGTGGAGGAGGGAGGGGAGGGGTGGTGGCAGTAGATAGGGTGGAGAAGACCAAACATCTGTTCAGCGCTCCCGCCCTCTCCATTCACCAGGGACTGCTCCAAAAACATCTGGTGCACTTAGTTCCTATACATCAACTCCCTCCCCCTGCTGTCCCCAAAAATCTGAGGCTAGCATCAGCAGCTGGGCACTGTCACGGCACCGTCTAGTCCTGCAGTCACTGTGGAGTTTCCTGTTTGGTACCATGTTGTGTCGCTGAATGAAAAGATTATTCCTGGATTTACTGGTGTCTAGCTTGTTTGCTAAGAATATACAACATGTCACTAAAACATTTCAGGCATACTGTTTTTTTGGGGGGGCAGGGCAGTACTGTCTGTCTATGTTGCAAAGCTGTGCTGCACATGTCTTGGACCAGTTTCTACACTGAAGCCACAGAAATGCAACTGATATCAATCTTCTCAGCTAGTTTCTGGTAAGAGAGCAAACAAGTGCATTTCACAAAATGTCAGGGTACTACTTTAAGTTCATGACATTATACCTGTGGCAGCAGGTTGGCTCGGTGTTTGTGTCCACCATTAGTAGGTCAGCTAATCCGGTACTGGAGGGCTGAGGGGCTGCTGGCTGGGGCTAAAATAAGAATGAACAAAAAGATCAGGGAACTGTTCATACATTTCTATACACATTAGGGCTGCACAGTTAATCGAATATTAGTCTTGATTACAAATCTGGCTTCCTTCCAGGGGTGTTATGATTCTCCAAATCCACAATTTAATGTGATTTATTGATTCTAAGGTCACAATTCGATTTTTTTTTGGCACTGACAGCTCTGCCACTGTTAGACTATTGAGTCTTGACTTGTTAAGATCAAAAGATCATATATTTTATTTCCTGGTAACTGTCATTTACATTTTCAAAATTTTCTTCTATAATTGACATGGTATCAAGTGTGATACAACAGCCGGATGCCACAAGTAGGCAGGGGTGGAGAGAAAAAAAGACTTGTGGAGTTGCCAATTCTGGCTTTTCAATCGATTTTTGATTTAATATTGAAATTCTGACATCCCTACAATTAAATTAACATGAACTACTACGATATTGATGTTTAAAATGCATGCTCTGCTCACTGAAAACACGGCTGCATATCAAATCAAACGCTTCCTAAACAAACAGTAGCATCCAGGAAAATTTTCCTGGATGTTGTGGTTGCAGTATAGACTAGAAGAATAATATACAACAGAGAGCAGATGGGCAAAACAAAAAACTAATGTCAGGAGGAGTGGGCGAAAAGCTAGTCCCTCTAAAAGGATCATTAGTCATTGTTTGGAAGTATTTTGGATTTAGGGCAAGTGGGGTTAAACCAGAAATCATATGTAAAGAGTGCATGAGACTTCTTGTCTGCGCCACAAAGAAACACAACTAACAACTTGTTGAACCACCTGATAAGCCACAAAACTTACAGTACGATGAATACACAAAGGCCAAGAAGAACAGCATCACTAACATTACCTCACATGAATGTAGCACAAATGTAAGTGAAAGCAGTGCTTCATTGGGTTAGTCTTGGGTAAAAAGTTTTGGTACAATTTTAGATTTTGTTTGAGGAGATACACAGTGAATAAGGACCAGTCATATTTTGATGCATAGATTTGTACATTAGCAGGAATGTAGCACAGGCAGTGATGTGTTTAATTAAAAGTGAAAGTTCAGTAAAAATATTTGTCCCTAAAAATCAATGAAAAATGGTGATCTCAATATCGATTAAAGTATCATTTTGGCTATAATTGTGCAGCCCTAATACACATATCAATAATGTCTTATCTTATATGCTCACATGTGGTCTTCCTACCTGTTTGGTGGCAGTGCCTGGGCTCTGGTCTCCTGTGTAATGGGCTGCGGCACCCAAGTCTACTTTCCTGGATGGTACTCCTCTCTTCCGTGTCGCTGTGGTCTCTGTTGCTTGGACTATGTGTACACTCTTGGTAGTAACAGTCTCTTCTTCATCTTTAAATTCTTTTCCTGACTGTCCGTTGTGAGACGAGCGACTCCGGTCCTCCTCGTTGTCACTATGGAAACAACAACAGCTCCGGTAAGACAAGCAGTTATGTGACGACATGAAGGTTTTTCTGTGTACATTCTATATCCATCAAAAAAAAAAAAAAAAGAGCAAAGATCCAAACCCTATTGGGCCATTTAATTTACAGGCATATTCACAATATAATTGACTAGTTTGGCCGTGAAGATAAAAAAACAAAAACAAAAAACTATCTCACGTTGTTCTAATTGCAAATAAAGGCCCATGTACCGCCATGTTTACAAACTGTGCTGATGCAAGAAACATCAACAGCATCAGAAAACTTAACTTTGGTCCAGTTACTGTTTGTTCTGTGCTGAAAGACTTTTCCACTGCTTTTAACCACCTTTTTGTTCATATTTATATCATTTTTTGGCCTTTCAATATGGTGCCAACTGTAACAATGACTTTTATCCAACCTAAATCGATCTGGCGAGTCGTCTCTGTCCTTCTTCCTAAATCTGCTTATGGTGTCGTCGATGGTGCTGCCGATTTTGTCGCTGATCTCTCCCAGCTTCTCGCTGAAGGGGAATTGTCCTTTATTCCTGTCCCAGTCGTCGTCCCACTTTCCCCGACTATCGCTGGAGTCATACCTGTCCCCCGCTGGAAGAAACAAATTAAAGCAGGCGGAAAAGGAGATAGGAGCAAGAAAAAGAGCACATGAACTGAATTAAAACCAAAAACTTTTAATTATGAGTTTGTTCACATCACTCCCTCAAATGAGGACTTACAGTAACTTCTGTATCCCATACTGTCTGAGGACACTCCAATGTATTTGTCTTTGTTCTTCTTCGCCTTTTTCCGTTCTTCCCTGAGCCGGTCATCATCCTGGACAAACTCCACCAGCTCCTTCACCTTCTGACGCACATTCACACCTTGGTCCTTCCCATTCTCATCTAGAGACAGAGAGAGTGGAGATGCAAAAACACAAACATTAATGAAATTACTGAATTAGAAAATTTTGTGTTAATGTTATAATGTATTAAAACCACCCCTACTGGCAATAAAATGGAAATTGAATGTTCTTGTTTGTAAATTGCATACACGCATGGTTGGGAAGAGTGAAAGCAGCTTTCCAGCAGTGTGTGTGTACGTGTGTGCGTGTGGTTTAAGGGTTTGTGGACTAAGCAGTGCTTAGAGCCTCTGTCCATTCAGTAGAGCTCACACAGAAGCTATTGTTAATAACCACGAAAACACTACAATGCTGAGGTGTGTAGAGAGCGCCTCATCTAATCAAAGCTAAATTTGAAGTGAAGTGCTTTTTATTTAACAGGTTTGTTTTGGTGCAACTTCTCCAACATTCAAAAGGAGAGAAACTTTAAAAAGGGAAAAAGGCAGAATGGTACCTTACCAACAAAGTGGTAGCTTTCTAATGATCTCAGGTCATACAGATGTTCTCTGGCACTGGTAACAACCCTCTCTGATCCGTTCTTGATTAGATGGGCCAGAAGCAGCAGGGACTGTGAAACAAACACAACAGTAGTTAAGAGCAAAAAGTGCTTAAGGTTTGATTCTTAACTTTAATCTTGTTGGAGTTAAATCTGACCTGTTTTTCCTCTCTCATGGCCTTGAACTGGATCATTTATGGGTATGATTTTATTCATCAGAACTTTTCCCCCGTAATTCAGAGCACAACAATGTGAGGCATCTTACAGTTTCCATTCAAGGCCAACTGTTGTTGTTTTGGGAATTGTTAAAAAAATATAATTTCAATCAAAACACCCCTGTTCACCTAAAGTCCCCTCTTTAATTAAAGTTTGTTGTTGATACCTGATTACTGTGTGGAAGTAATGAGGAGAAATTTTGAAGTTAATATTAACAGATGGCTCCTTTTGAAAGAGTACCAGATTAAGTCGGGTTAAAACTTAAGCCATGTCAGTTGGTGCTGGTCCAGAATTTCAGGTCAAATCAAGACTGTGCTTAGGTATAATTAAGTATGTGTGTTTGTGGGATGTTGCAACAGTGCTATGGCACACCTTGTAGACCCTCCTCCAGTTCTTCTTGTTATCCCTCAGCATGCGGGCCCACAGCATGTTCATCACCTCTGGAAACTGCTCATACATGAAGGTGGCTCTGAATACAGACACATACACAAAACAAAGAGAAAGAGGAAGAAATTCATTTTAGTAACAAAGTTTTTATTTGTAAAGCATGACAACCAACAACTGGACTGGTTAGTCCTTTCACAGCTGTTGACCAAAAAGTCCCAGGAACTAAACTCGTGTGGTATTTCAGGAACTACAGGTTCGTTTAGTACATTGTGTTTGTGTCCACTGCATGCCAAGAACTTCAAGGATTAGACAAATCAGACCAATAAAAGATCTGAAAGTGACATTTGTCCACATATTTAGAGGAGGTTCAGGTCATTGTCTTGTTTATTGTAATGTCTGAATTAATGCAGGATAAGACACATTCAGAGGTGAAAAGGGAGTCTGAAACACCTTCAAGGTCAGCACAGGGTTGCTCCAGCTTTGTGAAAGTTCTCCCCTAAGTTAAGGTGTAAATTCAACACTTCAGGCTTGGTAACTACTAGTTAGTTTGCAACAAAATCAGTTACTAAAATTTGTTGCACCACAATTACTTGGGGTAAACATACGCTAGTTTGAACATAAACCATAATTAAGGCAAATGGCCAATCAAAGATAGAGTTCCATCGTCATGGTTACCATGCAGATTAGCTTTCTGGCTGGCATGAGCCACATGTCATTGTGGCACAACATAGTAAGCTGATCGATACTGCAATATCATTAATAAATGAGGTCTCCACTGGATTACTATGTTGTAAAATGTCATGTAATTAATTAAAAAATGATGCTGAGTGGCAAAAACAATGATTTACCATCAGAGAGAATAAATTTGTGACATTTTATGATTCACACATATCTATCACCTATTACATCTGTAAGTATTCAGATGTTTCTTAGAGTTATGTTGTAACTGCTGCAACCACTTTAATTTTAGTAATGCAGAAATCACAACTTGGTAATAATTTACATTATTACTAGGCTAAGACTGAACTTACACAGAGCTAGTGCAACAGGACAATTCGCAGGAATGATCTCCTCGCTGGTTTGTCTGGTTCCTTTTCTGCTTTAGTGTGTAACCACAGTGAAGTAACTACAAAGTTAAATTTCCGCCTTGGTTTAGTTTCTTGTGCTCAGTTACTTCTACAGTCTCTAGTCAGCTACATAATTATCATTTAAATATAAGTAACAACAGAAGAATTCCCATCTCTGCCCTAATACTGATACTATGACCAGTGACAATTTGAATGAATGTTGTTCACATGTTGTAGCAGATGTGCAGCCTGTGTTTAGCACCACCAACAGTGGTACAGTGGTTTCTGGCTGCCAGATAAATACTCCCTTGGAAACAGGGACTTTTCTGGGCAGGGCCCAAGAACCAAAACTTAAAATAGGCTCCTATGGTCCAAACGGAGGAAAATTTCCTGAGCTCCAAAAGATTTTCCTGCAGTTGAAACAGGCTTTAAGATAATCTTTCTGCCTTTCTGTTTGATTTTATTTACAAATAACCTTGGCGCTTTTCAGCAGGATGTGTCGTGCAGCACTCTGTGTTGTTCTTACCTGGAGATTTCACTCATCAACTGTCCTGATGGTCCCCAGGGGTCATCATTGGTGGCCTCTCTGACTTTAGACTCCACCTCTGAATAGTTCATCACCACGTTGGTTCTATATAGTAGGGATGAAGATAAAAAAAAAATCAAACATCCTTTCATTTATCATGACAATGTGAAGAATTCTACAAGGTATAAGCCTTTTAGTTCAAAATATGTGGCCTCCGCTGAGACCAACAACATGGAGGACAATAGATAAAAGGTACTCTTATTACAGCCACGCCCATACACTTGTCTTTTTAGAGTCTAAAAGGACCATGGGACAATAGGGAGTGCTTGTGTGTGTGCTCTGAATCTAACCACTAAACCCAAAACAAGGGACTAAACAAGAAAATGCAAATCTCTGTTCACAATAAACACATAAACAAGGCCTATAATGGCACTGAGTGATACAGGGGTGTGCTTTCAGTAAGTGAGAGTTTGCTTGTTGACATTCTGAGAAACTAACTTGAAAAGAAAAATTGAACTCAAATGTAAAGAAACTGATATAAAAAAATAGTGGCACTCAGGTTAATAAAGAGGTTATTTTCTAAATTGGATTCTGTATTTCCTAAAAAACAGAAACAAAAACACAAACTGAACAGATATACATTTACCATGTAACTGGTAGCTTGTGGACCTGTTCAGAATCAGGAACTAGCCTATACTCTATCAGTACAATTAGACTACAAATACTTACTAGAGACTGCATATAGGAATAGGAATTGAGAACCAGTCCCATATGAGAACTGGTTCTAAATTGTCCAGTTCCTTTTATCAATGCTGGCATGTTGATCTGACAGGGGCCAAACAATGACATCAAACTCATGTGTCTATGCTGCTGAAAACTTGCAACAAGAAGTCAGACGAGCAGAAGTGCGGCTTACTTTCACAAAGAAGATGACAACAGCGTTAGCTGTAATATCTGTTAAATTATGATTTCAAATAAGTGTGAAGACATCTTTTTACGCAACATGGGCTTCACTTCCAGAAATGCCATGTAGTTTTTAATCTATGCATGAGTGCCATTGCTTCCAAAACGAGCAGCATGTCCGTTACCGAGGGTAAAATATCCTCTGTTACAATAACATTAGTACCACGCACACAGGGTTAGCACATTTTCTCTCTGACTAAATAAAATCTGAAGAAAAACGAATGCTGTACAAATATTCTCTAGTTTCTTCCATGTTAAATGATGACAGACTGACTGTTGCTCCAACTGGCCGGCCAACCTCAGTAAAAACCTGTGTGAAAACCTGTGTAGGCCTGCTTTTTTTCCCACACAAAAAAATGACCAGGAATCAATAAGGAATCAGACCATTAAGCAGAATTAATGATGATATCGGCATCAATAAAATCTTATCAATCCCACCCCTATCAGCACAGGCATTACGTCATGAAAGGTGTTAAAAGGAACACATGATTTTCCAAACAGAGATTGTAGAAACAGTAAAGACTGTGAGACCATTTCTGGTGAATTATTGTCTGTTTACATCAATTATTTTAGTTCTGCTTGGCTAGGACTTCTTTGAAGAAGAGATTCCAATGCTCATCTGTACTAATCTTGAGAGAAGAATAAATATATTATCCGACATCTATTCAGCAACGACTGAATAAACTGGTTATCTGGCTGCAAAGCTTGCTGCATGATCCAATGGATTCCCCTAGTTTATGTGTAGCATATAGCCAAGCCATTTCCAGTCAGTGGCTTACTTGCACTTTGATTCTTTGTCTATTAGCTTGAATAAAACCAGTTTCTTACAGGACCACAGAAGCACACTCTATAACCAAAACACGCATCTTATTCCAGATAATTAATTGAGCCCTGTCACAGCTTTAGCCAAAACATGGCGAGCCAAAACATTTGAACCCTACACCTCCTCATCCCTCCCTCACTACTGCCACATCAGCAATAAAATGTACACGGCCTGAAAGAGCAGCATTGATTTGATGGAGAGATACACCCTCTCTGTGGTTCTGGAGAAAGCCTGTATTACTACTGCAAGCTACAGGGTAAGGTTACCACTCTGACAACACAAGCTACTCTCTTTTGTAGAATTTGATCTATGCCAACAAAATTATTTGAAATTGACCATGCCAGGCGCTTTTCCACATCTGATTAAAATAAGACTTCAAGTTAGACCAGAGTTTACAACAACCTTATGTGCTGAGATATCCTCGACACACATCAAGCCTTATCCAGTAACAAACTAAATTCTGATGGCAATTCCTCATGTCAGGGTTCCTACACATTTTCCAAAGTCAAATACAAGAACTTTTCAAGCATTTTCAAGATGCTTTTCAAGCTCCTTACAGCTGTGGTAAATGATATACATACATACAATATACTTTTTTTAAATGATTATTTCATGTGATCATATTAAACCAGATGCTACTGTGCTAAAACAACCAAAAATGTGTTGTGATAGCATTCTACAGAAGGGTGACAAATTAAAGGGAAACACAACAAAGTTTCATGTTTCAAAAGTTGTCAGCTGTCTGTAAATAGACTTGGCATCCCTTTCATAACCTGGGTGAGCCGATATCCGTCTCATTTTATATATTTATCTAAAAGGCGAACTATTCAGTCAGGTAGTAATTAATTAATTACATAAGCAATACAATTACAGTTTTAAGCACTACAAGCACTTTTCAAACTTTGAAAACACTACATTAAAATCTGAGTATTTTCAAGGATTCCCTGCTCCCATACTAACCCTGTAATCTGTGTTATGAAAGTGGCCATCATGTTTTAGTTCAGGTTTCATTTAGTTTTGAGAGGTTTCTCTGATCACTGGTTACGAACTGCATGCATCCTGGGTTCTCTTTAGCTATGCTACTGGTTCTGCACAAAGCGTCATGTTTGCATGAATGGCAGGCAAAACACAAGAGGATATGATGGAGTGATGCAACTTTTTATCTCTTCACAGAGGCAGCCCATGTCCTAGATATCATCAAGATAAAAACGGAAGTTGTGATACTTTCTCACAGTGACACACTATCACACACATTTCCGTTAGACTGCTGTAGCGCTGTATCTGCCAGAAAATTTGCCTAACAGTTAGTCATGACCCCAGTTGTGTTATATTCTTCACACAATACACATTGCTTTCACTCATTGTAAGACCTATTTGAAACAGGATAAAACATTTACTTGCATCTCCTGCCTCAACAAAAACCTCACCTTTAACAAACAACAGGAAATGTTGCACAACGCCACACTGTTAGTGTGAATTACTTAGAACTTTGCTACACTTTATGATAAGCATTTCTGAGTGACACAAAACACAAGCTCTTTCATCACACTTGATATTAAAGCCAGGAAGAAAATTGAAAAGGAAACTCCCTTCCCCTTAAATCTTTGAAACTCTCATCTTTGCTTCTTGCTCTCGCTCGGTCTGCCCCACCCACCCTCTGTCCCATGAAAGTAACCCATGTTCCAGGGGGGTCACACTCCAGGGAGACAAGTGCATTCAACAGGAATGCATTCTTGGATGGACTTAAGAACACGCTTTTGTCTGGGTGTGCAAAATCAGCCACTGAACCTCTGAAGGGAGGAAAAGTTGTGCAATAGATTGCCTCAGCCCTACAGTACAGCACAGCATGGTCACATTAAGTCACCAGCTAAAAGTAAACTAGTCCAGAACAAAAGACGCACAATTCCCAAAGGTGTTGCCCAAGTTCAGTGCTGGATGGTGTATTATTTCAGGTACTAAATTACTGTTGTCGGCCATGCAGGCTTGGAATGACACTGCAATCAAACTATGCAAAGACTCATTATGAGTTGACAGTGTACATAGTGTCCATTACATGCTTTTAGCTGCTGTATTTATGTTTTGCCTATCAATTATCTGACTATTTCCATCTTTAGTCAAATCAAAACCAGGTGGAAAGGTAAACCATGACTAATGTGTCTAGTTTAACTCAAATCATCACATTGTTGTTCTAGTTTTTTTTTTTTTTTTCAATTGCAAACCAGCATGGATCAATACTGAAGCCACTTTTCCTAATTTACCAACATTCATCTTGGCCAAACACTTAATCTCACTCAAACCACGAAAACACTTCATATATGTTGCAAAATAAGCCTGACACTGACAACAATTCTTACTCAGAAAGTATACATTGTCACTCCTAACACACTGACCTAAAAACACTAACAACAGGGAGCATTACATACAACTTTCACATTTGAAGTTATTTTTCACATAAATCAGTATTTCATTACAGAATGAGAATGGTGCCTTTTCACTTTATTGGCTGTACTGAATACAGGAATTTACTTCGATATTCTGTATTTTTCTATATCTTTGTAAGTCTTAGTTTACTGTCCTTGAAAAAAGATAAATAGTTGTAACAAAAAAACAAAGTCCTGAAATTCCAGGGCTGCAATAATGATTACCAAACAAACAAAACATCAACAATATGTATAGAATAGTCACTCACAATGTACAGCACTATGTACTGTCCCCTTTTGTCCGTCAGGTATCGAAAAAACAGGATTGGAATGATTATTATTTCATTTTATTGTAAATATTCTGCTAAAATTTTCTATACACTTCAATAAGTTTACTGCAGAAATGAACAAATGTGTTTTTCGCACATTTGTAAAACGGCGTGTTATTGTTAAGTGTTGGGCAGGTGGTGGAGTATGAATGAGAAAAGAATCCACGAATTTTGTGAGAGCATTGAAAAATAATTTTTATTCTGGTCCACATCAGACTTCTTTTTGCTAACCGTGTTAAAAAGGCGTGACAGTTTGATCTCAGTTTTGACCAATCCATTTCAGCATTCAAAAAATAAACTGTAAAGCTTGCAGCTGGACATCCACCAACAAGTTGCAAAATACCTGCTGGATCACTGGTTACTGATTAACAAGTTCCCTGTTGTTTGTCTGTGATGTTTAACTGTATATCACAATAAAACGACCAGGCAGTAGCACATGTAGTGATGTGACACACATGGTTGATAAGACTACTGTATACTGTGGACTGGGTCGACATGTTTATACTATCTCACTATTAGACATTTTGATATCCTGCTGTCTTAGTTCATGTTGTCTGACAAACTAGTTCCACTCGCTGAGCAGTCTCGGGGTGCAAAACAAACAGTATCTGGCTGTGAAGTAATCCATGCATGTGGTGTAACTTTAACAGCTGACTTCACAGCACGGCTGCTGTAATGTGAAGTGTAAGTTAGCTACAAGTGTCACAAACAACCGAACCGGACAGTCACGCATTTCTACGCTCGGTTAAGTTTTTAAAAAATGTTTTCAGACGGTTGTTACCGAGCAACGGGGTGATGAAATGTACGTTAACGGCTAACGTGTAAACATTCCCCGCCGATTAATCAGCCCAAGAGCTGTCAAACTAGCTTAGCTTGTTAGCCCAGGCGGCTAGCTGCCTAGCCAGCTGGCTAGATAATTAGCTAGCTTGTTAGCTGAGCGTGTTAGCTTAGGCTGTCGGAGAAAAGGCACGAACAACAAGCACCGTGACCTCATAACGGCGCAAATATTGTCTAACACGAACCGAAACACCACACTAAATAACCGTGACAAAGAAAGTGGAGTCATACTTCAGACAAACAGTGACATTATTTTATTAAAGTCAGCTAACTGACCCGCTGGTAGCATACGGGCTAGCTAACTTGTTAGAGTGACGTGACGTCAAAGTTTTGGGTACGTGTCTCTTTCAAACAGGTGAACTACGGCCACAAATAACGCCGAGCGGACGTAACGTTGTTGGGAGACCACTTACGCTTTGTCGACCAGCTCCCGAACCTTCCACATGTTCAGCATCGTGGCTCCGTTTATGCCTCTGCGAACCCTTCACTCCCAGACGAACACCGAAACCAAACCTTGAACTCTGGAAAGTAAACTCTTCTTCACCTCTCACTCAAGACAGGAGGCGCAAACGCACCACCGGGCAGACAGGAAAGGTTACTACGGGAAATGCTGCTCTAACGTCATCAAAGTTGCGTAAAGCAGCATTGGAGTTGTAGTTTCTAATTAGTATCCAGGCGCCACGGGTCAGACTGTAAATGCATTAAGCTTTATGAATAGAAAAAAGGAACAACTGTCAATTTCAAACAGACAAAAAAGAAAAAACAGTCGCCTGAGAATTTAATGACTGAGATGAAACTGTGAGAATCCAATCAAGGACATCTGCACCAGACAAAATATAAGTTTTAAAGAATAAAAAGTGAAATATCCTGAGAGCCCATGATGAAATAACCAATAACCCACCATTTTCCTTCCTGATACTGATTCCAGTACCCGAATTCTGTGTATTGCTTATTGCACCGATCTGATACTTGTGAGTTTAAAAAAAAAAAAAAAAAGTATTTGTAAAATTTTTAATCAGCTGTACTATTAACCCTGTATGCACATGATATGATTGCTATGGCCTGGCTCGGGGTAAACTTTTGGTAAAACATAAACAAATACAGAGAATTAATGCCATAGAACATGACTTCACCATCCTGGAAAAAAAGGGCATATGGTGGTTAATAAATTATGTGGTATCAGATCGGTGCATAGACATGAGTACTCGCCGATGCCAATACCAGGAGCATCAAGAATCAGAACAACCCTAACAAAATCAATGTCCTCAGTTCCCTGGTTGGAAAAAGTATAGTCCAAGCATTACCTCTCTGGGCCAAGAGACAGTCACAATCCAGTTTTTCATAAATCTTGACTAGACAATACATCACTATAGTACTTCACAAAACTTGCACTTGTTAGCCTAAATAAAACTTTACTTGTGTAACTGTATTTATGTTTATTAATCTTTCCATGTGATGACAGTTTCCGTTATTAAAAACAAATCTTCACATATCCATGAGACCAGGTAATGTCCTGCTTTAAGAAAGGCTGAGCAAACACATGAGCCTGAAATAAACTTTTCATGTAACTGGAATCCAGCTTGTATCAGTTCATGTATGAAGTACCTGTCAGTTAACATTATTGATGATCTATGAGAGCTGATCACACAAAGTCACAGTGACTTGATTATTTGTTCGTGGTGAGCAACAGGAATTCATGATACATCCTGCATCAGTTCATGCAATAAACTATCATGAGTCATACAGGGGTTAAGCATTAATTAAGTATATGATTTGCACCCTTACTGTAAGTTGCTACCATTTTAGAGGAGTTGTAAATGTCAGTCAATAAGTAACAAGACATTTCAGAGCAGAAATGCCAAAGATATGTTTAAGGTAGTTTCAAAATGACGTTACATAGTTTGTCTGTCAAAGAGCACTGACAGGTTTATTTTTAAAGTTTTCCCAGTCTTTTTAAAGGGGCAATTCACCCCAAAATCAATAATACAGCTTTTCTCCATGGCCTGTCGTGCTGCTTATCCATCTAGATTTGGTATGACTTGCAGTTCTCTCCAGTGTAATACCACTGAATGGCACTCAGCCGGTGGTGCTCAAAGTACATTTGAAAAATTCAAAACCGTGTCTCTTTCCAAAAATCACGACCCAATTACTCAAGATAATTCATAGACCTTGTTATGGCTACTTTCTCTCCAGTAGATTTTTTTTTCTTTTCCTGTTAGATCCTGGTAGATGCTAAAGTAGTTCTGGTAGATTCTACCGCAGAAAGAAGCAGTTTTCCTTCATGAAACTGCTCAAACAAGGTCTCTGGATTATTATGAGCAACTGTGTCATGATTTCTGGAAAGAGACACTGCTTGTTGAGTTTTTCAAATGTTTTTTTGGGGCCTTGAACACCACAAGCCGAGTGCCATCCAGTTCCATCATATTGGAGAGAAGGCAGACATCTTTATGGCCAATATCTCAAAAACTCTGAAACTCACACCAAAACAGTATAGATGGATAAATAGCACTACAGACCAGAGGAAAAATATGCATTTTTGATATTGGGGTGAACTGTCTCTTTAAGGAAAACAAGCCAGAACAAAAAAACTGTAACTGGATCATTATCAAAAATGTGTCTTATATGTTTATGCAAAAAAATTATATCAGTATATATATTATCAGGGATATTTAAACCCTCAAATATCAATATCTTTAAGTGCCTTAAAAAGCTAGTATTGGTTAGGCTATAATTTTATTCAGAACAGCCAATTTTCTAATGTTTTATTCATAATTTATTATTTATGTTCATTTTAAAGTGATATTCCTTTGGATTCTTCTAAATGTTGTCTATTGTAAGACATGTCCTTTTTGTCTAAAATGTGTTCCAGCTTCCCCAAAACCGTAGCCTGCATCATCATCATCGCAGGTCACCACCCTGTGTGTTCGCCATCCCTCCTCATCTGGCATTCAGGCATGCTACAATGACCCAGTGATGCTGTGTGACAGGCCAGGCAGGGCACTGGCTGTTTGTGTCAATCCAGATCAATCACTCCCTCTTCTGGACGGACAACGTCATCAACGCGCAGAAAGGTCACAGGGTGTACTCAAGCCAGGCCTGATGCGGCGAGTGGGGAGGTCAGCGTAGCAAGTGAACACCCTTGACTGACTGAGTGTCATCTTAAATAGACACAGCGGGTTTAGGGGTGAAACAAAATTGGTATTCCATTGTTCATTTTTGTAGAGGAAGAATTAAATGACTGGGAGTGGTCACTTCTCCCGACTTGAGATGTTTTTGTGAGTCTCCTGTGGCTGGCCCGGACCAAAAGTATTAAGACTCTTTGTCGTATTGATTGATATTCCAGTGGGCGAGATAAGCCCTCAGATGGCCTCCATCTGACAGGGTCTCTATTCTCTAATGATACGTGTAAATATGGCCCACGGCTTACACTTCTATAGGAGAGCAGGAAGAAACAACACAATAGCCAAAATACAACCCATTTGAGAAAAAAACAACAAGAAACAGCACTTAACGGCCCAGAATGCACCGCACCCAAGGGAGCAACCTCAATTAATGTTACACGTCCAAAGAGGAGAACTCTAGGAGAAGTGATTGCTGAGATGGAAATGGCTGTGTGTGTGTGTGTTTGTGCATGTGTGAGTGTGTTTTTTTGTGCGAGTTGTGTGGGTTGGAGGAGGATGGATAGAAAGGCACTCAGTAAAAAGATCTTTCAGAAACACTTTGCCTCGGTGACGTTGACGCGAGCTGTTGATTGACATGCACTTCTCGACAGAAACCAGAGCTATCAACCTATCTGCCACGCATTAAGAATGGCACAGTCCTCTGGGAGGGGCCTAAGTGGTAAATGATGTTGCTCAAGACACTCTCTGTCAACAATGTGTGTGTATTTGTGAGTGTGTGAGTGCTGAGGATGGCAAAGTATTCAATCAAAGCTTTGATTGAAAAACCCCTTGTGTCCTTAAAGATCAGAATTCTGTACACTCATGTATACAATGCATGTGTGTGTACGTGTGTGTGTGCAGAGGACAGTCTTTGTTTCAAACAGAGCTGTTGTAGTTGAGGGAACAACTGAGCTGGCAGAAGGCTTAATTGTACAAATCATAAACCACCTTAAGTTTCATGCACTAGTTTGTCCACTAAGCAAAATATTTCCCCAAGCAAGGAGTTACAAACCTCTCTTTGCCTTCATAGTGTTTAGAACAGGGTTCTCAAACCGCTGGCCGAGGGACCGTTTCTGGCCCCCAAACTCCCTACTTCAGGCCAGTGAGATGATGACAAAAATATAAAATAACTGCCGCAAAATTATTTTGTTTCATTTAATTATTTTTTCTATTTGTTTAATATAAACAACCCCTTCATATACACTTGAAACAAAAACACAATTCAGCGCTTGACGAAAGCAGAGACGAAACCGACAATGCTCAGCTAGTTATTTTCATTTCCTGGTTTAGACTAAGGCTGTCACAGCAGTTATGGTCATAATACAGCACATGTGCACTTAAGTTACCATAGTTTACACTTCACTCACACCATGCTTTAATGCTAATAGATAGAATTATTGTCAGTTGTTAGCTAGTTTAGCCAACACATATAGACTGCATCTGAAATTCCATATTAATATGCAATTGAGTATGCTAAAATAGAATGTGAGATTTTCTTAGTATGTCTGAAACCAATAGTGCGCAACGTGCATACTGTATTACAGTATGCAAGCACTGGACACTACACTGGCATAAATATCCCACAATGCAATGCAGGAGTGACGATAACAACACAGCATTACAGACAGAGGTTGACAGCGACCAAGGCAGCTCTGTGTAACATCAAAAACGCATTACTTTAAATGTAAGTAAGGTCTTACTTTGCTAGGGGTAATATAATTTAAAAATTATCAGATCATTGGCATAGGTTACTATGGTTATACATCTCTGATTGGTGGCTCTCAGAAAGTGATGTGACACGCTCTGACATACACACTATTGTTTAATGTTGAATGATAGTACACATTTTGGGTATGTAGCGCATAGTATGTGATTTTGGATGCACCCTTATTATCAGTTGTTAGCTAGTTTAGCTAGCTTCTCCAAAATGGACAACAAAGATATTAAAAAAGAAAAAGAAAACCAAACTGGACAAAAATGAAACTCTTGTTGTCCTCAAAGAATAACACTTTTTAGATTTCAACATCCTAACAAAATCCTTCATATTTCATGTTTGTATTTTATATTTTTATTATTTTATATTTTATTCTATTTTTATTTTATTTGTATTCTTTTTTTTCCCACTCACTCCTTTTTCTACCTCTACTTTTGATCTTTAGCTGCTGTAACAAGTGAATTTCCTCACTGTGGGATCAATAAAGTTTTTTTTTATTGTCCTGAGATGAAAATTTAAGGAAAACCTAGCCCCTTTACACAACCGGGTACTGATCTCAAACAATATATAAGCAGTTAAATTGTGCTGAGTTTTACTTTTCAAAAAGAGAGAAACAAAAACATTCTCTGTAAGGAGTCCTGTAGATGCATATTCTGTCTTTGGATAAGTAAAAAAAAAAAAAAGTCAGCCTTTCCTTGATATTTCATATTTTATAACCACGTTCCATTCATCATCCTGCTCTTCGGCTGATCATCAATTTGGTCTACTGAGACCAAGTTGTCACTAACAACTTTTGAGCTGAAGGAGATGAAAAAGTAAGCCAGAAAAACATGATGTAATTGTAGCACAAGCGGCACTAGGGGGCACTCTGACTTCTCTGGTCCTGGACACTGCTGAGCATTGCACAGGGGGTGAGTGTGTTCAGTGTCTTTGCACATGTGAGCGAGACCACTGGGGGTCGAGGCTGTGTGTGTTTACATGGCTGAATTTCCCATGACAAATGTGGTCAGAAACATCATCCCGACTCGGGAATGCACACAAAAAAGACACAGCCTCTACAACTCTGCTATTATTCTTCCTCTACGAACATGTGCTTCCAATCTCTTGAAACACTTCTTTTTTTTTCTTCTTTGCAGTTTTACAATGTCATTAGAAAACAATGTTCTTTGTTTTGCACATTAGCTATGAATTAACGCTCCCGCCCATCTTTGTGCCCACAGAAGAGGTTCAGATCTGCGGAGTCACTCACTGGGGCCCAGCTTTCCTCCTGTCAGAGCCAGGGTTCTTTCGCTGCTGTTATATTTCAGGCTGTTATTGTTGGCCCTCTCACAGCCTCGGTAAGATCTTTAGTCCTTTTCCCAAGCGATATAACCCCCACACACATCACACAGTATCTGACCCCTGTCTCCATGACACATGACAGGTCCGCTGTGGTGCGTGCGTGTGTGGGCATGTGAGCAAGGAGGACTGATGTGTGAGTGTGCGCATTCGTGTGTGTGTGTGTGGTGTGTGTGCAAGCTTTCATGTAAATGTGTAAGTAAATATGTGCGCAACTGAACATATCTGGCACAGTATGAAGGTATTGAATATGCTAAAACAATGAGGCCACTTGTCACATGTTCAAAGTTGCACAGACAACCCGCTGTGATCTCAAACCACACACACAGATGTTCCTAATGGGACTAAAGTAGCATTCACATTCTTGCGGATAACCAGCCTGTTTATTTTTCTCTGTAAACCGGACTGGGTTGCCACTTTCCCTGGTGAGAAAAAGGATGGAAGATGATGAAAAAATACGAGGAGGCTGATGAGAGAGGCTCCCACCACAGTTTAGACCTCTAAAGCCAACTGTCAGTCCCGCTAAACCATCAAACCTCAGCGGCGGTGATTTAAGGGTGACAGTAATTCAGTGTATAATGGAACTTGATGCCAGTGTGCAATACTTTGCAACCTAAAACTGCTGTTCTCCTCACATGAGGAAATGAGCTCGGTGTAATTGTGAAGGCTTATGTTTATGAGTCAGGATGTTACAGTAAATCCTGTTGCTTTGTACACGGGTGAGAAAAGCGCACACATATATACACGCAGAGAAACCCACACAGGTATGCTCAAGTCCTGAGAGCATCTGCTCCTTTACAACCAGATTGAATTAGCAATTACAGAGAGTAAAAACCAGAACAAAACATCTGGAGCTGTAAGCAGCAGAGGTTATAAATCTGAGAGAGAAGGGGGGGATATGAAAATGAGCCAAAGTGAGATTCTCAAGGACAGTGTCTCTGATTGGCCCATTAACATGCCAGGGGTGTCAAAAAGGACCCGAGGCAATGGGAGAAATGGGACAGAGCAGAGGGCTTTAGAGGGCATATGGAACACCAGTGAATGGAGAGGTAGAGCGTACAGGGGAGGAGATACTGTAGAGGGAGGGAGGGGGGGGGTGGAAATGCAGTATTAGCAAAGATAATACAACTAAGGAGATACAAGGATGTTTGTGTCTTGAACCTCCTCACAGGAAAGCATCCCGATAAGCAGAGAGAAAGCTGTGGAAAAGCTGAGGGGAAGTTGTGAAAAAAAAGACCCATAGGGATGGGGGGGGGGGGGGGCGACTGTGGAAAAAGACCTGGAGCTGAGTGGGTGCAAGAATTAAGAAACAGAGGCTGAAGATCACCACTTTGCCAAACCATAATTATGCATGTTCGGACACAGAAAAATCCTTCGAGTAAACGCGGGGCCGTGTGTTCATAAATGTATTTTAACGATTAAATCCAGTTTGTTTTGAGTCCATATAAATGTGAGGTTGGAAAGCCGCAGTGCCATTACCACATCTGTTTTTGCTATTATTGGCACAATAAATTACGTAGGCAATTTGTTTGCGCTGTTGTTAGAGTAATAGAATCAAATTATCCCATGTTAGGGAAATGATTATGTACGAAGCGGAACCCATCAGGGATTCACAAGGCAATCAGTGAAGTAAGACAGAGCTGAAATGTTGGCGCTCTGCACATCAACTGTTCCAGGTCCACTACGTCATCTGAAAGAACTTCTCAACCTCGGATGGAGGATGATTGCACCTGGTCTGCACAGAAGTAGTCTGTCTCACTCACTAGTCTGGCAATGCTAAAACTGAGCTGCACCAACAAGGATTCTCTTTCAAACCTGATTATATCATGGTTTAACTTTAAATTGTGTTGCACCAAACTTTTAAAGAGCAGCTTAAAATATTGAAAGATTAAGTTCAAACCTCTCTCTTTAAACCTCAGTTTAGTTTTTACTCTAAACCTATACTAAATTTTAATTTTGTTCCATCAAAAGCTCCAGTATTATCTGTAAACTTACACTTGGAGGGGTTTACTTTCTGTCTCTTCTTTATTTCACTCCAGTTGATCTTTTAAAACGGTCTGCCAGTTGCTGCCAGGCATTCTGTTTTTTTCCGTATTGTGTTGTTGTTGTCTCTTTTTTAATCTTACATTATTTGGCTGTGTTGCTCCATTAATCCGGCCAACAAGTTTTTCTCGAAGGAGAAGAAATTAGAGCTTCTCTGCTGGGCCATCATGAGTAGACTAGATAGCAAACATTGTAACCACGTGTTAAAGAATACAGAGCAGCTTGAAGCAAATGGTCTTGACAGCCCCCAAATTGTACAACAGAAGTCTACTTAATTTTAAATAATATTGCTCATTTTAAACCTAGTTTTGCTAAACTCTGATAAGAACTAATCTTAGCTTAAATTAATCTTAGTGAAAGAGTGCTAAGTCAGTGTGGAGCCACAGTGCCTGTAGTAGACCTCCAGTGCAACATCAGTCCGGTGGAGCTGTATGAAAACGCACACAGGGAGATAGCAGAGTAGTCATAATTGGAAGAGCCTGACACAAGTGAAATGAGGAGTGTTCGGAATGAAGGACAATATCAAATGAGTCTTATCAATTAAAAGTCAGGGAACGGTGTTTACATTCGCACTCCAAGGCCAGACACTGGGTGGATGTTTCAAATAGGTCAAGGTTGAAGTGAAAACAAAAGTTAGTCGATTAGCAGTCGAGGTGCAACATTCCTACTTTGTATGCTAATCTGGCAGATCATCACATCGTGTAGGCACTGCCTGCGATTCTACATCTGCACGCACTCATTTAATTATCCAAACACAATTCACAAAAGTCACTGGAAACAAACCAAACCAAAATAAAATAATTTGCATATATTTAAAAGAGCAGATAAAGTCCCTCGGGGTTGGTTAATATTTCAGAGGCATAATAATAATATGCTAAATCATTCACATTTTATCCAGCACCAAAACAAAGTGGCTTTGTCGATGTAATTAGGGTGTTTTAGAGTTGAATCACCCTGGCAAATGACCATGTTTTTCTCTCTGGGAGATCTGCGTGTGAATGTATCTAAGCCTCTCTCTCTCTCTCTCCCTCTCTCTCCATATATATATGTGTGTATGTGTGTGTGTTTGTGTGTGTGCTTGTGTTGTATTGTCACCGTTCCTCCATGTGCGCGCAGTCTTAGAAAAGGATTGATTAAAGAGAGAGTGTCTGTCTCAGAGCAGTTAATGAGGTTTAGTCCCATGAGCTGCGAGGTTTTGGGTGTGTGTGAGTGCACATGTGTGTGTGTTTGTGTGTGTGCTTGCAGACCTAGTGGAAGACGTTGTTAATTGGCTAAGACTTACTTTCAGCAGGGGGATAGTCAAGGGCACAGTGCCTCCACATTTGTGGAGAGCCATTTGTAGAACACGGTGATACATTCGCTTTCCATATTAAATATTATTTTGAGGGACTGATGAGTCAGTAGCAGTCTGACAAAGAAATATGATTGTGATTAGACTCAGAATTTTAAACATTTGGATATTTTATGTCATGTTTATATGCTAAAGACAGATATTAAAGTCACAATATGCAAGTTCTGCTATTAGGGGTGTCTCTCACATTAAAACATTAAAAATGGATGCAGTTTGATGACATTGTGAAGTAGCGTGGGGTCATGGGAGTTATTATAATCACTTTTTAACAACCACCATAGTGAATGGAACCACAGTCTTTTCCTAAACCTACCCAAGTTGGTTTTTGTGCCTAAAGCTGACCATGTACAGTAGCATTGCTGGCTAAACAACCAAATGGCGACCTTTACGGGGTGTCTCTTGTAATAGGCACGGTAGACCTACCCAAGCTTTTTCGCTAGCTAGCAAACAATAATGTTTTTTAGCCATAGATGGTAGGTTAAAAGGCTTGAAATGCTATTCAATACACAATCTATGGTTAAGGCGAATTATTTTACCTGCTCTCTCCTCTCCAGACTCGAGGAAGCCCAGTCAGGCTGCAAGACCACTGCAGGAGTGCAAGATGAGCACAGCATTATAATTTGACAATAACAAGCGACGACCAGTCCTACACTATAGGCTGATAAGCTGATTTTAACCGTCAGTTGTCTGTCGATGTAAAGTTCAGCCTGTTATCCTGAAAGCAAAAGCCCACTGCTCAGAAAATACACAATCAGGAGATGGAGTTCAGTGACTGCCAGCCAGACTCCATGAACATATTACTCAATTTACTCCTCCTAAAAGATTATTAATGATTTCTTACGACTCATAAACAGACACATACTTGTTCGGTGAACATTCAGCATTAATTTTTAACTTTAATAAATGTGAAATGGGCAAACTAAAACAAGTTCCAAACCAGAATAGAAATTTCAAAGGCTGGCTGTAGTGTTGTTATTTTTCTTTTAATCTCTGGTGACATATCCTGGTCATTTTATGATTTATTAAAGAAAATAAATGACAAATTCCTCCTTTAATGTGGAAATGTTACATATTATATCTTTAACAAAACACATAATAAAAACTGAATGGGAGAAATGTTATTTTGCTGTTTTGTGTCACCCGAGTGTGTCTGAAGATGTGAATGAAACTCATTCACTTTTTCTCTCTGGGGACAAGAAGGAGACGAAAAGGAAAGAGAAAGAAGAAGAAGAAGAAGAAGAAGAAGAAGAAGAAGAAGAAGAAGAAGAAGAAGAAGAAGGAGAAAAGAGAAGGAGAGAAGGAAAAAGAAATATAAAAAGACAGAAAAGGGCTGACGTGGAGACACAGAGGATGAGAGACAGAGGAAATGAGGCAGAGAGAGAGAGAGCGAGAGAGAGATATTCCACAAAGGCCAAGGTACTGTCGATGGATACAATCTCACCTGCTCTGGTCTCCACACAGACCTGTCCGTCTGCACGTATATACAGACCTGTATGTTCTATTGCAGAGCAACACACAGCTCGTCTCAAACAGCAGGAAGCATCGACGCTTTCATGTGGAGCACAGCCCAAAGTAGAGCAAGATCACAATGTGTGTGTGTGTGTGCGTATGTGTATATGTGTGTGTGTGTGTGTGTGTGTGTTCGTGCGTGTGTGAAACCCAGGCTTTTCCCCCCTTGGGACCTGCACAAACACGCTTCCCATCTTTCCTTTGAGTTTCACATTCAAAGGTTCCACTCGTTCAGCTGTCAATCACTCCCTCAGCCAATCAAGGCCCTTCATTCTCAGTCTGTTTATAGATCAAGGGTGGTTTAAGCGTACGTATGTGATGTGACTGGAATTTTTACCATGACTAATACTAATACTGTAAATATTCATATTTTTTTTTACACATCACCAGTGGTGTCAATCAAAATCAACACTTACTGTGCCATACTGGGAGCGTACGACAAGTCTATAACGATGTTTATGACTGCAGGTCCTGGAAACCCATTGTTGCTACTAGAAGGATGCAGAAAGAAACCTGGACCAAGACAAAAAAATAAAGGTCTCAAATGTAGCTGAAGAGAAGTAATTTCATGATAGGCCTGGGCAAACTATCGATATTATATTGATATCTTGAGTGGATATCATCTTAGATTTAGATAAGTGTGGTCGTTTCCTGGTTTGAAAGGTTGCATTACAGTAAAATGTAATATTGTGAACTTACCAGACTGTTCTAGCTGTTCTATTATTTGCCTTCACCCACTTAGTCATTATATTCTCATTGCTGATGATTATTTATCAGTTCCTCCAGAAAGTTGTAATGTTGTGATCGCAATATTCAGTGCAAATTCAACCAATCCCAGTGAATTCTGCACGTTCTCGTGATTTTGTCCAATCACTGCAACTTTTCCACAAATTTGACCAATTCAGCATGTTCCACCAATCATATCAGTCCCCCATGCAAGTTCTCAATGAACCGACTCAATGTTTTATTATTTATTATTTTTTTAATTCTTAATTTTCTCACGGGTACTGAAAAGAACACAAGGTTTGCAACTGTTATTGGCATTTATTAATCCCCTGTGCACTTTTATATTTTATAATTTTGTGTTTGCTGTTCTGATTGAGTTTGAACTACAAAAAGATTTTGCTTCTTTGTGGAATATCCCCTGGTGCACTTCCTCATCTACAAAAAAAAAAAGCTGATTTTGGTAGATTTTTTTTGTAATCCTGAGGCTTTTTGGTAAAGTTACCAGAAACACTCAGAACACGATGAGGTTTTATTCTTCCTGGAGCAAGTTGCCTTTGATTTTTAATGAATTATATCAAAAAAAAAAAAAAAAAAAATTAAATTTTCACTTGCCCCTGCAATTTCATTGCAAAAAACCTGAAGACATTGCAACATACATCTCTATTTTTTTATTTTTTAAATTTTATTCATTTATTTTTTTGGTAGAAAAGCTGCCGTGAAATTAGACATTTTAGGTATAAACATTTTCTGAAAGAACCAATGTCCATATCGCCCTGCCCTAACTACTTTATGTACTGTTGGGTAAATGTATCACATTCTATGAGATTATTGTATGTTTTGACCATTTGAGAATTTACACTATGTTATTTTAGAGAAAATGTGTGTATCGAGATATATATTGTATATCATGTAATAGCCTGAAAATATCGAGATATTATTTATGAGCCATATTGCCCAGCACTAGTTCATGGATATATGTAGAAAAAAGAGAAAGTTATTTAAAATGAGGATGGAACAGATGGAGGTTATAAAAGGAAGAAGATTTTCGTGTGTGTTACAGCTGTTGTGTGTGTGTGTGTGGTGTGTGTGTGTGTGTGTGTGTGCATTTGTGTTATCAAAAGAGCTTCAGCGCTGTATAGAGGCATTAACTATTGTGTTATAGGGCTATCGCAACCCAGATATGTCATGCTTAATTTAGTGGCTAAGAGTACAAGAGAGAAAAGGGGGAGCAGAAAAACTACAAATTACTGTGAAATGTACAATATATCTGCAAGTATAAAGCAACTCCACTTGTGCTTTAACACATGGGGAAAACTGGGAGCTCCAGCGATGGAGGAAGATAATGAAACAGACGGAGCATCAGGTGACAGCAGGCATTATCAGACCTCACCTCTGATTGCCATCTATTATGACGGAACAATAGTTTCCTGTGGGCCATGCTAACGACCTGTGTTTGTCAGCAACAGGGGAAATTAACCCAAGCCATACTTTGTGCTGCTTGATGCCAGGAGGGACAATCTGACAAAGGGAGAGAGGAGCGGAGCGGGAGAAGAGAGGAATCACTCACACACCTGTTAATGTGCTGATAGACAGCTGCCATATGTCCATACCTGCACTGCCGGCGTGGGAACCGTGTGGGTGAGGCCCGGTGACCAACAGAGGGCAGCAGAGGGCTTCAGAGCTGCCCTCAGAGGCAGGTCAGGAAAGCTCACAGACAATTCATGCTGTTTACATACATGTCACCTCACAAATGTCCACTCAACACTCACTTTATATTTGATTTACAGATATTTAAGGACTTGAGAGCGTCTGCGCCCGAATCTCGGCGTCGCCACGGTGAGATACTTGTTTGTTTTTGTCAACTTTACCTATTTTTCCCAGCTGAAATAAGGTGGGAGTGAGGTTTGAACTGCAGGGCACTGGTAATGGCGGAGTGTGTGTTCTACAGCACGTCTCAGCGAGAAACTAGCTCGATCTATTCACACTACATGCAGAGCCGTGGCCTCCAGGCTTGAGTTCCTGCTTCGGTAATGACTCTGTTCCCCTGTGGAATGTAGAACATTGTCTTTCCTCAAATGAAGGAAAGCACGCACACACACATCCACAAACACACACACACACACACACACAGGAGCATGCACTTCAATATGCATGAAATTCACAAGGTTGTAAACATACACAGACAAAATAGTGCACAAAAACACACACGTACTTGCATCCACACACACACACACTATCTCCCCAGTCTCAGAAACATTGATTGGGCCTCCCTCTCAGGTTTGCTTGCCTCTACCATGATCAATCAATGAGTTTATAGACCACAATGTGTGGCAGCTTGTATTGCTCTTTCTCCCTCTTCGTTACCGATCAGAGAAAATCCCACTCTAAGCAGGCGCAATGCACATTCATACAATTTTAATGACTCTTAAATTAACCATCATATTTTTTGCTCCACTCCTTCACTGACTAAATCGCTTAATATGCATCAACACTGGCCTCACTTGTGGGCTCGCCGTGACATTTTTATAATTCCTCTGCACGGGCATTGTGTTTATTTATGAGCGTGTAGGCTTTTTTGGCTGATAAATGGCACAATTAAACAGTGCTCAGACACTCGAGCAAGGCGTTTCAGGCTGCTGACAGATTTTTAGTGTCCTCTTCTTTTGGCTAACGATGAAAGTAAATAATGTCTTAACGAGGTTGCTGGAGCAGTTGTTTGAGGATTCATTTTATATTTTACATCTGCTTTGAGCAGCAGCGCTTGAACACAACACAAAAAAGTGAGGTTCACACAGCCCAGATTTGAACGCTTTGAACATAATTTAGCAGCTTGTTAACAAATTCCTTTACAATTATTACCGAGGTTACAAAAGAAAATCGAAATCATTTCTGAATTTTTCGGGGTGGTGTCAGCGCTGAGCAGACTAATTACATTATTCATGACATTTTCCTTCTCTCTTTGTGCAAATTCAACCGCTCTTTTTGCAGTATTTTTAGGATTTAAGCGTCTATTTCTGTCCATTTTTATGTTTGCAGGGTCAAACGAGACTGCAGCTCACAGCGTGCCACGGAACTCAAATCTTCCCACTTCCTGTATGCATTATTCAAGGGCCCCTATTGGCTGCTGTTGTGTTTAGTGATGAAAGCAGCCTGACGCAATACTCGGCAACAGTGTTTTACAGTATTGTTTTACAAACTATTGTACGGCAGGGTTAGAACAAGGCAGAGTATTAGCCAGGTCCTGGGAGGAGGAGGGTAGCTTTATGAGCCCTCTGAGGCGGCCGGGGAGCGCCTGGGCTCCTGTGCAGTTAAGCAGTGGGCTACGGCGCTACAAGCTGCCCCCACATTTACAGAATGCCCTTGGACGGAGGATGTGTGTGTGTGTGTGTGAGGGAGAAAGTGTGGGGCATGCATGCTCATGGGCTAATGAGTGCATGTGTTAATGCCTGTGTGTGTTTGTGCGCACATGTGAGTGTGCGCGGACGAGATGTTGTTGGGTTGAGTCAGTCTCCAGAGGGAAAGAGAAGGACAAATGCTCCTTAAAAATAGCCCCTGGGCAGCTGGTGTACACAGTCTATCAGCAGTCCGTCCCTGGGGCCAAGGAGGGGAGGAGGGGGGAGGGATGGAGAGAAAGAGGGATGGATGTAAGAGAGAAATGTGGAAAAATAGGGTAGAATATGGGCGGAATGGGAAGAGAGAAGGGAAAAAATATAATATATATATGGTTAAAAAAAGATAACCCTTCTCTCAAGAAAGAGAGAAGATAGAAAAGCAAAAGTCAAAGAGAAAAAGGAGAACAAACTGAGATAGTCAGCGAAAGAGAGACGGCAAAAAGATGGAGAGCACCTCCCGGTCCCAGTTGTGAATGCTCTGGAGGTCACAGTGGAGGGATAGGGTTTTAGAGAGAGCAGCTTTGTCCCCAGACGTCTTCAGTTACTAATATACCAGTGTGTGCTCCGCTAAATCGCTCCCAGTCGGCGGGAGTAGAGATCCTTGAGACCCACTGAGACCCTTTATGGAAATAACTCTACCCCATTTGCTCTCAATAACTTGCTGTAACATTTTGTGTGTGTGCGGGGGTGTGTGCGTGTGTATATTTGAATTGAAGGTGCTCATTGAGCATTTGCGTGCGCAGTTTTAATGGACATGCACATAATGGATAGATGGTTTTTACAACTGTTCAATCTACTGGGAGCTACAAAATCATCAAGCTATTAGATATTTATGGCACACGAGGAATGCTCTGATTTTAAGGCTGCAGTGTTTCTTTTCGTGATCCTGGAGTGATCTCAGGTATGGGATTATCACACGCTGGAAAAAATTAGATTAAACCCAGACATAAGAAAAGAAGCTCAAAGGAAGTATCAGGTGGAATATAGTTTGCAGCATGCGACTGGGAAGGTTTGTGGGTGTATTTCAACTTTAAATGAGAAATAAAGAGCTGGAAGTCATTCTATGGTTGCCTGAAGGATCCCACACTCTCACAGTATCATCAACACACCAATTAGAGCCACAGACTGGGAAAGGATCAATGCGATTCTGAGTGTGTGTGTGTGGGTGGGTGGTGTGTGTGTGTGTGTGTGCTAGTATAGATGTATTTCGTTAGTTCCTCCACTGAGCTAATTGAGCTGTTTTTCCTCAACAGTTGGGAGCTCTTAGGCTGCGGACAGATGCCCTTGGGCACAAGGTGTGTGTGTCAGTTTGTGTGCATCTGTGTGTTTGCCACTGCGAGCATGTGTTCCACCCCGCCATAGTGATTGCGAGAGTTTGTCGGTGCATGCCAAAAGGAAAACCTTGTGTGTTGTGTGTGTGTGTGTGTGTGTGTGTGGATGGCATGCAGGCCGTTGGTCTGTCAGTGGCGTATTTAGCGGTCTCCAGGTGTCATTAGTAGCCTCACTGTCACATCGAGCCGTCTTAGTTGAGCTCTTTATAAAGCTTTGTTTAGAATACTCCGGCCACATGTGCTCCGCTGCGACTGATGGGCCCTGAGCGGGTGCTGATGGAGTGTGTGCGTGCGTGTGTGCGTGGAAAGCGGGGTGGTGATGGAGCAAAGCCGTCCTGACAGAGATGTTACCCAGCAGCAGGATCCTGTGGCCTCCCCCCACCCACACCCCCATACACACACACACACACACACACACACAAAGAAACACACACACCACCATCACCTTTCCAAACAGCCCGACTCTCAATGTCATCGTTCGGGTCATGTTTAACTTGAGAGAAGAGGATATACTTTGTTTATTCTGCTGAAAGGACAGTTGACCATTCCTCGCATACAGGAAATGCAGCATACTGTACAAGGCTTCAATTGTCACACTACACTGCAGCAGTGATGGGAAGTAACCAAGTACATTTACTCAAGTACTGCTCTCAAGTACATTTTGAGTTATTTAACTTAAAGCTACTACAAGGAACTTTCCCATTTAGTTGATTTTGGAGGCCCCATGGAGACAAAAAACAGTTGCATTCCCATCATAATAACCACAAAGTTTAATGTAAAAATTATCTAAATAAAAAAAATTACTGTTACTTTGCCTTGGAAAATGTAAGCATGTTTCATTTGATTTCATGGAGACCCAACTGCAGGCCTCAAGAAAAACTATACAGAAATAACTGATCTTCTCGTGGATGGTCTTGTTAACTTATATAGGTCATATAGAGGCATCAGCAATAAATTGGGGCTGTTTAACCATTAAACACTGTAATAACTTCAAAATCATACAGGAATGTAGTGGAATCAACTCATCTTTTCTTATTAACTTAACATAAATATTGTTAGCCTCATAGCATAATTGCCTAAGTCATATTTTGGCCAAATTGTGATATCTGCCTAACTCTACTCTCCTAACACTGCTAATTCACCGTGCATTTCTTTTCTGAAAACCTTAAAATATGACTTAGGCAATTATGCTATTAGGCTAACGACAAGTTTTATTTATTCAAATTAATTAAGTGTAAGATTTCTTGTATTTATTTTAAGAACACTTAAGAACTTATGAACATGAGTTTTTCCAAACTGAAGTCTTTTGTTTTGGAATAAGAAGTGGAATAAATGTACTGTACAAGTCAAATAAACTCACTAAATTAAGCAAATTTGAACATGTTTTCTCAAGTACAACAGAATTAATATTAAGTTTATTTGACTAGCAAAGTTTATTTGGTTTGATTCATTCACAACTTTAAATTCAGTCAACTTAAAGCTTAACATTTTAAGGCAGCACGGACACGGACTACTATGTGTACTCTGATTATCCCAAATGTTTCCAACAATGTTCAGAGAAATCAGAGAAATCTGTAATTTATTCAAGGTAACAGTGTCTAGCTGGTGCTAGCTAGTTGCTTGGAACTTCTGGGAAAACACAGGATGCATCAAATACATCAGAGAACAAAGAAGATGGCGCATGTGACTAAATGTAACATGAATGAAACTATTACCTTCGTCCGGGTAAGTGGTTTTTGCTGGAGTCATGTCAGATTTTCAGCTATGGTGGTTGTTTAAGAGTAAAGACAACAACTCCCATGATCCCACATCACTTCATGACATCATGAAGCTTCAACTTTAGTTGCTGTTTTAATGTAAGAGAAGCCCCGAGTGGCAGAGCTAACATAGTGTATGTTTAACATAAATATACAAATTTTATTTATTCAAGTCAAGTTAAACTTCAAATTTCTAGTTATTTTAACACTTAAGAACTTAAAAACATTAATTCTTCTAACATTTGACTTACAATGATGAGTTCAGTGAATGTCCTGTTCAGAGTTTAATCAACTCATTAAATTAAGTTTGTAAATAAACATAATATATTAGACTTCTCAGCATGCAGTGTTTTAGAGCTGCAGCTCTTTGTGTGAAATGAAGAAATGACTTTTCAAACTGAGAAATGTAAGGAAGTAAGGAAAGGAAGTAAGGAAATCAAATTTGTTTCCTTCATCAATTGTTGGTTGTTTTCTCAGATATAACCAAATTAATATCAAGTTTATTTGTTACCAAATTACCTCAACTTATCTTTGCAAAGAGAAATTTTAAGGCAGCCTGGACACAGACTTTTTTAAGTTAAAACAAATAGTTTATTTTTTATAGTGTTTTGTCAGTTTTATGCTACTTTATACAAGTGAATTTTATAGAAAACATTGTACTCTTTACTCCACAACATTTATTTGACAACTATATACTTTGCAGATTAAAGACTGTATGTATAAATATATAATTTGCTATAGATTAAACTACCCAACAGTATACAAAGTTAAAATTAGCCCACTTTGACCAACATTAAAGGACGAGAGCCTCGGACTGCTTCAAAGAGCTTCTTGGATCACGCGACAGTGTATGAAACTTCCACCGACACTCTTTCCATGTTTGAATAGGGGGTCCTGGGGCCTGACAGTTTTTGTAGCTTCCCAAAACAGGAAACCTGTCAAACACTCTCTGCTGTCATTGGCCAGGTGTGTGGAAGTGTGTGAGTGCAGGGCTTTATACAGCTAGTGAGGATGAGTCAGAGTGACCCTGATGAAGGCCACAAGTCTGAGAATAAAATAAAGTTGTTCCACATGCTACAACTGTTGATGGAGTTTTGACCTCTTGAGCCCTTTTTCTTTCTCCGTGCACCTTGGAGGTGGTTGAAGCTGTGTCAGAAACCCCAACTCTGCTTTTATACAGCTAGTCTCATCACTTGTCAAGCAGAGACTGTGCACTCTTATCCCCATTTTTGAAATGTGTGAGACTATAAATACACACCAAAAAATACAGAACTCTTGGAGAAAGATCGGAGAGTCAGTGGGATTCAGCCAGTAGGATGAAAAGCTTTTCACACTGCCTTCAAGTGTGGCCATTTGGTACAGTTATAAACACTTTTGGCTTTAGACATGATCGGATGACATGTTTTACAACCTAGTTTGTTGTAAGTATGCTGAATCCTTGAAGCGAACATTAAGATAAGATAAGCCTTTATTGATCCCCAGAGGGGAGATTCAGGTGTTGCAGCAGTTAAAAGACAGAAATAAGCACAGATACATAGATAAAAGTAAAATAAATAAATATAAGTATAAGTAAAAATACAAACAGAAATGAAAATAGAAACTATACAAGAGCAGCTAAACTCAAAATTACAAGGCAAGCAATATACAGACAGTATTCATGGCCAGTGTTGCACCTAAACCAATAGTGCAAAATGAAGTGACGTGGTCGTGTGTTTAGTAGCATTAGACAAGTGCAGTACATGCACGAGTCACACATCTAGAACGGTAATTATTCTAGATTTTTTTGTTGTTGTAAATAATTACCAAGAGAAGATGTCGTACCATTGGTTCCTACTGAAGACATCTTAAAAATTGGGTCACAAATATATAGTTTCATTTTTCAAGACATTTCAAGATATATCCTTAAACAGCTTGGCACTGTGTTTTTTTTTTGTTTTTTTTTGTTGTTTTTTTTTTTGCAAATGCATCTCCAGCAGGAGTAAATAATGCGTTTGTTGGGGGCTATTTCCAGCAAGGGATTAATATATTTGGAGCTCTAGAGAGTATTTCCAGCACTGAGATGATGTATGTGGGACTGACTCAAAATAAACTACAGTGCACATGTTCATGGTAATGAAGGAACATGTCAGCCAATGCAATGATGTGGCTCATTTCTTATAATTTCTGGACAATGATGGAGCTCTGTCGAGTGCTGCAGGGATGATGGACAGTGTATCTGCTGGCCAAACTGTAAGTTTGCATGCTCTGGTTTCCCCCACAAAAAACCAACTGGATTATTCCATTGGATGTTTGATTAGAGCAGAAAATAAGCTCTGTGGACAACAAAAGTTGATGATATTTGCACATTTTGTTCAGCAAGATCATCTTGTGCAAATGAAATCGCCAGAAGTAAAAAACTAGTGATAGGCTGTAAACCATGGATGTATTATAGAGAACTATTAATGTGTTGGAGGCGAGCCTCTGTTCATTTCTATGGAAGCTGCTCAGTGGCACATCAAGCCAACTTTGGTGCTGAAGTTTCGGCATTGTGCAGCCTAAAGAGCAGCACAGTGGAGACTTACTTCAGCTGAGCGGCTAACTTCCAGTTTAGCCGCAGCTAACTTAGATTACTTCAAATAATTTAATCACGCAGCTCTTCTAGACTTTCCAAATGTTACTGGAGTGAATGGATCAAATTCTGATGGTGAACATGTCATTTTATGGGGGTTGTGATGCTCAAAAAATGTATCTGCCATTTTCCATCCACTTCTTTCACAATATAAGTCTATGGGGGAAAGTAATTTTGGGCTGCAGAGCATCATGTGACACCGTCATTACACAGTTTGTCCACTACATCAAAATGGCTTCAAAGCCCAGTGCTCTTCCTTGGAAGTTGCTATATAACTACACCACCGTCACATGACTCGGTGTCACCTCCACTAAGGTGAGTAAAGTGTGGCGTGATGACGTTTAATGTCCTCAATAACCACTTGTTAGCAGCTGCCTTTTTTAAGACGTAAAATTTTTACAAAATTCACAGGTGGGATATTTACTGATGCATTTTATATCATAGAACAAAATGTGAAAATCTCTTAAGACTTTGAGGATGAGGGAAGTGGATGTGCTAACATGCTAACTCATTTTCAGGTTTTAGGACTCATTCCTGCAGCACTCTACAGCACGGAAAAATAAGATTGGGCTTTGGATACACAGGAATACTTGGTAGTAGGATAAATTCACTGTTTCATTATATATTTCTATACGTATATGTATATGTGTGTGTGTGTGTGTGTGTGTGTGTGTATGGACTACTGCCCGCCTTTCATTTAAAATGCTGCTTAACATTTTAATGCATCTGTAATAATAATAATTCAGTTTTATAATATGCGTAATAATATAAAGCTCTCAAAAGGGCCATTTTGCATAATGAGAACTTTTCTTTTTAATACTTAAGGACATTTTGCTGCCAGCCATTTCTGTATTTCATAATGCAGGACTTTTACTGGTGATTGAGTCTTTTTACTTTGCTACTTTTACTTAAGAAAATGATCTGAAAACGTCCTCCGCTTCTGCCACGTTGTGAATTTCTATATGAAAGTCTCTCACATTTCTTTTGATTTCTGCAGTAATATGTAATGGATGTAAGCATCGGTGGAATCAACAAGTGTTCGATGTTGTTTAAAAAAGAATAACTTCCCCGCAGCATCTAGCTGGTGCTGGTCGTCTCTCTTCACCACGGCAGCTGCCTGTGATGGTTATCTCTCATTCATTTTTCAAACACACACACACACACACACGCTCCAGACCCACGCACATTTGCACACCCACTACTGCGACTCACGCACTTCCACATTTGCACACTTGCACACGTTCACACACTTGAACACGCTTGTTCTTTTCCCCCCCTTCTCTCTTTTTTTGACAACACAACTTCCAGCTTAACTTCCAGCAGAAGTGCGCCACTCTCAGTCCTTCAGCGGGAGTCGTTACTTTGAGCTACTCGGGAATGCAGTCTAACTTTCTAGTACAAGACTAGTCATTGAGTCTCTCTCCAGGGACCCCCGCTATATAACTTATACTCACTTTACAGGACTTCCATATCAGTGGAAGGCATCTCTCTGTGAAAGCACCGAGGAACGAGCCAGGATAAAGCTATTTGATGTTTTGTAGCAAACGTATCTGAGGTAATGGATACTGTGTGAAAGGCTATGGCTGCGTGAGTGAAGTGACAAAGTTAGTTTGGGCCTTACAGATCTTTAAATCCCCCCGGATCACTCAAACTGCCCCCTTTCCACACTCACCGCTCCGCTGATTTGTGTGTGTTTTGTGTGTGTGTGTCAGATGATTGGTACCTGGGCTAACAGAGAGGAGTCCCTCAGGTCCTTCTGTGGAGGTTCTCAGGTCTGGTCAGTTAACCTCCATCTCTCTCTTTGATCGCCGCGGCTCAGACGACCCTCAGGGAAAACACAACACACTCAAACCTCAGGCAGACACACACACACATCCACACTTATCCACAGCAGACAAACCGATTGACACACAGGAAACACAAGAAACTTTGCACATATTATGCCAATGCATACACACATACACACTAGAGCTGGGAATATAGCTTGTGAATAATATCTCAATAGTTTTAGGCTACTCTGTGATGTGATATTTATCTCAAGATGCATATTTTCTCTAAAATAACATAAAGTAAATGCTCAACTTGGGCTGGGCGATATGGACAAAATTAAATATCATAATATTTTTAACCAATTACTTTAATATCAATATTGCAACAGTATTGTACATATGGCTATTTGTGCTTTACTTCACTGTAACACAGCTTTTAATATCAGAAAAAGACAAGACTGATGCAAAATTGTGATATAACAATATCCAAGATTTAAGATGACATCTAGTCTTGGAAGCACTTTATAATAACCATCATTAATAAATAGTAAATTGAAAGCTAATTAAACTTCAGTTTATAGTTATTTCACTGTTAATGAACAATTAAAGTTTCATATAGTTTGTAAACCGTCTATAAACATGATTTGGATGGCTACTCCAAAGTTTGGACTGATGATCATGATACGTTACGTTACGTTACGTTACATTACGTTACGTTACGTTACGTTACGTTACGTTACGTTTAGCAAGTCAAAGATAGTTAGATAAGATGAAAACATTATCTGGATGGTTATTTAATCTTGGTTATAAAACTTTATAATTGCTTAATTTCATTGTTTGTTAATAGTAAAATAATAACTAAAGTTAAATGACTATCAACTTACCATTTATTAATGGTTAATATAAAGTGCTACGTAAACTTATGCCAATGGATACACCCCCTTATCCACACATGCACACACAGACACACGCACACACACTCTACCACACACAGTCTGACCAAGGGGTAATGCTATACAGCCAGTGTCAGTGAGAGCAGAGTACTTAAGGTGCTATTACACTCCCATTACCTCTACTCTCATGTGCAATCAGGGAGAGGTGATGGCCTGCGCTCTGGCAACACACACCCTGTTTCCCCTTCTGACAGCACTGCGGACAGAAGCCCGAGGCTCCGGGCTCCAGGGCCGTAAGACGAGGAGATTTAATGTGAAGGGTGTGTGTCGTTATCTGGTAGGTATGAGAGGAGGAATGCATCGTGTAGCAGTGTAGCGAGGCTAACAGGGATGAAGCTCATGCTCCTATTTGCAGATGATGATGATGGATATGCAGAGTTTCATGTGTTTGTGAGTCTGTTTTAATGAAACGTATGAAAAGAAAACACCCCCCCTGCTCCCGCCCCCATTTTCTACCTCTGTTTTTTGTGCCCTCTCTCTCTCTCACACACACACACACACACACACACTCACACACACACACTCTCTCTCAGCTGGCCCTAGATAGTTTTGCTCTTCCCCCAGCTCCTCTGGGACCCCTTCTCTGTGTCGTTAATCAGAGCTTCTCAGCTCAGCTTCTCCCCTCTCTCCCCTTTTCTTTTTCTTTTCCAACCAACACACACACTCAGTTGTGCGTACACACACAACACACACACACACACACACACACACACACACACATATGCAGCCTTACAGTCTCTCTCCCTCCTCCCCCGTGCATCCTCAGCCCCATCCATCATAAAACGGCAGTGGGAAGGTGGGGTGGTGTGTGTAAGTGTAAGTGTGTGTGAAAGTGTGCGCGTCAGGCTCATGTATGTGCACACGTCTCTGTGTCTCCTCAGCAAAAATGAATTGAGACTTTACAAGAAGAAAGCAATTAGGCCAGGGCTTTGCCCTATCATTCACTGGCTAATGTATCAGAGGCAGAGTGAATATTATTAACGGACGGGGAGGGTGAGGCTCTGTGGGTTTTTACAGCCAGAAGGTAGGACAAGAAAAGACTAATGATTGTGATGAAGTAACCCTGAGTTGAAGGGTTTTAATCACTTGTAGGCTTTGTGGCTTCGCAGTTGACATGCTCTTTATGATAACTGCATGGCTCCCAGCTCTCAGTCTCTGCCATCCACACCGAACGCTGGTAGGAAAAGAATCTAATGAGCCATTATTGAACATGGACAAGGATGGCTGAGTACAATGCAACAAGATTACTCATTCACCAGGATGTGTGAGCGAAGGCCACGGGGCTGACAACAAATCATGAGTCAGAAAAATGGAAACTATGATGAACAGAGGACAAAGAGACAAATTATGGGGAGTGGGGGAGAGAGGAGGAGGAGGATGAGGAGCAGGAGGAGGAAGAGGGCGCAGGGAGACAAAAGTGCAAAAGGAGAGCGGGGTGACTGAGGTGGAGCATTGATGGACAGAGTCAAGAAGGAGCAGACAGAGGAGAGAGGAGGTGAAGGAGCAGCGTTGGGTCAGTGATGCGTAGAGACAAACCATTTGCACCTCAGCAGCAACTGAGCAGAGTGCTCTTGACTTCTGCATGAGTGTGTGTGTGTTGTGAGAGAGAGAGAGGGATGTGTGTGTGACATGGGTCGGGGGACACTGGGTTCAGATCTGCACTATTAGAAAGAAGGGTTCTAAATAGGGTTCTTCATGAAGGGCTGAGGTTCTACCCAGAACCAGTTGCTTCTGAAGCACCCTTTGTCAGACTAAGGCTTCCATTAAGAACCCTTTTCATCCAAAGAACCCCCCAAGGATTTCAACAATCACTGAAGAACGCTTTCTTCAAGGGTTCATCAAGGGTTCTTTGCACCGTAAGATAAAAGGTTTCCTTGTAGAACCCTCTGAACATATTTTAGTTAAAACCCCTGGAATATAAAGAGGTTCTCAGTAGAGCCCCCCCCCGCCCCCTACCCCCAAGTGGTTCTAGATAAAACACTTGGATGCAGGATTTTACTGGAACCCCTGGGTGGTTCCAGAAAGTCTCTTGGAATATAAAAGGGTTCTAGATAAAATCCTTGGAATATAGAAAGGTTCTCAGTATAATCCCCTGACTGTGTTCTAAATAAAACCCTTGGAATATAAAAAGGTTCTTGGTAGAACCCACTGAATGTGTTCTAGATAAAAACCTTGATTACATAGGGGTTCTCGGTAGAACCCCCTGTGCGAGTTCTCAGTAAAAACCTTTGAATATAAAACGGTTCTTGGTAAAACACCCTTAGTCTGTACCAGATAAAATGCTTGGAATAGAAAAAGGTTCTCAATAGAACCCTCATACATGTCCTAGATGAAACCCTTGGAATATAAAGGGGTTCTCAGTAGGTAGGTAGAACACCCTTGGGTGGGTTCTAGATTAAATCATTGGAATATAAAAGGGTTCCTTGTTGAATATAGTGGGGGTTCTTGTTAGCACCCTTTGAAGGTGGAAAGATTCTGCATTGAACTCCAAGAGAGGGTTCTGGGTGGAACCATCACACCAAGGAAAGGGCTTCTGTAGAACATCTCACAGATGGTTCTAGGTATAACCTTTTATGTTGGGTGCTAGTTAGAACTAGCTAGAAGAAGAGTTTCAAGTCGAACCTTAAGAAAGGGTTCTCCCAGTAACCAAAAAGGGGTTCTCCTGTGGGGACAAGTTGAAGAACCCTTTACGGTTCTAGTTAGCACCTTTACTTCTGAGAGTGCAGGACAGGTCACACTGTAATGGTGGGTTTGAACAGCGTTTATGTTTCACATCTCTACAGCGCTCTTAAATGTCATGCATTTTAAAAAGTCAGGCCTCGGCGGGTCGCGCTGACATTGATGTGTGTGCTTTCTTCAAACAGGAACCTTCCTCTTTGTGATTTAAAGCAACATTTCGTGCTCTCTGGTTACATTTGTTGACATCACTCAGCTCTTAACAGCAAATGTGATATGATAACTCAATCAGGCAAGACGCTAAATATTGAGATAAGCCCATAGTGACCCTGAAGAAAAATATGAGGCCAATCTGTTCCAGCCTGTTTCTGTGTTACAGTCACAATTACTGAAGATTACAGCTAAATCACTTCCACATGGGCTCAATGAAAACTTTACAATCTCTCCCACAATACACGATGAGGTGACTTTGTTTGGACTTAAACCAACAGAGGAGAAGAGGAGAGGAGGTGAACGAAGTAAAGGAGAGTGAGAGCCTCAGAGCAACAGGGGTGTGGGGTTTGAGGTGGGGGGTGGTGTTTGAGGGATAGGTGGAGGATTTTTTGTAAAGAGCTTATGTTTGAACCATCATGCAACCATCATTTTCTCTCCCAAGAATTTCTGTTCCAAAATCTGTCAAATGGGAAACAAATGTTGTGGGTGAGACCGCACGGGGATAAAAAACATTCTTGTTGTTTCACAATCCACCACCAGAAAAGAGCTGGCTCAGAGGAGGAATAAAAGAATGAGCAAGCAAAGACAAAAATCAAAATCAGCTTCAACATCACAGAAAGCAGAGGAATGCTCCAAGACAGACCCTTTAAAAATGCATTTGTACTTGAAAAAGAGACAGGCATAATAAGGGACTGTATAAAAATTATTAGGGGTGTCAAAAGTGTGGAGAGTTGTGTATTTTCTCCTTTTGCCCAAGGGAGAGTAGCAATATAATTTTAATTTGAATGCAAATTAAAAAAGCAAAGTTACATGGCTTTTAAAAGTGTGTTTAGGCTTTGTTGTAAGTTTGGCAATTTGTGGCTATGTGAAAATGATCGTTTCATTAAAACAGTGATTTCACATTGCAATCCTGTGTCGGTGATGGAGAGCTGAACAAAATGACCAAATCAATGCCGCAGAACCACAGATATCTTTTTTTTAAGCCCTCGTTGTGAAAACCTGGTGACTACATTACCCACAATTCAACTCTACCACTGACAGTTTGGTCAGAGAGCCCAGTATTAACTGTGGTTTGGCAACACTATATTCTGTTGTGGTCATGCCAGTAAGACCTCTTTGAATTTTTGATGTCTTTTAGTATCACAGCAGTTTGTGAAATAATCTCAAAATGTGATCTATAGATTAATTCTATGACTTTCAAACTAATAAGGATGAACGTGGGTCTTTACACAGGAGAGCTGGGTTCATTTCCCACGAGAAACCAGTGATTTAACAAAGTATTTTTGGTGCCAAAACCTGTTGAAACTGTGACTGTTATTTTGCAAGTCGTATTTATTCTGGCCAACTTGACCGCAGAATGAGAATGATGGTGGATAACACTACAGTACATTAGTTTGAAAGTCATGCAGAGTGTCATTGAAAAAAACAAAGGAACATTTGTGACCATGTACTCAAATGTACAATACAGATTAAATTTTGCGACTTTTTCATAAACTGCAGTGAAACTGCGCTGGAGATTTGGGTTTGTTATGCTAGTAGCAGCTAATGTAGCCTGGAGCCACTATCCTCAAGCAGAGATGAGCAGCAGGCTTCAGAGGTCTGGTAATCTAAACTCTCTTCTCCCACATTTTTAAAAAACTTGTAGTCTTCAGCCAAGTGACATCACTTGAGTCAATTTATCAGACTTTGCGCAGCTCCCTCTGGAGCCTCAAAACTTTTTTATGTACGCGGTAGTACCTCACAAGACGTGTAAACAGACATTATGTGTAAAATCACAGTTATGCTTTCACATTTTAATGTTTAAATTAGATTACACCATCTTAAAGGAGAAATAATATATGTATTGCACTAAATCATGAAATGACCATGATATATCAACAAGAGATTAAGGAAACATGCCGAGTTGAAATATTGTCTTCTCCATCAACGACGCTACAGCCTGCGTGTTCTCATCCCGGTGCAGATCTGTTTTTGTTTGCCTGTTTCACGTTTATTCACTTTATTCGCTTTATTCGCTTCACACAGAGTTTAAATTAATGCTGAATGTTTGCTGAATGATTAAGTGTCTGTTTATGAGTTGTAAAAAAATAATCATCTATAATCTTTTTGAAGGAGCAGATGTTTATGACAGTTAAATTGAACAATATGTTGGGCGCCCCGGTGACTCAGTTGGTGGGTTGTGCAGCCCATGTGCGGAGGGTCCTCAGTCGTGGCCGTGGGTTCGACTCCTGCCTGTGGCCCTTTGCTGCTCAATTTCACGATATCCTGTCTATCTTAGCTTAGCTTTATATCGGCAAACAGTTGGCAGTTATAAACATCTGATCAACTTACAGTTTTAGGACTCATCATAGCTTGTTAAAGTCTAATGTTGCGCTTGTGCAGGTTCACCGTCCCTGCAGGCAAAAAGGCCAGAGGAGGAGGGGGCAGGGCTAGACAGCTCTTTCCAATATTTGTAATTCTGGGCCACAGTACCCATTTTTAATCTTTAATCTTAAATTATTTGAGTTATCAGTGCTGAACTGATTCAGATTTATTACTGTTATATTTGTTTGAGACACTGGGCGTATTGTGCTACATATTTTCTTTTACTCAAGGGGAGGGTCCAAAAGAAATATTCAGTAATGCCGGACAGGGGTTGCTTTTTTATGAAGTGAAACACAAAGTTCACCCCCCCCTCCCAATTCCAATAATTTTTGAACAGTCCCTGAAGTCAGTGAAAGGAAGGGGTCGATTGTTCAGCTAAGTAAAGTCATTTCTAGTTTTTCCCATTTTTCCTCCATAAAGTGAACTTGTTGAAATGTCCTCTTTGTCCACCGCTGCTCCTTGGTAAAACAATCCAGGGTAAAGTCAGAGCGTGTGGTCGTTAACTCCGGCTGGCATACCTGTCTTGCTTTTATAGGTGGCAAAAGCTACTAATCCTTCAGTCCAATATTTATTTAGTCCAAGTTATGCTTTCCTGGACCCTAGCTATGCATCTCTGCTGCTCCCTGCTTATATATTCTTGGCCCTTGATGTATTCCTGGCTCAGGAAAGCAAGTTTTAGTGCCCCGCAAGGGCTGAGTGAGAATTGACAGTGTGTGCCAGAGTGAGAGCGAGAGGTAGGGGGCCTGTTTTAGTTCCACTGTGTTTGTAAGGTCACTCAGAGTACATCTGTATGGAGTGGGAACTCACTCGCTTTCACTGTCACAACCACTCACAACAGCCATCTGTAATGCTGTTATGTGGAGCACTGTGTCCCTTTGTCCCTTACACACACACACACACACAGGCAACCGCACAGTCGCTCGCACACCCTCACACGTATAACGGCACATACGTGTAGACCGCACGCACTCAAACCCGCACACGCTCGCACGGCGTCACCGTTCACACGACAACAAATGAACCAGCGCAAACACACATTAACATAATGCTGGGTTCTAATTGCGAGAGCATGTGTTTCTAATGAAAAAGTTGTTTTAGGGTTTTATTCCGCTCGGCTGTCAAACAATTCAGCCGTGTTTTGAAATATAATTGTGGGGACCGTAAGAGTTTCGAAACCAAACCAAAACATTGCCGCGATCCTGGTTTCTAATGTTTCTAATTTGTTAAAATATGCTGAGTGAATGACAAAAGTAGAAGTCTGACCTGCCAAGAAAAACATATCAGAGGCAGGGCCATGTGGAAATACAGAGTCTCTTTTAGAAACATGATCAATGTAACCTTTGTTACAGGAAGGAGAGAGGAGAGGAAGGGGGGGAGGAGGCTGGGAGGGGGGAGGCGAGGAGACAACATACAGAGACAGTAGGTTCATGTTTGTGTACATGTTTATTTATCGCTATATCCACAGCGCATAAAGTGAAAACAAGCTTAAGAATTCAAGTGGACAGTTTCGTTCTGCTTGTGTATGCACCACATACTGATGTACACGCATTGTTGTGGTGAACTCGAGATTTTCTGTGTGCAGCGAATACGTTAGAGGGTTATTTTCACAAACTGTCAAATGCTGAGAGGAAGAGAAGGATTTAATCATTCGCAGATGGGAAGTATATCTTTTACTCCTCATTTATGCTCATTCTGTCACTGTAAAAATAAAGTTTAAAGTTAAGTTAAATTTTGTTTTAACTAAAAAGGTTAGTGTCCTTAGAGTTTTAACGTTTACTGAATTTGAAAAGACGAGTTGAGGTAATGATTCGAAACAAATAATATTCAACAATCTTAAACTATTAATTTGAACCTGCAATTCTTCAGTCACACAGATGAACATTTATAACATTAAATGTTTATTACAATTTATTAACTTTAATTAACTAAACTCCATTGCAATGTTTCAACTTATCTTAAAGGACCAGTGTGTAGGATTTAGTTCCATCTAGTGGTGAGCTTGCAGGTTGCAAACATAAATTCCCTCTTAAATATTACACACTGGACCTTTAAAGTGTATTAGAGACTAAATCTGACTATCTTATTCATAGATATGTATAATAATTAAAAATATCAGTGAGAGTTTACTGTTTCAGTGCCCTGATATCATGCAGTTTGCATGCCAAACTCTTATCCAACCAAACTTGAAAGGCAAAATCAATCATTTTAAAATCAAAATCAGTTGCTGATGGACCACTGCCTTGATTGGTTTGTCTTAAGTGTTTAAATCATTTGTTTAGATTCACCAAAGTTACATGATAAACCAAAAAAAATAAAAAACCCCAACAGATCGAGGCAGACGTAGACCAGCAACTCCAGTGTTTTGTGAAGTAAAATTACTGATCTCACTTATGGAGTTTGGTTGGTTTATAGAGAGCTGGAAAAGGCTGTCTGACAGCAAAGTGAAGGGATGAAAATATTCCAAATATGGTGGTCTCTTAAACTGATTTAAGTGGCTAAAATACATTTTGTCGCTGACCCCGACGACGGCAGTTCATTGCTTAGCTTCTGTGCTGGTGCCCCACTCTGCTTCTGCTAACTGGGGGTGTAGCGACCATCGTCTACTGCAGGTAATATACTGATTATCAGTAAGTACCTCATACAACCCGACCTCAAATGATCTGAACTATCCCTTTAAGTTACTAAAAAAAAAGATTAGTTGATTCCACTAAATTCCTGTGTGAGTTTTTACAGTACTCTCAGGCTGGAGTGAGGAGGATGTGTAGCCCCCTCCTCCCCTCCTCATCCCACACACTTCTAACCCAAAACTAACATACAGCCTGGAAGTGGGCTGAGGGTGTGTGTATGTGTATGTATATAGTGTGTGTTGGTGTGTGTGTGTGTGTGTGTGTGTGTCGTTGGTGAGAGGGAGAAAGAAATTCATATGGTTGCAGAGCATCTCTTTTTTTTTCTTCCCCCTGCTGCTCTCTGCTTCTCTTTCTCTCTGTCTCCCCTTCCCTCCCCACATATCTGTTTCTCCGAAGAATAACATACAAACCCTCTGTGAAAGGATTCATGGTTTATTAAACCAGAGGTCCTTTTCCTGTTTCAACACTGAGAAGAAAAAATAAATACCACAGTTTGTTTTCTCTCCCTCTAGCTTAGTCCTCTATCTATCTCTCTATCTATTTTCATACATTTTTTCTCAAATCATTTTTTTTTTCTGTCATCCCGGTTGTGTCTGTCAGTCTCTCAACTTTGTCTTGAGTGTATTTTTTCCCCTGAACTTTCCATACTCTTAACATTGTGTCTTCCTCTTGGTTCAAGTCTCTTTTTTTTCATCTCTTGGACACCAATCAGCCGCACAGGCCATTAAAGCAGAGTGTGTGACTGCTGAATGGTCCCACTAGTTTGTGTGAGTGTGTGTGTTACACGGAGGGCAGACTAGGATAACTCAGGGTAATGTATTGTCCTGGGCGTGCACCCTGACAGTTCCCCCTGCCGGTGCCTGGTCATTCATTACTGCTAATTTGACATGTTTACGGACCCCCTCCTAACATTACATACTTAAGGCAATCGACTGACCTTAAATGGAAACACCTACAGCCGCACGGCATGTCAATACCAGATGAGGATGTTGGTGTCTGTGTGTGTCACGTGTGTGTGAGTGTGGGCATGCTCTCATGCGTACCTGTGAAGCAGTGCATCAATACTGAGTTAGTGGTTAATCTCGAGGAGCAGGTGAGTTATGCCTGCTGAGAACGGTTTCCAGCATTATCAGAGTGAGTGTGTGTAATGTGGCTAAGAGGTGAACAATTCAGGATAATGCAGAAAGTGTGTGCATGTGTGTGTGTGAAGATGCAGTGGTGGGAGAAGTATTCAGATCCTTAACTTATGTAAAAGTACTTAAAACACACAGTGAAAATACTTCACAAGTATGAGTCCTGCATTCAAAACCTTAAGTAAAAGCAGAGGTGGGAAGTAAAGTACAAAGGTATTTATTTTTCTTACAACTACAACTTTCTTCCTCCTTACATTTTAACACAAATACCTGCACTTTCTACAACTTGGACTTTCAAAACAAAGTTGTTACTTTAGTTTTAAAGCATTTTAGGGGAATTATTGATTATTTTGAATTTGAGTTATTGCGCAAAAAATCAAGTCAAGAAAGTTGCCATCTTTAAAAAAAACTGTTTAAGTATCAGACTGTAAATAAACGTAATAAGAAAGACTACACACGCAGAGGTCGCTTATGTAAGAGACATCAAGATATCTTAACATTAACCCCTGAAGCTACAATACCAGCGTGTTTTCGTACCAGGATGTAGTCACACAACAACGGGTCTTACCCGCAATTTCCATCAGGCACGGCTATGCCGTGTTACGGCTGTGCCGCGGCAGTTGGAGCGGTTTGCGGCCATTCTACACAATGCTTGTGATTCCACCAGAATCCACCTGTTCTCCACTGCACTCCACTCAATACTAGTCTATTTTTGACGGATGCTACGTCAATTAGCACAGAGCAGATCGAATTGGCAGGAAGTCAGACACAGAAAAGGTAGGGAGAATCCAGTTAATTTTCAAAATAAGACCCCATGCAGACTCGTGATCATAAAGACAGACAGAAGAGAAACATTTAGCCATGTAGCCTGCTCATCCATGGTAGAAGCACAAAGCAAGGAAAGAGGACCTAATCAACAAAATCTGAGCAAGTAAACATAATCAGGTGGGCAAAACGCTCCGCTGCTGAGACACTGCTGGTGGGACTTGCAGCTGTGCGGACGACGGATCAGAACCGTGGTGCAGATGTGCCGCGCCTGGTGGAATTACTCGTTCTTTAATGGCTGATAAAGAGACCAGGAGTCACTGGATAAACAAAGGGCAGCGAGATTGGTGATGGTGATGTATATTGTGCGAGAGAGAAATGTAGACTAAACTAAACACTAAACACTCAGACAAAGTGGTTAGCAGAACGTACAATATTTGCTTCTGAGATGTAGTAGAGTTGTGTTAAGCGTTATACAATGAAAATACTCAAGTAAAGTAAAGTGAAAGTACCTGAAATTCGTGCTTAAGTACGTTACTTGACTAAATGTACTTAGTTACAATCCGACTCTGTGAAGGTGGGGGGAGAAAGCCGAGCTGGGTCAAGAGGGCAAAGTGAGAGATTAGACCTGTAAGAACTGATATCTGTTTTGATTTCAATCACAGCTTGTCTAATTCCCCTCTCCCTCTGTTTGTGTTTTTACATATTCAGCACTTAAATACAGTGTTGTGTCATTAAACGGCCAATCTTGCATTGTTCTCTCACTGATACACAACATTAATCACCAATTAGCTTGTCCTGCGACTGGCCACCTCTCTCATTAGAATATGATAGAATATAATGGTACTTAATGATGCTTAGGAAACATAATTAAATGACTGAGCTGTAGAACATGTGGAAGAACCGCGGTGCATCAATCAAAGGCGACCCTGTCAATCCAGCGCTCGTCAAGAGCGGAGCGGAGAGTGAAAACACGAGGGTGTGTGTGTGTGGCCGAAACCACTGGCCTCTATCATGACCTCATTAGGGAGAAATGAAGGGTGGACGTGTCCCCATCACGAGATACCATTGGTGCTTCAAAGTGTGAATGACATTAATATGTGACTGTTTCTGCCTCTGTCTGAATGTCAGTCGGTCTATCTGGCTCTGCACTGGAACAGATGAGGAAAAAAAAAAAGGGCCATCTCTCTGAGGTATCTGCTTCCAGCTCTAATTAGCATGTGAATAAATGGAATAAATAATCTATATTATTTATGGATTTGCTTTTATCATTAATCAACATAACAAAAAGCTCGTCTAATGTGCTCGCTGCAGTCGCCACTGTACTGTCAGCTGAGGGGACGATGGGGGGGAGGCAGGAGAAGGGGGGGCAAATAGCTTATCTTTTGTTTTTTTTCTCATTTTAGTAGAACAATAAAGATAAGTGTTCTACATGCTTGCTTAACACACACAGTTCGCCGGCCTCCTCCCCTTCTCCCTCTCTCTCTGCCGGCAGTGGTGAAATCCATCTCTCTATCGCTATCTCTCTAACATCCATTACATACCCCAGCCCCTCACCTCCCTACTCATTAGGCCAACGCACAGTAAATTAGCAGCAGCAATTACAGGGAATATAAAGCATAGGCTCTGCCGGGCTCCCTCTGACAGGTACCACACAGATCATAGACAGACACCCACAGTCATCGGATAATTACTGTGGGAAACGACCACACACCCTCGTAAGCGAGAGCGCAAACCCTGAGTGTGAGTGCTGCACACTCATTCTGGGTATGCCTGCACTCAAATATGCTCTGTCTTACTGGCAGGCGTGTTCGTGCATACATGCACAGATGCAGGAAGGCGGCTCCTGTGCACCTGCAAACACAAACACAAACACACACACACACACACACACAACAGTGTTCATTTTGACAGCAAATTTTGATTAGAATGCTGTTTTTCTGGTCAAATTTTAGTCACCTGAATTGTTTTAGTTTTACTCTAATTCGAGTCAACTCACTATCATAAGATTTTAGATTTAGTGGACTAAAATCTAACAGGCTTAGTTAAAGGAGAAATCCTTAATAGATTTAATAAATCGTAAGATGACCACGATATGTCAGCAGAGATTAAGGAAATATGTTGGATTCTCTGATAACAATGCTACAGCTGCGGTGTTGTCCTTTGAAATTTCTACTCTGGCCTGTAACGTGTTATTGTTTGCCCGTTTCGTGTTAATTATAATTTGAATTATTACCGAATGTTCACCGAATGAGTTAGTATCTGTTTATGAGTTGTGAGGAATCATTAATAATCTTTAAGAAAGACTAGATGTTTATAACAGTTAAATTGAGCGATATGTTAATGAAGTCTGGTAGACAATGAGACAAGTAGTAACTCCAACTGAGTGTGTATTTTCAGAGCAGTGAGCTTTTGTTTTCAGGATAACAGGCTTAGCTTTACATCGACAAACAACTGACGGCTATAAACAGCTGATCAACTTACAGTTTAGGACTGGTCGGCACTTGTTATTGTTAAATTACGATGTTGTGCCTGTCTTGTGCTCCTGCAGTGTTTCCTGCAGCCTGCCTGAGCTTCCTCAAGTCTGGGGAGGACGGACATAGGAGAAACAACTCGCTTCAACCCTAGATCATATTCAACTTATTTAATATACTATCTATGGCTCTAACTGGCTATTTCAACTACAGTGATCATTTTTTAAAATATTTTTGGGGCTTTTTATGCCTTTAATAGATAGGACAGCTGAAGACATGATGACAGGAAAATGGGGTGAGAGAATCGGAGAATGACACAAAGCAAAGGGCCGCAGGTGGGAGTCGAAACCACGGCTGTTGCAGAGGACTCACACCCTCCGTACATGGGGCACACACCAACTGAGCTACCCAGGCGCCCCTACAGTGATCATTTTTGTTAACATTCACATTAAGTATACTACATTTCTTCAAACATGCATGCGTCTTTTTGTCACGAATTTGTTTCAGACATATGAAGGCACATTGCTGAACTATGTTTATATTTATTGAGTCAAATGTTAATATATTATGTATTATAGACCTGCCCTTCACAATGCCCATGTAATTATTCTATGACAAGTTCCAAAACTACAAACCATGATTTTACCAACAGGCCATTTCCACTAAAATATTACTTCAGCCACCCAGTCCCTTTTTTTTCGCCAGGGGCATTATGTTCATCATGGGCACTGTTATATTTTGTAAATTTATAGTGGGAGTCAGTGTGCCTTTTTTACTGGCCATTCTGTCTGACACTACAGAGCCACTGTAGTCTAGAAATGACATATAGCTAATGCTAGTAGCCCCAGAGATCAGGGATACTCAGCTTGCTTTGCCCAGGGGCCACTTTTGCAAAATGACAAGAGGGCAGGGGCCAGTTAATAAACAAACATTAATAATAACGTGATGAATACAATTTTCTTTTGGTGCTACCAGAGGGGAAATGCTGCACTGAAGCTAGCATATTTTGACTCACAATGGCACCTGATATTAACAACCTTTCACACAACAATTGTCATTTGGCAAATTAAACACAGGGTTTAGGATTGTTATGAGGTGACAAAATACTGGGGACATTGTGTTAAGCTCAAGTTGAAAGAGCGAGTTGAAAATATTCAGCGAAAAACTTTGCGGAGTGTGTAGGGAGGACATTCTGGAGGATTAAATGTCTTGAGTCGTATTGGATTCTGCTCGGATTGAACGCGCTTTACTTCATGAATGCACACAGACGTACAGAGAGGAGAGGGAAAAGAGAAGAGGCCGGATAGAAATAACAGGAAGAACTTGAGTGCGCAAATCAGTCAGAGATTGGATCTCCTCCCCACTCGTACCTCCCTAACATTTTCATCTTGCTTTTATTCACTATAAAAGTTTTATTCTATAGTTATCGTCTTGTTTTCATCAGTAAAAAAATGTTGTTGACGAAAACTACAATAAAAATGATTAGTCAACAATATCAACACTGACACACACACACATATACACACTAGAATTCTGGCACAATGGACTTTTTGGGACATTTGGAGAAAAGGCAGGAGGGACTCAGTGCTTCTACGTGTCTCGACCTGGGAGGACTTGTCCTTTGTCCTCACAAGGCCGCTGAGTCCTCACAAACTGAGCATGTATTCCCTTGAAATGTCCTCATATGCAGGGGAAACAAGCACACACACGCATTAAGTAAGGCCAGGAATGGAAGTTGCTTCCCATTGCCTCTCTTCATCTTTCTATGATGTCCATTGTGACTATTTTCTGACATAGAATATTATTAATATTCATTCCTCTCCTGTCCTCTCCATTGTCTTTGCTCACTGTCTACCTCCATTCTGACGCCCCCCCCCCCCCCCCCCCCCCCCCCCCCCCACACTCCCATCCTCTCTCCTTTCCATTTCTTTCCTTTCCTTTCTTTATCCGGGATCCCCATGGGGACTCCTGTTTTTCTTTCAAATACGCCTCTCCGCTCTTCCTCCCTTCATGTGTCCATGCAGGGAGGAGAATGAGAAAGAGAAGGAGGAGGAGAGCGCAATGTTGAGGAATATGTGCATTAATATATTTCATTAGGATACTAGTAGCACAGAAGCTCCTGAACAGCACCTCTCTTGATGTGTGCGAAGGCTCTGCCGCCACCGCTATCCAGAGGAATAGTTCTCTCCAGGAATAGCGCGTCTTTTAATGTTACGTCTCCAGAGGGCTGAGGTCTGCTGGCTCCACGTTGCCCTCGGCCTCCCACTCCTATTGTCCTCCTCCCACACTGACCAGTCTATCTAGGCCTGAAAAGCTGCTGGAAATAAAGAGCAAAATGGGCTCACCTTTTGTCTGTGTGTATTTATGATTTATGAGTGTGTTTGAATGTGTGTATGTGTGTTCCACCGCGAGCCGCATTTGTGGAAAGCGGAATCCCTGGAGCCGCGCGGTGCAACATGGCAGCGGTGCTCGGCTCGCTAATCAAAAACATTAGGCTCCAGGACTCATTTTCCCCAGCACTGAGTGTGTAACCTCCATAATTCAATATCCCACCTCTTACTGCTAAATCGTGCACGCTGCAACCCACTTTACTGTTTGTCAGCAAACTATCAACTCTGTTATTGGATATATATGGGAGGAAAAAGCCCTGCGCAGTTACAAACCTATGGGCAATTAAGGAGGCAAACACGCACAAGCACACACGGTGTTTTACAAGCTCTTTTTTCATCAGAACTTCCAGGTCATCTCACTGTCCCCCGTCGGCGTTACGGAAGCCTCCAGTTACTGTGGAGACCCTGGAACACTTTGAGGTCAGCAGAATCCTGGGATCCGCTGTTTTCACAAGCTAATCCAATCGTGGCCCCCTAAATTAGATATGCAAAAAATAAAAAAGAAATTAATTTTCTGCTGATGACCGGGTATGCAAATGATGACTCAATTATGGTGGGCTGGTGCGTTCGCAATTAATAACCTTGGAATCATCATTAACTAATATGTTTAGGAGGAAACTTGTCAGGCTAACCATGTTCACCATGCCATCAGTAATGCATTAATGAATTAGATTCATTAGAGAAAGGAGCCGAGCGGGGGAGGGGACGCAGGCCTGTTTCTGACCTGTGGAATTAGTCTTACAGCCAGTTCTCCTCTAACTGCCTGTCAGCTGTTTGGAGATGATACGTCCAGTCGATCTTTCATGTATTGAGTGGAGCAAAATTTACGTTTCGCAATTGTGACACAGAAATCCGATTTGTAAACGCACCAGAAAGTCTCATTCCCAGGTGTTAAATACTGACACTTTGCGTTGGTAAAGTGTCCCGAGCACAGCAAAATAATGAGATAAAAAGAAGGTACAGGCGGAGGGCGGGGTCTCTGCAGGTGTAGGCGCCGCCACGCACTTCTGGTGGGTCATGAGTGATGACTGAGAGTGATTATATTTGCATGGGTCAGTGCATTTTTTGGGGGGGAAAACCCTGCATAATTAGCCTTTAGAATAACAAAATGACAACTGACAAAGTCACAGACAAGAGGTAACTTTAATTCAACATTGTGAGAGTCCAAAAGTTATCTTACAGCTCAATTTTCATCAAAAACAATAACAATCTATACAGTAGAATTTTTTTCTTCCCTTATATCATAGAGCTGTTCAGTGTATTTGCAGTCAAAGACAAAACAGAGGAAAAAATAGACACCAGCTATTTGGTTTGCATCTTTTTTTTTTGTTGTTTGTTACCTAAATACAAAACTTTGTCACCCATAACCAATATTCATAATCAGGATGGAACTTTGCTTACAAAGAAGCCATTGTATGACAACAGACCTCTGTAGTTCATTTGAAACAGATATGGTGCGGCCCCTCCCGCCCTGGCCCGACCAGCGCAGGCACACAAGTGCCTGAAAAACACTCGTCTGTCAGCAGGCGCCTCTGTTAAAACGGTCCTTTCTACCCACTTAACAAAACCAGGCTCTAGAAAAGAAAAGCAGAGAGAAAAGCCCTATTCTCTGTCCAGCAACAGCTTGAAGACACACGGCAGACACAAAGAAAAGACTACAGAAATGGCTGAGGGGCCAAGGAGCTCCCTTTCATGCTTCCTCACTTGTTCTTGTTCTGTTTAGCTCGTAATGAAGCCGTATCGTCCGAAGGCTAATACAGGGACAGAAGGACTGGTGGGATCAACTGTCAGATACCGGAGTCAGACCTTACGACTCTGTGTGTGAGATTAAAATTGTGCTGTGACAGTGCCTGTCTTCACTGTGCGCCCCTTTGTACTACAATTAACACAGCGCTGTGTTGTCATACTGTTGTGATCCTGTGGTTAATGAGAAATATTACCAGCATGCGGTTGAAATTATTTCATTAATGGAAAAAAAGCTACATAATCGCTACAAAAAAAGAAAAAAGAAAAAAAAAAGACATGAAGTGTTTCTGTGAACACTAAAGTGCAATGAGCACAGCTGAGACGGGCCTCTCAGCGTCGACTGTCCTTCAAAGCGTGCCATTGCTGTAGCATTATAGTACATCGGGGTGTGTGTGATTGTTGAATTATGGCTCTTTGTATTCTAGTCTGGCTTCACCACCAAACAGAGTGGGTTTGTGCTTTGTCCCCAAGTTCCCATGAATTCCTCTGTGGCAATAGACAATTGTGGTGAGGGTAGAAAACTGTACACGTGATTGAATGAAGAATGGGTTTGCATTGTTAAGGCATCTAGACTGCTGGTAAAGATTACAGTGACAGAAAAAAAAAAGAAAGAGTATATAGATACAGTATGTAAGCAGGCATAAATAACATAGGAACAGAAAGAACAGAGAGGGGGAAAAAAGAGGAACTTAAAGAAAGAAAAACACAGAGCAATTTCTTAGTTCTCTTGGTTTGCACACACAAAAAAAGAAAGTGTCACTCAAGAGAAGAACCCATGCATATTATCAGTTCAAGAACAGTATCAATCTGAAAGCCTCAAACAAAAAGATATAGATTTACAGTATATATTAATGTGTGTATATATTCTTAAAAAATCTACTTCAACCAAATACTCTGAATAAGATGCTACTTTTTTGCCATACAATAAACATTTTCATAAGGAAAAAAACTGAATTTTTTTTTTATTAACTTACAAATAATACAAAAATAGACAATGGCATGTTTTTGAATCAACAAATGAAAGCATGGTATACCGATGCAAAACAATCAACATACAAAACAAACAAACAAAAAAAGATAAAAAAGTCACATTTAAATAGTGAGAGACAACAGTAAATAATGAAACAAAACACCGTGAAATATGTTCACTTACTGTATTAAACTTACACAACACAACTAAACGAGGGTGAGAGGCAATGTACAAATACAAGGGATAAATACATTATTTATAAGGATATTTTACAGGAATCCCCTTTTTGTATCCAAATCCATGTTTCTCATGTTTAGCAGATGAGATATTCGACAACACACAGTAAATCTATCTTCTGTACTGAGAAGCTGCCTTAAGACATTTAATGTTTACATTTCAAACTATAGCTATCGCAAAAAAAAAAAGAGAAAAGAAACGTCAAATGAAAGACATTTTTTTTATATACAAAAATATATCACATATATCACGCTTTTTATTCTAATTTGATATTTGCTAGACTCCTTCAGTACAGTGCTGGCTGGACGCACACACATCCCCCCCCCCCCCCCCTCTGGCTTTTCAAGTCTTCACTATCATCTCCGATCAATTTTGGCTAAAATCATCACCTTTTCTTCACATGACAAGCAGAAAAAGCATATTGCAAACAGCTCAATCCTCACAGTTTTATTAAAAGTCAAACAAACAAACCAAACGATTTAAAAAAAAAAAAAAAAACAGAAAAGAAAGGCATGTTTTCTGATGTTGAATTAGCACAGGGCGATTTTGTTATTCCACTTTTTTTTTTTTTTTTTAGATTTATGGGATAATTAGCAGCAAAAAATTGAGGGTTGATTTTGTTCTTCTCTGTATTTCTTTGTTTTTCTGTGTTGTTGACCTTGGTTCCATTTGGCCAGCGTGTTGTTATGTGGTTTTAGCGAGCAGGCCGAGCTGAGGGAAAGCATCTTCTATTGTGACAGAGGTTACGTAAACTTCGTGGCCAAACCAACACTTCACTTGTTGTTTGTGCGAGATTGCGAGACGGCGTGGGGGCCTCCAGTAATCAAACCCAAACCTTACAGGCATAAACATAAAGATAAATAAATGCTCTTTTCATGAGGTCAGTGTCACACTGTGGGTAAACTATCAGTCTCTATACACTCCATCCAACGCGGTGTCAGAGAAGCTACACTAATTCAACCAAGAGGGAAATAACATCACAAAGGTTCGTATTGTCCCTTTTTTTTTTTCCTCCTCCCCTTCTCCTCCTCCCTTCAGATGAAATCCCAATGGAAAGGCCTGAGTTTAACAGAGTCCTGCGTCTTATCTTGACTTCCTTCAGTTCAGCTCCGGAGCATAGCAGAGACTCGCCAGACTCTGCTACTGTGTCTTTTTCCTCTCAACATTCCCAAATCTCCAGCTATCCCAGATCCTCTACATGGGTGGAACGATCATCCCGGGAATCGCTGCTTTGTGGGAAAAGAGGGGGAGGAAGATGGTGGAGGTGGTGGTGGTAGTGGAGGGAGGGGGAGAAAGAGAGAGAGAGAGAAAGAGAGGTCAGTCATGTGATTGCTGGGTTTCATCTGTCATCACAACAGTCACATAGCAGAAAATGTGCTCCAGCATCTGGCGAACAAAGACGACTCTCCCTCATTATCTCTTCATTCCGAGGCCCCGAAATCAAAACATTTTTCTCCGCTGCGCCGCTAACTTGGCGCACACCAACGACATCATTCAACTTTTTTTTTTTTTTCACAGGCCCTCTGAATAGCTTCATGCAAGAGCTGCCACTGTTAATTGTTAGCAGTTACATTGTGTGAGCCCAGTGTGCATTACGGAGCATAATTCAAACATGAGAGGGAGACGCAGTGACGTTGGATGACAGAGGTGATGAAATAACGCTCAACACTTGAACATGGAAATGGAATAAAGGCGACTTTATTCACATTTTTACCTTCTTATATCATGTTTTTGCCCTGTAAAGCCTGACCAGTATATCAGTCGGCGGATATATAGGTCTTATATTGGCCTGATATGGGCCTATCACAGATATACTGGCATTCACATATACATTTACTGATACAAAAGTTTTTTTTTTACAGAACATACAATGGAAAAACATATTACATAAAATATAAAATATTATATAAAGGAGTAATCCGTAATATATTTATATGACCATGATATGTCATTAGAAAGTTGATATACTTGCTGCTCTGACAATTTCCATTCTGGGCCGGAAAGACTGCTTTTGTATGTTTGTTTCATGTTAATTAGACTTAAAATTAATGCTGAATGTTTGCTGAATGAGTAAATATCTGTTTATGAGTTGTAAGAAATGATTAATAATTTTTTAGAAGGAATAGATATTCATAACGGTTAAATTGTGCGATATGTTTATGGAGTTTGGCAGGCAGTCACTGAACTCCAACTCCAGAGTGTGTATTTTCAGAGTAGTGGGCTTTTGTTTGCAGGATAATGGACTTTGCTTTACATTGACAGAAAACTGACTGAGTTATAAACAGCTGATCAACTTAAACTCATTGCTTGTTATTGTCAAATTATAATGTTGTGCTCGTCTTGTGCTCCTGCAGTATTTCTGCAGCCTGCCTGTGCTTCCTCGAATCTGGGGAGGAGGGGGTGGGGGGTAACAACTCTTTGCTCCTTTAATAAAGTTATTTGTTTAAGAAAACAGCCTCCGAGTCACTTTGTGCTGTCATATTGGTGCTAAAATTGGTCCAAACAGAAAAAGTCTGTTTTTATTCCAGCTCAAAAATTCACTACTTCGGCCACCATATCAGAAATGTGTGAATTTTTCCCCCTCTAAAATCTGTATAGGTTTCAAAAACCATACTGGTTTGTCTCTGCTGCCTTCCACTAGCTCCTACATCTTCACCTCCCTGCTCCCACATCCCCCACCCCTTTCCCTTCCCCCCACTTTTTACACAGAGGCCATCACAGGGAGGAATTTTTCATATAACATATTGGCTCCCCATTGATTCCCCTCTCTCCTCAATTCACTAATTCCCTGGTTATTTCCTAAGTGTCTCCGGCTGTGTGTGTGTGTGTGCATGTGTGTGTGTGTCAGTGTGATCAGCGCACAGTGGCCGATGGCCTTTGGGTCACCGTGGTCAGCGCTCATCAACGCCGACAGAGGAAGTGAGGAAGTGCTTAGCTTGGGGCTCTGATAAAGATTCCCATCCATCATTTCTCTCTCTCAGGATCTCAACACCATACAACATCCTGCCTAGACGAGCAGACCCCGCGCGTGCTGCATTCAATGGACATGGGAGAGCAGAATGACCTGTGGTGGCATAACAACCCCCCCCCCCCCACCACCACCACTACTTCTCTACGCTGGAGCACAGGCAGGAAGCAGGAAGTGAAAACAGGAAATGGAACACATGTGGCGTGGCGTGCTGTCGCTCTGAAGAGTCAAGAGTGACAAATAAAAACAGAAAAGAGAAGGAAGGGCAGGGCAGGATGAGCTGCTGGTGCAAACGAGCGGTGTGGGATAGTGTTGGCATGGAAAGAAACAGAGAAAAGAGAAGCATAACATACTTCAGGAGAAGGCCAGGCCCTGCAGAGCGTTGGCTGATGAGTACTTGCTAGAGTCCACAAAAGACTGATCTACAGTGAGGAAGGAGAGTGGAGGGGTTCAAGGAGGGTAAAGAAAGGAAAAACAGGGAGTGAAGAGGAGGGAGAAAAGGAAAATCGGAGGAAGAAGTGGGAGTAAAAGTGAGAAATTGTTATCATAAGGAGGTGAAGAAGAGCAGGATTTAAGCTTGATGAAGAGGTACAGACAGGACTGTTAAATTAGTTTAGAGAGGAGAAGTCCCACGTGCCCCATGGGACCTGTCTTCAGAAAAAATATGAACTGTAGTCACTGGTGAGAGACAAATCATTTTTTAATCCCATTTGAATTACACATATGATGCTTGTCAATTTAAAAGATGACTTTATAAGTCGAGAAAGTCCCGGTTTGTCTTAGTACCATTTATTTTTGCGTGAAACCGCTCAATGACCTGCATCTCTCATGTCATCTCTAACATTATTTTATCTGAAGTGGTTTATCCTGCAACTCCTGGTCCCGAAGTGAAAGAACGAGCAAGACCCATTGCTCATGTGAATAAATCACAGTACAAAAACACAAAGACACCGTAGCTTCAGCGGCTAACATTAACTTTTGGAGGGAGAAAGTCATGACGTCACTTACGCGACTTGTTGAGTGTGTAGTGTCTCTAATTACATATACACACAGTCAACAGCTTTACAACAACTTTCTCTTTTGCAAACCCCAATTCCAAAAAATCTGGGATACTGTGTAAAATGTGAATAAAACAAAATGCAATGTTTTGCAAATACTTTTCAACCTATATTCAATTGAATAAGATCAGATATTTCATGTTTAAACTGATAAACTTTATTGCTTTTTGTAAATATACATTCATTCTGAATTTGATGCCTGCAAACACATAAGAGTTTGAGAAATGAGGACACTAATTGTTGATGTTTTAAGAGCAAAATTCTTTTACGTTCTTGCTTGTTATACGACTTCAGGTGCTCAACAGTTCGGGGTGTCTGTTGTCATAATTTGTGCTTTGTCATGTGCCACGTATTTTCAATGGGAGGCAGGTCTGGGCTGCAGGCAGGCTGCAGTCTAGTACCCAAACTCCTCTACTATGAAGTCCCACTGTTGTAGCACGTGCAGAATGTGTCTTGGGATTGTCTTGCTGAAAAAAGCAAGGATGTCTCTGAAAAAGAGGCATAAAATATTTTTAGTGCCAGTTACGCATAAAGCGATGGGCACTAACAAATGTTGGTTATCAGCCTTTCCCCCTATGTTCAGATATTTCACTAGATTCTTGGAATCTTTTAATGATGTTATTGATTGCAGATGGTGAAATCCCTGAATTCCTTGCAATTTTGTGTTGAGAAATGTTATTAAAGTGTTGGATTGTTTACCCATGCAGATTTTGTGGTGAAACTCGCCCAATCCTTGCTTGTGAACGACGGAGCCTATCGAGGATGCTCCTTTAATACCCAATCATGATACTATCGCCTGTTACAAATGTACCTGTTTGCCTGTGAAATGTTCTAAACAGGTGTTCTTGAGCTTTCCACAACTTTCCCAGACTTTTGTTGCCCCTGTCCCAACTTTTTGGAAACTTGTTGCAGCCATCAAATTCAGAATGAGTGTCTATTTACAAAAGGTTCAGCAGTTTTAACATGAAATATTTTGTCATTGTACTGTATTTAATTGAGTGCAGTTTGAAAATAATTTACAAATCATTGCATTGTTTTTGTGCACATTTTACACACTGTCCCAACTTTTTTTTTCGGAATTGGGGTTTGTAAATTCATCAAACATCATATGTGTAATTCGTGGCACAAATCAAACAGATTATAAAATATTTGTTTCTCTCTAGTGTCTATTGTTGATATTTTTTAAGATCTCAGGGTGGTCCACCAGAACGGGAGGGATTTCGCCTTTCTATACTGTAAAAAATAGTTGCTCTGAATTCATCAGGCACCATGCAAATAAATGCTAGCTGACTCCCTGTTCAGTGGCTTACCTTGCAGGCTGTTAGCATTAGCGCTGGTGCACGTTGGTGGAGGGGAGTTCTGGGGTCGCACGACGGGGGCAAAGGCGCTCTTCTGCTTGACGGCAGCGGACACCATGTTGGCTGGAGAGAAGGAGAAGATGCCGGAGGAGCTGCTGCAGTTGGAGGGCAGGCTGGTCGATGAGGCCATGGTCGGGCTTGACGGGACGACTGAGGGAAGCGAGACGGGGAGGAAAGGAAGGGTTAAGGGGGTCATAGGGAGCACGTCAGGAAAGAATGACAGGGAGAAACGATGAAGACGGAAAGGGGAGAGACGAGGTTAGAGAGAGGGCCGAGGGCAGAGGACGGGCAGACGGGATGAACAGAAAGGGACTGGTCAATGGACGATGGCAGGAGGGATAATATTTTGGACTCAGATCAACTGGCTCAGACTTTTTTTTGCAATCACCTGGCAATTAGATATTCCATAGCTAAGACAAAAATGTGTTTAGTTGGAAACTTGCACCGAAAACAGCCCGGAGCATTTTCTTCCCTGTGATCGGTCTGTTTTGATGACTCATCCTGTTGCTTAAGGGATGCAACGGTTTGATAAACAACTCCACGCTAACTCAGGGTGCTGTACCCGTAATTTGTTCTCAGGGCAACTTGCAAACAAGACTCTCCTGGGTTACCTTTTTTCACAGATAATCGTGCAAGAGATTTCAATGAACAGCCAGAGCAAGTGGTTTCTGCAAAATCCAACACTTGGGCTGACAACACATCTGCTTGACAATAATCACTGCTTCTTTGTCTTTTTAGTAGCATGTTGTCATCTACAGTTGCTCGTCATATGTCCAGCCTTCTAATCAGTGCCATAATCTAAAGCCTAAAGACCTGGTTACAGTAAAATCCATCCATGTGTCTTTGCAAATATGTGGTTCAGTGTTGCCAGAGGAAAAATACAACAAATGTCATACTGCAACATTAAAATGATCAGATTTTAACAAAAAACAAAATCATATGTACTGAAACAACTTGGAAAGGGTCCAGGATTACTACATTGAATGGTAAAACAATGCACCATATTACATGGAGACTCAGTCATCTGTAATCTGCAGCTGTATCCCATTACACAGGCCATGACACAATCACTCCTTCCATTCTTAACCTTCAAAGCAAAAATCTACACACTGCGTCACTGCTTTACCAGCTGTTTGTGGATTTATTTAAATGGTAAAATTATTGCGCATTTGGCCTTTTTTTGGAATAATTCATTAAATATCAAGCAGTTAAAATTATGCTACAAATATTGTCATGCATCTGGCAACAATAATGTGGTTGTAGAAGTTTGGAGATGCAGGGGTTAGCCAGCTAACTACTGTAGCTAGTCAGCTAACTACTCTCACACCAACCAGCAGGAATGTACCATCGACTCCTGCCTCACAGCTGTTTGTTAAACATGTCTTTGCTACAGAGAAGTTAATACTTCGACATAAGGGTTGAATAAAACTTCACGGTGACTTTTAGCTAATACGGTCAGCCATGATAGCTTTCTCCGTTTTGGATTATCTGGCTTTCTGTTCCCTTAAAGGTCAGCACTGTCAAGATGGTTTTGCTTTTGGTCAAAAGTTGAACCTCTGATCACCACCATTCCACTGGAGATAGATTGATTTCTCTGTGAAATTTTTCAGCTATCAGCTCTGGATTAAACATTGTGAGGATTTCCCACATAGAACAGCATAACAGTGTTCTGGAGAAAAGCAGAAATGTTGTGAAATATCCGGTTCTCGGCATTAAGGTTTTATACAAGATATCTACCGCCTGCTGTAAGTCACAGTTGTGAGATTTATCCACACACAAAAATGACCAGAAGGTTTCCTTCACAGCCCAAATCCTGTCTCGCTCTGACATCACCCAATCCATCCACTTCTCCAGGGTTTGTCTTTTGTCTGCTAATACACTAAGAGCATTTTCCCCCTCAGTGATTTTACAATCAACCAAGTCGTATTTCACCTGCCCTCTGATATCTGCTTCTGCCTTTATTGTTGTTATTATCCAACACTTAGCTTTTATGGCTCTTCCTGACAAATCCTCGCAATAAAGTCATAATCCATTTATGAAGGGGCCTAACTAATCAATTAATGAAAATTGGACCTACAAAGGCAGGCCGAGGGGCCATTGATTGAAAGTGTCTGTGTGGGGCCGATGAGCCTGTTAAAATACTTGTTAACACCCAGGAATCAAAGCGCTGAAATGGAATTGCTTCTCTAGCAATTAGTTTATTGATTTAATCAAGGGTCTTTAATGTAGAGGGTGAATGTGTGTGTGTGAGCAGAGTGGGGTGTGTGTGGTGTGTGTGTGTGTGTGTGTGTGTGTGTGTGTGTCGAGGTGTGCTAGGTGATCTGCTCCCCTGGCCAATAAAGTGGGGATTTGCGTTTGACTCTGTTCTTAAAGAAACAGATGAGCCAGCTGAACTGCATGACTTTCTCCTTGTGTGTCACTTCTTATTTCCACCTCCGGCTCTCAGTTCCTGACAAACGCTTATTCTTTTATGTTCAAAGGGCTCAGAGTCGATCTTTCCCGCTTTACGTGCCTTGGTTGTGTCGTCCCCTCTTGGTTTCTGAACCAACCGTAATGTCAGCCACTGGTTTGTGGACCGGTGGACAAATTTCCACTGAGGTAGACAGTAAAGTTAATCAAACCAAGCCTTGACTTTGGCATTACTGGGGTTGGTTTATTTGCAACCAGATCATGTCCAGTACTGACAAGAGCGTGGGGCTGGTGGGTGGCGTACTGTGACTTGGGCCATGTTTGGTTCTGGCACATCCATTTGGCAGGAAATAACGGTGGCCTGCCTGGTTACAATCTCATATTACAGCTAGACAGTACACTAATGTTTCTGAAAACATTTTAGTTGCAGTTGATCTGAGTTTTGGGAGGCTCAGTTGGAAATCGGACACACTATGATGGCTGCCTGGTCGAAGTCCTTCTCATATTACAGCTGAACAGTACACTAAAACATGCTTTTAAAAACATTTTAGGTTAAAAATGCACAGTAACAGAATCTTGATCCATATTTGATCAGCACTGTCTCGTTTGACATTTGAGGTTTGTGAGCCTTGTGTGTTGCACTGGACGGACTCGGTGATAATGACTTGTCAATCATAAGGTAGCCCTGCCCTAAAGCATACTCCGCCTTATTGTCTATTTTACTTTAAATGGGACCAAAATTCACAAAATGATCATCATGCTGTATTGAAGAAGGCTTGAAGCTAGTGACAGAGACCATAAACTCCCTAAGAAAGTGTTTACTGAGGTCATAAATCAAGTGAGAAGTATGCTCATTTTCCCATAAGAGTACATACAATCGGACTTCTTTTTGCAAACAGTTGCCTCTTGTTGGCCATTAGAGAGAATGCATGTTTAAGACACTTCCCTGACTGACTTCACTTTTCAGACCTGGAAGGTCTTGTCCACTATAACCTTGACACTAGACCTCATAGCGCCCTGGAACAGCCATTCTGTTTTTCAGTATAGTATTCAGGATCTCACATTTTAAAATCATTCCCAGTGTGTTAAAACAGGGAAAAGCATCCTGAGCTTTGTGCTGTAGATACTTAAAGTTGTCATCAATAACCAGAACTGAAAATATACATTGTGATCTTTTTTTTCCCTGTTAGTAAAGAGTCAGTAGGGACAACTGTCTGGGTCAGGTATTCAGGTATTTTTTTCATATAAGCTGCCAAAAACACAACAAGAACACCATTGTGGAAAACGACAAAGACATTGTGAGTTTTCTTTTTCAAAATTACATCATGTAATCATCATTAGTAAACAGTAGGGCCTACTCAGCTCTCATGCAGAACACTTTTTTTGCGGGGGCAGGTGCCACAAAGAGTTGGTAGGGAGGACTGACTGAATCACGACTTTTCCACGTATAAATTCAGCGATTTTTCTCATATTAAGTTGCCAAGAACACTATTTTCTGCTACATTACTGTTATTTGTTCTTACAACATAGCTGTGTTCTAAACTGCAGGGGTCTACAGGGTTAATATTCAGTCTTTGTTTCAGATCTCGGATGTGGTGTATTTACTCACTAGCATAGGGCGAGTTGCCTGCAGATCCATTGAGGAAGTTGGGCGAGGTGCCCAGGGTTGCCATGCCAGAGTTAGCGTAGCCATTCATGCTAGTGGAGACAGAGCTGTAGCTACTCTGCTGGGGAGTGGAGCTGGGGACATAACCATGAGGAGACACACTGCTTGTACTCCTACTGAAACCTATGGACAGGGAAAAGAGGGAGAGACAGAGAGAGAGAGAGAGAATAGGTGTTAGGGGAGGGTGTAGCAGATGGCAGACAAAAACCAAAACGAGAAAGCCTACATGCAACGCTGCCAAATACTCTTTCCCCTACACGGCTAATGGACACGGCGATAAAAGCCAAAAGAAATTTTTTGAAAAATCTTAGACAGCATATGGCAGAGCGAGAAAGCAATGAACAGAGCGGAGGAAGAATGATATGAGAGAGAACTTGCTGCGATCCAACCACTGAAACAAGAGGCCTTTAACCTCACTGGCTCCTCTCCAAAATTAGATATATTGATAAGGCAATTAACAGTAAAAGGCCTCTGCAGCTCTACTGTAATTTATAAAGAATGAAGCCAGTGTTTCTGACAGGACCTTTCTCTCCTTTATGCTTCACAGAAAGAGGACAAGATGGAAAGAAGACTATAAATATACATCTCAGGTCCAACACGCTGACACTGGAGAAAAAAAAAAAAAAAAACAGCTGGAAATGAACATCAGGAATTTCTGCTCTCTGGTGCAAACGAGGGCTGCGCTTCTCTACTGTTCTTTATAATTAGGTGCCACCAATTCCCCGTCCTCATCTGTTATGAGTTGGAAACTGCGGGGCAGAAGTCACGCAGCTGATATCTGTTGTTTTCCTCACATCTGGACACGTTTCCAGATGAAGATGAAGGACGGAGGAAGAGGCGAGGAAGCTCATTGAAAGTATTGAGACATATCCAGAGGCCGGTCCTCTCCTTCCCCCGATACATGTGATGAATCACCACTGACTGCACCCACATCTCTCTCTGTCAGACAGGGGCCGACCCCAGTCTAATATACACACCCCTAGGACCCACTCATATTTCTCCATCGCACTCCATCCACGGCTCTCTTTTTCCCCATTCTTCACTCTCCTACCTTCGTTCTCTCCTCGTCTCAAGTTTTCCTCCTCCTGCTCTTTCTGTCCTCTTTTTTCAGCCCATGTTCCTAAATCAACCTTTCTCAATTTCCCACATGAAAAATAAAATATCCCCTATTGCACTGTTTGTCTTTACTATCCATCCCTGTTTCCCACAAAAAAAAATCCCTGCCACATTTCCCATGATTACAGACTCTAATTGCTCCCTGTCAAGTTTGCTCACCCTGATTGGCCGTTTGTGCCACCTCTGACCCAGTGAAGGAGTTTACAGCCATCATGCCAGCATGGACGGAGCCGCTGCCAAGGCTGGCGAGCTGGTTGTGCCCTCGTGGCACCGATGTGTAGAGGGCCTCCGCGATGTCTGCCGCTCGTTTCAGAATCATCTCCTGACAATGAGGGAGGGAAAAAAAAAAAAAAAAAGCTGTGGTCAGCAAGAGCAGGAGGAAGAGAAGAGAGGAGAAGAGAAGAAGAGAAGAGAAGAGAAGAGATATAGAATATATACAAAACCATCACATTTCCCAAACTTTTCATTGGTACTGGACATAAACACACATTTTTTGCAGTTATCCCACAAATGTGCTTATCACTCATGACTGATACAGCTGTGATAGGTCAATATTGGACTGATAATATCAGTTGACTGATCCCAGTGAGCACCAACAAGGATTTCAACATTGATTTCTAGTTGAAGACCAGTTGATATTCGGTCTGGACGTCTTTCCACCCTCTTTTCAACCGGCCAAAATGCGGCTACAACATCGACGTGTCACAAAACACATATTTGTTTAATAATACTGTAATAATAATGTTCCATTGTAGGTTGAAGGAGGGACAGTTTCGATCAGTGTGAAGGCATTTCTCCAAAATCATATTTCACTAATGGGTGAAATGGGTCTGCAGATAATTTCAGTGCATTTATAAAATGTCATGAATACAAACTATACAGGCTGTGTGCTGCCAACAAGAAGCTTACAAATAAAAAACAAATAAATAGCACTTCTTGCTGGAGTCTAACATGCATGCATTTTGGTTACAACTTTGACTGTTCCACAGGTATGCGCATTGGGACATAATATAAAGAGCAACAAAGACACTTAAGTCGACAGGAAGTGGTGGCCGAGTGTTTTAGTCACAGGACTCACTCCTCAGTGGCCCAGGTTTGAGACCTACCGTGCCAAATACTTTCTCTGCCTTCTAACTGAGAATTTTTTTTATGCATTTTCCTAATCCAAAGATACGATAAACTTTCATTTACACATTGTAGAGGATGAAAAAATGTCACTTCTGAAATATGGTGCTAAATGTGAACATTCAATCAAAGTCTTCAAATAGTTGTTGAAGAAAACTTTAATTTTTGAACCAGTTTTGAAAGTCTTTTCACAGGTGGCCATAGTCAGTTTTTAAACTGAAAAATGCTCACTGGGATACATCGCTCGGGCTCTAGAAGAGAGAAGAGAAGAAGAGAAAATATGCCCTCAGCACAGGCTTTATGGTCTCACAAGAATGCCAGATCTCCACTTGAGATATTGCGCATGTAAACCTAGTAGGCTGAGTGTTTTTTATCAGTGGTCACTGGGAGTGGTGGGATTGGTTCCAGTAAATGGAGGAAAGCCTCATTAACAGACTCATCAAATCTTTAGCCTGCCTCTTCCTCTCTTCCTCCCTGCTTCATGTTTCCATTCTCTTCTCCTCCTCCTCCCGTACTCTTCTTATTCTCCTCTCCTCCCCCTACGTTTAGTTTCCATTGTGCTTCTCCTCCTCTCCTCCTCAACACACCAGCTGATAAAAGCGCTAACTTATTCCCACGAGTGTGTTTGCGGGTCCCAGCTCTTGCCTGAACGCAGCGGGGTGCTGCGAGGGCCAGCGTAGACGCCGCCTTTGATGCTGCCAGTGGTCCGAACCGCAAACATAATTTAATCTGAGGAGCGATATTGATGTTTGTGTACATGCTTTTTTTTTTTTTTTTTTTGTTAAACATGTGTGAGTGTTTACCTGGTTATTGTGAGGCATCCCGTACAAAGCCTCTACAAGGTCTGCTGCTCTCTTTAAGATCACCTCCTACAATCAAGAAGCGCAAGAAAGAGGAGAAGGGGATTGATCATGAGTGTGACGGCTCAAAGAGTTCAGTCACTTTTATTACATTTCACGTCTTGCATTATGCTGTGAATGCAGAACAGAGAGTGGAAGAAGAGAGGAAGGGAGAGGAAGAAGAGAAATGGGCCTGTCCCGGCACTTTGTTACCAGCCGGGGCAGTTTGGGAGAGCAGAGGTAAGATACTGTTATCTGTGAATAAAACATGAGCCTATATCTCTTTATCAGTCAACCATCTTCCACGTCCTCCTCCTCCTCCCTGCTGTCACCGCCCGATCATGAATCCAGCGCACATGATCACGCATCAATCTCATTTAACACAACATATCATCAGGTTGACGGCTATACAACTCCCCTCGTCAGTGGGGACACACCCGTCTCCTGCCCCGTATTAACCCTGGTAATGATCCAAGTGAATAGCCCCGCATCCACTTTGTGTGATAAATGTAGAACATCATTGCTCAGGTGAAAACCGCCGAGTGGAATTTCCCACATCAAACATTTATCCTTCCGTAGTGTTGCCGTTTCTCTCGCACTCATTTTCTCCTCTTTTTCTCTCTGTCTCTATTCTTCTCCCCTCCCTGAGTGTATGAGTGTGTGACTCCAGGCAGTCGTTATATGTGTGTGTGTGATGTAGACACCTACAGCCCTACGAAACCCTTTTTAAAAGTTAATGTGCCGGGGCCAGGATATATGCTGGAGGCGCGACAACCAGAAAATTGCAGCCCCCCTCCTCTTCTTCCTCCCTTCCAACCTTCCCCCCTCGTTTCTTTCTCTCCCCTCCTTCTCCTCTCGCTCGCACACGCTGTGCGCTATACCCTCCTGAGTGTATCCCTCGCTGTGAACAAGCCCTGGAGCATGTGTGCTCTCTGTTCCGTGACACACCGCCTTTCAATCAGACCTCATATCACACACACACACAGACACACACACGCAGCCGCGCACATGTGGAGGCTGTCGAGCACGCCCAGGACATGACGAGAGGGTCAGCAAAGCAATAAAGATTGTAGAGCGCTGTCCGAGGTGCTAAATTCACTCAATAATGGGAGCGCTGCCTCTGTGTTAACCTCCCATTACTAGCACTATCTGGGGGAGGCAGGGAAGGGAGGAGGAGGGGGAGACGGAAAGAGGGGAGACCAGAGAGGAGGCCTGCTCGAGGTGATTGAGAGATGTAGAGGCCCTAGGAAGGTAAGTGGTTCTTTAGTATGTATGCACCGCTCCTCGCTTCCTTCTCTCTGCTTTTCCTCGACTCCCCGTGCCTCCCAGGGATTGCTAGATAGGTAGATGGATGGATGACGGGAGGGGGGAGGAGGAGGTGGAGGAGGAGGAGGAGGAGGAGGGGAAATGAGGGAAGTGTGAGGCATTAGGACACAAACAGATCAGCAGCTGGAGTGTGACGGTGTTCAGGGAGGGACACGTGAAACCTTCACTTCATCTAAAACATGTCTATGCCTCCTTCTGCACCAGCTATGAGTCTCATATCCTTCCAGCTCTTGTATACTCTGACAAATAAAGGTTCTATTTAGGACCATGAAGGATTTATTGGCTTGTCCCCATTGGAGAACCTTTTTTGGTTCCCAGTAAAGCCTTTGCTAAGGGCTCCACTTGTAAACCTTTCAGAGAGTTCTACCCAGAACCCGACAAAAAGGGTGATACTTAGAGTCACCTGTGAAAGTTTCCACCCAAGAACCCCCTGTGGGCCCTTTTCCCACCAAACAAAATCTGGTTCTTGCACCAGTTCTGTTCAAAATCCTTGGAACCTTGGTGCAATCTAGTGAACCTTCCCACATTTCCACCTTCTTTGAGTGGAACCATTGTACTAAAGGATGTTATCAACAGAGGGCGCAATTAACAGTGTATAACAAGCTGTAGAATATGGCATGCCCACTTTGGTTCCCAAGTGTTCTGGTTCTTGAACCAGAACACGGTGACGTTCTAAGTATAGTTGGTTCCGCCGAAAAATAATAGCAGGTTTTCCCTTGGGAACCACAGTGGGTGTATCTAATGCAACAGGTTCTTTTGTATTCTGCAACGCCCTCTGTTAATGAGATCCTTGATTACAATGGTTCCACTCAAAACTGTTGGAAATGCAAGCTGGTTCATTAGGTAACATCAAAGTTCCAAAAATCTTGATTGGAACCAGTTAAAGAACCAGAGCTACTTTGGTGGAAACAAAAACAAGAACCCACCCACGGGGTTCTATCAAGAACATTTTTTTTATTCTAAGGGTTTTATCTTTAACCAACACAGGGGGGTCCACTGAGAACCCTTTAATATCCCAAAGGTTTCATCAAGAAGGCACCTGGGCGGTTATTTCGAGAACCCTTTTTCATATTCCATGCATTTTATATAGAACCAAAAGGAGAGGCAAGAACCCTGTAAATCTTAAGATTCTTAAAGTTCTTTAAGATTTCAAGAACTCTCTCTTTCAAAAATGGTTCTTTGGATGAGAAGGGTTCTTAATGGAACTTTTAGTCTTACAAAGAACCCTTGACAAACCCTTCCTTTGAAAAAGGGGTTCTTCAGAAGCAGATGGGTCTGGTTAGAACCTCAGGCCTTTAAGAGGAACCCTTTTGGAACCCTCGTTTTTAAGAGTGTACTCGACTCTGTCTGTGCGTCTCCATCTCTAATCTCCACCTGTGTCTCCAAACTACTTTCTCTTGTCTCCCTCTTCTTCTTCTCCTCTCTCATTCTCTCTATTAATCACTCTCTCTTGTGGTCCTGTGCCCTGTCTGTACCTATCAGTCTCTCGTTAGCAGAGGGATCTGTCCAGCAGCTAAACGCGATTAGGCAGCGCTCCAGAGTCGTTCTGATAAACAGATAAATGTGGTTAGCGCCGTGCTGCCTCCCCAGCTCTGCTGCTGTAAGGGGAGACCATTTCCTGGGCGCAGGGTCTCTTCCCGTAAAGTCAGGCCCACAGAGACGTCAACAGGAAGGGGAACCTGATCCAGAGCAGAGCCTGGCCCCGTCTGGCAGGGCGGTCACTCATTAGCCGGCCCCAGACCCCCAGCTACACCACAGCCCGAGCTTAAACACCCTGCAGTCTGGCTGTGCCGGAGCTACCCAGCACTCCCTCCTCACTCTGACTGCCTGACTATTAGCCACAGCGCAGTATGGGGGCTGTTTTCAGCTGGACACTGGATCATTACCACAGCATACAGAGATAGAACAGGCATGGGCAGATATCCTGCTTGTTCTCTGCTCAGTGTGTGTGCGCGTGTGTGTGTAGGGGAATTAAAGGGATAGTTTGGATTATTTAATGTGGGGATGTATAAGGTGCTTATTGATAGGCATGCCCCCAGTTTGGAGAAGCAGAGAGGGGCACCAGCACGGGAGCTAAGCTAATGTACTGCTGTGGACAGAGTCAGCAGCAAAACATATTTTAGCCACTTAAAAAAGGTCCACCTAAAGAAATCAATATCATTTTAAGTCTAGCGTAGTAGTGTAGTGTATTTTCACCACTTTACATTGATGTCAGACAGCTTTTCCTTACAAGAAACCGCAGTTATATGAGCCAGACATCGTTTTCCCCAAACCAACCAAACTCCATGGGTAAAATCAGTCATTTTACCTCGCAGAACAACTCAATCTGTTGGTTTGTTTGTGTTTTGTGTGATTTCTCGGTTTAAACAGGTTAGTTCAGATTCACTGAAGTCACACAATAACACCAACAAACTAACAGATCGAGGCAGCGGTAGAACAGGAACTCCCGTGTTCTGCAAGGTAAAATGACCAATTTCATCAATGGAGTTTGGTTGGTTTAGAGAGAGCAATATTTGGCTTATATAACTGTGGTTTCCCTTCAGAAAAGGCTGTCTGATGGCAAAATAAAGTGCTGGAAATCTTCTAAATATAGCGTACACTTAACTGATATCCATTCTTTAAGTGGATAAAGCATTGCTTAGCTGCCATGCTGACAAATTGGGGGTTTGCCGACTGCCGTCTACTGTAGGTTATACACTGACTGTTGATAAGTACCTCATACAGTCCCACATTAAATAATCCAAACTATCCCTTTAAGAATTTCATCAAATTCTCAGTCAATTTAATCTTGATTAAAACCTGATGAAGAACAACCACAGAGAGGCGTTGCCAAGGCCGCCATGAATGGACATTTGTAACACAAGAAGTTGCCAGTGTGTGCCCCCTCTCCTGCCCCTCTCCCTCATGATTGAGGCCAACAGTTGAGAGAAGTGTGGTCAACAAACTGTTATTACCTCAATAAAGGCACAAATCAATAGAGCTGAAATGAACAACTGGGCCTGCCAGCTACCGCTGTTCATTTAGAGGAGAAAGAGACACCACAGAGCGAGGGAGGAAGAGGAGGAGAGGAGGAGGAGAGATGGATGGATACAAAGATATTTAGAGAGATACAGGGGGTTGATAGGCTAAAGACCAGAACTCACCAGGACAAGTCTTGTATCCACCAGACATGACACACAGCGAGGACAAGTGATTTCTCTATCTTCCTTCTGCATCTACCTGAGCTCTCCATCTCTGCCTCATGGTGACTTCCCTCCACTGAGTGTGGGGGTGTGTATGTGTGTGTGCACGCACAGGCACAGAGAAGTGTGTGTGTGCATTTCTGTGTGTGTGTGCGTGTGTGTGCTGGAAGTAATAAAGTCCACCCGGGGTTGACTTCGATCCACTGACCCAGCAGGAGGTAAGACTGGACAGCTATGATGGATCACCTAACCTGCTTCTGCCTCTCTCTTCCTCTCTCCCCCTCAACCTCCTTTCCTCCCTCTTTTCCTCCCTCCATCCCTCTCCTTTCCTCTCCTCTCCCACTTTGCCAGTCTAAATGACCTTACACTCTGTGGAAGGATGAATAGAGTCGCTTGTGCGCTCGTCCGGTATGCAAATAAAGTGTTTGTTTGAGCAGAAAATGACCATGAACATATGATAAAATGTTTATGTGCACGCTGCATAGTGTCATGTATAGCCCACTGTCTCCAGCACACAGTCATTCCTCTGTGTGTGAGGTCATGCTGCCCTTGTGCCATGTATATCCATATATGCTATGAAACTCTAGAAGTTGTCAATACCTCTCTGTACCACTGTTACCAAGACATATTCCTATAAAATAATTGCATGTGGCAAACCAGACACATTAGAGGAGGGGACTGCACTGAACCTCGGGGATGGTTGGGACGTAACAGAATACAAGTAATGGTGATACGTATTTAAAATTCAAAATATGAATCTATTACAGTTTAAATTTGTGGTATTTATGAATAATTACTGTCTTAAAATCAGTCTACTTGAAGGGATTACTTTGTTTTTGTTTAATTTGATTCATATGAGTCACACATTTCCCATACATTTTAAAAACGTGCAATAATTTTTGCATGTGCAGTGCAGCTGTCAAGGCTCGAAATTAAGGATGTCCAGGGCCAATAAAAAATAGCAGCAGGGACATAAAGATACAGTGTCTGGGAGATTCTGGGACAATAGAGAAACCTATCACAAATGAAATTATCACTTTTATGCGTCATCTTGGAATACATATCATTTTAACTGTTAGGTGTTCAAATTCAAGCTCTACGCTACGTCACATGCACGCTTACGCACTGTCATGGTGTTTAAAATAAAAATTTTACTACGAGGGACGATTGTCATAGTTGTGCCGGCCCGCAGGCCTCAGTTCAGTTGGGCTGGACTTATGTTTTTTTTGGTTACTTACACCTGAACACATTCACACACCCACAAACTACAAATGTTACTGTTAACTGACTTATAAATATATATAATTAATTCAGGTTACTAAAAAAAAGTATTTTACTATAAAAAGTAATGTGTGGTCTCATATTTTGTCCTTCCTTTGAGACAGGTTGTGGCAAAATGGGGTCATCACTGCAGTTTACAGTGATGCATTTATTAATCACTTAATTAAAAATAAACAATACACAGTAACTCAACCAATGAAATTTGTTTTCAGATGATAGTGCAGGAAACAACTAGCAGAACTTCGATGGTAGACCAGACTGAGTCAATAAAGTGACGTGAGCTCCTGAAACAAAGTTATTAAACTACTTTATTATGTTAAATATATATATATATGTATATACAGTATATATATATATACATATATATATATATATATATATATATATATAATAAATCAATTTGGGACAATGGCTGTTAAGTCTGGGACAGCTGAAAAGTAGAATTCGGGACAGTTGCGGGACACCAAGGAGGAAAGTTAATTTCGAGCCCTGGCACCTGCCGCACACCACACGAGAGGAGACAGACAGCCAGGAGGACACGTCAGGAACGTGCTCGAGGTGTGGAAATATAAAGAACATTTTACCTACACACATGGCAAGAAAGTTGCAACATTACTGCCATCAACCAAGCTGCTCTCTGCATCAAAAAACTCCTTGTTTAATTTGAAGAAGCACCTTGAGGGAAGTTCAAGTTTCCTTTTGTCGTGCTGGTGTGCTCTGACATGCTAATGAGGATCTAAGGACAGAGAGTGTCTGTACTGATTGTAAGCCCCCCTGAGGCAAACTGTGATTTTGGACTATGTTTAAGTAAAATTTGGCTTGACTTGCAAGTTAGTTTGGCTAACTACCTGTCTAATTAGCTAATTAGCTCAGCTGAAATGCTCATATGTATTGCTAATTAGCCACAAATACGATATTCAACACACGATTCACATTATATTCTTTGGAAGTTGGTTTATGTGACCTCATGAGAACAGAAAACGGATCTCACCAGCGAGGTCATCCCCAAAAGTGAGCGTTAACTTCATTCAGAGTGACCCACACAAATAGGATCAACAAGATGATTCTGAAGTATTCCAAAAGTAATCCAAAGTATTATAATATGTTACTTAACCTGAGTAATCTAAAGGAACATGTTACAAATTACATTTCAGGGCATGTACTGTAGTGGAACACGTTTTAGAAATAACCCTTCCAATACTGACCTTGGGTAATCTCTCCTGGTCTCCGGATGTCTGGGGATGACCTTCTGTAACCTCTGGAAGCCGTAGTCTATGGTTGGCTCGTTCAGCGCTAAGCAGAAAGAGAGACAGGAGAAAAAAAAAAAAAAAGAAAAACGTTTAATGGTTGATTCTCAATAATGAAAACACCTACTGTTCACCAGCAACTGAGAGATACAGCAGGAGGAACGAGTGAGTCTCTCCTCTACGATAGAAACGACTGAATTAAGCACGGTTTTACATGAATATTTCAACATTAAACTAAACACGCTGAAAAATGTGGGTGTTCTCTATTAAGTCTGGTGTGTGTCTTTGTTTGCCTGTGATGTAATGAATCTCTCTCTGTCGCCTGCTTTGGTGCTTAATAAAAAGACTGTCAGGAATCAGCCAGAGTGTATGTGTGTTTGTGTGCTTGCATGTGTGTGTGTGTGTGTGTGTCCTGTGGTCTTGCGTTGATCAGCGACTAATATAAGCAATTACAGAGCCTGGTTCCAATATAACAAAGGCTTGATCGCTCCGGGGAACAAGCTAAACACACACACATGCATAGAGACAGTCGCATACACACACATGCACACGCAAACACACACACACACAGAGTCGGATCATCCAGGCAGCAGGGAGAAAGCACTCTCTCGGCATGCTGTGGTCGTGCTACGGTAATTGAATATGAGAAGATTTACCATGAATATTTAAACATTAGAATAAATACAATGAAGATCTGAGGCTTATAGTACAAACACTTCAGAGGAGGATTGTTGGATAAGTGCTCTCTCCACATAATTCATTCCTAATGTACTCTCCCCCTCTCTCTCTCTCTCTCTCTTCTGTCTTCTACCTTCCTCCCTCCTCCTCCTCCTCCTCTCTTTGTGGGTTGCCTGGGGAGGCAGTGCACATACATGGATAACCGTCTTGACTACTTTTCTGGGCTACAGCCTTCTCTCTACTTGCACATTGTACTGTAGTGTGTACTGTAGTGAGCTGCACATCTGTTTACTTGCTGTCAGAGCTGTAGTAATATTACCTTTGCCTGCAAACTTAAGTGATCTTTCATCCTTGAACTTCCCATGACGTCAAAATTGATGTTTAAGTGCATACTACACTAAAAGTCGGTCAGTCAGTTTTGTAGGTATTCTCGTGTATTTTTAATGGTAGTTTAGAGTTTTTGGAAAATGATTACAAACTGTTGATGACTCATCCTTGCTGTATGATGCAGTGAAGCATGGAAGGAGAATAAATCCATTCACTGTACACCTGCACAACTTCATCCATTGATTTGGATGAAACTGGATGGTATCTTTGGAGAATATTTTCTGGTTTCCCCTTTGATGTCCTCCGACTGCTCAGCCTCAACTCTCGGTTATTTAATTAGAGAGTTTCCTGATTGACAGATGGCAGCTTTAGATTACTTGTTGCTAAATTAGCTAACTGTAGGTGTTAGCTGCCCTTTAGCGGGAAACAGAAGTGGCTCAGCAGCCTCTCAGTAAACATGGCCGGTCACTGGGACGAACAAAACCCCAGAGACCAACAGGGAATACAGTACCAAGGTCATTTATGGAGTTTCCCTGGTGAGAGATAGCTTTACTTGTTGCTAAAGCAACTTGGCTAACTGCTAACTGATGTCAGTTAGCCGTGATTCAGCCCCGGGGTGCTGGGAAACCAAATAAAACTCACCAAAAAATTACTTGGCTTGTCTTCCCACTGTTCCAGCAATCACCAAGTCTGGTAGTTTGGTCAAAATAAACCCTTCAAGATAAGATAGATGTGAAAATATTCTGTGTGTACAAGCTATTTCTCCCTGCAGCTTCTCCGATATCTTTGATGACTTCCCTCTTGGTCCTCTCCTGCTGATATTCTCATCTAACACAATGAATTAAGGGTTAATTTCGACCAAACCAGAGTTTGTGGTTGTTGGAACAGGGAAAGATGAGCTAAGACGTTTTTGGCGAGTTTTTTTTGTTTCTGTAAAGTTTGAACGAAGATGATGATGTTTGCTAGCTAGCTAACATTGCTAATGGTTATCTAAGACACTGAGGTGATTATGAAAATGCTCAAAAACACTATTTACAAAACAAATGCAAATCATAAAGGTAGAATCAGTAGGACACACCAGAAAGATCATTTATTGTTGTGTCTCATTCCCAGGACATCCCAGTTTTGGGCTGATAAAGTGTCCCGAGAAACAGAAAAATAATGAGAAATACAGGCAGAGGGCAGAGAAGCACTTGAAACTGAAAAGGATTATGTATCTAAGTATGTACTATGTTGCATATTATGCTTTTATATGAATGAAAGATCACTGTATTTGCAGGTGAAGGTAAAGTTACTGTAGTGTTGACAGGAAGCAAACAGATGTGCAGCTTGTAACATGGATATATGTCTCACAACATTGTGCAAGTAGAGAATAAGATGCTGCTTCTGTTCAGAGTTTGTGGCTGTGTATGTGGCTTGGACATGTGTGTAACTGTACTCGTACAAGTGTAAAAACCGAGACCGAAGGCGCCATTATGCGTGAGGATTGCCTGTATGTGTCTGTGCTGTCCGTCTGTTTCCCCTGTGGGTCGCAGCTTGGCCGTTTCCTGAGGGCTGATGCCCTGCTCGCCTCACATCTGAGCAGCCAGGCTGACTAGGCGGCCCCCAGAAAAAAGGCCCCTAGAGGCTATGAGTACAAGCTGTCCTGCTGGACCTCTAGTGACTTCACCATGGCTCCTCCTGAGCCGCCTCGCTCAGACACACAAACCAAAAGAAAGCAAAAGGAGCGAGGATGGGCGATGCTCTGTTTTGGCAACACAAACGTATTTGGACAGCTCTCCCAGCGGACCGTTCCAGTAATCCATAAGAGTGAAAGAAAGGAAAGGTGAACAGCTCGAAGCAAAGACAGTGCGGAGAGAAAAAAAAAAAGTAGGAGTAGAGAGACGCCAGAGGCAGGCTCAACTTCTGAAGAATGACACACATTACAGGCCAGCTGGTCCACTGATAAAATAAGCCAAAACAATGAGATGATCACATGCAACAAATAAAGTATGAATTATTTCTGAGGACAAATATTTGACATTACTTCCCTATTCTCTGATCTCGCTAAAGCCTTAAGGAGGATTTGCCCTGGATTAGGCCCGCAGTCTGAGGAGGGGATTGTTCCGACAACATCCTCTCTTTCGTCTCAAAGGCTTTTGTTTTTATGATGAATTTTTTATCAGTTCTCCACAATGTGCCAAATGAGCCTCGAGTGAACAATAGCATAAAAACCCCAAGACATACAGAGATACCCCCTATTACAAATAAAGAGACAATTTTGGTAATTGAGGGAGGAAGTGATATTGTCTCTGCTCATTTTCAAGGACCATAAACCAGAAGAGGAGTATGTGGGGGACAACGCGCACCACTAACTACCTGGCTGTGTCTCTTTGGGGATTATCTTGGTGTTTTATGCTTGTATATCTATGCTCAATATCTCACATTTCACAACAGGAATTAGCACTGGAGGAAAAAAAAACTCCTGCCTCGAAAGAGGAGTGGTGTGCCGGTACACTCCAGGATTCAAAGCACACTCTCCTATACAGGTATATTTATAATCCTTAGCTGTCGCTCTGCAGAAGAGCAAATCAAAGCCAGTAAAACATAACTGCCATAAATAAATGAATAGATGAGCAACAGCCCTGGACTGGAGGGATTCACCTAGCAATCACCCACATCAGATCAGATCAATGCTCATGGAAATTTCATGAAGCCTAGAATCCACACCGCTTCATATTTCACTATAATAACCCACAAAGCCGCAGGGGGAGTGTGTATGAAGGGGTGAGGGGGTAGGAGAAAGGAGGAGAAGAGGCTAGGGTGGAGGGGTGCTGGAGGTATGAGCTTTAAGGGGGAGAGGAATCAAAAGGGGGAGGTGGATGTTTGGGGCACAAGGAGTAGGGGGGGTGGGGTGGGGGGTGGGATAATTGAGAGGTCAGTGTCGTGGAGGCGTCCAGGAAACAAGAGAGGAGGAGGAGTGATGGAGGAGGAGGAGGGGAAACTACAGTAAGTGTCCAGCAGACCTGTCTTCGTCTCCTCCTCCTGTGTCACAACATGTGTGTGTGTGTGTGTGTGTGTGTGAGTGTACTTGCAGGGTTAGGTAATTGGCTCTGAGGCTTGATGTTAACACCTTAACAGGCCCTCAGACAGTAGGTAAGGAGCTGATCATATCACAACCCTCTGTTTCTCCCTTCTTCTCACTCTTTACTCCTCCGTCTCCCCTCCTCTCCTACATCCCCCTCTCCCTCCCTCCCTCCCTCCATCCCTCCCTCCCCTCTGCAGTCTCCAGTGCTCAGGTGTGATCTCATAAGCGCTGCCTGGCGATCGATGCCGCCAGTGGCAGGGGGTTCAATAGCCCTGAATTACGGCTTCATTTCTCCCCCCCCTCCACCTCCCTCCCTCCCACACAGATGAGAGCTGACCCCCCCCATCACCACACACCACACACACACACACACACACACACACACACACACAAACACCCCCACTGACTACTCACAATCCAGATCAATACCTTACAATCTAATTTTTATCCATTTTTCCATAAACCCCGAGATTGCGTTTATTTGCAGAATCCGACAAGCTAAATAAAGCATCGCTTGAACATGTCAGGGAGACTAATGCATGGCTGGAAATTCATACACAGAAAACAGATGAGTAGAGCTTTTTGCTCCTAAAGGAAGGGAGAGGCTGAGGCTGGGAGAGGAGGAGGAAGGGGGGGACGGTAAGAGATTCTACAAATCAATGGAGGTGTGGATGCTACTACAACCTAAGCTCTAATTATGTGTTGCAAAAAGTGCACGTCGACAGTTAACAATACCTGACAGCACGGATCCTCGCTGGGAAAAAAAAATGCAAATTCTGGAGGAAAATCTGGAGGAAAAGTGCGAGCTTGAATTAAGATATAAGGAAAACATAAGAAATCATTCCTCTCGGTGAACGCCGCTCATTTCAGCGGGGTATAAAATAATCTACGTTCGAGATTCATTTACATCATCATCATGGACCAGATGCTCCTGTAATAAGAGCGGAGCATGCTAAAGAGGGAAAGACAAGCCACATGGTGTAGAAAATTAATCTCAATCTCAAATAGAGGTGTGAATTTCCTCACTGTTAAGACTGCACGCAGTAAACGTGAGCGTGTGTGTGCAGCTATCTCAGCTGGCCCTGTCTCCAGCTGGAGACCAGCCGTTTTAATCAACAGCAGGCCTCCACCCAAGCTCAATAAAAGACAGCATTCACAAATAGGAGCAGGACGAGTAATTGACCAGCTCGTGTGGTTGCACCCCACTTTTATTGCCAGATGACTACACGCTGCATGTGTGTGTCTGTGATGTGTGAATGTAGGTGTATCACGTGTGCATACGAATGTAGAATATATGTGTATCTGTGAAAATAGGCAATAGATTTTCTCGCTGATTCTCTTGCAAATTGCGCCAACATCATGATGTCAACACAATCAGCGTCAGATGTATTACTGAACTTAAGTAGTCACACACCACACTGAGCAGAACAATCTTCTCCAGTGTGTGTGAACAGCTTTGCTGCTGTGGGGTCTGTCTCATTAAGACAATAACAAAAGACGTAGTTTGGTGACACCAGGGGTGTCATGATTCTCCAAATCCAGAATTCGATTTGACTTTTTCTCCTGTACTGATGGCTATGTCATTGTTAGACTCTTGAGTTCTCACCTGCAAAGAGCTACCAGCCTCTCTTAAAGGAAGGTGGCCTTGTGGGTAACCTGAACCCTAATATGTGAAGCAGACTTGTCGGTTTGTTATGGGAAGTGAGTCTCTCCCAGTGCCAGCATCTTGTCGCAGTTACAGAAAAGTGCTTGTGGAGTCTCAGTCACTTCAGTCTAACGCACCGTGGCTAGATAAATGTCACTGAAAGGCCGTGTATTGCCTTGACTGTCACATAAGAGAAATAAGAACTCCCTGTCCGAGCGATGTTACTACATGTGAACACTTAAAGTGTTGTAGTCTTTTCTTTGGACACATTCCAGATGTGCACAAGTAGGCGAGGGTGAAAAGAAAGAAAAATACTAGGACAATCGCAGATCCTGCTTTTGATCTCTATTATTGAAATTGAAAGCTCATTTTGATCGATCGTTTGATTTAGAATTGTCACACCCTACTCATGAAGTAATGTGGGATCATTGGAGTTGATGCCTTCAGCGTCCACCACTGCCAACGAACATCTATCTATGTCAACAGAGATTAAGGGAACATGTTAAACTGAAAAAACAGTTTCTCTCACAATAATGCTACAGCCAGCATGTTCTCCATTGAAGTTATCGTTCCAGCCTGGAACGTCTGTTTTTGTTTGGCCATTTCACATTTATTACAGTTATGATTAATGTTGAATCTTCGCCGAATGAGTAAGAGTCTGTTTGAGTCATAAGAAATCATTAACAATCTTTTAGAAGGAGTGAACGGTTAAAATGAACCATATGTTAATGGCGAGCACAGTGTAGGCAGTCACTGAACTCCACCTCCAGAGTGTGTATTTTCAGCACAGTGGGCTTTTGTTTTCAAGATAACAGGCTAAGCTTCACACTGACAGACAGCTGATCAACTTGCAGCATTACTCTTCGTTGCTTGACAGTGTCATAATATAAAGTTGCGCTCATCTTGCGCTCATGTAGATGTTGTGTCCCTGCAGCCTGCAGGCAACCTGCCTGAGATTCAGTCTGGGGAGGAAGGGGTGGAGGGAAACAACTTGCTTCAACTATTGATCGGATAATAAATAGGGATTCAACTCATTAAATATACCGTCTATGGCTTCAACTCACTATTTGGACTGCAGTACTCACTTTTGAACGCTATGCTCTTACACGTTGCTTCTTTAACTTACATATTATAGCTTTAATTAGGGCTAAAATACATCAAAACTTTACAAAACATGTTCATGGTTGCAGCACTTGTAGTGGTATCCTCTATCCTTCACTCCAGTGTCTGTAGTGTGTAAAATGACAGACAACTGACAGCCCTTCCCTCCACTCCTAAAACTAATTTGGAGCACAGAGGCAGGCGGAGACGGAGGGAAAATGTCAGCAGCATCCCGGCTGGTTTAAATTCTGTTCTTGACTTTTGTCTTTTCCCTTCACTGTTGGCTGCAACTGAGTGATGTTTCCTACACACCTAATCTGCACTCAGCACTGAAAAACTACCCCTAATGTTTGTGCGTGCGTGTGCGCGGATGCGCGTCGGTGCGCGCGGCGCCGGCCTTAATGTGAGCCAGCAGAGCCTTTTAATATCAGCAGAAGCTGTAGCGGAAGCACTAAGCAGACAAGGCTGCATACTGAGGAGGGAGGGATTGCCTTTTGAACGACAAGGGTGATTCATCAACTCCGCCAATCTATGACCAGCATCCCTGTGACACACATACACACACATACACACACATGTGGGCCCTAGTGGCAGAGCGCATTATCACTCTATATTGCATGGAGAAAAGAAAAGGGAGAGCTTCTCTGATGAATGTTACAAAGACAGCAATCCAGTAAAAGGTGATACACAACCAAACATGGAGATGCATTTGTACAGGGGGGAGAAAGGGGGGAGAGGGGAGAGGCAATGACCTGATAATGAGAGAAAGAGAGGGAGAGGGAGGGGAGGGGGAGATTAGGGAGAGCTCTCAGCCCCAGAGGTGCGTAAGGCAGAGGGCAGAGAGAGGAACAGAAGGGGGATAAGGGGATAAAAAAACAGAGGAAGAGCAGAGAATGAAAAAAAAAACATTCTTTTATTCTTATCAGTGGAGAGCTTAATTGCCTTTGATGAGTCTAATTGGAGCTTTCTGAAGTCTAATGGCAGAGGAGTCCTCAGAGACGACAGAGGACACATTACTGTAATAGCTTCTCTCCGAATCTCCTCTGCACCAAAAAGTCTCCCGCTCGTCTCTGCTGTCCTGAGCCACGGCTGAAATGTTTCCATTCGGCGGCGGGCGGGCGGTTGTGGAGTATCAATGATCACGCAGAGGAGGAGGGAACCTATAGACGGGTTATATGTGTGTGTGTACGTGTTGGGTTATGTTTGCAAAGTAGCAGTAGCAGCAGTATTGGGTATGTGGTGACTTAATTAGGTCTGTGAGCTGCTCGCTTTCCTCTCCTCAGCTGAAGTTGATTAGCAATGCCAGCTGTCCCCAATGTAATTCAGTGTGTGTGCGCATGTGTGTGTGTGATCGTGCGTGCACAAGTAATATATGAGTATATGCATGTCTGCGAGTGTGGTGTCGATGTGTGTGTGTGTGTGTGTGTGTGTGTGTGTGTGTGCGGTAGCTGCCAGCTGCCATGCAGTGCTGCCAATCCTCCATGATTAGTACCCACTGGCAACTGGGCTCAAACTGGTGCCAAACAGACCCAGGAGGGCAACATGGCCCATGGTAATCCTCCATCCCTCTCTCCCATCCATCTCCTCCCGTTCTCATCCACCACTCTCCACTCTCATCAATTGCTTTTTTTTGCTCCAAATACTCTGCTCATGCTCTCGTTGTTCTCGAGATACCAAATGTGCGCAGGTTCTTACTCAGTAGGAGTGAGGAATGTAAAATGCTAAAAAAAAACCCAAAAAGAGGTGCAAATACCTGCCAGAGGTGTAGAGCAGTGGCTGAAATGAAGTGTGTGAAGAGTAGAGCTGCAACGATTAATCGATTTGTTGTCAACTATTAAAATAATCACCAACTATTTTGATAATCAGTCAATCAGTTTAAGTAATTAGGATACAAGTAATGCTAATAAACTAATAATCTAATCTAATTTCAGCTTCTCAAAGGTGAATTTTCCAGTTTCTTTACTTCTCTATCATAGTAAACTGAATATCTTTGGGTTGTGGGCATTTAAGGAGGTCATTTGGGCTGTTGGAAACACAGATCGACATGTTTCACTGTATTCTGACATTTCATACACAAAAAAGTGAAGAGTAGAGATGGGATCTGTGCCTCGACACAGTTGCAAGTTTACAGAGACCTTGGTGAAGGCATTAGTTTGTCTGAACAAGTAAAAAAATCTCAAATGGATTAATTTTACATCGATGTGAAAGACAGGAAAGATGGAAATCTGCAGATTTGAGAGGCTGAACACAGCAAATATTTGGTGTTTTACTTTAAATGATTTTAAAAAGCAAAAATACTGCCACATACTGTCTTCTGCACTTCCAAATTCAAGATTTCTTAACATTTTTTGGTGCGATGACCCCTTCATTGCTTGAAAAGGTTTGAAATTATATATCGATCATAAAAAGATGATACATGCTCATGCTCTTGTTCTTAGGATACCAAATGTGAGCAGGTTCTTCCTGGCCAGGAGAACGTAAAAATAAAATGATATATAAAAAAAAAAAAAGGCTGATAAAAGTGCTACGGGAGAGGTACAAATACCCGGCGGGGGTGCAGAGCAGTGGCTGAAGTGAAGTGTGTGAAGAGTAGAGCTGGGATCTATGCCTCGACACGGTTGACTGTGTCACTGTGAAGGTGCCAGCGCTTGGCAAGCAGCAGCAGCAGCACAGTGTGTGTGTTCAGCTCCCAGTGGATGACCTCTTGCTACCTCTCACCTGTTGAGATTCTTCTATGCGCCTCCATAGAAGCCAAGAGGCAGAGAGGAGAGAAGAGAGGATGAATTCATCCAAAGAAGCAAGTTTTGAATAAGTGAATGTGACAAGGGGAAAGAGTGGAGGGCTGGGAAGAGATAGGGCGTTTATGCATACGGTTCCCACATGTCTGGCACATTAAACGGCTGCACACACACACACACACCTACACACACACTTATATACACACAGCTCTATGGGTTTGGCAGAGTGCGGGCTGTTGGACAGCTCTGGCATGGCAAAGGCTGCCCACCCATCTGCCCTCTGTCTTCGTAATGCAGTTACTTGTCAACGTGCGTGTGTGTGTGCCTGGAGTACATTCACACGTACATATAAACAAACACAGGCGGCCTATTGCAGCCTTTCCTGTAAGTACACAAACACGGAGTCATAATTATGACCCATGGATGTGGAGTCTGTCCATGCGCAGTAATTAGGACACACACGAGATGCAGAAAACGCATGGCGGCGGTGACGTGACGCACACGCTCTCTCTCGGTTGTGATTTTGTCAAATGTTGGCAATTCCAGCCGGGGCTTACGGCCTAAGTCTATCAGTGGTTGAGATTACAGACAGATTTATGTGATTCACAGTCTCCCCGGGGACCCGCGGCCTCGCATTGGTTAATCACCGCTTCACATCCACTCTCCCTGCCGCTCTTTTCGCCACATGGCTATAACTCTGATGTAACACTCAAGCTATTCATGGCCCTGCGCTCACCCGTCAAAAATCACACTCTCCTTTCCTGGACCTCTTCCTTTGTGAATCATGCCTTCGACAGGGTTAAATCTCAATAATCCCACTAATCAAAAGGTTAAACCGCCCCCTGACCTTCACCTGCTTCATAAAAGAGGGCAAACACTTTTCCTCCTCTGATCAGCAGGCTTTTTCACTGAATTATTGAGTCGTGTTATTGAATTTTAAATTGTTTAGCATGCACATTTTTCTCCAGAAACAGTGTAGAGAAAATAACCTGCACCAGGTTGCTTTTGGCAGATACTGCAAATACACAGTCCTAATAAAATTTAAAGGCACACCATGCAGAATTTTCCCTAAAAAAACAATGCATAGACTCATACAAAAATAATCTCTCTCAATCATCACCCACGATCCACACCCTTCACTTGTGCCTCCTTATTTTTCTCATTATTTTGCTGTGCTCAGGAGGCTTTACACACCCAAAACATCTGCATTGGACAGCCTGGGAATGAGACTCGACAATCAACTATCCTTCTGGTATGTTTACAAAGAGCAACTGACAAATCCTACCTATTCTACCTTTAAATCCACCATGTAAAGGTGTTTTTTTCTGTGATTATAGCTTTTCTCACATTACTCCAAGGCAGTGATTCTCAAACTTTTTCTGACATGCAGCGGAAGCCAAAAACAGTTCATGCTTCTTCTTAATTTTTAGTCAATTAAAGCTCAGCATGACGGCATCAGCGAATTCTTGTTACTTTGAATTGAGGTCCTGCAGCACACAGACACGTTTATTAATTAAAATATTAATTTTAAAATGATTTTATGGATTTAAAAATGATTTCATTGCTCCTCCAGAATCTATGATCAGAACTGCCTCGGTTGCAATGGTCTGTTCTTCATAGCAACAAAAATAAAATGTTGTAACTGACCAATCAGAATTGAGTTTTTAACAATGACATGTACTAACTCAACATAAATCATAATAATTCAACTTAGTTTCACTCCATATTTTTCCCCTGGTCATCACTTCCCCCTGCAGTGGCTCTATGCCCCACCAGTCGGGGCCGCCCCACGTTTTGAGAACCACTGCTCTAGAGGCTAGTTCTTTTTAGAAAATGACAAAATCTGGGATAAAATCACATTAGAAAAGCCAGCAGATGAGATAATTTCAATGCTACTTACTTCAAAAGACTTTTGAGCTAGGGATAGGATGGTACTCAAGTACTTCTTAAGTTTTGAAAAAGTTTTAGCAACTAATAAAGTTTTGTTGAAATAATTTAGATAAAATTTCAAAAATCTCCCCCCAAATTTGCATTCCAAACATTGTTGAGTAAACTCACTGAAGTGAAAGTGAATTATGACAAATCAGGTTCACAAAAATTTGAAAAACAAATTTATTTTTTTTAAATCTCAAAGATTCAAATTTATCAAAAGAAGAAAAGGAAATTATCTCAACAAAAGATTATAGTTTGCAAAAACTTTGTTTAGTTTATGCCTTAAGGTTTTTTTTTTCTCTTTTACAGTGTTGTACTGTAAATGAGTGTCATTAGTAAGTGTTGGTGCGTACAGTAGGTGATACCTGTGTAGATGAAGCGTCCAGGTGTGCCTTTGCAGAACTGTTTGGATTTGTAGGACAGCGTGACCTCCACCACCACCCCGGGGATGTGTCTGGGTGGAGTTTGCACTCGAATGGCATGGGGCGTGATGAGCTATGGAGAGCCGGAGAGGGCAAAAAGATTAATGCAATGAAACTTCATATCCAAACATGTGCTCGGGGGACTGTTCCCGGTTCGCCTCAGACCTTTTCCTTTGCAGCTTTTGACTTTCTTTCTTTGTATAATCAGCCTGAAAATGATGTGTTAGCGCTAAAGCCCTCAGGTGGCCTCGTAGCCTGAGGCAATGTCACTGTGAGGCTTAGGATGGTTATCAGTGCTGACATGGGCTCTGTAAGAGGGGTTCAAAAGCAGTTATCTGTTTATGAATAAAACACACCTTCCTCTGCATACGTCTATTACACAGTACAAGTAAATGTATAATACGCTCGTCCCCGCTGCCCCCGTCTCTGTGTCTGTCAGCTGAGGATGTCTAGCTGCTGTTAGCCACATTAAAGCACCACTGTGTCTTAAACAGGCTCTCTTAGTGTAGCTGATGAGCCTGCTCGCCATGCATGTATGTACGTACGTGTGAGTGTGTGTGTGTGTGTGTCTGAGTGTGTGTGCTGAAGGGTCTTTGAAGGAAACGGTAACAAGACAAAACACAGATGAGACCTCACTGAGTGCTCGTTTTCTGCACACTATAGTGAACTAGCACTCAAAGCTAGCAGCGCTCAAAAGCTATCAATGCTGCTGCCAGCAACTTGTGTATGTGCACATGTGTGTGTGTGTGTCTGTGTGTTCTAACTGTCCCTTTCATTGCTCACTTAGCTACGCTTTTATTCTACCATTGTCTGGCCCCACTCACCTCTCAGCGAGATAATATAAGAGCTTTTTATAGAATTATTCCTTTACTAAAGAGAAAGCTGTTTAGCTGCGGCGCTCACTGACCTTCAATTTCACACATACACTACATTTACATTTTAGTCATGTGGCAGATGCTCCGTACAAAGAGATTCATACTGTACGGTGTGCACATATTCCATGAAGGCAGATACTAACATAATAAAAGACAGGAAAGGGAGCTGAAGAGAGATGTGACAAAAATAAGACCTGCACAGAGAGAAATGAGAAAGCAGGCTGTTCAGATTGTTAAATATTTTTGATGTGAGCTGCAATTAATGATCGTTAACATTATTAATTATCTTTTTTTTTTCAGTTACCTGATTAAGTCCATAAAATGAATTTAATGGCAAACAGCAGGTTTACCTTGAGCTTGGAACAAGTAATAAATCTCAAATGGATTCAATTTTTAGTGATATGAAACACAGAGAAGGTGAAAATCTTACTCTCAGCTCTGTACTATTCGCTAAAACCAGCTAAGATTCTGTGTTTTACTTGAAATGACTTGAAATTATAAATCGAACATAGAAAGATGATACATCAATGCATCCTACAAACACAGTATGTCCCCTAGACGTCATTGATTGTGATGTTTCATTTGTGACGTTGTGATGACCTCACTGCAACATTAAAGTTACAATGTTATCATTAGTTACGTTGTTGCTGCAGTGTTAAGGTGTAAATGCAACAGGTATTCTATGACATTTCACTTCTGGTCAGCGTCCTCTGAATGACATTTCCTGTACTTCATATAATGAAGTTGCTGCAATGTTGCTAAAATGTGACAGCTGCAACTTTATTGATAAAATCCTTACAGTTTCCGCATCTTTACACTGTTGACACGTCAGAATACAACGGAAGAAAGAAGAGATTCTTAAAAACATACATAATTTATTGTTATCATCAATAGCTCATTTAGCAGTGGTTCCCAACCTGGGGGTCTGTATATTTGATGAAGTCACAAGATGACTGTAGTAAGAGAAAAGGAAGAAAAATACATTTCCATACACAAATAATGTATATATCTTCTCTTTATCATTTTCCCTGTGTATATTGCATACTTTCACCTCATTACACCACTGTATGCATTCAAATTAAACAGTCTGAGAAGGAAAAAAATGCTATTTCGTTTGACTATTTATAACTCATATCCACGCCGAGGCCATAACCTGTGACAGGGGGTCCCAAACTGACATTGCCTTGTTTGAAACGGGGCCCCCAAGACAAAACATTTGAGAAGAGGGATGAGGTGATTATCGGCTTCACGATAAACCCTAATAAAAATCCTGATGTTAATTATTATTGTCAGGTGTGCTATGTAACGTGAGTTGGTTTTGTGTCCGTGAAAACACTGACGTCACAGAGGACATGATGACATTTCAAACTGTTGAGAGGTTTTCAATATAAAGCTTTTTTTTTAAAGTATTTTTTAGGCTTTTCATGCCTTCATTTCCATAGGAAAGCTGGAGATTGACAGCAATGCGTCCTATCCTGTACTTGCAATCAGCTTTATTGAAGATACAACTTTTCATTCCTTAGACCTTCGTCAGGTAAAGCCAGGTAAAGGATGATGACGGTCTTGTATCTTCAATAATGTTTATTGCAAGTGAAGGACGGTGTGTGGGAGCTCTCTTTATCTCAACCATGGATTTTACTCCTTTGCACCTGCCTACAAGAAACTGAAGGTGTGCATGAGCAATGAGAACATTTTCAGCACATTTTAACAAAAACAGTGTTGGGAACCACTGGTTTATAGCAGCAAATATTCTGTTCAATATTTGTGGTGTTTGGGAATCACATATCCACACATACAGTTGTACTTTTAGGAGACGAGTGGGTGACTAACCTCGCTCCAGACCAGCATGGTTCCGAAGATGACCTGCAGGCCGTCAAAGAAGTTGTCCCCGATGATGATGACGGTAGCGCCCCCTGTGGTCCAGCCTTCACTGGGGCTGATGGCTTTGATGCTGGGGGTTGCTGCAAGAAGACAAAATAGATTAGATGCTAACTAACCTAATGATAGCCCGTAAAGGTCTCTGCTATTGGCACCGTGTACAGTCCCATCTTCCTCTTCTTCTTCCCATCTCTCTCTCTCTTACACACACACACACACACACACACATTTCACCTCTCTCTCCTCTCTCCCAGGGGTCGGGGGCGAGCGAGGAATACTAATCAGAGTGATTATACGCACCCCGTTATTAAACATCACCCCTGCCCTGTGTGTGAGGGCAGTGGCGGTGCGCTTGTTTTATGACACGTGGCAAAGCGTGCAGGCGTGTAAATGTCAGGTGTGCTGAGTGTCTGATCAAAGGCCACGCGACCGGGGAGCAGAGCAGAGCCAACAGTAGCTCTGCCCTCTGAATACGCCGCCTTCATTAACCAAACACTTAGCTCCTGCTCAGCTGTCTGTTTCATACATACGTATATCTGTGTGGCTATCTCAGCGACTGACACACTTGCCAACCTCGAGACCTCACAGACGGGGAGGATTTCGAAACCAAAGCAGGGGGTTTCACAGTTTCATAGACTTTATGTCCTGCATTCTGGTAACTAAGTACATATTTTTTGGCAAATAGATGGTTGCAGATGACCTATAACTGACATTTATTAGCTGGAAAATACAACGGGACTATAGTATTTAGCCTTACCTGATCCACTTTTAAATTGGATCCCAATAACAGATAAAAATGAGTATTTTACCATTTTTTCTAAGGGTATGGCAGTTAGGTTAGACTGCTCTAAAACTTATCATTTGAAATGGGAATTCCTCTTCCCAAGACGTCCGAAATTTTCCTTTCTTTCTCTTAATACTTTCCATTTCCCTCTCTGTCTCTCACACACAGTCATATCTAGAAGGGAACCCCAGACCTGTGAAAAATCTTGTGAGAGTGATGATTTTAACCCAAACCACAATCTTTCCATGATCCTAACCAAGTGTTTTCTGTTCCTAACCAGATTTTAACCACAGTGTTGTCAAATTATAAAACGTAATTACTGGAAGGAATGAAGAAACACTGAGTACAAATCTCGTGAGAGTTGCGCAAGTCAGGGGTTCCCTTCTAGACAAGAGCTTTGCTCACAGAGGAGACGCAGGAGGACGAGGCGCGGTTGTATTAAAGGAGCAATATGCAGCAATTCTGCATCCAAAAATGAGAACTGCAATCCAGATAGTGAGTTGGAGCCTTAGACTGTATATTAAATAAGCTGAAATCCTATTTAATGTAAAGTCTATGGTTAAAGCAAGTTGGTTCCCCCTGTCCCCTCCTTCCCAGACTGGAGGAAGCTCAGACAGACTGCAGGAACACTGCAGGAGCACAAGACAAGTGCAACATTGTAATTTGATAATAACTTTAACTATAATTTGATAACTAAAACTAAAAAAGGAGGATATTGCCACTGTAGTGTTGTTGTCAGAGTAGCGAGTTTTTCAGCTTAACGTGTTTCCTTGGTCTCTGATGACATATCATGGTAATTTTATTATCACTGTACATATATTACAGATGTCTCCCTTAAGGAGGACTGGACTGGAGTCATGAAGCGGGCGTGAGGGGCTCTCTTTTGTGTCACGAAACGACATCTGATGTAGCTGTATTGCATCCCAGGTGGAACCGGTAGACTTTTAGAGTCGTAAGGCTGTATAGCGCCAGAAATTTGTCATAAATCAGGAGAATTGTGACTCCGGGAGGAAACCGGGAGAGGGCAATGAAAAACAGGAGTCTCGGGAGGGTTGGCAAGTATGGCGCCTGGCCGCTGAGCACATGACCACACAGGGTCATCTCAGCTCCCGCTCGGATATTTGTAATGCGTTTTGTAAGCTTTCAATGTTTTCTCTTAAAGCATATTCTTCATGTTTTATCGGACAAAGTACACGGAATAACAACAATAAACCGCATTTTCAATAACTGTTATTCAGTGTGGGTTTTGACCTTATCTGTTGGTATTATGGACTCGGAGATTACTGGATGTGATTGAAGAAAAGAACAGCATTGGGGAAAATACATGTTTATACAAGCTAAATCTCCTCTCCTTAACAGATATGCAGCTTGTCAGACATGCTGTAATTCTGTAAAGCGGCATAATCCACTTTAGACTAGGCTGACTTTTTTTCCCTGAAGCCTAGCCTTTGCTCTTTGCCTGACTCCCTGTTCTGCTGATCCTCCCCAACAAGCTGGAATGATATTTAGCCCCCCGATACGCCTGCAGAGATCAGCGTTCACCAAGCAGCAATCTGTGGCCGTAATCATGGCCTAAGATGCCTCCTTTTCACAGCCGCTGATATTATGTGCGCTCCATGTGCATGTGTGGACGTGTGTGTGTTTGTGTGTGTGTGGATTAACCAGATGGTGGAACGTGAATCCATGTGATAGGATTATACTTTGGGGTGTTCCTCTGTGCCATCTGTTCAACTCTATGCGCTGCTCATCTATTACCGCCTGAAATGGGCCCCCAAAGTTGTGTATCCTGCACACAAACTCAACACACACTAGAAACAAAAAAAAAGAAACCACTGTCTTATTATCATCTTTTTCTTTATACTATCACACACTTTTACTCCTTCCTCTCATCTCATCACCACTCCCACATCTCTCCGTCTCCCCCTCTCCCGTCTTCTTCTTGCACTTTTCCTTCCAACCCCAGTCATCAGGAGAATAGAAAATCAGAGAAGAGGAAATTCCCAAACAAATCTCCCTGACACATGGAACATCTGTTAGCGCACTGTGTGTGCTCTTCTTCCTGACATCTCCAATATGTCTCGTCTTTGTGAACTTTTCTAATCGTCTGTGAGACCAGTCGCAGGGACAAGTGGTCCACCTTACCTCTGGGGAGCAGTCATTAGAAAGACTTAACCACAACATTCAATCTTAATGCAATCTACTGTAGGCCATCATGTAAATCCCTTCTTAGTTTTTTGTCATTATCATCCCTGAGGTTGACTTTCCTCTAAGAAAAAAAAATATGTTTCTCTTATTCAATGTCTGGGAAATCGAAATGAGAAAATAACTGGATTAGGGACTTGGGAATCAGTGCGGGCTCCTAAATCATGTGCACATGTCATTATGAAGTATTAAAGGTTTGACTGTGTGCATGCGGGGGTGTGTATGTGAGTGCAGGGGCTTTTTTGTCTGTGTGTATGTGTGTGTATGGGTGTGTTTGAAAACCTGAGGGATGGGGAGTGATGGAGGGCTGGAGGATAAAAGCAGGTCTCCGAGGAAATAAAGCCAGTGTTGGCTTTAAGCAGAACAGACCTCATAAGACACATAGTGCTTATGCGAGGCAGAGTAGAAGGCCCAGAGGCAGAGACCTGAGGGGAGCAAGCCACCAGGGAGAGACAAGAGACTCACTAGCTACCACTCTCTCCTCTCTTAGCTCGACTTAGAAACCCTACAAGAGAGGAAAGTGAGAATCTGGGAGGAAGCAGGAGAGAGATAAGAAAGGAGGCAAGAGAGCAGGTTTGAGAGGGGATAGAGCGGAGACAGAGGAGGGGTTGAGTGCCGAGCCAGACGGGGGGGTGGGGGGGTGGGGGGGTGAGGGAGAGGGAGGGAGAGGAGGGAGTTGAACAGACAGAAAGAAAGAAAGTGAGGAAGACAAAGGAAGATCGGTGGGAGAGTCTGGGTGTTTTGTTTCTTGCTTTTTAATACCGTGTTCCAGGTAGGACGGCGTTCCTTCCGAGGGGTCCAGTCTCCGGGCCCGGCGCCCGTGTTTGGAGTTGTTGTGCACAAACATGTTGTCAGACACGGCCAGGACGTGACCCTCCACGCTCACCGTAGTCGACACAACCACCTGAAAAAGCATGGAATACAATAAATAAGCCTCACTTTGACATAGACACCTGCAAATGATATATGTAGTATATAACGTGTGGGTGCTGCGCAAAACTATGAAAAAGGCATTATAAGCCCAGACTTTTATTTTGAAGGTAACACATTAACACATCCAGTGATATATTTCACATTTTTCCTAAGCCCTCTAAAGACTTGCTACTATAGTTTCAATGGAGTAAATCTCTTTTAATTTAGCATTAGTACACAGGAATCAAGTGCTTGTGAGAAAATAACTCCATTTACTTTCTGTGTTTTGCTTTATATGTGGTGCTGAATTATTTAAACCTGCAAACAGGTGTCTATTTACACATCCAAGAGACACAGACCAACATCAGCATGTATTTACAGTTGTGTTTCTAGTCATCTGGTGAATGTATGTCCGATAGTCATTCTTATTTTAGCTCTGATTTTGGTCTCCACCTACTCCTAAATGCTCAACAACGTTCACCAGCTGGTCACTAACTTTGGCTGTCTGTAGTTTGGTGCTGGGCAGCTAATGTGCAGTGTGTTTTAAGAGCTTTTTCACTCTGCTGTAGTCATAAATGATGATGAGAGTCATGAGAGTGAAGCAAAACAGTAAAGTTGTGGGCCGGAGAGTCTAAACAGTGAGCTAAAAGATGCATCCATGCATTGCAGAGTTGGGTGATCATTTTCTTTCTTAATTTTGTCCCCTTTCAAGTTTGCTGAGACATGCTTATAACAGGCCTGGTGTGTAGCTTGTCACTCTGAAGTGTCTTGTTGAGACCATGTTGACTTGTACGAGGCATTTAGAAGTTAAACACGCTTCAGCTGACTCACATGGAACTGCAGGCCAGACTCTGATGAAGAAGCATCTGGCATCAAAACGTTAGTCACTCAGTAAAGTTTGTTGCCTTTAGTCCATGTGCTCCAGTATACTTTGGACTAATTTCCCAAGTCTCCCCTGTTGCAATTTTGTAACTCTGCTCCTGGTGTTACAGAAGCACAGTGAGCATTTATGCAAGAAGGGCTCCTGAATGCTTTTGTAGGTATGTTTGGATTCATGCATGGATTTTTTTTGTTGCAAACATTGATAAAAGAATGTTTATTTTAGAATTTTATGGGACTTATTTGTATTTTTGTAATATTAGTGCACATTATTCTCTCTTTTATCTGTGTATTTATCCTTGGGACAGCGAAGACAGCATTTTGGCAAAAGATCCCTACTGAATTCTTTATTTCACTAAAACTTCAGGTATGTATGGATTCATGCATGCATATTTCTGTTATGAAAATATGGAGAATTTTATTTGCTTTATTATAATAAGCTCTTTTCCCTCTCTGGGTTTATTCCTGGCACAGAGGGCATTCATGTGAGAGAGACACTGTAAATGTTTTGTTTCTTTTCAGCTGCAGGATGCTCCTGCCATGTCTGTCGCTTTGCAAAAAAAAAAAAAAAAAAGAAAAAAAAATCTGAAAGACAGCTCCAGGAAGTGTGTCCTTGTCCACCATACAGCACATTCTGTATGGATCCAGACAGCTGCATCTCACCTGAAAACGCCTCATGTCTCGAGGGTTCCCTGCATTCTTCAGGCAGTTCTGGTTACACTTCAGGAAGAACTTGAGGAAGAACCTGCACACACAGAGCGGAGACAGAGAGGGAAACAAATGAGCTGGTGAAGGTACAGCTGTCTGCTGTTGAAAGTACAGCATGAGCTACTTCAACAAAACACAGAATACAAATAAAACAAATAAAACAGCAGTGGCAGACAAGGCTCGTACACTATCCCACCCTCATCCATCAGTTGTTTATGACAAAGGCAGTTTTCTATGTAAAAACAGCTCGGGGATATTGAGTAAGATGCTACCTTGTATATCCATCTCCGAGCTGCTGTCACAACGTGCCATAAACTCACCGGGGCAGACGCGGGCCCCCCTCCCCAGCTGCAGAGCCGTGTGACGGAGGTTGTGCTGTAGCTACTATGCAGCACAGTGTTGCCATTCCTGCCTCTCTCAATCTCAGTGTGAGAGACCACATCAACAGCACCTGCCATGCATTATTAATAGGCTGAGATGGCAAGTATGGCTACCCACATCAATACTTAATGAGGGAGGGAGGGAGGAGGGAGGGTCGGAGGAGTAAAGGGGGGGAGCGTAGGGTGGTGGTGGTGGTGGGGGCACCGGAGGCCTGAAAAGCAGAAAGGGGACGGCTGACAATTTATTCCCTAGCCCCACCCCAAGGCTCAAGCCTGACAACTTCTTCTTCTTTAACTGAAAGTACCACCACTGTACACCGCTTCCACTCACCATTCTGCATTGTCTGCCGCTCCGAAAAGGGGAAGAAAAAAAAAAACTATATCAAATGAACCGCGAAAATAAACAGCGCCGTGTACAAATAAACAGGAACCCTCAAAAGGGGGAAAATAAAACTACAACATCCCGCCCTCCTCCTCCTCCTCCTCCTCCTCCTCCTCCTCCTCCTCCCTTTGAGGTAGCTCAAAGAAGTGCTGACAGCTGAAACTGCTTACAATACAGATCTCCACCAGCCAGAGAGAGAATCACTCCTTTGCTCAGCTTTTCTTTCATATGTCTTATTTTCTACCCTCTGTTCATTTGTTATGGCTAGGATTCTGCACTGGGCAGCGCGTTTGGAGCCAACTGCCTTAGATATAATCATGCACGGGCAGACGCATCTCACGTACACACACATACACACACGTAGAGAGACATGTCAAGAGAAACACAGTAAGCAGTGCCTTGGACAATTGCTTCATCGAGAAAAAAAAAAAAAAAAAAAAAACAAAAAAAACAAGAGAGCAAAGAAGATAAATGGACGGACCAGAGTTCTGTCTCATTTCAAGGGCCGGCCTACTGCTGTGCGCATTACAAGCATCTGATGTAACACAAGAACTGGTGAATTTATCCCTGACAACTTTTAAATGCATGACAGCTGGTTAGTGGTAGACGCTCTTCTTCAAGTATGAGGAAGAAAAAGCCTCTTGTGATCCGAACAACAAACTGTCTCTCTCCGCTGCTCTTATTTTTTTCTTCTCGCTTTGTTTGTGTTCTGATTTACGATCACGCTGGCGCAAGAGGCTAAAGCTGAATGAGAGGAGGGGAGGTGGGGTGGGGGGGGGGTGAAAGGAAAGAGAAGAAGACAGACAGAAGGACGTGGTGGAGAGAAGCAGAGACAGACCACCCTCCTGTATATTTTAGAGGCTGTAGGCCAATATCTCAATAATTCATGAAGTGGAGAGATGGATTTTTTTTTTTTTTTTACAGTGGCTGTTGGACCCCAAAGGCTGAGGGTCTCCCAACTTTCTTATCTCCTCGAGGTCAGAGAGCAGCTTCGCAGACAGCTGTGGACTACATCCACTTGTCCAACATACTCCACCTTCTCCACTGCACCTCGTGTTTAATTCATCGACTCCGCTCTTTCCCCCAATGTGTCCTTCTCCTCCTCCTCTGAGGTATTCATGATGGACGGATGATGGATAAGTGGAAGCGGGAAAAGTTGGGGTCACCAGAGTCAGAGGTGACCAAATCAGGGGGTTAAATATTAGAGTTTGGGTTGGAGAGAGGAGGAGGCGGAGGAGGAGGAAAGGGGGGGAGAAAAGTGAGACTCTGTGAGATATTGAGGTGGAAAAAGAGATGAAGACAGTAAGTCAGAGAGTCAGCATGCCTCATTCGCTTTGCCATATGTCAGCGTGTCCCCTCGATCTCCCGCGCGCGTGGATCACCTGATTCATTATTTACATGACTTAAGGTGTCTGGAGTCAGCCGCATGGAAACATTACAAAACTGTAGCATGTTGATTCCTCGGTGCTCCATCTCATCTCCCCGGGAGCCGGGGGACTGGAATCACCGCTGCACACATTTACATGGATCAACAGAGAGTGGGTGTGCGGCGGTGAAGGGTGGGGGGCAGGGATAAAGAGGAGTGCGTGTTGATATGCAATAGCAAAGAGATTACCATAAGGATTTCTGGATAATCTGATTGACAGCTGACCAGTAAATATGGGCAGATCGCTGATGATAGCCTATAATTCTCTCATTTGATCTGTTAAGCTCTCTATTATCATGTTTCCTCGCTTTTTAATCAATGAAAAAGATAATTTATGGCTTCACAATTGTTGCTCTGCTTGACTTTATATCAGTGGTTCCCAGTCTCTTTTGTCAAACATACCCCCACACCACTATCCAATCAGCTTAAGTACTCAATGACACCCCTCGTGTTCCAAATGTGTTAATTTCAATTAGTTTGTTGGTTTATTAGGATCCCCATTAGCTAAAACCATGACGTCGGCTCTTCCTGTGGTCTGACACAGAAATAACACAACATTATACAGGTTCACACACAGACAATATATTACTTACAAAGATCCATTATCATGAGACACAACAAACAAAATGACTACTGTTCATTCTGTGAAGTACTCTGTTTTAAATAGACTTTAAAGTGGATGTTAGTAACGCAACGAAAGTGGATTTATTGCTTTTTTTTTAAATACAATTTAAAGTTTTCATTATCAATTACTTTCAGCTAACTCAAACCTTTCTGCACTGCTTTAATCTAGTTATATAAACTGTTTGTCTTTTACTTTAAACTAACTATTTCAGCACTTTATCAGTTACTTTTACCTAACTATTTCAACCATCTATCCATTTATTTTAACTACTTATTTCTAATTCTCTACTCACTTTGCTAACTAGTTGTCTAACTCTTTCTGATGCTTACTGGTTATTGTGTCGATAAATTTAGTAAAGATCTGCAATTCAACAATTTATAATCCTATTTGGTTATTTAATTTCCTTCTAAACATGAATATGTGGATAAACTGTTTTATAAAAAAGGCACAAATATTCAGTTTAATCCAGCTTTGAAAGGAGAAAATGTGAAATCAGAAAGGATGTTTGTTGCCAAAGTTATATTTAATCAATTCTTATCAGGACTCAATACCCCTATGATCATTGCTGGAGCAACCACTGAAGAAATAGAGGTCAGGTCAGTTTATTATTTAGAAATTTTGGGGATTTTAACAATCGGAGCAATTGTCTACATTGAATAATTAGGGCTAAAAGGCTATTTCTGTTTTGTTTTTTGTTTTTTTCAGACAGAATAACTTTACATTTGAGGGTTTTTAAGCAATGTTAGATAAACTGTATGGAGTATTGATTAACAATTAAATGAATAGTTAAGCTCCAGTCCTGCTTACAATGTTTCAAATTCTTACAGATGATGTTGAAAAACTTATCAACTACTATTTAAACTATATCCCATCTCAAAACATTCATTTTCAGTTGCTCTACACAGTGTTGTCTCCTGCATGAATCCTTGCTTTGATTATTATCCTCTCTACCTTGTTTGTATTTGAGACTCTCGCTGGTTTCAAGCTGTTTTACTGTGCAGACTCCACAGCTACAAATATTGCCAGTGCAAATTGCTGCGGCGGCCGGATTAAATGAAATAAAACCATTTTGCTCTCACGTAATTACCCCCAAATTCAGGAATGGCTGTGGAAGTGAATTTGTGTAAATAACTGCTTGGCCTCTTGAAGCCTCGTGGCATAAATTTGTAACAGCGAAAACGAACGAATAAACACATGCAGCCGGTCGCCGTAGTAATTTAATGATCTCACACTTTCATCATATCGTAACGGGCATTATTTGTCACTTTGGAGCAATTAAACACAAAATCACCCTCTGCCCATAAAAAACAAAACAAGGAAAGCAATTATAACACAACTTTTAAGTAATCCCTGTAGCATCTAAATATTATTACTGTGGTGATAAAGATTGTCTAAGCGATTAGCTAACAGCAAGGAAGCCTCCGAGGGACAATTCTGTTATATTTTCTAATAATTTTCCTACATTAGCAACAAATGAGGTAAAGAGTTGTTTTCCTTGTCAAATTTAACATGGATAACTTCAGAACTGCGTGGTTTTATCTTCCTCAGTAGTTCTAGTTTATTCATCTTTTCAGCCTTTTGTTACACTCTTCATCTTTGTGCCTCATTTCTTTATTCTTCGCCCCTCCTCTCTCTGCTCTCTCTCTGTTTTGTTCTGATGCCGATGCGCTGTAAAAATGGCTGTGGGTGATGCCATAACTCAGCCCTCTCTCCTCTCCCTCTCCCTCCATCCATTCCTGCCATACAGATCATCTCCAGAAGAAAAGCACTGTGTCTGGCTCCTAATATGCTTCATGAGGTGTGTAATTCACTGTGCTCCGGAGGGGAGCCATTTGTCTCGGGGGTTAACTAAGTGACACAACAGCACTTCCCCATGCCTGTTACCACCGTGGGACATGTTGAACTAATCGAGGCAGGTAGAGGGATGGAGGATCCTGCACCTCGGCAATTAAACATTAAGATTTGTTCAGGAAATCGATCCTAATGAAGTCAGAGGCGAGTTCAAATTAAGTGTAAATATTTGTAAGCAAATATAACGTTACAGCAGGAAAAAAAAAGGAGTGACAAATAGGGGACCAAAGTAAGAGTGAAGTCTCACCAAATATCTTCCTCGACTCCTGCTTTGTGTATTTTCTTTTCCTCCCCTTGTGTTTCACTTCTCGTATTCTTTCTTTTCTCTTTCGCGCTTTCCGCCATGCATCACTGACACTTCAACCAAGAGCCTGACTGGCTTGTTTTCATGGTGACCTGTCTCCCTGGCTGCAGTATATGTTTAAGGCGCACACACACATACACACACTAATTTAGGGAGATTTATGAGGGGGGCCTTGCACCAGGAGCCATGCAGGCTGACCCCACGGGTGTAGGGGGGCACTGGGTGGGGGAGGGGGCCTGGCTCCACAGGGGGGGACATTAATAATCCAGAACCAGGTCTGTCTCTGGGTCTGGCCCTGGGCCTCGGACACCAGGCTGTAACAGGCTGCAGTGGCCCAGTTTACTGTGAGAGAAACATCCAGTTCAGCTAATATCAGATAGATAGATACCTCGACTATAAAGGACGAAACATAAAAGAAAACATGCAAAAACACACGGAAACATGAGGGTAGACTCACAAAGACAGACCATTGCACACACGCACACTCCGCTCCATTCCTTTGGAGTGCTCCTCCTCAAAGTAGCAGCGAGCACCTCTATATTGCCCTCATGTCTATCTTAAGTGTCATGATTTATTCAAATAGAACATCTCACTGCGCTGAAAAATTCATTTCCAGCTCGCTCCGTGCATCGTCCCATCCTCCTCCTCGTCTGTATCTGCTTGGTGTGTGTGTGTGCATGTCATGTCAGCTGAATTTGCCCCGTTGTTAAATATTTCTCAGAACAAATGGACCCTGGAGGAGGGAGATGGTGGGTCACAGGGAGGATCCGCGCTGTGCCTTCGCCGCTCGGGGAGAGGCCCCACTTGGGAGAGATCGCTCCTCGCTTCCCCCGCTGCCGGAGCTCCGGTCCCAGCTTGGGGACAGAAGTCCCAAAGACACTTAACCAATTGTGTTTCATCCATTTCATCCGAAAAGGATCATTCAAAATTCAACTGAGGAATCGTGCAGGGAGCATTGAAAGACAGGCAATGAGATCTTTCCTGTGTGGGAACGGCATAAGAGAAAGTAGTTCTGGGTGCAACAACTTGTAGCCTGATAACATCGCTACCTGTGGCCTGGCTTTACACCACCGGGGGGGAAAATGCAACCAAATAAACATCTGTGCATGTGTGAGTGTGTAAATGTGTGTGTGTGTGTGTGTGTATCAAAGCCATGATGAATAAGAGGCTGTCTGGGTGATGGACAAGCTTGGCAGGCGGTGCTGATTGAAACACTTCCTCTGTCGGGGCCTGGCCCATTAATCTGATGGAGACAGAGACAAAGAGAGCGGAGGAGGGAGGGAAAAGCTTCAGGCCCCCGGACTGCGGGAGTAATGAAGGGTCCTGGTCCCTCTCACCTCCTCGCTGTCCTGCCATGCTGGGACGCTCTGCAACCCTGTCCAGCCCAAACCCTGCCCTCGTGGGACTGACCAGTGAATAATGGCCCTGTCATCAGGCTGGGTAGACGCTGCCGCACAGCCGAAGGGTGTGTGTGACCGCTTGTGTGTGTGTGTGTGACCGCGTGCTTATGCCCGCCTCCCCGCGCAGTCATTTACCCTAACTGTTCTCCTCTCTACCTTTAGTTGAAGACTGATGTGTTCATATTGGATAGTGTTGATTTAAGCACATGTTAAACTTAATGCATAATGCATCCACTATATATAGCTTGATAAAGAGCATTGTGTCAGGCCGGGACCAGCCCCATACATTGTGGGGATGAATGTGCCGCTTGCAAAAGTTCTTTCTTTTTGTTCCATTTAAGCACCGTATTAAATCATAACTATGACTGTGACTGTACACAGGCTCAAGGTTATGTTTCTAAATGCAGCAGGATCAGAAATCAGAAACTTAATTAGTGTGCCGCGTTTGTTCTCGGGTGAAAAGTTGTTCCCCCCAATGGGTCTTGAGGGAGGAATATGGAAGCAGAGAGTGGGAGAGACCGAGAACATGTGAGACAGAGTGTGTGTGTGTGTGTGTGTGTGTGTGTGTGTGCGTGAGAGACGCGGGGAAGGAAAGAGGCAGATTGATACTGCGCACACTCTTAGAAATAAAGGCGCTAACCAGAACAACAACGGTTCTTTGGCTTGTCCCCATTAGGGAACCCTTTTTGATTTATAAAGGTTTCACTTGGAACCCTTTCAGAGGGTTCTACCTAGAAACCATCTGTGAAAAGTTTCACCCAGAATCCCTATGAGAGTTTCTAAAGGAGAACCCTTCTGTGATGTAATGGTTCCACCCAGAAATCTCTCTGTGGGTTCTATCCAGAATCTTTCCACCTTCGAAGGATGCCAACAAGAACCCCCCCCAGGTGGTTCCATCAAGTACCCGTTTATATTCCAATGGTTTCATCTAGAACTCACCCCTGGGGTTGCACTGACAACCTTTTGATATTTCAAGGATATTATCTAGAACTCGTCCCGAGGATCCCTTTATATTACGAGGGTTTTATCAAGAACCTAACCAGGGGGTTCTACCAAGAATGTTTTTTTATTTTTTATCTAGAACTCATCCAAGGGATTCCCCTGAGAATCCTTTTATATTCCACTGGTTTGATCTAGAACCTACCCCCGGGGGAACTGCTTTTTATATTATAGTACAAAGAACAATTGATGAAAGAGTTCTTGATGGATTTCAGTAATCCTTGAAGAACTCTTTCTTCAGAAAAGGGTTCTTAATGGAACCTTCAGTCTTACAAAAAAAAAAGCCCTTGACAAACCCTTTCTTCAAAAAAGGGTTCTTCAGACGCAAATGGTTCTGGGTTGAACCTCAGCCCTTCAGGAAGAACCCTTTTGGGACCCTTATTTCTAAGAGCGCAGAGACGTATGGCATCCCACAGTGTGTGCGTGTGTGTGTGTGTGTGTGTGTGTGTGTGTGTGTGTGTGTGTGTGTGTGTGTGTGGACACGTGCACATGTGTGTGTTTTGGCCTCAGCATCCCTCTGTGTTTATCAAACATATTACAGCTCCTTCTAGATTCCTCACCTGCACACCCCCAGCCTGCTACATATGGCCCACCAATCACAAAATAAGGAATCATGCATACATTAGCATAGCTAATGGCCTACCCTCTCCATTTAATATGCAAATTTCCTGAAACATTACTGAATGCCGTCTGTTCTAAATGAATAAATTTGAATCGCAATTAGAATAATCCTTTATAATTAATGAAAACTGTCAATTTTGGTTCATAAGTAATTTGATTAAAGTGGTGATGGGACACTTATGAAGTTCATCGGGCTGCGAGGAGTGTGAACACACACTGCATGCATGCAAACACACACACAGCTGCATGACAACCAACAGCAGGGCCAGGGCTGCATTATTGATGAAGATGATTAATAAACTTATGAAAGTGGTTGTCACACACGCCAGACCCTTCTTTCTTTCTTTTTTTTTTTTTTTTTTTTTACCCAACACAACTTCTTTCCACTCCTTTACCGCCGCGGAGAAACAACAGATCAATCACGCCTTTCTGCCACCTGACAGAGAGGGAAAAGTGAGGGAGTGATTGAAAAGGTTCCCCGGCCTCGTGGTGCTGTGTCAGTGGCCTGTCTGTCCGGTGGGAGACACTGATGGACTGTCGAGGCGGAGGGAGCGCCGCACACACACACATGCCAAGTCATTACAAGGGGGTTGAAACGTTTCCCTGTTGTTTCTCGCAGGGGGGGACGGGCAGTGCTGCTGTTTGCTGGGTTTTTATCAGTATATAGTAACACGTTATGAGGAGCATATAGTTGAAGAAGAGTAACCGTTCATCAACATCCCCTTCTTCACCATTAACTCTCTCATGCTGTGCCATGCTGCCACTGAAGCGTGTAATGGTGTCACTTAAATTAGGGTCACTCAACTGTGGGAAATTGTTGCAATGTGTATCTCTTCCCCTTGTACCGCATGTATATGAACGTGAGGACGCTGGTGTTTGCGCGACAACACGAACATGGGTGTGTGTGTGAGCGTGTGTGTGTACGCTGAGTGTGTTTGCATGGCTTCAACCCAATAATAATGGTCCAGATAGTGTAGAGCCTCGCAGACTAATTAGCCATATCACTGAGAAAATAGCAGCCTGCTAATTAATGGGTATTATGGCATTTCAGAAGTCACTGCTCTAATTGGGAGGGAACTGAGCCTCGCATTTCCATACTGCAGTAATACCGGCTTTATCCGCCTGTCTATCTGTCTGTCTGTCTGTCTACCTACTTGGCATGCTTGCTTTTAAACACAATCCTCCACATGCACGCCGGGAAAATAATTATCCTGCACATGCTCACATTTTTAGACGCACACATACACACAGAAATGCACAGGATTTATTTAGGTAAATGTATTTCAAATATGTATTTAATTACTTTTGAGTATTTTGTAATCTCTGTTTTTTCAGGGCAGGAAAAATAGGACATAATTTGTAACAACATACTTTAAGAGCTTGTATTTATGTATCTGAATCACTTAAATACATTATTAAAAGCTACTACAAGGAGTTTTTAACTGGTCGTGATACAGTTTCAATTAAATACTGATGCTTCTATGTGACCTATGTAAACAAACAAGACCCTCCATGAGAAGATCGGCTATTTTTATATAGTTATTCTTTATGTCTGCCATCGGGTCACATCCTTTGTGAAATCAGATGAATCAACCTCTGAGGGTAGTACTGCTTTGTACCATTTTGCTTATAAAGTTGGAGATCTCAGAAATCGACTTACTCCACAACTTTTACATTTATCTCTTTTGTAAAAGACCGGGCATTTACCCAGTCTTATTGTCATCTGGTTCCAACATGTACCTCTGAATTCACAGCCTTCCACCTCCAAGATATACTGACTGACCACTTCAGATCTGTGACGTGGGAAATTAACGGAGCTCATCTTATCAATGGAGAGGTACAATATGTAAGAAGTGGCTACTTGCCAGATTCTTACTCCAAACAAACAGCAGCATATCATCAGAGTAACCACTAACTGCTGCTAACTGTCGCTGCCCTTAACTAGTAGACTCAGCAGCCTCCCAGTGACCACAGCCAGACTGGGACCGAACACAGGGAACACAGTTCCGAGGTGATTTACAGCAGCTCCGACCAGGACACAGCGGGACATGAGGGATTCCGGCAGGGAGAGGACAGAGAGGGGTGTCAGGAATCTGTCCTCACCCACCTCCGGAGGCCTGAGTGGCCGTTATGGTGGAGAGGAGGAGATAAACCCGGAAAGAAAACCCCCCTCGGTGTTGTTGGACTGAGGGCAGACTGGACTTTATGGTGACTCACTATCCCCTCTTGAGGAAGTATGAGAGAAGACGGGCCGGGGCTCGCTGGTTAGCATGCTAACGTCAGTAGATATCTCTGCAACACAGCATAATGTCAAAACTGTTTCTTCACACTGTTGATCATTTCAGTGAACTTTTGAATGTTTTAAACTAAATTTCTGACACACTGCTCCTTATATTGATATTCAGTTTTATATACTGTATTTTCAAACCACAAATTAGTTTTGTTGTGCAGTATTTTGTGCCTTACTTTGATAAATTTATTGGGCAAGTGTTGCCCAGTGTACTTTATGATGTATTTGTGCCCATCTCTGGACGTATCCATACATACACTGCCAAGTTCTTCCACATAAATAGAGCTACTTCAGCCACAAGGGGACAAGAGTCATTTATTTTTGTAACCTCTGACCCATAATCTTATATGTGTATTCTGATCAAATATCTTTATATTGCTTTTAGAGGAAAAACGCCTAATGGAAGTGAATTGGTGAGTAATATAATCCATCTGAATAATTCTCTGTATCATTTTGTATGTGTGTGTCTCTCTGATACACATGCATACATGCATATCCCCTATAGATTCCTCTTAACCCTATCAGACGGTGGGACAATCAAAATAGATTTGCATTCAAATGCCACATGCTCGGTATCAAATATCAAATCAAGCCCGAGTCACTGAGACAGACAGACAGTCATCTCCTCCCCTGCACCTCCTCCTCCTCCTCCTCCTCCTCCTTTCTCCTCTCAGGGTCCCAGGGACTCCCATTCTCCCCCGGACGAGCTCTATCGAGGAGTGACAGGCTGTGGCCCGGCCTTGATTGACAGCCTGTTGATGCTTCTCTTTCCACTGCACATACACACACACACACAAACATCTCCTTCCACACACACATGCTCCACCACCTCCCCCTGCGCGTGCACTGGTCTGGGTGTCAGTGATAGCCCCTGGGCTAGTGCCCCGCAGGCTGCACAGCACTATACATACAAATCACAGTGTGTCAGCCTTGTGAATGGGCCCATTTTGACTTTGTCCTTGTAAAGTCAGGCCCCCCTTGAAGCAGGCTGGATCTGTATCCTGCCTCTTTTTTTTTTAACTTTCCCTTTCATTCTCATATGCACACAGAGGCAGATGCATGATGAAACCTACACAAGGGGACATAGTCAGAGTTTGCACACACGTAAATACACATGTAACTCACAGGAAAGGGGAGAAGTATTACAAGCACTGAGCGTAAAAAAAATGTAGTCTATGTACTTGAACCTGGTGAGTTCTTTATGGCTTATTAGTGTGGTTATTTTTTGCTTTTTTGTTGTGTTTTTGCTGTTAGGACATAGGACAGGTTGACAATAATGCCACTTAGGACATAAATATTGAGTCGTCACAGTCATATAAACATAATCCCTTTTTAATCATCACCTTTGAGCCGCTAGAAATGTGTGACAGTGGTTGTATCTGCAGAGACCCTGCCCTCTGCCTGCATTTCCTTTTTAAACTCATTATTTTGTTGCACTCGGGACGCTTTACCTTCCCAAAACGTCAGTATTTGACTGATGTTCGATAAAGAGGAATGATATTGGAGTTATATATGATATATATATATGTTATATATATGATGTTTATGTATTTTTAACATATTTCATTTGAGTTGATGAGCTATAAAGATACAGATGTTGAGCTCGAGCGTTTATGTTAAGTATATATGTGTCATTGCATGTCTTGTTTTGTCTTCTGTCTTGTTTTTGACTCAGGTCTTGGTTTGTTTTGGCGTTAAAGAGACAGCTCACCCTAAAAACCAAAAATACATATTGTTCCTCTTACCCGTGGTGCTATTTATCCATGTAGATTGCTTTACACATTGAGTTTACGCTTGTCGTATGAAATGTGCTATATAAATAAAGTTGAGTTGAGTTGAGTTGGTGTGAGCTGCAGAGTTTTGGAGATATCGGCCATAGAGATGTTTGCCGTCTCCCAAATGTAATCTGACTAAATGTCACTCGGTTTGTGGGGCTCAAAGCACAAAAAAATACATTTGAAAAACTAAAAGCAATGTCTCTTTTCAGAAATCATGACTTGGTTACTTGAGATAATCCACAGACTTTGTTGTGATCAGTTTCATGAAGGAAGTACTTTCTTTTTAGAGGAAATAAAGTAGTTCTGGTAGATTCTATCATAGAAAGAAAGTAGTTTCCCACATGAAACTGCTCACAACAAGGTCTGTGGATTATCTCGAGTAAGTGAGCTATGTTTTTTGGAAACAGACACCGGTGTTGAGATTTTCAAATGTATTTTTGTGCCATTTAGTTTGATTATATGATTCAGAGGAAAAATATGCATTATTGCTTTTTTGGGTGAACTGTTCCTTTAAGATTGTTGGTATTTGTTTTGTTGATGTGTATATTCTATATACAGATAAATCTAAATAAAATCCCATAATAAAACAAAAGAAACACACAGGAACAATGTCAGATTTAAATGTGGTGCTAATGGGCAGCACCTCACAGGGGCAGGGTATAAATACATCAGCAACAACACACACACTTAGTCAGTCCACACACACACACACCAGAAGCAGCCAAGACCCGGGGCCTAATCTCACACACTCAGCTAGTACACCTGGTTAATGTTAAGAGGGCAGTTATAGTCAATTACATTCCCATATAACGCATAAACCTCCACCCCGCCTGTGCTGGGAGAGTAATTGAAAACAGACGCATAACGCACCGGGGTCCAGACAAAAAGTCAACTTCCCACCCCTGATTTTCCCATTCACTTCATGTGAGGCTTCCCATTCCATATTCTGGAGTCCTGGGGGCGAATTTATATATATATATATATATATATATATATATATATATATATATATGTACAGGGGGAGGGAGGGGGGTGGGCTGCCATTTGGATATAAGGCAGCGAAAGAGCAGGAGGATATGGAGTCATATGAGGTAGTGCAGAGGAAGACAAAAGGAGTGGGAACGGGGAGATGGCGAGGGCTTTGTCTCCCAGGTGAACAAAGTTAGGGTCGGGGTGAGAGGGTGGCGGACTGGTGGAGGTGGTGGTGGTGGTGGTGTTCTATGTGGGTGGGGTGGAGGGGGGAGGACAGCGGTTGTAAGTAGGAGTTTGAGACTGACAGGTGACATTACCCTGCGTCATGGCTGGAGGGACAGAGGGACAGAGGGCGCGATGGTTATCCAAGCAGAGAAATGTCAACGTCCAGACACCGCTGTGACACACACACAACACACACACACACACACACACACACATGCACGCACACACACAAACAAGAGCTGCGCAGACACACAAGTACACAAAGATCCAGGACAAAGGAGTCTGGAGTCTTTGAGAGTGAAAAAGGCTGGCTACAGTGGGCAGAGATGAAGAGATTACATCCTCTCCATTTAAAAAAGGAGGAGAATAAAGAGACAAAGCAGAAGAAAAGGCGAGGAGTCACTGACTATACTATTACGAGTCAACAACCTTGCATTTATTCATTTTATTCATATTGTCTGCTCCCTAAACATGAGCTTCCACCCTTTTCGTGAAGTTGGTTGTCCCTTTTCAATCCGTTCTCTGCCATTTTCATTAAAGCCTAACCTAATTTTGGCAAAGCTTATAAAATGTCCATATTGCTGCTCATTCGACCCCATTGATTTAGTGTTTGGTTAAATATTCACGACTGTGGATGCAATTAACATGCTGTTAATGAATAATTGATCGCATCTTAAGCGGCCATAAAACTCATGCATATTAATTATTGAAACAGGAAATATGAAAAAAAACAACCTTCCTTGTTTTGCCTCAATCAACGTTCTTTCATTTTGTTTCTTTAGTCAGGAAGGCCTGTTGAGAGCGTTCGAGGGGGAAAAGTGCAGCTCACGAGTGTGTGTGTGTGTGTGTGTGTGTTGTGTGTGTGAGGAGACAGGAGGCAGAAAGTGCTATGAACACTATGCAAATGCCTCCCGTAAACACCGCTTTAACAGCTCTCGTATGCATTTAAGCTGCCTCTGAGTACATCCATTTAGCTCGTACATACATCTCGACGTGTGTGTCTGTGCGTCGTGCGGCTCGGTGTGATGTGGAGTACAGTTGTGTTTGACAGCCGCGGTGTGACGGAGGTAGTGGCTGCCTGTTTTGAGAGGCAAGTGTTTACCAGGGGGCGAACACACGCACAACAACAAAAAAACAAATCTAGTGAACATGGGAGGCTTGTCAGCGCGAGACTGGAGATCAGTCAGCCAACAATGAGCTTTCCTCTCCCACTGTGTCTCTACCAGTGTTTGGTTATAGGCTGATGTCACCCCTGGCACCTCCCCGGGCTCTGGTGAGTGGAGAACAATAGTGGAGAGAGGGAGATGAGGGGGCGGGAGTCAGCCTGGATGTGCCTCGCACTAATGCTGCGATGCACCTGTGGTTCAAATTTGAACCAGTAAGGCACTGGTACCTAGAATTCATCACCGATGCCTTTTTTAGGTACTTCACTCTCTCTGTAATGGTAAATATGTCATTTCAGTTGCAAAAAATAAATCTAAATTTACCGCTGTTGCTTATGTAGAACATTTTGTTATTTATTTAGGCCATTTTAAACACCACAGCCTGCAGCCTGCCAGCCTTCACTAAGGCATTTAACACTGTCCTGTGCGCCTCAGAGGAAACACATGTTATATCCTTCCTGTTATTTGTTGTTGTTGTCAGTTCTACCACATTGTTTGCATACTGTAATATTCCCCTGTTAGTGGCATGCAATGAATACTGGTTTCATACTAATGTTTCAGACGTATTAATGAATCTCACATACTGTTTCAGTGAGATAAATAACATGTTTTCAAGGAATTTTGGACACAGTCAAAATTTGAAAGTCGGAATTTCTGAATTCCCAGTTGAAAATTTCACCTGTAACATTCCCTGGAGTTGGTTTGCTGACTCGGAAAGTTGGTAAAACCTCATCAAGCCTGACGTCAAATTCCAATATGGCTGCTCTCTTTGCGTTAACAGCAGTGAAAGTTGTTTATTAGCACTTGTTTCTCATTAAATCAGTCTTACAAACAGTGTCACTATGATGTTAGTATGTGCAAAATGCAGCAGAATGTGTTATCAAGCAGAGAAGTTTTTTCCCTCTTTGTTCTACTGGAATACAACGAACTCCAACCCAGTTATCTCCAACAACAACTTATCCAACAAGCTAATTTATCCCCTGAAGATGTCCAAAAATGGTCAGTGCCTCACTTCAATTTTGTTGTCCATGACGGACGGACGCATGCTGATGGTTGCTGCGGCTGTGCAGTGGATTTGGCTTTCAGGCCAAACACCCTCTTCAGCTTTGACATTGTTTTCTTCACTTTTAAACAACGACTACAGCTGCTGAAAATCTGGCATGACTCAGGCAGAAATCATGTTAATAAAGGAGGTAATATTAAGGTTTTATTCATGTCAACATTAGTCACGTTTGCCGACTTCCTTCCTCAGTCTCTTACACAATTATAGCAACTATCTCGCAACAACTAGCATGGAACGCACCGTTACCTTGAAAAATTTTTGATTTATCTGCATTCAAACATTGCTAGAGACATTTGGGACAATGTTCAACTAAATACATAACACGTCTTGCATTTTTAGACATTTTAAAGTAGAAATGTTGCATATTATAGCTTTAAAAGTACCGAGTTCAGTACCCAAGCCTACCTGTGGTCAGGTGAATATTTGACTTGCTTACCCCACGTGTGTGTGTGTGTTAGAGAGCAAAACTGTGTGTTTGCACACAGTTTGGGGGGGTTAACTTCATTATCCGCACATCCTTCGCTCCTAAACCACTCTAAAATGTCTCGACATGAAAAATACATCCCAGAAGCAGCCACACACTCCAGGAAAACACCAATTTACATCGTCGCTTGTTATTTATTTAGCACTCAAAAAGCTCTTGGAGGTGTGTTGTGTGTGTGTGTGTTACATGTGTGTAATGTGTGTGTTACCCCCCTCTATCTCCTTCTCCGGCACCTAACTAACTACTCTGCGATGTTGGTGCCTGGAAGCTAAAAGTGACAAGCCGTCAATTGTGTTCCAATATTAACCCCCTCTCAATGTCTGCGTGCCCGTCTTCTTCTCTGTGATGTTGGCTTGATCAAAGAAGCGGCACTTTGGCAAAAAATAACCAGGGAGAGTGAGATGGAGGACACCATGCTGCTTACAGACTGATGAACGACGGCCGGTCTCTCTGCAAAAACACTGTCCCCCCTTCTTCTTTTTCTTTGTCTCTCCTTCTCAGTCTTTCTCATTATCTCCTTCTCTTGGAGAGGCGACATGAGGCGTTGGCTGAGCATGATTCAATATATACAGCCAGGCGGTAAGTAGTAGTTCATGAAGTGTACGGTATACAATTTTATGAGGTATGCTCGAGCTTTTTATATGGAGAGGAAGACAGCGCCCGCCAACATTTTTTTTTTTTTTTACCTTATTTCGTTCTTACTATTCAGAAGAGAGATTGAAAGAGGGCTGGGCGGGGGATAAAAGAGAGAAAGCAGACCACCAGAGAGACAGAATATGATAGAAAGATGCCCTGTGTCTGTGTTTCATCTTATCTTAGCAGGTTCACCTAACGGTGAGATTCCTCAAACGCACCTTCAGTCATCGGCAAGGGGGGGCTGAAGGGAAAGGGACGGAGAGAAAGTAAGCATACACACACACGCATACACACACACGGAGAGAGAGGGAGAGATGGGAGGTGGTGGATCTCTCTGTGGCTAATTCTCTGGGTGTGGGAAAGCAGAGCACCTAACACAGGTTGGCCTGGTTTCAGTAATGAGTTTGATTCTTCTCTCTGCCTCCTCTGTCTCACTGGGGACTAAGACTGCATAATAACATCCTCCATACACACACACACACACACACTCAAACACACACGCACACAGGCACAAACAGGTCTATGGGGAGCTAATTATTCTCACCTGTGTTAATTATTGCTGTAAGCCAATCAGCGGACTCTGTGCTAATTAGGCAGTGTTAGGTCTGATTAGTGTTTTGCAGCAGGCCCACTCAAACTGTTATCTACCATACTAGTCCCCTCAGGCGAGAGAGGAGAGAGGAGAACAGGTGGAGGCTTGCCCTGTGTGTGTGTGTGTGTGTGTGAGGGTGTGTGTTCGCTCATGCTTAATAATAAATAACTAAGGGACAGCTTAAATTCACAATAAAACAAAGTCTAATCAGTTTCTTTTCGATTCAAACTTATATTAAAACCCTCAGAAGTCTGTTGGCCCATTTTTGAATTTATATACCACATTGATGAACGTTTACCAATGTTTGGTATCTTTTTTTCAGCACAACATCGCCTATATGACCCGACAATTAGTTTTGCACTTTGATGCATCAACCAGAGGTGGGAGTCTGTGCAAGTCACAAGCAAGTCTCAAGTCTGTAATATATTTACTGCACTAAATCAGAAAATGATCATGACTTGTCATCAGGGATTTAGGAAACATGTTAAGCTGAAATGCTGGTGTTTCTGACAACAACATACAGCCAGCATGTTCTCATTTTTTCCATTCTGGTCCAGAACGTCTGTTTTTGTTTGCCCGTTTCATGTTAGTTAGATGCAGAATGTTTGTTGAATGAGTTGGTGTCAGTTTATGAGTCGTAAGAAATCATTAATAATCTTTTAGAAAGAGTAGATGTTTATAAATTGAGCAATATGTTAATAGCGTCAGTGAGACAGGCAGACACTGAACTCTAACTCAGACACGGTCTATTAACCCATCTGTCTAAAGTGCTTCTCATATGTCACTGCATACCGTTGTTCTCTTCTTACTACCATCATTGACAACATGATCCTTGAATCCAAATTTTATTATTTTTGGACAAGCCCCCACCATAACAGATTCCTCGAGCGATGGCCTCTGCAGTCTGCAGTCCTTTCGAGTCATCTGTCGAACTCAAGTCTCAGGTCATAAATACCAAGTCAAAGTGAAGTCGAGTCTTTTATTGATGTTAATCAAGAAAGTCTCAAGTCCTCAAATTGTGATCCAAGTCCCTCACCTCTGGTATCAACATATCGGACCCAAAAACACACAAAACACATAAAATATGATCACTTTTCACTCAGATGTGGAGATTTCCTGCTTGTCTTTATATATTTTCATATTAAACTGAATTTTTGGGTTTTGGACTGATGTAACAAGAAACTTAAAGACATCATGTGGACCATGAGAAACTGGGATGGACTTTTTTTTAGATTTCACAGCCACAGATTAAACATTTCAGTTAACTTGAATCTTTGTTCTTATTTGATAACCATTACTCAATAAATACTTCTATAGCAGCAAGTAAAAATTGTCTTTGGGCAAGTAGATTTCTGACAAAAAAAACATCAATGTTTAACTCTGAATGTGACATAATTTTAATGCTGCAACGTCTTGAACTACTCGCGTGATTTGATCAAGCTGGTGTGATCTGAGACTTTTGAGGATTAAACAAAACAGCGCGTGCCATCAATCCAACCAGTCTCTGCCCTCTGAGTTAATTGGCCCCTGGTTTGGGGTCACTTCTTTCATCTGGACAAACAGCCCCCGTGCCCTTTTAGTTAATGAGGGCTGAGGTAGGATCACTCCTGTCACTAATGGCTCCTTTTTGCCAGGATAACCCCTCGGATTGATCCGCGCATCACACATGCAACCCCCATCCTGACCCAGGAGCGCCGCAGCTTCTGTGTGAGCGCGTTTGGCAGGGAAAACAGAGAAGAAAGAAAGACGGGAGAAGAAGTGGTAAACCTGTAAACGGAGGGTCTGTGGATGATCTCCCAGCTGAGAGGAGTGAAAAAAGGGGGAGAAAAAAGGAGAAAGGATGAGAGGAGGAGGAGGAGGGGGAGAAGTTGGAGGAGGAAACCTTCCTCTTATGACACGATTGATTTTCTTTCAGAGGCTTGAGCCTGTCACTACTGAACACTTGGTCCCCCACTCCTCCTCACACACACACACACACACACACACACACACACACACACATGCACACATGCACAAACTCTGTGCCCTGACCTCCACGTGTGCCTGCTGGTCCATACTGGGTCTAATGACACCGGGGCCTCCCACAGATCAATACCAAACTGTCACTCAGCTGGCAAGCACACACACACACCGCGAACACACACAAAAGCAGCCGGACAGATGCAGACACACACACATGCGAGGTAGGCTATGCGTTTGCACATTTGTGTATGCTGGAAGCGATGTTTTCTACAACCTCAGCAGATGCCCTCCTCCTCCTCCTCCTCCTCCACCTCCTCCCCCTCTCCTACGCCCACACCACCCCCTACACACACACACACGCAGACTGGACCAAAGCCATATTCTCTCCTTCCTCAGCCGTTTTCTCACCCTCCTGCTCCCTCCTCTCACACTGAGAGTCTGCTGGGTCCTGATGTAATATTGATGAGCGAGGATGGAGGCCCTATAAAAAGTGATAGGTCCTTGTGATTGTAAATTATAAATTGTCATTGATTTAACGTCAATTCCCGCATGCAGACGCGCACACACGAGTATCAAAATAGACACACAACTGCTGCCCAGGAGAGGCAGAGGAGAGTCCTTTTTTTTTTCCTCCTCTTCCTCTAGTCTTGACTAACTTACTCCACGTCACTCACTGCCATCGCTCCTTCCTGTTTCTTTTCTTCTTTTCAACCCCTCCCTCCCTCTCCCTCCGTTCCCTCCTTCACCGCTCTCCTCCTCCTCTTCAACAATCTCAAGCACCCATCCGCCTCTCTCCATACACATCTCAAGTGCCACTTAGAAAACCAGACTGGGGCTATGAGCCAAACTCTCTCCTCTCTCTCAGTGCTTCTGTGTTTGTCTGCGTGTGTGACTTTTGGGAGATCAAGATCACTGAAGAAAAAAAAAAAGAAAAAAAAAAAAGTCACCCCTAGCTGCTTGTTTTCTTTTAATTCTGGACACTTGTGCCGGATAATTTACGTCCAACTGCAAATCTGTTGACTGTGAAAAGCTCTGGCTAAAAACATTTGTTTGTCTCTGTTAAATCACTAATTATAGCCTGGCACAACACAGGGCAGATGCAGGCTAATTCACCATTAGGCCGTTTGGTGTTTATTAAACTTTTATAATGTGATCACTCTGATAACGGCACAATTGTTTCCCTGGGCGTGTGTGATTATACTGTTGTACCCCTCTGTCCCCTTGTAATGGCTCCCGCCGAGTGCGTGTGTGTGTGTGTATGTGTGTGTCTTGGAGCTTGCGGAGCAGTGTTTTCCATTTCTCATTAGAGTGGCACAGACTCCTGCTGCAGGGTCAATGGAGGGGGAGAGGGTGTGTGAATGTGTGTGTATCTGTTTGAAGGGGGAGTGGGGTGGGTAATGAGCGCAGGAACATAATACTACGGCGTCCATTAATGCTCTGAGGCAGTGACATTAGGCATACTTAACTAATAGAGCCAGTCTCTGCAATTACCCACTGTTATCTCTGCAGCTTTAGAGGGGAACCGGCTTTAATAAATGTTTGTAGTGATGTGATAAATGCCAGGTTTGCTCATTTGTAATCCACACTGCCGGACAAGGGGAAGCGGGCGGATCTAATTGTTTTCCTCCAGATTGGAGGAGCTCAGAGAGAGAGAGAGAGAGAGAAAAAAAAAAACGTCTTTTCCTTTTGAGAACATTTTCCTCCAGGTACATCTCTGTTGTCTATATCTCTCTGCGTCTCTCAGTGGGGTACTGTTACAACTGTCCTCCTGTCAAACAGAGAAAAGCGGTCCGCACGCGACACTCACTGTCACGTCTCTGCCTCCTCTTTTTCCCTTTTCCTCTCATCTCTCTTTCATCCCGGCCCACATCAGAGGCGCGGCCGTGATTGTGTGTGTAAACATCTTGTCATGCTAACACGGGCGTCATGACAGAAGAGAGACGCGCTTCATTAACGGCGCGCTTGTAAGTTTGTCTTTGTGTTTGAACGTGCGTGTGTGGGCTATATGTCTGTCCATACGTGCTATTTCAAGTGTGTAATAGAGTGTGTTTCTTGAATTTTCAAGGGTCAGCGGCAGACACATAGAGGAGCTATGTATAAGCTGGGTTCTTTTATTGTACAAATGTGACACAATTTAAGGGCTAGCTGAAGCTACAATCCCTGCAAAAGTGGAGTTAAAGGGACAGTTCACCCCAAAATCAAAAATACATATTCTTCCTCTGGCCTGGCCTTGGAGATATCGGCCATAGACGTGTCTGCCTTCTCTCCAGTATAATGGAACAACATGGCACTCGAGCTCAAAGCACCAAAAAACTACATTTGAAAAATTTAGCATGAGTGTCTTTTTCCAGGAATCATGACCTGGTTACTCAAGTTAATCCACAGACCTTGTGATGAACAGTTTCATGTAGGAACTATTTTCTTTCTGTGGCAGAATATATTGGAACTACGGCTGTATGTTGGCAAAAATCTGGTGTATGATATGTATCATGATACAGGGGTTATGATTCAATATATTGCAATATATAATGGTATGGTGTGCAAGGTGTTGTATTGCTATTTTTAAATCTAATTTTAGGAAAAGAGCACACTGCCACATGCATAAAATCTGAGTTTAAAAAGTTTTTTTAATGCAATATATTTGCTTTGGGTCAGGGGTTTAAACACAACACAATATGAACCACTGGCAAGAATCTTTGCATGTATCACGATATCACAAATTAACACAATATCACAAAACATAATATCATGATACTCAAGTGTATCAGTTTTTTCTTACACCCCTAGCCGGAACTACTTTCTTTCTACTAGAAAGAAAGTAGTTCCATCATGAAACTGCTCACAACAAGGCTTTTTGATTATTTTGAGTAAACAGGTCATGATTTCTGGAGGGAGACACTGGTGTTGAATTTTTCAAATGTGCTTTTTGGTGCTTTGAGCACCACAAGCCAAATGCAATCTAATTCCATTATACTGGAGAGAGGGCAGACATCTCTGCGGCCGATATCTTCAGAACTTGGCAGCTCACATTAAAACACTCTAGATGGATTAAAAGCTCTATGGGCAAGAGGAAAAATATGTATTTTTGATTTGGGGGGTAAAGTGTCCCTTTAATACCTTCTCTGTGTCAGCTTCACTCACAATTCCGACCACTTTGCCAAAGTCAAATTCAAGCACTTTTCAAGGATTTTCAAGGTGCATTTTCAAGCTTTTCCAGCACCTTACAGCTGTGGTAAATTATGTATTTATATACATACTGTATACCCAGAATGATTATTTCATTTCCTCATCACATTAAATCAGGTGTTATTATGTTATAAACAACCAAAATTATGTTTTGTGACTTTATTCTATAGAGGAATGAGGAAAAGGAAGGGAAGAAGGAAAACACGTTTGAAAATGTGCAGATCCAAGTACTTTTCAAACCTTGAAAACACTGCATCAAAATTCAGGTGTTTTCAAGGATTTCCAGCACCCGTACGAACCCTGTTCACTCCAGACTCCCCTCTGAATATCTACCACAAAGACTTACAGTCAATTAACAAGCAAGTAATCACTCGCTACAGAGAAAAAAACACCAACAATTTCACCTCCTTGCACACCCCTCACTCTTCTGGCAGTAAATCTTCTCTGTTTGTGTGAAGACAATAGCCAGAGGAAGAGAGAGAGGGAGTGGTGTAGCGGGAGAGAAAAAGAGGGTACAGGAGGGAGGCAGGAGGAGAAAGCAGTGCTGTTAATTGTTTTCCAGAAAAAGGTTGCGAAGGTCTGCACGTTTGAACTGAATGTCACCTCATGTAAATCACAGCCCGCGCACTGGAGAAGCCAATAACTGGGATAATTAGCGTGACTCCTCTCCTGTGCCGCACGCAGAGATCGAGGAAGAACACGCCGCTGCTGCCGAGGAAAGAGCGTTCAAACGCGGGGAAGATTCCAAGTGTGATTAACCAAAAAACCTTCAGAGTTAAATCTGGAGTTTTGAGTGGGAGGACCAAAGAAAAAGACACATAGACAGAGGGGCAGAAAGATAGAGAGATGAAGCAGAGAGACACATGGATGGAGAAGAATCACAGAGACAAACACAGAAGGAGACGCGGAAGAAAAGGAAACGAGTGAACATTCCTCCCAGCGAGGTCAAGCCACTCGGTAAACAAACAAACAACGTTAGCAGCACACACACAAAGGGGGTGAGGCGGTGTAAAACAACAAAGTGTCTCAGTCGATTGCCTACGCCTTACTTTGTCTCCCCTCATCAGTTACATAAACACAAACAAAGGCCTTTAAATTCAGCTCGGCTTTTTGAAGTGGAACAGTGACATGTGCTTGGGTCTCATTTGTTGATGATTAATGCAAAGAAAAAAGAATATATTAGGAATGTAAGAATATATCATCCCTTTGATCGAACTGTGCTGTTGACCATAATTGTCTGCATGTTGACGTCGCTGCTTTACGTTTAATTACGGCAGAGACACTCCCTTGAAGATTTCCTTTTGTCTCGTAACATTACAGCTCAAATTAGTCAAGCTCAATGTCACAAAACTCATATATGAAAAGGCTGAACTTGAAATAATGATATGGTGACTAAATAGCCTATATACATTTTTTATGTTTTAAAAGAATATTAAAAATCATTTTGCGAGCAAAAAGAAAATCTGGCTTAGAATAATCAGAGGATATTAAAGGGACAGTTCACCACAAAATCAAAAACACACTTTTTTTCTCCTGCCTGTAGGGCTATTTATTCATCAGATTCGTTTGTTTGTTTTGGAGATATCTGTGGTAGAGATGTCCTTTTCTCCAGTGTAATGGAACTGGATGGCTTGTGGTCCTCAAAGTGCCAAAAAACACATTTGAAAAACTCAACAGCAATGCCTCTGTCCAAAGATCATGACCTAGTTGCTCAAGATAATCCACAGAACTTGTTGTGAACAGTTTCACGTAGGAGCTACTTTCTTTTTATGGTAGAATCTACTTTCTTTCCACAGAAAGAAAGTAGTTCCTACATGAAACTGTTCTCAACAAGGCCTAAGGATTATCTTGAGTAATCGGATCATTATTTTTGCAAAGAGACACTGGTTTTGATTTTTTCAAATATATCTTTTTGGTGCTTTGAGCACCACAGGCTGCAGAAGCAAACAAGAGTGCCATCTAGTTCCATTATATTGGAGAGAAGGTGTATATTTCTGTGGCCGACATCTCCAAAACTCAAATAGCTCTAAAGGCCTTTGATAAAATCTGTATTTTAGATTGTGTGGTGGACTGTCCCTTTACAAAAATATGTATTTTTATGTACTGAAAAGGATCATTCCTATGTTACAGAGTCTCACCACCACTATCACACTCCGTATCACTCCCTCCCTGTCTCCCCCCATGCCGCGCAGGTTTTCCTTCCATTGTGGCGTGTGAAACTGAGAGCGCCGCTCACAGCGCCTGGCCAGCGATCCATTCTTCCTGGACAGATTGATGGAAAACAATCAACAGACTATACATCTTGCTCGGGCACAGCGGGTCACCAGCGCTCATCCTGGACACCTGGACCCACATCCTGGGCTACAAGCGCTGAGGTAAAGCGCCAGAAGAGAGGATGGGACGGAAGCTGGCTGATGGGAAGTGAGACGCCAGGTTGGGGGGTGGTATATGGAGCTGGCATGAAGGTGCAGTCTGTGTTCTCACTTAGCAGGAATAATCAGTAAACAATGAATCATGAGCAAAGGCTGAGAGCAGGAGCTCTACTGCTCGATGACCAGGCTTGGGGAGTAACTGATTACATGTAATGGGATTACATAATTAGGATACAAAAAAACTGTATTCCATAACAGTTCTAGAAAAAAAGACGTAGAGATACATTTGCTAAAAATGGGGATTATTGGCAAGATTACAATTTGAAAATATAGAGTATTTTAAATTAAAAAAATCTTACACTACTGTAACCCTCTTTTCTTGGTTGCTCTTATTCCCCAGTTCTTCCGGGCTGTGGGTAATAAGTGGGCTACAACATTTCTTTCATTCTCATCGTTTAATGTTCACATCCCAACTTAAGGGTAGCGCAACTTCTCTCTACTGTTTTTGCAGGAGGCACTCTCCTGTGTAACCCTCATACCTGTCCCCACAAAACAAAGGCAGGTAGGAACCAATTAGCTCATAACTAAAGGAAATATGATGACTCCACTTAAACACTGCACATGAAAACATACAAATGAAACAATATCCAAAGTGCTATAAATGACAATGAAATAATAATTTACCAGTAACTCAATAATGCTGTGAAAATATTACTATTTAAATAAATATATAAAGTACCCAGTGCACTGTACTACTTATTAAGAAACACACAATTACACAGCAACTTAAGTAATAAAAATAACCTAAAATATAATGTGTCCAATAATTACATTACATTACAACACATCATGAATCTCTCAACACCACTCTGGTCTCAGTGAAACCACCTACAGTTGCCAATTCATTATCTCTTGAAAAATTTTGCCATTATTTTAAAACAGAATCGAAGAACAACATCACAGTACGGTGACAGTTCCGCCTTCAGCTGTGAAAATGTTGTCATCATCCAGGAACCCAACATCTAATTTAAAGAAACATTTACAGGTAAGACGATTCGCTATAATTAGCAGCTAACAACAGCTAACATTAGCTGCACAGAAATCCACTTAGCTAACTAACCTGTCAATACTACTGCTACTACTGAAAAATACTTTTAGTTTACTTGAAGTTTGACTGTAAAGTGCCAGTAGCTACTTAATAAAGTACATTTAATTACCGTTATTAATCTAAACGTGCATTCACACATAACACAGGAAGGAATATCCAAACAAATGAACATAAAACATCATATTAGGCCATATTTCATATTTAGGTCATTCAAAAGTAACAGAAAGTAATCAAGTTACATTACTTTAATATTGTGATACTTGGATTATGTTACTGACTACATTTTTAACAGGTAATTAGTGATTGTATCAGAATACAGGTTTAAAGTAATCCTCCCCACCCTGACGATGACACAGTGGCTCAGGAGAGGAGAGGAGGAGAGGAGAGGAGAGGAGAGGAGAGGAGAGGAGAGGAGGCCTGAGTATCCTTCACCAAGAGGAGCTGGTGTGTCTATTCAATTACGAGCAGCAACACAGGCAGCCATGTAACACATTGGCTGTGAGAGAGCACTTAGTGGGCCATGCGCTAGACTGTCCACACACATCAGAGCATTGAGAAAACAAAGCATTGCTCCTGCCGCACACACATAACCGTGCATGTCCGAATGTATGGCATCACACCGCGCGGGAGGCACACGCTCGCGCTCTTCACGCCTCATTTGAAAAGCAAATTGAGCGCATCTTCTAGGGCGAGTCACGGACTGAATCCTGGAAAACGTTACTCTTTCCTCACTCGCAGTACCCCCCACACACACACACATTCACACACCATACATGAGAAACTTTCATATGGTAAATATATCTCCATTCTATTTAAAAATCCCCCTACTATCTCTATCTCTCCGTCCTGCAATTTCCAACACCAAAAATGTCTTAAATAGCTCTCAGAGAAGTAGGACGCTACTCATTTGGGTCAGATCTGGCCGGCCAAACCCCTTCATTCTGGGACAGAACAAACACTGACACAAAGGCAGCGGGAACGGCCAAGGAGAGCGGGCCAGGTCAAGCAGGGAATGTCAAGCAGTAATGACAAAGCAGTTTGCAGAGAAAATAGAGCCACAACAGCGCTATTTACAGTAGCTCTCGCCAAAAAACTCCTCATGTCAAGAAGCCCAGAAGTTTTCACTCTTATGACATTTGTAAATTACACTTTATATGCCCTAATAAAGTGTTTGTTACCTGTATTCAGCTGGGAAGCATTAGCTTAACTACCTATAAAGCGTGATAGCAGCTCTGGTTAGTTTATTGGGGAAAGAATTAAAACACAACAACGCAACACACACACACAAACTTGAGCATTAAAAGCACTTATTTCCAGCGTGTTCCCCATTGTTTCCTCACCACAAAACAGTAACAGCTTGTGCTAATTTGATATTTCATATCATGGAAACAGACCCGTGTTTACTCTGAGAATGATGTGCTAATTTTTCGTGAGGTGTTCACAAATGAAAGCGAGCCAGTTGTTTTGGAGGGTGGGGTAAGGGGGTGAAAAGTGCTGAAGGTCTGGATGAGAGAGAAAAGAAGCAGCGCTGTTTTAGAGGCTCCTCGACCTCCAAACTCCCTGCTGTCAATCAGCGCAGCCGTCCGTCCCCTGGGGCTGCGCTTTCCTCCAACCCTGGGGGGGAAACCACCGCAGGGAAAAAAAGAACACAACCAAACAGATGCAGAGAGCTGCAGGTCAACGTGTGTGTGTGTGTATGTGTGTTATATTCCAGCACGCCTGTGGATTCTTCTTAAAACTGCGCATGCGTGCGTCTGCATATGTATTTGTGTGCTGTGTATGAGTTTATCTGAGGGTGAGAGCTGCTTCTCTGTCTATGTGTGTGTGTTTTCATATGTGTGTGTGTGTGTGTGTGTGAGAGGCAGATCTGTGAGGCAGCCAGCACCTGAGGGAGGGGAGTTCTGCCTGCATATCGATGAGCCAGCAACTCTGCCTCTTTGCCCCTGAGCCCTCCACAAACACCACAACCAGCTCAGGGCCAGTCCTTCTCAAAGCCTCCCATAACATCTAATGCAGCTGTCGCCCCTTAAGACTGCACAACAGAAACTGCACATCAACGGGGATAAACAAAAATCTTCTAAAGAGAGAAGAGCCGTGCTGAAAATCAAGGTACAATCTGAGAGGATCTCTTTTCCCACCAAAGAGAAACACCAAAGGAGAGTTACTATCGGGCCTCAGGGTCTCATGACTGTTTCTAACTTATTTTTGTCTTTGAGGGAAATTTAAAGCTAGTGATATGTGGTCAGAGAACAGCATTTAGGGTTGGGCAATTAAGAGACTATATTAGTGATGACTGAGTCCATCAGCAGTTGTTTTTTGTCTTTATTTTGCTAATTTAATGTTCTACACGAGCGATACACTTCTCATTCAGCGGCGCAGTACACGCCTGCTGAGCCAGAGGAAAACAGCCTGAAGGTCCAGAATATTTTCACATCTTACTCTGTAAATTAAGCATTTATTTGGACCAAACCAGAGTTGGTGACTGTTGAAACAGTGGAAAGACTGACCAAGACCAAGGTTTTGATGAGTTTTATTTTGTTTCTGTTTCTGTTTGTTTCACGTCTCACACGCATCTCCCAGCTGAAGACGGCGGGAACGGGGCGTAAATATAGCAATCGACTGCTCCTGGGCTGACATTTGAGTCGTCACAATACCAGAATTTTAAGCTTTGATACAATACTAGTATTAAAAGAAGAGAAAAAGAGAAAAATATTCATTGGCATGATGATATGATATATGTATTTATTTTTTAAATTATCAACCTGCACCTAAAAGTCACTGGATACTGTCTGGTTTTGCTGCTGCAAGTCAAATTTCAGGCAGGACGATAAAGACTGAACTTAAATGAGGTATTTTTACAGCTTTGGTACTTCGGTATGTGTCTTGTTCATGGTATTGTAGTGTGTTTTAAACATTAGTATCAAAAAAATATATATATATATCAATCCTCTATCAGAGACTCAGTAGGAAACTCTGAGAAAAAAAGTGTGAAAGATGGTAAAATGAAAGACTATTCTGCAGAAAATAAACCAGATCCAAGACGTGGGAAAGAAAAAAATATTAATGAAGACTTCAACATCCAGATGTCAAACACATCAGCAGACACAGAAGAAGTAGGACGCTGTACTGTAAGTGTGTTTCCACCTTCTCACAAACACAGTCATGGATATGAAAGTGAAACTAAGCTGAGGGGACGGAAGGCGCTGCCAGTAAACCACATTAGCATCAAATGCAAATGAGAAGGGGGCTAATGGCTGGACAGGTGCAGACTGGGCCTCTAAATGACACACACACATACCACACACACACACACACATATTCGCACGCACACACACACACACACACACACAAATGAGATGGATGAATTAAACATGGGTGGGCTCGGCTTGGGGGGCTGGCAGGGCTGACATAAAGTCAATGACATACATTATTCACTAGCGAACGTTAGCCCAGCCAAGGCAACACATGACCTCTCACCCCAGGAAGTGCATCCAAACATAACAACCAAAACAATGAGGGGGTTCCCCACTACAGATGGAGACAAAGAGGGCGAGACTGACAAACAAGCAGCGCAGCAAAATGCATCAGCTGAAAATACTGCTAGCCCCAAAGTTTAACCCAAAGATTGTATATTAAACACTGGACGGAGCTTCCGGGTCTGAGAAGTGAGGCCTTAAACCTGCATTCTTTCTAACGGCCAGCAGGGGACGAATAACTCTACTCCTCACTTTGTTTATGACCTCAGTAAACAGTTTCCTAATGAGTTTATGATAAATGATCTCAGTCATTAGTTTCAAGTCTTCTTTTACACAGCATGATGTTCATTTTGAAAATGATGACATCATGTAGAGTAAAATTGAGGATAAATCAGGGTATGCTTTAGGCCGCTGCAACCTTGTGATTGACAAGTCATTCTCAGTGAGTCCATCCAGTGCAACACACCAGGCTCACGAAACTCAGATCAAACTGTCAAACTAGAAACTGCTGATCCCATATGGATCAAGTTTTGTTACGGCATTGACTCTTTCTAGCCTAAAATGTTTTTAGAAACATGTTTTATTGCACTGTTTAGTTGTAATACGAAAAAGATTGTGACGAGTGTGTTCAGTTTCCAACGGAGCCTCCTGAAACTCAGATCAAACTTCATTTGTTCAAAAATCTTTGATACGGTACAGATACCTTGGCTTCCATACCAGTTCCTGAACAATACTTTTTTTTCAATACAAAATCCATTTTAAAAAGACAATTACATTGCACATTATGGTACAATTTCTCACTTTAAAGGAAGAAGTGATTCCTGACCTGGTGGTAAAGAACAATGATCTCCATCTCTGGGCAGAACAGAACCGGAATTATTAGATCTTGGTACAAGCATGCTGCGTGTTTCATGGATCACTAACACTGATAAGATTTATTCTTTATGCATAAAAATTTGGTAATGACCAGGATTTTTTTTATTGAAACAATTAGGTCTATGCCATTCAAGTATCAAAGTTTGGTTCCCAGCCCTAGTTACTACATTTCCTATTTCTTGCATAAAGTGTTTTCAGAAACATATTTTAGTGAACTGTTTAGATGTAATTTGAGACACTTTATTGCCAAGCAGGCCGCCATTTTTTCCTGTTGAATGGACGAGCCACAATCAAGCACTGCCAAAGTCGCAGTACGTCACCGGCCCGCTCCACGCTCTTGTTAGTGCTGTGCATCCTCTGGTTGCAAAAAACCAAGATGGCAACCGTGAGGCTTGCAAACAGTAGTCCACAAACCAACGGGTGACATCATAGTGAATTCACATTTGGCTTAACCCCGGTAAAACCAAACCAGGTGTAGACCGAAGGCAGGCCAGTGTTAACAACACACTGTGAAGCTGAGAGTCAGTCCGTTCCACTGGGCTCACAGAACAGGAAACTGTCGGCCATGACATCATCCTCCCCGGGAGGAGCACTTCCTGCCCGACATTCTTCACTCAAGACACACACACACTCTGCAGGAAATGGCTTCTATCAACACACACACACACACTCCTGGGGAAATAAGCAACATCAACGTGGATACACAAGCACAGACACGCATGCAAGGAAATGGGCCACATCAACGACGGGCTGCAGGAGTGTGTGCTAATGCAAACACACACAAGCACACACTCCAAAACAGCTATAAACCTGAAATAACATCATCCGTGCATGTAAACTTGACACCCCCACACACCCCTCCCCGGCGTCCCCGCACCGTGACTGGAAAGAGGAATCATGGGATATGCAGGGCTATCCAGTGGATCCTTATCTCTGGTCACAGAGAGTTTCACTCCCCCCTCCAGAGAGGCTCTCCCTGCCTGGGGGACACCCTGCAGCAGGCCTCGGGGAGCTGGACGGGCAGGAAAGGGCCACGGGACACAGGTGGTAGGAGGCAAGAGAGGACACTTGGGGCCGGAGGGACAGTCATACCCCCAAAGCGGGTAGGGTTGAGAGATTAGTCCATAATTATATGGATGCAGAGAGTAAATGAACAAAATCAGTTCTGTGGGGAGAATTTAAATGGATAGCTGAGATTATTTGAAGCGGAGTTGTGTGAGGCACTTGTCGATAGTCAGCGTGTTACCTACAGAAGATACTGGTTGGCACGCCCCCAGTTTAGAGAAGCAGAGAGGAGAATCAGCAGGGAAGGTGAGCATGAAATGAAGTGGACGGTATCAGCAACAAAAGGTATTTTAGACAAAAAAGGTCCATCTGAAAAAGTCAACATTAGTTTAAGTGCACAATATGTTTAGAATATTTTCAGACATCCTTTTCTGATGGGAAACCTTTGTTATATGCGTCAAATATCACGCTCTCCTAACCAACCAAACTCCATGGGTGAAATGAGTAATTTTACCTCACAGAAAACAAGAGTTGCTGCTCTGCTCCTGCCTCAATTTGTTAATTTGTTTGCGTTATTGTGTGACTTCAGTAAATACCAACTATCCTTTTGAAACACCAAGGTCACACAGCAACACAAACCAACTAAGCTGACCAGCAACTTCTGTGCCCTGCGAGTTAAATTGTTAAATTTTGCCTATGAAGCTTGGTTGGTTTCCAGAGAGTGATATTTGGCTTGTTTAACAACAGTTTCCCATCAGAAAATGCAGGCTGACAGCAAGGTAAAGCACTGAAAATATTCTAAATATAACATACACTTAAGATGACATTGATTTTTTTTAGGTGGACCTTTTTTAGTGGCTAAAATACTTTTGTTGCTGACCCTGTCCACAGCAGTTTGTTAGTGCTGGTACTCCTCTCTGCTCTACTTTAAACCGGGGGCTAGTGACCAACATTTACTCTAGGTAAAACACTGACTATCGATACCTCATTCAACCCCACAGCAAATGATTCAAACTATCCCTTTAAGAAACACTCTGCAGAGAGATGGCAAAGGTGTACACAGGAGAGAAGGAAAATGTGTTTGTGATTTGAGGCCCATCCAGGCACATGATAGACTGACTAGCGGTGGCTGCATATGATTAACCCTACGCTAACCAGAGAGGGATGGAAGTGGAGGTTGGGGAGGGTTAAGGGCTCCCCTCATATTATCCTGCCTCTGTAAGAGGCTAAAGTGGACCACACATGTTTCCCTGGGGAAGACATAGAGAGGCGCACAGGAGCTTCTCACCTTTCAGCTGCTTCCCCTGCCCAGTGTCAAGCACAGACACAACACGTCATGCCAAGGTCTCCCTGAATTTCCGAACTCACCACCTCAGAGGTTAAATACATAAAATATGGCACGAGTTGTCTTCACGTTTGCCCCCGACTGATGCAGATCAGATGGACTTTGAAACCTATCTGAGGAAGAGACAATAGCGTTGCTTGTAAAACTGAAAAGAGGACAGATTGTGGGGGATGCTGCGCTCAACTTCAGTGAAAATCTAAGAAATGTTACAGTGCTTTTTGCTATCATAGCCTAAACAAACATGCTTCATAATTAAAATCTGTATCATATTGCTCCTTGTAGACGCTTTAAAGCCCAAACAAATTCTCTTTTCAACAGGAGGCGAGATAAAGAGAGGGGGGCGAGAGAGAATCTCCCGGTGAGCGCGTACAGTACCCAGAGCGCTGCCGATCCACACTGTACCAGATTTGTTCTCCTAACAATCAAATAAGTTTCTCATTAGCTGACTTTATTTTTCCTCATTCCTGCGGTTTTGCTGCAGTGGCCTGTTTCTCCATCTTAACGAGAGAGAGCTAATTAGGCAATCAGACCCATTACTCTTCCAGAAGAGTTAGAGCTAGCCCAGCTAATTAGGGCTGTAAAATCTAATCATCTCTGCGAAACAGCAGAGGGCTAACGAGCCCTTATTTAACGAACTAAATAACTTCAAGGGTGGAGAGGGGCTGCTGATGGTATTTCTTTATGAATTTGAAGGAGGGGAACTCATGGTAATTGAGTCAGTTTCACCCTCACAGTTGTTTGTTTGTTTATGAATCCCTGATTATTACAACTGCCAAGAATATATTGGTACTAAATGAGCAAACGTATAAACCCTCCTCTGCTTATTCCCCTTCACTCCCCCCCTTTTAAACAAGCCAGCCCCCCCAATCGCTCTGCTCTCACCTGACCTATTTTCCTGTCCAGAAAAGAGTGCTCGCTGGAGAGGAAAACGGAGATATTGCTGTTGTTTTCCCTCCCCCTGTTCTAATTTGTTGTTCGTTAATGCTGCCCTCACACCTGAGCCATTGGGCGTCGGGGGAATACCGCCAGCGAGCGACCACAACACATGCTCAGTGTGGGAAAGCTGTTCGCAGCAGAGCTCGGCCTGTTTCAGCCAAGGTGGCTGTGCTCAAACTGCGGCAAAACTGAAGGGAAAGTTTAACCGTATAACGAGGCGGGATGGCGCCTGTAAGAAACAAGGGCGACAGAGTCACACATACACACACAACAGATGAGAGACTCAACAAGTACGCACACGTGAAAACAAAAATCAGAAATGTGGCACAGAGTGATGGGCAGGCGTGTTGTCTGAGGCCACGTGGTGGGGTGCAGCTGTCTCAGGGAGCGCTGAGGTGAGGCCTTCCGCTTCACTGGAGCGGAACGAGGGTGGCGCGCACAGACACAAACTCACACACATAAATATACACACACACACATATACACACACGCATACATACACAGGTAAAGAGTAGCTTTTGACAGAGCAGCAGCGAGAACAGGACAGCTGTGTTCATCAGATAGCACAGGTCACTGCCTCATTAACACACACACACAACACACTCAAATGTGACAAATTCAAATCAGACATAACACCTAAATAACCCACGGATGCCTTCCTTTTCTACCTGATAATGCAGCTGTTTCGACAGGTTAAAGATCACAAAATACAGTCAGTCAAGTTTTTACTCTCATACTGTCCTGAGCAGCGTTAAATCTGCACGCTCCAACAATTGCTCAAGCATAAACAAATAATTTCCCTCACACTGTACGTCCACGCGTGTGCAACACACACACACAGCACAGGCCGGACTGTAAATCTGCAGGGCTTTTCTTTTTTCCGACTGCCCGTAAATCATGCGTGCCGCTGCTGCATCGGTCAGAGGTACTTTATGACGGCAGGAGAAAGGTGTACACTCAAAGCAAAGTGTGTGTGTGTGTGTGTGTGTGTGTGTGTGTGTGTGTGTGTGTGTGTGTGTGTGTGTGTGTGTGTGTGCAGGAGTGTCAGAAGCAGCAGACAAGCGTCAGTGCCACACTCGAGTCCCTGAGTGAGATTTATACACAGAAACACACACACACTCACACACGCCACGCTGTAGCTGTAACCCTAACTGCTCATCAGCTAAGTCATCAGCCCAACCACACAAACACTGTTTGACCACACTTGAAGCCGAGCTCAACTGCGCTGTGATTGCTCCTCCACTTCACACACACACACACACAAACACAAACACACACACACCACTGGAATATTATTTACTGCTGTTTCACACATTTTGCTTACACAGTCGATTATGGCTGCTGACAACCTGTGGCCTGCTTTTATTGGGCCTGCAGGTTTTATTTCTCCACCAAGTCGCATGTTGATAATAGCTTTCATCTGCTTACGTTTAAATTTAGTCATGATTTTTAGACCTACAGTGTGTTTCTGTAAGGGCGTAAGGGACATGTCCCTGCCAATATCCAGGGATTACTGAATTTTCCCCAGCAATTCCGATCAAAAATTAAAATATAAACATTGTGTCTGTCAATGTTTAGTCATCATTAGCTGGTAGGATTCAGCATTGTGACAAAGCAACTGTGCTAATTATAGATGCAAAAGAAAGATTGCGTGCCCCCCCATTATGCCTCATGTTGGTTTGCTCCACTACCTATCTATACCCAAAATATTTAATATATAAATTAAGTGACTAGTGACAAATCTAGTGAAAGTGGGAAATAAACACAGCTCTTTTATTTTATAATTTATTCCCATGAATGCTGTAATCTCAGTCAGTGTGATTTTTTTCCCCAGGATGGCGAAGGCATGACCTGCCCTACTCTCGCTCTTATTGGCTTACCCTGATATTCTTACCCTAACCCTACCCAAACACACTCCTCATGCTGAAACAGTAGTCTGAACAACAAGTGCGATGTCAGGCAAATAAAGGTGGCAACTCATTTGTCCCTTAAATATGCAGATTTCCTGCTTTTCTACATTTATTATCACATTAAACTGAACATCTTTGGGTTTTGGACTTACAAAACAAGACATTTAAAGACATCACCTTGCACTCTGAAAAGCTGGAATGGACATTTTTCACTGTTCCCTGCAGCCCTAGATTAAACACGACAATCACATTTAATCTTTGTTGTTATTTGATTGCCACTAATAAATCTATTTGTAAAGGGGCAAGTAGAAATTTAAGTTGGACAAGCACATTTCTGACTGACTTGCCAGATGCAAAACATAAACATTCAACTCTGCTAAACCTACTAATTTAAATGTAAGAAACAAATACTAACCAGTCACAGGCAGAGCAGGGCGGGTCATGACTTTGCTCTCCTGGGGGAAAAAAAATGTGTACAGTGCGCCTCAGGCAGCAGACTGACAACCTTTACTATGCTTATGGGGACATTCTCTGTCTCTGTCACAACAACAGGCAACAGGAAAACAGACAGATAACACAGAGGGAACATAGCCGTAGCAGACTTTGTAATGATGAGAAGAAGTAACCCAGTTTGTGTTGTTCACTTGCCAACTCATGAACAACAAGTCCCAAACTGTCCCCACCAACCATGGCATGAATTATCCACCCTGGTGTTTCTGCAGCATTTGCCGCCTGTGTGTTCTGCACACACTCATATGTGCTGTGTTTGTGTTTGCGATGACAGCGCAGCATCACGTCAGCCGAGGTCAAAGGGCAAAGTTTGCTTACCTGTCGATGATGACAGGGTCTGATGGGGTCTCGTTCCTGTTGCCACAACTCTTCTTATCACAGCATCGACTGCAGGGAGAGAAGAGGAGGTTGGGGTGTGGGGGAGTGGGGGGGTGTAGAGACAAAGGGGAGTTAGTCACTGACATGTGAACAACAGAGAAAGCGAGATAAGGTACATCACAGAGAGGGAGAAAAGGAAGTCAGATGAGCGTTACAGGAAAGAGAAAGAGGAGTAAAAGGGCGTGAGACTTTAAGAGACAGCGTGGATTGGATTTCTGTCGGGCTTCTGCAGGTAAGACCGGGGCTCTAGCTGCTACAGTAGGTGAGATCAGCGGGGCGATTTGAAGAAAAAGTTTTTGGAGGAGAAGCGCAAAAGCACTGAGCTTGAATGGGGCTGGATCCAAACTTGAATTAGCCTCCAGGGCTCAGGTTAGCTCCATTTCTGTCAGACATCACACAACCAGACATCTTATGTTCTCTATTTTTCCTCAGTGCTCGTCCCCTCCCTCCATCCCGCCTCTCCCTCTTTCGCTCTTTCTCTCTCTCAGAAGTGGGTCACAGAGTGGTCCCACTGGACCTGGGGAGTAGTGCATGCTGGGTAGAAGGGGGTTGCATACTGATGTGACGAGTCCTTTCTGAATCATTTGACTGCACTACAATGTAACAGTGTGTTTGGTGCCGTCAACCCCCCCCCCCCCCCCCCCCCACACACACACACACACCTCCACTCCTCCCTCCTACTTCCCCCAAAAAGTATCATCACGTCTACCTTTTCTTCTCTGTCTGCTCGTACAGTATGCATGTCTGTGTGTACCTGCGTGCATCTACTGTACGTGTGTGTGAGGAGATGGAGAAAGGCACAAAAGAGAGTGAGAGACGGGGGGGGATTGACCCTCCCCCCCTCTACTTTCTTGAGTCCCTCAGGACAGGAGGCTTGGAGAGCCAGATCAGATTTCTGATCTTGAGCGTTTCCTGCAGCATATGAAAACAAGTGGTCTAAATTGCCTCGTGTGATAACCAGGAAGTGGCTACACTTCGCCACCGGCCATTTTTCTAACATGTAACTCTGCATGTGTGTTTCCAAATGGCTGGTTTGTGAGGGACAATCACATGCTGCGTGATGCTGTTATTGATTGTAAATGCACGCGACGGCCTGTGAGATCTGTGCTTGCTTTAGTATATTTGACTGTGTGAGTGTGTGTGAGTGTGTGTGAGTGTGTGTGTATTACGTGTAATTTGAGTCTGTCCCCCTCTGCACATAGCTCACTGTCAGGACACAGCAAACTGCATGTATTACACAGACTAAGGAGGATGGGTTTGAGTAATGAGCTTTTCCTTGTCCTAATTAGCTGAACATGAGAGGGATGCACAGACACACACACATATACACAGACACATACACACACACACACACACACCCCTATCAACAGAAATAGGCCAGGGCCCATCTCCCCAACCCACTTTGAGGAAAATGATAAGATTTCTATTGTAATTTAGCAGTGCTCCTCATGTCTTTGCCTCCTCTTTACACCAACAGAGACGTCTCCAATGTGAGAAGAACATTCATCTTCATCCCAAGGTTAAAATATTGACTTTACCAGGGGATCTACCACGGATCCCTTCCCGGGACCCCCTACTAAATATACTGCATTGAATATTTTTGCATCTTCTTTTGTTTGCGCTTAAAATTAGCTGCTAAGTCTTCAGCAGTTGTAGCATGGCTAATGTTAGCTGCAGTAACTTCACCCTCTACAGTTTTGGCAGTGGTTTCTGAGGTGGAGGGTCTGTCAGTCTTTTGCTCGTGAAGTTACAAAACACTCCACAACTTTGAATTATAACACAGCAAACTGACCAACATGCTTCAATGACAAGCAGCTAATAAGGTGATTTGTTCATTTTTGGACCTGGTTTGTTTTGTTCAACCACAACTGGCAAACTGACCCATGAATAATCTCTTGACACTGACCGATGGCAACAACCAGGCTTGGGAGAAAGAAACAAGGTGACATTTGAGCCTATTTTTCCTTAAAAATGAGGCTGCGAAAAAATGCATTGGTTTATCAGAAGAGAGGCAATGTAGCCATAAAATAGCTGGTAAGAAATTCTACCACAAACCTGAGGGGACACATTAAGGTTCACCACAAAGAAATTTAGGAAGGTCGGCCAAATGTTGGGTTGTTTTTGAGCTATATTAATCCAACTAGTTTGGTAATAATGTGGTGTAACTTCATGTACACTGTGTATTGGATCATTCGACATGTGTTTTTTTTTATCAGATAATGATAAGATAAACTCTTATGTGAAACAAGTTCCACTAGAATTTCCAAAGAATATTGGTTTTGGCTAAAATAGATTGACTGAAATGTCCAATATAATCTTATGACTTATAAAAAGACTAAAATATCAACAGTTTTCATTGATTAAAAGTAGACTAACATCGTTACAGTTTTCTTTGACTAAGATCAGACACATACACATACTTTAAGCCAACTAAAACCTGACTAAGAAAACAGGTTGACTGAATGTGATAATACTGTAAAACTGAGGACAGTTGTCACAAGACAGAGACTAAAGATTAGAGATTAAAGATGACACTACACTCTGCTACTGTTATGGATAGGTGCTGCACAGTGATTTAGCAGGTTAGCAAGCTCACACGCACAAAGATTCATGGGTAGCCTTTTATAAATGTTGTGTGAATTAAATGTAAGAGATTTTTTTAAGCACAGGCCGACTGACAATTTCTGATAATTTGCCGGATTCATGCTAATGTGTATTTTCAGAAATATTTTATTTAAAAAAACTCTCAAACAATAATTTGGCGCCCCCCTCCTTCAATAACTCTGAGGACACCCTCAGGGTCATGGACCCCCTGTTGAAGATCCAGGGGCTATCCCAGAGATACTCAGTTTGAGGCCTGTGGGTAAAATCTGTCCCCTGAAGAGGAGCAAAAGTTGCGCAGAAATTTATAATTTAAACAAAAAGAGCTTAAATGTGCTCTTCATTCTGTGGGAGCAGTTTACGTTTATGAATCCATGAACAAATTCAGTGATAGTTAATAACTTAATAAGTCAGCTAATTTGAAAATAAAGACTTTCAAAGAAAGATAAGTTATGGGCCTTTTCATAAATAAATAATAAATAATGTTATTATTGATGTTTGTTTCTTAACTGGCCCCTGACCTCCTGTCATTTTGCAAAAGTGGCCCTGGGCAAAGCAAGTTGAGTACACCAGACACAGACCAATGAAAGACAGTTGTAGCTGGGTGGGTTTTTTTTGGTTTTTTTTTGTCTTACCTGCACATGATCTCGTGGGTCAAAAGAACCCGACACATCTCCGGGTTTTTATCCTGGCCCTCGTAGACAATTGCCTAAAGGATGGAAGAAAAATAAAAAATCAGAGAAAAAATTAAAGCGTGATTTCTTTTTTATTTTTTTTTTAATGTGGTAAAGCTGAAAGAAAAAAAAAGTGAGCCACGCTGCAGGGGCAAATAAAAAACAGAAAGAGTGTGTGTGTCTTTCATCTGGGAGTAGTGTTGTCTATCTGGCAAATGTGTGTATCGTGGGAATCCAGTCCTCCTGAACAGGAACGCTCTGTTCTGACAGAGACAGTAAAAGAGAAAACATTTGTGTGTGTGCGTGCATGGCCGTGCGTGTGTGTACTCCTGCGTGTGCATATGTGTTTGTGCGCGCACGTATGTTTATACGCTGTGTACAGTGAGCAGTTGGACTGCCAGACTGGAGTATAGTGCACCATCTGGTCCATACAGCACAGCGTCCAAAAATCTAGTCTGGTTACCCCTCCAACCCCACTCAACATGCTCTCCAGGGCTGTGATCACCCTGCACACACACATACACACACACACACAACACACACACCGATAAACATGCAAACACACACATGCACTCACACAAACAACATCCCCTCCTACTCCTTTCATTCTAAGGCAAACTCTCTTCAAGCCTAATGGCACTAGAGGCAGAATTGGCAAAACAAAAGACCTGATATCAAAACAGCGTTGGAGCAGCTTATTTTCTTCGTTATCTAATTCATCCAAACGAAGAATTCCCTCAGTGTGCGCCAGCCCACATGTGCTGCTCTGTATTTCTTTGTGTGATTGAATTGGCCATAACACACTCAGGGATAGTTTGTTCTGTTTCACATTGAGGAAATGAGGGTCAAGGTCCTCAAAAAGTGAGCTGGCATGCATCACTGTCTCTCTCAAACACTCACACACAACAGCTCCTGCACAATCACACAGCCTCACACACACACAACACACACACACACACACATATATACAGTATGTGCTGCCTTATGAAAACACACAGCAGCCCTGCTCACAGGCTGCTGTGCAGAGGCAGAGTATGAGGACACATGTCCTCTACTTTTCTGGGCCTCTGTAAATGTATTCCACAGGTAAGACAGGTCGTTTATCAAGCCGGCTGTGCTGTGCTGAAGTTGAGGGTCTCAGACACAGGCATGCAGCGGGGGCGAGGGGAGGGTGGTGGTGGTGGTGGGGGTTGCAGGGAGGAGGAGGAGGAGGAGGAGGAGGAGGAGGGGCGCCTGGAGGTGGGGGCAACATTTGGACCAACAAAACCAGACGAACTGATGCACGTGTTTAATTCTTTGAGTTTAATGCAAACCTCTCACCTGTTTAGTCATCGAGTCGATGAGTCGAACGTACAAGTCCTGCTCTGTCCTGATCCCTGCAGACAGAGACAGAGGCAGAGACAGAGGCAGAGACAGGGAAACAGACAGAGATAGTTAAAATGTCACTAGCAGTATTCATATCACATCTGAGGCAAAGCTTTCCCCATTCTGGGGGATATTTTACATCACAAATTTTATTCATTCTGACTTCCCCTGTGAGGCTCTTTATGGAGACTGAATGAGTCCAAACTGTCACTAATGACTTTCAGTATTTGTTGCATTGCTGTCAGTTTGCTGGGAACTTGAAAATTTAATTTACTTTCTTTCAGCCCCGTTGATTTTATCTCTTGCAAACATTTGTTTATTACAGAACTTAATTGTGAAAATGCACGCAGCAGGTTTGTGAATTATATTTGAATTATAATCAATGCAATTAAATTATTCAATGGAGGCAAATAAATAATTAAATAAATAAATAAAAAGGAGGCTGAGGAACATTTTATTTTGAAGCCCTGGGTTGTTTACTGCTGCCAAAGCCAAAGACAGAAGAATATATATTTACTGTAGTAACATAATAATAATAATAATAATAATAATAATAATAATAATAATAATAATAATATACAATAAAGTGTAAATAACAATATTTAAAACATTTTACTAAGCAAATAAAGCACTGCTCTTTCACAATGAACAAGAAATAAACACTCGAAAATGTCGATCAACGCTGTGACCCCCTCAGACGTTTGTTTCCTGAGTTTCCTCTCTTTGGTTTAACGTATCATTCACTCGCTGCTTTTGTTATTGCTCCATAAAAATTATGGAAACCACACTCACCGTTACTGTAGAGGAGCTGGAGTCTATAATGGATCCCATTGTTGGTCTTTTCCCCCGTCGTTTCCTATGAAAATTAAACCAAACAGAGCCGGTCAGAGCAGCTCCTCCTGGGACTTTTTCCTGCGCGTCCACAACTTGATATTTTTAGATTCCCAACATGTTAAATCGCTTCACTTCGTTTAAATCATCCACACAGCAAAAGGAAAGAAAAAAAAAGGAAAGATTCTGTTTGTAACTTTTCTTCTTCTACATAAACTCACCTTCTTAATAATCTGATATTGTGAAAACAACTTTCTTTACAAATAGGCCTGTTTACAACTTTATTATCCAACAGTGGAAATATAAACAGCTTAGAATGTTGCTACAGACATTTAACTTAATTTAAATTTAATAATAATAATAAATTATAATTTGACATAGTTATTATTTCTGTATCCTATAAATCACAGTGTATATAATATTAAAATGTATTATTAATACTGACCAACAGCAGAGGAGCATTTGGATCTAATTAATAATAAACAAGCCGATGCCAAATGCTAATGAATAAAACAAACATTTAACGTAAAACACTCACTTTTAACGCCACTTGCAAACAGATCAATATTACACTTAATCGAACGCTAATATTGATGTTTGTTTAATAAATTAAATATGTTGCCTGACGAGAACACCTGCAGGAACAGGCAACACGCTGAGCTGAGGTGTCAGAAAAATGTTATTAAATACTATACATGGCAGCTGTGCGCAAAAGTGTTCATGCACTTGATTTATTCCTTTTGGTAAATTAGGGCAAAATTGATTTGGAAGGTTTTGTAATTATAAAGAACAGCTAAAATAATCAGAAGTGTGTAAGTCTTTCAGGAAACCACATCTTAAAAATCACATCAGGGGAGCCTTCAGGACTCATGATCCCTGCTGTGTGCGTCTGGCCACTTTGTTAACACACGTCTGGTAATTTATCACTTTGACTTAACAGGCCGGTGTTCTGTGGCAGGCATCACTCCACTAAAATGTATGAATTATGAGCTTATTTTTTAAGATTTTATTATAAACTCTCATATGGTAAAATATTTATTTTTTTTAATTAAATATACAAACTCACCTTTTCCTTCTCTACAAAGTCCACGAAGGTGGTTCTCTCTATCTCCACGGGCTGACCCTGTCTGTCGTATAACGCCAGCACGAAGTGGAAGAAGTTGGACTTGCGGAGGTTGGAGGGCGGCTGTTTCTCGAAGTGTGCCCGAGCAAGACCCACTCCGCTGCGGACACAAGCACAAAACCAGCCCCCGGCCACAACGAAGGCGATTTAAATAAAAAAAAAAGAAAAGAAATTCATTTAATTAAAAAGTGCAACACAAAAGAGATCTGATTTTATAAACCCAAGCTTCAGTCGCCCCTGTCCATTCTAAAATTTGTACATTCATAATTTAATTAAAGCCTCTTTCTAGTGCGCACACACGCCCTTTACAGATTAATCAGCAATAATGAAACAAACACAGGCCTCTAAATGTACAAATTTATATTACAAGCATAGTTTGGATATATTAATTGCTTTCATTGTGTTATATTTATTTTAAACTTGACCAGTCTGATTCATAGTAAATCGTTTTATGCAAAAACTACTAAATTCAAGCTGGAAAAAAATAATGCAATGCAATGAGTCTATGAAAAGTAATCTACTTGAGAAGAGAAACAACCACGAAAGTGAGCAGAAAATCTTTCCTCACTTTCCTCATACCAAAGTTGATCTAATCCTACATTTTAACCCCTAAAAGTGCTCCTTTAAACTCTCCTTAAATATGTTAAAGCACTCTGAGCCACATGCACTATTTAACCATGAGGGCTAAAAACTTATAAATCCAGCAGAAACACTGAGGTTATCATCCAACAACTAAACGTCCTCTGGGAACGCGCTGCTGCCCCACAGCCGCTCCGCACATCTTTACGCGCTCTCTCCCCCCCCAGCTCTGGTCTCCACGGCGGTGTCAGCGCAGCGCCAAGGCCGCCTCGGGCTCACCTCTGGGCGGCTGTGTTGGCGTCCAGCACTCCGGCGCCCTGCATCCATGTCCGAACCGCGTTCATCCCGGCCACCATGGGCTCTTCTTTCATACTACTCCCACTCCTCTGGATGCTATCGTGGATGCCAAACATCAAAACGCACCTTCACGCCGTCGCTATCTCTCTCTCACTCTCTCTCCTCCCTCTCTATCCTCCTCTCCTTCTCGGCTCCCTCCTTTTTTTTTCTCCTCCTCTCCTCTCCTCCTGCCTCCCCTCCTCTTCTTCTTCTTTGCGTCTGTTTGATCGCGCTGTCAGAGGAGCAAAGTGGCGTGGTCTATTTCACTTGGCGTTTAGTTGTGCGTGTGTTTCTCAAAGTAAACAAAAGATGCGACATGTGGAAGGAAAAAGGGGAGCTGTCAGCATCCAGGGTTAGCTGCACCTCATGTCAGCGACTCCACAAGAAAGAAACAGAGAGGGGGGAAGCAGCGGCAGCGGCAGCAGCTATGAAGATGAACAGCGATGAAAGGGGACGCGCAGGTTGAGAGGCTGCACCGAGTTGGCGACAGTCCCCCCCCCGGATCAAGATGCAGCTGACAAAAACACGCGCAAAATGTCACTTTCTGCAACAAACAGTCCACAGTGAGGAGGAAAACCGAGGAGATGAAACAGTTTCACCCTCCTTCGCTCCGGTTCTTTATTCACAAAGTCTTCTCCTGCTCAGATGAATGAAACGGAAGATTACGCGCAATTAAGAGGCAGTCCTGGGCAGCAGCGGCGGCTCCGGCTCCTCGTCAGCTCCTGCTCGGGTGATTTGCGCTCTATTCTTCCCTGAGGAATCACTTTGGACCATCTCTGGGATGCCAAACAGCAGAGAACTAGTAGGTGAGGGAGGCGTGGCCAACACTGCGAGCGGGAACGCCCCCAAACACAGTTAATAACACGGACAATCAGCTGTCCCCCAACCCGACCAGCTTGCACGCCTGCCTGCTGTCCCCGCCTCGTCCCACGCAGCGTCCCGCCCCAGACACTTAGCCAGAAGCTGCGTGTGTGCACGGTGTGTGTGTGCAGTGTCTTTTTTTGTGTGTTTAGAGTTGACAATTAATGTATTCACGACTATCAAGCATCAACTCAGGGGAGGACATTAGTTTAATCCGTGCACAGACTAAAGGGCAGGGTGCAGAGGAGAGGAGACCCCGGGTGCTTGTAGTATCTTATCGCCTGTTTGCTGAGCTGCAGCTACGAAAATGTGCCTCATCTGTTTGCAAAACAAGACCAAACAGAAACCGGTCACATTTTTTTCACGCTAGTATCAGATAAAACAAGTTTTTTGTCTCATTATTATGTGACAAAAATGAGCAGATGCACAATGAGAGGAAGCTATTTAAGAGAGAGTTGCAGCAGTACTTGTGTGCAGATTTAAGTGGGCTCACTTATGTATATGTGTTAAATTAATTCAACATTAACAAATGAGCACCCGTATTTTAATTTTCCGCATTGTGCATGTTTCTAAATGAACTTCCTTTGAAGAAAATAGAAAAAAAGACTTAATGTGAACATTTAAAGTGAAATGTAAATGTTGTATTTTCTCCAAGTGCCCATTCAGAGTATCAACTCTGGCAGATTATGAGCTTAAGAAAGTTTCAGCTCCAACCAAAAAGCCTGGCACAGCCGCCGCGCACATTTTTCTGTTACAGCCCGATGGTTTGAAATTAGCTTTGATTAGATGCATTACATAAATCTTGCGGGACTAAGTGCTGAATCCTACATAAATATGAGGATTAACAGCTAAACCGCGCTGCGTCCCGCTGTCCAAAGGAAAAAAAAATTGCAAACACTCTGAAATAACTGCTCAAAAATAATTTTTTAAAAAGTGTGAAGTAAAAAATTTGCATGGGTGCTCAGAGAACCGTGCAACTGCACGAAAACGTGCACAGCCAAGAAGAGCAGCTTGCAGAAAGTGAGGATGTTACAGCTCCCCTCATCAGTCCTGGTTTCCCCTCACCATCATTACAGAGTCATTTCTAAATTGTCAAATTGAATTGTCTGGGGGCCATCTGTTCAATAAGTACTGTTTGGTTTATTATAATGAAATGGAAAGAATGAGAGAGTCCTGTTTTTATCAGGGGGGGCATCTTTGAAAATTAAGATTTTATCAAGGATTGTTGAAATGAATCCGTTTGACACGTTTGGGATCACACACTGTAAAAAAAAACCCACAACAATTAACTTTAAAAAGTTCGGGTCCAGGCTGCCTTAAAATTTTAATTTGACTAAATATGAAAAGAGAAGCTGAGGTGATGTTCAAAACAAATAAACTTTTTAGTCAAATAAACTTAATATTAATTTAGTTCTACTTGACAAAACGTGTTCAGTAAACTTATGATATTAAGCTTTAATCAAATCGACAAATATTACCAACAGATTTGATTGTCTTTTACATTTCCTTAGTTTTAAAAGTCAGTTCTTCATTTTACATAAAGACCTTACAGCTGCATCTTCTCCTGATAGAGCTACAGTCAGAACAAAGACGGTATGTGAAACTGCTCTCAGTGAATTAATTAAAATTTAAGTGTATGTGGGGACTGAAGAACAACATTCATCACAAAGTTTTCATAATTGTAAAAACAAGTAACCATGACTTATCTTAAAGTGTGTTTAGAGAACAACTTTCCATCATATATGTTTTCTTCGAACTAAAAAAAAAAAGATCTCAGGAGAATTTCAGCTCTCAAACAAGGCATGTCTGGAAGTCTGCTCATATGCTAATCTAGAAACTTGATTTAATGAGTTCACTGAACTCTGCACAGCACATTCATTCAACTTTTAATTTCAAGTCAAAAGATTTCACGTTAGAAGAACTTGTTTTTAAGTTCTTAAGTTTTCTGATAATAAATACTAGACATTTTAAGTCTAATTAACTAGAACAAATAAAACACACATATATGTTAATTTAATGAGGAAAGATTAGTTGAGTCCACTAAATTCCTTCATGATTTCTCACAGTCTGCTAATATACTGATCATGTTTCATTAACATAATTTAATCAGTTGATTGAACTCTGCACATTACATTTATTCAACTCATCATTTCAAGTCAAAAGACTTCAGGATTGTAGAACTAATAAGCACAAGTTCTTCTAGAAATAGAAATGTCAAGTTTAATTAACTTGAATAAATAAAACTTGTATATTTATGTTAAGTTAATGCAAAAATACTAGTTGATTCCAATAAATTCTTGCATGATTTTTACAGTGCAGTTAAAACTGTACAATTAAGAGCCTCATAAAAAATGAAAATATAACAAAATGTGCACTATTTTGCATCATATTATTATATTTTTGTAATTCTAATGATCTGAAACGACTTTTGCTTTCATTTTAGCAGTGATATTACATTTTTGGGGTTGCATATGTACAATCCTCTGCCGTGCAGCCAGCAGACTGAGACATACAGTAAGAGTCTAGAGTCTAATAAATGCCATAAACGGTCAAGGTTGGACACCACTCCCCCGCAATCATCTCATCATTGTCTATAGCTGTTTATTTATGTCTCCTGCTGTGGGAGGAGAAATGTGAGCGCCCCACCACGTGAGTACACGGCATAATAAATAGTGATAAATAAAAGCAACGTGAGATAAAACACACACACGAACACACACACACACACGGTCAGAGCTATCCTTCAGCACATTTGTTTGATTGTGGCCGGCTCTCTCGCCACGATCTGTCTGCCTTGGTCGGCATGTGGGGGCCAGCAGCGAACACTCCCGGGGCCCCCTGAGGTGGCTTATATTTATATCCCCGAGCACCAACACACACCGTTAGCCCAAATATCACTATCGCAGAGTCCAAAAACAGAGCTGTCAGTTGAGGCCTGATGATCCAGCCATGTTAATACTGTGATTTACTAACACCATGGCACCCAGACACCAGGGTTTGCAAAATATCCGTGCCCATTACGCACAGGCCAGAATGCGCACGCCATGCAAACGATGCAAAGGTGTGTGTGTGTTCTATGTGTGTGTGTTATACGACTTCTTCTAAAGTGTCCGCATATGGGAAGGCTATTAAAAATCCCCCGCGTTATAACTCTATTAGACATTTTGAAGTAAGTGATCAGAAAGGAGTTGTAGGCGCTGCCGTCCGCCTCCTGTACAACCACCAGATGTTCCCGTAAATCAAAAGGTTGGGCTGATGATAATAATGGCCTGATTGAATTGAAGACTCATAAAAATGACTAGTTGTAAAAAAAAAAAGAAAAAAAAAAAAAGGCAGGCATATGCTTATGAGAATGGGCCTTATGTCTAACAATATGCTCTCTAGTCGACATAAAAGAAGACAAATATAGACGTTAACCATTGAAAGTATGGAGACAAGATGCCAGCAGAATGTGATGTCCTTGATACATACATAAAAAAAAATGCCATCAAGAGAGTGTAGACTTAAATAGTTTTTAAAACATGCAAGGGATATATTTCACCTCTATTCTTGCAGGGGAAAATGCAGATTTAAAGATTTACAAAGCCAAATAAAAGCACTGTTGTAATTAATAACAAACTATAACAGAGTATTTTTAATTTTCCATTTTCTCTGCAGCACATTTGTGGCACTTCCTATCGATGACCTCTCCCACTTTTCTTCAGGTGACTCGAGGACCTGTAAAAGCAGAATCCCCGGTTACAGTATTTGGTGCAATGTTGCCATCTAGTGGCTATAAAACGACATTGCACGTCTAAATTTAAACTATTCTCAAATAGTTAAAGTAGAATGCAGATAAATGCCATCTGCCCAAATTGCTGTTGTGTCTGTGTCCATTAATTAACGCGGTCAACAAATGTGGACAAGGTCAGCGAGACTGTGGACTCATGAGGACAAGCTGTGATTGTAATTGATCTTGTAGGCAACATCAGAAGATGAACTGTTGGAATAAATCGTCTGGATTCAGGTTAACCTTAATTATAGGCCTCAGAGTCATACTTCATGTCTGATCTCACAGGTGCTTCATTCTGTCTGTCTGTTTCCTTTTTAATCAGCGCTTTTTAAAAATACCAATGTCTTGTCAGAATCACCCAAATCTGCCACAAGTTTTAATAGATGGAAATATTTGAGTTAATTAGTGCCAAAGGGTATCAGAGACCGCTGGGACGCTTTCTATTTTTGTTTTAACAATATGCAAATAAAGAAATAATATATTTTTCTTAAGATGACATTAATTAACTAAATAATATATAACATATAAGAAAGAAATGAGTGAACATCTTGATGAGGGTTTGGTCTAATTCTCTTATTGTCTTGGAAGGGGATTTACAAGGTTCTTGCAAATCTCTTCTTGATTGATTCTTCTTGATTTTGTTTTTCTTGTTCTGAGTGAATGACATGTCTGTGTTTTAAGTTGAGTTTTTTAACAATGGGTATGAATTTTCAGTTTTTGAAAAGTTATCATGTAATGCTCACTGAAGGCACAGGGCAACGTCTGTGTTTGATTTCTGAGTAGGAGGATAATTCAGCTAATTCCAAAATGATAAAAACATGTTTTTTTTCCCCCCTCAAATACTAAATGTGCTTTTTATTGTGACAAATTAGACTGTTTTTAATGAAAAACGAATACACTTTCATACACTCACATACACAGATTTAAAGTGACTGGGGCTTCATTTGGACTAGTTTTACTGCTCCAAGTTAAAACTGTTTGGCTTGTGACCCATTAAAATGAAGCGGTGCCTAATTGCAACTCCTCCTCACCAGCTGCATGCGTCTGCGAGTCGTGACTGTTTCAGCCAAAGACACATTTTCTGTTGTACTACACACTTTATAGAGGCCTGTTAGACCTGAGTCTATCCAGTAAATCAAATAGATACTTTACAGATGCCTGATAAAACCTAAATCTATCAAACAAATCTTAAATTACAACATAGTGAATTAAACGGATACACGAGCGCTGTCATCTCTTCTCTACCTGCAACTATTTGTTTGATTCTCTTTTCAGTTTTTTTTTCTTTGTTTTGTTTTTTCTTCTTCTGTTTTTGCTCTGATCAGGTACATGTTCTGAAAATTTTTAGGCTGGACTTGCAGGGGTGGGTGGTTGGTGGGACGTGGTTTTGACTTGGCAAGGGAAGGTGGGGTGGGCTGATCATTCATTTATGTGACTATATTTTTGCACATTGCTATGTTATTTAACCCACGGCAACATAGCAGTAACATGCTTTTGAGCCATGACCAGTCCAATTTATATAGCGGCTTTCTTTGGAAATACATGGGGCAAAGTTTCATAGAGTCGATAAATCAATTAGTCGATCAAAAGAAAATTAGTTGCAAACTATTTTGATGATTGTTTAGTCATTTGTGTGTAAACGTTTCCTGGTTACAGCTTTTTGAACGCTTTTCTTTGTCATTTGTGGCAGTAAATGAAGAGTCTTTTCAGGTTCTGGACTGTTGGTTGGACAAAAGAAACAATTTGAAGACGTCGCTTTGGGCTACTAATTGTGATGAGCATAGGGAGGCACCACAAATCACAGGAGGTCCCCAAGACTTTTTCTGCTCTGAGGTCATCAAGATCAGATTTGCATATGTCATCTAAAATCACAAGTTCAGGGTTTGTGCACCTTTTCCAAAGTCGAATTCAAGCACTTTTCAAGCATTTTCAAACTTTTCCAGCACCTTACAGCTGTGGTCAGTGACATATTTATAGACAAAATGATTATTTCTCTTCTTCATCGCATTGAATCAGATGTTATTGTGCTGTTATCAACCGAAATTAGGTTTTGTGATTTAATTCTACAGACAGGTGACAAATCAAAAGAAAATAATCAGCTTTCCTTGGATACAAGTAAGGGGGGCTAGAAGGAAAAAAGGTTGGGAAGCACTGGAATAGACGATCAATCAGTTAATTGTGAAAAGAATCAGCAAACTAATCACTAATGAAAATAATCATTAGTTGTAGCCCTACAGTCACAGCTGTACTGAGGCGCCTGACATTTGACTATGACGACTGAGTGCGCAGCTGAAAATCGTTCATTCTTCAGCTAATTAAATCAAACAGTTTGTGAAATTCATACTTAAAAAACTCGACTCACTGTTTTACGTTCCCGTTTCTCACATTTATCATGGTCAAGCCTTGTTTTGCTTCTCTGTGTGAAGTTCTGCTCAGTGCCGCAACACATCATAAAACTTTGAATTCTTCTTCTGACCACATTTTATGTACTAAAATGAAGTTATTTCTAAACAGTTTCACGTTCCAGACCAGTGAAAATGGTTTGACCGCAACATTACTTAGATTACTTCTGTTCATCTACCGGACCAGAGGAGCTCCATATGGTACAAAAGTCTGTGGGTTGATGGCTGCGTAAAACAGCCAGACAGTACGATTTCACTTGTACTTTCGTCCTGTATGAATCAAAGACATACTGTTATTTGTTCCAGTGTCCACATTATGACACCAGAGCAAAGGTCATGGCCGACTCACCACTGCTCATAATGTATGACTAAATATCTTCATCACTGTCTCTTCTGTCTCAGTTTCCCCTGTTTACCTACACGAACACTTCCCTTCTTTTAAATCCTGGTGAGTCTGGTCTTCATACGTGATGTGCTCGTGTCAGTGTAGTGAAATATGGATCTCTGCTTGCAACAGTTTATAGAAGTTTGTTGTGTTTAAGTACTGCTACACTGCTAAACCCTTTTTAAGAATGGCTGCAAATGGCTCCGTCAGACAAAACAATGTCAAATGAGGTGCAATTATTGCAGTGTCTATTGATTAAATATCCATGAATACGTTTTAATTGGTTAAATTCTTAATGGCAATTAATCGGTTAATGATTAACCATTAACATCCTTACTCCAGATGTGTGCCCCCGCAGCGTTTTGTTTTGTTTTTCCGTTAGTGTGTCCTGGTTTCTTTGGCCTGTTTGTGATCAGATCACCTGATTGGCTACAAAAATACAGATAAAAAGTTTGGACGCTAATTCAAATTGTACTCAGAACTCTGCTATGATTTTAAAAGTAACAAACAGATTACATCTTGCAGTGCATACTTAAGTACAAGTTAAAGTACAGAATTGAAAATCTACTCATAAAAGTACAAGTACCCAAAAAAACTACTTAATTACAGTAATTTGAGTATTTGTAACTAGTTACTTCCACCCAAACATCTGGTCCATGTCTCTATGTAATGATTTCTTAAAAGTTTACAAATCATTTGGTATTTGATCATTAACAAATAGTCAATATAATATATGAAATGTTATAATGTGTGCAACAATAAGCTGTTTACTAATCAGAATGTCATCTTCTCTTATCAGCTATGATACAATATACACTTTATAAATAAATTATTATATATTACACAAACTAATTATTAGATAAATTAGAGCATTTCTGATAATTAGTAAATGTAATTACCATTTTGTTATTTGTTAATAGTGAAATAACTATTAACATTTTCTTTAAACTATCAATTTATGACAATATCAGAACTGAACATACAGCTAAATCACACTGACCATGTGCATGATGTCACTGACCATGTGCATGATGTCACTGACCATGTGCATGATGTCACTGATGTGAACAAAGAGATACTGAACTACTTACTGAACTGCTTTTCAGCAGTACAACACAGAATCACATCTGTTATGGCTGATCGTGTTGTTCTTCCCTTTGACTTTTTGTACGAGCGGTAAACGGACCACAAAAAGTAGAGATATTTCCCAAAAATGTGTCAAGTACCCACGCGTAACAAAAAAACAAACCACTGACAATATAAGTCAGAGGTAACAGGTTTTAATATGTGTGGCCCCCTGAGAGGGCTTACATCACTTAACCTCTTCTGCTTTTTTTTTTTTTTACGAGAGGGAAGTGAAGGAACGGTTCACCACAAACTCCTGACCAGCCAAGTTACGCACCAGTACTGGGAACACTGGCTTTACTATTCTGCAGCTGTGATGTTGTTTGTTTGGGTTTTTCTTACATGTGATGTGGAATTTCAGTAATAAATAAAACTGTGTATTCACTTCGCTAACTGCCTGGAATTTTGGGTCATCTGGATCTGCTCCTGATTTCTGAAGGGCTTTTACTTTCCATACATAAAAAAAATACTATAATGCATTCAACTAAAGCTTTCTGTCCACATCACTCAAAATCACAACATTAATTTAATATTTTAATAATTTCCAAGATCTGTAATAATTTGTTATAAAAGACAACTAATTTGGACCACAAAGCAACATTTCTCATCTTGTCAGAGGCTGGTACATTCATTTTATCCAGTGAATTATACAGTGTTCTGTAAATGAATAATTATATAGATTTCTGAAAGAAAAAAACGGCATGCAGTTTGTCCTATTTTCAACTCTGACTGCTTCACAACCTGCCCTGGTTTGCTGGAATCACAGGCCACTGATTTGTGATGCTTTCAGGTGTTGTAGGACAGAAAGGCAACCAGTGTTTTTTACACTTGGCAAAGAGTTGTTATCATTTCTGGATGAATTTTGTTAGTTCAGTTGATGAGTCCTAATCAAGTGTGTGCACTTATCAGACCACAAGTTTCCAACCTGTGGATCAGGACACAGTAATGGAAGTACTGAGATCAAAAGTATTGCCAGCAAAATGAAGTTAAAGTATCAAAAATTAAAGCACTCATAATGCAGAATGGCCAAAACAATATAATTCAATTAAGTCAATTTTATTTATATTTCATACTGAGCAGGTCAAGACCGTAATCTTTATAATATTAATTAGAGACCCAAAGACTCCCACCAAGAACAAACATAAGGTGACAGTGACGAGGAAAAACTTCCCTTTTTATCCCTTTTCAGGACCAGGCTCTAAGGTGGGCGGCCATATGTAGTATTGGAACATTATTACTGATTTAATTTTAATGCTGTCACAGTGAGAGCTAATTTTAACAATTTATGGTGGTGAGTAATCAATGACCATGTATATTTGATCATATGTTTCATTTATCAATCCTTAATCTTCCAAGAAATAGTAACTGTTGCTGTCAAATAAATGTAGTTTAATAAAAAGTAAAACTTGGCCCTATATGATAGAACAGTTCTGGGCAGTAGAACAATACTGACATGTATCGTCAATAGAAACTTCATCGATAGCAATAAGTAAAAATTGTTCAATAAGGGGCGGCCATTTAGCTCAGTTGGTAGAGCGTCCGCCCCATGTATGGAGGCTGTTAGTCCTCTGCAGCAGCCGCTGGCTCGACTCCCGCCTGCGGCCCTCTGCTGCGTGTCATCCCCTCTCTCTCTCTGCCCCCTTTCCTGTCTGCTCTTCAGCTATCCTATCCAATAAAGGCAAAAAAAAATAAAATAAAAAATGTTTCAATAGTTGCATTAAATTCAACCCGCCATGAACGCACAAAACAAATACGCCCTGATCAAAAGTCCATCATATCCCTTGATAAAGGCTGCGAGTGACACATAAACAGCCAATCATGTGACACAACAACTGAAACATTATGGAGTGAGAAAATGAGTGCAGGCAACTTTTAATAAAAAAGGATGGGTCACTTTTTTTAATGTACTCATTCTATTACCTGTATCTTTATAATTTAATGGTAAAATGAGTAAGGAAGTTTCAAAATAAAGAGGTTAAAGTCAATCTTTTTTTTCTCTTGGTCTTCATTAAAAACAGGTCATTAAAAATGATCAATAAGTATCTATATTGATTGAAACATTTCATCATAAAAATGTCGGAAATGTTTCAGCTATATTGCCCAGTCCTCAGAGAAAAATGTAAAGCAAAAGTACCTAAAATTAATACTGAAAACTATCTTTATAATAAATAAAAACTTTAACTCACAAGTTAATGGATAATGAGTTTTTCCTTCTTCTTAAATATTAAGAACATATGAGAAAACAATTTACGTCCACTCCAAGGCCACAAACCTATGGTGAAGGGTTATAAGTTGACATTTGTTTATTTTAAGGGGTCACATACCACAAAGGTCAGGAACTACCACACTGGACTATGCCAGAACTCCACACTGTCACAAGCGCTGCACTGATGTACCAACATGCTGGAGGTGAACTATGATTAAACCACAATCACTTTCATTCTTGTGAGGCTGAGTAAGAGGAGACACTTCCTCTGCCCTAAGGGGCAAAGGTTCCTGACATTTAAGATGCCAGCAGTGACTGGTGCTGCTGGTGTGGTGGTTTTGTGGTAAATGCCCTGCTGTTAGCACCTAAATATCAATATAGCGTGGGCGACATTCCTCTCATGCGGATGTCTGAAACTAAACATATTGAGGAACCATCTCAGAGCTCAGTTTTCATATTACTGTACTGTCGACTACCTCTCTAACATTAGCTTACAGGCTGTAATTGGACAGAAAACAGATTTTTGCTGTTGTTTGCCAGCTGATCCTACGTAAAATTGTCTTTGCTCACCGCCATGATGTGTTTTATCATGTAAAGCAGGAGCAGGATGGTATCGCTACATTTTGTTTTGGCTGATGAATCTGCAGTTGCATCCACGGGAAAGGCCAGAGAGAGCAAGAGAGAGAGAGATGAGAGGAGAACACAACACAAAAACAACATGTGTTTCTTGGCGTGTAACAGAGGAAATACCATGCGTGCCATATCTCCTTCCAGAGAGCAGACAACAAGTTCAAAGCCGAGCGACAGTTCTGTGATTTGTCTGCAGCGTGAGGAGGAGAGTTTCCACCAAAAAAAACCACAGTCTCACCTAACTGATTAGGGAACAGTCAAAAAACTCTGAGCGGCTGACGACATGTGAACATTTTGCTCGTTGGTCAAATAGAAACAACTATTGAGGTTTCTGTTCTCCACTAAAGGTACACGGTTAGGTGTTTGGAGAGCATATTACAGGCCGTGAGAAAGGTAATACGAAAATGTGGTACTATGGAAAGTTTTGTACAAAATTTCCATAAAAACTTGAGGACTTTGACAATGTTTCTGTTCAATTAAAAAAAACACTTCTTCTAATTGTTACAGCTGAAACAATGATGAAGCTGCTGATTGTAACTGTGAAAACAAATGAAAATCCAGTGCTGATGCTGATGTCTTACATTAGACAAGAAACAAACGTAAAATTTAATTTTTATTTCTTCACTTATCATGAAGAATAGTTAAACCATGATATGAGATAAGATAAATATAAATATATAAAAGCATGTTAAACAAACATAGTTTTTGAGACGTCCAGTTTCTGGATTCTCTTTCTTCTGTTATGCTCGAGTTTTGTTCCTTTTGTTCTTCTTGTCTTTCTTCAATCTGAAATGAAACACAAATAATAAAGCAAGTTAGTCTGAAATGTCTCTTCTTTTTCAGTTATATTCCAAACAAGCATAATGTACAAACAGCATTATTCAAAATAGAAGTTACAGCGTCTACATCATGTGAGTTGCTTGATATTGTCAAGAAAGTAACTCTGTTAAAACAATTATATTAAAGGAATAGTTCAGGTTTTTTGAAGTGGGGTTGTATGAAGCGCGATAGTCAGTTTATTACCTATATGCCCCCAGTTTGGAGAAGCAGAGAGAACCAGTGTTATGTGTAATATGTGTTATGTGCTATGTATGTGCAATATCTTTAAATGTGCAATGTGAATTATCTGCAATTTATTATGTAGTTTGTTGTTTGTTGTTTACCGCAACTGTGGAGGAATTTTTGTGCGAAGCATTTGAGTCCAAGACAAATTTCCCTACAGGGACAATAAAGTATATCGTATCGTATCGTATCGTATCGTATCGTAATATACTGTTGTGTACATGGTCAGCAACAAAAGGTATTTTAACCTCTTAAAAAAGGACTACCTAAAAAAAATCAACATCAGTTTAAGTGTCTGCTATATTTAGAAAATGTTCATCACATTACTTTGCCGTCAGACAGCCTTTTTCCATGGGAATGCTCCGTTATACAAGCCAATATCACTTTCTCTCTCACTTAACCAGACTCCTTTAGCAAAAACAGTAATTTTATTATACAGCGGAAGTCACACAGGAGTTGGTAAAGCAGTGAAAATATTCTAAATATAGTGTACACTTAAACTGATATAGATTTTCTAGGTGGGTAATACAGTTACTATGGATAAGTACCCCATACATCCCCAGTGAAAATAATCCAAATTGTCCTTTTAATCAGTGGAAAATCAGTAATAATATAAGCAAAAATAAGTATACAGCAAAACTCACATGTGCATCACAGCTTTTTGTGGTTATAATACATCAATTTCTGTATAAAAATCAGCAGATGTGATTTTATATAGAATATTAAATTCTGTTTTTATAGAATTTTAAGCTATTTTAGTCTTTGACCATCAAAACGCACCACAGGGAGCAGTGAAATGTAATAAGCAAAAAAAAACAAACAAAAAAAAAAACTAATAATATGACGATGATAAGGAAAAAAGAGGGAAAGGTACACAGGGCTGGAGCGTCAAAGCTACAGTATGAGGCACAACCGAAAATCTGGCTCAGACTTAAAACCATTGAGAAGGTGCACACAGTTTGGCTCACAGAAAGTGGGAAACCACTGAGGTTAACTGGGAAATATTAGGGTGGGGAATAAAGGCTGAATCTCCCACTTTACGCACACTGGGAGGCACTGACCTTAAGTGGCTCCACTCGCTCCACTGTGAGTCGCAGAGAGCATCCTTAGCTCGGATACAGACAGCCTTAGTCCTCTGCTTGACTTCAAACTGACAAATGTCTGGAGAGTGGACTGTCGAGGTCTAACAGACAAAAACAAGTAACATCACTCAAATTATGCAACATTTAGCCTTTCTTGTGATTTAGTATGCACAGTTCTTTCATGACCTGTGGGATTTTCTGCCATTTGGCAAATATTTTGTTGCTTTTGCAGACGTTTTTTATAAATATTTTCACTTCGCTTTAGTTTTTTTAAGTTCCTTTTACCTTTGCAGCTTTTGAGTCAGTGCATGGGTTCTCACACCTCTTGCATCGCTGTTTGAGCTGTGCAATCTGGAAAGTGAGGGGGAAGTAGGAGAAGGGACTGCTCCAGGAGCTCGGGTAACTCCACTCTATCATCGTAGTGTTGATTTTACTGATCCTCACCTTGTCCGGTTTCACTATTGATGATGAAAGCAAAAGATCGAGTGAGATAAAAGCAAAGACTGGAGAAGAAAGAAGAGACAAACAGATAAAAGGGGAGACCATGTTATGTGATGAAAAATAAAAACGTCTCACCTATGTCAGAGAGGAAAAATTGTTTGGAGTAGTTCTCTAGCAGGAAGTGCTTAGTGGTCACGTAGACATGGAAGTGGATCTGCTGGGTCTCCTCAGCGTAGGGGCAGTGCTGCTGGTCCACGCACAAGACCTTGTTTCCGCTGTCGTCCACTGAGCAGACGAAGTTACTCTGACCTGAAGAGCATGTCCACTGCTGACCGCTGGAATCCATAGAACAATGGGTGATGCTGCCGTCAGAAACCCTGCGTCAAATAACAAAAAAAAATGTGTTTTTACTCAGACAACATGGTGATTTCATAGTTTTCTTTGTAGTTAATCAGCGTGACTTTTTGTGTTTCTCGCTCCTATGAACTGCTGGAAGCTATTTAAGCGTGATGCAGACTCGCAGCAGACAGAGCGAGCAAGAGAGAGAGAAAGTGCTCATGTGGACGAGGGTGAGAAAGGGATCGTGCAAATATGGACAGAAGTGTCGATGTGATATAAACTTTCTTTGATCATGAAGCCTGTGGTTTACACTGCAGACTGAAGTCTCTGTTAACAGCAACAAATGACAAAATCTGTGTTAAATCCTCTATGAAACATCTGTACTTCGGCGCTGTTGCTCATGTGCTGTCTCCACCTTTGGAGGTCCATTTCTACTGAGCTACTGTTTTGGGCTGTTTGGTGCTAGCAGGTTTAGCAAACGCTTCACTTGCATTTTTTTTTAAGCAGCTACCAGCACTAGTGCTCGGTTCACTGCCGTCCATTTCATTTTCAACATGGCTGCTTCACATATTGTCCTCCTAATGTGCACTTCTCTTTGTAACAGTTCCTGTTTGTACGCAGAGTGCCAGTGTTTTCATTCTCTTCATTTTACCTCCGCTTACCATCTTGCCAACAGAATTTAGCTTGTCACTTCCAGATGGGCGACATATGTGCACGCTACATGCATGACCGTGACTACATAGCAGGATGATATTGAAACATTTCAGTGATCTGATACTTTATGTATTTCAATTAGAAATTATGTAGTATTTGCATAGCTTACATGTTTTTAAATTAATTTATTTCATTTAAAAAAATACTGATATTCCTTCGCGTACCACTACAGGGAGTACCACCAGTGGTATATGTAACACAGTTTGACTTAGATAATATAGTTATCATTTTGAGATGCTAATACTTTATTTTGAGAAAGTTTCTCAATATTTTGAGATATTAACTATAATACATAAAAATCAAATAATTCTTAACCCTTAAGTTAAAGCAATTATTTACGTGAACTAAAAATCATTGTTTTATTTGATGGCCACAAAAACTGACAACAACAAAGGCCGTTAACAGTGTTCACTTGAATTGCTTGCTTCAATAACTCAGTGTGTTGCCATGGTAACACAGTTTAGTAAGCAGGCAAACAGCAAGAAATCAAGTTTCATCTAAAATTAATAGTACATTGATTACTTTCTAGCCAGCTTGCCAGGTTAAAATTAATTTGTTCAAAATCAAAACACAACTTAATTGTTGCAAGAAAACTTTGGTAGTTAACAAAACTAAACCAAACAAATTCTAGTTTTTGGGCCACCAAAATCTTACGGCCGGCCCTGCTCATGTACACATAAGTGAAAAGGGAGTTCCTGTAAGTAAGTATTGCAGAAGAAAAACATAAATCATTCAGTCAAATCATTTACAGAAATCTGATCCCAAGACATGACCTTGATCCCACAGATGACATTTTAAAAAGTACACTGTTATTGTTTCCTTTCATGAGGAGGTATTTATGGGTGTTCCTGTGAAGTCTGAGCTCTGACATGAGTCTGAAGACTGTGTTATTATTGGAGAGCGAAACAGAAAACATTTCAGCTGTTTGTGTGAGCTTACCGCCGAGCTTTGACAAATGCAACTTTGCCAACACGACTGCTATGCCAGGTCCAGGAGCAGTGGAACTCTCCGTTGTAATTTTGAGTCAAGCACTTCAGATAATCCTCTAATGAGAAAGGCACACAAACATGCAGAGATGGGAACACAAAAAAACAAATTAGAGGCCATTTATCAGATGATTTTATCAGATTTCTTTATACTTCCCCAGTTCCAGCTGCTGCTCTATACCTTGGTCAGTTTTCACAAGAATCTTCCTCCTCTTAGTTTCATCCTCATGGATCAGGACCACAGTGTGATTGAGGAATGATCCATCTTTGCTGTAGCAGGTGTAGTTGCCTCCTCCTAAGCTTTCCTCCAGCTGCACCACATATGAGTTGCCCGTCTGCGCAACCTCCACTCCATTCTTCATCCAAAAAATGGCCCGACTCTCCTGACTGTCTTCTGTCGTCGTAAGTTCCTCCGGCGACTCCAGGCAGCTGAGGGTCAGCTGGCCCATCGTGCCATCCACATCCACGACCAGAACTAACAGGAGGACACACAGGAATTGAAGAAGTTTAAGGATGAATGACTTTTAACTTGGAGTCAGTGATGTGTTTTCATAGAGATCAAACATACCATGGGGCAGCAGAGTCCACTGGCTTATAGGATTTTGGCAACTGACATGCAGAAACGCACAGGCGATGGTGAAAATAAGGAACTTCATCTGAATGATACAGAGAAGACAGACAGGGAGAAAGTTAGGTGGTGACAGTGAAAAACGCAAGCAAAGAAAAAAAATCTGAGGGGAAAAAAAGAGCCAGGGGAAGTAACAAATAAACAAAATCAGTACAGATATGACTCTTGAATGCACGAGTTAAAAACACAAAAAATAAACTGCTTTTGTAATTAGTCAATATAAAAAGTCAGTAACTTCAACATAGGGGTGGTTGAGAAGGCCTATAAATAATATATTGATATTTTTAGGCTATTCCACTATATAAGATATATTTCTCGACATACACATTTTCTCTGAAAAATAAAACATACAAATTCTCAAACAGAGCGGTACGACTGGACAAAATCAAATATCATGATATTTTCGACCAAATTCCCTGATATACATATTTATCGATATGGCTGCAATATTGTAGGCATGACTATTTGTGCTTTCACACAACATTAACACACTGAGATTTTTGATTAAAAAAAAAAAAATCATCAGTAATGTGGATATAATGACCAAGTGGGTAAAGGCAAATAACAGAACAGCTAGAACAGTCTATTACTCAACTACAAGTGAAGGTTGCTCAGTCAAAATTTTACTTGAGTTAAAGTACTTGACTACTTGCATTTAAAAACAGTTTATTCAAAACTACAAATTACAATGTGCACTGACTTGTAGAACCACTCTGCTACACAAGGCAAAGCTTCGCCTAAAAGTAACGAGCAACAACAACCTTCCTAGAAATGTAGTGGAGGCAAAAGTACAATATTTGTCTTTGAAATGTAGAGGATTGAAAGTCAGACGTTTCCTAAAAACAAATACGCAAGTAAAAATAATTTTGAGTACCGATACTCAAAAAAATTACTTAATTACAGTACTCAACTAATTGTACTTTGTTACTGCTCACCACTGATTATTTTTACAAACTCACAGAGACATCAGTTTGCATAAATGTGGTCTATCTGCAGGGCTACCAGCCATCCGGCACATTATATATTCTTGCACGCGACCCTCTTTTCTCGATGCATAAATGCAGTCGAAATAAAGACAGTCTAAACAATCACTGGCTTCATTTCATCCTTGCAAACTTAAAAAAAAACTAGCTCATCAGCATCCAACCACCTCAAGAAAAAAAAAAACTGCACTAATTAGTAATATGGGTTTAATTTATAATGATTTTATTTAGAATGACAATTAAACCTACGCTCTGTCCATTTCCTTGTTTTTGTGGATTCATCCAGTGATGGAAAGTGACTATTTTGACATATACTTGAACTTTACTTGAACATTTCCATTTTATGCTACTTTATACTTGTACCTTTTACTCCACTACATTTATTTATTTATTTTTTTAACATAAAAAAACAAACAAACATATGATATGCTTACCTGATCCAGCACTACCATTAATCTACCAAATAATAACAAACTGGCTCCATATTGACTAACTACAACATTAAAATAATCTTACATGTTTTAATTAGATGTGTGACAAAAATAGAAAAATAATCTATAATAATAATATATTACATTGTGAAACAGCCATTCTGCATAATCAGTGCTTTAACTTTTAATACTTTACAACAGAGTATTTTCTTTTTCTTTTTTTCTTTTTTTAAATATTTCTACCTTTACTCAAGTAAAATATCTTAGTGCCACTTCCACTCCCGGTTTCATCTCACATCATTTCTATCAAGCACAGTCATGAACAAGCAGCGGTTTAACAAATGGGTCAAGTCATCTTACCTTGACGCGAGTGTCCAGCATCAGTGGCGATTCTCGCGGTGGTGAGCGCGTTTTATTTGAGCAGCAATTCATGGACAGATTTCCCCTCATCACCAAGAAAAGAAAAAAATCCAGAGGAACTTCGTTTTCCAGCCAGGCGACAACAGAGAGGTATTCGATCACCTTTTTACTCACTTCCACTTTTGAGCCTCACTGTAATGCTGCAGCTATTTGCTGCACCGCGGGACATGACTGTAGATTTATTGTTGGGCATTTGTTTTTGCCTTTGATTTGATAACGTTGTTATAGTTTTAACTGTCAAGCGCAGTTGCTGTTTATTTACTTTCACGCTGGCAGGTTTCCTATTTCATTTTCACTTTGGTTAACATGTGGTTCACACAGCTGCGACCAGTTAAAGTGACCTGTTAAATGCCATGCCTCTTTGAACTGTTCCCAATACGCAGGGATTTTTCACTCATCACAGCACAATGTCACTGTTCCATTTCATTTATTCTGCTTGAAAAGATGCTGACTAGCTGATTGGAACACACCAATACAGCTGCACGAGCCTATAAATCATCCACAGGTAAATGATGAGATGGGCAGACTGTGAGCATCATGTTACCTGAAATGACGCGCTGGACGTCACCTGTTCACCATCACAAACACGTTACGGGAGGTTTAAAAAAAACACAGGTGATATAACCATCGTACTTGCCATGAGTTCGAGGGGAACTGAAGGAATTATTGTGACTAAAAAGAAAAAAAAAAAAAAAACGACCTGCTTTCCCTTAATTTGGCAAAATTTTGGCGTCCTCCCAAATTTTCCGGTAAGTACAGTTAAGTTAGTACGGGCAACAAGACTTCCGGCCCAAATCCTTCAGAATAAGAGCAACCCGTGGCCCCGGGGCCGTGTGCGGCCTCGTGGTTATGTCATAAAATTATATGGAAATGAATAATTTAACTTAATAACTTTTTTTTTTAAATTTCAATTATCATTGTTGTAGGTCTGCACTGTACAAAACAAAAAAGTTGAGAAAACTCAAACTTACAGGCAAACGTACCGCAATGGACTATTGAGTTTTGAGCCCAGTTCAAAGTTTTCAAAAAGTTGTACTAGCTACAAATCTTTTGTTGAGAAAATTAACTTTTCTTCTTGGGATAAACTTGAATCTTTAAATTTTAGACACCCCAAAAAGTTGTATTTAAAAATAAATAAATACATCTTTGAGTAAATTCATTGTTGTGAAAGCAAATGATGGTAAATATTTTAATATTTTCAGGCACCAAAATAATGAGAAATTTGGTTTACAGCTAGACCATTCATGTTTAAATTATCTCAACTAAAGTTTGTAGGTTGGCAAAACTTTTTAAATTTATTTCAAAGCTCGGGACTGGCTCAAAACTCATAAATCTGTTGCAGTACCTTGCCTTGAAATGTTGAGCTGTCTCAGCTACTTCTTGGCTAGTCATGGCTGGTCTTCTTGAGTCTCAAGCTAACTATGAATGCCAAATAAAAAAATTAAAAAAATCCACAGGCAAAAGAGGGGATTTAAAAGTTACAACTTCAGGCAGATTTTTCTTTTCTTTTTTTTTGGCCCAAAATGGTCTCTCTCTCTGTCCCTAACTGAACACAGAAAACTTCAATTTGTCCCAAAGCTGCACAATACTTCATACTCACACTATTTTAGTCTATAAACCTGTAAGAAAGAAACCGCAACCGCTTAAAAATGAGTCATACTGACACTGTGTGCCCTTTTGGATTGTTAGGTTACAAATGTCAAATACTAGGCTACTTGTGACCTCCAGTGAACTAAAGTCATGCCTCCTACTGTAGCCAAGTATTTTCATGATTTTGTGCTTATATGACGATTAAAAAGAGAAACTCACATAACTTTGATAATATTTTAAAATGTCATTACATTCGATAAAGCAGTCTTTCCCATTTTTTTTTTTTTTTTCTGGAGACCCACTTTTTAAAAATAATAATAATATCAATAAATTCTGGGAAGAGGTCATTTGTGCTTAAATTAACCTTCCTGACCATTTTTACTGCCATTTACCCATCACCCTATAGTATATGATGTTTTATTGAAAGTATATTCACACGTCAAAACTTCAAAAATGAGAAATACATTCACTCAGGCTGAGTTAACGGGTCATCTTATTGTTTTTATTTATTCTTATCAGGCAAACGGCACAGGACATTTTTAGCCTCCTTCATAAATGAGATAAAATAAGTGCATTTTACGCAGAATTAACAGGCTCTAGTTTTTTCCACATATCAGTAAAACAATATACACATTTTCTCCCACAGTCTTTTATTTATTTGGGGACCCAAATAAAATCTCCTTTGATTCACCTGTGGGGCCCCGACTCAAGTTTAGGATTTTAGACTCGACTTTCCACTTGTCAGTCTTGACTTGGGACTTAACTGGGGACTTCAGTGGAAATACTTGAGGCTTACTTGTGATTTGCCAAACAATGACTTGGTCCCACCTCTGCATCGAGGGTTTTAAATTTTACTACTGTGATGTGACAATTAGTCTATGATTACACTGTAGAATATTTTATTATACTTTGTCCAACCATGGTTGTTATAATATTAAAGTGTATTATAATTTATTTCAGATTTTTGTCTGTTTTCTTCATTCATCCAGTGTCCACTAACACAACAACAACAAATGACACTGTCATCATGTCATCAACACTAATGGTATTTTGATCATATTTTCTAGTTCCCCATTTGTTTTCTCTGGTGTGAGGTAATTCTCTCTCTCTGTGTGTGTGTGTGCGTGTGTGTGTGACAGCTGTTTTTAGATACCAATTAATGATGTTAGTGCATTCCCAGTGCGGTCTGGAAACATCAGGGTGTTTATTGTGTGAATTATTGGAGCCACTTCTGCCGTTTGTTTGCCAGAGAAAGAGGTGAAAACACATCAGAGTAAACAATTTCTCATCAGAGCCGCTGGATAAAATGAATTGTGTTTGGTTGTTTAAAAAAGTACTGAGTGAAATATGTAAAAATATGTAAATTGATACATGATGTAGCATCATGTTATTTCCACAATTCATTCATTTTTCATTTATGTTTCTGTTTCATCCCTCTCTGTTCAGTAAGATGTTAACAGCTTGAAATCCAGGATCAAATACTACAAATCTTTGGCACCTCTTCTACAATATTTACTTAAATACAGGAGCTATATTTATGATAGCATCCTATTATATCATTTATACGTGTCGTATCACAATGATGTCACAAAGACATGTCGATCTGCGTGCCATTTAGCAGTGTGTATTATTTTTAAAACAGGTTTGACATCCTCGATTGCCATTTACCGTAATCCTCAAAGTGAAAGCAGAGACGGGAAGAAAATAAAAATAGGTTCGACAGGTCAAAGAACAATATTGCATCCAGAGGGTTGATAATATGGATGAAATAATAAAATGGACAACAAATAGGTCAGCGAGATTGAGATATGAGACATGAAAAGAAACATGAGCTGGACGGAAGATGGGACTTTGCCCAACTAGGTGGACAGACAAAGGACTGGATTTTCCAAGACCTGTTCCTTTATAATTTTAGGCGATCAGTGGTGCCAAAACTTAAGATTTATTACTCACACAAACAGTAAAAGTAGTTGAACAAAGCAGCCTGATGTAGACACACACACACAAGCTTCAGTTTGAGGAAAAAAGAGGATTATTACAATGCATCTACTTATAGACAGATAAATACAGAATATTTGCCAAAAACTGAAAACCTTTGTCACAAATGTCACTTTTAGTCATTCTCTCTGTATGAGAAGTTAGAATGAAACTGTTTTAAAGTTACCCAGATGTCCCTAAGCATTGTTTGCTCTGCGTTCACTTGTTGAATCAGGTTTTGAGTGGCAAAAGTTCGCAACAGAGGAGTTTCTATATCTCTGTCTGTACTTTCCTGTGCAGTATCTGTTCATTCCACCTTTGTCTAGGCTCGACATATAATGATGAGCTATAGATGAGCTTGCAACGCTGTAAACAAAAGAGTCGGTTCACGAAATGACCTAAAGTATTATTTTGTGTGTGTGTGATGTCAGACAGTGTCACGGTCATGCAGTGATGAAACTTTTGGTTTTGTGTGCTGTTTGCAGTTGGTTTTGCTTTGCAGGTCAAAACATGAACACATTATGGCCTGTCTCTGTTCCCCATTGTTTGCCTGTTCCGCTTTGTTTGTGGTCATGCTCACGTGTACATGTGCATTTTGTGTATAATATACGAGGAACTCTGACTGGACTGGGGCCTGTGGGTCAAAGTTGGCCTGTCTAAGGTTCAGTTTGGCCCGCCAGATGGTTCTATTGAAAAAAAAAAAAAACATTAAAAAATTAATCAGTTTTTATGCAGGTGAGGTAAAACAATCTCTTTAAATATGTATGATCCCTAATTTTTCTCATAATCTGAGCATGGCGGGCCGGGTGAGACAGGGGGACAGGGGACAAGAGGTCGGTCAATTAAGGGAACTGGGGAACAATGCAAGGCAGTACAACACAATAGACGAGCGGTAACAATTAACAGAACTCCCTCTGCACAGCCAGTATTTGCGATCAGGTGGATTTCAGTTGCAGGAACATCTTGGAACAACGCGTTTCGACTGTGGCTTCTTCAGGTTTGCACAGCAAAATTACATGAGCACTCCCAGATGTGAATGTGTAAATACACATAGATCACATGACTAATTATCACAAGTCACTACACCTCATTTTTCTCAGTGAACATTTAGCCAAAAAACGACAATAATTTAACACAAAATTACATTTAAAAAAAACATAGCAACTTTAATACAGAGTTACAAGAATGACACCATTTTACATAATTTAAACTAACAACCTCATATGCTGTCAGCTGTCCCTCTACACCATTAAACAGGAAGGTGAGTGACGGGAGACAAATGGTGTTTCAGTTTTGGCCTCCTAAAGGAAAAAGTTTGGTCACCTCTATGCCAAATAATTTGAATATTTTCTTGCTTCTGTGGAAATCATATCCTTTAGTTAAATGTGATAATCTTGCAGAGTATCATGAGGTTTTATACTTAGCTGCCCTAGATGCTGTGTTCTCTGTTTTATCCGGGGCTCCCCACCGCCTCGGCGCCCCCAAGAATACTGATGATTGAAAATGCTTGATTGAAAATGCTTGATCATGGTCGGCGTACAGCCCAGACGAAGGGGTTAGACGTGAGATCCGCCAGAGGCCCGCCAGCCGCAGACAGGCAGTCAAGTTTGATCTTCTCACCACACCATGAAATCGGTAGCAGCAACGGGTAACGTGTACAGAGGGAGGGAGAACCCTGGAAATCTGAGGGCAGCAGAAACCTGTTATTGCTCAATTGTTAACAGTTAAACTACAGATACCCTGCAGTTCACTCTCAGTGTTGTCGGTTGCCAGTTAAATGTGTATTTTATGTGTGGCAAAGCGTGGCAAATAAACATATTTTAAATATTAAATATGTTAATGTTTGTCCTAAATCATTACTACAATAATTATGTTATCAAAGTTATTATCATAGTGTTTTGTTTTTTGTCATACTTGTCATACATGGGTCATTTTGTGGTGATGAAGACTTGGGATATTAAATGATGGAATAAATACATTTCAGAGTGTAAAACTCAGAAATCTCTTGGGGGCCCTCTGGTGGCCCTCAGAGGGCCTCAGTTCACTTCGGCCTCGGGTCAGCCCTGGTTTTATTTTCACATCACTGGGTACTTCATGATCTGGTTTCCTGACCCTCGTTAAGCATAAACAGACAGAAGCATTTCTTATCTCTTGCCAAGAGCTGTTACGACTTTTGCTCCACTAGATAGCTGCTCTACCCTGTACTCAGGATTTTCTCAGAACTTGGTGGAGCAACTTTCTTCTTCTTCTTTTTTTTTTTTTTTTTTTTTTTACCCTGGTCACGGAACAAACTTCAGAACAGACCACAGCTTCATGACTTTGTCTCCCTGGGAAAATTCAAAGCTCTGATAATAAACTGTGGAGCCGAAGAGCTTAATATTTGTTTCTGAGCTGCATTTTTTATTCTATATCTGTTATCCCGTGTCTATAATTTATAATTTTTGTAATTTTGTAATGGTGTGTTATCTTGGCCACGTCTCCGTCAACAAACTTGTAATTGTAATCTAAAGGAGCTTCCTGATAAAATTAATAAAGGAATGAATAAAATACAGCTTGTTGCTTGCATTCTTTTAAATATAAATATTAAAGGAGAACAATATTTTCTAAAAGTCATGTAAATGGCTAAGGAATGCAGTGTATGTTTATGAATTAACCCTAATATTCATTATTTAAAAGCTCAAACACTCATTTGCATTGTTTTATCAGCTTGATACTTTATGAATTTAATGATAAATGTCTTAAAACCATGATTTTGAACTGACAGCATGTCTGCTACAGAAAATGATTCTGTTTGGGCTGACATCAGTACTTTTCTACATATAGACTTTATTAAGGTGAGAAGTTGCACAAAGGTGCCTCAGCAGTGTTTAGGAGGTGAACCAGCACCTCTGCAGCCACCAGTCCACACTCTGTGCTTACAGGCTGGACTTGAAAATATATATCAAGGAGAATAAATGGTTGATTTTAAAATTATTATTTGTACACATACATGAGTGGATCAGTGAGGAAGTAAAGCTAATCTCAGCAACACACAAGTAGGACTGACATTATACTACGTGACCCTTCACACAAATTGCAACAGAAATTCTTTCAACTGTTCTCGTCTCATAAATGAGTCATTTCATTTTAAAAGTATTAAGACATCCAAGTGGGTGAGAGGATTGAAAATTACTGAAATCATTGATGCCACAATGTCCCATTGTCTACCGTGTTTAAAAAAATATTTGTGCGTGTCCTCCTGTCTGATCATGTCCACAGAAAAGGTTTAGTGAGGTCCACTATCAACCAGAACATGAGACATGGAGTGTGTGTGCAAAAAAAGATATTGTTTAGATTTATGTTCGTTATTGCAAACATTGATGTTGATTAGTGCCAATTTGGCAGGCAAGAATATTTTGAAAGTAATATAAAAGTGCTATTTACATAATTTTTAAATAATGTGGTTGGCAATTTATACGGATTAGTACCAATTTTTAAAGTATATTAATACAGTTATGTTGATTTAATTTATTATTTTAGGAAGCAAGAAAGTAGTACCAGGTTATGGTTGAGAAACACCTTTGAACCACCACCACCGGGGCCCAGCAGGGGTCCTTCATTGGGTTTTAGGTGGTCTCCAAAAAAAAAGAAGAAATAGAATATTTTTAACTTTCATTACATTTGTAGAACAACAAGGGAAGATATAGGGATGGCTGTTTTATGATTATGATTTGCACTGATCCAAGTTTGATTATTTAACCACTATGAAGACATTTAAACATTTAAACACAAACATTTAAAATAAATATTCTGATGGGATTCCTGGAAACAAAATCTTTAAATTGCAGGACTGTGGTCTAATTTGCCTTTTTGCGGGTCCTTGATATGAGAAAGTTTGGGAACCCCTGTCTCAGAACCATTTATCTGTTATAGAGGAGACTTTTATGGGTAATAAACATTGGTCAGAATTTTTGTTGTCATTTGTGTGAGATTCACCCTGTTTTCCTCACAAAATGCTTGTGCTTAAAAAAGGTCATTTTGGTAGGATCACATTAAGCCAATTTTCAGAATTTTTCAGAATTTGTTTTTGTCTCATTTAGAACATATTGAGGGCAGAAAATCAGTTGAGTTTAGGGGTAAAATGCCTGGACTAGAGGGTTAAATGATTAAAGTCAGGATTTTCCTGAAACAATATGCTCTGTGTAGTATTTATGTCTGACCACTAGATGTCCCCAGAGGGTTTCAGGTGTCTGTGGGACTTCCTTGCAGTTTCCATTTGAAACGAAAAGTTGTCCAACCAGTTGAAGTCATAGTTCAGATATTCCACATATTAAATCCTTGTGGTTTGATGTGTTATGCAGTCAGCATAATCTCAGCAATGTAATTACATCACACTCACACTGTGGCACATGTGTACTTTTGCTTCGAACAGCTTCACGTTTAATTGAGTATGGCTGGTGTCCTTGCTCAAGTGTCATTGCTCGATGCTCCGCAGCTGTTGAGAATTACACGGCTGGGCAGGAGGCTCTGTGCGGGCCTGTGATCTGTGGCTCCGTGCTGGAATGTCTCCCAGATGCCCCCAAACCGTAACAGCTGGAATGAAATCAGTGCAATGATCTCATCTGTGTGTGTGTGTGAGAGGGATGGAAAGAAGGGAAACAAAGGGAAAAAAAGAGAAGAGTCTTAATGATGTAATGTGTGTGTGTGTGTGTGGTGTGTGTGTGTTTCACATTACAGAGAAGGAAAGGAGTGGACGGAGGTACAGAAAGGTCAAGTCATATAAAGAGGTGGACTCTGCGTCATGATGCACGGCTCCTTCCCTCTTATTGACAGAGCCCTTTGTGATCGTGAGCAAACAACACATTTGTTTTTCAGTATGGACGGACCTCTGTGGCATTTAATTTGTTTTGGCAGGCTTTCCTCAGGCTTAGTTGGTGTATGTGTGTGTCTGTGTTTATGCAAATTCTCTCTGGGATCTCTTGAAGGGTTTGTGGGGGGAAAAGAGAGACTGAGTTTGTGTACAGATTCACAGATTCATGGACGTCTCTGACTGGGAACTGCGGTTCCTGCTCTTAACATTCCTCTTAACGACTAGACCAGATTTACGGTGTTAATAACAATGAAGTCAAACTGTCAAGTGAGGAATTTCCAGCATTGTGAACTTATGTGAAAGAGGAGTTTTGACTAAAGAGAACTGATTCCCATTCATTCTTCCTGTATTCTGATCCTGCACAGAGGACACCCAGAGGCTCAGGTTTAACACAGTGTGTCAAGTGTTGTTCTTTACTGAATCACTCTGCAGTAAAAGTATGTCTTCATCTATTTTTGCTTTTAACTGTCCACTGCCATTCTCAATATTATTTTTATTTCAAGACATTTACTGGCAGCTGAAGGCGCCATTGTCAAATCAACCGTAATATGCAGTTCATTACTTCTGCGTTCAGAGTCTATTGAAAGACGGACACATAATCTGATCATCTGATAACTGTCCATATTAACAGGCTGTGGAGCTATAAACATTATGTGCAGTGCTTGTATAGGCTGGTTTTGTACTGAACTGAATGTAACGCTCCGACTAACAACAGACTGAATGAACCACTGGACCACAGTGCCAGTCAAAAGTTTGGACACACTTGTCATTTAATATTTTTTCTTTATTTTTTGTATAAGAAGAATAAGAAAATGGTTCAGATTAAACCAACCATGTGCAAAGCTGCCATCAAAGCAAAAGGTGGCTTCTCTGAGGAAGGTAAAATATCAAAACAAAAAACATTTGCACACTAGTAGCATGACAGGTGTGTACGAGAAGACCAATAAAAATCAAAAACACTCTTGGACACTGTCCTCTGCATTCGCAATCAAAGATTTAATCAAAGCAAATGTCATTAAATCTCTGATTGCATGAGCAGAAGACAGTGTGCCGGTGTTTTATATTTTAGATTCTTTGAAAGCAAAAACATGTTTCTTAGATTTTTGTTTGCTACACAATTCCACGTAATTCCAGATTTCATAGTTTTGATGACTCCAGTATTTATCTACAATGTAGAAAAAATAATAATAATAATAAAGAAAAAACATTAGATGACAAGATGTGTCCAAACTTTTGACATCATTTTTGGGGTTAGGCCTTTGCTGTTACATGGAAGTAATGAATTCTCATTATCTTAAGTGTTAAGGATGATTTTATTGATATGGATAAATTAAATAGAGTTTTTTAAATAGACCTAATTAAGAAAAATGTTTGTTTCACAAAATAATATATTATTAATTACAAATTAACAATATTTGTATAAACTCCCCAGTTAGAAGTTCATATATAGTCAGCTCTGGACTAATCAAAGTCACAGGACTTGTTTGAAGATGGAGAGTCAGTGGGACAAACATATTAACATTTTTTAGTTGATAGTATATTAAAACTTTTTTTTTTCATTTGGTGCATAAGCTACACATTTTTGCTCAAAAATCCCAAGAAACTCCAAGGCACCCAAAATGTCTTTATTGTCACAGCATGGTCATGTTTGACGTGTATCTCTGTATGTACCTTAAAGTTTTAAGGTCTAACATCACCGTGCCGTGACTTTTATTTTTTTAAAGAGTGCCATAGATTTTTTTTTTTTTGTGATTGTTGAGGGCACAAGTGTCCCTATCCAAAGAACAGCTCAAACAAATGCATTGTGAATCGGGAAAAGCAAACCTTACCCGAACATTTTTTGATTTATGCATTTTTACAGTTGGGGAACGTAAGAATCATACCTTCATTCCATGATAAGTTGAACAAAATGTTAAAAAACACCTGTTATTTATTTCCATCCAATTGCATCCAAAACGCCATCCGATAGTTGTTGAAATGTTTCAGTCTGGTCCAAAATGGTGAACCAACCGACCGACATTTCCGTTTTATTGTGTTTTCAAAGAAAATTCTCAGTCTCAAGGTCTTCCTTGCTCACAAATAAATAACCTTGCCACAACTCAATTTCTCAATTTCCACATGTCACATTGAATAATTGCCAATTATTCAGTATCACCTCTGTGTCCTGTACATGAGATATGTGACGGGGGTGCGTTCAGTAACTCTCTTTAACGGCCCTGTGTCCTTTTGCACAATGTATATTTGACCTCCCCAATAAAAGACGACACTTTCCCTCAAACATGAACATGAGTGCATTTTTCTTAATTGTCAAAGATGCCTGGATTTGCATTTCAATAAATAGCTCTTGACGCCAGGCTAACTTGATATTAAATCATCTCTTGATAGAACTCAGAGGGGAACAAATGCCAAAGCCTGTTTCAGAGTTAATAAGAGGGTTCACGGGGTTCAATAAGTTTGAACACTAGACTTTCTCTGCAGGTGAAGAGTTATTAATGAAACCGGCATCCCCCAGTGCCACAGTCTCTATCGTCTCCTCTCAGGGAAATATAGGCTGGTGCCGCACCATTTATCGTCCTCTCTCAGGATAACAGGGTCAGTGAGGGGTAGCCTGCTGGAGAAAAAAGGTAGGTGGAGGGAATTTCTCAGGCATTATATCACCTTTCCCCAGACTGCCTAGAAAGTGTTTCTTCTAATGAGACAGAGTGGGGAAAAGTCACTTTATTTAAGTTTTAGTACAGTTTTAACACAGAAAAGATCGTTAGAAAGGGAAATATTGTTGAGTTTGAGAGAGATCAATGTGATCAAAGTGTCCATCAAATGTCCTGATGGTTTGGTTTTTACAAAGAGGCCCTTTGTGTGTATCAAAGAGTGTTTTTTTCCCTCTTCTTTGTGCGCTAGGATCGTCAAGAAGAACTGATGATTTTCTCGATAGACAAGAGAAGAGGAAGGGAACAATCAGTTGAAGAATACAGTAACACCAGAAAATGTTTAGGGCATTGATTTTCCTATTGTGCATCGAGAAGCAAGAGATTATTACCAGGAAGTGCACATTGACAGCTTTGTTGTAAAGACATAGGGGAGAGGTATTCATTATCCCATGATTCAGAGCTTATAAAATACTATATATCATAATCTGTATTTTTGAGGAAGAGGGATGGAGCATAGACAAAAGATCTAATAGTAATCTTCCTCCTTTTCACATACTTGTGTTAATTAAAACTAATGACAGTGTGCAGGAGTTTCTTATGGCAGGTAGCAATAACTGGAATGACACTCGGAATGAAACTGTATGTTACTCTGACACTTGGATTGTTCTAATATTGGTTTAGCCGACACCGGTGTATTAAAGGGGTAGTTCGGATTATTTTAAATGGGGTACTTATCGATAGTTAGTGTATTAGGGGAGAAGTGCCTGCAAGGAAGCTAAGCTGAAGATGGGGTCAGCAACCAAAGGTATTTACTTATATGTATGTATATATATATATATATATATATACACACACACATATATATATATATATATATATTATATATATATATATATATATATATATATATATATTATATATAATACATACACATACATATATATTATAAAAAAGAATCAATATCACTTTAACCATGCACTATATTTAGACAATTTCCACTGCTTTACCTTGCCATCAGACAGCCTTTTCTGATGGGAAACTGCCTTTATGTAGGCTAAATATCCCTCTGTCCAAACCAACCAAACTCCATTGGTGAAATCAGTGATTTTACCTCGTAGGACACAAGAGTTGCTGGACTTCTCCTGCCTCGATCTGTTAGTTTGTTTGTGTTATTGTGTTAATTCTGTGTTTTAAAAGGATAGTTTGGATTCACAGAAGTCACACAATAATCTTAAGAAACTAACAGATCAAGACGGTGGTGGTCCAGCAGCTCCCATGTTCTGTGGGGTAAAATTACTGATTTATTCTATGAAGTTTGGTTGACTTGAAGAGAGTTATTTGGCTTATATAACACTGGTTTCCCATTGCAAAAGGCCGTCTGCCAGCAAAGTAAAGCAGTAAAAATACTCGAAATAGAACATGCACTTAAAATGATACTGTTTTTTCTAGGTGGACCTTTTTTAAGTGGCTAAAATAGCTTTTATTGCCAATCTCATCCACAGCAGTGCTTTGCTTCCATGCTAGTGCCTCTCTCTACCTCTCCAAACTGGGGGTGTGCCAACACGCAGCTACTGTAGCTAACACACATCGATAAGTACCTCATACAACCCCGCATGAAATGATCTGAACTATCCATTTAAAATGTCCGGGATTAGTTTCGGCGGATCAACACAGGGCCATTTCATTTAAACTCTGAATGTTCGGCTTTATTTCCCAAGAAGGATGGCGTTCTTTTTCAAAGAGCATGTGGTGTGTGTGTGGGGTAGAGAGCTTTGGCCCTTTTTTGGCTCAATCTGTGGGTGGTACAGTAACATAAAAAGGAGCGGGGTCATGCACAAGATGTTGTTGTTTCTGTCTGACAATTTTATCAGACTGTCTCATGAGGTCAGTGACTGTTGTTTGCATTTGTGTGTGTGTGCATGAAGTGCGTTAACTAAAGCAGGACAAATAAGGTGATTGACTCACTGATCACTTCCCTTTAAGTATTATTTTAAGCATCTGCCCATAACAGTGACTGCGGTTGGCCAAATTAACTTGCTTTGAACGACTCAACCTTTGGCCTAGCTGTTATCTCGGAGTGTTGCGGCGCCAAGCATACATGTGTCACTTTTCCTTCTTTTTGTATTTTGTTTTTTTTTATATATATATATAATTAATGTGTTTCTTCCTGTGATGGTGTCCTTACAGTGGCACAGGGCAAATGTCTGGACTCTCCTCGGGGATCCTGGCATCCTGCCTGGGAGCCTCTTTCAGCGGGAAGCGAAGCCAGAGAAATCTGAGACAAAGTGGGCTAATCTGTCCCACTATGTGCAGAGAAGTACATCACAACCTTACAATAGCAACGTCAAATACTTCTCGCATGTACAGTCATGATAATTAAAGGATGTCAGAGAGACAAAGACAACATGAATGTCCTGTCAGTTTGACAAAAGCAGCTTCATTTAAGTGATTTTTCCGCCTCCTACGAGGCTGATGTTACCTTCAAGGCAATCTTATCTGTAACCTGGGATTGGCCGTCCCACTTTTTTTTATTCTCCTGTGGAGAACAGGTTGCACACACACACACACACACACACACACACACACACACACACACACACACACACACACACACACACTTGCATGGATTAAATATGCACATTATTACATGAGAAAATACAGCAGTACATACAATAAGAATGGATAAATTAACCTAATAAAGATTAATTCATTATCTTTTTTGAGTCACTTCACTGTACTTTTATAATCCTAAATATGGTGTAAGACAATAAAATCTGAAATCTGAAACAACACACAGTAATACACATTACATGATCGAAAATGAGAAGGTAGAAGAAAAACCTCACATTACCTGCCTCCCTCTCGAAAACAAAGATAGCCTCACATACGGTCCAATACTTACAACAGTCTTTTGCGTATGTGTGTGAGTGCACATGACAATACACACACACACCTACACACACGCACACACAAGTAATAAGAAAAAACTATAGAAACAAATATTATTCATCATCTTCATATTGTTTGATTATTTAGTCTGTGAACATTTTCTTTAATTGAGTAATAGTTTAAAAACATTGAAAATGATTCTTCAGAGAATGCCACAGTTTGACATGTTAAATATAGTTTGAAAATGCTGAGTTTTACAGTCAAATTTTCTTCTGTGATCATCATCATCATCATCACATAATCGTAACACAAATAATCTGCACATTTCCGGGCTATAATCTGTTCTTGGCTTTAATGTTTGGATGTTTTATTATCCTCGACTTCATAAACAGTCTGCTGGTACATTTCTTAAAATCCACCTGAGATACAATTTGCATCTCTCTCTTCTGTTGTACATAGAGTGGATGTAGTTGCTCCACACCTTTACCCAGTAACTAAAGCATGGTAAAATAAGACAGAAGCACAACATTTGGAATGCGCTGCTGCTCAAAATATGGCTCAGAATTGCAATTATCTTGGACAATTTTGACTTTATATAGGTAGTTGACAACCACCCCGTCCGTGGATGGATATGATTTTATCCTCCTTTTTTCATTTTCCCAGAAATACATGAATTTGGTGTTACTCACATGTGCATCAAACACCATTTCATTTTCAGAACTATTCAAAAAATACATTTAAATAATCTCCGGAACAACAACAATAGCTTTTGCATTGTATGAAAACAAAACAAACTGCAAAGTTTTTGATTCTTAACAAATATAATTAATAGATGAAATGAAAAGTTTGGGGCTCGATACCGACTCCTGTGGGGCTCCACATTAAATCTTAATACGTTCATATTTACTGCCAGCAAACTGTACATATTGTTGTCTGCTTTCAAAATTTGTCACCGATGCAAATAATGTCATATACGCATACAGAGTTTAGAAAGTCATATGTCATGATGTGTTGTCATCATGACATATGATGACACACATGACTTAACAGTTCTAGCACTGTTAGAGATGTGCATCTGTTTGATCTAAATCTTTTCTGATTCTCACATAATCTCATTTTAAGACAGACAACTTTTCAAGAAAACTCTAAAAGTAAGGATAGTGCTCTATTATTATTACATGCTTGTTTAACCCCATTTTTATAAAGCGGAGCGGCCTTCCCTATATTTTCATCTTATCTGGAAAAAATACCAGTGTGAAATAATACCACAGGTAAAAGGAATAACAATCCAGTCAATAGTCCTTTTTTACTATAATTCAAATCAATCCCATCACAATCAGCTGATGTTTGGTGCTTGCTTTATTTCAGTGTTTTCTCCCTCGAGTGCCACCTTTGCATATGTCACATGGTTCGATAGACTTTGAACGATTTGGCCCATCATTTACAAAAAAAATAAATAAATAAAAAATATTATGGGATTGTGCAAGAATACAAGTAGACAAAGGTTATTTTATGGTTGCCATCATTGTTTGAAAAGTCAGTTTCACTTTGTTTAAAAATCTACTCAGCTGTGCAGCAGATGGGCTGAAGAGTCTTTCGAGGAGTCCAGTCTCTAAAAACAGCAGTAAGGTTTCATCAAAAGTTTGAATTTAATTTAGAGGAAAACCCTGGCTTACAGCGTGTCAGTGACTGTGAAACTAATCACGATCCAAAAGTCTCAAAAATGATGATTACATGAACAGGCACAGATTGAGACAACCTTCTGTGAAGCTTAGTCTCATCAGTGAGTCCGAGCTTTGTATATGTGCAGAGAGAGAGAGAGAGACAGAGAGAAAAACGAGTCTACAAGATTTGTTAGTCTGTACTTGATTAAAGGTAGTACTTCATATCTCAGATGCATTCAGGTGTAATTTTGGATCAAAGACGGGGGATGTGTAATTGGTGGTAGTGGAGGCCAACACAATCAATGTAATGGACTATTTCGGTCCGGTCACATTGTATTATCAGAGCTGCGCGAGCTGATATGTGGAGAAGTGGAGCTGTGATGCCGTGCCAGTGGAATGTCAAATGTCCGACCAGGCTGCCTCTTCAAAGACAGGATCATGCCATGGCCTTGTTTTCTCTGTCTCTCCTGACAAACGGCTTGAGCAAGTGCGCGAAGGAGGGCTAACGCTTCATATAACAGCAGGAAATAGGAGTCCAACCTGTCAAGGCCTCCAGGAAACAATTCATTGTAGTTACATCAAAGAGCTCAAACTCCACTGAGCAATTTTCCATGTGTAGTTTGTTTATTTGATCTCATCCAAAGTAAAGTTAGGAAAGACACAGATACATGTAAAGCTTTGAAAGTTTTCATTCAAGCTTACAATACAATGGGATTAGAGGTGAAGCGCAGAGATAGGATCACAAAAATAGACCAAAAAGCAAACAACATATGTGGCATGTAAAGATCAGTTGAACATACTGTGTTTCATTTGTTTTCCACCAAAATAGGCGATCTTGAAATAAACTTTCCAGTCGTACTGACTACAACATTACTTAAAAGTCAGCAGTTACTTGAGACATGAGATTTATTTATTAATATTTAACCATATCATGGTCTTTCCCTATCCGAAGCGCTTTTGTTGCTTAAATGCACAATATGAGAAGTCCCACATTAAAACATTAACAAAAGACATAATTTGATGACACTGTGAAGTTCATGATCATGGGAGTTGTCTTCATTGTTGAACAACCACCATTTCTAATGAAAATCTACCAGCCATGACTAATCATGTTCACAGACGAGGAAATGTATTAAGTTTTATTCAGGTCATTTTTAGTCTCATTTACCGACTACCTTCCTCACTCAACTGAAGTATCTCACGTATCGCTCGCACAGTATTTCCTTACCTTAATCATAGTTCTTTTGTATTGAGTATTGACGCGAACCCCGGTGTCACAGTCTTGCATTTTATTCACTAAAAAAATGTTTAATTTAGTGATATATGAATGTTAGCATTTGAGAGAAACTTAAAGGTCAGGTGTGATTTATGGGGATTTATTGCCAATGCAACAAAATATTCAGTATTAAAGTATGTTTTCATTAGTGTAAAGCCATCTGAAAATAAGAATTGTTGTGTTTTTGTAGAATTAACCTTTTATACCTACAGAGGGCACAAGTCCTCTTTCACGGAGGTCACCGTGTTGCACCACTGTGTTTTTACAGTAGCCCAGAATGTACAAACCAAACACTGTCTCTACAAGGCCATTGTGAACTTCGCGGCCACTGTAGTTTCTCTTACACGAGGGTGAGGCGAGGGGTGGGTTTAGTGGCTAGATGCCACTAAACCCTACACACTGGTCTTGTGGTTAAAGATCTTCAGACAAATTTTATGACCAAAATCTGATTATAATTTGTGTCTGATATGTTTTTCCCACAAAAAAAGTTCAATCACCTTTATGAATTTGCCAATATTTTTCATTTCAGAAGGACAAAGAAATTTCCCATCATACTTGAGTAAGTTGCATATTGGATTGGATCGGCTCCAAACTAGTAGTGATGTCACAAATCCTGCTCGCACGCACACATTAAATTCATACTTGCCAACCCTCCAGATTGTCTCAGCAGACTCCCGTTTTTCATTGCCCTCTCCCTATTTCCTCTCAGGATCACAATTCTCCTGTATTTCTCCCGGTTTCTGCCTAATTTTCATTTTTTTTTTTTTAACCTTTTCATTATCACAGCCTATTTCTGACACTGTACAGCTGCACCAAACCAGACTTCCTAAGATTAATTTCATTTTGTAAGAAAAATTTTAAAAGAAAGGGGCATGCATTTTGTCTGCCGCATCAATTTTCTTTTAGGGACAAGAGCAAAAAAATAAATTAATGAAAGAAAACAGATGAATATTAGTTTATGCCAGAGGTCTTTAAAAGTTCACATTAGAGGGACAAATTATTCTGCATTCTTTCCTGAGAATTACAAGTAAAATTAAAAGTAGTCAGCATAAAAATGCTGTTGCATTGTGCTTATTATTTTGTGACTTTCATTCTTTAAAAGTCACCAGACACTCAAATTTTTGGTAGTGAAAACCTCCCTATTTTTGAAGTCTCAAGGTTAGCAAGAATTATTAAGATTTAAGATGAGCATGGCTAAAATTTCACCTCCAGCAGATAAATGTGAAAACAGCCTTGTAGCATAAAACTCTACACATAATACCTTGTTCTGCACAGCAAAGGTCAAGCATCCAAGTGAAGTAACAATAAGCAAAATGTGTTTTTGTGAAGGGCGGCTTTAACGTGCCTGCCAAGTCACAAAATGTACTGACCATATCTGCAAAACGTTCACTGAACAAATTAAAATTGTTTACCTACAATATCTGTTCTTGCAATGCAATACCTGTTGTAGCAGCTACAGCATTATGACATGCTTTTATGGTTCTGTTTAGGCACTCGCACAACAAATTAGTCGTATCTAAACATAATTTCTAGAAGACAGGGTTGAGCAAGTGACTCATCACCACCAATCAGTCTTCATCTTGGAACACAGCAAAGAAACATCTGTAATACTGCTCTGTACAAAGCTTTTCAAAGCCTGCTCTCTCTGTGCCACGGTAATAAATAATGTAACCACTGTACAACTGAACTACAGCACCTATATAAACCTTTTTGTGCAGGCATCATGTTGTGGTCATCACGGAAACATGTCAGGGTTCACACAGAAAGAAACTCCAGTTACGTCAGGGGTTCGTGCTTTGTTATATAACCAACTCGACCCTGCAGTTTTCTTTTTCTTGAATTTGGGAGTAGCACAGAGGGTGAAAAACTAAATATTTCTAAAAAAGGACCACATTTCTTTCAGCTAATGTGATGTATTTCCCACAATTATGGTGGTTAAATCAACACAACAAAGTAAAAATGTTCCCATGGTCATAACTCATGCAAGTTCTAGTTGACTTATTTTCTGCCCTTACTTGAACTCAGCTGTTTGCTGTTTTAGCCATTTCCATGTTGATATTTATTTTTTCTACCTCTTTTCTGACCCCATTTTTTTTTTATAACTCCCTCAACTGTGTTCAAAAGTGAGTTTATTCTTTTATACTCGTTCGGCTGTTGAAGAGACTTTGCCAGTGGGTTTTGGATCCACACACTCACCGCCCATTCAGGTTAGGAATATCCCCATTTTTCCTCTAAGGGTGGTGGAAGAACACAGAACGTCCAGTGCGCTTCAGGCTCCAGGCTTGGAGGGGCTGCAAATGGGCTGCAGGTGTTTGGACGACATGAATGCTCAGCTTTTTTAGTTTTGGAGGGACATCGCCTGGCTCCTTACACATCAACCTCCAGGAGCTTGTGGTTTACACAGAACCTTGGGGTTTTGTGTGGATCGCACCAAAATGGAGGGTTCCACCTGAACTGACAGGACACTAACCAGCAATTTCCCAGAAGCGCAGAAGCGTCTCTCTGCTCCGCTTCAAATATGCGCCGAGTTTAATTTTGGGCAGGAAGTCAGACACAGAAAAGGCAGGGAGAATCTGGTTAATTTTCAAAATAAAAGACCCTGTGCAGACTTGCGATCATAAAGACAGACAGAAAAGAAACTATTTAACCATGTAGCCTGCTTATCCACGATAGAAGCACAAAGAGCAAGAAAAGAGGACCTAATCAACAAAATCTGAGCATGTAAACATAATCAAGTGGGCAAAATGCTACACTGCTGAAACGCTTCTGAAACACTGCTGGTAGGCGCTGCAGCCGTGCGGAGGATGGATCAGAACTGTGGCGCAGACGTGCCACACCTGGTGGAATTTCTGGGTAAGAGCTCTCCAAGTAGACAACACGGGCAAATCTACAGTCATTTCAACAAATTTGCGTCAATAATTAGAGTGTCTGACAGGAAATGAACAGTTCAGAGCACCTGTGTGGAGAACCTGTAACTCACTGCCTTACTACAGAGCAACCATGCTGCAGTTGCTCCAAAGAATCATAATCTAGCTGCTATGTGTAATTGGCATTCAGGGGCTGTGCCGAGGGGGACCAGCAGGGGGCATGGCCACCCTGATACAATTGCTGGCCCTCTGCACGGGACACCTTAGTGAGTGGCAGGGTCAGAGAGGTTGTAGGGATTAACACCATGATGCATGACTTGCTGCCTATAAATTTGTTATTTCGTTTATATGAACTACTATGAAAAATACGTAAAATATCAGTTTGAAGCATATTACCAACACATTAAAGCAATAATATGTATTTTTTTCTAATAAACGTTCAGCCACTGTTGCTATGTTGTCCTAGCACCTGAGTATTAATGCTCAGGCCTCTGGTCCTCTTTCCAGTTGTAATGGTGATAAGATAAGCCCCGGGCTAATTCTGGTTCTGCTCATAGTCCTGTTTTAGGCAGGTGGTGAAATATCCACTCACCCGGTTTTCAGCCAAGACCCTTGTCTGCACATTCTCAAAGAACATGAGCTCCATCCAGTTAAGCCTGGCTGTGTAAGTATTTGTTCGGAGGAGGCGTCGTTTTTAGGCTAAGAAAGTAACTAACAAGGACGAACTTTTCAAGCCACGGTTGGCGGGGGGACAATAAACATGTCCCAGCTGATGTTACGACAACGAGAGTAGTCAGTTCACTTATGGCGAGTGATCAAAACTTCTTATCACCACAAAGTCAGGTGCAACTATGTCCTCTAGCTCCCTACCCAGTTCTCTGCCTGTGTTGTCTGCCTGTTCTTCTGTTGAGTGTTGCTGCAAATTTTCAGAGCGACAGAGTGTCCCCGTAAACATAGTAAAACCTGTCACTCTCCTACATGAAGTGCATGGTCCAAGAAGAGACGCTGTACTGCTGCCAGAGGAGTTCTTACTGAGATTATAGGATGCATGGAAATAAATAATAAATTAACAGTTTCATGTGTATTCCTCACTTTCCTCCTGTTGCTCGCTGCTTAATTCATATACTAAATATTTTGGCAGTTAAAAAACACTCATGGCTGTAGTTAACTAGTGGACCAAACCAATGTGAGGCAATGAGGGGGAGCACGCAATTGTTCAAAACTTGAAAATACATTGGATCTACAATTAGCACAGACGGTTTATCACAACCACGGGTGGAAGTAACTAATTACAAATGTTGAAATTACTGTAATTAAGTGAGTAGTCTTTTTGAGTACTTGTACTTTTATGAGTAGATTTTGAAGTCTGTACTTTTACTCGTACTTCCATCTACTTTTTAGTAGACCAATCGAAACCTTATGTCACAATCTTGTCAATTGAAAAATAGGTCCAAACGTGAAAACAGGTGGAGCGCACACCTGTTTTCACATGTTTGGGCCTATTTTTCAACTAGTGATCAATGTGGCAATCGTTTCTCACTAATCGATCAGTTTTTTGGTCCATAAAATGTCAGAAAATATTGATCAGTGTTTCATAACTCAAAGATATTCAGTTTAATGTCAGAAAATGGATTAATTGCCGTTAAGAATTTCACCAATTAAAAATATATTCATGGATATTTATATTATATTTTGACATTGTTTTATCCGGTGGAGCTGTTTGCTGAATAAGTAAAATTAAACCTGGACTAACTATGAGGAAAAGAATGACCAAAAAACGGGATGATTAGGAAAAAATGTGAAATTATTAATGATTAATTGATTGTTAGTGTTTTCAGTTCAGTAAAACATACACAAATTGTAACCCTAGTTTGGAGAGGTGATGGTGACATCAACGGTTAAAAGTAACTAATACTGAGTGGTTTTTGAAATGAATACTTTGTACTTTTATTTAAGTATTTTTCTAAAACCACCACTTTTACTTGTGATTGTGTGATATTTTAGTAATGTAACAGTACGTTTTCACTACAATTTCCACCACTGATCACAACACTGATACTAACAATGACCAGACAGAAAACTGTGGTTATGTTTTAATTTTTTGATCAAAATTATTGGGGACAATTCAGTAAACCCTGGATATTGGTAGTCCCTTGGTATGTCCCTGCCGTCCCCACCCAGTTCTACACCCTCACTAACTAATATCTGCTGATGCTCATCTGTTGAGTCAGCGTTCAATAACCGACAACTTCAAAATCAGTATCAGATTCTAATGAGTTTTATTCCTGCTGAGCAGCCCACAATGTTCCTCTGTCACAATTACTTATTACTGAATGTTGTAAACATGTTTAATAATCTGGGTTCATGTAAATCATTTTGATAATGGTACATATTTGGTGGGATGGGATGTGGTCGTATGAAGTCTTATTGCCTGGGTTAACCACATTTATCCGCCTTTGTTATTGTCACACATATCCACTGGCAACTGCCTCATTTAACGAGCCTGGAAACTATGTGTGAACCCCCTCGACTGGTGCTTTTGTGCTGAAGCCCATTAAATACAGATCACATGTATTTTATATTGTCTGTGAAAATTTACTCTACATATGGTAAGAAAATCAACTCAAGTATTTCAAACCTGCCCTAGATAAGAAACCGCTATTAACATTATGACACAAAATGATAACGGAGCTTTGACAACAAATAAAGGAGATGAATTGTTTGCTTTTATGGATGCTATGCTCTGGATTGGTTTCTCTCTTCATTCATGCATCTTTCTAAAGATTTTACAACTTCTTCATCGTACTTTTGAGAATTTTCTCAACAACAACATACATATAATGAATTAAATTCAGAATGGAATAGGATAAAATGTAAAACAAAAATAAAATAAGACAATATATACAGCTATTTACATAAAGATATGCACGTATACGCTCAGGAAATAATGGTGATGATAATATGGTCAACGTCTTCTCATTAACTCTTCCTCTGCCAATGATGAGATATCTCGTCAATTGTGGTTGTCACTGTGAGGCAGTAGGGGACGCTGTTTGTCACGCTAAGAAGAAGGGAACCACTGGAATTGAACAGCAGAAGAAGATGATTTTATCTAGCATGAAAACATTGGTGCTCAGCTGCAGGTCCGCCGGTCAGAGAGCATCATGACCCAGCCACAGAGCGTGGACACAAAGTGGGGCTGCTCGTGTTGACCCGTGCTGCGATCCGGTGCAGAGCACGCTCCAGACAAGTAATATGAAGAGATTAAAAAAAAAAAAACAAAATAAAAATGTGAAGCTGATATTCTGCTTAAAATGTCACTTTCACAAAAACACTGTTTTATCCATTTTTTTGATCTGAAAAGTGGATTTTTTGATGCAACCAACCAACATTCAAGCGCTTATAAATAAAAGAATGAATGAAGCCAGAACAAAACATTTTTTTGTGTCTGATACTAAAAGATTTGTTCTTTCGTTTGACATGTTAACATATTCACGGCCTGTTGGAATCTTGCTTGTTGCGTCCTGTTGGCTCGGCGTATGATTCATCTCTCAGGTGCAAAAGCTCGATCTGCGATGTTAGGGGTCTCTGTGGGATGTGATTTCCTGTTTCTTGGCCCCCCTTTTTTTTGTCCGTTTCACTCTCCTGGCCGGACATTAACAGCAGCCTAAAAGTCCCAGCTGCGGCACGGCTCTCATCCCGGCTCACCCCCTCTCCTCACGTGGTGCGTCCAGCTGATCTGGCTGGATCTTGGAAAGATGCTGTGCTGCATTGTTGATCCTTTCAGGCCCTGCTGCTCTTTAATCCAAACCCGACGCTTCCTTTACCAACTCCTGCGGGTGTATTTCTGTCATGGGTGATAGGTAATTCATCATTAAAGCCAAAAAAATAATGACAGATATGCTCGTTTATGGCAGTAGATTTTATTTTTACATCACATTATTTAACGATTTTGTTTAAAAAACTAGAAGGGCACATGGAGAAAACAGACCACCAAGGCCAAATGTCCTACTTGTGTGTCTGTGATCTTGCTGCTATAGCAACTGCTGTCAGGGAGAGGCATACATACATCCTGAGTGATTAGTGCTTCAAAAACTAAAAGGCGTCAGTCAGGATCAGGAGTAATTTAGTCTAATACACACACTCAGCTTCATATCACTGTGTTTCTAATTCTCACAGATATAGAATAACGCTCCACTCTTTAGGACGTGGGATATTGGCTTCAACAGTGGGTGACTGTTTTAAATTTTAAACTTGGCCCAGCACTGGTCCAAGTGAAATGCTGTTATGAAAAGATGAGCGAGGAAGGGACAAAAAGACCTCTTTTGTGGTCTCTCCCACTCACAGGGTCTTTTGGGATTCAGTTTTGTGCTCGCTAAATATTCCCATTTATATGCAGGTGAGTGAGCAGGTGGGCGCCATTTCTATTATCCCTTTGATTTGTATTTCGTAAACAACACGTCAGAGATGATGGTGGAGATGGAGGGCAATCAGATTCTATAATTATATCAGCTCTCTTCCGGAACACAACGCTAATAGTCGAGATTCTGCAAATGCATCTTTCAGCTGAATTCAGAATTTAAAAGCTGCATTATTCATCGCTCATGATCTTGGCACAGAACCTGGGAGGAAAAACTGAGGCCTATCATTCATTACTTAGGAGCCATTTGTCTGAACTGAAGTGGTTTTGAAGCCAAGTGATGTCTTAATACTCCTCTCGTGGACATGTTACCGTAAGATTTTAAATGCTGTTGAAATATATATTTTAAATGCATATAAACCGTAAAAAAAAAAAGTTAGGTGACTGGCAGGTGAAGCACTTACAATGAGCATTCCCAGTTTAAGTGTGTTTAATAATATATCTTGTTCACCGATAAAAAGTTTGAGCAGAGAAGTCAACTTCGACTAGACAGAAATTGACTTTACAGTTCTGATGTGTGTCTTACTAATGGCAAGCTGAACCAGACATTATGCTTTGTAAAAACCTGATGAAATATTCAGCAGTTTAAATGATGAGCTTGTGGGAAGGAGAGTGCACTCAGACGAGTGTCGATCTCCGCCAGGCAACCTGAGAGGAATATTTAGATGTAAACCCTGTAAAATCACCAAAACTTTGATTAGTAACTGTACTTTAATTACACATAACAGATTACAATTACGAGTTTCATGTATTTAGTTACTCCTCAACACTGCTAATAGCTAACCTGTTGTTAATGACTTGCAGTCCATACCAGCCAGTTAAGAAGAGTGAGGAGTCAGCAGTCGGTATAGGTTATATTTCGGTTTTTATGAAGGGTTAGAATTACACAGTGGCTTTTGGGGGAGCCCTATTTTCTTGCATGTCAACAACATAAGGCTTCTGTTTCAAAATCAAAGAATAATCAGAGCAAATAACATAAAATAAGATATTTTTTTGAATCACACAGGCATTGTTTTTCTGCTTCTCATGTTTTTGCTTTTGAGAATCACATATGGCATGATAAAAAGCTGAAAATTTATTAAACATTGTTCGGTAAACTTGTGTTTTTTTTAAACTATAGAAAAGACTTCTTGCTCTGTTCGATGATTTTAAGACTTTTACAGAACCTGGTATCAGGTATCAACATCATTATCTGATCTATGTGAATGTGAACTGATGCCAAGAATTTGTGAATCAAAATTAAGCCACTGAGACATTTGTTTTAACATACAGGAGGACAAAACTGGGATGTGATAAGAGAATAAACACACAACATTGACGTGTTATGCTATTATTATTTATCCTAGCAACGTTAATGTACAGAAAATAAAATATAACTTGAAAATGGACAATGTTTTAGAATTCCCTTTGAATATCTCGAAGTAGGTTTTCAGGGATACTCGTGTCCTTGCTCCCCTGTAATTTGAACCATGGTTGTATATAGATTTTTCAAGGTTTTTCAAAAATGGTGAGTCACCACAACCACGATAGGTCCTTGAGCATACAGGCATTAATATGCACAAACAATTTTAGGCTGATGGGTCCTGTAGTATAAGAAAGCAGCAATGGTCACACATTATTATCACTCTTACCTTACGCTATTATTACATTATAACATGATACTGATCCATTTTTCTTTTTCTGGTGTGGCAGCCATAAACTGCTGTACTTAAACAGCAAAAAAAAACCAAAAAAAACTTTCCATTGGGGGAAACTCAGCTAACCTCTCCCATCATTAAACTTACCTTCCACATTCATCTTTGTCGTTCATGCAGGATTTATCTAATACTGAGGTGATAAAATAGTTAGAAACTGTGTGATGTTGGAAGAAAAAAACACTTTCTCGGTAGCTGTGGCTTGAATTCATTCCTTTCAAAGTCACATTTTTCTGTGGAGCACTTCATTATCTGTGCAGATGAGATGATCAGCCATCAGTACTACTAAGCTAACAGTGCTCATAAGGTAAGTAGCTACAAGGTTAGCTGTCAACTTTACTGTAGCTGCTATCTAGTTCTGGGATTTAAATTTGATTTCAGCCTCAGACAAAACATGCCACTATGACAACCCAGGCATGAAAACTGCTCCTTTTCATTTGAGAGTATTCAGGCAGAGATCCAAGGTAAATGTTAGATGAACTACTCACTAATTTCTGAGGAAGAAAAAAGCAGCACCGGTTGTGACCTTTGGAGGGTTAAGAGGCTCATAGTCATGAGATAAGCTAACAATACGGATAATTAACTGCTCACAGTCAGATAACAAATAGATGTCTTCAGAATGAAATGTTCAGCTACACCGTGTCACCCTGTTAAACAATTACAGATGCTGTTATATTATAAATTGTGTATGTGTGAATGTGCGACTGGTGGGAGTTTCAGCTGAAATATATTCATTAGCTGGGGTCAGACATGAGGAAAAATAATAACATGTTTTTGTTTGAAATCTATCTTTAGTGTATTAAACACTTATTGGATGTAGGTTTGAAATGTGGCTTGTAGTTTTCCCTCTGCAGGCCTTTAAAGCTCCAGAAGAGCTTTCACTTGAGGTTTGAGGAAGGCAGCAGGACATAATTGGTGTATTTGGCCTTACTTTGTTGAGAATCTGATTGGTGGAACATATAACAGATATTTATTAGACTTTCGAGTGGTTTAAAAAGTTTCCACAGACATTTTGGTACTTTTTCTGATGTGCAAACATGTAGCCTAACGCTTGAATTTCATAGTAACTCACATGATCCATGCTAACAGCTCCTGTTCAGAGGTCACACCTGTTCACCAATGCTATTCTTATGTTAGATCACTTTAGCATTTCAGTAAAAAATATTAATCTGATGGCTGGGCAATGATCCATTGTCTATATACTAACAAAATGAGGTGAAACAACTTTACAAATGCAACACCACATGTTCAGTTAAAAGACTTGTCAGTTTGCTCCAAGTCATTATTATTCAACTGGACGAATCAGAGAGAAAAGATTGTACCTGGATTGTTAAAAATTAATGTCTGGCTGACCAAATTATTGTTATACAAATTTCATTAAGTTCAAGCAGATTGCAGTCATTATGTGCTGAGAAATTGCACAGCTTTTATGATGTGGAAAAGCAATCATGCAGTAGCATTAGCAAATTTCTCAGTGCATTTTGTTAAGTGGTGCGTATAGCTGCACTTATAGGTACAGCACTCTCAGCACAAACCTGGTCCAAGCAGCAAGGTCACATTGATCACATTTGATGTAAAGTGACAGGCAGTATAATGAAACAGCTCCTCATTGTTAATAACACATGACTGTGCTTATCTGAACCATAAAACAGAACCTCTGTGTCTGCCTCTCTCTCTATCTCATCTGGCCTCCTTTTATCTCGTGTCTGTCTCCTGAATGAGACTGATGTGCACGTACACTCGTGTCTTTTAGCAATATAGTCAGCCACATATTGTGATACTATGTAAAATAATTTCACAGCTTTTTTTTTTTTTGCTTCTATTTTTAACGACTCAACTTTTGTCCTGGCGATTCTTGATAATAATAACATTGCAATATATCATACGTGTCCAGTGCTCTGGATCTCACTGTAAAGCTCAATGTTTAAAACTGACTGTAGTCTACAACCTCAGTGCTGCTAAAACTACTAAAATGAGAAATGTCTGAAAACTAGAGGGGTGCAGATCTCTGCTAGGCAGCCAGGACAGTGGGTGGCTGCGTGCATTTTATCATTGGCTTTAAGTACACCAGTAAAACCAAAGAATAAAGGCTCATTCATGCCCCCTATATGTACAAAAATAGATATGTCCATTTCCAGTGCTGGACAGTAAGTACATTTACTTGATTCTGTACTTAAATACATTTTTTGAGTATCTGTACTTTACTTGAGTATTTGTTTTTGTTGGAAACTTATGACTTTCATTCCACTACATTTGAAAGACAAATATTGTACTTCTGACTCCACTTCATTGTCATTACTCGTTACTTTTAGGAGAAGCATTGCTCTGAAGTCAGCTGTTAATGTTTTTTTTCTTTTCTAAAATGGAACTGGCCACACGCTGCGTTCTTGTTTCTTCCATGCTGAAGTTTTTACAAGTGTTTCTACAGGCTTTGTGCAGCATCGTGGTTCTACAAGTAAGTCAGTGCATCATTAGGTGGTTTCAGAGATTTACAAGGTTCTGTAAATGCATCGTGAACACTATACAACAGTGCATTGATATTAAAAAATGCACTTTGTAATTTGTACTTTTGAATACTTATGTATTTTAAAAAGCAGGTACTTTAGTACTTTAACTTGAGTAAAATTTTGACTGAGCAACTTTCACTTGTAGTTGAGTAATATTTGACCAGGAGTATCTAAACTTTAACTCAAGTACTGGGGTTGAATGCTTTGTCCACCACTGTCCGTTTCAAATGATGTAACCCTTGCTTCCCACATAATCCATGCGTCTTTTACGTTGGCATTGATGTTAAGTAATCCACCCACTAGGGGGCGCCACTCAGAGTCAAACATTACTCTAATGAAATAGAAGAGGAATCAATAAAATCCATCAAATACATCGCAACTTATCATCACTTACCAACTAATTGATGACAAACGTCATGTTCCAATTCCATTTATGTATTTGAAGCTTTCAGAAAACATGCACACACAGACAAACCAAATGCACAGTGCAGACAGAAGGTCTGTCTGAATGCATGTCTAACATTTAGTATAATGAGCCTCAAGACCTTCTTTAAGATGGTGACGAAGATAACAAAAATGGGTATTTATTCATCACATATCATGTCAGGCTCTAATGGATCATCACATATCAGGTATGGATTAATCTACAAATGCTCTGGAACAAGGTGAGGCCAAACTTTTCAACTGATTCCAAAATGTGGCCTGCAACAGACTCTGTAGGCCTTGTTTTTAGTATAAGCAAAATTCAGAGCAGTCAGGTTTTTCAAAAAATGTGAATCACAACAATCACAAGAGGTCCTTGAGCACAAAATGTGCAAAAAATATGAGGCTGATGGGTCCAGTATTATGCAAGGCTAGCTGCGGACAGATGTAACCCCAACACACTCACACACGCACCCCCAGGCTTAAGCCTTGCGGAGATAATGAACCACCGCTATCCATTGTGTCCCTCAACAGCGGGATTCAAACAACCACTGAGTGAATCAGCTGTGCATGTTATATTGTTTTGGTTCTGTGCTCCAACACGCTGAATTTTGAGTCAACAATGACTGTAACTGTAGTTGTTGTTGTTACTCCTACGATACTGTTTTTACTATTCATCACGCAGACAAGAGCGTGGCCTTTCTGATAAGGTCCCATTCGCCATGCTTTGTCAGAGCGTCAGTAATGACGTTTATTCTGCCCAGAAATGCGCGTTATGCAATGTTTCAAAGTGGCACCGCAAAGCACTAGATGTAAAACCAGACTTTTGTAAATGAGTGAATAAGCCTCCTGTGACTAAACACTTGACTTTCCGGATGCTGCAAAGCCCATCAGTTCCTGTCTGAATCCAGTGCGTATCAAAGGAAATGTGAGCTTTCGGTTTATAGAGATGATGATGCGAACTGAACTACTCTCTGCATTATACTGTGTGTCAGCTATGTCATTATGATCAAAGAGACGTTTCTGGAAGACGTTTACTGTGAAGCAGCTGCAGGTACGGTAAGATGCACACAAAAGTCACAGAGAGCTAATTCAGTGCTCAACCAAAGAAGTTTTCAATCTAGATATCAATGATATTTTGTCAGTTTGAGATGGAGGGGTGAACTTTTATTACAGGTTCTACAGCCAAAGCAGATCAGAAGAAAGTCAGGCTCCTGTCTGTTGGATAAATAGTGTCTTTGTGTTCGGGCTGCATGTCCAGTCACCCTGCAGCTTTTGAATTCCAAAATAAAGGCCAACTCACTGAATTAGCCACTTAGGCGAGTAGCTTCAGTTCAAAGGTCAGAATGAATCTCCAACTTACTGAAATGAAGAGTTGCCTGTGGGGGGGAAAAAAGTCTCTGACTCCGTATTTCTAAAGCAGTTTTGTGCTCATGTTGCTTTGAGGCCGCCCACACTCTGCAGAGGCTGTGCTGGAGCTGTGTTTGTGTGTGTTGGTCTAATTGGTCCAAGTTATTGGTGGACCTTTTTCCAGGAATTGGACTGAAAATACTGTCTGTATTTACAGTCCGTTGGAAATATTCTACCCAGTATTTCTCGACAAACTAAGATAGATCCAAAATAATGTGATATCTATATGTTTATTGTCTTAAAGAGAAACTGAAAACCCTGGAGAGTCTTGCTTGTTTGTCTTTGTCTGTCTTTACCATTATTTTTTGAGACTGGCAACTAGATGACCAGCATTGCATTTAATAAAGGAAAGTCAAGTCAAGTCACTTTTATTTATATACTGTAACACCAAATCATTACAGAAATTATCTCAGGGCACTCCTCATACAGAGAAGACTGTAAGTTTTATAATATTAGAGACCAGTTCCCACCAAGATCAAGCAGTAGGTTGACAGTGGTGAGGAAAAACTTACTTTTAACAGGCAGAAACCTCCAATGGAACCAACCACTATATATTAAGCTGCAGACAACAATTTTGTGGTTACAATATCATTATTTATTTTTCTATTTTTTATTTTTGTTGTGATATATTCTGATGTCTACTTTTAACAGGGAGATATTTTGCTCTCAGTACTTTTGGGGGGTTTACTTACACCACAACTTTCATCAAATGTAAAAAATAATGCTGATTCAACAAGAGTTTTACGTGAAAAGAAACAAATCTTCAATTATAAACACTTTATTGAATTATACAGACGTGTTTGAATCTTTAACCATTATGTGAGGGATAATGCCCAACGAAGTGTCCATTATCAGCAATTAATGCACGTTGTGGAGGCTGTGGAGTCCATTAATTCCTGATACCCTGTGCATTGCATGATATTCTCCAAATAGGTTAAAAGGTCAAAATGTTGAGGTCACTTGTACTGTTGTACAACCCCAATTCCAAAAATGCTGTGACAAACAGAATGCAATCCTGTCTCGTCCTACTCCCGTGATGAATTGTGAAATCCTGCAGGAATCCTGCGGGCATCCCACAGGAATCCAATGTCCTGTGGAAAATGTCAGCCTTAGGGCAGGCCAGTATAGCATCCAAACTCTTTTACAACAAAGCCATGCCATTTGTAACACGTGCAGAATTTGTGTTGCCGAAATAAGCAGGAACATCTCTGAAACAAACGTCTGGATTGCAGCATATGTTGCTCCAAAACCTTTATGTACTTTTCAGTCTTAATGGGGCCTTTATACAGTAGACGTGACAGTTACCCATGGTGCCATGGACACTAACACACCCCCATACCATCACAGATGTTGGGTTTTTAAGTTTGAGTTGGTAACAATCTGGATGGTCCTGGAAATGTGGATTCATACGACCATAGCACGCTTTTCCATTTTGCATCAGTCTATGTCAGATGAGCTCAGGCCCAAGAGATTCCACAACATTTCTGGATGTTGTTGATTTATGTCTTTTGCTTTGCATGGTAGATAGATTTGTAGATGCGGGGGACAAACTGTGTTTACTCACAACAGTTTTCCAAAGTGTTCCCAAGCCCATGTAGTATCCTTCATAAAATGATGTGTTTTTTTAATGCAGTTCACAGACATTCATCCTCTTATGAGCACAGAATTCTGATTGTTGATGGTGAAATCACTAAATTCCTGTTTTGTGTTGAAAACTGCTGGATTATTCGCCCTGTTACCAATTCACCTGTTTCCCTGTGAAATGTTACAAACAGGTGTGGTTTTTTTTTTTTTGGTTTTTTTTTTTTGAGAACTCCACAACTTTCCCAGGCTTTTGTCCCAACTTTTTTGACAGGTGTTGTGGGCAATAAATTAAGAATGAATGCATATTTACAAAAATTAAGTTTGAATATTAAATATCTTGTCTTTGTAGTGTATTCAGTTGAATAAGAGCTGAAAATCATTGCATTCTGTTTTTATGTACATTTTATACAGAGTCCCATCTTCTTTTGGAGTTGCGGTTGTGATTAGATGGTGGCTTGTTAACATGTTCTGGGCTATAAACAGGCTTTGGCTGTCTCCCTGTTGCTACGTTACTAATTCTATAACATTACTTTAGAACAGTGATCAGACAAGTTTCACTGGAACCACTTAATAGATGTTCATTATCAGGAATTAATGGGCACCCTGCAGCCAATCAGAATTACGTGGTGTGATTATAGTGTGATGTTACCATTTTTAACTCTCACCCCGTACCACATTAATAGACTTTTGCTCTCCGTGGTTCTGATTGTCTTGAGTGAAACATATGATGTGATCTGTTAATTGTTACTATCTTGAGCCATGACTCAAGAATGAAAAGCATGCACGGCTTCGATTATGTCTTTGTAATTCTGAAATTATGAACTGGTTTTGCTGCTCATACAGTGAATTGTTTTGAATAGAACATAGAATAAAGTAGAATAGAATAGAATGTGAGCAGGATGGTGAATCATGTTGTGCTCCTTGTCCTCCTGCTAATGGCAGCATTTTAAAAGAATATTACCTTTCCTTTGAAGCACTTTCCAAACCCCTCTGCTGAGTGCCTGCTCTGCCCGGGGAGTCTTTAATTGTTGCTCTTTTGTCATTTAGCTTTTTAGATCCACCCTAAGTGAAGGACAACAAGGCCAGAGCTCGTCTTTTCCTAACCCTCTGTTCTCTGTGTGCATCTATGTGGGCATGGCAACCAGGCAGAGCAGCAATAAAGGTGAGCGAAAAAAGAAGAGTGAGTCATCCTCAACCGCAACCTCAATGTGCAAATCAATTTAAAGAAATGGCTTGTAGGTAGGTTTTTGTTTTCCACCAAGACAGTATTATGGTTTTACTAATCATAAGATGAAGGTACTGTATTTTAACACAGAACTCACAAGTCAAAAACGAAATCTTTGTGTCTGTTTTTCACATTTATTAACCCCAAAACAAGTTTTCTGTGCACTCACTGCTATACCGTTTGTATTGTGTCAATAATGAGTGCCGAAAAATTGCCAGAGGCTGGTTCTCATCATTAAACATCCGTTTGAAACACCAGGGAGCACACACTAGGGTGTTAGGGAATAAAACACCCACATTAAACTAACTTTCTTTTCATGACTCATATCTTTAAAGATGAACACATCCATTAGGGTAACTTTCAAGCACCAAGTTTTAAGGTCGGCACTGTTTTTCTTGCTTTCATTCAGCAAACTTCTCGGGCTCTGCTTGTTATTGAAAGAAAATTTATGTTGAATGGGAATGTGAGCAATTTAAGGCTGCCTTGCTCGACACCTGCAGGAAGTAAGATAGCACCATCTCTTCTAACGCAATTACCAGAGCACTCTCCAATTCTGAGAGCTTCACTCAAGCATATGTTCATAGTTGGCTTCATTAAATCCAGCTTTCTACCGCAGCTTTCTAATAAACTCAAAGTTGTACCTTAGAAACTGCAGATGTTTATGTATTCGAGAGTGGTGTCACGTTCATATCTTATTTTTGTACTCATCTATATCAGGCCTGCAAACTTGTTACCTTTTGGCAAAATTACTGTTTTGTTTTGAATCCAAATAGGTCACCTTTGTGATCTGTGATGCAACTGTCAGATGCAACCAGCGTGGATTTGCAAAGTTACGCCAACGCTAACATGACCCGCACATACGTTGTCCTGAGCTGAAACAAGATTGATCATTTGCAGCCCCACGTGGCCCGGTTTAGAGGAGTGAAAGTCACCATTCAATGGTCATAAAAAACAGAGCAGTCAAAAATTTAAATTAGTGCCTCACACATGTATGTATGTCTCTGTCAACCAGTCAAGTTTACATCCATGTGTGTCCAGACTCAGACTCAATGTAGTGAAGACATCGAAGGAATTTAATTTGGAACTTTCTACTATATTGAGCTGTAACTTTTTAATAAATGGTAATAAGTGTACTCGCAGCAGTATTTCACAGAAATTAAAAATCATGTGAAGAAACAAGAAATGTGTGTTCTGAGTTTATCACACCACAGAAACGTGTTATTAATCAGCCAGCCAAATTTGAAAAGTTTGAGCTTTGAGCTTTATTGGACGTGTCCAGACATGTTTGAGCCACAAGAGCCAGAGGACGGTGACAGGATGGTGTGGCTGAAGCGAAATACGGGGCTGACTTGGATGAAGATAGTCGCTGTTGGTATGTTTGTAACTGACCATTAGGGAGGGTGAGGGGAGAGGGTGACAGTTTATGTAATGTTGGACCATGTCACTGAGCCATATTTTAGGTCCGCCCAAAAAATCCTGAACACAGAACTCGTGAACGACAGTTTAACGGTTTAACTCAACAATTTGGCACTACATATTTCTCAGTGTTTTCATATCTTTTCAGCAGCTATTTTCTAACATCATAATGTAACGTGTTTCGGAGAAAAATTCCCCTTTTCCCCTTTTACACAGTCTTTAAAACCTGTGCTCTGCTTGCTGATTGTGTAAACACACAATCATGGTTTAAATTATAGGGGAGCTAAAGGGAGCTCAACTCCCCTAAAAAGGACATGAGCTCCCCTGAAAGCCTGCTTTGAGAAGCCTTAAAAGCCTTGAACAGTGCAAGAAGTCTCTTTACTTCTCTGTAGTTAAAAACAACACAAGTTTGCAGAATGATGTATAATAAATGTTCAGCCTTATTGTTTTTATCATGTGACGTGATTTTCGAAGGGGTAAATATGAGAAGCAGAAAAACATTGCCTGTGTCCTTGTGATAAAAAATATTTTTAATCCTTTTGCTTTGAGTTTGAAACAGTAGCCTTGTGTTGTTGTTATAGCCTCTATGAAAAGAATAAAATGGTACTCATGCTTAATAGAACCTGTGGTATTAAAAGTAGAACATTTTCTACAGTAACTCTGCAACTGACCATGCTACTGTGCACTTCCATGTATGCTTGCATGTGTGACATGCAGGAAAATAGGGAAATTAGGGCTCCCCTGAAAGCCCTCTGCATAATTCTAACCCCGTACACACACACCATGAGCACACCATCGTGACTTACACCAGCACATTCAAATGTCAAAAATTCTTGTGCAACTGCTCTAGTATTAGTGAAGGCTGTAAAAATTCTTGCGAAAACCTTTGTTATTTCAGTATGTCCTCATCACTCATGCAGTAACTCAGACTCTCTTGCAAAAAATACCTCTCAGTTGGAAAGTATAATGTAAGAGTTAAAATTGGAGGAGAAAATAATTGTTAGCGAGCTAGCCAAGGACTGGCTCATTTATAGAGAACAGTGGCAGTAACGTGGCTGTAATGTAACGTTACCCCTCAGAAGTTACATCGAGTCGTGAATGTGTAACATGTTTTACATCACACTTAATTTTGCTCAATCATGTAATTATTTAACTTGCTCATGCATCCTTCTCCTTTTTCACCCCTAACCAGTTTTCATGTCTGCTATGCTAATGTATAGTATGTACACTAGCCCCTACACATGGCCTACATACAGCCGTCACGTGCGTGCACACGGTTGAATGTTTCAGAGGTGTAAGTTTCCTGAAAGCTTTGTTGTACTTGTTCACAGTTTGGTCTCAGACAGGGGGAACTCAGCAGACCAGCCAGACCTGTTCACACCTTTCTATTCCTGCCTGCTGGCTGCTCACATTCTGTTCCAGGTCATAAAAACTGAAGTGGAGTCTTCAGGCAGAGGTGCTGACTGACGGATATATTTGTGTCAATAAAACGCTGATGTAAGATGACTGAAGTCAGACCAATTCCTTTGTGCAGAAAAGCATAATGAGGCAAAGCATACTCGAGGCTGCAGAAAGGTGCGAGACGAACAGCTAAAGTTTTGACTTTGTTTTAAGTTACTTTAACAACAAGATGGTGAAGTAAAATGAAAACTACGCCAAAGAGCTGACGTCACTTTGCTGTATCTGTGCCAAACCATTATTTTTAGACTTTTCAATTTGCATTTCATGACCTTTTCATTCCTTCTTTTGTTGTCAGTAGATGAATAAAGACCCTGAACCAGTGAATTGCTTTTAGAAATGTATTCAGAGAGGATGAATTTCAGGTTAGGCACTGATGTTCTCACTGCTGTCTATTTTTCACCACTGTTGCTAATTGAAACCTGGCAACCTGAACACTTACGTAAGCCTCTATTATTATAAATGTATTATACTATTTTAGAGGGCTATGGAGTTGACATGTTATAGTTGAGACACATCTGATAGCAATATTATTCAAGAAATTTGCCCAAAAAGTAGAAATCTTAGGAGTGCATGAGCAGTATTCCTGCTTTTTTGAACTAGGAAGTGAGGCAGGGGTCCTTAGGGTTTAGCTAACCCTTTTTATGCCTGATTTAATCATGATTTTCAAAAATCTGCCGCAGCTGATGGAAATCTGGGACACAACTGTAAAGGGACAACAATTCAATAGAAAAATCGATTTTAAAATGAAGATGATTATAAAAGCACATACCTATTTTATTTTATACTTTGCAGTAGGTATTGTTAGTTTTAGATTTTGAAGGCTTTTCACACATTTGTTATTTGTTTTCTAGCACAAAGCAAGTTTAGAAATTAAAGCAATTAAAGAACAGCAACACATTTCATAAATTACATATGTTTCATATATATAAATCCTCAATTTTCCCCCAAAATGAGTGAATTAGTTAGTGTTAGTATTAATAATTTTTAAATTGTCTTTGTAGGACATGATTTGTCACAATTATCAAGAATGTGTGACTGAATATTTTTTGTATTTGCTCCTCAAAGTGCAAAAATCGCACTAAACTAGGCTACATGCATACCCAGAATACTGTACGTCCACATTTTAAATTCTGTAATTGTAATTTCTTAAGTACTGTCATGTGATAAGGAGGGAAGTAGCCTCCAGTATAAATAGTCCGTCTGTCTGGAAGTAATTTTGGCCCCATGCTGTCCTGGTCTGAACTGCCAACTATCAGGAACACTCAGGGGTTTCATTTCACCGAAATGCATATGGTGTCTGCCAGTGACGAACTGGCATCATGTGCCCAGGAACAGGGAGATAAGGTGTATACACCACTCAAATGTAGGCGACATAGACATACCAACACCCATCCAGGAACTGAGCACGTGGGCTGAATTTGCATCAGCTGGCACACACACTTGCACACACACACACACACACACACACACACACACACACACACACACACACACACACACACACACACATCTGTGTGTTTGTGAATATAAATGAAACTCTGCTAGCTTCACATGCAGCGCTTGTCTTTTTAGCCTGGCCTTGAATTTCAAACCTTCTACTCTGTAACACCATGTGACCGTGAAAGTTGAATACACGCTCTCTCCTTTGAGGCAACATTTGACACCATCCATAAAAGATGTGGGGGTGATTAAGTCATATGGTGTCAGCCAGATCTTACATAACTGCTTGCATTGAATGTACACAAACATAAAACTGACAAATCTCATGCAGAGGTTTTCACTTTTTTCATGAGTGAAGTGAAAAGTTTCTTCATGCTGAATGTACAGCTTTGTGTTTCACTGCGAGGGTTTTATCTCTTTTTCTGTGGGTCGATGCTGGAGGTGGGAAGTCACAAAGTCCAAGTACTTTGTTACTGTACTTAAGTAGAGTTTTCAGGCATCTGTGCTTCACCTGAGTATTTATTTTTCTGACAGCTTTTTACTTTTACTCCCAACATTTAAAAACATCTGTACTTTTTACATTTTCAAAACAGGCTTCACTTTAGTTTTTATGCATTTGATCTCAACCTAAACTCAGTGCATTTCCAGCTCGTCCTCACCAGAAAAAACCATTGTCGTCTGTGCAAACAGTTTATTCCGACTCATCTTATTGTTAGGCGGCCACCTCTACGCGGTGCAGTGGTTATGACAGGCGGGGTGGATGTTTGGCTCAAACAAACTTTCCTCAAGGAGACCGAGGAATCCTTTGTGAAACAAAATGTAAATGTGGAATAATTTAAAGTTTTAAAGTTACTTAAAGCTGCTACAAGGAGTTTTTAACTGGTTTAACAGTCTCAATTTAAAACTGTTGCCTCTATATGACCTGCATACGTTAATGAGACCATCAGTGAAAAGATTGTTTGTTTTATTCTTGTTCTTAATGCCAGACATGAGGTTGGATTCTCAATCAAATCGGATGAATGTGTTCACATTTTTCCAGGGCAAAGTTACTGTGAATCGTGCATTGGCCAATTAAAAGAAGCAGAATGAGATTTTTATTTAGACTATTTTATTTTTGACGTTATATTTTGTGGCTGTTATGGTAGAAACGCTACCACTTTTGTCCACGGGGGGCCACAAAACTAAACATGAAAGTTCCTTGGAGTAGCTTTAAGTTTCATTAGGCACGTGACTTCCATTGCATCGTTTCTGTCACGCGAGTGATGAAGTTGTTTTAGCCCGCTTATAATATATATTGTTTTTGGGAGACAAAGACAATCAACCTACTCTATCATGTAGATATGAGGATGTGTTGTGCATATGGTGCATGAACAAAAAAGACGAAAACTACATAAAACTACATTTCAGAGCCTGTACTTTTTCAGAGTCTTTTTTCCCCACAATTATCTGTACTTGTACTTGAGTAAAGAATGTGTGTACTTTTGCCAGCTCTGGTGGATGCATAGCACAAATGAAATGGGTCTTATCCCTACATCCTCTGAATAGGAACATGACTGACATTACTGTGGCGAAGAGTTGTTCTGAACTCACTGTGCACATGAATTCCCCAACACATGAAGTTCCTCTTCCTTTTCAACCAGCCGCTTGGCACATCACATCCACTCTGCCTGTGGGAAATGATTGCACAGCACTTGCCCCCCTGCATCTTCTTTTTCTAACTTAACAGTGCTTCTTTCTCTCCTCAGCTAAAGAGCCTTTCTCACACAAAACTGGACCCCTTCACCCCTCACTCAGACTCACTATCCATGAATTCCCTTAACAAAGCTCATGCAGGACCCCTGCGATCAGAGAGTTCATTAAAAGCTGCCAATCCATCTGCCCGTGTCTTGCTTATGTATGCTTGTCATGCTTGAAACCAGCTGGTTGGCACATTTTTGTCACCAAAAGCTCACCTTCAGGTCCAGGGCCCGATGGCAGAGCACAGTACAGCTCACATTTTTGTATCTGCAGACTTTCTTTTTTGTTCTGCCAGTGTCTCCCTGTGGAAAGTAACAGACCATTCAGGGTCATAGCTGTGAATCAGCCAGTGGAATAGAGTGAGTCACTACTTTAACCAGACCCCAATCAAGGACAGACATTATATACTTTTTGCCATCATGTAGGTTGGCTGTTATGACCCCCCGCTCGCTTACTGTACGTATGTGACCAGGAGCCATATTTCTTCTCTTTCCTGTTCAAGGTTTGTATGTTCCGGTAATGATGGGCGGCCAGCGTCACGGAGGGACCTGGCAAGGTATTCAGGGGCCAGTCGAGCACTTCCACTGACAGCCAGGGCTGTTGTGATAATTATATCTCCAGCGGGGACAATCTGGAAAGGTTATTTCCATCTGCTGAAAGGCTTGTGGGCGTGTTTCCTCTTGGCCCTTATAGGAAAAAGGGATAAGGGGAGAGAGAGTGACAGAGGGGACCTGGCTTAAAGAAGGATTTCACCATCAAATACTCGCCCACTGTTAAGTACTATCATTAGTGATGTTCAAGGTGTTATTTTATGATATGTTAAGCATTTTAATTTACTCAGTTGGTGTACTATTACCCCTTAATCTGCTGATGACTAATAAAAACTTTATTTATATAGCACAGAGTTTATAATGTGCTTTGATAGACAAAGGAAGAGCAGGATACCCAGGATGCAAGATAACAACAAGAAGCCAAACAAAAGCAAGACAAAATTAAGGTAGTTATTGCCTACATTTAGTGACTTGAATCATTGCTTAGCAGCTGCAGCTATGGGCACAGCAGGTCTGTCAAAATGTGGATTTCTCAGTCTGCCAAAATGCAGATGGTGTGATACTGTGTTCATGTTTCCAAAAATAAAAACAAAACTGTAAGGAATGGATCAAACTGTGTTTAAATGCAAGCCACTGGTGTTAGCATGCCTGGCTAACTAGCTAAGTTTGTCAAGGCCAATGGGAAGCATGTAATCAGTGTTACCTCACTAAAATTATTTTGTGTATGTTTTGTTACAACACAGTATTAGCAGCAGAGTTAGCAGCAGGACATCATATAAATATAGACATCAAATACATGCTAAAGACCAATTATTCTTCAGGTGAATGGCTTGTTGCATGGGTCAAACAGTCTCAGTAAAAAAATCAAAAATGCAGTCAGATATAAATTTATGCCTCTGCTTCTTCTCCTGGTTTGTCTTGTATTACATGAAAAACACCACATGGACATGTTAACAAGGTTAAAAATATGATGTTCACTGGAGGGGGTCTTTAACACAACCTAGGCCTACTGCCAGAGGCTAAACTTTAATCACTGACTCTTCTAGGATTTATTTTTAAAATGTTGAACATAAGAGGAAATTTACAGTTCTGTTAACACGTACCTGTGTCCATGTGTAAATGACTTGACATCCCATCATTTCACTTTTTGTTTGTTATTTGGTAATGAAATAAAGAAATGAACAGTTTGCATGCCGCAGGGCTCCAGTTTTGTTATTTAATGCACCAAAGTAGTGGCATTTCGAGCAGCACTGCTCTTCTTCAGACTGAGTCTGATCTCAGAGGAAACCCAGACACATCATGCTGTGTGACTCGCCCACTCGTCCCATTCACAGGAATGGTCGGCTGCACAGTACGAATCGCAGTTCAAAGTAGCAGTTTATTATAAACATCAGAGATGAGCATTGCCCAAAACAACAAACAAAAGTTCACTAATATCAAACCCTAAACTTTCCTAACAAAAACAAAAAATGGAAATAAATGATATGTCTTTAACCTAAACTCCAAAGTAGTGCTCCATATTTACAGCTGAATATTTACAACAAACTGTCAGAACTGGAACTGAGACAAGTTAATCAAACTTCCTGACACACGTTTTTCATCATTTCTAACTACTGACACAAGTCTGCACCAGTTTTTCAGTTCAAACTCAGAGACCTGCTTCTTCACTCACAGGCACTCTCGTTGCCGCACACAGAGAACTAAATGCTGGCTGTTTAAAGCAGTGGTTCCCAACCTTTTTTTTCTTAGAGCCCCCAACATTAAAAGCCAACCTGGAATTATGTCTCTTTTTCTAATTATAACAACATCTTGAGATTTAATTTTAGTCTTTCTCCTGCCGTCGCCATTACCGAGTTTTGTTTGAATGAAAGAGGGAAAGCTCGCTTGCTCTTGTTACAGAGCGTCTGGATAACGTATTTTAGCTTTTACATCAGTCCCAGTTGAGACCGAGTACTGTGATTGGTTTCCTTCTGTGAGGAACACAGCGTGTGGCCATTTTAGAAAAGAAGAACAGCAACAGGTGACTTCAAAGCTATGCTTCACCTAAAAGTAACGACAACCTTCCTAGAAATGTAGTGGAGTGAAAGTCATAAGTTTCCCATACAACAAATACTGAAGTAAAGTACAGATGCTCAAAAAATGTACTTAAGTACAGTACTCAAGTTAAGGTACTTCTTTACTGTCCATCACTGCAGGGTGCAGGAGTCACAAAAAATACCAAATCTTACATAATGTTGCTTTATATTGAATGCCATTTTAACTATTTTCATGGTATCAAGAATGTTATTTAGTGTAAAATGTAACAAAACAGTACATTTATTGACATAAACATAAACCAATCAGAAACTAACTATATTTAACAGTAACAACAAACTTCTGAAGTGAAATAACTTTTTCTTATGGAAGAAGGTTCAGCTGCTATCAGTCTTCGCAGGTATTGACCGAGTATTTCCTGCATTGTTGTCAATCACCCTTCAGTGACATTTGCCGCGAAACGAGTGAAAAGGTTAATGATATATGAAACAAATTGTAAAGCACTCGAGGAGGCGAGGTCATTTGATCGGCTGCTTCCCTGATCCCCCCAATACAATTAGTCTTTGTGATCCACGATAATAAGCATGATTTATATGCTCATGAGAAGATAATGAAATGTAATTGTTGGTCAGAGTCAGGATAAGATGAAATTCTGTAGCTATCAGAGAAGAAGAGAAACAGTCCCTGAAGCGATACAGGAACACAGAACTGAGATTCTTATCACATTTTCAAACATCAGAACACATACAGTCTGTTTTGACACATTTTAGATAAATAGATGTTATTATAACCTCAAATCTTTGATGCAGTTTAATTTCTGTGGTTTAATTTCCACTGAGTTTCTTACATGTTTCTCCTCAAGTGTGAAATTGTCTATAAAATAAACCGCACTCGTAATTCAATATATCTGTTATGGCTATCGGATAATTGATTATTGTCAGCCAATTTTGAGCTTTGCTTTTCCGCTGTAGAGCTCCTCACAATGTGTGAGACACAGTATGTAACTGTGACAAATTGATTACATGCATTATCCTCGTTTTACACAGTATTATGTGACCAGGCCTGCAGAAAGCACCGTTTGCAACAGCCCCTAATTCTCAGGTTTCCAAGAACCCAGGCGTCCCGTCTGCAGAATTAGTACATCATGTCCCCGTCATGTCCACGCATTTTGAAAAGCCAATTAGTTAGTTAGCCGGGGACTATGATGCCTGCAATAAAACCTGTCAAGTTGAACTAAAGGAGAAAACACTATTTGGTTTGGATTACGGTAACCAAACCTACTTTTGACTGGGATGAATCAAAGCAAGCACGGTGAGAACGTTTTTATTCGGATAAGGTTCAATGCAGCAGTGACAGAGAGGTTTGTAGAAGTTTTTTGTAAGTTTTTAAGAAAAAAAAAAAAAAAACGTGCTTAAAAGGATTGGCACATACCCAGTTTGGAGAGGAGCACCAGCAATGAACTGCTTTGCACAGGGTCAGCAACAAAAGGTATTTGAGCCACTTAAAAAAAAGGATCACCTAAAAAATTCAATCAATTCAACTGTACTCTGTGTTCAGAATTCTTTCATTGCCTTACTTTGAAATCAGACAGCCTTTTCTGATAAGAAACAGCTGATATATAAGCCAAATATTGCTCTCTCCAAACCAACCAAACTCCACAGGCGAAATCAGTGATTTTACCTTGCAGGACACGGGTGCTACTGGTCCACCGCTGCCTCGATCTGTTAGTTTGTTTGTGTTATTGTGTGACTTTGGTGAACCTGAACTCCTTAAAACACAGAAGGTACACAACAACACACACAAAAAAAAAACCTAACAGATTCAGGCAGCGGTAGTCCAGCAGCTTCCCTCTTCTGCAAGATAAAATTATCGATTTCACCTATGGAGTTTGGTTGGTTTGGATATAGCAATATTTGGAATATAATGTCAATTTCCTGCCAGAAAACGCTGGCAAAGTAACGCGGTGAAAATATCCATATGCATGTTGAGCAGCATCTACTGCAGGCAATACACCAACAATCGATAAGTACCTCATACAACCTCACATTAAATAATCCGAACTATCCCTTTAATGTGTTGAAGCTGGTGTTTATTCATTTAGAGTTAACATATAACACTGTCTGATGATACAACATTATCTGCCTTGTCCATCTTGTGTGTAACTCAGAGTGAGCAGAGGTCCATGTTGTATTTCACATTCACACTGTCTGACCAGACAGGAACTGTGACCTGGTTGAGGGGGAGGGTGTGAAGGGTGAAGGCCAGAAAACAAGAGAAGAGGGTGGGTCGAGGAACTGACCGTGGCCCGAAGGAAATAAGGTTATGGAAAAATTGATGAGAAAATGATAGGGTCAACAATGCGGTGAACACCATTTGCACAGTCTCAGTGCATAATACAAGCAACGCTAATGATCTCAGGATATACAGTAGATGCTTTGGAGGAGATACCACAGTTATACTGCAGGTGATTCTCCAACCTAAATCCACAAGATTGAAAATGGTCTTCCTCCTTCTGTCCATATAAAACACTAAGAAATTATTTTTAAATAATGCATGAGAGTCACTATGAAAGGAAAAACAAAACAGGATGAGCAGATATAGCATATGAATGCATGGATGGATGGAGATCTGTATCAATAAGTTGTATCTGTAAAAATATGAGGTACAAAAATTATAATTACAAGATAACATCTCCAAATATATTTATGTATGTATCTATTATTGCTGTCGGTCTGTGCAATGCACATCTGCTCATTTGAGCATTAAATTAATTTGGAAATTTCAGCGCGAGACGAGGTTGTTTCACGCTAAGCTGTGCAGATATGGCAACTATGACACGTATCCACCGCTGACTGATAGGTATGTGGTGTTGTTTCTGAGTGTTGACATGTATCTGTTTTGACAGCGGGGGAGTGTGTGACAGACAGGAGACATAAATGCATGTCAGAGCGCAGCAGCGAGTTAACAGTAGCTACAAACTATGATATAGCCCCTGAGCCAGACTCGAAATCATTAGCTGTGACACCATTACGGTTTTGGACAAATAGAAACTATGTCACTTTGATAACAAGGCTATATTTCTTAAAGTAAACTTAGCAGCAGGATATTTAGATAAAGAGAGCTGATAACACAGGCTAAATACGTTTTTAATGCCATGCGAACATGACTAAATTATAAATGTTGGCTTATTATGTCCATCTATGTGTAATCTGTAATCTTGAGTCACTGAAAAGTGATTGGTTTAGATTAAATGAACCAATGCGAGGACGATACATTGTTTGAAATGAAAACTCAAGGTGTCCAGGAATTGTTAACACGAGTTGTGGTGGAAATGACGATTATCGGTCATGCAGAGGTAAAAAGACAACAAACATGCCAATTTCTACATGGATTTTGTACATCACTGGGCGCCGTCAGGTTTTGTTCATGTTGGTGTTGATCCAGAGCACATATTAGCAAACTTTAGAGGACCGCACATATGAACGTCTTGTAACACAGCAGGTATTAACTAATTCAGTAATGCAGGCATTTCTTACTTCCTCAAGAGTCGAAGTTTGTCCACTGCCAGCCCACATCTTGGGGAAGCAAACGCACTACTGGTTCAAAACAGGAAGAAAGAATGTTTTTTAACCAATGAAATGACACATGATTCATTCATCAGAAATGAGCTAATCCAGAGTCCGTCTGACAGCGGTCTGAGACCACCTCTTAGAGACCATTTGTTTGGTTCACACCAGAGTCCAAAGGAACCGCACCAAAGAGGTTAACGCTCCAGGGTTCAGTTCAAAGTTCAGTTCTAAACAAAGCTGGTGTGAACATGCCCTAAGTTTCCACCATCTTTCTCTTGTGGACTTTCCTTCTGTTGCCTTTACAAAGCATTGTGTACAAACCTACACAGTGTAGTAAACCTGTCATAAGCCTGATGAAACGTGCAGACAGACACACACCCATGCATGAATTTTTTGCCCAGCTTGTATAATAAAGTTTGTCATTATGGAATTAAATTTGCAAACAGATGGGTAGTTAAAAATATAGATTTTACCTGAGAAAGCATGCAAACTCACTCCTAAATGAACAAACTTACAAAATGGAGTTTCCATTGAACTTGAATGTAGTGCAGCTACGTTTTACAGTTTACAGTTCTCACATTCCACAGATTCGTAGCTGTTACAGTCACTTCGTTTTCCTCAGACAGAGAGTGACACTTAATGTGTCAGATGGCATATTTGGATGGGGTGTTCTTTTGTGAGAAACACGCACTTGAAGAACCTGCTTCAATGAACCAGTCACCCTCTCAAAATCAAGTTGTGTAAGTGTCCTACTGTGCTACATTCACACATTACCATAACATTACCTTTGACAGTTTCTATATTTAGATGCTCTGGTCAGATGACCCCCACAATAGATGCACATTAGACCACAGGGTGCCATTCATCCACATAAATTCCCTGTAAGAAGCATGGATATTGGCAAAATATTAAAACATTTTTGCTCACATTCAAAGTTAACACGTTAACACGAGCCCATCTCACTTTTAAATCTTAAAAGATATGTTTGCAAATTTGTAAAACTGCTGCAGGAGTCATTTATGATTAAGATCAATGCTCTAACCAAGCTGCTGTGTGTAATGAGGAAAGATGAGATTTATAACAGGAGAGAGGAGGATGAAAGGCCACAATATCTGATACGTGGTTATGAGTTGTAATAAAGTGCTGTCTTACACAGCGTGTATTGATCAGCGTGGTGTAAAGAATGATGAGTGTATCTTTCAGTGGGCAAAATCAAAAGCCAGGCTGGACCAGGACCAATCTTCCATCTGGACAATCTCAACCTCTACAGATGAAGGTCAGAGGGGCCAAATATGCCACAGAAAAGGTCACAGCAGGGTTATTTGTAATAGAGAGGCAAAGTCTGTCCCCTTCAGGTGGGACCTTATTTCAGAGGAAAGATCTGCAGCAGTCTATGGTGAGAGACAATTATTTTTTTGATACCGTTTGGCATATTGGCATATTAGGAGAGGTGACTATCATTTTTATGATAAACTGCAACATTCTTGACTTCCAAATTTATCTTTTAAATTGACAAACAGGCTGTGAGTAATTCATGGCATGATTGAAGACTACATTTTAAAAAATGATTTGTCTTTTGCTGGTAAATGCCATACAGATTCTTTTTTTCCCAAATAATGCCCCGTAGTGGTCTACTAGAAGGGAACGGGCTTTGCCTCTCTTTAAGGTGAAGCTAACTTTGTTTCACCTTGTCCTCAGTGACTGCAGAGGGATTTCTCTTTTTGTAAAACATCTTCCTATTGTAAACACAGAGGTAATTTTTTTCTAAGGTCAGCAGGATGAGCTAAGGTGAGTATTTAATCTACAGAGTCCTTCGGGACCAGTGCTGTTCATTCATTAAAGTGTTTTAAAGTGATCCACACATTGCACAGCATGCACATGAACATGCGTTTTTTAACAGCAGGTGCAGCTTCCTTGTACTCAGGCGTGGCAACATACTGCAGTGTCTGAGAAAGAACACAACACCTTGGAAAACTATGTTACTTTAGCAAGAAGAGCATCTGATACTTCCCTAGCTTTGGTAATGTGATACACCTGTCATTTTTGCAATGAATTTTTGATAAGTCATGTTCCACCATGCAGTGTTTCCCAATAAATCGCCTCAAGCAAAGACCAGAAAAACATCATAAACTCAGTATCAAATCATACAAGTGGTCATCATGCACTCTTATACCCTACAGTGCTTTTTGATAGTAATTATTAAGCCCAGCTGTGGTCTGCTAGGGGTCTTGAAAAGATAAATGTTTAAAAAAAAAAACTAAATGCTCATCCTCTTGCCATAAAATGGCAATGAATCTTTATTTAATTTTTTGGCGCCTTAACATTAAGGCACATTATTATCCTACTCATCTGGCACGCACGGTCACAGATGACAAGTTAAAAACACCATGGTGAGCACAGCTGCAGCTGCTATTTGTCACAACCTATAATAATTTCACACAAGGGCCAAACGAAATAATTGCAAAGTGCAACGTCTGCGGGGGATAATGGATGCTAGATCGACCACATCAAATTTCATCAGGCACCTGACAGTGCATCTGGATAGTGGGTAACTTTGTAAGTTAATGTGAAAGTTAATGTTGGCGCCTATGCACAGTTAGCAACCATCTTTAGCTCAGCATCAGCTATCTAACTTTAGCTTGCTTGCTTGATCAGATTGGTGTTGGCTGAATATGAGATGAGAGTTTGTTTACTTGTTCGCACAGAGTGATGCTTTGCCACGACTGAGAAATAATTTCATCTTCCCTGGCTTTGCACGGAGGAATGACAGCTGCTTCTTGGTCTGCTTGCTGCTTGTTAATTAGTTTTTATCCGTGGGATGTCTCCATTTTTCTATGGCTCCCTCTGCACTGAGTGTTTTGTGATTGATGTGAGGTTATTTGGTTGTGTGCTCTCCCCTCTGCCTGTCGACGCATGAAGAGCTGCAATTTTTCCACCATACTCTGCCTCTCGCTGGCCTGTTACAGTTCATAACCTTAGTCTGTGCTTTCTCACAGCAGTGGGCTTGATTTTTTTCCTAGCTTTCATCCCCTCATGGAGAATGTTAGATATTCTACTCTGCTGCACGACTGGGGCCATTTGAGGTTCTGTGATGCATCATTACTCATGACAAAGTGGCTGAGAATAAATTCATACTGCACTGCAATTGCCTGTTTAAAGTGATCATATACCAAACAACTAATCAGTGCTGATACTGAACGCTAACAGATAATAGCATGATGATAATAGAGTACATGTTTGGAATTTCTTAGCTATGCAGCGTTCTAAGCAGACCAGATGACAAGCAGCAAATGATAGAATGCTTTTTACAAGCATTGGACTTGAGACTCGACTTGGACTCGAGCTCAAAGACTAAAAACTTTAATTGGACTGGCAAAGAATGAGCATCTCTGCTGTGATGCGCGCTGTGTGATGTACAACATCACCCACAGATAATTTCAAACAGCTTTGCACTTTTTTTTTTTTAGCAGTAAATTGTCTGAGGCACTTTGTATTTCCATTATGCGACCTAAAAGTTTCCCCTGCGTGCTCGCTCACTGATGGCAGACCTTGCATTATCACAAATGTAATTTCCTTTATAAATGTGCAGAAAATAAGACTGTCTGAGAGGAAGTTACCACTTTAAAACCTTGTCTAGGGCCCTGGTTAATCCACTTCTCCACAGACATTCTCCTCACCAGACCTAACATCAGTGGCTAACTGTGATCCTTGGGGGAGGATTTACAACTGTGTGTGTGTCTTGGCAGATGCATGCCCATGTGTGAATATTTCCGAGTCCTAGGCACGTCAGAGTTGTATGTCACCATTCTGCTAAATGAGGTTTCCAATTACCGAGGCTGTTGGCTACAGTCGAAGTTTAATGCATGACTGTGGCTGTACTCTATCTCTCTCCAAACAAGGAGAACAATCAATGCTGTGGTCAGTGTGCAAACCAGAAGCTGCAGTGGGACAGAGAAACACAAAAAAGGGCGAAATACACACTGAAGTTGTAAAATTATACAGCAAATGATCACTAAGACAGCAGATATTCATCCCCTTCCCCAAGGAGTACATAAACAAATATAATTACAATATGTGTTGGAGCCTCTGAGTGTTGAAATCTGACATAGGTTATAAAAAGACCCCTCCATTCTTTTCTTTTGTCTCTCTCTCCAACTGTCTGTGTGTTTTTCACATGCTCACACACATGCACGCACACCCCGAAGCCAAGAGTTTCCAGGATTCTCAGTTCTGTTTTTTAATCCCAGGGAACATTCATCTGGCCGGCTAGAAGGCCAGAGAATGAACAGTCATGCAAAACCGTGGATGCAAAAACAAGGAAATGAGAACCTCACAAAACAGGAATCAAATTGCATGCACTGTGTCAATATATATAGTGATGTGGTGATGATCTGCCTTCAAAACAGGAAGGCCCTGAAAAGCAGATTGTGAAAGAAGTATTTCATTGTGTGATTATCAAATCCAATATTGTGAAGTTTGTGACAAAAGTTCTTTGATAAAGTTATGAAAAACATATGATTTGCACTGAGACACATTTTCCATATCATTTTCCAGTTGATCCTGCACAAGAAGTACAGCTCAGATCAAATCAAAGGTTCATAATCTGATGTTTACAGGACTTCCAGGATACTATAACTGTTAATTTTGGTTATTTTCAGCAATGCTAACGGCTCTAATCATGACAATGCCGGCCTGTCCCCCTCTTTCAGGTCCTTACAGAAATTTCTCAGCACCATGAGTACCAGGAAACTGAACCCTCAGGATGAAATGTGATAACTTCGCTGACTTTCCAACTTGTGCCATCATCAGGTCAAATGACTTTGACTTGCCAAACTAATGACATTCCTATCAGTTTTATTTTGTATTAAGTGCTAATTAGAAATTGTTTAAATTGATAAATTGTTAGCATGCTAACACATTGAACTTGCATGGTATTATAGCACCTAAACATCAGCATGTTAGAAGTGGCCCAGAGACCAGTGGCTCCGAAACTTCTTATTCATTATTATTTAAAAATGTCCGACAACACCTCCAGCTCAAGTCTGCCCCTAAAAGGAAGAGGCTGTCTGAATACAGATGTGAACTGCAGACCATGAGTGAATCGGTCCTGTCAGTGGGAACGTGTACAAGGCAATGGTGGACTGTGTGACCCGAGGCAACATTCAGCAACATTTAACAGTATTTTTATTTACAAGTTCACACAATCTAGATAGAAATTTACTTTGATTCTCCACGTTTCCTTCACCCTGAAGCAGTTGACTTTTATTTCAGTGCCTATATCCAGGAGAGTTGTTCTGATCAGTCAAACAACAACAACAAAAAATAACCCCAGGAATTTATTGTATTGTTCAGTTATCTAACAAAGTGGTTTCTGCGGTCTTCTCCCAAGTTTATAGATGTATTCTTGCTTCCTGCAAATACACCAAATACATTTCGACAGACCAAATATTTTTAAGCCCATGTCTATAATCTGATCTTTATTTCCTTTACATTCATGTTGAGTAGCAGAAAGGACGTTGACACTGATCCATAAAAAGCACAAAATGGTCCATAAAGATTCTCCAGAATGCAGGAAATGTCTTCCCCTCAAAATCTCATGAGAGATGATACCCAGACCCCCTAACTGATTTGTGGTGTCCCTTATTTTTCCACATTGAAGGTGGTAACCCTAGTTTTGCAGTGTCATTGTGAGCATGTCAGCATTTAGCACAAAGCACTGTTGTGTCTAAATACATCCTCAAAGAGTTGCTGGCATGGCCGTAGACTGTCAGTTTAGTTTCATTACATGGACTTGTTGAATACTTTATTCTGATTGGTCAATTGTGGCACTCTAAGGTCGGTTATTTCTGTATAGCAGACCATCGCTATGAATAACAATCAGTTGCCAGTGTTGCGCAAGTTCACACTTCACAAGAGTTAGCTCAAAGTTCAGTTCACAGAGATAAAAATGAACTAGGTCACATTCATAGTTCACAATTTAGAATCTTGAACTAAGTTCACAGTCTTAAAAATGAACTAGTTTTTAATAACTAACTAATTTCCTCTATTTTTTTTTTTTTTTTTTTTTTTGTTATTTAATTTTAAATAGAACCTCTTCCTACCAGAGACACTGGGGTCTATATAATGACGACATACTAAATGATGTGTGATATTCATGAATTTTTTTAAATGTAATTATTTGAATTGTCAGGATAACTTCTGTCTAATAGAATGTAAAATTTACAACAATTTCAGAACATTTCACTCTGCAGCAGACAGCAAACCTGAACACAAACATACTGTTGAACTGTTCAGCTGTGGACTCGGATTCTCCAACTTGTCCTTTCAAAATAACTGCAACTGCAAGAACTGCAAGGTGGACCACCCTGTCAGGGTTTATTTCACAGTATGACCTGTTCATGTGCTTTATCACTTACATAATATCAGACATTATATCAGATGCCTTCATTGTCTTCCTTATTGTTAACACATGTGAACAACGTGTTTCAGGAGGAATGACCCAAAGATGGACTCTTGTTCCCAGGGTCCTATGTTCTATGCTAACCCCTAACTCATTATGTGTTACGCAGAGCTGGAGAACAGTATCCTGGGAGAGCTCACATGTAGAACTGGGGAACTGGGGACCCTCTGTCATGTTCTCATCATGTGTTATGTAAATCTGGGGAACATAGGACCCTGGGAAGTAAGACCCTGGGAACATATAAATGACCCCCAGACAATCACTCATCTTCTTTTTAATAATTTCCTTTAAGAACAACCTTCTTCTTTTTTTGCATACTGTCGTTAAATTGTGAAAAATGTTAAGAAATAAAAAGATTTTTTTAAAGATGACCTCATCATTAATTGGAACAATGGAGAAAAAAATAACATCTTGCTCATGTATAGAAATGGTTAGACTCAGTTCATCACTTGATCCATAAAAGTAAGTATAATAGTAAAAAAGAAAAAAAAAAAGTGATGCAGGAGAGGACCACCCTGCCCTTGTGCCAGGATGCATAAATTTCAATCAGCTTAAGTGTCCTTGAGAAACACATTAAATCTTCATCAGCTATGCGGACACAGTTCTCTCTCTTTGACCCTGGGCTTTGACCGTGGAAGTGCAGGAGGGAGCATATCTTCATGCGATCAATAGAGTGTAAAAATGTTTAAATGTTGCTGAAGACTGATACGGAGAGCTGGCTGCAATGTACAGCACATTAAATGAGATTATTGATGAGGGGAACGTGTCAAGGCCAGGAAGGAATCAGCTCATCGAACACCAATGATCAACAGAAATTGTGGATTTGGGATTTGTGATGTGGTAGATTCCTGAAAAAAAGATAAGAAAGGTAATTTGACACACAGACAAGCAGACCCTTTAAAACAGTTCATATTGAAGAGTTACTGATCTTTGATGCTCTATAAATAAGAATATTTAGACTGTTGGACTTCACTGTTGTTAAGTTTTTATGGGGCTGTGTTAACCAATAAATCTCTTTGACAAAATTCAAGACAGTCAGTGTTTTGCTAGTGAGATCATTGTGTTACTCTGGTATGCCCGTGTTTTGTTCTTTACCAAGCAGCAACCTGCCAGTTAACTGACATGTTTATTTTGGGTGAGGAGCACGTAGTCCAGAGGTTGTGTGTGTGTGTGTGTGTCAAACTTAAAACACTCAAAACGTACCTAAATATACATGTGCCATTCTCATGTTCATGGGAAATTCCCACTACGCTCACACACAGTGGGCATTCACAATATGTAACATTTATGATGCACTGAGCCATCTGTTATCATTCATCGTTTCATGAAAGACTTGGATCTGCAATGTTCAACAAAACATGGGTGATTGACACCAGCCAAGCTATAACAGCAAGGCACTGACCTCATTCATGGCTCCTAAGTGGTTACGCAACCTCAATCTGCTTCTTCCTCTGGGTGGTATCTGATAAGTACTGAACAGTGTGTCTTCTGGCAGCAGAAAAGAGGAACTAGAAGGAAAGGCGAAGCAGAAAAAATAAAGAACACCTCCCAATCGCACAGTTTAGCAGCCTAAGATTAGAAAGCAACACTTCCGGAGGGCACTTTTAGAGAAAAAAAAGTATTCTTTATCACAGGGTTTTTCCATCATATGACTTATATCTGTCAGAGAATTTGCACCAAGAAACAAGAACAATATCATACATGCTTTAAGATCAGACTGGACAGAACATTGAGCCCTAAATCTAGAGAAATGCACCATCAAACTTGTATAATGTCCTGTATGATTTTACTCTGGCAACTCAGCACTCGATTACATTGTATTAGGTCAGTTTTCATAAGGCAGTGTAGCACTGTGTCTTGAGGGAAGGCAGTGTCAGTCTGTCAATCATGGTGCCCAGAGCATAAATCCTACTTTTCCTCCAGCACCACCATCAACATTTAAATTTCTCAGGCATTTCAGTTTATGATGCTGAAGTGCCAAATACAAAAAACATGCAAAACTATTCATCATTCATCAGCTTCAGCTTTTTGTTCAGTGCTTAGCATGCTAACATGCTAAACAAACATGGCCAACATGGTACACATTGCCATTGTCCTTGTGAGCAGATTAGCATGCTGGCATTAGCATTTAGCTTAAAGCACTGCTGCAAGATTCGCCAGCGTTTTGTTGCACTACTTCGCTGCAGATGTAACGTGTGTATTCCCCCAGTATTTCTGCTGCTTTAGAAGTGTAATGTTATCTTTGCTTGTCCTTCCTTTTTGTTCACGTTGATGTCCATGCTGGTTTTGTGAACATTTTCCCCTTAGTAATAACTGCATAATTTCAATAAAATAAGTCAAAAATGTTATGTAATGACAGACTAACTGCAGTACAAAAGTTAAAAATATCTTGGCTTCTTCTGCCATTGTTGGACAAGTCTTTGGCTCTTTTCAACACTGTAAACATTGGTGCACATTTTCGATTTGCCATCAAATTTTGTAAATCTGCCAAAATTTACACTGAGCAATGAAATAGCAAATGAAAACTATAAAAAAAAACTCCAATCACTGTCCTGACTGGTTACTGTGATTGTTCCGGCTCTTTGCGTTGTGGGATAGACTAGGCGAGATAGACTGGTGTGATGTATATCTACTGGAGATTTTTTCCAAATCAGTATCCAGGTAGTTATAGCAAACCGCAGATTTTGCTTTTGTTTGCATTTAGAATACTACATGGTATATTTTAGTCAAATCAGCAGGCCTATGTACTGCTAGTGTGAACGTTTTTGAACGCAACCTTAGTCTTGTTTAAACACATTTATGTTTTTTAATCATTATTATTTTTCAACCTTTTGCAACCTAAATTTACATTTTTGTTTGTTTTTGTTTTCTCTTTTGTCTATTTTAACCTCATGGGGCCCATGTTATATATATTGTCTCGTATACACACACTGTATAACAGTGTTATTACCTATTTTATATAAGTATGTTGGCCATGTATTCATTCAACTTTTTTGAGTTTGTCACAAACAGACCAAATTTTGAAGACAACAATACAATCCATTTGCTTCAAAGCTGTAGCGGAAGAGACTGGGTGTGCAACATGTTCTTGATGAATATGAAGAAAACTGTTGTTCTGTCTCAGTAACGGTCTTTTGTAATCTGATGGTAAGTGACAGATATTGTTATTTTCATTTCCTCTTATTGTTCGCCACTGAAATGTCTCAAGGCACAATTAAAACACTTGTGTGCTGTACTGAGGATGGCCCAGAACTTCCACAAACAAAATGGTATCTTTACAGTATTGCTAATAGAAGAATTCTTTATTTCATAAAACTAAATACTTATAATCTTTTTGAAGAACTGAGTTTATGTACATTTCTTGTAAGAAATTAGATATGGAAATGATCATTCAACCATCAGCCAACATTTTTTTTAATCTTTGTGGGCATTTTTGTTTCATTTTTGTATTTATGTGTTGTGAGCAGTGGTGGTGGGATTCACCACAGACAGAACATAGGAAGTTCTGTGTATTAAATACCAGAGGTGAGACCAAGTCATTATTTTGCAAGTCACGAGTAAGTCTCAAGTCTTTGCACTCTAGTTCTAGGTCCTAAACTTTGCATTTTGAGCACAACAACAGCGAAAAGAGAAAGATGCAACAAAGGTTGCTGCTGGAATCGACCTGGTGAGTGTGCGTCCATGCGCTGTGATCATTTGGCGACCTAGGTGCTTCCTAGCATATTGAATATTAGTGTTGTTGTACTTGAAATAGATGTTGGTCTGCAGACTGGTCCCAAAAACACTTTTTGCAAGTCTTGGTGTTGTTCTGGACTCAGACAAAGATGAATCAGGATTTTTTTTTTTCAGGAGTGGTCGGGACCACAGCTCTGGGGTTCTCACTAAATTGCCTGATTTATTTCTTAACATCATTATCGTGATTAGATGTGAAACCTCCTGCTTTAAATGCAACCAATAACTTGACTAATTTCTTCCAAAGCACACAGCAGTATGTAAATTCTGTGGCTAGCCAGGTTATGTTTTTACTTGTGATAAACAATGATGAGACAGGCTTTGTATGTATCTAAAGTTATGTTGCATCATCGTTAGCTAATATCAGCTCCCACATAAATGTGACACACCGCATCTTGGTTTAGGTGGTGATGACTACAGCACTGTTAAACACTAATAAGAAGTACCACAACAGAATGCATTTCATATGTCTCTGTCCTGTCTTGTTGCGTTTAGTTGATTCAGAAAATGAAGGGAAACAAAATGACTTGGGGAAAGGTATTAAGTATTCTCAAGTACATGTGAAGTCATGAGTCATTGTTATTAAAGATCAAGTCAACACCTGTGCTAATTACAGAGGTGACGAGGCAGTGACTTGTTATTTGATGGTTATCTGGTTAACTGATCTCTCTTGTTCTCACAGAACTTACCAGACAAAGCGGTACCTCCCTGAGCCAAGTTTGTGTCTGATTACGGTGTTGTTTACTTAACACGAGGCCACAGGAGATTTTAACATGGCCGCACAGCCTGTTTCTCTGCTTTATTCTAATCAGTTTAAATTGGACGCTCATCAGTTTATCTCCTGCTTTTCTCCATGTCTGTCTGGGGACCTTCGGAGTTAATTTGTTGGCTGGCTGTGAAGCACCGCTTTTTAAAGTCGTGATTCTCTCATATATTCTTTCATTGTGGCCAAGACTGTGTATTTCTCAAAGTAAACGCGTTGCTTTTTCTGTGCCTGGGGACAATATTGAGTCTGTGTGTGTGTCTGCTGAAAGATTTGCAGAAATGGGTCAAAGATTAATTGATGGTATCTATGATGAGACAGACAACATGCTGTTCTCTTGCACAGAGGTGTAACTTGGCAAGGAAATGAAGAAAGCTGCGTCTTTTTCCAGACAGGAAATATTAACGGAAGTCTACCAGAATGGGCGACTACACCAGCTGTGTAAAAAAAAACAAAAAAAACAAAACACAAGCTCTGTGATTTTTGTTGTACAATTTGCAAGGCTGTGTTATTGTGCTGTAAAGTCATTATTGTGATAATGACCTCTAATTAGCCTCATCCTGCAGGCTTGACCCATCCTTCTCAAGCGAGATCAGAGAGGTTCATCACTGGGAGAAGTTCCATTTATCTCCATTACGTCACGCAGACAGGCTCAGTGAAGTGAGACGGCTTTCATTGGCTGCTCAAAGGCAGTATGAGGTTGTTGACCTACAACGTCGGGGTCAGGGCGTGCGCTCATGCATGTTAACGGCCCCGTCGATTCTGTCCCGCTCTCACGGCTGCTTTGAGCATGAACATACGCGTCCGCTGTTGACCTGGGTTGGATGAGAACCTAATTGGTAGTCAGCAAAGCACAAACAATCAACACTGTAGAAACAATACCGAGATGTGAATTAATTCTGTCTCACATCTGCAGGATAAACACAGCAAGACGCACAAACACAGACGGCAGATGGTTTGTGACGACAGCACTCTTGTCTTGCATCCCAACACGGGAATGCACATTTAAAAATAAATATTCTGGCCTCTCAGCTGGTTTTACAATCATTATACTATCAGGGACGCCGTGTCTATCAAACGATATCTCAGGATGATTACTGGGGCTTCTCTCAGAGTTTGGATTTGACACAGTTGACCAGTCACCACACTGAGGGGCCATAATCATGAATGGAAAAACCCAGTGACAAACTGTGACAGTAATGTTAATTTCACACTCTGTTGCCAGCGTTAACTCCTGCTCGCCCCTCCACGGCCCTGCGATCATGTTCACAGTCAATAGGTAAATTTGAAAATGTTTAAAAATATCAGTTTTGCATCATAGCGACAGTCTAACATGTAGAATTTGTAGTATGACTGTCAATCAAATCATTGTTGTCGAAATGACTCGAGCTGAGACGCTTATGTAGGCTTTGGTTTAAGTTCCCATGATGTTAAAATAAATTTTTATGCCACCTATATCCCAGTATCTGCCCCAACATTGCTGAAAAAAGTGTTGATATTGTTGGGTATTTTTAATGGTATTTCAGAGTTTATCTTTTTTCTGGAAAACAATTAAAAACTGTTGATGACTCATCCTGCACTCGGGGGCGAACACAAAATTTTTCGTCCAGCGAAACACTTTCTCGCTTATGCTGCTTCCTGAGCGTGGAAGAAGTCTCCCATCACGTCACATCAGTTCACTGGAGCAGACTGGACTGTTTTTGGGAGCCTCACTGTACAAAAACACAACTTTAAAACTTTATTCACTGATTTGGGTGAAACTGGACCATATTTCACAGGACAGTATTTTCTGGTTTCCCTTCTGATGTCCTCCGGCTGCTTAACTTCATGTATTAATGATTTAATTATAGTTTCTTAATGGATAGAAAGCTTTTGAAGCTTACTTCTTGCTAAAGTAGCAAACCATTAGCAGGCAACAGAACTGAAGCAACATGCTACTTCTTTACATGTTTAAATTCCTAACTTTGTGGGAAATGTAAACGTCAGGCCCCTTGGCACTTTACGTTTTTTCAAATGTAGCCCTTTTGAAAAACTTAATGAATATAACTGCATTATACCAAGCTTTTGATGACTTTAGCTTTATTGTACATAACCAGCGGAAAAGCGACCAAATTTTTGTGTTTTCAATTGAAGTAACTATTGAGCATATACAGTACATAACATATATACGTCTGGATGAAAAAGTAGGTCATTGATTTAGATCTTAGTGCCAGACAGGAGCGTGACTCAGTGGCAGCAGTGGCTCATTGTTCAAAGACAGAGTGGAAACTGTTTTCTGCTGGCAAAATTGTCAGTTATGACAACAGAACAGAAGAGACCTCTGTGGACTCTGATAATACTCCTCTGGGTATAAATTGATTTTTTTTTTCTATTAACTTTAAGCTGAAAGTTCAGACTTGTTCCTCTATAGTGAAAGCAATATGTTGGCCTGCAAGAACTGACTACTTTGAAATACCAAATAAAGTTCGGGAAACACATGAGAGTTTGTGTTCATCTGTGTGTAGGCCCTGTGTGTGTCATTCGTCAGTTTGTGTGTGTCTGTGCATGTGTTTAGATTTCCAACTAACAATGTATTTTTTTTTTCCATCAGATTTTGTGTGCATAACAACCAGTAACACTTTATTTGAATGGGTTGTGCATACGACTGCTATTACTATTAATAATCATGTCACAGCTGTCATGAAAATTAAGTAATCTTTATGAATGTTTATGACTCATCATTGAGTGTCAATTGGTCAGTTGTGTCTTTTTTAATGCAAAGTTGACACCGTTTGAGATGTCTGCACTACGACAACTTGACATTAACCAAAACAGCATAACCTGTCAAAGCAGTCAGCTAATTAAGCGGCTAGCTCCACAGCTAACACAGCTAACTAGCTCATACCAGCTACAACTAACAGCAGACAGCAGTTAGGCTACTTTAGCAACAAGTAAACTAGCTAACTGCTGTCTGTCCATCAGGTAACTCCGTAAGTTAAATCCACTCTGTCCTCAAAATGGCCTTATAACATTTAATGACATCTATATGACAAGTCTAAATGGTGCCACTTTTGTTGAAGTCCAGGAAATTATTAATGACACTGTTACAAAATCATTTGCCAGTGTAATAAAACTTAATGACATCTTTACGGCGAGTCCAAAATGTGCCACTTTAATTGAGGTTAAGGAAAATATTCATGACACTCTTATAATTGTCTTATGAGAGAAAGTGTCAGAATCAACCACATACAACAGTTTAATGTGATGTTAGAACATGAAGTTAAACAGTTTACTTAAGACATTGAGAGGTTGTGTTTTCTTGGTTAATGTCACCTTTGCATTAAAAATGACATAATTGACAGACACTTCCAAAAAGACCATTTCATGTTCTGCTAATGTCAGGTGTCATGACATGATAATGACAGTGTAATGACAATCTTATGCACATACCTTCAAATAAAGTGTTGCTCTGACATCCTAGTGTTGACATGAATTGTTGAATTGTTCAAGCATCTGTCAAAAGTGTGAAAGAAAAGATATTTCCACTAAATCATACAAACACATAGAACCATAAATCAGTTAAAAGCAAAGCAGCAGAGGAGAAACAATTACTCCTCAGATAACTTCATATAATTGTTCTGCCCTTCTTTTTTTTATATTATTTTGATTTCCATGCTTATTTCCATGGAGTCCTGTTAACATGCCGATGTTTGATATATTACCCAGTGATGCCAACTGCTTTGCATCAGCGACTGAGAAAAACAAATATTTTATAACTGTCTTAAGGAGCTTCGAGTGAAAATAATTAACTTATCCTCATAAACACACAAGTTATTTAGTGCAGCTGCTTAAATCTGATTAGCAAATCATATTTGCATTTGATGGATGTTCTTGAACGTGCAGTGTGGCTGATTCATAACAGCTGTGCTGGTCGTGTACGTCAAGAGCTGTCACCACAGCGGCTGTTATCAGTTGATTTTATCGAACAAATGCACATTAAGAATGCAGATGTGGGTAAACTGTTGATGCATCTAAAAATAATCACTGATCAGATGATACGGCGGTACAGTACACATGTGGTTTTCACAGTAGCCCTTTTCGCGTGGTACAAAACATTCAGTCACACCCTTTGTAACATACAAATACATACAAATGTCTCAAGACTTAGAGACATAAAATTCTTTGTTTAAAACTAATTTGATCAGCGACTTATGTGCTACATGATTAAAGCTCCTAAAAAGAAATGTCACAATCTAATACTTTTATTAAATAATGTCTCAGTTCTTTTCCATTCACATTTGTCATGAGTTTCACGCTTCTTTTGATACATTACTCTTCATTTGAAAGAAATGAGTGGACTGCCTGCAGTTTGGCCAATTTCACGCTTCACTCGTCATACAGGCGACCCACAATGAAAAAAAAAAAAGTACATGCAAATGATCTTGAAAAATGCATTATGATGTACTGCATTCCTGCTTTTCCATGAGCCCAACAGAACCTCCAACAGCGCAAGTGGGATTTTGCTACAGACTCAAAAGCAATGAAAGTGAAGCAACATTAGTTATATACAAATTCTGGCACTAATTAGAAAGGTTAGCTTAAAGTCAAAGTAATCAGCATTGTTTTCAAAGCACATTAGTCAGGGACACCCCTCCAAATTCCTTTTATGCCCATACTAATCTTAAACATTTAAAAGTACAATGCTGGAAAAGAATGGAACTCCTGTTATGCATAACTTCGACCCCGAGTCCATCTGGTCCTTGTATCAAAGCAAATATGTGCCTCCACTCGACTGTAACTATGTCCAGAAAAGGAGAACAGAGTAATAAAATGCAGCCTACTGTAGATCGCATAACAATAGACAGTGCGACAGAGTAAAGATAAATCATTTTGGGTCTGATAGCTGGCCCGGCCTTCTGGGACAAACTGTCTTTTAGCGCTTTGTTTTTTGGGTGAAGCTTGCAGATTGTTTTGAGTCCAGCTCTCAAGTTGTATCCAGTTTTGTGTTGCTATCACACATGTGTGGCTGCGATGTGAACTCTGGCTGCAGCCCTGATAACAGTTGAGCTCCAGGAAATATAGGGTCTGCTGACAGGCGGTCAGCAGATTCAGAACTTAAAGGGATAGTTTGGATTATTTAAGAGGAGTTGTATGAGGTACTTGTTGATAGTAAGTGTATTACCTTTATAGATGTTCCTGTGGACAGGGTCAGCAGCAAAATGGATTTTAACCACATATAAAAAAAGGTCCACCTAGAAAAATCAATATCAGTTTACATGAATGCTATATTTAGAATATTTTCACCACTTTGCTGTCAGGCAGCCAACCAAACCAACCAAACTCACATAACAAGGGAGTTACTGATCTACTGCTGCCTCGATCAGTCACTTTCTTCATCATCATTAGTATTTCAAAGCACAGACTGCTGCACCCACGGTGCAAGAAGGAGCGCTACAGCAGGTCCTTCATCCCAACATCTGTCAGACTCTTCAACATCAGCAGGACTAAATGTAGCACTGTTACGTCTGTTACGTTATTCATTCACTTACCTTATCTTGTGCAGTACTGTATATTTACACTGTTAAATCTTTTCTGTGCAATATTTATTCTTCTACTGTAAATCGTCACTTTGCATTTTTGGCTGCCTTCTGTGCAATCTGCTCTTGCAAGGCAATGTTTACATTGTTTTTTTCTTTCAATTTTATTGCTACATACCGTGTGTATTACAACCTGTGTGCAATTATACACATATATATGTCCTATATCCATACATTTCCATATATGTATAAATGAAAGGTGTATATAGTCTTGAGTGCACAGTTTTTCAAATTTGTATTTTATATTTTATACTTCTTAGTTCTTTGATATATATATTTTTAAGTATTCTATCATCAGTCACTCCCTTTTCTATCTGTACTATTTTGAGCTGCTGTAACGTGCAAATTTTCCTGATGTGGGGTCAATAAAGTTCATCTTATCTTGTCTTAAGCACAAGCTGACTTTTGTCTTACCTGAGAACAAATATGAACGTACTGACAGAATACCATAAAAGCACAATTTGAGATCAGATTTCTGGGTACGAATGATTCACTCATGAGGCCCATTGCTCTCTCCAAACTCACCAAAGTCCATAGGTGAAATCTGTCATTTTAGCTTGCAAAACACAGGAGTTGCTGGTCTACCTTTCCCTCAATCTGTTAGTTTGTTTGTGTTAACAGCTATCCTTTTCAATCACCAAAGTCACACAATAACACAAACTAACTAAATGATTGAGGCTGAGGTAGACTCATGTACTCTGTGATGTAAAATTACTGATTTCGCCCATGGAGTCTGGTAGGTGAGGTCAGAGTGATATTTGGCTTATATAACGGTGGTTTCCTGCTGGAAAAGGCTGTCTGATAGCAAAGCAAAGCGGTGGAAATATTCTAAATATAGCGTACACTTAAACTGATATCGATTTTTTTAGGTGGACATTTTTTAAGTGGCTAAATTAGCTTTTCTTGCCGACCTTGTCCATGACAGTTTATTGCTTAATTCATGCTGGTGCTCCTCTCTGCTTCTCCAAACTGAGGCTGTGTCGACCTCCGTCTACTGTAGGTCATACACTGACGATGGATAAGTACCTCATACAACCCCGCCTCTTATAATCGGAACTATCCCTTTAATATGTTGATATGACCTTAGTTAACTTGTAAATATCTCTGCAGATCTGTATACAGTAATAAAAGTGTTTGACAGCAAATGTATAACGTATTAGGATAAAACTTGCAAGGCGAGACATTGATGCAATTTAATGTCTGCAGCTGCACGACACACATACACACACATACACACTGGGTCACATGACAACGTATTGTGACATCTCTCAAAGCTGATTGTGGTTTTTTCATTTATTACTCTGGGGTTGATGTGGTTTGTTCTGTTCCTCTAATTCGAGGCCGTAAAACGACTGGTAAGACATTGTGGCTGATGGAGGCATATTAGTTGATTGCCTATCAGTTTGGCATGTACATGTCGAATTTATATTTGTGTGTGTGTGGAAAGGCGGTACATTCTAACAGAGTGATAAATAAATGATAAATGACTGAGTGAATGTTTACACACTGCCAAAGGAATGGTAAGCCCTCCTCTTAAAGGGATAGTTCAGATTATTTAAAGTGGGGTTGTATGAGGTTATCCAGTCGGTGTATTACTTACATTACTTACGCCTCCGTTTTTGAGATGCAGAGAGAGGCACCAACATGGAAGCTAAGCAGTGAACTATATTATATGCTATATACACTATATTTAGAATATTTTCAGTGGTTTACATACCATCAGAAAGCCTTTTCTGATGGAAAACTGCTCTGCCCTACAAAGGAAAAGGCACTTCTCAGTGCGCAAAACTGAAGAAAATGACTTTAAAGTTTTCTTGTTGTCCAGCCAAAATAGTTGCAGGCAGATAATTTTATATATGGCAATTTTATAGCTTTATAGTAGGTTATTATTTCTACATATTAATCCTGACCTCTGATTTGACCTTTGACCCTTATTTGGACGTTACTGTATTCTGCCTTTGCAGAGCGTACCAAAAAATATTGGGTCATATCAAAGCAAAAGGCAGAAACTTCCATTTCATCTTATCTTAATCACTTTAGCTTTAAAAAGCAGTATAATGACATATATGATAAAATCCTTAGTCTGATAATGATATAAAATAAAATCGCACCTTTTACTGTAATTTGCTTCTGATGCTCCAATTTTGAAAATTGAATTAATTAATTCATTGGTTCTGGGATGTTTCTGATTATTTGAAGCAAATAATATTTATATTTAGATAAAATAAAATTGGAATTTTAAGTACAAAAGGCAATACGTTGCAATGATAAAAATGTTATATACCATCAAGTTTTTCTGATAAAGATTAATTTTGATGCGATGAATTTTCACACCTGGGATCAGAGTTGTTGATGTGGTGAGTCTGAGAGTTTGTTTTTTTTTTAAATACATTTCTATACTGTTGTTATATATAGTAGTATAATGCACATAGCTGACATAATTCTTCATTTTAATACTTGTTTACTCACTTGTTAGAACATCCTAACTGAAGTTACGGTGGTTTGCTTTGGTTTCTATGCAGCTTTTTGCAGGTACTGTAATTTTGACCACCTATTTCCTCCAAAATAAAACACATTTGAAAGAAGATATTTGTCCACATGACAAAGGATGTCTTTAATGCCACAAAAATTATCTTACTGCCTTTTTCTTTTGTAGGGCAGTGCTGTTATGTAAGCTAAACATTGTTCTCTCCAACCAACCAAACTCCACAGGTGAAATCAGTGATTTTACCCTGCAGGATATACAAGTTTCTGGTCCACCGCTGCCTCGATCAATTAGATTTTTTTTGTGTCATTGTGTGATTTCGGTGAATCCAAAATATCGTTTTGAAACAATGAAGGCACACATTAAGACGAACCAAATAACCGATCGAGGCAGTGGTAGACCAGCAACTCCTGTGTTCTGCAAGATAAAATGGCTGTTTTTGCCAGTGGAGTTTGGTGGCAGTGTGCAAGCAATTTAACAAGCATTATAACTTCAGTTTACTGTTAAAAGGGCCGTCTGATGGCGAGGTAAAGTGGTGAAAATATAGTGTACATTTAAACTGCCCATAGCAGTACGTTGCTTAGCTTCCTACACCGGGACTCCTGCTGCTTCTCCAAGCTAAGGGCACGCTGACAGTCACCATACACTGATTATGGATAAGCACCTCATACAACCCCACTTCAAATAATCCAAACTATCCTTTTCAGTAATTTCACTGAAACATGAAGATTACATCACAGCCCGTATGCTCTGTCCCTCTGTCCTTCTTAGTAAATGCTTCTCATGAAAATGTCTCATTCCAGCTCATGGCTTCAGTGGGCAGAAACCATTCAAGACTTCTTCTATTTATACAAGCTGGACGAGTGCCAAACTTAGGGCAAGTAACAAAACCGCAGACACTTGTTGGTTTCAAATCTCCCTCTCACGTGGAACGGTTCAAAAGTTGGCTTTTCATCTGTAATTAATCACCGTAACGGAGGTTTGAAGGTGGAAGAGAAGAAGCAGGGAGTCGTGTGAGGATGGAGTCGCTTCCTTAAGTGGTAAAGAGAAAGAAATCAGCCCACGCCTTGTTTATTCTCACATTAATCATTGTAGAAGTGGGAAGAACAAAGGACTGTAATTCAGTGGGTCAGCTCTATTCCCAGGTGTCTCTGTTATGCAGATTTATATACTCTTGTAGAAATAAGAGTTCTTAATTTAGTGGAGCACAAAACGGGTATTGAAAAGTTACAAGTGGTGGGTTAGAACAGGTCGGAAAGTATAAATCCATTTTTCTGATCAAGGGTAAAGCATACAGTGTGGTCAAACTATGGCCAGGGGGTTAAAAACAAACTTAGACGTGAAGAGAAAATGGCCTGCATTCTTATTTCTATTCCATTAATAATATCTGAGGTCTGGAAGTCATGCGGACGGCTAATATTGTTGGCAGCTCCAGGACTGGTCCTCCATCGCTTCCATTCAGTCTGTTTGGGAGACAAAACGGTAGCTGTTCATTTATTTATATTTCTATTTACTGCACCAGCATCACCTGACATTCACCACCGCCTGTGGACATTAACAGTGAATGAGACAACACAGTGATCGGATTCAAATGGCACCAAAGAAGTTTTTTTTTTTTTTTTTTCTTAAAGTAGTTTAGGGCTGAATCTTTGGTGTTGGTGTTTTTAAGCAGAGATGGATTATAATTCCCTTCTGTGCTGACTGGAGGTCTACAGGGACTTTTCTGCTGAATTGCACAGATTCGCACACACGCTAATTAAATCCTCACAAGGACAGTAATGTATTACTTTGCTTCCCAAAGGGTTAAACAAAGGTAATATTTCAGCTCGGGCCTTGACTGCCTAATTCACGCCATAAATCCTGCCTTAAAGGTCCAGTGTGAAAGCTTTAGAGACGTTTATTGGCATAAAATGGCAGAAATGGAATAAAATCCAGTGGCTCTGAATGCAGCCTTTTTCGAGTTCTACACGCTGGGAAGTGGAGGGTGAGACAACGTGCTTGCAGTCTACGATCTCACTGCTAAATCCTATATTCAGATACAGTTCAGACCCAGAGTTAAAGGGACGGTTCACCCCCAAATTCTCTTACCTCTGGTGCTACTTATCCGTCTGGATAGTTTTCGTGTGAGTTGCCAAGTTTTGGAGGTATTGGCTGTAGAGTTCTCTGCCTTCTCTTGATTATAATGGGCCTAGATGGCATTCGGCTCATGGTGCTCAAAGAACAAAAAATACTTTCCAAATTATTCAAGATAATCAACAGAACTACTAGGGCTTTAGTCAACCAAAGAAAATCTTGGTTGACTGAAATTCTACGTACTCTTTAACCACATTATCTCGAGATCAGGGGTCTTCAACAGGGGTCTTGTTTGTTTATTGGCAAAGATAAATTGGCCTCTTTGTAAAGAAAACCCCAAAACCTTTAAAAAAAAACATTTAATTTGCACAACATTGACAAAAGGCTACCCATGAATCCTTGTGTGATCATGTGAGCTAGCTAACCCACTAAATCACTCTGCAGCACCTATCAATAACAGTAAACTAGCTAGCTACATATTATTGAAACATATTGACCAATTAGCTGTATTATTGATACTGCTGAGAGCCACAAAGGATCATTTCATAACTTCATGACAAGAGACACTAACATATCATCCACCTTAAACACTACTGGGTAAAGTACACAGGGTGAGGCTAACACACATAGTTAGCCATGCTACAACTGGCATGTTGTTGGGGGTCCCTGCTCTGTCTCATGGCCTGAAAAAACACTGAAGACCCCTGATGTAGATTTACTAAATCAGCCACAGTGCACTGAATGCACTCTATGTGGGAGCCTAAATGGATGTTAATCAAAGTTACACAGCGTTACCATGGAAATTACATCAGCTGGACCTTTATTTTACACTCATAGCTTTATAATTTTCATCAGGGCATGTCTATCAAGTACATTTACACAATGTGCACAATCTGACGGCTTCTGTGCAACAACAAAGCTGCAGAATAAACTTTCACGAAAAGCTACATTGAAAAAAAAAACAGTTACTGGCATCCAACCTATATTATTCTTGTTATTCTATTGGCTTCGAATGAGGCTCAGTGTTAACAATGTAAAGCATCACCAAAAACAGGATAACCTGCAAAACCAATACTTAAACAACAAAAAACATGATGAAACTTCATGTCTGAAGTCAGACAGCCAGTATTGACCTGCTATTGAGTTTGTACTGTTGCCGTCCTGCACTCATTAAGATAGCAGACCAGTGGAAAAATAAAAAAAATCCAGATCCAGACACATTGTCATCAACTTTTTATCAACTCAGCTCTTCTGTCTTCTGAGACTGGGGGCCAGTTTACTGTAACAGTTTGTCCTGGTACTTTGATATCAGTTTGGAGCAGAGTAAGCGTTCAGTAAATAGCCGAATCCACTACTCCACTCTATAGTCTGCATATGTCTGTCCCGCCTCCTGGAAAATAATGGATTAAGAAGCGATTCTCTCTCTTTATTAAAGTAAGACCAGTGGCTGTCCATCCTATGAGAATGACAAAAGGCTACCCATGACAAAGTGATGACAAAGTGTCAGCCCTAGGAACTACTTCTATTCCTACATGAAACAGCTTAATGTATTATAAATAGATATTTTTATTTTGGGGGTGAACTGTCCCTTTAAGGCAGAATCTGAGGCTTTAAGGCAGGAAATTTTAGTTAACCAAATAGGTCACAGGTCAATCCCAGCATTCAACCTTTAACCTTCTGGAACATGTCTAATCATAAGTCGAATGCCCTCTGTGAGTGTTTCCCTGGGTTTGTCACAATCAATAAGACAGACAAACAAAGCGACTCCCACGAGAGCAGCGATTTTTCTGCCAAGCAAAGACGAGATTTGGGAGGCCATTCTGGCCCCTTTCATTGACTACAGTAGCATTTACTGTACCATGGCGTACACATTATTTTCATTACTATAACAGTACTAACATGCAGGGAAATGTTTGTTGACTTTGTGCGGTGAAATGTGGGGAAATTCCTACATTGAAACATAAGAGTAAGGGAGAGTGTGGTCGAAACAAACTCAAGCCTCGCACATTCATAAAGTCTAAAACAGTGTGATGTTTTAGGTTTTTGCACTGAAACACGACAGCATATCCTGTGTAAAAATGTGTTACATTGGTCAGACCACCATGATGACATTTTTTCATTTATCTTTTGTATATGTTGAACTCTGTCTGGAAGCCACAGCCCAAACGTTGTTGAATGGTTCAGTAAAGTGTTTTTACAACCTCTTCCTCCATCTGAACTTTATCAGGGCGAACTGAATGAACAATGACTTGTATACAAGGTCAATAACTGCTTAGTCTATATATGGTCTGATCGGTTTGAAATATACAAAATAGTTTTATCCGACTGTTTATCTGAACCACACATGATAATACCAACTTGGATGCTTTCCACTTGCAACAAAAACACACATTCTGCCTCTGTAGTTGCATGGCAGCACAAACAGTGAGGGGTTTTTGGTCTTTGATGGTCATACACCCATTTGTTTCTGGGTGGACCTCGTCCACAGTCCCCGAGGGGCCTTTTACCATAGAACCAATTAGTGCTGCAGGCTCTGGATTAATCCCAGGGGGAATGACTTTGTTCCAATGAGTTATATGATTGGCCTAGACAATAATTCCTCGAATCAGAGATTAAATGGATCAGACATGTTTGGACAGTCTGCAGCAGGGAAATTCCCTAATTATGAAGTCTTATGAAACATTCACCAACAGGTAACAGTATAACATGAAGCGTATCTGAAAACGGGAAATGAGAGCAAATTTTGATTTAGCTTTAGACTTAGTCTTTTCACTAAAATGCCATTAGGTTTAGTCATATTTTAATCATTTGAATTTTTAGTTTTAGTCGACTTTTAGTCAACTAAATCAGTAATTCCTAAAGATTGGGTTGGGACAGGTCAAAGGAGATTTTACTTGGGTCCCCAAGGAAATGCTGCAAAATTTAAATTTACAGCAGTACACCTTTTATAAAGCATTTAAAATGTGTGTATTGTTTTACTGATGAGAGGAAAAAAAAGAGCTTGTTAATTTCATCTAAATGCACTTGTTTTGTCTAATTTAGGCTCAAATGACCTCTGTTGTTTTCCTGATAAGAGGAAATAAAAACAATGAGACGGCCTGTTGACTCAGCCTAAATGCATTTATTTCTCTTAAGTTTTAATGTGTTCATGTTTTCAATAAAGCGTCGATATAATATACAGTGATGTGAAAATGGCTGCAAAAATGGTCAGGAACATTCATTTATGCATGAACTTACTCTCACCAAAATGTATTGATAAGGTTTTTGGGACTTGGGTCGAGATGGTTTGTCCTCTCAAAAAATTGCGTCTCCAAGAAAAAAGTTTGGAAAACACTGAACTAAATCACTAAATCAGCATTTAGCTTAAGTTTAATTCATACATCAAATGTCTAAAATTAAAGAAGTTAAAATCTATATTTCTGAGTGACTCATCTATACTTGAGTTTACACTAAATTTACGTCCATTGAAACGCTTCATCGCTTATGACGCAGCAGAGCATTGAAGGAGAATGCATCCATTCACCGCAGCAGACAGGAGTGTTTCTGGGGGCCTCACTGTACAAACGAGCAACTTTATAACTTTATTCGCTGATTAGAGTGAAACTGAAACATGTCCTCTGGCCGCTCAGCTTCAACTCTTGGTTTTTCAGTTACAGAGCTGTCTTTGTACAGATAAACTTTAGCTCACTTGTAGCTAACCGCAGCTGTTAACTGCGGTTAGCTGCTGTTAGTGGGCAACAGAACCGAAGCTCTGCAGCCTCCCAGTGAACACTGCCGCTCACTGTGACAAACACGGCCTCTGAGATCGGCAGGGGATATAATGCTGAGGTTGTTTAAAGAGTTTCCTGATGGAAAGATAGGTTTGGTGGTTGCTAAAGTATGTTATCTGGCTGTTACCTACTGTTAGCTTGGTTAACTGTGACTTTCTTTTAGCTTCTGTTGTATTTAAACACACCATCTAATATCTTAGCTTGAAAAACAAAAGCATTTAAATGTGTTTAACGTTAGAGCTTTGCATGAATTTCAGGATGACTTGTCTGCAAATATCAGGTTGCTGTTTAAAGGTTTTCCTTTACATCAAAATGTGAAATTTATCCATATGTTTGTTCTTCTGTATTTTCCAAACATCGATATTTCTGTACAGTTTGTGAGACATGCAGCAAGGGCCTGCCGGCTGACTTCCTGGCAAGATCAGTGCATGTGCATCTGACCTCCCTACTGCACAAAGAGATTAGTCCTGATTACTTCCCTAACTTGTTTTTTATATTCGTTGATGAAAATGTCAGTAGATTTCATCATAGTTTTTTGTCATCATAAATTAGTTTTTATTTAGTTATTGCCTTGTTTTTCATCAGTGTAAAAAATGTTGGTGACAAAAACTATGATAAAAAATATTCATCAATGAAATGAAGACTGTAATGCACAGAACAGAATTGTATTTTTTTGTACGTGCATGCAGATTAATGTGAGTGTGTTTGCAGGTGTGTGCAACAGAAAGATACATTATGTATTTGTCTTACTAATGCTTGCAAATACAGCTGCAATTTAACTTTTGAATTTTTTCAAATGCACTGTTGTGTGTTGTGTTTGTTTTTCAGCACTGATAGTGCTCTGAGGCTGGTGTTCAGTGCTGACACAGTTTTATCTTTTAACTTTGATATTTAGGTGAATTGCTCAACATACCCTTTTTCAGTTTTTTGCCAAGAGTTAGATGAGGGGATCGATACCACTCTTTGTGCCGTGTGAGCGGCATCAATCTTCTCATCTCAGTAAGTGTTTCTTCCGTCGTGTTTATTTTTACAAACATGTGTGGCAGTGTGGCAAATGTAATACCAGTAAAGTAATTTGACATTTAAGAGAACAAGTGCAAGAAAGTGTTCAGACCCTCTCATTTCCTCTCTTGCTCCTGAAAGCTTTCCCTAGAGGAGCAATGTCTCCAGGTATTGTTCCTCACAGTTTACAGGAAAAATATAGCGGTGGGGGGGCGGTGTTAAGTGCAGTTGGGGTCATCAGGTCAACATGACAACTTTCTATGAAGAAGAAAAGTGTGAATCCAAGAGGAGATGGTGCGGAGGGGAGACGGATTTATTGTAGCAGCATTTGACTAAACACTGCGATGTATAATATCTAACTGCGGACAGAATCCATGACAGTCAGAGGGTTATCCAAATGTGAACCGGCTCTGCCTGGGAGTGACAGGATACAGGAAGACAGATGTCACAGACTGAGGAAACCACTCATGATTGATCGAACATACAGACTCACACTTTCCAAAACAGGGAACTGAACAGAAATTATATTTACATTAAGGGTACATACTGTAGCTTTAACCCAGATCAAAGCAGGATGGAGTTCAACCAGTGCAGTTGTGGACCGAGGTTTATTCTAAGCAGCCAATATTAAGGAGATCAGGGCTCAAAACAAACATCAGCAGATAATACTGCAGCTGATCGCTCTGTGAAAAAAAAAAAAGATCATGTGATCGTACAAGTTAGACCAGAAATCGATGGATTTTTCATTAGGTATAAAATATACTTTACGTGTAAGCAGAGACATGCAAAGTACAATAAGCACACAAAGCATGTGATGTAGAGCTGCTACAATTAATAGATTATTCAACTAGTTGTCAATTATCAAATTAATCAACAATTATTTTGATAGTCGGTTAATCGACAGAGAAAAAATCTCTGATTCCAGCTTCTTATATGTGAATATTTTCTGTTTTCTTTACTCTTTTATGATATTAAAATGAATATCTTTGGGTTGTGGACAAAACAAAACATTTGCAGATGTCATACTGGGCTTTGGGAAACACTGATCAACACTTTTGACCATTTTCTGACATTTTATAGTCCAAACAACTAATTGATTAATCAATAAATTAATTGACAATGAAAATAATCATTAGTTGCATGCCTACTGCAGTGTTCATTATTATATACCCCACAATCATGGCGCAAATTATGGGAGGTCTCGGGGGTCTGAGACCTCTTGATCGACACAAGACTCCCTGAAATCCAGCAAGTTATGGTTGAGATTGTCACTAAAAATGCTTTTTTTAAAAGCTATTGATTAATCAAATTGAAAAACTTTTATTCAAAAATATGGGTTCAGAAAAATATTGATGTGGTGTTTCCTTGTATACTGACATTGAACACCTGGTTGTTTCTGGTAACCCCTGTGTCTTCCATGGGTGGACTCTGTATGCATCAAGTTGAGAAAATACGTCGAAGAAATGTTCATTTCCTGTTAACTGGATTCTCTTTTTAAAAAGTGGGTTAAAAGGGTTAGAGAGAGAGAAAGGTGAGTGTGCTGTGTGGACTCCTGTGAGCGGCCTTATTATTAAAGCTACTACAATGAGTTTTTTTTTTTTTTTACTGTTTATGAAACAGTTTCAATTTATTGCTGACCTACACAAGCAAAGGAGGTCATCCATGAGAAGAGCATCTGTTTCTATATAGCTATGTTTAATATGTGCCACCTGGTAAGATTCTCTGTGAAATCAGATGAAATGAGCCTGTGTTTACATTTTCCCAGGCACAGTTACAGTGAGTAGTACGTTAGACAGTTAAATCGAAGCAGGAGGAGATTTTTATTTAGATTTTGTGGTTATTACGGTGGAAACACTACCGCTTTTATCCACAGGGGCCTACAAAATCAACACAATATGATAGTTCCTTGCACTAGCTTTAATATATTAGCCCTAGGGATTTGTGTGCAACCATAGTTGATTGCATTGTCTTGCATCCATGAAATCTTATATATATTGCGTATTTAGTCTGTGTAAGACCTCAGAATAACTGGTGCACTAGGTAGGGGGGGCTGATTACCACAGGGTGTTTTGCACACTGCTCACAATCCATACTGTAATTGTTGGAGGAAACAGACAACAACCTGCACTATTTTCCGCCTAGAGCACAGAAATTCAGTACAAGCAACAATATACCCAGCCTGGTCTCACCTCCAACGTGTAAGATACCACTGATTTGTTACCGAGCCTCAGTGACTCATACAGACACGGACGGTACCCATCTGACACACCTTGCTGTTCAGGTGACTTCAATGTAAGCCCATCCACAGCTGCATAAGAGTCCCTGGCTATTGATGTGGTAAAAAGAGGACAGAGTGGTCAAACAAATGCAGGACTTTCACCCAGGAGACCAGGGTTTGTGTCTCATGTGAAACCAAAACAATGTGAAGTTGTGAAGCACATAACACTGTAAGCACGACATGACTTTTGTCACGTGACTTTCATTTAGCAAGTTGCTTCAGTGACGTCACCTAACGTACCTAATGTAACATTATCATGGTAACCCCAAACATGGTCCTATTTTAGACTTAACCAGATAATCCTATCTTAGACTTAACCAAGTAGCTTTATTGCCTAAACTTAACCAAGCTGCAACCCTTTCACAGCGTTAAAGTTCATGTAAAAAAAAAAAAATCAGTTTCCTGACAGTGTCAGATACAGCAGCTAAAGGGTACCTTGTGCTTCAGTCTCAGACCCTGAGAAGTGGTAACAAATAGTCGCTATGTGTCGAGTTGGGATGAGAATGCATTGATATGTCTAAGTGCAAGAAAGCATAGAGTTTGAGCAGAAGCAGGGCAGGGGATATCAGATAGTGCCAGGGCAGGGTTTTGACCGAAAACATGACAAAATCTGAACATGTTATCACTGAATAACACTCTCAAATCGAAAGACCACACTCTTGATTAAAGATATGAAAGGAGCCCCACATTGCTCAAGAGCTAAGGTCACTAAAGGGTCACTAAAATCACATGAGCTGTTTCAAATGGGAGCATTATTGTGCTCAGAAAATTTCATGTTAATCTTAAGTGCAGCGTTGACATTTATCCTTTAGAGAGGAGAGATGTGCTCTCTCTCATTTTCAGGACAATGTGTGCATAAGGTTTTGATATTTCTTTGGCACAAGTGGGATTTTCAGAACATCAGTGGTGCCAGAAGAAAGGCCGGGTCATCAAAACATCTGAATTAATTCTGAGAACATGAATATGGACGTTCATGGAAACCTGCCAACATACGTTGTCATGCAGCAAAGTGTTTGACGAGACAAAAGGTCGGGGGGTCGCCAAAATCTGTAGAAATCGGAGCCATGGATATCTATAGCACATTTAATGGTAATCTGCCCTGAAGGTAGTGAGGTTTTGGACTAAAGAGCTGGATGGATGGAGCTCTGCAAGGGGGGCAACACAAGTTGAAATCCTTTAAGCCAAAAGCAACATGGGAAATCATAGCAGGAGGGAGTGCATACATCTGACTTATACTGTTTTATGTTAGAAAAAAGCAGGTCATAAAATGTGATTTATACACTCTGCATGAATGCGGAGTATTGAGATCCAAACGTGGATTTACTGGTTGAGAGAGCTCATTGTGACGTACGGTACATGGATGCCGCACAGTGCCTGTGGCATCTGCATTCACTGAAGGTCAGAGCTCTGGAAACTATCATCACTTCCCACAGTGAAGTTTGCACAGACCTGGACACACACACACAGAAACACATTTGCAAGCACCCTTAGAGAACTGAGCACACCTACTTATCTCAAAAACCTGTTTATGATCCGGGCTCTATCATAATGGTTATATTATTCACAAACCGAGTCTGACCTCCCACTGCACTGTGTTTCAACTAAATTGCCTCAACTCGTGATTATTATCAGGGAGAACTCCACCAAAATCATTACACAACAAGAAACGCCTGAAAAAAATGTGTTTATCTATTGATAACGGAAGTCTGAGAGATCATTGATCATTTCACTGTGGTGATAGTGTGTGTGAATGCCACAGGGACTAAGGATCAAGGACAGAAAAATTCTCCACCTACAGGACATGCCTGTTAGAGTCGTGTGTTGTCAGAACTCAGGAAGTTCTTAAAGGGATAGTCTGCATCATTTAATGTCGGGGTGTATGAGGTACTTAGTGATCATAAGTGTAGAGGTCTTCACAGGTCCAAAAATTCATGCCCAAACCCAAAAAGACCTACAAATGTACTACCTGGAACCAAACTGGACTGATTGCTGTTAACAAGTTGAAGTTCACTTACAAATTGTCAAAACACAGCTTTGTGTCTTACCCAATGTAAAGTTAGTAGCCTTCTCCCTTGCACCTGGCTGAGTTGCATATAATCCATCCTCGTCTCCAACTACATCCAGCCCCTCAGCACCTCCATCATGATCAGTGCCGTCTGATCACAGGCCAGTCTTCTCGGGTCCACTCAGGTATTACACGTAATGTTAAACAGACCCGGGACCCGTGGCAATAGAAGGAGACCAGACTCTGACTCGTTTGAGGGTCTCAGGTCCCAGCCTTCGGGTGGACCTGTGAAGACCTCTAGATCTAGTCAGTCGACGTGCCTCTAGTTAGGAGAAGAAGAGAGGGAGCTCCGGCTCGGAGGAGAAGCGATGAACTGCTGTGGACAGCAACAAAAGGTATTTTAGCCACTTAAAAAAAGTCCACCAACAAACAAATCAGTATCAGTTTAAATGAACACTATATTTCGAGCATTTTCACAGCTTTACTCTGATGCAAGTCCTCTGCCTTTTCCAATAGGAACCTGCCATTACATAACCCAAATATCACTCTCTCCATACCAACCAAGCTCAATAGAGTCCTGCAGTGATAATGTATTTTTGAAAGGCGATGTGTGATTAACATCAATATGGTTCCCTCCACAAAAAGCCAAAGGGATTTTTCTTTTGGATTTTGGATGAGTGCAGAAAATAAGTTTATGATACTTTAATGTTTTGTTCAGTGACATGATCTTCACAAATGAACACCATTTTCTATGATTTTGAAGCATAAATGATAGAAGTAAACGTTATAAATGAACTGCACCACGGCTGCATGACTTAACCCTTGTGTGGTGTTCATGTTTCTGTTACTCAGCCAATGCTTGCAGGACTGCTGGACCCACTGCATTATTTCATTTTTAAATCAATACAACTATAATGTAAAAATTCTGAACAGATGTTTACTTTATCTCAATTACAAGCAATATAGACAGCATATATATTTAATATTTGCATTTACAGCTGTTAGATCAAATTTTTCAACATAAGTGCCATTCATTTTTTCTGAATAAATGTAAAATAAATGTAATAATCAATGTATAATCAAGATATGGGTGGAAAAAACATGTTTATCTTGAACAAATAGGGATGAAACAAGGTTTTTATTCACTATCAATGTTTATTTCTTTGAACTCAACTTAAAATTGAACACATTCATGCCGGTCAACACAACTCATAAACCTCAATGAACACATAACCAGCCTATACAACACACGAGGGGCAGAGTATATTGATGACATACTGTATGTACAGTATGTATATGTCCTGTGGCTTGTATCACCCTCAGGTCCAATGGACCAGAACAGCACATAAGGGTTAAACCTAACTCCAAAGTGTGATGACATTAAATGTCCACATCAACCACTGTAGTCTCATTTATCTACTTGTTAGCAACCTCCTTTTTTAAAGACACATAAAAGAGTGATAAAAGGGTGATATTTCATGTCGTAGAACAAAATGCAAAAACCTCTTAAGCTTGTGTTAACCATAGACCTAATTTCAGGCAAAAAACAAAAACCCATTGACTTTGAGACAAAGAAACCAAGAAAGCTAATATATTAAGCCATTTCCAGGTTTTATGACTCATTTCTGCAGCACTCCTTAGGCAAAATCAGTTATTTTACTTCACAGAACACAGGAGTTGCTTGTCTGCTGCTTCCTCGATCTGTTAGTTTGTGTTATTGTGTGACTTCAGTGGAGCCAAACTAACCTTTAAAAACACCGAAGTCTCACCACAACACAAACAAACTGACAGACTGAGGCAACCGCAGACCAGCAGCTCCCATGTTTTGTGCGGTAAACTGAGTGATTTCACTCATGGAGTTTGGTTGGTTTTGCCTCTATGACGGCGGTTTACGGTCAGAAAAGACGGTCTGACCGTTCATTGCTGAGTGTGCGTGATTCTCTCTGCTTATCCAAGCTGTCGGCGTGTCTGTAGGTAATTATAAGTAACCTCATTCAACTGCACTTTATCTAATCTAAACTGTCCCTTTAAGTTATGTCCCTATAAAACATGCATTCACAGACTAGATATGTGAATGCCATTTGTATGTTAGGTGCAATCTTTCCCCAGGCAGTTTGGTTCTCAAGTGCTTTCTTAGTCCAAATGGGCTGGAAGTTTTTAAGGCCTTCTCTCTTGAAATTCTCTTTAAGTACACACTCAGCTCATGCTATACGTACTCATAGTGATACTTATTAATGTTAGCACCTCATACTGACTCAGTGCAAGCAGGGGCTGAGGCACAAACAGGAACAGAAAAAACCCCAAAACATTTACATCCCACAGTGTCTTGTTTTGTTTATCTTTCACTGGTAGCGTTTCGGTTCCGACATAGAGCTCAACTGTACGCTGATAGTGAAAATGACAGTACATGCTGTCTCAGAATTTGAATAGTGCTCCTGATACATAAACAAAATCTCCCCATTGAATGATTATTTACATGGTACAGTCTTTGCATAGCTTTACAGAGATGCAAATTTGTCCTGAATGTCAAAAAAAAAAGTATTTCGATGTAGTGTAGTGTGAGAATTTGTTTGTGTCCTGCAGGGTGAACTCTCAGGGCCGTGGGTACAGATTCATAACAGAAATAGGAGGGCACTTTCTGTAGTTTAACCTTTAGAAATTTATCACTGTAGCATTACATAAGCGCAAATGTTTTTGATTTCATGTATCTGCAACGACTCAACCACTCGTTTTTTTGTTGGCTTTTTTTTGTGTAGTCTGCATTTTTATGTTAAACATGGCAGGAAAAGCTCATCACACTAAAACAAAAGTTTAGTCTCGACAAGTAGAGCTGCAACGGTCAAACCTCTCAATAAATCAACTGTCTTCTCACTTTACAAAGAGTCAAAGAAAGCTTCACCTGTTTCTAATTTAATCCAGACTAACAGGCAAAAGCTGTGCTGCGGAACTAAATGTTTTATCTCAACTTGGAACACATATGCTGTCCATATATTATCTATAATCGCTTATCCTTCACAGGGTCGTAGGGGGTCTGGAGCTGATTCCAGCTGACATTAGGTGAGACACGGGGTACAACCTTCCTAAAGTAAGCTTGGTACCTTGTAGAACCTCTGTCGACATCCTCCTCTCCTGTTTATTCTACTTAAATATGCCATGTGCTGGGCTCATCTACTGTATGTTGAAATAAAAATAAATTTTGAACTTTGGTAAAAGATGTTGCTGTTGGACTGTAAAAGTGACATACGTATATATGTAGTCACATATTAAGTTCACTAATGTTAGCAAAATGCTAGAGCTACTGTAGCCAGCTAACTATTAGGGTAGATTAGAGTTTTGCCACAGAGCAAAATAGTAGCTAACAATTCTAAACTACTAATGTTGATTAGCTAACTAGTTATCTAATGTTTGCTAAAATTAGCTAACTTAAAAATGTGACAGTTTATGTCACTTTAACAGGTCCCCGCAACGTCTTTTTACCATTTTCAAAATTTGGTTTTCTTGTCAACATAAATGTGTTCAGCACATAGCATACTGTAATATGTAGCCTACAGGAAACACGAAAGGAGAAAACTGAATAAGGTTCCAAAAGGGATGAGGCTAATGTCAATTATGATGTACTAGTGTTTTACTTGAGTATTTCCACTGTATCCTGCTTTAAACTTCTTCTCTACTACATTTTGGAAGCCAATATTGTACTTCTTGCTCCACTACATTTATTTTAGAACTTTAATCACTAATTACTTTGCAGATCTGGGTTACTAATACAAAATATAATATAATATAATAATCAACTAATAAAACATAATGTATTATTATAGAATAATCCGCCTAGCAGTATATAAAGTAGCTGAATTAAGCACCAGCTGCAACATGAAAAGGATTAACACATTAATAATCCAGTAATATAACACATATTCTGAAAAGAGCCATTCTGATAAGTACTCACTTTTGGTACTTTAAGTGTATTTCAATGCTAATACTTTTACTTTTAATTAAGATCTTAAATGCAAAACTTGGACTTGTAACAGAGTATTTTTACATTGTGGTATTGCTACTTTAAACTACTTTAAGTTCTTCCACCACTGGCCAGTTCATCACAGGGCTGACTTGTAGAGACAAACCACCAGTCACACCTGCAGGGAATTTAGAGTCACAAATTAACATGCATATCTTTGTGAGAAAGCCAAAGCACCCAGAGGACACCCAGGCAGACACAGGGAGAACATGCAATCTGCACACAGAAAGGCCGGCGGGTTCGAACCTATAAGCCTTCTTCCTGTGAGGCGATAGTGTGTTAACCACTGCACCACCCTGCCTCCCTCTGAACTAATGCTTGCATTCAAAATTAGTTTGTTCATGCAGGAGTTTTAAGATCATTTCTGCATATTTTTAAAAGATGTAAAGTTAAAACTCAAAGTCAGAAAAAGTCTGTGCAGCTTTTTGTCTCATGCAGCCCTGCAGCAGCGGCTGCAGGGACAATGTGTTCAAACTCTCCGGAGCTCTCAGCACCCTCCTCAGGCGGGCCGTCTGATTGGCTGAGCACTGACCATGATGTCATCACTGCACGTTATAAGGGCTCTGACAAATAGCCTGGGAGACACATTAGAAGAAACACTGCTCAACTGAGGGACTGAGTGAGTGAGACACGCGGAGATTAAGTAACAGAGCAACAGTAGGAAGGACATGTGACAGTAAATACTTTGCAGGAACTGTCTCAACAGTCACATTTCTACTTTGTATGGGAGGCAGCAGAAAAGACAGCTACCTGTGGAGGTTTGTACTTTTATTTTTGGTTGGCTTGTTTCACATGATTTATAAGCTGTGCTTGCTGAAGCCTAACAGGATATGATGAGTTTGTTTTGTGCAGTTGCTGCTGTAATTTCTGTTCTCCTTTTTTTGTTAAAATAAAATCAAACAAAGACACATTAGGGAGAATTTGTTAGTGCTACTGCATATGCCAATGCATTTGTATGAATAGTGTTAGTTTAGGTCTTCTGTTCTTTTCAGGACACTGTTATATTTAAATTGTGATCCTCACCTCTGAATGTGTTTGTGTCTGTGTTTTATCCACATATGGTGTCTTCAGATGGGAACTACAACCCCCCCAGGGTACCTCAATGCGAGTACAGAGATGATCACCGTGTCAGACTCAGCCAAGCCAGAGGAGCGCTACAGTGAGGCAACAATGATCCTGCTGGGCATGATCATGTCCTTACTCGTCTTGTGCATCGTCTTTGGCAACATCCTGGTGATAACGGCGATCGCCCGGTTCCAGCGTCTCCAAAATGTGACCAACTGTTTCATCACATCACTGGCCTGCGCTGACCTGGTCATGGGTCTCATCGTGGTTCCTTTTGGTGCCTGTTACATCATCTTCAAGACTTGGCACTTTGGTAGTTTCTGGTGCGAGTTCTGGACTGCGACCGACGTGCTCTGTGTGACTGCAAGCATTGAGACCCTGTGCGTCATAGCGATAGACCGTTACCTGGCTATCACCTCTCCCTTCCGCTACCAGTCGATGCTGACAAAGTGTAGGGCTCGCATCGTGGTCGTGCTGGTGTGGGTGATCGCCGCCTTGATATCTTTCCTGCCTATCCACATGAAGTGGTGGATATCAGATGATGTGGAGGCTCAGCAGTGCATTGCGAACAGTAGCTGCTGTGAGTTCTACACCAACATGGCTTACGCCATCACCTCCTCCATCGTCTCCTTCTACATCCCTTTGGTCATCATGGTTTTTGTCTACAGCCGTGTTTTCCAGGAGGCCAGGCGCCAGCTGAAGAAGATCGACCAAAGCGTTGGACGTTTCCACAACAGCGACAACAGCAACCTCAAAACTCTGGAGGCCAACAACGGGCGTGGCCACAAGAAGGCCAAGTTTTGCCTGCGGGAACACAAAGCCCTCAAGACGCTGGGCATCATCATGGGGATCTTCACTCTGTGCTGGCTGCCTTTCTTTCTGCTCAACGTGGTTGTGGCCATTTGGAAGCAACAGCACAACGACCTCACCCTCACCTTCAGGATACTCAACTGGATAGGTTACGCAAACTCCGCCTTCAACCCGCTTATTTACTGCCGGAGTCCTGAGTTCAGGTATGCCTTCAAGGAAATCCTCTGCATGAAGAGGAACCGCCTCAGCAACCAGGGGCCCGTGAATGGATACATCTACAGCAGGCACAGCTGGCAGAGCGAGCAGCAAGGGAGGAGTAAAGGCAGCTCAGAGGACAGTGATGCCAATGAAGGGTGTCTGGAGAAGGGAGCAGGGGTCTGCAGTGTTGTGGACAGAGCAGTGGACCCTAACGGAAATTGCAGCAAAGGCCTAACGACTGTAACAACGGTCCTTTAAGCTGGGATCCCCGAGACTTCTGTCGACAGGGCGATCCAGACATGTTTACACTGCTATCATAAACTTTTTCCAATTGACTCATTAAGGTAAGACCAGTCAAACTGACTGGTAGAGTCTCTGGAGACTGCTTTAATAATCATGTACAGCTGAGTAAAGTATTTCTCCTCCTCTTTCATCAATACTGTAGATAGATCACTTGTCCTTTTGATACATTTATCATGTTTAATTTCCATCTACCTCATCACATCTTTTTCATTATTTGTTTCTTGACTATCAAAACAAGTTCACATAACTGTCCACAGGAGTTGCACTAAAGGGCGGTATCTCAGCTGTTTATTTACTCTGCTAAATGATCTGTGCATTGTATAATTGCTAATTATCTGGCTCCAAATGAATTTGTTGGCATGTTTTTTTTTATCTCAAAGTTATTGGCAAAAGATCTCAACTTAATAGCATAAAAATGTTTTATGAATTCAGAGTAAACGCTGTAAATTCCATTCAGGCATGCCAATTCGGCATGGATAGCGAGTTCTTATTTCCATCAGAAAATGGACGAGGAGTACAGAAGGATCAAACTTAATTGCCTCGACGGTTTGACGAAATACATTCCAAATCAAGCAAAATTATAATTGGCTTCATTTCGTTTCCATTTTTTTTCTTTGATGGATTGTCTCAGTGTGAAAGATGATCAACAACAGGTGTGGCAGAACCTGTCTCTCCTTCTCTCTCCTCACCGCTCAGCAATGTTGTGAGGCCCTGCTCCCTGCTCTAGTGTTTTACAGCCTGTTGCATGAGAGATTCTGCTGCCAGCAGATAGCACCACAGATATGAAGTTATCTGCATCTCACTGGTGCAAACTGAGAAAAGCCTGGGGCCATCCTGGGGCCAAACCTGCAAGTTTGTTTACGTTGTCAGCCTTATGGATATGTTTCAGTGCAAAGCAGATGGCAATATGGTTAATGTGGTTAATCCTGGGTGTTGACCTTTAAAGCCTGTAGCTGTTATATGAATATATTTAAATGCAAATTTGTTTTGAAAGTTTGCTTCTGCACAGCCCTGCACTCACATCTTGTACTCAGTGCATGAGTTCATTTGTGCAACATCTAAAGCAGTATTTGGTACATTATATAGTTGTTGCGTAAGTGTAAGGCAAACTATTCGCCTGATCCCTCCATGTGTCGGTGGCAACATTAGCACTTGTCCCCTTTTGTTGCACAAGCCATGTTTGTTTATTGCATTTTGTGGTTGCTGTGTTTCAGCGTCTCCCGTGTTTACTGAAACCAGAGAAGCCGTTTCCTTAGCCATGGCACAAGGGTACAAACTTAACACAATAATAAACAGAGCGTCAAAATAGCCAAGTGATAACAAAGTTCCAGGCCCCGAGACGTGCACGGAGATGAGAAAACAGTCCACCTTTGTCGCTGCTCCCTGACATTTCCCAGAGTCTCCTCACTGTAAACGGATGTCTCTATCTTTATGAAATCAACCTAACATTTGGATAATAGCGTCAGCCTCAGCTGCTCCAGTTGTTTCAGTCAGTTTCAGCAGGTCTCAGTCAGAAACTGCCTGCATAGTGTGCAGTCTCCAGGAAATGCCCCAGACCGACTGGGCCCAGCCCAATAAACACGAGTAAATCCATTATCTCCGGCGTTTAGCTGCAGAATCAGATAACCCCGTCTTAAAGACAACGCTGAAATAGATCAGTAGATTACACAGCATATAGTTTCCAATTTGTAGGCTGTGATGAGATCCAATTGGCCATATCCTGAACTGAGACACTCTTTCTTATCACACATCTTGAGATCACAGACTGTTGGGAGCGTCGTCTTTTGACTTAGGTAAGCATTAATGGAAAATGAGCACTTAGCATGCAGGGCTTGAATCGGACGATTTGCACACTTTTCCCCCACGCCAAATGGCTTGCAAGATCATTAAAGAGGAGTAATGGAGGTGTTGCTGCAGATGTAACCCCATTTCCACAGCAGTGATCTCTAGTATGTTCTGATCAAAGTGACAGCATGCTAAATGTGGCTACTGGAGGCAGCAGGACGGAGGAAGGGGAAGGGGGGGGGGCGGGGGAGCAGGGGTTCTCTGCCAGTCTAAATCGGTGTTAGTGATCTGTGTTTTAGTGCATGTGGCGTTGGAGCGAGGTCAGCTGACACCGTCAAAACTGTGAACTTTGTTCCCTCAGAGGAATCTCTATGTACTGTATCTCCAGGTTTAGTCAGCGCTGATGTCACAGACCTTAGGAATAGACGTAACTGCGGTGTCATCATACGTCAGTGTTTGCCATGTGAAAAACAAGCTTTCCAGTATGCTGATCTTTTTTTCTGTTTTTCTTTTCCGTGGATTTACAGCAAAAGTAAATGCAGGGGTTGAATGTCAGAGTAACTGTTCTCCAGGGTTTTTTCAATGTTTTCACTGTACAGCATGCACAAACACACACAACAGATAAAAGATTCTAGACCAAGATTTTGATATATGACTATTGTATTTATTCACTCACAATCAATGCTAAATTAATGACTCACTGCTGGATTTTCAAAAAGATCTGTATTTAACACATCTGTCATTTTTAGAAGCACTTCACAGTTGATGGTTTGCATGTCTGCTATGTATCTGTGGTGATGTGTTCGTGAACTGTGGTGCCATTTCTTTTCAAAGTGATCTGATTTAGTCCGAGTGGAGTAGGTTGTGAACTGTATATCCACACTGCTCCCTCCTGGCAGTGGCCTCTCCTTGCACCTCAGCTGTCTCAGAGTTATTAATGGCTACTGTTCCATCAATACGCCTGTATAATAAGGACTGTAACTCATGTCTTCACCTCCTCGTGCTGGAGGACACGACGCAGTGATGTGCAATGAGTCTTCAATGATTAGTTGACACAAACATTCCAAGTACAGCTGATGGTTTGGAACCATAAACCATGTCTACTGATGCATACAATGGATTTTCAGTTGTCCCAACCAAGTTTGGTCCTAAATTATCCATCCTATCCACTGGTATGGCTACACTGTAAACTATTTGCTTTAATTTAAAAAGTTTTAAGTATCTAGGTTGCCTTAAAATTTGAAGTTGACTGAATTCAAAAATACAAACTGAGGTAATCTTGTAAAGATATAAGGCAAATGAACTCTTCTAGTCAAATAAACTTGATATTAACTCACTTTTACTTGACAAAACATGGCCAATAAGCTTAAGATATTAACAGCTGCAATGTAAAAATGAAAAAGTTGAGAAAACGCTGAATTTCAAGTCAACTTAATTCGATTGATTTATGAGTCTTGAGCCCAATTTAAACTCTTAATTTTGAGATAATTTACTTTACTTCTTTCGATAAACTTGAATCTTTTCAATTTTCAATTTTAATTTTATTTAAAGAGGAAAAGTACATTATTTCAGCAAATGTAGACAAAATTTTGTTTAGTTTATTTCAAAACTTAAGAGTTTGAGTCAAAACTCAAAAATCTAGTGAAGGCAGTTGCCTTGAATTTGAATTTTCTCAACTTTTTTTATGGTGTAATATTTATCATGTTTCTTTAACAACTTTAATTTAATGAGTTGATCAAACTCTGTACAGTTCATTCATTCAATTCATCAATTCAAATCAAAAGACTTCAAGTTAGAGGAGTTCATGTTCTGTTCATGTTCTGAAACTAAATACAAGAAATTTTATGTTTAATTAAGTTTAATTAAGTAAAATGTGGGTGTTTATGTTAAGTTAGTAGTTGATTCCACTAAATTTCTGTATGATTTTTTACGGTATATGCCAACTCATCACATAAAAGGTTCTTTTAAAAGTGGACAGACGAGTCTTAGAGGACATATTACAATGTGGCACATATATTTTCAACAAAAGAGACAGTGACGCCTTATCAAGGCTCAGCTGGGCTCATGCTAATGCTGTTCTTGCCGATCCATTATTGCATCCTTTTTAATAAAAGTCACTTTACTCCACAGGAACAGCTCCCCATGATGAACTTAAAGCAGCACTGTATAGCACTTTCATGAAACATTTGTAGACTTTTTGAACAATTGAATCCACGTCTGAGTTCATGAACTGTAAACAATTAATGGCTGGAGATTTGCGCCTGTTCTCTTGTACCATAATATTATTGTGGAAGTCCTCTTTCCTGTTTGTGACTAAAGACTGAAGAGAGACTGAGAAACGAGCGCTGCAGAATCTCAGCACAGACGTTGTTGGAGGTGGACGATTCTGATAAATTGATGTATATGAATGTGAATTTTCTATGAAACTTAAAATATTGCTTTAGCTGTCATATGAAAAGTAAACCTATTATATGTGAACCTTTTTTCATGGCCAGACTGAAAAAAGTCGTCACTCAGTTGAATGTTTACTAAATGTCTGCAAGCTATTTTCGCACAAGTTTTTGTCACTGTTAAGGTAATGAAGCCTGTTACAACATGTGGTGTCCTGTGGTATTTATGAAATGTGTATGTGCTGTAACATTTGTATTGAAATAAATTATATTCATGTTGCATGTAATGTCCTCATTGCTGTTTCCTTCATGCAATAAATTGCACAACAGTGAGTCCTGCTTCTAAAATACAAAAACACATGAAGAACAAGGTATGAGGCGTTTGAATGCATCACGCCTGACAGCAGTCAAAGCTATTTCAGTATGGGAAAACCAGTCGTCAGATGGAGTGATGGACGAGAGGGAGCTTGTGATATTATGTAAATGTTTCCATTCTCCTTTTGAAAGTGCACAATGCTCCAAGTAATGATAGATTATACCGAGCACCTAATTCTATCCCAGAAATCCATGGGAGGAGGACTGTAGAGATATATAGAGCCATAAAAATCTCTTGACATTTGGCACTAAGCCGGAGTGGAGAGCGTTTTATTGTTTTTAATGTTCCTTCTTAAAACCTTAAGTGTGGTTATCGTGCTTTGGAGTGCCGACCGCACTGCAGCCAGAATAACATCGAATCTAAGACTAAGATCTAAGATTAAGGCATCAGGATTTCATAGTGGAAAAAAAAAGGCAATAGACACCTACAGTATTTTGAAATGAGATTATGTGCTTTCATCAGGCATAGAGCTGTTTTCTCTTTTCTTCATATGAAATGTGCAAAAAGACAGGTGCTTTGTATGACTGGCTGGTGGAACATATCTTATATAATTCACCTTATCCACCTCTTTGTTGTTCAGACTTTCATTCTACCTACATTATTGTGAGCAGATAATGGAGTGCCTGTTAGCACTGTGTTAAAATTTACACCCGGACCCCTAGTTCAGCCATAGACCGAGCGACTAACTGTAGAAAGGAGGTTCAGTCAGACAGCTCAGGTTTAGGAATGTTATGTTGGATTTTGTTTACATAGAGATATTGAGGAGTGATGAACAAACATCTTGGACCCCCCTGTCGGAGGCTGCAGGTGGATGCTGGTGGGTGGTGGTGGGGCTGAATGAACAGGCAGTGATGCTGGTGCAAGGCAGCCAAGGGATTGACATGCAGAGGGAGAGATGGGAGGTTTTAGTGGTTTAAATAGACCGCCAGATTGGAAGGGTGTGTTTGGTATGTACTACAGAGTGTGAGGTGTGTCGTGTGTGATCATGGACGCCTGAGTCCAAGTTTGAGTCCTGTGTGAGGTTAGACGTCACTGTTGACTTTAGTCAGGTTAGATTAACAAAACTACTGGGTTGGGTTTAGGAACAGCTCATGGTTGTGTCTGCCATCAATAGTATTGTTGGCTACGGACACATGGGCGCCTGTCTCCGCCATGCTAGGCTATATAAACCCAGGTGTAAATAGCCTAATTGGCTATCTCGTCCTGGATGCAAATAGCATAATGACACCTGACTGCTAATAGCATCTGCCATAGATAATTATATTGTTCTCTGACTACCAACCAGCTGTGACGATTAATGAGACTGCAGCAAATGTTAAGCTAACTAGTTCATTACCATTACATAAGTAGTTCTAACGAAACATTACTTTTAAGGCAAGGAAATTACTTAATATTACAGCACATTAGCTTGAAGTTACATTAAAAAAAAGGCCTGTTCACAATACATGCACCATGTGTGTTTTCTTCACTGTGTAGGAGCAGTCTTGGATGCTTTTATGTTAGAGTCCAGCTAACCTTAGTGGCTCTGTCCTGCTCTTTATGGATATGGACAAGTAAAAAATAAAAGTATAAGTTAATATGTAAATTTTTCCACCATGGATCCATGGATGCCTCTCACTTTGAAACAATAACAAAGACATAGTTTCATGACGTTGTGAAGTCACATGACTCAGGCATAAATCAGATTTATTGATGATGTAATATAAAATTTTTATTCACATAACATTTAGCCACGTGTGCCACTTCCTTCCTCACTCTCTGAGGTATCCAAGTTATAGCAACTAGCAAACAGCTAGTAACAGCTAGCAGGAAACGGCAGTAAATACTAAATGAAGTCAAGCTGTAGAGCTATATGTAAAACATTTTAACAAGGCGTTTGAACTCATTCTGCAAAAAACATATCAGACACAATTTATTACTTCTTGCAGAACATTTTATATTGTTTAAAACATGACTGGATGTGGACTTTAAGATCTTTTTATTGATTTATAACGCTCTAAACTGTCTTATTCCTCATTATTTATCAGATTTGCTTTTATTCTATGAACCCTCTAGAACCAGCAGGTCTTCTGGAAGTGATCTTTTAATTATCCCCAAAGTTAGAGAAAACTCACTATCCATCTATTTCCTATTTATTTATACATCTAGTGTGTTTGTTGTCAGTTGGTATATTATTTCATATTATATTATTTAATGTTATTAACTTTTTTTATGTACTTGTATTTCCTGGATTGTTTTCCTTTTTAACAAGGCCATTTATTTACATTTACATTTTACCCACTGTGTAGTTTTTATTTACTGATTAATTTGAATTTATTTACTTTACTTTTTAATTTTGAGTTTTTATCCTGCCTCTGGTGTTTCCTTACCTACGATGCATTTCAGTTCAGTTCCTTTTCCTGTTTTTAATGAGTGATCCTTATTTTAGTTCCTCATTTAATTACAGAGTGATTGCTTTAGTGTGTGTGGGTGAATGGGGGGAGGGGTTACTGTATGAAAAGTGCTATAAAAATAAAGTGTGATTGATTGATTGATTGATTGATTGAAGTTTCTATGGCTAGCTACAGCTGATAAAATCTGCAAGCAACAGTTGTAATTGGTGGTTTTCAGCTAGAAATGAGAAGACAGCTTTTGTCTACTTCTGTCTGAAATCAAGGACCCATCATTTTAAAAAATACTTCAAGTTCAATGGATTTCAAACTCTGGCAGTGTTTTAAACTATGCGAAGGGAGAGCTTGACAGGCATAGCAACTGTAACTACAGAGAGCAGTACTGTGATCTGTGAACTCCAGTAAACTCAGAGGTATCAGCCCTAGACCTATCTGATTACGTAAACAGTCTTAAAGCTATTTATCAGCCCATTTTCCTCCAACGGTTTCCTCTTTGCAGAGGCATCTTCAATGTAAATGCATCCACTTCTGCACACAAGAGCTCTTCACCGACCGTCGCTCACTAATCCAACTTTTCCCCTGCAGCGTCAGAATGTTATGTCAGCTTAAGTCATGTCAAATTCTCCGTGTCTTTCAGGGGTTTAGACGTGCACTGAGGGCGATCCACAGGGATGTGTGCAGACATATGTCTGAGAGATCTGGCATGTGCTCTCTGGAGCCTGATAGCTAATTTTCAGTACTGACAGAGAAACTTCAAGAACTAATACCCAACTTATTTTGCCAACAGTCTGCTCAGGCTTTCAACTATAAGTCCATGCATGGTAATAATCTATCATCAAACTTCAAGGACTTCTGATGAGCAAGACAAAAAAGGCAGTTTTCCCATATCGAGACATAGCTGTAAAGAAAAAAAAAAAGAAACTGGGAGGGAAACTCTCTGGAAAGAAGGGACCTGTTTTGGTACAAGATTGACTATTTTCTCAGATATGTTAATCATGGCAGTGACATACTGCATACATAGTGTGAGCATGTGAAAACGTATTCTCTGATAGATCGATAAGTCCCCCGGCACTTTAGTGACTACACTGACCGAGGCACCACAATGTCTACAGTCCTCTCGCTCCCCAGGGCCTAACTAGCGCGTACGCGTGCGCGTATTTGAGAGCGTGCGGACGTATGCGCAGGCACTGGCGCATCTCAAATCAAAGCTTGTCCACATCTGAAAAACTAGCTCCACCTGACCTGAGGTTATACAAGCAAATATGAACTCGAAAGATGTGCTTCATTCTGCTCTCAAGGCCAAAGAAAATGTAATAAAACATGTCTTCAAAAACATTTCTCTTCACAAACATCATTGTAGTACCGTACTTCCACAAACTGGGTGCAGTTCTCCTGTAAATCTTTTCATTCGTCACCGTATCAACCTAATTTTCTGCAGCCCGCCGTATGTAAGCTCAGATTCAGTTGAATATTTCCTTTGACAGATGATTTAAGCTCTTTATGTTCTGTAAGACTCAAACCTTGAGGACGGAGACACTGATTGTGCAGTGTCAGCTCTTTTTCCCTGAGTCCCTCTGGCAACGGAATACATCATAGTTAAAGAAACAAATCCATGTTCATATGACATGTGGTGAAAATCAATTGGCAAAATACCAAGATATAACTGGGATAGATGTGACATTATGATGTGAACCCAACAGGCTATAGGATGTAGGGTTCTGGGGTTAATCACATAATGAATGATGCCTCAAAAGCTCCCTGGGACATATTATGGCACAGCGGCCCACATGTGTTCCTTATTTCCTCCTCTTTTTCAACTACTTCTTAGCCACAGTCATACTGTACCAGGAAGCGATTTGTGTCTAGAAGGGAACCCTAGATTTGTGTTCTTCACTGTGCACGCTGCACAAACTGATTATGTTTTGTAATGTGATGTGATAATGTGATAAAATAAACGTGTGGTTAAGTTTACAGTCAAGGAAAGGTTGTGGTTTGGGTTGAAATAATCACTCTGGTGAGATCTTTTGTGGTTCTGGGGTTTTCTTCTAGACACGACTCAGGAAGTGGCACAGCAATATTTGAGCTATTCCAGGGTGAGAGCATGTCAGATCTACACAAGTATGCAAAAGATCACAGTGTGATTGGTTGTACATGTGGTAGATTTTTGTGTGTTTCCTGTGACAGTTGCAGTATATTTATGAAGTATATACAAACCAACGTTTGTTAAAGTCCTGTGTGTCACCCATCTATCTATGTTTCAAATTTAGGTCAGGTCCATCATGTCGGTTACATAATGTAAGCTCCAGAAACTTAGTAAGGCGCAGACACATGAATTGTTTGTTGGGTTTTTTCACCTTTAATTGATAAAGTGAGGACAGAAAAGGAGGCGAGAGAGTAGGGCGATGACATGCAGCAAAGGGCAGGAGTTGAACCCACGGGGTGCACACTCTACTAACTGAGCTACCACAGCACCTGACAGGAATAAGTTTGATAATATAGAGGCCACTCACTGGGCTAGGTGGTGGACTGTAGCTGGTGAGCTAATGCCTGAGGTATCAGTAAGCCGGGGACATGCTAACTCTAGTCAGCCAGTTGCATCAGCCGTCTACTCTGAATTCAATTATGAGTTAATTGCGAGAAAAGAAGATTTCTGAACTTAGAAGCTTGCAACCTGTCAGCAAGCTAAGTGATAAACAGCAAACTTGTTAGCTTGGTTGCCTATCAGATAATAGGGTCAATAGTTCATTTAAAGAAACATATGTACTGCCAACTCATTTCTCTTAACTGTCTGCAAACCACACCTCTTTAGAGAAGCAGTTAAAACCTCAACATCAGATAAAAGTGGATGGCGCAACACAGCAAAACTTTCATTTCCCTGAGGAGAGATGCCTCCTTCCTTCCTCTTTCTCTCCAACCCTGCACTCTCGCAAAGCAAGTGGTCCTTTTTTTTGTTTGTCCTTCTCCTCATAATTTATCTTGCCTGTTGCTTTACTCTTTCTAAGTTAATGACTAACATATAAGGTTCAAGTGGCTGCTGTTTGTTTTGTTTTTTTGCCCCTAAGACCAAAGGGGGATAACACAGAGACGCCGCTCAGTGCACTTGTGTACAGCGTGTACGGAGCAGCTCCTCTGAACGGACTACAACTGGACTGGCTACAAACTGCACACATCTGTTTGTGGTTATCTATGATGAAAAATGTATTCTGGCTTTGGTTTACAGGAGGTCAAGAAAGTTTTTTGACTGTGCGTACGGGTGGTCACACACAGTAGTTTAACTGCTTACAGTCAGCAGGGAGAGTTGTATTACTTAATTTCAAGCGTCAGCCTCATGTTTCTAGTTTTCCTTCTTTTTTCGTCTGCCAATTTTTTGGTTTAATCTGAATAAATTGGCACATTGACGCAGCCCAGGGAGGATGCAGTGAAGCCTCATTATGCCATTTAAAATGTGCCTAAGCTCTGTCTTTTTCTGTCTCCCCTAATGGCTCAATTATCTGACAAAATAACAGTCATAATTTGCTTCCAAGTAATCAATTTGACTCTGAGCTAGCTCCAGCATATTGTATTCTTAATGGTAAGCAATTGTATTCGTTGATGGCTTTGGTAAGTATCACTTTTACCTCCTTTCTAAAGCCACTCTGGTACCTGTAGTGCTGCAGTGTACTTCTGTTTAATTTAAATACAAAGACTGGTGTTGTATGGTGCACTCTTAGAAAGAAGGTGGCTAACTAGAACCTAAAAGGGTTCCTCTGTTATACCCTCTACCTCTGCTTAGCAGGCAGAGTCTCTCTCTCTCTGTGTGTGTGTTGTATGTGTGATTGCCTGAATGGAGGCAGGTGTGCCGGAGGTGGAGCAGAGCTTCACCAGCTGCAGCCCATTTTTAATCAAGACCTCTACAAAGACCCTGCCCTGCCACATGCACCTTGCCAGATTGTAGTGCCTGACTCAGTCAGTCTGTTTCCAGCCTTTTTTTTTTTTCTTTTCACAAATTTTGCTCTTTACCAGCTTCATTCATTTACCCTGCTTTTACTCTGCCTGCAGTTCCGTCTGCTCCCCTTCAGCCCTGGCCTCCAGCCTTAATGCTTTGGATCCTACACCTCTTCACTCACTCTCTAGACTTACTTGCCACCCTCACTCAGCCCCAGCCCCAGCAAACCCTCCTTCACAGCTCAGCCAGCTCCAACCCAGCCACCCATCCAAGCCCCAGCCCCAACTAACCCTCCCGCTCGACTCAATCCAGCTTTAAAATAAATATCCCTTTAACCCCAAACTCCTTGTCTCCTGCATCTCTGTTCGAGCACTTGGGTTCCCCTCCTCAGCCTTGACATTCTCAGCTTGTCTCCATAGGAGAACCCTTTATGGTTCATTCTATACAGGTTTTAAGTGGTGTCCTTTCAGAGAGTTTTACCTAAAACACAACATAAAGGGTTTTACCAAGAGCCATCAGTGAAGGGTTTCACCCAAAACTCCCTATAAGTTCTACAGAGAACCCTTTTATGGTGTAATGGTTCTAGCCAGATCCCTCTGTGGGGGTTCTATCCAAAAGCTGTCCAACTTCCAAGGGAACCTTTTTATATTCAAAGGGTTCTTCAACAATACTTAACAAACTCTTTCTTCTGAAATGGTTCTTGGGATGAAAAGGCTTAATGGAACCATCGGTCTTAAAAACTCTTGCCAAACCCTTTATCCAAAAAAGGGTTCTTCAGAAGCTAAGTTCTGGGTAGAACACCAACCCTTCAGGAAGAACCCTCATAGAACCTCTATTTCCCAGAGTGTGGGTATAGGTTGCTGTAGGCTGCAGGGTTTGACTTTTGAAGAACATATTCATGAACCAGCACCCTCGCACTCATCAGCGAGACTGCTAAAATGGAAAGCTCACATTAATCATGCACCTCTTTGTTATCACGGCTCACACGACTGCTCCGTGGCCGTGACTGGGAGCAGTCTGACAAAATTCGTGCTGTCACTCACTGGTGGATGTGTGTAAATGGGCGGCTTTCGTCCGTCTTCTTAAATAAGTGGAAATGTTTGAAATCGTCCAAGAGAAACACAGGAAGGAATGATTGTCACATTTTTGTAGCGTCCTAACAAGAGTGGAAATTCCTCGCCCTGACCTGTCACAGCCAGACTTGTCAGGGCTCGTCACTGCTCTCTTTATCCCTTTGACACCAGAACAGTCCCCCCCCCCCCCGGCATTCCCCGACATGCTCACAGTGTGTTTACTAAATGAGAGACAAAGATGCTTGTCAGATAAGTAAGCAGATACCTAATAAGGAGCCACAGATATGGATGTAGTGAGATACCAGAGGGTAGAGGAAACGAGCGTGTGTGCGTGTGTGTGGTTTTATGGGCTTATGCTTAATGTCATGTGGCAAAGAAATATCCAAGAGTAAGCCCTGACTCAACAGAGGAGCACAGCATGTGAAGTGGAAGCTATGAAATGAATTTAAACACATCTCAGGCCAATAGTAAATACTTAGCATAGGCACTGTAATTCAGAAAAAGGTTGTTTTTTTTTGCTTCCAGCAGTTTACCAATGTCATGGCAAAAGAAAGCTTAAAATAATAAAATTAGCATTTGTTAAAATATTTTGAATAGAAAGTCAAACCAACTAAATGAATCATGCAAGCCCGTGTGTTTTTTAATATGATTTCTTAAAAATTCAGTGCAGTGAGCTAAGAAAATATTATTAAACTGTACATGAAAGGAAAAGGAAGACACGGAAGACAACAGCCTGTTCAAACAGCTGCAGTCTGACAGGAAATACAGAAGTATCCGTAACTAGCAGAGATTTGCTGTAATAACTGAATGTTTTCTTGTCTCTATGTTGAGTGTTTTGTATAGTATACTGTGAGTTTTCTTAATGAATAGAATAGTGCAATGGTATTATTCAGGGGTGGAAGTAACTGATTACAAATACTCAAATTACTGTAATTAAGTAGTTTTTTGGGGGGTACTTGTACTTTTAATGGTAGATTTTCAAAGCTGTACTTTTTTTTTAATGTGTATTACACTGTGTAATCTACTTTTAAAATCATAGTTGTGTACTGAATACAATTTGAAGTATTATCCAAACCTTTCATCTGCATTTTTGTAGCCAATCAGGTGATCTGATCACAAACGAGCCAATGAAAACCAGGAAATACAAACGGAAAACAAGACGAAATGCTGCAGCAGCACATGTATGGAGCAGGGATGTTAATGATTAATCATCATTAAGAACTTAACCAATCCAAAATGTACTAATCAATATTCAATCAGTGATCATGGCAGTAATTGCACCTCATTAACATGGTTTCGTCTGGTAGATTGTCCGTTTCTGAAATTTGTTGAATAAGGAAACTTGAAGTTAGAATTAAAATGAAAAACAAAAAAAAGTGTTTTGTATCTTATAAATTATTAATGATAAATTGATTGTTTACATGTACAACTATCGGTTGAAGAAAATACACAAAATTTCCAACCCTCTAATCATAAGGCATTAAACATCAACGTTTAAAAAGTAACAAATACTCTGAGTAGTTTTTGAGATGAATACTTTGTACTTTTACTCACACATTTTTCTATCACCAGTACCTTTACTTGTAATTGAGTAAAGTTTTAGCAGTGTAGCAGAACTTGTACTGGGTTACAGATTTTAAGTACTCCAACCACCACTGCTATTATGATTATCCAACTGTATACACTTATTAGGGAAACAGTAAACACGACAGTGAGTCAAAGCTTCTCAATTTCAACATGGTTCTTCATTTAGAACTTTAGATGCAACAACAATATAACAGATATAGAAATCTACATGTTTGGAGAAACTCACTAAAACTGAAATTCTGAATAATTTACACCATTTTTCCTTTTCATAGGTCTGAGCCTCCATGTCCCAGTGGAAGTTGCAGCTATTCAAAAAGTGAAGGTTTTGGCAGAGAGCTTGGGTATCCATAGAATCTTCAATACAGTTCAGTGACCCCAGTATGCAGGAATATTCAAATACCATTTTCAGAAGAGGTGAAAATAACACATTTACACTACATGCGAAAAACATTTTTTAAAAATGCCCCACGTTTCATGGGGTTAGCATAAAGTAAAGGGGAGACTCTTGAGGTGAGAGGTCATGAACGCCGTTGAAAATGGCCTTTCCCATGTTTCCCTCCCCAAAATGTAGACTTTGGAGCATTCTTCAGCCCCCTTCCCAACAAATTAGCAAGACATGGTTGGTACCAGTGGATGCCTGAGGTTATCTAGTTTCATATGGGAACAGTATCTTCACTCTTTTAAAGCCCACGGCCCATAAAATATGGGCAGATGCATGATGGCCTCCGGGTTTACACCTGGCAGGGATAATAATGAACCTTGAAAAACTTGCGACAGACTTCACGTTGTGTTTAAAGTGCAACAAGTTCAAATGCAAGGAACTTGAAAGACCTGTTATCAGAACAATATCCCACCACAGACATTTACAACTTCATATTTAGGTCATGACCAGCGAAGAAGATGAGACATTTCCTGTCAACATGAACGTCCTGTAATGAAAATCTGTACAGACAGAGTGAAACCAGAGTTAATCCTGCCGGCCAAAACTTTCATCACAAGCTGCTCTATTTATTCACCTTGACCTTCCTGCAGTAACAAGAAGACAATGACAGAGTGGAAAGTGTTTCATTTTGCTGTGAGATCGTCTTAACTGGAGCAGTCAACCTGAGACAGTAACTTTTCCTTAATGTTATAGAGAGCACACGCTCTGCAATCAGTCATGATGAAACAAACTGAAAAATGATGCAGGGTGTGTGTGTGTGTGTGTGTGTGTGTGTGTGTGTGGTGGTTTGGCTGTGGTGGCTGTGATAAACTCATTCACCTATTACTACACAGTGAAGGATAGTGCAGCTGGAGATGAGAGTTATTAACCCTGGGAATGAGAGGTGTGATGGAGAAGGACAGGGCAGGGGTAGAAAAGTGAGACACACTGTGTTTGTGTGTCCCAAAGTGTACAGCAGGTAGACTCAACTTGTGGCGCGCAGGCCAAATCTGGTCCCTGATGGAGTTCTCGATGACCCTGTAACCATTTTCTGATTCAGAGTGAAAATAAATTTGTTCCCTCTTTATTTCCAGGAAAAGGGGTGTCTGGCCCGCCATAACTTCCACCTATGGTGATACTTTATTTATAAATGCAGCTGCCCTGCACAGAAGATGTGGTCAACAATGGAAAGAGGAAATTCAATGAAAAATGGACGGATAAAGCTGCCTTTATTTTGCCACCTCATGCCAGTCCTTAACCACTGTGTTTAATTTGCTAGATGACACTTGCTATGTGCAAGGTTGCTAATAATATGAGTCAAAGCATGCTAGCTTCTCCAGCTGGTAGCACAACAACATTTTATTCATCATTTTATCTGTAAATAATACTATTAATGTTTGTTACTACTACTACAGCCATTATGTGCACTAAGTGCTTCACGTGCACTTGTAAAAATAAGAATACATAAAATGCATCTTCTCATGGATTAAACCCACTTGATAATACTAGTGTAAAACAAACAAACAACCAAAAAAAAAAACAGGCGAAAACAATGCATGGAATGAAATTAAAGACTTCAGTAAAAATAGTATAACATGCAGCAGTGTGAACCAAAACACAAAATAGAGTCCCAGACCTGCATCCAGCTAGTTAAAGGCTAAAATGTAGAGATACGTTTTTAGCTTTCTTTAAAAATATTTAGCAAGCTAGCTTCTCTGATATGTATAGGTGGTGTGTTCCAGAGCTTTGGGTTGTAACTGACAAAGGCCGCATCCCCGATTTTCTTTTGCCTGTTTCTGGAAACCTCTACTAAACCAGCAGCAGATGATCGCAGTGTTCTTGAAGGGCAGGCAGGGAAGAAGGGAGTCAGTAATGTAGCTTGGTTTATTAACTGGACATCTGTCATTTTGCAAAAGTGGCCCCCGGGAAAAGACTGTCCCTGCTGTACGGCAAAGCATGCTCGTCAAATCACGGCACTGAAATTGGACTGTGAGAAATCACATACATTCCCAATGAGACGTAACGCTGCATGTTTTTTTGATAAGATCATTAAATGAGCTTTGGCAATTAATTTGGAAAACTGTTCACACTGTGTGAACAAGACAATTAAATCTTCTTCTATAAGTGGATCAAAGTGTGTAGCTACTTTTTTCATACTTTGAATTCTGTTTGTCTGTGTTACTAATGCTCCAAAAATGCTGGAGGCTTTGATTGCGTGCAGTGGTGTGACCATGTCTCCGACAGAAGCAGGGCCAAAGTTCCCTAAAAGAGCAACTTCGTGGTTGTCCTGCAGGCTCTGTTTGGCTCCAGTGCTCTTTCTCTCTCTTTCTCTCTTTCTCTCTCTCTCTCTCCTCTTGCGCTCTTGCTCTCTCTCTCTCTCTCTCTCGTCTTTTCTGGTTATTTTTGCAAACTGATAATGCAGAAAATAATTCTTTAACGGTTACTTCTCCAACAATGATAGATAGGTCCTCAAGGCACAATATTCCCCTGGGAACCATGATTTGAAAAACTACTTTTTTTGTGTTGCCGGTGTTGTATTATCTACATCCACCTCAGAGTAACACTGATACCAACACACACACACACACCAGATGCCATCTACTGAGGGGGACATTGGGTTTTATGCATCCCAAAGTTCAAAATGGGGGTGCAAAGACAAAATTTCACTGCTTTGTAAAAGGACCGCTAATAAAGTCACAGCATATGCTATATTATTCTTCATATTTAATTTACATGATGAGGCATAGTGGGCATCTGAGCGTCTTAATTAATTGGTTAACAAGCACAAAGCACCATGAACTTCTGACCATTAATGCAGTTAGTGCAGTAACTTGTGGCTCTACCATCTTAATTAACACAACAAATACTTCAAAAGTAAACAATGAGGATGCAAAATGTGTGCTGCGTTCTAACGAGGGATAAATTGTGTTTTCAAATGCTGAGGTTTGCTGTGACATTTGGAATTGCAGACAAAATTTCAAGTGAAAGCTTGAAGCTTCGGGAACACTGGTTCATACTTCATCCAAAACACTTCCTGATGAAATACGGCAGAGATGGCAGCATATGACGGATTTACCTCCAACAGTTGACTGTGGCAAAATGCGCCCCTCACTGCAGAAAGACGGCCAAATATTCCTGAATAATCCATCCAGAATCTCACACCAAGTGAGTGAGAGCTTTTTTTAGAGTTTTGCTTTTTAATTTTGAGCGATCATTACATTTATCAGGCCGACTGTTTTTAACGTAGCAGTGCGCACGGTGCCAGCCTTCTGCAGCCTCCGAACTCAAACAAAATATAGAATCTGTCCCCATCCGAAAATTAGTCCAATTCGGCACCCGTAAACACGCGCCTGTGTATGCATGTACTGCAGGGTAATGACTCAATATGTACTTTTATGTTTGTATGAAGGGTATATGTATGTATTTAGACTTTTTTCATGTACCTGCAAAACCCAATAGCCAACACTTAGGACTAACTTTCCAAAAATGTATTTTAGTTAGTCTGCTGCATTTATTCCCTCACTATCCTTTGAAAAGTTTGGTTCAATTGATTATTCTCCTGTTAAGATATTTTTGCCATTTATTTATATTTTCCCTTTTTGAGCCACTTCTCCTTTCCTACCCACTTTTATTATGTTGTGTCGAACATTACATTTCTTTTACTCTTGTGTAAAACCATTAAAATGTGATGATAATGAATAAATGTTCACCAAAGAGGCATCTGCATTCACACTCAGTCTACTTTCTGGTTAGTTTACAGTAAAGTATGTGCTTTTTCAAAGACAGTTGGTTTAATGTACAAGATAATAAATGGCTCAAACAGAACATTTGTAGATAATATAACTCTGTTTGTACAAGAATTTCTACTTCCAACGATTTACACTGACTGCTTAATTTAATTCAATTTAATTCAAATCAGCTTTTCCAAGAGTCTTCAGGATATCCAGATAAATATAAAGAAATTAGACACAGATGTCTTCTAGGGCAGTGGTTCCCGACCTTTTTTCCTTGGAGCCCCCCCCCACTTGTATCTGAGGAAAGCTGAGCCCCACAGCTCGGACCCACACACACACCAAAAGAATAAGCAATGCATTCCAAAACTATATCGTCCAAAATAAACATCACTTCAATTCTTTCCTTTCTTAGAGCCTTTACCTTTAGTAAATGTCTCTTTTCTAAGCTTAACACTTTTTCTTTTAACAACCCAGCAGACTCGGCTCATACACACTCATCTTTACCAAAAGAATAATAATGATTCATTACTATTTTTGATTGAGGACAAAGAAATGTATCTTTTTAATGTATTTTTGTGTGTAGTTTTGTTTACAGACTTTTGTATGAATTGTGATTTTAGTTAATATGTGAAAATCTAATTTTGTCAACCTCAGAGCAGACAAAGTTTTGGGGACTCCTGTGATTTCTGGCACCCCTCCTAAAGGGGGCCCAAACCCAGGCTGGGAACCAATGCTCTAGACTTAAAGGGATAGTTCATCCAAAAAATTTAAAAAAATTTAGTCATTATCTACTCACCCTCATGCTAATTGAAGGTCAGGAGTTTACAAGAAAACAGTGTTGCAGAATCTCCCAAACAATGTAAGTAAATGGTGACCAGTTTTCTGACAGAATAAACAAAAAACAAACAAAAAAAACACAAAATGCCTCCATGCTGCTCATCTGGTATAATCCAAGCATGCTAAAGCCACAACATGCCATTCGCACACCGGCACACAACAGTTCAGACGGTGTGCATGCACACATGAATGTGAGACCTACAGTGAAGATTCAGGCTAAAAACATGGTGTAAATTATGTCTTTCAAGTCAACTCGGCATGTCGGGACTTTAGGAGACTTGAATTACACCAGATGAGAAGTATGAAGGAATTTTGTGCTCTTTTTTTAATGTTTTTTTTTTTGTTTTGTATTGTTTTTTGTTTTTTACATTTGAAAACTGGTTATATTCACTTTGGGAGATTGTTTGGGAGATTCTGCAACGCTGTTTTCCTGTGAAACTCCAGCAGTGTTTTGTTGACTAAAGCAAATCTGACCTTCAATCAGCATGAGGGTGAGTAGATAACAACTGAACTTTCATTTTTAGGTGAAGCAGTTCCTTTTCAGTGTACTCGGGCATTTCTAACAGTTTATTTCCTCTTTCGCTCATGAGAGCTTCAGACATGTAGTTTCTTTTAGACAGTATTAATGTGACTTTATAGAGATATAAAAAATCTTTTTGGCCTTTCATGCTCCCTGTTGTCTAATCTCTACTGAATAGGGGAGATGAGGGCTGTATGTCACAGTTATTTTATACAGCATGAGGTGGAAGTGACAAATTACAATTACTCAGTATTTCTAAGTATATCTGTGGCACTTGTATTTTAATGTGACTCTTACTTAAGCATATATTACACTATGTAATCTACTGTGCTACTTTTAAAAGTATCTGGAAGCCAGTAATTAAATCAAAATCTAAACCTTTCATCTGTGTTTTTGTAACCAAGTGATTATATAGCCAATGAAGCCAATGAGTATTAGTTACTCTTAAACCATTTTGAGAAGAATACTTTGTACTTGTATATTTGTAACACCAGTAGTTTTTACTTGTAGTTGTGTAATATTTCAGTTACACAGCAGTACTTCTACATGAATAAAGATTTTCAGTATCTTTCTACCACTGCTGCTGCTGTAGTTGAAATTCTATCCCTGCACTGAAGGTTACTGAGACTCGTAGCTCCCCTTCAGTTTGCGGCTCTATGAGTGTCCTCAGCACAGATGTTTTGGAGACTGTTGTCTCTCAATCTGAGAATGTCATCTAGGACAAAGGAGCATTGGACAGTCCCCTTGTTTTGAAAGGAAGTCAGAGGATAGTATCAATAGTAATTCATGAAAGAGACTATTCATAAAGCCAGCAGGTTTGAGGACCAGTTATACACACATTACAAATTTTATTTTGTTGTTGTTGTTGTAACCTTCTCTCCTTTCTATATGTCAAAGAAAATAGACAATTAGAATTCCATGTTTTATACCCTCAGGGCTTCCATATTGTTTGGAGGAAAAATGTTGGGTCACATGAGACCATTCAACCTGTTTTTTCTGCAGTAACATTAATGAGCATTTTTCCCACTGTTGAGTCTCCCCCTCAGTCTGTCTTGTCTCGTCTCACCTTTTTTGTCTTGTCTTTTTCTTCTTATTAAGTTGTCTTTGTCTAGTTACATCTTTTTTCTTAGGTTGTTTTCATCATCTTGTCTTTTTTGTCTTGTCAAATCTTTTACAACTTTTTTGTCCTTTTTCTTTTTTGTCTTGTGGCGTCTTTTACATCTTTTTCATCTTATTACATCTTTTTTTAGTCTTCTTATGTCTTTTACGTTATTTTTGTTTAGAGATGTCTTTTTCCATCTTGTTACATCTTTTATCTTGATACTTTTATGTCATTTTTGTCTTGTTACGTCTTTTTCTTTGTCTTGTTACTTCTTTTACATAATTTTTTCTCATTAGGTCTGTCTTGTATGTCATGCACTGATAGATACACTAAAGAATCACCTTTTCTTTGTGTTACTCTCTCATCCATGTAGGTTGAACAAGAATAATCAATAATTCCCCTCAAATGCATGAAAACTAAAGTTTTAAAAATGGAAAAAAGGAGTAGAAAGTACAGATATTTGGTCTAAACTGTAGTAAAATGTGTAAAAGTCAAAAGTTGTCAGAAAAATAAATACTCAAGTAAAGTACAGAAACCTGAAAACTCTTCTTAAGTACAGTAACAAACTACTTGTACTTAGTTACTTCCCACCTCTGGTGTGAAGAGCGTAAAGTCGTTTAGCAAAAGTCCCCAAAGATGATTTGAACGTAACCCTGGAAATACTTAAAAAGGAAGAACAACTCTGTGCTTGTTTTGGCACAATCGGACGTGTTTTGAACTTGTGCTAAACTCGTGCCTGTGGGGGGAAGGAAGAAGCCCTGCAGCATTATTCAGCATGTGCACCATGTATGCAAACATTCCTTCCTGTGGCTTGGTTGCTTTACAACAAACCCAATCCTCAGCAGCTCTTCTTTGTTTGGCCTGGTCTGAACTCGCTCTCTAACTGACTTGCTTTTCTCTGCCATTTTCCATCCTGTGCCAGTTCCATAAAATGTACTCTAGTTAATATCTTATTACTGTAACTCAAGACATGCATTAGGCTCGCTACTCCCTCCCTCCAAAAGTGTGTCTAAATTCAAACATATGTACAGACCAAATCACTGAAAGTTATTATTGTCTGATTATTGTCTCATCCTGTCAGGAAATGTATTTTAATATGAAATCCACACCTGTTTTTTACTCACTGTGTCACAGGAGAAACTTCCTGCATAAATGGACGTCATTAATGCACTTTAGGTGAACCCGAGCCCAAAATGTGACCGAGAGGACACGTTCCATTATGCTTGGATTTCTGCCACTGCCAGGCGGATGACGGAAGTCATTTTCTCTCTTTCCTCTTGTCTCTCTCACCTGTTGGAAGCGGCTGCAGCGGTGAATGCAACACGGGCTGCAGCCAGGTTCTGTCTTTCACTGCCCACCTCAGGCTAAACTGAAGAACAACACCAGCATGATGGTTTTTACAGCAAAATGATAAGCAACATGAGAGCTCCCTGTTGTGGTGCTTTCAAGACATTGCAATAAAAAATCTGCAGCTTCTTTTCTCTTTGGTGGCTCTGAGGTGCCAGGCATAATAAACAAAAAAGTACACAAAGAATTAACATTGGACATGAAATTACTTACTCTCCATTGTTGTGGCTCTAGTGGCACATGGCAGTACAAGTCTAAATTGTTGTGTTTTTACATTTGAGGGTGACTCAAAATCAGTAACTCTCTTTGGGTTGTCACTTTGTCTGTTTCTGTAGTACTTGGATTAAATGATGCCATGCCAATGTCTGTTGCATTGTCCCTGTAGAATAAAATCACCACCTTGCGATTATAAACAAATAAACAGAATCAAAAAATGGCAAAACCATAAAAAAAAAACTAACTATATAAAAACTAAAACTATAAAAACAAACACTTTCATCCTGGTGCCATATTTGCTCGTTAAAGCACCAAATGTGCATTAATCTGTGACAGAAAATAGTCCCCAACAAATACAATTTGTTAGTTTGCTTTGCTTATGGGACAGTGATTGGTGGTGTTTGCTGGATCAGGAGTCAAACAATCTTGATGACATCCCAATGAAAATGCCAAAACCAAAAGTAAATTGATCCGACTAGCAAGTATTGTCTGTGTAGCTGATCTGATTCATTTGTACTGCTGTCCGAAAACTATTAAAAACACTTCAAGGAGCCACAGTGTTTCACTGGGTGACGAATTCCTTCATTACTCTAAACCCAGAGACTGCAGTTTATTTTGAGTCAGTCCCACAATCCCACCACATACACCGCCTCACTGCCATAAAGACTAGCTGGCTCATCAACTGTGTCTAAATTCACAGAAGAATACAGTCCCCAACAAATGCCTTTTCCTCCTGTCTGAGTAACACTGGCTCAACTTAAAAAAAAATTAAGGTAACAATTTGCATGGATCTTTTTAAGTCATTCCAACTCAGCTATGATTGAGTAAATCCCAAAAGACTTTTAGAGTTCGACCAAGTCAATTAGTTTAATACAACCAACTTGAATTGCCTTTCCCGAGGTTTCTTCCCATGTGTCTTCAGAACTCTTCATGGGGAGTTTTTCTTGTCGTCTTAGAGAGCTTGGGGCTGGGCACCTCTTCCTGAGCTGGACCTGCAAGACACATTTAAACACCATCAGCCACACAAACAGCATCACTTCTGGACATCAAAAATAAAATAAAATAAATAAATAAATAAAAATCATGTCATGTTTGTTGGTCATTTATTGAGAATTTAAAGTTGCATTGTTGTCACATTTTTAATATTAAATGCTTTGTTTGATGAATAAATCAGGGGACGAGCAGTGATCAGTCAGTTGTGCTGATCTCAGATCTCAAAGATGCTCGTCAGCACACGGTCAGTTACAGTTCTGAACAGTCCTGTACACAGATAAATGTTAAAGGATCTGCCATAACACCACAGAAAGGTTGATTAAATTTCAGAAAACAGTGATTTGGTTGTGGCGTTTCTTAAATTTATTTTCAAAATTTGAATATATTTACTTCAAAATGATGGGACTTACACTGCTTTAGTAGTGACATGATGTGGGAACGGTTTTGTTTTTTTTTACATGCAGCCCAATGATTTTAAAGCAAATATAAAATAGATGTATGTGTTGTTGAAATATAATGTTACAGTTTGGGAAGCTGTACACCAAATGAAAGTACACCATAAATCAGCAAATAGGTAATTCCCAGTAACTGAGTGGTGACCCGCAGGGAGGTCACAGGAGATTTTATTTGGATCATCAAAAACATTAAAGACCATGGAAGAATTTCAGCAAATTTAAGATTTATACTTGCAGAACACCTTTTAAAAATAATTTCAAAGTGCATATGTTGTTTTACTGATGACAGGAAAAAATGAGAGCCCGTTAATTCTGCCTAAATTCACTTATTTTGACTTGTTTATCTAGGAGGCTAAAATGCCCAATATTGTCACTCAGCCTAAATGCATTTATTCCTGATTTAAAGTGTTATTTATATTATTTCAAGAACACGTGTCAAGATAATGTAAGATGATCTGGAAATGACAGGAAAACTGGTCAGGAACATTCATTTATGCACAAATGAGCTCTTCCAAAGATTTACTGATGAAGCCTATTGTGGATTGGGTCTCGATGGTTTGACATTTTAAAAAGTGGTCCTCAGATTCAAAGTTTGGGAAACACTGATGTAAGAGATCCTGCGGTGCCCTGCATCATCCTGTCGTGATTTATTTCACAATAACCACCTGTTCACTGTATATTATCTGCTTGTTACATGGTTATGTACCTACAGAACTCAAAACTTTGACACAAAATATTAATTTCAAAATGATTTAACAATGATTTTATTGCTTCTCCAGAGTCTATGATCATAACTGTGTCCATAGAAACAGTCTGTTTTTCATAAATAGCAATAGTCTACTATACAGAAATAACAGACCTTAAAATGTTGTAATTGACCAATCAGAATTAAGTTATTAACAAAGCCATGTAATAAAAATGATCAACAATACAACAACAATATCACTATAAAAACTATCCTATTATGTTATACCCAACACAATTGATTACAAATATCCTAATTCACACTGCAACAAGAATACTGTAAAATTTACAGTAACTTGCTGGCAGCAATTAGTCTTAATCAGAATATGCTCCATTCAGAAAACCAAAACAATTTAGATGAATGAAAAACACGAAAGGCCCGAGGAAAAATATGTATTTTTCATTGTGGGGTGAACCGTCCCTTTAAACGTATAGCTCAGACTTTTTAAAGTGGGGTAGTATGAGGTACCTATCCTATCACTATGTGCTCTGACTATGTCCTGATTGTCATGTAGATGTGTTCAGGGTGGGACTCTTATCAAACATGTGAACTTTGGCGGTCATTACGTCACTGAATTCAAAGTTAAAGCAATTTTGCGTTTCATGGCGAATCATCAAAACTTGACGTCCTGCCGCAGCCACACAGATCAACGCTGACCAAATCTTTTAGTAACTTTTGATCACGAGGTAGTCTACATGGCACAAACTGATTTTAAAGTCAGTCAGATTTCTGGAGGAATTAGTTAAAATATGACGCGTGTACAACACCAAAACTGACCACGAAATTCAAAATGGCTGACTTCCTGTTGGGTTTAGCCAAGAGACTCCCGTCGACCAAACTCGTATCCGAAGTTCAGACCTGGACTATTATTGAACATGTGAAGTTTCAGGCAGATTCAAACAAGCAAACGTAAGTTAATGCAACTTCCTGTGTTTTGGCAAAACATCGACCTTCGCCATGCTGTCACGCCAACGCCGTTTGACGATACTTCTTGATCTTCACAATATAGCATCAGCAAGAAGTTAATTCCTTTCTGACAAGATTTTAGGTGCATAAGGTCAACCTGCTTGGAGGAGCACATGATAGTCTGAAACATGTAATTTCCTGTTGACAATAGGTGGCACTATAACCATTGCAAAACATTGTAGATGTGTTGAGGGCGGGACTGTTATCAAACATTTGAAGTTTGGTGCAGATCGGATCATTTATACTAAAGTTACAGCAACTTTCTGTTTGACGGCGAGACATCAAAATTCTACACCATGCGACTGCCACGCCCCCTCAGAAGACCGTCGCGGCGAGGTCGGGCGCCCCTCAGACGCGTGTTGTGTTGTGTTGTGTTGTGTTGTGTTGTGTTGTCCTACCTGCTTCAGTGACAGTCAAAAATCAAACAAATCAAATTTGTGCTCACACGGGAGCTTCACGTTACTTTATAGACACATTTTCATGCTTTATATTTTATTTAAAACCCTGTGGTCCGCTGAGGCTGAGGGGCGCTCGACCTCGCCGCGACGGTCGCGGGCTCGGCCAGCGCCTCCTGTGGTCCGGCTGGCATCTGAGGGGCGCTTGACCTCGCCGCGACGGTCGCGGGCTCGGCCGGCGCCTCCTGTGGTCCGGCTGGCGTCTGAGGGGCGCCCAACCTCGCCGCGACGGTCTTCTGAGGGGGCGTGGCAGTCGCATGGTGTAGAATTTTGATGTCTCGCCGTCAAACAGAAAGTTGCTGTAACTTTAGTATAAATGATCCGATCTGCACCAAACTTCACATGTTTGATAACAGTCCCCCCTCAACACATCTACAATGTTTTGCAAAGGTTATAGTGCCACCTATTGACAACAGGAAATTACATGTTTCAGACTATCATGTGCTCCTCCAAGCACGTTGACCTTATGCACCTAAAATCTTGTCAGAAAGGAATTAACTTCTTGCTGATGCTATATTGTGAAGATCAATCACAATATGTATCGTCAAACGGCGTTGCCGTGACAACATGGCGAAGGTCGATGTTTTGCCAAAACACAGGAAGTTGCATTATCTTACGTTTACTTGTTTGAATCTGCCTGAAACTTCACGTGTTCAATAATAGTCCAGGTCTGAACTTCGGATACGAGTTTGGTCGACGGGAGTCTCTTGGCTAAACCCAACAGGAAGTCAGCCATTTTGAATTTCGTGGTCAGTTTTGGTGTTGTACACGCGTCATATTTTAACTAATTCCTCCAGAAATCTGACTGACTTTAAAATCAGTTTGTGCCATGTAGACTACCTCGTGATCAAAAGTTACTAAAAGATTTGGTCAGCATTGATCGGTACGGCTGCGGCAGGACGTCAAGTTTTGATGATTCGCCATGAAACGCAAAATTGCTTTAACTTTGAATTCAGTGACGTAATGACCGCCAAAGTTCACATGTTTGATAAGAGTCCCACCCTGAACACATCTACATGACAATCAGGACATAGTCAGAGCACATGGTGATAGGATAGGTACCTCATACAACCCCACTTTAAAAATCTGAGCTATACATTTAAAGGGACGGTTCACCCCACAATGAAAATTCGGGCCTTTCGTGTTTTTCATTCATCTAAATTGTTTTGGTTTTCTGAATGGAGCATATTCTGATTAAGACTAATTGCTGCCAGCAAGTTACAGTAAATTTTACAGTATTCTTGTTGCAGTGTGAATTAGGATATTTGTAATCAATTGTGTTGGGTATAACATAATAGGATAGTTTTTATAGTGATATTGTTTGTGATATTGTTATTGTATTGTTGATCATTTTTATTACATGGCTTTGTTAATAACTTAATTCTGATTGGTCAGTTACAACATTTTAAGGTCTGTTATTTCTATATAGTCGACCGTTGCTATTTATGAAAAACAGACTGTTGCTATGGACACAGTTCTGATCATAGACTCTGGAGAAGCAATAAAATCATTGTTAAATCATTTTGAAATTAATATTTTGTGTCAAAGTTTTGAGTTCTGTAGGTACATAACCATGTAACAAGCAGGATAATGTACTGTGAACAGGTGGTTATTGTGAAATAAATCACGACAGGATGATGCAGGGCCCCGCAGGATCTCTTACATCAGTGTTTCCCAAACTTTGAATCTGAGGACCCACTTTTTAAAAAGCATCTTTGAGATCTGAGATCAGCACAACTGACTGGTCACTGCTCGTCCCCTGATTTATTCATCAAACAAAGCATTTAATATTAAAAATGTGACAACAATGCAACTTTAAATTCTCAATAAATGACCAACAAACATGACATTATTTTTATTTATTTATTTATTTTATTTTATTTTTGATGTCCAGAAGTGATGCTGTTTTGTGTGGCTGATGGTGTTTAAATGTGTTTTGCAGGTCCAGCTCAGGAAGAGGTGTCCAGCCCCAAGCTTTCTAAGAAGACGAGGAAAAACTCCCCATGAAGAGTTCTGAAGACACATGGGAAGAAACCTCGGGAAAGGCAATTCAAAAAGAAATTCCCTCTCCATGGACGGCTGGGTGTGTGTACGTGAGTATATGCAATTTTTTTTTTTTTTCTTTTTTTGAGGGTAGAGAAACCAGAGGTCCCAGAGAAAATCCATGTCAGCATGTGGAAAACATGTCAACTCCATGCAGAAAGGCCCTGATCCAAGTGGGACTCGGATCCAGGACCTCTTTGCTGTGAGGGGACATTGCTAACCACCGTGCTGCACAAATGTAAAGTCAAGTCTTAACCCTCAAACAGCTGTTTTCAAAGTGCTGTTTGAGGGTTAAAACTGATTAATGGTCACAAGAACAAATGCCTTTGTTTGTGTAAATCCCTGTTCCTCAGCTGAATTCTGTGTCTGGGCTCTAGAAGAGTCTTGTGGGACATGTGGGATATGCTGGTATTATTCTGGTTTTAGGAGCATTCTTTGGACATGTAAACATCTAATCCAGAATATGTGTCTCAGTTGGGTTTTTACAGCAGTTTTTGATGCACAACCTCTTCTGCTCTGAGCTGTAAACAAACTAAACAGCCAACAATTTGCAGGACTGGGGTAGAGATTCGTGCACAAGAGAAAATCTCACATCCGTGATCAGAAGGAGAATCACACCTGCTTTCAAACATTATTTTAAAAATCTGATATCAACATGTTTTTGGATGTGTATGTGTGTAATTATTCAGTTATTCTAGTTATTCATTTATACCATATACTTAAACCAAACTGGAATTGAGTGGGTGGGCTACATATGTTAATATTCTATTAGGTTTGTGCTATTGTTATAATTTTGCATCTGGTAACATTTTAGAGGTAATCTTTGATTTGGCATGACAAAACTGAAGTGAAACTTGTTTCTCCATTTAACAGTCTGCTCTATAATGTGGATAGGTAGGCAGCTGGCACATTTTGTTAAGTTGGTAATCAATAAAATCAGCAGTTTAACATTTTTCTTGTTTTTTTTTTATTATTCACAGGATGATTCTGTGGAAGGAAGGAGAGGAGCTATTTGTGGCTTAGTGGTGTATCTGGGAAGACAAGGAGGATCTCTTTACAAAGCAGTTGGTCAGTAAATCACTTCAGTTCAGACACAAATATAGTTTGTTTTTCTTTTGTTTTTGAATTTGATGATTCAAGTGTTTACATTGAGTCTCACCTTCTTATACCAGGATGGTGGCGTCATTAATGAAGTGATGAAGAGGTGCCTGATGTCCAGTCCAGCCAGCACAAGAATCATGATTGAGGAAAAAAAAGTCTTCAAAGACCTGTATGTACCTACAGCCTGTGTAATCCTCACTAACAGGGCTGATACACACAACCTCAGCCAATCAAAAGAGCTGAAAAAGACTTTCAAGTGTCTGAAAACCCGTCCAGAGGTAATGTCGCTAAAAAATAAACTGCTGTACGAAAAAAAATTTCTTAAGTATTTGTATGTGTATTCTGGGCACAGATGATGGTATGAAAATTGTTGGACGTAATTTGATCATTGGTTTTAAAATAAAGAGTTTGATCATAAAACTGGAATTAGGTGTAATTTATTCTTACTGAAATTAAATAAGTTACTAATACTAAAATAAATTAAGGCAACAATTTGAATGGAAACAAGAAACAATTCATCAGTGACCCATTTTTAGAGCTGAAAGCTACAGAGAAGTCAGAAAGTATTGCGAGACAGACAAAAACATTTTAATTTTCATCTTTTAAACTCCTATATCAGCCTAGCTCACATTTTATTGCCTTTCTTTTTCATCAAAACATCAGATTTCCATACATAGACAAATTAAAAAGTCCCAGCACCATGCTGACAGCACTGCAAGCCAAAGGGTTTATCACAGTAAAGGACAGTTATAAAGGTTTTACCACCATCTTCTCTGGAGCAGAGAGGATTGAAACAGCTAAAAGACTGGAGTTGCCCTACCCTGTCATGCTGTCTGGTATCACACTGCCCTCAGTTCCTATTAGAGGTGCACAAAGATGTCAGGATCTGTATCTGTATCTGCTCAATCAACAAAATGATCTGTCTCTCTATCTGTATTCAGACCACACCAGAAGTGAGCGTGGTTTATGTAGAACTCACACTAAACTTATTGGCAATGCAACTGTTTTACTTACAAAGCATCAAAACGATTTAATATTGGCATCTAATTAATTATGAAATATATTTCCACATCATCTTACTTTACTTCTCATTTATTTCCTTTCCTCTTTTTATTTGTAACTGATTTGAAGCTCAGCATGAGTTCAGTCAGGAAGACTATTTTTACGCCTCATTCATTCACAGCTGTTTCTCCTGATCTCTTTCCTGCTTATTCTCAATCAGCTGATTATGGGTGTTTACTTGTCAGTTACCCGACCAGATGTAGCCGCTGTCTCCATCAGCCAATCATGTCCTTGCCAACAAACTTGTCTGTTCTGTTCTCCTCTCTGCTGTTGTCAGATGTCATTTCAGTGCGGGATCGTTGCGACCGTCCTCCAGTTCTTCATGTCCAGGTTGAGCTCATCACAAGTCCACTCCAGATCATGCACGTCAAATACATTTATTTCATACACTCAGAATGAAGTCCTGAGTGAGCTAAGTTTAACGACAGCCTGAAGCCGAGCACCACCTCCTCTTTAACTGAGGGATATTCGAAAATCAAATATAAGTTTATAAAAAATTGAACAGTTGATTGAATAATCTTGGTGCATTAAATCAGTAATTGATTAAGGTATGAAAAGTTTTTTAACTATGCTGATGTTATCATGGAGGTGACTTTTTCTGAATAATAAAAAGCAACTTTGGATAGAAGAAATCCGCCTCCATCACGGTTACTTTTGTGGTTTGTGGTCATTTTGTGACTCGGTTTCTAAGCCTGCCAGAGCTGTTGCTCCTGCATCGCTCTGTGTACAATGGCTCAGCCAAAAAACATAAACGCAGAAATTCGACTGACAAAATGCGAGTCAGCTTCTAATCTGATGACCTGAATCACTGATTTTTCGGGGAAGCCTCACTGAAAACCTCCTGTGCTTTCTTTAATGTTTATTTTTCTGGGTCATTGCGTGCTCAGACTGCAGTACTTCTGTGCAATGTCGTTGCACCTCAAGGCCATCACATGTCTCTCATATGTGAGTCTATTCACAAAAACACAAAGAGACACTCGGCAAACAAAATAACATTCTTTATGTTTGAGTCATATCTTCCAGAGATACTAAAAACACATTTAGAAAAAACATATATTACAAGCACAATGGACTGAAATCACCACAGAATATATTATATAAAACAAAAGGCACATGCTTTTAAACTCACTACATCTCTGAAACAGTCGTCTATCCTACATTAAGTGCCGTGTGGCTGGAACGTTGGAGTCAGTTGGCTGGTCAAAGACGTGACCAGACGAAGGAAATGTCAGTGAAGAACACACTGTAAAGTGCCACTGGGAGGCTATGTGTAGACGTCATCTAAGTCCGTGTGTTCACTGTGTGTGTCACCAGATTTCTCTCTCTCTGTGCGGTCAGACTGATTAGAATCTACACAAGTGTCTGTTTCTGTAGTGGGAGTGTTTTGCTCGTCCTGAATATCAGAATCTGTGTTCTGAGAGTCTGTGTGTCTCATGACGTCACTTGTGTGATTAGCAGCTATGTGACTGGGCACGTCGTGGGCCATCTCAAAGCCGTTCCCATCTGTTTGATTGTGGTGTGTTTGTAAAGTGTCCGTGGAGCTGCTGGAGTCTGAGATCTGCTCCTTCGCCGTGTCGAAGGATTCGGTTAAAATACTGTCACTGTACGACTGACTGGCGATGGTCTCTGTCTCAGACCCGGAGGCGTCCACGAAAGGGCCGTCTGCATCAGGAAGATTAATGTCTTCTTTCCCATGAGTGTCTGTGCTCGTCTCCTCTGTGTCTCCATGCATTATACAAGTCCTTGGACCTGAGTTGTCTTCACATTTTTCATTTTCAGGCATAGAAGTGAGAATCCCATTTCTCTTAACCAAACTTTCTACATGTTCAGTATCATCTTTTTCCTTCTTTTGGCCGAGCTCTGTGTCTGCATCGTCCATGTTTTCCTCTCCAGCAGCAGCAGCAGCAGCGGCTCCTTCCCCTCCAGCCAGGACTCTCTTCAGACTCTGGGCTCTGTCTCTGTAAACTTGGCACAGCTGAGCATCGGGCATGTGGTTGCCGTGGATCTCGGCCAGCTTCATGTACACCACATACAGAGCCTCGGGGTTAGCGCTGTCCTCCAGAGCCGCCGCCAGAGCCAAGTGGAAGTAGCCCACTGCATCATAAGCGTCCTGGAGAGGGCGAACAGAGCAGAGGTCAGAGCAGGTCTCAGCTAAATTAAACACATTATCTTCACATTTTAAGGCTCCACCATTTGCTGGACACCAGATAAAGGTAAAGAAAATGTCACTGTTGCTCTGCCATTATACAAAGCCTTTTTTTAATAGGAAGCAAAAAATGAGAGGGGAAAAATGAAACATGCTACTTTTACTTGCTAGAGGAAATCCAGATTAAGACCTTGTGCATGATTATTATGGTGCTATAATGACCTAACTTTGAGTTAATTTGAGGAATTACATTTTTGATAGGAAAATGCATGAATTAGAATAGATAGAATAGTTTTATTGCTTTGTGAGAATGTATTTATTTATTATCTTATTATCAGCTGGTGTAAGCAGGTGCTGCAGTTTGTCTCACACACTACTTGACCCATCAGCCTAATCTTTTTATGCACATTTATTACTGAATGCTCAAGAACCTCTCATTGTTGTGGCGATAATTAATTTTTGAAAAACCTTGAAAATATATAACCTATACTGACTGCTGACAGCAGGTCATTGACAACTGCTAGGGTAAAAACAAGGCTTACCTACGAGCAGCGATGTGGCGTTAAACTGTTGCATATAACTAGTTACATGTAATTAAATTACAAAATAAATGCAATTGTAATCACTTCATTTTACAGTTCTCCAATTTTAAGTAGGTGGTAATTAGCAAGTATTAAATTTGAAATTTCTATTAAATTACCCTTAAATTACCAAAATATTTACCTCAAAATATCTCTACATTTCCCAGAGATCAGAGCAGCAGTGATACTGTTTCCTTAACACAGAGACCTCATTTATATCTGATATTCACATCAGAGCAGAAACTTTTAACTAATTTCAGTCTAACTTCAGCGGCGCAGGCCATCAATGTAAAGCGAGTTGTTGCAGCTAACAGCGAGCTAAGCTAGAAGCTAGTTGAACACTAATCCTATAGTTAATTAGTTGGCGCTTAAACTGGGATGATCAGCAGAATTTAGGCAGAAACTAGTTGGAAGTTGAGCTGTAGCAGTCCAGTTACACACCTGTTATGCAGATGTTACATAAGGTCTCTGTGTTAGGTAAATGGTATCGCTACTGATCTGATCTCTAGAAAATATATAGACAATTTGGGGCAAATATGTCGGTAATTTGGGGATGATTTCATAGAATTTTCAAATATGTTGCTAACTACCACCTTCTTACCATCAAATTGGGGATCTGTAAATTGAAGTGTTACTGTAATCTGTTAGTGTCACTGAGAAAAAATATGTAGTGAAATTGCAAAGGCTTTATGTCTGCAATCTTCTAGTTTATATATTATACAAAAGTAACGGTGCAATTTTTAATTTTCTTGTTCATATGACTTTTAGTTACATTAAGTGTAAATGGAAACCTTGGTTGAGAAAAATATTTTTGTTTCACATCTGATCATAATTGAAAAAAACTGACACTGATTAGATTTTGTTTTTGGTAATTTTTGCAATGTTTCCATTCCTTTACTAGAGCATCAACATTAAAGAGATGATAGGAAATGAGGTGAGAGACACGCAAGGATCCTGACTTAACTATAACCAGGGAAGCAGTGGCTCATGCCCACAAGGGCCAGGAGAGATAAGATAAATAAGATAAATAAGATTTTATTGATTTCTCAAGTTGGCCCAAGCATTAAAAGACCTGTCAGCTAATTTGTAGCTAATTTGCATCTTCAAATCTTGTGTTTTTAGTTTTGATGGCGGGGAAACGCTTCAGGAACATGGTGTATTTATCCCGCTCGATCATGCAAATGTAAGCACAGAAACTCATCCATCTACCTTCAGTTTGTGTAGAGTGAGATTGCCCAGTCTGCAGTACAACTTGGTATAGTAGCGAGCCTCCTTAGGATGCTGCATGACGGGGGGACAGAGGGACAGGGACTTGAGGTAGTAGTTTTCTGCCATCTCATACTGCTGCAGGTTGTAGTAGACTGTAGCCAGCCGGTGGTAGGCTGTCCTCTCATTCGCAGGCACACCTGAGGGGGAAAAAAAGGTCTCTTCTAAATAAATACTTCTATGTCAGATAACAAAGGCACTGATTCTACTGCAGGTTGTGCTTGTGCTCTGTACCTGTCTTTCCGGCGATCTGAACAGCCAGTGTAGCGTACTGCAGAGCCTCCTCCTGCTCTCCCTCGTTCATTAACAGCTCCGTCAGTTTACTCAACAAACGGCACTCTGAATGGATATCCTTGATGCTGCGTGCAAATGGCAGACTGCCATCCTGAAAACGTGAATAGTTTAATTAAATGAGACCAGTGGTACCAAGTACCACTGAAAATTAATGGAATCAAAATAAAACCACTGCAGTTTATCAGGGAAATATTGCATCATGGCATTGAAGCTTTGAGACCGTCAAAATAAATCAAATGTGAGCTCAAACAAAAAAATATAATTGCAGCACTTTTGCTTTTGCTCCCATTTGTCATGAGCTGAAGTAAAAGAAATACTTCTTCTATGCCCACAGAAAGGACGAACGGAAAATTTCTCTACCCTCAACCCTTTTCCCAGGAGGGAAAAATGGGAGCAAAGGCACAAGTCTTGCCTTCATATTTTTGTTGAGTATATTTCATTTTGCTCACCCTGTAGAAAGGCAGTGAAGCCATCCGGTTCCTGTGGCCTTTGAAGTAGACGTCTCCTGCCTCCTCATAGATGCTCATGGCGAAGTGAGGATCATTCATCCTCAGGGCTGTCTTCACTGCCGCCTATCAATCAAAATGTATTCCCAATCAATATGGATTGCATATCTAACATTATAGTGAAAGTTAGTTACTTGTAATATCTGTGATTGTGAGGAAATGAGATAAAAAGGCAGCTTGATGAAGACGTGATACGTTCACTGTCTTTGCTGCTCAGGAATGAGGAGTGTCTACATTCAGTGAATACCAGTTTTATGGAGGAGCAAAGGGCAGAACAAGGAGTACACAAACAATAAACAGCGATTGAAAAATGTTCCCCTCCTGTCATGTACAGTATTTCCTCATCCTCACCTGCAGGTACATGTCAGCCAGCTCGTCCTCCTGGATGAGGTAATAGATTCGTCCTACCTGCAGCCAGGTTTCTGATTCTTCCTCCCGCTTACCCAGATCAATAGAAATCCTCAGGCTCTGCTTGGTGTAGTCCAGAGACTTACGAGATGACCTGCAGCACACAGTCCAGAATTGAGATATTGTGGAAATGATGGATAGAGAATAAGAGTGAGTGAGTGGGTTGGAGGGAGGGAGGGAGAGGTTTCAACTCACTTTTCAGTGTTGAGTGAGAGGTAGAGGCTGCTGAGGATCTCCAGATACTCTCCCTCCAGCCTTTTGTCCTTCAGCTCTCTGGACACCAGCACACAGTGCTCATAGTAGACGATACTCTGGCCATACAGCAGCATGTCAGCATACAGTCGACTCAGCACCTTGGCTACCACCATCTGACCTGCGAGAAAACACAGCCAGTATGTCCCCTGTTGCTCCTAAATACTGTGATGCGGTTATGATGCTGAGTAAGAACTGCACAAAGTAGAGCCTGGCCTTTGCTGCACATTAGCATGGTCAGTTAGCTTATCACAGATATACTGGTATTGGTTTGTGATTAACAATTTAAAGTACCATGATATATTTGAGAATGTCCAGAAACAGTGTTGCTATGACATAATTTGGCCACCAGAGGTCACTAAAAATGTAACTGTAAAATGTCACACTCAGCACATATCATATCTCATGTGTTTAAATAGTATATTGGCCAAAACTCTTCCTCTTTCGTTAGATTAAAAGCAGTAAAGCAGAGGTGGAAAATAGGCAGCAATCTGACATGAAACATTAGGGTAAACACTGATGTCACCAATGATACTAATGGGTCCTGTTCCATTTAGTGTATCAGAGCTTTTCCAGTGAGCCAATATTCACCACACACCCGTGTTTAACCAACTATTTCATGTCAAAATGGTGGCAGTGAAAAATATATTGTGTCACTTTTAGTTCTCATGTCACCTTACAAATAATGAATATTATTTTATCTGTACATGTTTAAAGGAATAGTTCAACATATGTGCAAATAATGCTAATTCACTTTCTTGCCAAAAGATAGGTGAGACTGTTGCCCCTTTTACATCAACCACCAGCAGCAAGTTAGCTTAGCTTCAACTGGAATAACTGAAAACAGCTAACCAGGCTCCGTTGAAAACCACAACTTGTTTTTGTATGGATTAAAAGGCAGGTCCATTATTTTTTGCATGTTCTCAGTAGTGTTTCTTATGAATTCAAATCCAAACAATCAAATTTTGGTCAAAGTAAACATGTTTTAGCTTCAAAAGGATATTTTTCTGAGCACTTCAACGCACTTCAACAAACCTTTCCCATATGATGATGATGTTGCTACATATAAACTCCCTGGGTTGGGGAACAGTAGGGGAAGGCATCTGTGTTGTAACCTACATTACTGCTTTTTGCTAATGGCTGAGTAGGAGTTTCTATTTGAAAAAACTTGGAAAAGAACGCATATGTAGTCACCTTTTAATTAAATGTGATGAAGCAACATAATAAGTGAGCTTTATAAATGCTGGCAGGCAGATTTATTACCATCTTGTTATCTATGCTTTGGCTACGAAGAGAATATGGCTATTTCCCAAAATGTCAAACTGTTCCCTTTTATGTGTCAACTTGTACTCACTGTGTGAGTTTCTTGCATGTAGTGCAATAAGTAGCCCCATTTCATAGCAGGCCCTGATGTCGTGACTCCTCCTCCTGTCTTTGTAGCTCCGCCCCAGCCAGAGGTAGGTCTGAACATGCTCCTCGTCTGTGGGGCTTTCCCAGAGCTCCATAAAAAGATGCAGGGATCTAATAATACACAGTAAATAAGTCTTTCTATATTTGTTAAATTAGAGCTTCCAAAGGGGAAACTTTCAACAATAAGACAGATATCCGACCTGATGAGGAAGCGCTCTGCTACAGAAGATGCCCCGACATCCAGTGCCAGGCAGCCCAGGTTGGCCAGCGCCAGGGCCTGGTTCCTCTGGTTTCCGCTTTCCCTGGAGATCACCAGCGCGGAGTGGAGATGCCAGCCCGCCTCTGGGATGCGACCCTGCCGCCTCAGACACAAAGCCAAGAGGTTGTGAATCACCCCTCGCTGCGTGGGACTGTCTGTGCCCTGGAGAGAAATGCACACACAGAGGCGCTCATGATATACATATACGACTCCTACATGAGTTAATGTGCATTTACCCAGGTTAAATATTCGATTCTGACTGGTCACTTATGACAGTAAGAGGACTGTTATTTGCATACACAGACTTGACCTTTCCTGATTCCCATCAGTTTTCATTCTGTGCTCCAAAGACAAGCTTGTTACCAGACAATTTTTCTCCTTTCCTGTTTCCTGTTCTTAGATATGTTATGTGCTAGGCTTGTCTATGTTGAAAAGAAAACCAATTTTTGAAGATTAGCTTAGATACATTGGTGGGGAACCTGTAAAAGCTTCAAATATTCACATCTTAAGTTACCTAAAGCAAAATGCTAGCTAACTAGCTAATCTATCTAAGGTCTTCCTGGGTGATTGGTTTTGCTAACATTAGTGAACATCACTAAATGTAAATGTCACTTTCACAGGAAAAGGAAAAAGTTGACTGAGGAACCAAGTTTCCTGAATTGTTATTGGAGCACAGAGCAAAAAGAGGCAGGAAGGGTTGCTATGAACAAAAGGCCGTTGCTATGGGCACAGTTCTGATTATAGACTCAGGAGGACCAATAAAATGATTTTTAAATCAATCAAATAATTTTTAAACTAATATTTTGTGTCAAATTATTGATTTTTAAGTAAACAGCTGTGCAATAATGGGGATAATGTGCAGAGAATTGGTCATTATCACAGAATAAATCCCCTCGGGGTGATTTAAGTCCTGTATCGCTGTCAGGATTCATTTCACAATAATGGCTCGCTTACTTTACATTATCCCTTACCAACAGCACTGTTTGCTGTACCTGGAGTGACGTGAGCAGCGGCTGTAGGACACTCTGGGCTCTCTCAGCCTGGCCCGTCAACACCAGCAGCCATCCAAGCAGCACAGAGGCCTCAAAGCCCTCCTCCTCGTTGATGTGGCCTCCTGTCTCCACAGCTTGTTGAGCACACTGCACTGCCTTATCGAGAGCATCATACTGCTGGTAGACCGAGGCCAGGCCCTGACACAGGTCCCTCTGGGTCTTCATGTCCTCCCCTTGCTCGGCTATAGCCAGGGCCTGCTGGAGGTAAACCACAATCTGGGCAGGGAGCAGAGAGGTTCCTTCCTTCCAGCACGGGTTCAGGCGAACAGAGTTCCTGATAAACAACTCAATCCTCTGGAAAGCGTCGTGGAGGGAGTGGTCTTGTCTTGAGTCCAGGCTCAGAGAGGCCAGTGCCAAGTAAGGCATGTATTTACGATGATAGAGCCAGCTCAACAGCCAGTTGAGGTCCACAGGAGCTATGGGACCCCTCTCAGCCCCAGAGAGAGTCGCAGAGAGGAACTGGAGTCGCTCAACAAAGGGAAGGGCATCGTCGGTCTTCTTAAGGTGCAGAAAGAGGCTGGAGATGAGGTAGCAGATGCGAGCCTCCAGGTGTTTGTCCCCCATCACCACGGATCTCCTCAGGAGCAGCCTCAGCAGCTCGAGCTCGTCCGTGGAGGTGAAGGTGTGGCAGGGGAGGCAGAGGAGCAGGGCGCTGGCCTTCTCCAGAGTCTGGGGCAGTTTGTCCGTCATACGCTGCTTCAGGTAGACAGCGGTGAGGTTTGTGATGAGAGCGATGAGGAGCGGCGTGTCAGAGAAACTGTCCACGCGAACGCTGAGAGCCTCCTCATAGTACACACGAGCCTGAGGAGAGGAGGAAACATACTTGAATGAGCTGAGTTCAAACAGATGCAATGAAAATTGACCCTTCAAAGTCCCACTCCTTTTGGAACCTTGGCCAAATATCCCCTTTCCTGTTTCCTACTTAGCTGAGAAAAAAGGGTTGGGATGGGTCAAATCATCAAAGAGAATGAAGAGAGTCTTGAATTATAATATTCTGCACATTGTGGTGTCTTGATACAACCTCACTTGCCTTCTATAGTCTCTATAGTCTCAACACACATATTAATGCTAGAAGTGAAGTACAAACCTGGGAGAACTTTAGCTTGCGGGCACAGAGTCTTCCCAGGAGGAAACATGCCCGTCGATGTGCCCAGTGCATGCCCATCCTCTTGGCGCACTCCCTGACGCTCTCCAGGTGCCCTGACAGCTCGTCCTCAGTCTTACCGCTGAAGGTCACCCACAGGAAGGAATACTGCAGGTCGTACAGAGGCAGGAAGTCGTCCTGGAAGAAATGGCAAACAAAATAATTAAGAAGAGGCCGCGTGTGTTGGGTAAAAAACAGAATGCAGATACAGCCACCACCACATACTTCCTATCCATCATAAGTGGTGATTGATAGGGATTATGTTTACATGAGTCTATACATTGTTTTTATTTTAGGAAAATGTTGCATATTAAAGCTTTAAGATAGCCATTTTCATCAGAAATTACCAATTGCTTCTATTAGTTTCCATAGACAGAATTGAAAGCAAGAAAGAAACTACAAAATCCCTGAAAGCCTACAATCTGTTACTTTGCCTCTGTGCTTGGCCCTGTAATAAATAAATCAGTGACTAAACTGGGACTCTGCTGACCTGGAAGTGTTGCTGGTTGAGCAGGGTCAGCGTGGGGTCACTGTGCTCCGAGTCCTCCCCCTCCCAGCTGTTCTCCTCCAAGAACAGAGGTGGGTCTTCCTGGAACTCGTCCAGCTCTCTGAATGTGTCATCCAGGGTGAAGGACAGACGTTCTCCCTCCTGGGGGAGAGGATTGTGGGAGTGGTAGAGGGACAGACGAGGATGGGAGTGAGAGAGAGAGGAGCGAGGGGAGGAGTGGTACGGGGGCGTCCCTCCGCTCCTCTCCGACATGACGCTCTGACGGGCGCTCGGGGGAACATTACGATCTGGGGAGAAGACAGATACAGTAGAAGTCGATGAACACATTTAACCTTTAAAGCAGTTTGAATGCTCTAAGCTCATAAACAGCTGTTTTCCTCAAGAAGTTATCAATCATTACCATGTTTTGGCCGACTCCTGATGTACATGAAGTCAGTCTCATCCAGTCTATCTGGGATCACACAAGGTAAATCAATTTAAGCATGAATTTTCCAGTAAGGGATGGAGATGGAAACATGTTTTTTTCCCCAGAATGACTCACTAACAGTACCACGAATCACTAACAGTACCACTATTTAGGAAACAAACAGGAGCTGTACATCAAAACATGACCTATACTTCATTCGAACCTTGTTAAGTCCCACCCCTTTTGGAGCGTCAGTCAACTTTCTCCTTTCCTGTTTCCTGTAATCTGTTTAGATAAACTCTGTGCTAGATTTCTCAATGTTGAAGAGAAAACCAAACTGTGAAGATGTTGCTGGGGGACCTGTAAAGGCCACATATACAGTATAGTCACATCTTAAAGCTACTTTTTTGAACTGGTTATGAAACAGTCTCATGAAATCAGATGAAACAAGCCTGTGTTTACATTTTCCCAGACGAAGTTACAGTGATTATAGGTTAACGGGTTAAAATTAAGCAGAGGGAGATTTTAATTTCCATAATTTTATATTTAATGTTATATTTTGTGGTCACGGTGGTGGGAAAACTCCTGCTTTTGTCCAAAATCAAAATGAAATCATGAAAGTTCCTTGCAACTCTGAATTATCTAATGCTAGCAAAATGCTGGCTAACTAGCAAGCTTATCAACATCCATCATTAGCTAGATGGTTAGCTAGTGTTTTCCTAACATTAGCTGACTTAAAGGACCAGTATGTGGGATTTAGTGGCATCTAGCAGTGAGCTTGCAGATTGCAAACATGTTGCCTCACTCTCAAGTTCCTAATGTGTAAGACAGTGAGTAAGAGTGACTGTTTGGTTTGTCTGTTCTGGGCTTCTGTAGAAACCTGCACACTGTTTAGATATAAACAGCTCATTCTATGGCAACAAAAACACAATATACTTATATTTAGATGATTAAACACTAATGAAAATATACACTATTCTGCCAATAAATCCCTGTAAATCTTGCCTTCAAGATATGACTATATGTTGCTTTTACGGGTCCCCCATTTTCAACACAGACAAGCCACACACATGGCATATTTAAGAGCAGGAAGCCAAATGCTTTTTCCCAGGAGAGTGAAGCCTTACGTTGATTCTGATTGGCTAGTACTCAGTGCCTTCAGTGGTTTAGGTTGTTTGGGTTGGGTAGGTTTATCTGTTAGGAGTTTGATTGGGTAGAGTTAGAATAAGAATATCAAGGTAAATCAGAAGCACTGTAGGGCAGGTCATGTCTTCGCCATCCAGGGAAACAAAAATATAAGAACAGGAAAGGAGAAGCTGACCAAGCAGCTGGGTTAACTGTCACTGGACACAAAGCAAAAAGGGGCGGAACTTAGGAAGGGTCAATCATGGCTCAGTGGCACCATGCCTCTTCCCTCCCCCCGCCTGATAAAAAGTACAGTAGCTCCTCATCAGACATTTACCTAGCCTGTACACGGCGCTGATGTCAGTCGAGAAGAGTCTCTCCAGCAGGCCGCTGTCACTCGGCTCCGAGCTACACGGGTTAACCTGAGCCAGGCTGGCGCACTCCTCCTCCGTCAGAAAGACCAATTGTCTGTCTCTGTGGGAGGGAAACAAAGGCGGCATTATCCCGTCTGCTGTCTCCCCAGCCACCTCACCCCGTCCACCCCGTCTCAGTCAGACTGCAGATAAACTAAACAAGGTTTCATAAAAGAGTAGCACAACACGATAAACAAGAGGTTACTAATGTGGATTTGATCAAGATAAATTGCCGGAAAGTTGAAATGACACACAGCATCATCAGACCAGAAGAAGTTCAAACCAGGTCACGCAGCACACAACTATGAAAAGGAACTTCTTACAAAGGTTTGGTGTCCAGTGGTTTGACATGGGCCTTGTGCACGAAACCAGTGTGTCCTGTGGAAGTGTGTGTTCCTATGAAGACTCCCAGGCCTCGGACCAGCAGACCCTGGATCTCCACGGTGTCACCCTGACTCAGCTGGAGCTCATCTGGGCCCACTGGACTGTAGTCAGCCACTGCTACACAGGATCCAGTCACTGAGGAGTTTGATGAGGGGGACAAGCAAAAGACATCAGTATTGAGTTCGATAAGAATATTGTCTGATTGTGAATTTGACGTACCGTATTTTTTAATATCCTGCCAAGGATCTAACAAATAAAGTTTATATGTTTTTCACAAGTACTTACAGGTCGGAACTACTAGCATATGCATAAGCATATTAGTATTGATCCCCTGCTGCTGTGCACTGCTGTGTGCTCCACAGAACACACAGGAAGTGGATCAGTTTTATATTATCTTGTCTTTGTGAACAGTAAAATGGCTGACTTCATAAACACAATTGTATTGTGTTTTCTACTTGATCTCATAAAATTGAAATCCAGGAACTGAACCATGTTAAGCTGACCTCAGCACTCAGCATATATCATGTAGTTGTAGACTGCATGCAGAGACAAAAAAAGCATCCATCAGTCTGTCTGACTTTGGATAAATAGTGAAATTCCCTTAAAAACAAACACTGTCTGGTTAGACTTTAATAAAAAAAAGTTTGGCGAGAAGTATTTAAAGTGTAACTCACCTGCACATCTGAGCAGGGACATGCAGGGTGTAGAAGTGCCACAAAGTGCCATGACACACCCTGTAGCACTGGCCACTTCCATTCTGCAACCATGATAACCAATTTGGCTAAAATACAGAGCGCACCGTGGGACAGCGCTCCATGACTCAGGCTCAGCGCTCTGTGAGTTTCTGCATCTGTTCTATTTTTTCTGCACACCATGAGTGAATCTAGCACAGAAACACACTAATATAAACTATACTACAAATGATATAAGTGATATGTTATATATTATATAATAGATCTGATTCTGATAAATGATGAAATATGGATCCCATGCTTTCCAGCTCTTTTAAATTTCAATACCCTGATAAAACATCAAAATCTGTCCATCCAATAAGTTTATTATTATTAAAATGAAAGGTGATGGTCTACTTCTTTTCCAAGAAAGCATAAAAAGTTTTAAATTCATGAGGTTATTATAAAGATCAGCTCTACATGTGATTAGAAAACAGCAGATGAGCAGAATCGCTTGTTGACTGGCACAGAGAAATGTGCTTCTGGTGCGTTCAGCCCGGCTGCTGCTCGCTCCAGAATTGATGTGAGGCAGCGCTTTGTGGTGCTTCTGCCTTCTGTGTGTCTCCGGGTCAACTCCACCCTCTGCAATGTTTGAAAAAACCTTAAAAGTGGCCAAAGAGACTGCAGGTGGTGAGGTGAGGGCCTTGTAGCCATAATGATCACCACTCAGTGCTGCAGTAACAGCTACAAGTCAGAGCCAAGGGTGGAAGTAACTAATACTACAAATACTCAAATTACTGTAGACAAATGTTTGTTTGTTTACCTGTACTTAAATGAGTATATATTTAATTCTATACTTTTACTCGTACTTAAGTATTCATTACACTATGTAATACGTATAGTATTCAATTTTGATTGGAAAAGTAACTGAGTACAATTTGAAAATAATGCCCAAAGACAACCATGACATACAGACGAAAAAAGTCCCAAAATGCTGCAGCAGGCACAGGTTTGGCAACATGTTCTCATCCCAACTCGCCACAAAAAAAAAAAAAGAATTTGTCAACGCACCTTGGTGTCTCATTCTGAAACACACGGTACCCTGTACTGACTGTATCTAACGCGGTCAGAAAGCCTTTGGCATTACAAAAATGACACTATGTTATTTACATCACTCTGTGTCTGCAGAGAAACACTGGAAACACAGAGAGTCTGCTGGAGCTTTGGCAGAGAGCAAAAAGAAAAGTGCTGCGTTCAGATTTTTGGTGAGTATTTAAAAGCAAGGATTTTGATGTAATAGAATCTTTTATTCTGATGGTATAGGTTTTCAGCCAGTTTATCTCAGTTTCTCAGTGGAAGACTGGGTTTCGCCTATAGTATAGTCACATACAGTATGTGTGTTAACGTGTTATACTGTGCAGGATGTTTCATGTGTGAACTATATGCAGATTGGCCTTTACCGATAGAATGTTCGAATGCTTCCTTTTCTGTTGGCGAGCATCCAGTGTTGCCTGGGTACTTCCTCAGGAACCATCTGACCAAACAGGAAGTAAAGTTTAATAACAAATCCATGCCAACACATGTGCACAAATTCTGTTCACCCAGCCAAACATTTTGAAAAGCGAACATGTTAAAAATGCTTTTGCTGAGTGTAAATCAATGAATTTGTAAGAGAAGTGTCTCATTTGAGGAACACAGGGTGACTCACTGGTAGAACGGGTAAGGCAGCGGTTGCATGGCGTTGACTGGCACCAGGCCGTGGTTTCCTGTGGACAGCATGGTGCCCTCCCACATGTTGTCCTGCCCCGTGTCCCTCACCATCAGCAGGTCATTCTTCTTGAACGACAGCTGCTCCTCGTCGTCCTCATCCTGCTCACTTCTCGTGAAAAGCGCCTTAGCAAAGAAGGATCCTGCGGAGCGACCGGTTCATTAGAAGACAGATTCACACAAACATGCACAGACAGTGTAAATAAACATGTGTGAATCCAGACACGCAAAGTGTTTTCAGTCAGCGTTTTTGTTTATAAAAGTCGCCACACTTAAGTTTAAAGATCAGCAGAAGTGCTTCAGCTAGTGCGCCCTCATTCAGTCACCAGGAAATGATGGATGTTTTATATCCTCCCTCTTAAGTTAATGTAATTCTCATCACTATTTGCCAGCACTGCAGTCCTATTATACGTCTCTGTGAAGCTTTTTGCCTCGGGGAAATGTTCAGGAGAAAGTCTGTGTGGACCAGGCCAGAGGAAATCAATAAACATTTCTAGAGGGAAGTAATATAATAATTTTGCTTTGGCAGAACACTGGCTTATTTTATAATGTATAAAAATATTTAAGCAAATTGCTGAAATTCAGAGATGTCCTGTTTTAATTCAGTTCACTTGAGAAATGTGAAAAAGGGGCAGGTGTGGCCACAAACAGAAATGAGATCATAATTCTGACTTTTTTGAAGGGATGTGCATAAGACTGTCATTGTCATAACCATGTCATAAGTGCTGTCATTAAGTGTTATTCGGTCAATTATGCCACTGAGATGTCTTTGTTATTACAACTTGATACTGATCAAGCTCATGATATTTTTGGGCTACATTCGAACCAAATCCAATGGACCAAACATGCCCCAATTTTCAACGTCCATTTTTTGTCTACGTTTGGACCAAATGGGACGGACTAAACACGGCCCAAATGTCTTTTTGGGGTAAATAAACACCACAAAGGACCGACCAGATTTAGCCCAAAAGACAACCTTGAAGTGACGTTGTGTGCGGGATGTCTCTGTCATTATGACATTATCAAACTTACAGAAATGGTTTAGCTTCATGTTTTAACACCACATTAAACTGTCATATGTGGTTGGTTTTGACTTTGGCCATCATAAGACCTTTATAAGAGTGTCAATATTTTCCTTGATCTCAAATAAAGTTGGACTTGTCATAAAGATGTCATTAAGTTTTATAAACTATAAAATGCTTTTGTAACAGTGTCATGAATAATTTCCTGGACTTCAACTAAAGTGGTACCATTTGAACTCATAAAAATGTCACTAGTCATGACGTGTTTATGACAATGTAATGACACTGTTATGCACACCCCTTTAAAGTATGATGGACTTGAGTTAGAACACTTTATTTAGGCATCAACTCTGTACAGTGAAGCACATAAACTTTTCTATAGACAATAAGTCGTCCTTTGCTACACTTTGTCCAAAGTCACATGTGGCAGAATATTCCTCAGGCTCTCAGAATGTTAATTGAGGTCAGTGAAAATGGATTAAAAGTATAATGGGATCAAATGGCAGCTGCACTCAGTTACTTTATAACTGCAGTGACAAGATTCAAAACACGTTAGACAATAAATAATTAAATATTCGGAGAGTTTGCACAGCGAAGAAAATCCCATATTTTAATTTTGAGAGTGAGAGAGTATATCTACAGTTATCGACCACTGTGACTACTAAATTCTATGTGTTCATTTGACAGATGACCTTTTTCACTGTCTATTTCTGTGTTGATAATAAAACTGCTCATAAAAAGGTCACTTCCACTTCCACAAACTTCCCTAAAATGACAGAGCGTGACAGGGTTACTGACCCTCCTGCAGTAGAAGTCCCAGGTAGAGGGTGGCCAGATGTTCCTCGTCCACTGTCACATTGATCTCCAGGTCACTGAGCAGCTCCGGGTCTAGCCAGAAGGACTGATCGCACAGGAAGTTCTCCAAGCAGCGAGCCACGTAACCTGGGACGGAGCATGTGCAACTCAGATATAAGTGTTACCAATACTCCTGTTGTTCATATCACTGCATCCTGAACAACAAAACCTTGTAATACAACTATGATGATAATGACGCATAGAAATTGTAGAATAAGAGCAGAAATAAGAAAAAAGGTATAAAACAAAGAGCCATTCATGTGTTGTTAAAGCATATAAATACTCATAAAAAGATTCAAAGTTTATGTTTTTCTTTACAACATAAATTATTCAAAAGAAGCAAAATCAAAGTTAAAGTCTCCCTCCACTCAAAAATATATTTTAGTCCATTTTCCTACAATTGGATGTTTCAGCTTCACTGTACAGAATCATGTTTGTGCACAGTTTACACTTTCAGCAGATGAATGTGAAAACAGCTTTCTAGTGTCAAAGTTTCTCTGTGCTAAATGAAAATCTGATTTTAAGGGGTGGGGCAACAAGCATGATTTGTGACATCACAACTAGTTTGGAAGTCAGTCCTTGTCTAATTTGCAACTTATGCAAGTGAAATGTAGAAACTTTAAGCTGCAAGTCCACATATAGTGAAAATGTACTGGGAGATATCTTGTGTCCGGCAGGAAAACTTTAGAAATAACCAAAATTTGCATATTCATAGATTCTGGAATTTTAATGAGGTAGAAGGAGTAGATGCCCTTTTAGTGAGTTTAATGTGTAAATTATACTTTTTACAGAAAAACAAATATATTAAACTCACATTATTGTTCCAGAGAGACTATTTGTATATATGTCTTAATACATGTCTGGAGGGGATCTTTAAAGTTGAAAGTCCTAAGAGTATTTTCTGTCTTTTTAAGTTTAACACTCAAAAACTCAACCAGCATTCTGCTTCTCTGTGGCTGTGGTTTGTTCAGTTATGAGTGACATCGGCCCGGCAACATAACCAAACAACTGCCACCAGATTCTGATTCAAATGTGTCCACGTAGGGCCTGATTTAGAAAATATGATTTCAGGACTTTAAAGATATATAAAGTTATAGTTTCTTACCTAATGCTAGGTAAGTTGAAAACTTCCAGATTTCCTCCACAGTCTTGAATGTGAGTACGAAGGTATCCTTCTCAGCGTGGACAGACACCAGACGTGCAGACAAGTCCTGCAGAAACAAAGTCTCATGTCTCAGTAACAGAAGATCCATCAGGTGCACAATACATATACAGGATACTATATCATATTGCACCTTACGGACTCTCATCACATCTTAATGCATGTTGTTCGTCGTTAAGTTATGAGAAGGTCCGAGTAGTGCAGTAATGTCTGTGTAATTCTGCAGTGTCAGGTCTGACTCACTTTAAAGAGCTGGATGACGTCTTGGCTGTTGCTCTCCACGACTCTGAGCCGCGTGCGCAGCGCCTCCTGCAGGGCCCGGTCGGGATCCACATTGGAGCGCCTCCGCCCAGTGAACAACAGCACAATTTCTAGACAAAAGAAAAGAAGAATGCTGTGATTAACCACTCTTAGATTCAGTTGTTTCTTCTAGTCGAATAAAGAAATATGCACAAATCCAATGCAAATGAGCTGAGAATGCGAGTTAGTTCAGAGAACAGACAGAGAGGACTTATCATCCATTGTCTGATGAATTAGCGAATAAAGGAGACACAATAATTATGTCTTCTTTTATTGGCTAATTCTGGCAAACTTACATGAATAAGTTGTATTTCTGGTTGAAGCCACCAAATAAAAGGGAAAACACATTAAAACGAGACAGAAATTAAGTATCTGTTCTCTACAAACAAGAGAGACAAAACTTTCAAGAGTTCATTAAAGATTTTCTACAGGAGCTCATATTTCAGCGAGACGCTCCGTGAGCACAATGTTTGTCCCTGGAGGAATAACAAAGCTATTAGGGCCTCTTATTGGACGCTCAGTGTGGCCATTTAAATCCATTTGAGAGGAAGAACCTGGGGGAATGTGATGGATGGAGCTAGAATGCTGAGTGAGTAAAACATTAGTAGACAGAGAGATGTGCCTCATCAGTATGCATAAATATTATGTATGGGGAAATGCTTCTGCATATATAAGATAACAAGTTTAGACCGGCTAAGGTAAAGGCTAATTTTTTCTGGAGCAACATACTACGAACGAGGTAGTGGACGGGGGCGAAAGCATCAGTAAATTTACCTGGGGAGAACTTTTCTCCCAGTGACACAGTACTTCCTCTAAGGAAAGCCTCTTTCTTCTTCCAGTAGCTGTCAGGCTCCACCCCTCCTTCACCTGATTCCACCAGTGGACCATCCTCCTCCTCACCTGCACCTAAAAGATAAAAAAAAAAAAAAAAAAAAAAAAAAAAAGCAGCTGGATTAAGTTTAGATTATCATCTTTTCTGATGCAACGAAAAAAATGAGCGCGTACGTGACTTTTAAGATAGAAAACTCAATCCAGTGGTGGTTAAGTCAGTATTTCCCAAACAGCTTATTGTATTTAGGGTTTTTGTGTGATAAAGATAGGTCTGTATGCAAAAACAGTTTTATCCAAAGGGTCATCAAAAGGGCTGTTCAAACCAAGCTGTAATTACAATGCAAGTCTCAGACTGTCGGGGAAATTTAACTGGAAATGCTACCAGCTGACAAAAGATGGAAATCACTGTTTTTCCATTTAAGAAAACACATCTGCGTTAGTATGTAGTCATACGGTGTAGGCTGAACATGAATTTGAGCAGTGGTTCCCAACTGTCTTTAGTCAGATGAACTCAGATGAACTCAAATACTCCTTCCTCGACACCACCCACATTCCAAATGTGATCATTTCATCTCATTTTAAACTGGATGTTGGATACTAATAATAATATTGTATTGGATGTTCTTTTATAAGGCAAAGAAAGCTAAGTTTGTTTGCATAGCACACTTCATACACAAAGGAAATTAAACATGTTTTACATCAAGAAAAGAAAAGAAAAAACTGTATAAAATGCAAATTCAAATAATAGCATACTCTTTAAGGGAAATTAGAGACATAATTGCAGGATTAAAGGGAAAGGTGGATGAGTAGGTTATTTAAGGTCTAGTCAAAGGCAGTGCAGATGACACAAGTTAACAACATGGATTTAAATGTTCATAAGAGTTCAAAAGAGTTCATATGGACTGTCAGAGATGTTTTTGGTCCTAAGCCAGGCAACTAAACTGTCAATTTAGGTTGGTTTAGTCAAGTAAGCATTCATACTACAGTATGTAGAGTGGCAGAGGCTATATATTCATTACTTTAATCTATCTATTTAACCATTTATCCATTATGTCTAGCCTCTTCCACCATTTATCCAAACCTTTAAGCTAACAGTTTAACCAACTGTTTATCCATTACTTTCACTTTTTCACCATTTATTTCAAACCTTTTAGCCAACTGTTTATTTTTCTCAATTTTTCCAAACCTTTTAGCTAATCTTTTTCTTTCTTTCTTTTTTGCTCAGCTAGTTTATCCATTACTTTTAGCCTTTTTTACCATTCATCCAGACATTTTAGCTTGCTTGCATTTTGCTTAGTAACTAGTTTTTACATGCTCTGAGTCACAACATGCATTCTTTAGATGTTGAAGCATACTCACTAGGCCCATGTGTGTGTATTATAATAACCAAATTCTTTAGTTTTTTAATTAGTTGACCTACTCAACAGAACCACATGCCCACCCTGGCAACTGGCAACAGTAAAAGTACCCCTGGTTGGGAATCACTGACTTTGAGAAGTTGGTAAGTGAAGACATGACCAGGATCTTAATAGTTTTTAAGCCTATAAATAAAAGCCAGATGGATGCATATAATAGCTGGCTGTTGCAGTAGTGGTGACGGGCTTCCTCTGGTTTGTTCCATTGTGCAGAGAGGATGTCCCCAACACTTCCTCAGTTTGCGACCACACAGACAGCAGCACAGCTAAAATGAGCCTCACGATGTTGTTTGCGCTCCAAACTAATAGAGTATTTACATAATGTGATTTCAGATTGATAACGGTATTAAAAGCACAATAGTCTACCTTGAGTCATGATGTCATTTCCTGAGAAGTGCTCATTTGCTCCCCCGAGAGTGTACGGCGGTTCCCTCCAAAGAGCATCCAGCTCAGCAGGCGAGATGTCTGTCAAAAAAAAAAAAAAAAAAAAAAAGGAAACAAATCACTTCATGGACCTAAACGTGCAAAAGCACATTCACTTCCCTTAAAGGTGCAGTAAGCAATTCCAGAGAAAGAAAGCTGGTTGATGAAACTCATTCCAGTGTTGTCAAAGACTGACTGATTGTTGGGTCTGAAACTCAACAATCAACTGTTTTTCTCCAGAATTGCTTACTCCACCTTTAGTGCTCCCTTGTAGCCCATTGCAGTAATCATCAACTTCTTAAAAGGTTTTTTTTTATATACAGCTCAAACTGCATATGAATGTAACTTAAAGGAACAGTTTGTCTTTTTGAGCAATATACATATTTGCTTCCTTGCCGAGGGTAAGATGAGAAGATTGATACTGCTCTCATGTGTGTACAGTAGATTGAGCCAGCAACCAGTGACCTTAGCTTAGCATAAAGACTAGCCTGCCGACAGTAAAAACAACACGCTATTGTAAAAACCGTGGATTATGTGCTGGGCAGAGTCTATGTGAAATTACTGCTCCTGGCCGAGAAATAGTCTGGCAAAGAAGCCCCTGTAAAAAGGCAATCGTAATTTTCACACTTAGGTTTTTGTGTGGATTAAACAAACAAGATATAATGTGTAAGTCAGCGAGCTTTCGAGGTGCTTGTATTGCTAGCATCAAGGCTAGCCCATTCTCATTCCCAGCTCATCAAATACAGACGTATTGTCACCACTCCTTGGTGTCTGCATCTAGAGAAATTGGGGTGGATGTATGGCTAACTAACAAACACAGGACTTTCAACCAGGGTTCGTGTCCACTGAGAAAACCAGAAGGTTATTAAAAGTTTTAAGGTGCAAGTGTCACATGACGTACATAACATATCATACTTATTGTAACCCCAAACATGGACTCAGTTTGAACCAGAACCCAAGTAGTTTTTGTGTCTAAACCTACCCAAACTGTGCCCATTACACAACGTGAACCACATGCTAAAAAGGCTCTCTGGCAGAGTCTCATTCAGCCGCTAAAGGGTACCATGTGCACCCTGCATAATGTCAGTATTTGATGAGTTGGGATGAGAACGGTTGAATCTTCTCATCTTGGCAAGAAAGTAAAATACACATATATTTTTAAGGGATTCTTGGGAGGGTTTGGGGGGGATGGGGCGTTGGGTAATGTCACTGGGGGAGATGGGTGCAGCAGTTGCCAGGTTCAAGCCACTGGGTTAGTGTGAGGCGTTATCGGGGTTGTTTAGGGAATAAAATGACGTCAAATACACACAGGCCCTGCTGGGACAATCAGCTGCTCTGACATCACAAAAACCTCGAGGCTCACACAGCTGCCCTGCCCCTGACTCCTCCGCTTATATGCCAGCACAGTCACATGTTTCCAGACATACAGTCAGACACCATTTAAAATGAAAAGGGAACATAGTGTTAACCAAATAGTGACAAAAAAAGTGATCATTTTCATTGAAATGACACTTTTCCTCCATGCTTTGTCAGTGCAAAAACACAACAGAACAGTATTATCTTGATGCAACACAACAACACAATTGGGCAGCAACACAATACGACATGACATTAGGCCGAAGAGGACAAAAGGCTTTTCTTGTCCATCCTACAACACAGAGCACAGTTAGCACCAACAGGACCGCTTGAGTCAACACAAGCACAGTCATGCTGCTACAGGACAGAGACACACCATGCCCTGGTTACCTTCTTGGCTAAGTGTGTTACCCATGTTGTGTGTTATAGACCTATGCTGCTGTCTGTGTGAGTGTGGCAGTCCGTCTCATGACGGGACAGCAGAGTGCGGGCTGGGACAGACCTGTGAAGGAGGAGAGGCAGACTTTGATGAGCGGTCCACAGCAGGAGGAGTTGAGCAGCGGTCCGCAGCAACAAGACGCCATCTGGCCCAAGAGCCGGCAGCTCCCAGAGATCAATGCCATCCCATCAGTCCCCCCCCCCAGCCTCTTTAACAACAACTCACTCTCTTCCTCTCTGGTGAGCAAGCCCCGCTTCCCTTCCTATTTCTGTGCTCCCTTTCCTGTCCTGTTCACTCTGTCCTGTCTTTCTGCCAGTTATACAGTTTACTGTCCCTCTGCAAGCCTTATCTCGTCTTCTTCTCTATCTGTCTGGGTCTGCTTCTCTTTGTAATCCCTCTGTCTCTGGCTGTCTCCATCTCCCTCCTCCCACCAGCCTCCCTCTCTCTCTTCAGTTGCTGCCCAGTCAGTCAGTGAATGCACAAAGCACTCTCTGCGATTGCTGGTATGAGTGTGTGGGGGGCAGGCCTCAGTGAGAGTTTCCCCACAGTATGTATGTGTGTGTCCAGGTCAGTGAAAATATGCACAGAATGTGTGTCACACACACAAGACAATGTGCGTGTCTTTTGTGTGTTTTGCTGGGAAGATGTATTGCTGAGCCACTGTAAGGCAATGCCATACAGGGACGGGCTGCAAGGTCACAGTGAGGAGGGAGGTGAGAGTTACCCAGTGGCACAGATCAAGGATCAGTTTATCCACATCACACAGTTCAACACAACCCTGCTCTCTGCCATCAGACACACGATATGACATGAGCACAGCAGGACGACATCATCCAGCACTGTAAGGTCACCATGAAGAAGAGAGGATGGAGTTTGGATGGTGGCATATGGCATTGAGTCCATGCTGGTTCTCACTATTCAAGGCTTTATTATTATATAGACACTAAAGAGATAGTTTGGATTATTTATAACCTATATATATTATTTTATAACATCGCAGGACATCAAATACCAACTTTTGGGGTTGGTAAAGCATTACAAAATAATGAGAAAATAAGGAAAAAGAGACAGAGGGCAGGTTCTCTACAGATACAGCCACCTCATCACACTCTAGAGAAGTGGTTCCCCAACCTTTTCAGGCATGCCCCCCTTCAGAAGCTGATAAAAGTTCACACACACCCCCACAAACCATTTTTTTAGCAATCATTTTTTAAGAAAAATGTTGCACATTGTACCTTTAACCCAGTGTTTCCCAATCCTGGTCCTCAGGCCCCCCTGCCCTGCATGTTTTAGGTGTTTCCCTGCTCCAGCACACCTGATTCAGATGATCAGCTCATCATCAAGCCTCTACAGAAGCCTGATAACAACCTGATCATCTGAATCAGGTGTGTTGGAGCAGGGAAACACCTAAAACATGCAGGGCAGGGGGGCCTGAGGACCAGGATTGGGAAACACTGCTTTAACCTAACTTGGTTTTCTGTGGTGCACCTTTTTTAAGTGGCTAAAAAAGCCTTTTGTTGCTGATCCTGTCCGCAGCAACACATTGCTTAGCTTCCATGATGGTACTTTTGTTCAGTTTAGTTCATTTGATTTATAGAAGGACAGTGAACAATGACATTCATCACTTTCAAGAAATGAAAACATGGTTGCACCAGATTTAGCGAGACGCTAATATCCATCAGTAGTCCTTCATAACAAGTAGATGCAATAAATAAGATGCAAAGTGCAATACAGACTACAGTAAATGCAGGTGCCAAACATAATAAAGACAGTAGGTACACACTGCACAGTACAAAATACAATATGAAATGCACAATAACTACCTTATCAAGTGACCAGGTTACCAGTGCAGGTGCCTTACATAATAAAAACATATAGTCCAGTACAAAATACAGTAGCATGCTCCTCACTGCTTCTCCTAACAGCGATCTAGTGTAGGTAAAGCAGTGACTATCAATAAGTTAATGATCCAAACTATCCCTTTACAGAAGGGTTTGTATACTACAAACTGTGTCGTCTGGGAAGGCCCGAATCATTGACCTCATGTGACCCATCATCGCCTGAGCAGACAGACTCCCTTCCTTTTCTTTTGAGTTCTTTAGAACACACACAGTGTGTACTTTGATGGAGGTAAACTGGTGTAACTGGCCAATAATGCTGTGGCACAATGTGTCAACTCAGGCAGTAATGAAATGTCCCCCTAGTGCCATATTTTAAAGCTGTTTTGTTGTGTTGCTCCTGATCTGTGTGCACTATAATAATAATATGTCACTGAACTACTGTAGCAAACAAAAAAAAAGAAAAGAAAAAGGCTGCGTTAAATCATTCCAAGGGACTTCTTCTATCTTGTAAGGCGTCCTTGGCTGACAAAAAAAAGAGAACTTCTGTATCAGAGAACAGATATCACACTGACTTGCACACTGAATTTCAAGGTTTATTAATTTACTGTCTATATTAACAGAAATGGAATTTGGATGAAAGACACTATAGAAATAAAATACTGTGGATAAGTCAATTGGAAAGTTGAAGATACCTTATTTTTGTATTTTTGGGATGATGTCAGACTCAGCGTTTCCCCACAGATTTCTGCTCAGGAGCTCTAATTGATGTAACTGATCACTGATGTAATATTAAACTGCACTTTAATATTGTACTTCCATAAAACTGGGTGAGCTTTTGAGAAACAGTTTACCATAGTCAAAAATGAAGTGGCCTCTTGTGTGAGTCATACCCCCACAGCCCTGGATCCTACATTTCCCACAATGCAACCTGATAGCATCTTTCATTAGACCCTCCTTGCCTAATAAATTCCCGGATCTTTCAAACTCCACACCCAAAGTTTGCAACTCAAAGTGAAACTGGAGGCCATACAAGACATTACTCACTTTTGGGAGAATTTGACTTTTTTTTTTCATGCTCGCTAAGTGTGAAATAAACTCAACTGGATCCTCTGATTTAAAAAAAAAAAAACGCAGCCCATTTTGACATGTAGAGTAAACACAGGTGTTACCACTGATACTAATTAAGGTCCCGTTCCATTCAGGTCAAACAGAGTCAGGACCTTAATTAGCATCACTAGTAACACCTGTGTTTACCCTCCTATTTCATATCAGTATGGCTGCCGTGAAAAAGCTCTATTGAAGGCCAGTTTATGAATACTTCACTTAGTTAATAATACACAGAGGAAGGGCAAATCAACTGATGTGGTGATGGAAACACTTTGGTGCAGATTTGTAATGATCACCCCAGGGATCAATATTTCTGATTCTGATTCTGATCATCATGGAAAACAATTCCGTGAAGTTTCCTCCCCCTTTGCGTCCTGATTGTTCCGCTGCGTGAACATGCTGGAGACAAAGGGGCTGATATCCTTGTCTGAGACCAGTCTCTTCATCTTGTTTATGTGGCGGCTGAACGGTCATGATTAAATCTGTGCATGTGTATCTTGTGAGGCAGAAATCTGTAAACAGGCCGGAGGCGTGTCGGAGCATATCCTGACACTCTTTAGCCTCCACTGTTTGTTTCTCATAGTGCAACAGATTCTGCCTAATCTAATAGCCTGTTCAAGGCTGATATGTGTGGTCACATGCTAGGCCTTTGTTAGCACCAGCAGCTGCACAAGGGGCAGCGAGTTGTCCCCAGTTACATCCACTTTAAAACACACAGAGGATTGTGATCTTGACTGTCAATAAAAAACAATGTAATCTGTGCTCGGTTGCACAAACTACCTTAAGTTTCAAACTTATATTTGTCTCTATCAAAATATTTCCCTAAGCTGTGGATTTCACCTGGGAGTGTTACATTGCATTGCATTGCTTTCACTGCAGTTACAGTCACAATACACAGCATGTGTGCACTTCAGTTACCATGGTTACACTTCACTGACATCATTCTTTAATATTACTTGAAAGAATTGCGCTGCGTCTGAAGTCATATGCACTACATACCCAAAATGTGTACAACTGTTCAGCATTTTGGCTGCGCTGCTCAGGGTTTATCATATTCACATAACCATGGTAACCCGTGACAATGACAACTAATTGAAAAAATATTTTAAGTCTAACAAAGTGAAATTTCTTAGATTTAAACCGAGGCATTATTGATGTTGCACTGAGCTGCCTTGGTTGCTGCCTGCTTTTTTCTGTTGTTAGCCTGTGTTAGCCAGCTTCTCCAAAATGGATAACAAAGAGAACACAAACAGAAGCCAAACTGGAGAGAAGATGGGAATGCTTTTCTCAAAGAATATGGAAAGCTCAAGCACATAATCTTGAATAAATTTAACCCAGCCAGAACAAATAGACGTGGCAAGAAGTAGCTGAAAAAAATAAATGTGAGAAATCTGTTGTGGTACCAACTGTAGATGAAATGATGAAGATATGAAAATATGACTGTGACAACATGAAAGAAACATCAACAGGCATCAACAAAGACTAGTGAGTTTCAATAAAACAGTACAGATAACCTTAATATATGAGACAGAATTATGTTTGGCGAGCCAGTGACAGAGTTTCTGGGGCTAACGTCAAATCTATACTCTCTAACAAGCTTCTCATTGCTTATGGTGTCCAGTGGGTTTTATCTGTCCCAAAAATACATCTTGGTATATCCTCCTCTTCTCTTGTTTTATATTATACAAATTATTTCACTTCAAATTATGGGATGTCTCACATCAAAACAATAACAACAGACATAGTTTGATGATGCTGTTAGGTGTTGTGGAATCATGGGAGTTGTTTGCTTCACTGTTAAACAACCATCATCATCAACCATGCTGAAAATCTATCTGACACAGCTGAGGCAGAAATCACATTCATGGACGAGGTAATACAAAAATTGTATTAATGTTACGCTTAGTCAATTTTGCCAGCTTTCTTCCTCACTCTCTGACATCTCGGACAAGCAACTAGCCAATAGCTAGCAACAAATAGTAGGAAACGCACCATTACCTTCAATAAATTACGGTTTTTTTATGTTTTAACACTGCTGGAAACATTTGGGATAATGTCAGTACACAACCCAACAAAAAATATAACATTTGTTGAGTGTTTTTTGACATTTTAATTTGGAAATGTTACATATTATAGCTTTAATAAACTGTCATGGGTACCAGAAATTTTCTGAGGAAAATGGTTGAGGACCTTTCAGCAATGCATAAGGAAATACTTAAGTAGATAAGGGTAAACACTAAGGGTTTTCCCTTAAAACATCCTAAGGAAATCCTTATTGTGATTTTATGCAACTCATCTTTATAAGGCATCCTTAGATGTAAAGATGTTCAAGGAAACCTTAGCTTAAGTGTTTTATGTAACCAGGCACTGATTTCTGGTGTTGCTGTATACAGAGAACACCTGTTGATCTCTCTATTGTCTCCTGGCAGCTGGAGTGACAAACCTCCTCTTCCTCTGAATGATGGCACACTGTGGGCACCGTTACCAAAGTCTCATAAACACTACACATGATTAAAGGCAACGTTAAGCCACAAACACAGTACACATTGCCTGTAATGACGGGGGTTGATGAGTCCAGTGACCACATACCGTAAATGACCCCCACACAGTCTGAAACCACAGGAAAAGCCTGGACTGCAATTGTGACACTCTGCAGTCCATGACAATAGCATTCAGCCTAATAAGAAACACATGGTGTCAGCAGTGTCGGGCTGCGTTCACATGCATGACAAGCAGGGGTTGTTTGAGGTGTTTGTCACTGTGTATGTGTGTGTATATGTGTGTGTGTGTGTGTACAATCAGGGTCTGTAGATTTGGAAAATGCGGTACAGGAGTTAGCAGTCAGTAATATGAGACAGGGGCTATGGGGCTCTAAGTTTAGACTAACCCCCTGTTAGCTCACTCACATGCCTGTGTGTCTAAGACAGAACTCCCTGCAGGGAGATTCCCACACTGTTGCACAGCTTCATTTGTATTACACTGAAACAAACATAATTTCAAACTTGCCAGGCTTTGTGGAGAGATCAGCTTTATTTCCACAATATGACATTCTTTCTTTCATAAGGAGGCTTAAGATTGTCACGTACAAGTCATTTTTTCTGCTCTTCAGGTGACTTTGGAAGCATTTACATGTATTATCAGGTACAGAGTAAGGAACTGCAATCACTATATGACAGTTACAACTCATTTAAAGCTTTACTGTCCATCCTACAGCCTGAGAACTTTATGGTTCTGTGACTTAGCACAAAGTACAGCAGTGTTCAACCAGCTAAAGACAAGAAAGTTACACTCAGGGAGCAGTTAGTCATATTAAAAGCAGAAAAACAGCTCTTACCTCTGTGTTGCTGCCAGCTCTCCCCTCTCAATTCATTCCTCATGTGCGTGGCAGAATGTGTGTGTGTATCTAAGTATCTGTGTGTGTGTATGTTTCACCATTTAACTGGCGAATGGCATCTCATGACAGCTGCAGAAACTGTCGTCATTCTCCACTGTCAGCTCAAAAAGCGCAGGAGCAGAGAAGCAGAAAAAAGAAAGTGTGTAAGTGAGTCTGAGTGTGTGTGTGTGTGTGTGTGTGTGTGTGTGTGTGTGTGCCTTTGAGCGCTACAGAGGCTATCCCAGACGGCATGTCACACTGACTAAGGAGGAAGTTTTTTTTTTTTTTTTTGCTGTAAACTCCTCCCATCACTTCTCTGGGACAAGGGTACAGCCTCCCCCGTTCTCTCTCTGTTTTTCCCTCACTCACCCCTATCTACACACACACACACACACACAAACACACTCTTCCTCTCTGTCAAAACTTGAAAACTTATAAGCCCAAAAGAAGATTGAAGCAATGAAAAGAGGTCACATTATAATTACATCTTAAAAGCTATTAAATCCTGGCAATTACACTGTAAAACTCATGATTTCAAGGCAGCTGCCTATACTAAAATTTTTTTAGTTTTGAAAACTCAAAAATTCAACCTAATCTTTTGCTGAGATAAACTCAAAGATGCAAGTTTATCTAGAGAATAAGTTTAGAAACCAGAAACAATAACATAAAATAAAACAAAAGTTTTCAAAAACTGCTGTGAATCTGATTTGTTACTATTTTGATTTGGTTGCAATTCAAAATATCCATCCATCGTCCGTGACCGCTTATCCTGACGGCTGGAGCCTATCCCAGCTGACACTGGCCGAGGGTGGGTACACCCTGAACAAGTCGCCAGTTCATTGCAGGGCTAACATATAGAGACAAACAACCACTCGCGCTCACATTCACACCTATGGGAAAGTTAGAGTTATAAATTAACCTATTATGCTGCATGTCTTTGTACTGTGGGAAGAGGCTGGAGTACCCAGACAGAACCCACGGGGACACGAGGAGAACAGCTCCACACAGAAGGGTCCTGCCCCAGCCATTAACTCCCCCAGCTGGGGGATTCAAACTCAGAGCCTTCTTGCTATGAGGCGACGGAGCTAACCACTGCACCACCGTGCCTCCCGAACTGAAAATATTAAAGGCGCAATATGTAAAAATTGCTCATCCAAAAAGGAGTACTGCCCTTTAAGCGAGTTGGAGCCATCAAAGTTATATTAAATAGGTTGAAAACTTATTGAAAACACAGTCTATGGTTGAAGCGAGTTGTTTTCCCCTGCCCCCTCCTCCTCAGACTCAAGGATGCTCAGGCAGGCTGCAAGAAAATGGGAGTGCAAGACGAGTGCAACATTGTGACCTGACAATAACAAGCGATGACAAGTCCTGCACTGTAAGTTGATCAGCTGTATATAACTGTCAGTTGTCTGTTGATGTAAAATTAAAACTGTTATCCTGAAAACAAACAGAAAACAAGTTCACTGAGTTATTGCCTTTCTGCCTGCCAGACTCAAATTAACATATTGCTCAATTTAGTCGTTATAAACATCTACTTCTTACAAAAGATTATTAATGATTTGTCACCACTCATAAATTTACTCATTCATTCATTGAATTTCAAAGGAGGACACCAGTGCTGTAGTGAGTATTTCAACTTGGCATGTTTCCTTAATCTCTGATGACACATCATAGTCATTTTATGGTAAATCACAGTAAATATATTGCAGATTTCTCCTTTAAATTATTGAACATGATTCGATTCACTTCAATGAATTTTTGAAATTCAATTTTTGTGGGTTTCTAATACTCGAAGATTCATGTTTGTCTAAAAAGGAAAAGTAAATTATCACAACAAAACTTTATTAACTTAAAAAAAAATCCAAAACCTTAAGAAATAAACCTAAAGAATAAAAAGGTAATTTGCCTTGAAATGCAGTTTTCCTCAATTTTTTTTACACTGCAGGTGACACCTCTTCTCCATTTACCATCACAAAAGTACAATAAGCAGCGGCCTGTTTCCTCATTCTACAACACCAGTTACACCAGTTTGGTTTGACGCACCCACAGTCAGAAGATGACAGGAGATTAAGGGCACAAACAATCAGCTGGTTTGGATTGTTGGCTTCATACCTGACAAATCACCTCAAAGTCCTGCCCATCAGCTCTCTCTCACACTGGCAGCATTCCTCTGAGTGTAACGTACTGCCTGGAAATGTGAAGTATTTACCCTCAAGTGCTACATAACAATGCAAAGTGACCTCTTGTTATCATTTTTTCACTTTCTGGGTCATGCCCATCCCTATCTGTATGAGGGGAGATAACAATCCCCCGCACGGCCCTGCGTTGCTTTGGTTTCTTTAGGGTTTTTTTTTTTTTCTTTTTTTCCTCTGCTTAGTTAAATATAAACTCTGGAACTGATTGTGTGTCCCCAGCCCCCAGCGCACCATGACAAAGTCACCCTGAACACAGAATATCAGCCCAGCGCTGCACATGTGATCATGCAATTGGCTATGCAAGGCTGCAGGACACAGACCATTTATTCTGCTCTGTTTGCAAAAGTGTGTGTGTGTGAGGCAGAGAAAGAGAGGGAATGTGGGTGTATTGAATGGCAACAAATTAGAAATAGGCAGGAATGGGTGGAGATATCAGCGTAGCGTTACAGGGTGGATGGTAGACTGTGTGTGTGTGTGTGTACTTTCCCCTGGCCATGTGGTTGGACAAAGGGCAAGGATTGTGAGGGTTAGTGAAGAATGCAGCATATTGCTGATCAGTGCTACTGATAGTGGGCACATGGCCTGAATGTGACTGACAAAACAAAAGACACCATCACCTCCAATGGAAAAGCACTGAGGGGATGATCAGGCCGCACAATGTGACAACACATCAGGACCAGTGGTGGATTCAGGCTGTCTGAGGGCCAGGGCTGAAAAAAAAAAAGAAAAAAAAAGGGAACCAGCTGTGTTCAGTGGGGCACCAGTGCAGAGAAATCCATTTGCATTTATGGTGAAACAGCTCCCATTCCTGGTTTAGATTAGAATTGTTTTATTATGTGATTTAAAGTACAACAAGTACTACACCTCTGTAATAAAACACACAGGCAACTATTATCTATTTAACCATTTAAAGGCACGTAGAGAGGCCTGTAGGGCAGCCTGTGGCACCGCATCATGTTTTCTTCTCTGAGAGGGCAGCCTAGAAGGGATTTTAGCAGTTTTGTCCACTGCAAGGCACCCAAGAAGGCATTTTTATCATATTTTGTCCAACGAAATTATCCCCTAAAGAGCATTTTATTGTGTTTCTTCCACTGGAGGGGCACCTTTAAGAGAATTTTATCATATTTTGTCCACTGGAAGGCACCCTAGAAAGCATTTTACCATGTTTTCACCACTGTAGGGGTATCCCAGAGGCCATTTTATCATATTTTGTCCACTGGAAGGCACCTTAGAAGGCATTTTATCATGTTTTCCGCACTGGAAGGGTATCCTAGAGGGTATTTTATTGCATTTTGTACACTGGAAGGCACCCTAGAGGGCATTTTATCATGAATTGTCCACTAGAAGGGCAGCCTAGAGGGCATTTTATCCCGTTTTATTAATTATAGGGATATCTAAGAGGGCTCTTTTGCAGCAGTTTTTCAAACATGTGGGTACCACAGCTTAAGACTGCAACAAAAACTTGATAATGTCTCTGCCGCTCATAAAAAACTGCTCGGCCTGCTTAAGGAAACTGTTTCCATCTGAAGGAGCAGAGTGATGTCAACAGTGAGCAGGCTTATTCCAGTAACACCACACACCAGGGGAAGTTTGCCTTTATTGTTGATTAGGGGGCAACGGGTGCCTGTGCGGACAGTGACAACAGCGTGTTGACCTGACGCCCTCCTGCCCCGCTGCCTTCAGAGCGCAGGAAGGCCACCTTCCTGTTTTTCTGCCCCGTCAGAGCGGAGGACAAAAAGCACAACGCAGGATTGACACAGGAGCATGATCAGCACCCGAAACACGTCAGGCCCACAGGGCAGCCACCTCATGTCACACCCACCCACACCCTGATGAAGATGGTGCATTTAAGTCAATCATTATCCTTCATTACTGTGAATTACACTGTAAAACATCAGACAGGAATGTGGTGGAATCAACTAATATTTTCTCATTAAACCTTTTGAAATGATGAGTTGAATGAATGAGCTGAACAGAGTTCAATCAACTTATTAAATTAAGTTTATAAAGAAACATAATTTGCACATTAGCAGACTTCACAGCATGCATTGTTTGAGAATTAAAACCCTCCTGAGGCACTTGTGGTAGCTTATTTTCACAATAATGGAAACACTGCACCCATGTTTTCTCAAGTACAACTGAGTTAATATCAAGTTTATTTGACTGAGAAGTTTATTTGTCTTGAATCATTACAAAATTACCTCAACTTGCCTTTTCAAATTCAGCCAACTTAAAATTTTAAGGCGACTCAAACACTTACTTTTTTAAGTTCAATACAATACAATAACGCTTCATTTTTACAGTGTAGATTATGATTTAAGTTTTCTGGACAGTGAAAGATGGTCGTTTTACTCCCTGTTCAAACTGCGTGATGGAGTAAAGCAGATTAAAGGACAAAGACAGAACATCTTGTGCAACCACTGAGTTCCAGAACCAAAGAGGTAAGACCGTGCAGGGCAGCAGAGAGAGAGAGACAGAGGGAGTGAGAGGGAGAGAGAGAGGCGCCTCTCACATCCCGCTATTGTCCAGTTTCCTCCAGGCTTCAGAACCAGGGCTTCCTCTGGACACGGCACAAGGCAGTTGGTTATTTTAATAAAAACAGCACACATGCACAGATAGTGAAGCGGGAAGACCGTAACATAACAAAATATTTTCAAGCTTGTCCTGTCAGAGCTGACCCTCTACGGCAGGGATGTCCTGAAACTTCAGTTTAAAGGCCACTGAATTCTACAATATTATCTTCACATATAGAGACCTATATAGTACAGAAATGATATGACATGGCCCCACAAAAACTGCAACAGAAACTCTTTCAACTGTCATTTATAACACATCAGAAGTCCTAAGAAATCTAAGTGGAGGGAAGTACTGAAAAACACTGAAATCTGTGATGTTGTCCATGTTCCAAAATTGATTTATGTCTTTAATCAACCAGAAACTGTGTTTTACGGGAGACATGGAGGTGGATACAGCACAGTGAATGTGCAAAAGGAAATTCTTTACCCTGAGATGGGTCAAAATGACCTTGTGGGCTTGTTTTCTTATTAAATCTTTGTGATGAAAACAAGTTTTGCTTCAAAAGCTAAAATGTTTAAGTTTATGTTCATCATTGGCAGCCAGGAATAATATGAAAGTGCTATTTTAAGTGATATTTAAATAATTTAATATAATTTAATTTAATAAAGTATATTAATCAATGCCAACATTTATATGGATCAGTGCCAATTTTTGTCACCTTGTACACCAGTATAGCGATGTAGATTTAAATTATTATTGTAGAAAACAAAACCGTGGTACCAGGGTATTGTTAAGGAACACTTTTGAACCACCGCTTGGATCTCTTATAACTTTTTTTATGAGTAAACATTGATCAGATTTTCTGTTGTAATTTGGGTGAGTTCACCCCTTTTTTTCCTCTCTCAAATGCCTGTACTTGAAAGACACTTAATATATAATATATATTTTTATGCTATAATATATAATATTATATATATATATGAATATTAATTTATAACATATTAATAATTAGGAGATTTTCCAAAACTTTCTCTTCTGTGATTCCTCAAGACAGTTTTTCTGTCATTATAAATTAATTAATTAATTAATTAATTTGCAATGTGTGTGAGGTTGATCCACACTTTTGGGTAAAATTTATTGTTTCCAGGTGCAGTAAGTTTACATATTGTTTTCTCTGTAGTCTTGAAGTCATTAAATTTCGCTGTAACTGACTTTTTTCCTTTCGTTGTTTCTTCAGTTGCTTTAAAAAGTGATTTGTCTAATGAATGAGAGTGCTGGCAAACAGCGGATGGGTGTTTCACCGTTAGATGGAGATCTTTCCACGTTGATACCAGTGAACCTGCTGACTGCAAACACAACACTGAGCCAGCAGCTCCGCTCTTAATCACACAAAGTCGCGAAGTGTTGAGTGAGATCAGGTAAACTTTACAGACCAGCCAATTATTCTACAACCGAAACAGAGCAGGAGTTTTCTGCGTCAACAGTTTCGCAATTAAGCTCTCCTCCTCTACAGCAGCTCCACCGTAAATAATCCAATTAACTAATTTGCTTACGTGGACTTTCCAGAAGAGGGCGGTGTCATAACAGTTTTAGCAGCGAGCCCAACCTATAACTGCAAGAAACACCAACAAGTCCGTTGATAAAGGCTCTCCACTGTCTTTTAATCGATTTGTTTCAAGTATTCTCTTCAAAGGTCACTGATTTTATTGTTCTGCACAATTTCAAATGACTTGACTGATTGTTAAATTAATTTAAAACGCTTCAGAGAGGATCTTTGTTTCAGGCCTCACCTCGTGTGAGAAATGAATTAAGACTGAGACTAATGACTTTTGAACACTTCACACTTGTCTCAGTGTGATGTAGGCTACTGTGTCCCCAGAGCGTCCACAGCAGCCCACAGTGACGTCGCTGAACCCAGGATAAAAACAGAGAGACGTCAAGTCACCCACACACAGGCGGGGCTACACCGGAAATAAGGCAACCAAACTTTCACAATAAGATCACACACCTTTGTTATCAGTTATTGAAGGGTCCAAATTCAAGGGACATCAGTAGGCTGCCAACTGTTTTTATACAAGGACATGTCATATGAAAGACACAGCCTGTGCTAATACTATATATAGTAATAATATAATAAATAATATAAAGTAATAAATATTACATAGCAGGCTAAAATATAGTAGACAAGTATATTCATGCCATAATTTAACCAAAAAAAATTGAGTTACTAATAATGAAAAAAGGGGAATGTTGCACTGGGTCAAAAGAAATATTGATGATAATGCTCTTTAACAAAATTAATGTTAACATCACATTTGATTCATGTCACTCGCTTAATCCCCTAATAACATTCAAATTGTGAGTTAACCGGAGGAAAGTCATGCAGGCTTACCTCTTCAAATATATTTAATTTGAATAGGGTACTTTTAAATGATTTATTTTATTTTATTTTATTTTATTTTTAGAACCCTTACTTTAACAACAAATGGATGGTTAAATATTTTTAATGAATGTGTAAATTAACTGAAAAGCATGTAACCCTCAAAAATCAAGACCCATTTAATTTTAGATTTAAAAGTGTATGAAATTAAGGTGTTTTTATAGGGTTTAGTTTTAGTCTTTTGGGGAAATCTTACTCTAATAACACCTGCAATGGATAATTAATAGATTTTCCAAATGTATCAAATTAATGTGTAAATTAAGGTAAAAGGGACATACCCCTTAAAATCTATTTAAATCATCCATTTTTGTATTTTTTCTTAAAAACTATCTATATTCCTTATCCTATTTTTTTTTACTATCTATATTCCTTTCTTCATTTTATTATCTATATATTATAGTTTTGTATATATTTGTGTAAAACTGCTCTGTTTTTTTCACTTGATTTGTTTATTAGACTTGTGTTCTGGAAACAGAAATAAAAAAAAATACAATTGTTAATTAGGGGTTCTAAAATTATGTATGGTGTAAGTTTTGTTTTGCCTTTTAAGTAAAGTTTCTCTGGCAATCATACCTTGATGTAGGTAGGCTATTTGATGTATATTGAAGGGTTAATAAAGAATAAATTCAGGGTATTTTATGTGCTTAGTTTTGTAGTAATTTTAACGTTTAGATACAGAAAAAGTAAGCGAGAACTGTCGTGACGAGCACTATGTCGATTTTATTTTGAAAGTGACTTCCGGAACAGGTGTATCTGCGTGTGCGCTGACAGTGTGAGCGGCGCGCGGTGACAGCAGCAGTACACCGCCAGGGAGAGCAGCGCGGAGCGGCGGAGCGGCGGAGCTGAAGGCAGCCAGGAGCGAAAATGTGAAGGTGGAATCTGACTGAGCAGCATTGTGTTGTTACTGCAGCCTGTTTCACTGGAGGAGGAAAAAAAAACACACACACACACACACAGACACACAACAGAGAGAACCGACACTCACACACAGCAACAACAACAGGAGCTTTATCTGGATTTATTTTTATCATCTCTGGAAATATCCTCGCTTTATTTTTATTTTTTATTTTTTCTCTGTTCTGGCTCTGTCCACCTTGTCAGAAATTGACTGGGAGCAGTGTTGCGGAGAGTGGGGAGCATCATTCACGTTCACTGGATATTATTCATTTTTTAATGACACAATTTGGAAGGAGTAAACTGCTCCTCTCGCTTTATGGGATTATTCTCGACGAGGACGCTTTGTTTTAGATAAGAACGCGTTGGGCATCATGAGTTCCAGTGGTAAGTCCATTCTTGCGCGCTTTATCTCTCCACTTGACGCGCAAGGACAATACCTACAGATGAGAGAAAAACTACCATTGAACAATAGTGGGCTGTGTGTGATGGAAGGGACTACAGAAAACTTAAATAAGGCTGAAATCAAGGTTTAACTCCAAAATAACATATTGATTATTTTAATAGCTGCATTAAATTGTGGTTTTAATGTATATTTATGGGAAAAATGATCATGTGACTCTCAACAGACTTGGAGCAGGTTTGGAGGGGATATGAGAGCTAAATATATCTGGAGGTCAAAGCAGCATTTGCCCAGAGTTCATCCATAGAGGAGCATTTTTAGGATTCTTCATCCACACAACAGCTGTTGCTTGGGTCTGTTTCTCCCTTCTTTCATCTTCTTCTCTCCTTCTTCATCTTGTCCACCGCCTCCGCCAGCAGCGTTTGACCTCTCCTGGGAGACCACCCAGGCTCCCAGCTGTCACCTCTTTCGTAAAACTCCACCTGTCCTCTATCACACAGGAGCAGGAGAACCTCCCCCGTGAGCTGCAGGTTTTCTTGACCTGACCGCTGGGTTGGTCTCATGGAGTTTAGTTCGGTGTGATGCAGCACATGACAAATCAGTCTGACAGCCCGAGGGCTCCTGTCACACAGGACTTACCCCAACACCGGCCCAGGGGCTGCCATGATGCTAAGCTGACCTTGTATCAGCTGACTGTGACCCTGATCCTCTGTCAGCTGAATCAGGGCTTTCCCTGTAGGGTTTGCTGGTCAGCTGTGTGTGCATGATGTTCAAGCCTGTGTGTGTGCGTGTTTTTATGTGTGTGTGTGTGTGTGTGCACATGCCTCCTCTTTGTTGTGTTTACAAGTTATCACTGGTTGATTTGCAAAGGCAGACCTCTTGGATCCTAAAGGGAAGATTTTTTTTTTTTTTTTTGGGTGAAATTCCCCCCTTGTCTCTTAGCTGTCAGTTCTCTTCATCACACAATGTAGTGTGATCAGATAGTGTATTATCTGTCAGTGACCTTACCTTCGCCAACACAACATAGTGGTTTTTCATCTGTAAGTTAGTTACTTAACTTTTCACCATTAGCTTGGTACATATTGTTAATAGTAACCAGGGTTTCCCCCAGGTGCATTGCAATCCCGGTGGCGTACTGGGTTCGAGTTGACCCCAAACTTGGCCTAAACATCGGAGAATTTTATTTTTGCGGGACTGTATTTTTAAGATGTTTTTTAGACAGCCGTTACAGTGGGGCAGTTTAGTTAGAAACATAATGATTGGAAATCTCACCAGCGACATCTACTAGTTAAAACGTGAATGCACTATAGAGAGGTGAAGTCCCTCCCCTTCTGGTTCTCCCCTAGTTTAAAAGATTAATTTTACAATTCAGAAAGCGCAATAACGTGGCCCACACGGCCCCTGTCAAAAAATTACTGCACAACGTCCCTAGCTAGCTCGCATCATCATCCTTACACTTGACATAAACAAATAAACTCACCGAAAACATCTTGGCTTTGTCTTTCCACTGTTTCAACAATTACCAACTCTGGTTTGGTCAAAATAAACACTTAATTCACTGCATTAGATGTGAAAATATTCTGTCTCTTCCTCTCTCTGCTGCTTCCCAGATGTCCAATCTCCTTCTCGCTCCTCTCCTGATCTCGTGTGTACACGAAATTTGTGTCCAATGAAAATTTTTTGTCTATAATGAGAGAAAGAGAATAGCAATAGGAAGGAGAATATATCCGTTTACTGGAGCAGACTGCAGTAGTTCTGAATAAATGGGTGTCGCTGTACAAAAGCACAACTTTATTATTTTACTCACTGATTTGGGTGAAACTGGATCATATTTTATGGAGAAATATTTTCTGTTTTCCCCTGTGATGTCCTCCAGCTGCTAAGTTTCAATCCAGTTATTTTATTACAAAGCTTTACTGATGGACAGATAGCTTACACATTGCTAAAGTAGCTAACAGTAACTGTTAGCTGTTAGCTGCCATTAGCAGGCATCAGAACTGGGTTCAGCAGCCTCCCACCTGGGCGAACACAGCCAACAATGAATACAGTACCAAGGTCGATCATGGCGTTTCCTGATGGAAAACCTAGCTTTACTTGTTACTAAAGCTAGCTACCAGCTAACTGGTGTCTGTGTGTGACTCTGCCCCGGGATGCCAGGACCCAAACCCAGCAAGAAAACCATCTTAGTGCTGTAGCCTATTCCCTGTGGACAGAGTGGCCTGCGTTGGCCCCGGATGCTGTTTTGGTCCCTTTCAGGCCGTGTTCACTGGGAGTTCTCAGTCTGGGTCGTAGTCAGCCAATACGTCATTTTCCTTGGACTGCTTTAGCTGCATGGTGGATGGGTGTAACAACAGTGCAAATGGCTACTGTAAACGCCAATCAATGTCTGCAACAAGTCCCTCCCTGGCTGCCTGTTTTTCAGGAAACACGTAACTAATAAGCACTCCGCTAGCCCTTTCATGGCACCTTCAACAATATGTGCCAAGCTAACTGTGAAAAATGAAGTAATCAAATCACTTTATTTATCAGTGGAGGTATGCTACTATAGTGCTGACTCGAAGTAAACAGGTGTGCAACTCGTAACACAGTCACACTGCATTGTGCAAGTAGAGAGTTAGGCCTTCTGAAGTTGATGTGCGCCAGGTACTCCGTGAACTGACAGTGTCATGTGCTCCCTGTCCTCCCTCCGCTGTCCTCCCGTGTCTACAGGAGGAACCAGGTATTACTGCATCATTCATAATCTAGCCCGTCATTGTGTGGCACTACATTATTCATCCAGTGCTCTTAACCCTCTGGTACCGAGCCTTGCCTGACTGCCGGTTCCCTGCGGTGCGTGCCGGGAGTGGTGGAAAATGTGTAGAATTCTTTTGTTAAGCTTCAAAATGCTTTTCTCAGCTGACAGAAGAGGGGGGGAGGAGGAGGTGGAGGAGGAGGAGGAGGAGCGCGTGCATCCAGCTGTGGAGAGCTGTCACACAGGCTCTTATGATTTAAAAGCATGTGCTCAAACAGAAATGAACACACACAAAACACACATATCATCAACACGTCAACCTGTGGTTAGAGCGTTTGCGGTCAATGTGTGAACCTGTATGTCTGCATTTACCCGTTTGTGTGTGTGCGTGTTAGGACTGTCACAGCAGGCAGATGGTGGTGTGACATGTGTCTGTAGTCTGGCTGTAGGCATAAAAACACAGCAGACCTCAGAGATGAGGAATGAACGTCTCCTCTCCTCTCAGTGACCCTTACAGACGCTGTGAGGCTGGCTGTTACTTGATCACTTTGGTTGTAATACTCTGCTTTTAGTTTTAATGATCGTTTAAAAGTTTATGCTTTTGTTGTGTCTGGTTTGTAAATGATCTTCGTCTGACTTTTAATCTTTGCCTCGATTACCCCATGCTGGACTTTGCCAGTGAGCGTTATTTAATGTTACAGTTGCAGGAGTTTTATTAAGAAAAGAGACATTCATCCACTGTGGAAAAGATGAAACCACAAAGTAGTCTACTGAACTGGCATATGACGATGTCCACAGTCCAACATCATGATGGACAATGATATCATTGTTTGTTACAGGGGGGAGGATGGTTATACAAAGTTAACCAGCTAGCTACCCTGAGGAAGCTAAGCAATGGAAAAAAATAGTGCAACAAACTATGGCACAGTAAACACAGGAAGAGTGGCCTGCAGAAAAGAAACACCAATGTAACCAAGCTTGGAAGAAAGGCGTCGTAACAATGAATGGTTTCTCTTTATTTTCCCTCCCACATGTAAAAAACTAAAATTCGCCAAGAACTCATGTCTAACAGAAACTCTGAGGGGACACAGTGGTTGATGACTGTCAGCCATTGCAGTGGACAATAGCATCAAACATTAGCCCAACCCTACAGTTAATGCATCGGGTCTATCCCGAAAATTGTATCAGTCATTAATTGCACGTTTGTGCATGTAAATAATGAATACTGCGCCTTCGATTACTGGTAGCACTATTAGCTAGCTAGCTAGCATCGTCATCTTCATTCAAACTCAGACGAAAACAAAATGAAATTCACCAAAAACGTCTTAGTTCGTCTGGCTAGCTAACATTGCTAACAGTTATTTAAGACACCGAGGTGATTATCAACATGCTCAAAAACACTATACAAACAAATGGAAATAAAATATGGATACAATTGAGTATTCAGATATTTTGCTTTGTGATAGTTGTATCTCCTCTCCTCCTCTCCTCTCCTCTCCTCTCCTCTCCTCTCCTCTCCTCCCCTCCTCTCCTCTCCTCTCCTCCTCCTCCCTCCCTCCCCTCCCTCCTCCCCTCTCCTCTCCTCTCCTCTCCTCTCCTCTCCTCTCCTCTCCCTCTCCTCTCCTCCCTCTCCTCTCCTCCCTCCCTCTCCTCTCCTCTCCTCTCCTCTCCTCTCCTCTCCTCTCCTCTCCTCCATCCCTCCAGTCAGTCCAACATATGTTCCCCTCCACCCTCAACACTCTCAAGGTTTTGGACATGAATGAGCCTGTTAGGTTGTGCTGCGCGCTGTGTTTTCCGCTGCATTGGGTGTGATAGCCCAGAGGCCATCGACACACACAGAGTAATTACACACCGCTCCGACTGTCTGTCTTCATCTTCTGGGCCTTCTATCTCTCATGGTCACTGGGTTTTTGTGTGTGTGTGTGTGTGCATGCGTCTGGTCGGACTCCTATTTTCTGCCTGGCTGGCGGACGATGCAGGACTGTGGGTGTTATCAGGTTAGCTTCTGGTGAAAAGGACCTTGCTTTAACAAATGATGAGAAAGAAATACTGATGTATGATAATTCCCTAGGAGTATAGACACATTTAATATAGTTTCTATGAATTAGGCCAGTTCTGAGATGCAGTGTACGCAGGATGTGTGTTTCAGGGGAGTGATAAAACACATGTTGATCAATATACTGATCATTGAGCTCAGGGACCTGAGGGGATCTGCAGAGCCATACATCAAAGACAGCGCTGACACCTCTCTCTGTCTCTCTCTTTCTCTCTATACAGCAGAAAGTTCTCAAGCATCAGACAAAATACATCCGAAAGGCATTCCCATTTGGGTTTCTTAACTTTAAAGAGACATGCTGCATCTCATGCAACCTAATGATTAAGACGTATGCTTTGAATGCATAATAAGTATGGAACATTTAATTCACTGTTAAAATGCCATTCAAGCATACAAGTTTAATGAGCCATTTTGTAAGGCTTTTTTGTCTCATGTAATGTCTTTGTCTATCAACATTAACATCTTACGTCATCATGCCTGTTCGGTCCTGAAACATCTCAACAGCTGTTGGATGGATTGCCATGAAATTCTTTACAAGGATCTGAAGAAAAGCACTGACTTTAACCACTTTCTTTGGAATTTAACCACCTTACTTTTAATTTAACTACTTTGTTTGCATTTCACTTGTAGCACGCTCCATTATCAAGCAGTACAAATTGGCTGTTAATGAGCCAGGGCGTGTTTGTTAAGTGCTTTTGTGTTGGTTTGTATTTAATGCATTTAAGTGAAACTATCAGACATTTTATTTAACATTTTTCTTATTACTATTGATGCATCTATTGCTGTACCTATGAAAGTTGGTCAGTTAACATTTTTTGGAGGGGGGGTTTTTCCATAAGGTGGAGATTTACTTGCGTACGCGTGACGTCTACCTGCGTATCCTGCATTCATTTGGAGCGTCGGTTGTGCACGTCCTGAGAAATTAATGCTACGTGTCCACAAGATACAATACACACATGAGCGATAGGGGCAGTGTAGGGGCAGAATGCAGGTGACAGGGTCAGGGGTCAGGAGATACATCCCCAGCAACAACAATGATGGAAAGTTTTAAGGACAGGCTTATTGAACAAGCCTGCAACTACCCTCATTTTTTACGACGAATCGTTGACGCTACATCGCAATAAACATGCTGCCACAACAGCTGGCGACAGATAAGTTTAATTCTGGAAGTTGACGTCGAAACATGTTCATGCACAGCAGAAGATGATGGAAAAATAGAACTCCTTTTCTTCTTTCTTTTGTTTTTACGGGTGGTTTATGGTCTGAGTTCTCTGTTATGCCCTCTAGTGGTGTTTTGCAGTAACACGTGTAGGACTAGCAGCCGCGTTGTGAACAGTTCACTTCACTACACAGCTGGTTGTCTATATGAATGCATGGTCGAACAGCAAGTATATATCTGGCCTTACTCTGGCTGGGTTGTGAAGCCCCCTGAGGCAAATACTGATTTGAGATATTGGGCAACAGAAATGAAATTTGACTTGACTTGATCTGAAAAGAACCCCAAATCTCAAATAAATTTAATTAAATGTAATTTAATGTTTACAAATGGATTTCTAGAGACATGTCTGTTTCTTAAAGTACAGCAGAATCAAGCAGATTGATCCACTTGTATCAAGAAATGACACACACATCAAGAGAGGTTTTGAAACAACCTGATTTGCTTTAAACCTGATGTAGTTTGCATCAGAGTGAGTTTTGGCATCAGAGCCTGACTGGAAACGCTTTGAACTGTTCTCATCGTAATTCTGCAAAAGATTGTTTGACCTCAAAAAGAGTGGGTCGCTGATAGAGCAAGGATTCATCCTCTGCCGACCACAGATACAGTTTTGCGGATGGATCAAAGTGCTCTTCGAGGGGAAGTTTTGATTTGCTGATGGTGAAAGACAAAATGTCAGGGACTCCACAAAATCATAATGGCCCTCAAATGGTCCTCTGGGAGCCATGAACATTCATTAAATTTCATGGGAAGTAGTTACTGAGATGCAGTGTCTTGGTCTGAATGAAGAGAATGATCCAGTGACCTACTGACAGTCAGTGTTCTACTTAGGTCCCACCTCTAGAACAGAAAAACACAAGTATAAATACACAGGACAGCACTACTGTAGATTAAACGAAGGATTTTTTTCTGTGCTGTTTCGATGTCAGTTGTATTTTTTGTGTTTTATGGGAGAAATGAGTCGGGGCGACAGGGAGGCGAGCTGTATCATATATGATTCCAGGTCTTCTGCCTCATCTGGTGAGTAGTCCAAACCAGAGCCAAACACCATTTATCACTGCTGCTGCCAGACGCTTTAGTTCAATAACACAGAGAACAAAGGTGGGAGACAAAGATGCACAGATGCAAACACAGATGCGGGATGCACACATGAATATTCAGAGCACACGGTCATGAACGACTGGCATGTATTTACAGGCCAACAGAAAATTAGGCACATGTTTTTCTTGTTCATTTGCAGCTTCAGTTATCGTGGTTGCTGGTATTCAGCGTGGTTTTAATACAGCGGATGAAGCCCTTGTGGAAGGGACCATTCACTCGCCGTTTAATCTTTAAGCCCCAAGATCTGTCTTAATTTAAATGAACAGAATAAAAAGAGGACTCATTCAGATCAAAGCTGCACCATTGCGCCTGCATTGTGCGTTATGTCCTCAAGGTTGCCGTCCCTGTGACCTTGGCTTCTGGTAGGATTGAGTGATCATCATTCAGACTGTCAGAAGCAATCTGACCTTTCTCTCTCTCCACAGAGTGACAGTATGTTTGTGATACCACTGGACAGTATCATTGCTCTGATGAATGCTTCTGGTCAAGGTCTTGACAGAGATGAAGGGAGGTAAAGAGAGGGGGGTGGGGGAAGGCAGGGAGGAACCTGATCATTGGCTGCATTAGATTACGGACAAAGAAAACAGTACTGATTTTATAGTGTGTTCATCTAAAATACAAAGAACATAATATGGTCGTCTTAGTTAGGTACACCTTTAAATAGGGATGTGATGATTAGTTGACTCCATAATTAAACGTCACCACCCTCGCTAGTCGGCACCAGAAATACTAGTCAGTGAAACTATTTATAATATTTTATTAATGCACAATGTCAGTTAACTGTTGCCTCTAAGATGTTATGCAGCCACCCACCACTAGTTGGGACTGCGGCCCCATCAGACGGCAGCCCCTCTCACCATACGCTGTAAGCCATGTGGCCCAGGCAACCCCCTATGTTTTTTATCAGCAAAGTCAGACAGATGACAGCTCGTAAAACCAGCGCGGTTTGGCAGTGTGTTAATCTAGAGAAAGGATATAATGCTGAATGTAGACTGTGACCGAATAAATTGATATATAACCACTCGACTGGAGCAACATGTGACCACATTCAGCACAGACAAGGACATTAACCTGCAAGGAGAGCAGCTGCTGCTAGCACTGCTAACGTTAGCCACGCTGTCAGCTAACATCAGCTCTGGGTCGTTTACCCGCAGACACTGTGATCCTCCTCGGTCTGAAAAGGTGAAGCATTCAGTGAGTTGTCATGTTTTGTAGGTTAATTTTCTATGTTTTTATTGCGCAGTAGCACACATTTCACTGGCATTGAAAATACAATTTGGCGACTGTAGACTTTGATTGTTGGCTTCAAATATGCTCAATTTTAACTGCATTCTGAGTGTTTATTTACTGTTGGACTAGTCAACTAGTCCAACAGTAAATTTTGCGTTTAATCAACAGCAAAATTACTCGCCAGGAACATCCCTACCTTTAAGCAGACAGATTTCACAGCGTTTTAATCTGTAGAAAACAGAAATGTCGTCACACACAGCAAGCAGTAAGTGAAGCATGCTGTTGACAGAGACTACACTGGCGATCTAACTGTGGCCAAAAAAAGCACTTTTAATGCACAAACTTTTACGGGACGTATTTGCCCTAATATCTACCGTTATAACTCATTTGCTGCTGCTCCACCTCCCTCAATACTGAACCAATTTTAAAACGAGTTGTACCCATCAATCATACGCACACATACACATGGGGAAATAGGGCCCAGGTTGAAAAATACCGAAGTGGTTTTGCTGCAAGCCAGATTTCAAGCTGTGTAATAAAAGCTAAACTGAACTGATGTATTGAAAGAGCACCTAGATCTTTTTTTGTTGTTGTTTTAAACAGGTGATATTGAAAAAGTATTGATATTTTGATTCTCTTGGCAACCTTAGTCCAGTGTGCAAGATTGAGCAGATATGCAATGTCTGTTCTTCTTTATATTCATAAGGTGTACAATTACCTAAAAATAAGAATTGTGTTTTTGTTACCATATGCAGTCGTTTATATCTGCAGAAGGTGTGGGTCCTCTTCCATGGAGGCAGCTGTGTCACCGTGTTTCTACAGAAGCCCAGAACAGACATACCAAACACCGGCTGCAGATGGGGTCTTCCCACCAAAGCCTCTCCTACATTAATAGGAGGGGAGGGTGAGGGGACATATTTGCAATCTCATCTCCATCACCACTTAATATGCACTGGGTCCTTTAACACCATGTAAACCTCATTTCAGACAATGGGCTGGGGCCTAGATGGATCTGAGGTTATTATAGGATTCTTAATGAAAAACATGTTGCTGCAAAGACACATAAAATGAAATTAGCTATTGAGACCCTATGGTCGTGTGGAAATATTTCATGTATTTAAATAGAAACATTGCGTGTTTACCCAGTCATTTCAGTTCAGTGATTTCTTGCTGCCGTTAGCTGAACTGCATGTTGATGCATTTCTGCAGTAGCTTCAGCATTTAACATTGCTTGTTCCTGCTTGGATTAGGTGACAACTGAAAATATCTGCCACCACCACTGAAAGACTTATACTAGAATTTATTTTTTCTCAAGCAGGGCTACTGACGGTCTATCAGTTATGGCTGAGATGTGTACTGCTTGTAAAGGTTCATTCAATTATTATTAGTCCTCTTCAGTGCCGCCTGTTTGAATCCCGCCTGTGGCCTATTTGCTTTGTGTCATCCCTTTTCTCTCTACCCCCTTTCCTGTCATATCTTCAGCCATCCCTATCAAATAAAGACAAAAATCTTGTGTTCTCGATGTTGGATCAACTTTAAAAAAAAAAAAAAAGTGATCAATCACATGTTATATTTGATGTTGATTCAATGTAGACAATTTATTCTGTTTAACCTGAATTTTTTTAAACTCCAAACTAATTATTTTAAGTTGTCTTTATTGACTTCATGTAAATAATCCATTCAGTTTAAAGTGAAATGTTAAACTCCAGCGCAAACCAATTTTTGAAGTTTGAAGAATCATTATTTGAAACAGACAGCAAATTGAATTTAAAATGCTTTAATGACATTTTGATCAATGATAACACAGAACACTTTTCTTTTAGAACACATTCATATTTATTGTTCCATAATTGAACAGGGTCCTTCAGCTGAAAACACCAGAGACACAAGATGATACTACCAATTAGCACTGAGCAATTGCTTCTTTGTTGTTACAAACCCGTCCTTGTGTAAGTCACATCTTTGTAAGAGTTCGAGTAATATTTAGCCTTTGCAGCAGAATTACTATACTTAATTGTAGACATTAACTTATGAACATTTAAACCAGGCAGGTATCATTTAGGTGGTTGCGAATGGGTTAAATTAGACTTGTTTTTAGTCATTGCACACTAGATGTTAATATATAGTTGTCAAAGATTCATACAGTGAAAAAGTACAACTGCACACATACAAAAGCATGAGCATGTTAGCAAACTACACACAAGTATAAAAAGTAAACTTGGGCTGTAAAACAACAGCTTTTTTCCTTTAATAATTCATCTTAAATCCACATTGTCTTTCTATGCTTCTCTTTGATTCTTTGCTCCACTCTTCACTCCACTCACTCGTCACCACTGATCTCCCAGCATCCCTTGTGACTGAGCTCCCAGCATGTTCTTCCCTGGGGCTGTCAGGTCAGGGGCAGAAATAGCAACAGCCTCTCAGTCCCCGGGGACGCTGTCGGCCTCTTTGACCCCGGCACTGTTCTTATCACCTGTCTGCCGGAGGCTGTATTCTCCGGGGCCTCGCCGCTGATTTGGAGTCGGTGGATTACACCTGTAGTCTGGTGGCTATCATTAGAAGAATGACTCAACACCTTAGCATGGGAGAGGGTGGAGGGTTGTTTGAGAGCTCTATAATGGGTTTAGACGGGAGAGCTTGGCTGCGTTCAATGAGAATGAACGCTCTGACACAATTTGATGGAGTTATGTAATGCCTCAGCAGCTCCTGAACTGATTGTGAACCTACAGGATTCTCAGCTGAGGCGCGGCTTTTTGGCACACACATCCAACAACTTAAATAAGAATCTCATCATTGTAACATACTTTTCTTTGCTCTTCACCTCGCCTTGAACACTCTGAACAATCTCCATTCAGCACCTTGCTCAGTTTTACATATATATATTCTTTCTTTTAAACAACTTTCCACAGCTGTTAAAGTGTGCCAGAGCTTTGTTTTGGCCCAATTTCAGAAGGTCAGCATTGTAAATAAACATTCTGTGTGTTTCCAGTAGGTGTTGGCACAGGCTTGCTTGTCCTGCCATTAGTTCCCATTATCTCTCATTCAAACCTGATGGGATCAGTGTTGCTTATTTGGTTTTAGGCAAAAAAAAGATTGGCTTCATGTGTCCGGTCACACGCACACACATATACAAGGGCCCTCTTCCGAGAGCGTGTGATTATTTGACAGGCAGGCTAGTGGGGTCCCAGCGGTACCGCCAGCATTGTGACTGAAACAATGAACTAACAGAGACTTGAGTGTGGGAGATTGGGAGTGGGAATTAATCATGCTTGCATATTTCCAGTGCCCACACTCCAGTTCTGAACAGGAAAATAAACAATTACAGTCATGCATACATTCTCTCTTGCGCCCTTGTATAGGATATGCACTTTTGTTGCTTCACTTCTTCAGTGCTCACAAAAGGTTTATTTCTCTCAACTTTGTTCAAATTTTGTTTAAATGTGAGACAATCCAAGATGATCTTATCTTTAATTATCTTATATCCAAAGAAAAAGAGATTAAACAGCATGATTATTGCACAGATCTGTTTTGGCCTGGTCACAATAAAAGGCTACTCTAAAATGTGTGGTTTTATCTTATAAAGACATTTATTAGGCCCTGACCCATGTATTTTTCACAGGTTATAGATCCCAATTTTTTCACATGAAGGCAAAGTCATGACCCGCCCTACCCTGCCTCTGATTGTCTTACCATGATATTCTAAACTCTAACATTAACCAGTCACTCTTCATGCCTAAATCTAAACAACCCAACCAATGAAAACAATGGGTGCTAGCCAATCAGAGGCAGAGTAGGGCAGGTCATGACTTTGCCCTCCTGGAAAAAAAAAATTGTATCTTTAGCCCTTTATGATGTAGCCGTTGCACAGTGCCAATTAAATGTATTTTCTGAGATAAAAGGCACTGAATAATGGCTATTTCAAATAGAGTTTTGGCTAGCACCCATTGTCTTCATTGGTTGGGTTGTTAAGCATGAGGAGTGTAGGAGCTAGCCTATTACTTAGCCACTGAGAGGTTTAACCCAGGGGTGACCTGGTTGACGCGCTTCGCTTTTAGTTTGATTACCGTACGCTGTGTTGCTTCTTCATTGGATATGTAGCCTGTTCTTCATTGCAGCATAACACACTTTATTTCTTCTATGCAAAAATGTGAACAATGTCCATTTTTGTTCCAAAAAGACCAAAACACTCAGCATATGGCGTGACAAACATTTTAGCGTTGCAGCGGTCAAAAACCCTTTGCCCTTCCGGGTCGAACACCTTCACCTGAGCACGACAATGTTACAGCGACACCCAGTGTTCAGACAGTGAACTTCACATTAACCTCTGGATTATTTCAACAACATATTTGGCTCCTACAAGGACTGATTGGTTAGGGTTAGGGAAAGGGTTTATCAGGGCCAGCCAACCAGAGGCAGAGTAGGGTGGGTCATGACGTTGCCCTCCTGGGAAATGACATCTGTATCTGTAGCCCTATGTGAAAGAAATGGTTCTGTGCCTAATAAATGTTAATTTTCTGTATGTATTTTAAGATCAAATTGCACATTTCAGAGTGACCTTCTATTATGACCAGTCCAAGGCACTGTCAGGTGGGTGGATTATCTTGGCAAAGGGGAAGTGCTCACTAACACAGATTTTAACAAATTTGTGAACAAAGAGAAATAAACCTTTTGTGTGCACAGAAGAAATTTTAGATCTTTAACTTCGACTTGTGAAAAATGGGAGAAAAAATAAAAGTGTTACGTTTATATTTTTGTTGAGCGTATGTATGCCCTCACACTCGGCAGACATACTGTAGCTTACACTATGCATATACCGTCGCCAGATTTGAAGCGTGCAAAGGGTGCTCAGGCTGTGAAGCATGCGAGGCTGTTAGACTTCTTAAGTGCTGCGAGTCCTTCGGGATTCATCCGGTGAAATGGAATCAGTAGCTCTGTCACGGCAGCCCATATGCTGGTGCTGCACTGACTGTAGCAGTGACGTCCTTCAGTCAGTTGTTCAGGTGGGCAGCGTGGCCAGCTGGCTACTCTGCCATTATACCACTTCCTCCGAGTGTAGGACCACTCAGATGCTCCTTAAGGAAGATGGAGCAAAATAAGAGACTGTGAGCCCAGCTGTTCTGGCATAGTCTTGGTATTTGGAGGCTGCTTGTCTCTGCTTGTGGATGCCAGAGAGTCTGTTTATAGCCTAGAGGAGTAGATGGACCTTTAAAGGGTCTCTATTAGCCTAAGAGGTCTTGAATAAATTCATTTTCCGAACTCATTCAAGATCAAATTAATTTATCGTTTTGACCTTTTTGCTTGTGAGAGAATTTATTCCATTACTGTTAAGGCTGTATGTGAGAACTCTCTTTCCTGACAACGTGAAATAGCTATCGGGCTTGCAGGAGTCTGACATGTAAACCAATGCATAATGAGGTAAGGGGATCCATCCACTTTCTAACCTGACGCAGCAGTGTGTGTGTGTGTGTGTGTGTGTGCGTGTGAGTGTGTGCGTGTCAGCACGTATGAGCGTGTGAAAAATAGAGACGGTGGGAGAGAAAGCCTGGAGCTTACCCAGCTTACATAGGTGTCAGACCTCACAGCTTCAGAACAAGTGTTGACAGAGCTACACACTGATCTTATTGTGTGAACTGCACACAGTACAGTCTGTGGTGCAGCTCAGAGCCCCAGTTCTGCTGATGGATTGCTGCATTCTATGGAGAAACCTTTGAAAATGAAAGCGGTTTTGTTAAGCTTATTGCTAAGCCATTATGATTTTGAATTACTACAATGTTATTATGTCCATTAAAGTGGATGGTGCTGTTATTCTGTGCTACGTAGAAATTATGGTGATTATGGTTCGTCGGGGTCACATCTGTGACAATATCTAACTTCATTAGCAGGCAGTATATTTGTTACAGGCTACATGATCAGCCAATTATATTTTTATTGTGTACTAGTTACTGTGAAGTGAAACTATTTGTGCCATGATTGTCCAATCATAGCTTAGCAACCGTAACTAGGCACGACAGGTTTGTTGAGTTTTGGATTTCCTCTGCATGCTGAAGCGGTGTATGGGCTCTAGTAAAAGGACACTGCGTCTAAAAGAGCTTTGACAGTTAGAATAAGTTTTAGGTTCTTTTATTTTTCTAACTCTCTGCAGAACCAAAAATATAAGAGCAAACATGTAAGGACTGAACAGTGTGTTTGTCTGCTCTAATGTAAGCTGCGAACAGTAGCATATCCAGCTAACTAGCTTATTAAGTAGTGACCCAACCCAGCATTGCATCCAAAGCCTGGAAACATATGACATTATTTTGCAGGGTTGCAGGTTGTGTTAAAAGTAAGCCCAGTGTATGTAGGAGTTTCACGCTGGGCTCTTTGGATTACGCCGAACTCCCTTTACGAGATATGACATATTAACAGTTCCTTATGTGTCCGCAAAAACACACAACTCTACGAACACAAGATAAAAGGTGTCATATGTCGACAGTCTTCTTGTCAATTCAACATCAATATAATCCATAAAGATCAAGTGTATTTCTGTACAAACTTTACATTTTGGATTGTCTCGCCTTTACCCCTCACCAGTCTGTCTGTTGTTTAGCTGTGCTATTTTAGTGGGAGAAGACTGTGGGAAACGAGAGGCAAACTGTTTCAGAAATGAGGATTTCTAGCCAAAAATTTAGCTGGTGGGTGTATCATACATACCGAATTAAACGCTGACTCATAACGCTGTTAATTCACAATTGTGTGTGTGTGTGAGACACTATTTGAGTTTTTTTGGCTGTTACTAACATCACTACCCGGGTTGCCGCTTCTTGTTTGGTTGCAACTCCCCAGATGTCCCAGAAGTTATAAGCTCTGTGTATGTTTGTAGTTGGCTAACACTATGTAGAATTATCTTGATAAACTTTAAAACACGGGAGTGTTACTTTCAATATACGGTGTCTGCTTGTGCTTATCACGTAATGTTAATGGTTGGCTAGCAGGTTAGCTGTTGATGTTTACAGATATTTTAGGGATTGGGAGAAATCTTACGTTACTGTTGATGTCCAGCATTGTGACAGAGATACAGGGAAACATAAGTTTGTGTATTTACTGGGTCATGTGTAGTTTCAAATGAGGAAATCCGCAATTTCCTTTAAACGGTATAGCAGCCAGTTCAAAACAGGGTATGTTAAACTGGCCCTTTGGGTACGCAAGGGTTTGCAATCTTGGGCATCCACGGCACCGGCCATTTGGCTGTGGTATAATTCCTTCTGTTTTTCACATGGATATAAGGATGTTGACTTTTTGATTGGGACCTGTTAGCTTTAGCCTCAGTGTTTGAACAAAATATCTTATGTATGTACTGTAGATTGCCATCAGGTGCACAGCATTTTCAGTCAACTCATGAAGCTAATATTAGCTTAATTAGCTAGCTTGCTGTTATTCTGATAAAATCTGCCACCAACAGTTGTCATTTCAAGGGCAAAAATGAAACCGTTGTCTGCTAGAAATGAAAAACCCTTTGTTTCATAAATTACTAAGGATTACAAAGCCGTAATCTGCCCCCTATATCAAGTTAACTGCATATCTGTGCAAGAAAGTGTGACTGTTGTAGCAATAAGTGGGGCTTAGCGAACAGTCAATTCAGCTTGCAAAATAATTAAGTTGAACACAGAAATAGAATGTTAAATGTGTGTCTTTTTGTCTTCTACAGCTTATCACCAAGGCTCTGCGGGCGGTGAAAGAAGTTCTGGACCAATCCGGTGCCAGCGATGTCGGGAAGTATGCAAAGGAGAGGTGGTACGAGTACAAGAAACCCACTTTCACGTCAAGTGTTTCACCTGCACCGGTAAGACATGGGAACCTGATCCATAACGACACAACGCAACAAGTGTTAGAGCACGCAAACGGCTGTAGCGATCGCACAAAAACAGGTGTTGTCTTACAAAGTCCGCAGGCGTGGGTGGTCCCTGGCCATAAATGTGGTTTAAGTTAGATGTCAGTAAGTAGAAACAAGAGATCTATCTTGGTCACTGCCTTTCATACACACACCCCACACACACACACACGCACACACACTGACAGCTATACACTATATCCCCTCGTTCATCCATCTCCTAGTGTACATGCTGAGTGCTACTATTAGCCCACAGTGGGGATTGGAACGGATCAGAGGTGCCTTGCAGGGGACTTAGGCTCCTGCTAAGGTAGGTTGTTATTGCGCTGCCAACTTGGAGAGGATTTTCCCTCGGTTGTACGCTGCGGTCTAATGAGACTAGCTCTCCAGTGCTACAGGTGAGCACTGCTGACCTACAAAAGATACAGTAGTGACATCATAATCTCACGTCTTCTTATGTTTGTAATGTTTAAAGGAAAGGGGATAGTTCGGATTATTTGATGTGGGATTGGATGAGGTGTCATCGATAGTCAGTGTGTATTACCTTCCACTAAGGAAGCTAAGCAATGTCCTGCTGTGGATGTGTTGAGCAACAAAAAGGTATTTTAGCCACTTAAAAAAGTTCCACCTAAAAGAAATTGATATCACTTTAAGTGTATGCTATATTTAGAATATTTTCACTGCCATACTTTGCTGTCAGAAAGACTTTACTGTTGGGAAACAGTTGTTAAATGAGCCAAATATCACTCTCTCTAAACCAACCAAACTCCATGGGTGAAATTAGCCATTTTACCTCGCAGAATGTGTGAGGTCCGGGTTTACTGCTGCCTTGATCTGTTAGTTAGTTTGTGTTATTGTGTGACTTTGGTGAATCCAAACTAACTTTTTAAAACACCAAAGTTAGACAATAACACAAACAAAATAACAGATGAAGGCAGCGGTAGATCAGCAACTCCTGTGTTCTGAGATGTAAAATGACTAATTTTGCCAGTGGGGTTTGGTTTATTTGTGTGAGCAACATTTGGCTTATATAACAGCGGTTTCCTGCCAGAAAAGGCTGTCTGGCTGCAAGGTAAAGTGGTGAAATTATTCTAATTATAGCGTACACTGAAGCTGATACTTCTTTTTTTAGGTGGGCCTTTTTTGAGAGCCTAAAATACTTTTTGTTGCCGACCCTGTTCACAGCAGTTTACTACTTAGCTTCTGTGCTGGTTCTCCTCACTGAGGGCGTGTCGACCACCATAATCTGAACTGTCCCTTTAAGGAATTCACTCCTATCACTCCTATAGCTTCTTACAGGAATGGGCTCTGTAATAATGCTTATTTATCATTTTAAAGGAATGATTCGACATTTTGGAAAACACATGCTCGGTCAAGAAATTGTCAAACTATTGCTTTAAAAATGTATGCCAATTTAAGGTCATTTATTCGAAATAGATATAGATAGAGATCCACTGATTTCAATTTTCTAGGCTGATTTCGATTTCCGTTTTTTTTAAGGGCCTGACCCGCTGATTCCGATTTTTAGCCTAAGAATTATAATTGACAGCATTCATGAACATTTTTGCAACTTTTCTTATAAAATTAAGTTGGATGTTCATAATAAAGCAGTGCCTTTTAAATATTTAATACTATTTTATTTATTTCTCCAAAAGTCCTCCAGGTTACAGCCAGGCCTTATTATATTATTATATTAAGATTATGTACTACAGGGAACATGATCTCGCAGGACACGATTTCACATGAGCTCATCTGGAAGCAGATGTAAACAAACTGGGGACTGATGCGGTGCAGCAGTTTGCTGTAGTAAAGCTTTGCAGTGAGAAAAAAAGAAGGAGAAGTTAAACGAGTCTGGATGAGAAAATGTTTGAGGAGCATCAACACAGGTTGTTTATTCTTCAGCCAGAACAGGAGGTGAGATTAAACTGTCAGTCTGTGAACAGCAGTCTGCTGCTGGCTAACATTATGCCAGCCAGGGCCGGTCACACTGAAAACTGTCCGGTTCCGGTCTCTGGCCGGTCGATCGGTGCATCCTTAAATATAGATCGCTGAATTCTGCAGCCTTCTTTTAGAGCTTGAGATGGTAAAAGACAACAGGACTCACTGTTGTGGATTATGCAGGCGAGGTTCCTTACTGCAAACATGAATGAAAGTGTAAAAATTAGGAAACTGATGATCTGATGAATGGGATGTTTTTTGTTTTTGTTTTTTTTTTGGCTCAGCAAGATGGCAAAAACAACTTCTCCGGAAAAATGACTCAGCATCCTTTTCAAACATGACGCTGACATGTGAAATTGCCAGCGCATTTGAAGAGTCGAGGGAAGGTCTGAAAGGGGCTCATGACACTCAAGTGTCTTTGCATGTGCAAATTAGAAATCAAAGAGGCGAGGAATGTTATTTGTCATGCCGCTGTACGGCCCGGAGCAAGTGCGCGCAGTATTATGTTGATGATGCCATCTCTGAGGCAAAGGCAGTCAGTCATGGGTTACAGTTTCAGTCATTTGCAGATGACTTTCAGAAAAGCAGCCAGATAGATTAAGAAGTAATGTGTCGTCTAATCGCACCCATTTTTGTATAATTATGTATTTATCTGACATAATTTCTGACAAATGCTCTCCCACTTTCTTCATTTGTTTTCTCAAGCGCTCATCTGTGTTATGTTGACATTGTTATATAGTTGAAAAGCTCTCTGATTTTGTACAATAAATATAATAAATAGACAGGTAATTATGGCTGCAACTGACGTTATTGATTAATCTGCAGATTATTTTCAAGATTCATTTTGCACTTCATCAATTGAAAATAACCAAAACAATTAATCGATTATCAGTCTGCAACTTATTTTCTTTCTAAAGACAGGTAATGAGAAAATGCACCAGTATACAACTGGACCATTTATATTTGTGAAAACAGGCATGATCTAAGCTGAACTCTGTAAACATCATACTTAAATTAATTTATTTCCCTTCTGAAAATGGAATCGGAAAGCTTGAATCTTCTATTTTGTATTAAATTGTCACTACCAATGGAAAATAAGGGTAATATAATAGTTATTTAAATAATTGATGTTCAAATTTCCCAAATAAACATATGCATCTTGACTTATTCCATATTTGAACAAATCTGTCACTGACTTGTCTTTATTTTTTACAGATTTATTCCTGATTATTCCTGTTTGTTCTGTAAATCTTTTGAGCATTTTCTTCCTGCTGGCTGCTGTAACAGTCACCTTTTCAGAGTCCTCTATTGATTTTTCATCAGACTGTTACATCTCATTTATACTTTGTATTAAAATGAGATCCGTTATCTGGATAATAAGTGATGTGAACTAGCCTTCACAAACAAGGCTTGTATTCTATCATTAAGTTATTATTTTCTTATGTATAAAAATATTGTATCAGTTTAGTTTTTCCTGGCATGTTGCAGTGCCTGTTGGCTTCTCGGTGACTAGATAAATTATATGGCTTGTTAACAGCAGGTCAGCTGCACAGATTGCCACAGTGCAACATGCAGCGTTGCACACACAGTTATTTATTATTTGTATATGATCATTTCCCCTTCATTTTTCATGCAGTTCTGATGAATAAGGCACTTTTGGTGCTTTCATGTCACAAAATAATCGAGGCGCGTCTTTTTCAGCCTTCACGTTCACTTGCTCTCTGAATTTGAACAACCTGTATTTTATGTTTGCTCAAAACAAACATCTGTATCAATGTTATGTTGTGTACGGATGCCTGCATGTTTTATGAATTGCATTTACACCTGCCTAACATCCGAACACAGTCCGAGCCAGACTACTTCCAGATGTGGTCAGGCAGGTGTGATCACATTCTGATCACAATGCGTTTACGACTTGCAACACACAAACTGCATTCCATTCAAATCATTCAGTCCCATATACATGTAAAAACAACTTTAAAGTTTAATTTAAGAAAAACTGAGACATTTTACCAGGACTGCAACTAACGATTATTTTCATCATTGATTAATCTGTCAATTATTTTCTTGACTAAATTAGTTATTTGGTCTATAAGATGCTAGAAATTGGTTATCCAAATCGTTTCCCAAAGCCCAAAATGTCTTGTTTTGTCCACAATGCAAAGATATTCAGTTTACTGTCATAGAGGAGTAAGAAACCAGAAAATATTGACATTTATGAAGCTGGAATCAGAGAATTTGGACTCTTTCTCTTAAAAAATCCTTCTAACTGATTAATTCATTATCAGTTAATTTAATAATCGATTAATCATTGCAGCTTTACATTAGGACTGTGAGAGAGTATTTTCAACAAACTCATGAAGCTAACTGTAGCTTAATTAGCTGCCAACAGTTGTCATTTCAAGGGCAAAACTGACTTACTTGTTACTTGTTTTAAGAAAAATGTCTTATAGTCCATGCTCAAACATACAATATGTTAAGTTCTGCTTACAGGGATCTCTCTTACAATAACAAAAAACATAGTTTTGTAGCAGTGTGGGATCATGGGAGCTGTTATCTTCACTTTTAAACAATCACCATAGCTGGTGAAAACCTATCTGACGTGACTCAGGCAGAGATCATGTGTATGGACGAGATAATGTATTAAAGTTTTATTTATGTTATGTTTAGTCGTGTTTGCCGACCTCCTTCCTCACTCTGACTTATCCCACATCCCGTGTTTTCCCAGAAGTTACAGCAACTAGCAAGTAGCTAGCAACGGCTAGGAGGAAACGCACCATTACCTTAATGGAGAGATAATGTAATATAATAAGATAATGTAAGTACACAACTCAACAAAATATATAACATATGTCTAGGGTTTTTAGGAACTTTATAATGCAGAAGTGTTACATATTATAACTTTGAATTAAATTCATAATATGGACATTTTAGAGTATAAACTTTCCTGGGCAATCTTTCACAGATGTTGTTTTAAATATGAGTCAGGTCTTCAGCAGCTGTTGTCGAGGAGAAGAAGCTGAGCTGAAGTTGTGTTTGTTCCTGTGTGAGCTGCACTGCACTGTTGTACAGCACAGTGCTGCTCTACAGTAGATAAACTCACTGAAGGCTATTCATCGGAGGGTTGTTGTTACATGTTCCCTACGTGTAGCCGTCACACACATGAAAACACATGTATACAGAGCACACATACACAAACACACACACACACACACACACACATGCGCTCAGGCGTACGAGCGTGCACATCCATACATGTGTGCACGCTCACCGTGGTTGTGAGGGGTTGCTGTGGTAACGGAGTGAAGGGGCACCCGGGCCCTGGTTGGTGGATATTCTCAGCATCTCTATGGTGCTATTAACCAATTGGAAGGCACTACTTTGTGCCCCAGAGAAAAAGGGGGGTGAACACAGGAAGCGAGCGGAAAAGAGAAGAAGAGAAGAGGGGGTGGGGGGGTTGTTTGTGTCGCCTAAACATTACATCATCACTTGAGTGTAACGCCGATCTGATTCTCACTTCTTCCTGCCTTCATTCCCCTCTCACGGTAATGGAAAACTGTCAGGAGCATCATGTTAAATACACCTATCAGACGGGCCTCTCCTCTCATGTTCCAGAGAGCTCTCCATGTTCCCATGAGGCACCGGGGCACTATTGTGCGGCCAGACTCTGCCACATCCCTGCCCATAATATGCTCTCCTGTACGGGCCTCTGCACAGCCAGCAGTTTTCTAAAGCTTTTATTGTTCGGTGTGTAACCCCCCCCCTCCACACACAAACATGTTGCGTGTTCTTTTGAACTTCATAAACTCCATCTATTCTCCATTGTCCGTCTTTCTGCTCCCTGCTTTTCATTAGCTCCCCATGTATATTTTCCGAGGCTGACTGGTTGTGAGCAGGATTTAAGATCAAATTTCTATATTCTCTTCCATCGCTCTCCGTTTTTCTCCCTCTGTTTCTTTCTCCCTTTCTTTCCTGATGACAGTCACCCAAGCATGAAATCAATTTCTCATCTTGGGACAGGATGACATTGGCATGCGGGGCGTGCGATTTGGAGGCTAATGGCTAAACTGTATTATGCCATTGCACCAGAGTGACAATCCACTGTCAGCGGCCAATTGCCTCATCTGTCGGACGTGTTTATGAACTCTGTGACTGGGGCGTGTTTCAACATTTCATTTCATTCTTTGCTGGGCAGTTTTTTTTGGGTTTTTTTTCCAGACAATCAGCGTGTGTACCCAGGTTTTATTGACCTTGACCAATGATATTGAGTGCGCCACAGTCCCTTCATTTCCACTGCAAAGCCATGACATCAAATCTTAGTTATTTCCCCCCTTTTTCCTCAGTCACTTCTTTTTCTTTATTTATTTCTGTCTGGCTTTTCCACAAAAGGGCTGACTGTGCCCCACTGAGTCGGTCGTGATCATACCAGTCCTTAACAGTCACACACACTCAGAATTGCTTAGTGAGCAAAACTCATTGAATCAAACCCTGACCTGAAACTGTTTCTTGGGGAAGATGCTAATACTGATATTATGGAGTAAAAAATTTCTGATATCAGTAGATCATCTAATAGTCTTTTTACATCATATAGAATATATACACAAACACACATTTAACTAAAACTAAAACAGTAAAACATTAAACTTGCACTGGTATTTTTAGTTATCATAAGTAACTATTTGGACTGTCACAATTCTACAAATCCACAATTTGATTTGACTTTCGATTTAAACATTTTTTTCAGCCCTGACGGCTATGCCATTGTTAGACTACTGGGCTCTCACCTGCAAAAATCCACCAGCCTAAACCCTAATATGTGACGTAGACTAGCGGGTTTGTTGCAGGAGAAGAGCTCCTCCTGGTGCCAGCACATTGCTACCGTGATATCAGGCTCCATTTCCATATTCTGTCTGTCTTTGCCTACACCTCAGCCGATTTCCCTGAGGGAAGGAGGATTTCATTTTCTCTAACCAATCACCAGAGACCAGCGTCATTTTGAGTCGATACCGGTGCATTGCCACGCCAATATTGTCACGACACACTTTGTTTTTGCCCCCACAGTCTGTGGTTCTGTGAGGGGTGGTTGTGTTGCTTTAGTCAACCATAAAGTGTGTAGATAAGCTGTGTGTTTTGTTTACTGCCACACCACAGAAATATTAAGTTCCTGCAACGTTACGACGGCATCTTCATGTACTCGTCATTGCAGAGTTTGTCCAGATTGTGAAAAGCAACATTAGCTAGTTAGCAGCCACAAGTCAGGCCAAAGACAATTAAAAATCAGAGGTCTCCCAAATATGTTTCGGCACTGCAGAGCTGGAAGCCGCGGGGAGAGTAACAAACGCAATCAGATGACTGATTGTGTTTTGTTTTGCTCATGGACAGACATAGAGTTGGTTCATAGCTGATATTTAGCATGGGCTAACTCTGCTTCACATTACATAAACAGGAACAATTATTTCTTTTCTATGGCAGCAAACACAACATACAGCCTTTCAGTGACTGCTGTTATATGTCACGATAACTGGTTATGAAGCCAATTTAATATCAATGCCTCTGTATGACCTACATATGAGACAAGATTGGCTACCTTTATGTAGTTATTCTTAATGCCTGCCACTAGGTCAGTGTGCAAAAAAATACTAGAATCCTGCTTTTGATTTTGATCGATTTCTGATTTAATATTGGAATTGTGACACCCCTAATAACTATAAATAAAGAACACCACCGGAACCAAATATAAAGTAACCTAAACTAAGAAAATTGATTAAAAAAAATGCAGCCTGTAAAAAAAACGAAAAACAAAAAAACCAATCTGTATTATGTTATGTAAAAAAAAAAAAGTTTTCCTATCAGCACATATTGATATCAGTCAGCAAATATATCGGTCGCACTCTACATTGTCTTAGCATGTAGAAACACATGCATCCATCCCGTCCATCATTGTATCCTCCCTCTGTCTTTGCCCACACTTGATCAAACCACATTACCTTCTAGATGCCACATTATCATAATTCCTCTCTCATGCATTAGTCAGAAGAAGAACAGATCACTAATCATGTGCATTTAACCTCTCATTTGAACCCATTATACAGCAGCTGATTATAGCATGAAGCCGCCGCCACGCAATCAGCTCAAGAAAGAAGTCTGTGGAAAATGCTGAAGACAGAAGCCAGCTCCCAGATTGATGCATCAACTCCAGACACAGAGAAGGCAGTGGGGGTGTATGTGTGTGTGTGTGTGTGTATGTGTGTATCACACTTCTCAGTGTAGCAGCGGGCTGCACTATATGGATGATGTGGTGTTGTATTACGAGCAGACGGGCTGACTCGTGCATACTGGCCTAATGACATAGTGACCACATTTACCCCGCCTCTGGAGCATAATTGGCACTCTTAGATTCCAACAGAAACAGCGCGGCCTGTCAGTGGCACGAGCGCAAAGCTAACACACACATAAATCACACGCGAAGGCAACAAAAACAGGCGTGTGTTTCCCCTTGCAGCGCAAAAAACACAGAAGCGCAGAAACAAATACACGAGCACAGACAGAGACAGATGCAAACATGGACGCATCCGCACATAAACTGCCACTCTGCTCCCACTAGTTATTTATTTTCTCAGACAAAACAGATTTTTCTCATAAAACGGCACTAAAGGGAATAGCAGATTTACACAGACAGGTCAAATAAATACTTGACTGCTCCGTTTTCTAGTAGAAATTCTCACCAGGGCTCTTGTAAAATTGCAGCATCTTTGTCTTTTTCTCTGCAGACCTGTTTCAGCCTCCCTTTGGATGCCATTAGCCCCCATCACTCAACCTCTGTGTTAATAACATCAACCTACAGTGCTGTACCGCCGCTCTGTTCTCTGATGGCGAGGGAAAGACAGAGAGAGATGGTGGAGGGGACGGAGGGAGAGGAAAAGACAAATATCAAGAGGAGCAAAGAGAAAAAAAAAACAAAGAGAGGTTATGAGGAGAAACAAAAAAGAGACACACAGCACAGGAAAAAAAAAAGTGGGGGGTTACAGGGAAAGGGGAGCTTCCTGTAGCTATAGCAACCGCTGGCACGCTGGTCCAATCACCACGCCAATGCCTGGTTGCTAGGGAGAGATTCCGGCGGCGAGAGAAGGGAGCGCGGCAGGCAGCGGCGCTTTTCCCCGACGACTCTCCAGGATCTGGGATAGATGACAGGGATTATTCCTCCGCTTGTCTCTCTCGAGCGTCACCGTCCGGAGGGATTTTCACACACTGACTCCCTGTCTATTGTCTTTAAGTGTTGTGTTGTGTGTGTGTGTGTGTGTGTGTGTATGAGGTGGAGCTGCTGAAGTGTATGGCTCAGTGAAGGAGTGATTTTCGAATGATAAAGAGGATCATTAAGCGATAAACCCCGCACATGCACACAGTAAACCAGTAGATGTGTGCATACTGTATAGACGGAGCTGCAGAGCGCTTTTATTGCGTGTTGTAGTTCAAGGCCTCGTCTCTTGCAGCTTGGTCATCCCTGTGTCTCCGTGATCCAATTCACGCCTATTTTCCCCTCAGCTGAGTGTCTCATCAGCCCTCAGAGGGTTAAAAGCTGAAGGCCTGAGCAGCGGGGCTGGTCTGCTGGTATGAAGGGACTCCACTGGGCAGCCATCTGTCTACATCAACTACCGCAGCCAAATGCTGGGGGAACCCTGTCACTCATGCACGATTTCTCTCTGCTTTAGCCTTCAGCTGCCTCCCCCTCTCTCTCCTCTTGCCCTTTTCTGCGGCCACATCGCCGTCTGTTTTCTGTTACTGGTTCTCTTTTTTTATAGTCACACTAGCAGCGTGGCTCCAGGGATGGCAATGTCGGTCAGTCAGTCCACCACTTGGGACCAAACTGACATATCTTAATAACTAGAGGATGGTTTGCCATGGAATTTTGTACAGGCATTCATGGTTGCCAAAGGTTGATTTTGGTGATAGCCTGACTTTTCCACTAGGCTTACCATTAGGTTGATATTTTTGGGTTTGAGTGAAATATCCTAACACTATGAGATGTGTTGTCATGAAATCTGGTCCCTATTAAAGATGTCATGACGAAGGAATTTTTCCACCAGGTAATAAACTCGTGACAATATTGGTGTTACCAGTTACCCCAGACATTTTACAAGAGAAGGTGGGAGTGATGATGAATATCTTACTGTTAGAATGCATATTTTGATCTTTGACAGCAGATCTTTAGATATTTGCCTTACTTTGATCAAAACAAATGCTCAGAGGATTGGTTCATTATTAAGTCTCGAGTTGTCAGGTCTGTCAACCATCCATCCACCCCAGCCCCCCACTGATCCCAACTATAGCAGACATCCACATTAGCAAAGTAATGCTAATGTTAAGTACAGGCCAAGCCCTCGTGAAGTGCGCTGTGCTTTGACGAAAATTTGACATAGTGGCCAAACCATCTATTGATGTAAAATGGTGGATACAATTTTTTAGCGTCCCAACCCTCGCAAAGTGACTCGTTTCAATATCAGAGTTTGACCATTTTGGGCTAATGACATTTAAGAAAGTCTAAAAAAGCCAGCATGATATTTTTTTTTTTTTTTTTTGCAATTCAAGGTAGCGAATTGTGGACACTGGACACTGTGTCCAGTTCTCCTTAATACTGTACATCCGTGGTACACGCCGGTTGTAATGTTAGCTTGTTGAGTTTTGACAAATTAGCACTAGCTAACACCTTTATGGTATTGTATTCTCACTCACACATGTCTGCGTGCATCCCGTCTTGCAATACAAATAGTCGGTAGGTGGTAAGATCTTAGATCACCTGAGAATTTCTGACCTATGGCCCTTACATTTTTTAAAAGACCCTCTTTACCAGAAACAGCACTCTCCTCCATTCTCTTAGTGTTAGGCACACAACTTCTCCATGTCACCATCCTGACATGAAAGGCCACGCAAAAGACTTCGAATTGCCTGAGACTGTTTTCTGTCTCTACTGAGTAAAGCGTTTAGAGACCGACTTGTGTTGTGAGTCTAACTACCGCAGCAAGCTTAGTCACAAGAGGATGAATTATATTGACTTTGTTGATTCTTACCCTGCCGCCAGAAGCTCAAATCTCTCACTTACTCTTTAAAATATCCACATATGGATGGACACAAAGCTTTGCACAGACATTCATTGTTCCCAGAAGATGAATCCTGATGACTTTAATGATACCCAGACTTTTTCTCTAGCACCACCAGTTGACTTTCTGTTACAGAGTGAAATGTTTGCCCTCGGATGGCCTGTTGGGAAATTTAGTAGCCATGTACCTCAGAAGATGAATTGTAATAACTCAGAGTTCAGAATGTGTCAATACTTTGGTTTATGACCAAATTTAATGACACTCCCATTAGCCTCAGCTGCACTGAGTGCTTAGTGCTAATTGGCAAATGTTAGCTGAAAGCACCATGCCCGAGCACAGCCTCACAAAGCTGCTAGTGTGGTTGTGGACTTTTGTTTCTCTCCTCTTCCTGTCTGTCTGGCGGCCTCTTCTCCCACCCTGTGATTTGGCACAACTTGAGAAAACACATTATTTACTCTTGAAGTGTTTCCTCCTGTCAGAGGGCTCAGATCCAGGGGACAGGGGGAGGGCAGAGGCGCCTGGGCCCCACGTTGGTAGCACAGATGTGGGGGTGAATAGGTGAGTAGCTCCCCTGCTGAAACTAGTCACTGCACTGCTATGTACATGCCTCTCTGCTAAACTGAAGCTGCCCCTATTATCCTAAAAAAAAGCCTGGGAAATTAGCAGCATAATGTTGACAGCAGCACTAAAACAATTAGACTGTGCAGCGGGGGTTACTTTGATGTACTGTACAAAGCATGTCCATTTACTTAATAGCACATTATGAAGACCTAACAGTAGCATAATAAGCTCGGGGAAGAGTCACAGTGAGAGAGACTGCGGGGGAATGCAGAGAAAAGGGAGGCTCTGGGAAGGTTGCATGGTGCAGTCTTGGAGTGAGAAGAGAAGGTGCAAATTGAGATAAAGTGGAGACCTTGTGCTCAGAGCCACAAAGATTTGGAAGCTGTCTTGAAACGGAAAGACAGAGAAAGAGAAGGGGAGGAGGAGGAGGGAAGGGGGTTGTCAGCACTATTTTGGGGTTCCGGCCTGGGCCGACTTTGAGAAGGGAATTTTAATTGCGTCTGTTGGCTGGAGATAAATACCCAATCATGCGGACCCCCTGTGGGTGCCTAATCAGTGCGGTTCTAATGACCACAGCTGCAGACACCAGCCTACATGCTAACCTCTAATCATTAGACTTATGATCTCTAGATGCTAACTTCCTGCGTTGCCAAAAAAGAGCAATATGAAGGGGGGAAGCAGCGTCTTTTAGTTTCCCTCATTAGAGCGCCATTCAGAGAAGGATCATAGAATGAGCAAATAGATGAAATGAAGTCTTTGATGTAGTTCAGTCTTGCGACGATGATTATGTTTGGTTTAGGAAGCTAATTGATGATAAATCTGTGTATGTCTTCCATAAAATAGTACATAGTTCTGTTCATTCAACATAACTGCGATTTTCAACTTTCCCACGAGGAGCAACAGTATAAATCTCCGGAGGCCGCTCACAGGACGGGGAAGCAAACCAGACTGGTTCTATGATGGTCGTACTGGGCTGTTGTTTTTATGGGTGGGTGTCCGCACCATGTGGTGTTGGTTGTGTGGCTGTAACCAAAGCCTTTCTTCTCCAGCCAAGCTAAGCCACGTCTCCGCTGCAGCAGAGACACCAAGCTCAGACCCGACTCCACCCACTGTGCTGGCAGCTCCAACATGTGGAGGGATAAGTTTGAAACTTGTGCTTAATGGTTACGGCTAAAATCAGAGAACTTGAAAAGCAGAGAGGGCCTGCATGCAAGCAGGCTGTGAAAAAAATGGAGGCTCCTTCAGGGAGGATTGAAGAGTGATTGTTTTGCAAAAATCTAAAAGTTGCATTAACCTTTATTTCACTGTTGTCATTCCAAAGACAAACTGTAAAAGTTATGTGCAGAACTGTTCAGTCTGGCTCATCAGTTGCAGGTACATTTGCACCCAAACCAATAGTTGCAAGTGACCCTTCACTAACCCCGCCCTCCTGTTGCTGCTACGTTTGTCAAGCTTTCCATTCTAGCACGGCACATGTGCAGTTTACAGTGATAACGGAGGCAGATTTAACATTGAAATTGGCAGTAATTTTTGCAAAACTCCATCTTTGATTCCACAGATTCACAGCAGATGTCACACTTGTAGCTGCTGATGTAAACTAATTCTAATGCTTTAACTAACTTAAGCTGAGAAGTCCGTCTCTAGCTGACTTTTCAATGTTTGTACATGACACATTTTAAAATGAGAACCCTGTAAAAGGGTCTTAAATATGTAAAGTTACTGAACAGTCGTGTGCATGATATAACATCCATTCTAACTGACTGAGGCTAAAGCTGCATCTCAGCAAACATTGGTCGGACGTTGACATATGACATGAATATTTATATGACAATAATATGCTCATTAACGTTGGAAAAGTAAGTGCAGGGATTAGATTAAGTTCAATGGACCTTGAGACATTCAGCCAGCCAGACCATGAGGGGTGACTGGACCATGGCCACCTCAGGAGGAGAGTCAGGATAAAAGCTAAGCTAACCAAGCTTAGGTCTAAGAGAATGAACCAGATAGAGAGATTCATTGTTTTTGGCCATTTTTGACCCAATTTAACCCCTGGGAATAATCCATGCGGTTGGCAAAAATAGCAGTATGTAACACAAGCTAATGAGATGAGGTTGCTGCAGGTAGTGAGCTAGTCAGCCAGACATGCTAATGTTCGCAGCTTGCATTAGAGCAGATAAAGACAAAGTTTAACCCATTCCTCTTTTTGAAAGACTGCAAAAAGACACCACCCTCCAAACTCATGAGACGCACAGTATCTCTCTTGTTGGGGCCCCATGCACTGTGCTTCAACATGTAGAGACATGTAGACATGCAAAGCGTGACAGGCCCGAGGAGCCTAGGTACAGTTGCTAAGCTATGATTGGATGGACGGATGCTGTTTGGTGGAGGGGGCTTAGCAAAGGGTCAAATGGAAAACAAATCACTGTCCTGTGAGAACCATGTATCTCCAACATATCAACTTTTCATGAGCTAACAAAAACACCTCCAATGGATTTTTAAATTGTTTATTCAGTTTCAGAAGTACTGGAATGTTCTCAACTCATAAAGGAACACTTGGAAATATGTTGTCTTTGAACAGTAGCCTGAAATATAGTGTGTGGCATCTGTGTTTGAGTCTTAAAGTTTATGTGTTTACTTTATTGAACTATGATGGTTTCTTGAAGTGGAGGCTAAGGTTTTGACATTTTCTTTTCAAGAACAAGAAAACACAGTAATAGAGTCTGCTGTGAATCTCAAACTGCCTGACAGATCTTTAAGTACAAGGAAAACAGTATTAAATCTCAGCTAGTGTTTGAATTTCCATCTATAGCTCAAAACACTTCACATATGGGTGTTTCTTTTACTTTTTTTTTAACTTTTATTTTGTGAAGCGAGCCACACAGTTCATGTGGATATACTTAGAGTTTACACGGTCTTATAATTTAATTATGAGTCAGCTTTTAGAAGTCTTACTCACATAATTGAAGATTAAGTGAGAATTTAACAAATTGATGATGTTTGAGCTTTTTGTTTTTGTCACATTTAAGTGAAAAGTTGGCTTTAATGACTCAGTTTTTGCCATCACAGAACTGATTTGAAGTTGCAGTATCATCACTGATAACATTTGGCATTTACAGCCACCAAAACCAAATGTGCCACCACCACCAGCACCACCACATCATTCAGACTGGGGACCTAGCTGTCTCTAGGGCAACTGTGGAAGGTTTACGTCTCCTATGGCAACTGAGGAGGGGGGACGTCCCTTGCAATGCAACCAGCCAATCGTCCGGTCAGAAGAAAACAATGTGATTAGCCGGAACAGGTGAACCATCCAGCCAGCCCGTCCAATCCAGTCCGAGCAGAGCCAGTCGGCCGGCTGTGATTTGGTCAGGCGTCCGTATGCTAATGAAGTGCATTAGGCTAATTGAGCAGATTCCAGTAATTTGAAAATCAATCTGGGCGCAGATTGAAAAGCAAATCATTTTGAATTGAGACAGAGGAGCAGAGGGGAGGGGGAGACAGAGAGGAGAAAAAAAAAAAGAGAAGGAGAGAAAATCACAGCGGCGAATTTTACTACACTTTAGTTTTAGATGATTGAAAATGTTTTTATTACATTAATGTAATGGACCATTTCAACACTCATTGATTTTTGTTTTCCATTACGAAGAGTTTAGTATATGTGGAAATATTTACTCTCCAGTTCCCTTCTTTTCCATGGAGGCATCAGATAGCCTGTGATTTGGGTTTCTGGTGAGAGTCTCAGTTAGTCTGGTTTAAAATGCAGCAGGGACACTTTTTGAAGCTCTGTGCCATTGTTCAGTGGTTCTGGAAATGTGGTCTGCAGACACACACACACACACACACACACACACCACACACACACACACACACACACACGCAGCACACACACCACACACGCGCGCACACGACACACATTTTTATAAACAGGCTATTTTAAATCTCAGCTCTACTCTCTTAGAAATAAGATTCCAAAAGGGTTCTTCGTGAAGGGCTGAGGTTCTACCCAAAAATATTTGCTTCTAAAGAACGCTTTTTAAAAAACAGGATTTGTCAAGCATGCTTCGTAAAACTAAGGGAACCCTTTTCATGCAAAGAACCCTTTTTGTAAGAAAGAGTTCTACAATGATTGTTGAAATCCTTGAAGAACTCTTTTGTCAAGGGTTCTTTGTACCATAATATGAAAGGGTCTTTGGTAGAATCCCCTGGGTGGGTTCTAGATAAAACATTTGTGATCTTAAAAGGTTCTTCATAGAACTCTCTGGGTGGGTTCTAGATAAAACCCTTGGAATGTTAAAAGGTTCTTTGTAGAACACCCTGAGTGTGTTCTAATAAAACCCTTGGAATATAAAAAGGTTCTCCGTAGAACCCCCTGGGTGGGTTTTAGATCAAACCCTTGGAATATAAAAAGGTTCTCTGTAGAACCGACTAAAACCATTGTAATCTAAAAAGGTTCTCTGTACAACTCCCTGAGTGTGTTCTAGATCAAACCCTTGGAATATATAAACGTTCTCTATCGAACCTACTGAGTGTTTTCTGAATAAAACCCTTGGAATATAAAAAGGTTCTCTGTAGAACCCACTAAGTGTGGTCTAGATAAAATCTAAAAAGGCTCTCAGTGGAAGTGTGTTCTTGTTAGCACCCTTAGAAAATAGAACGGTTCTGGATAGAACCTGGGTGAAACCTTTCACAGATGGTTCTAGTTATAACCCTTTATGTTGGGTTCTAGGTAGAACTCCCTGAAAAGGTTAGAAGTGGAAAGCTTCTACCAGGAACCAAAAAGGGTTCTATTATGGGGACGAGCTGAAGAACCCTTTATGGTTCTAGTTAGCACTTTTATTTGTGAGCGTGTGGTCTTTTCTGCACTTTTCACTCCCGTGCTCATCCGCAGCCGTCGTGCCTCGATGCCAATGACCTGTCGCGATGACAAAGATCCATCATCATATCTCGCCGTACACGCCGTCTCGTTTCATCATCCTCCCTCTGCATACGCGCGGTGCCATCTCATCGGGGATGGATTTATGTGTTCCTGTCCTCCTGTGGGAGCCCAGATTGTTTTGTTTTTAAGTGAGGGCCCATTGATCTTTTATTACACCATTAAGTCAATACGCTCCACTCATAAACAGCTTGAGATTAAATGAGCCCCTTTGAAGGGTTTATGTGGTGTGTGTGTGTGTGTATGTGAACCTTCAGCACACTGAACACTGGTGGCTCCTGGGAGCCAAATTTAGCCTGTAGCGGCAGCACCAGCATGGCCAGGATGAGGCAGTTATTAGCAGCCAGTTGTTGGTATTCGAGGTGCTTCATTCCACCACAAACAGATGATGCTTTGTTCGGGTTAAAGTGTTTACTTTTCTCCGTACTGTGGCGCAATCCACCTTCATTTACTGGCTGTGCGTCGCAGCATTAACCTCATGATTAGCAGTTTTTCCACATAGATAATATTTCCATTTTTCATGCTGTCGGTGGTTTGGCTTCAGTGTAGAAACAGTGTATGTTTTCATGGACAATTGCTGCTGGATGTGCACTACAGTCAGATCAATTTCCAATTTCAGTAAGGAATTTAAATTAAATTAAAGCAGTTAAGAAAACTTAAAACACATACAGACTCAGCTTTGGTCAAATAAATATACTTCCCTCAGGTTGTCTGTATTTTTGGTGTTACAGTAAACGAATTCTCTGCTGCTGCCAGGTACAAGACTCTGCTCAATATTGAGTTGTAGTCAGGTTATTCATCTCTCTGCTGTCTGCTTCTACCAGGAGCTGGTGTTTAAAGCCTCTGATCTTGTTTCCAATCCATGATCTCTTGTTTCACCTGAGCTTCAGGCTGATCAGGAGGATCAGAGAATTTTCACAGTAAGAATCTTCTCTTCATGTCTCAGAAAAAAAACAGAGGTCCATTCATCTTTTTTATCGTGGAGAGTCTCTGGGTTCATTGACATGTTGGACCACCTTCTGGTGTGCAGAAACGGTGGTGGGGCATGATTTTCTTGTCTAATATTGTAGTAGATCTAGATGCAGGAGCATTAAAACAGTGGTTCTCAAACTTTTTTTGACATGCCCCCCTTCAGAGGCCTCTGACCTGCTCGACGTATCTTAGAGTTGGACTGAATTTCAGCTTATTGAGTGCTGTTTGCTCTGCAGTGTGCAGGGGTGAGCGATGGCCGATCAACTGCTCTTGAATGGCCATCAGACGTTCGGATGAATTTGCGACATATCAGCTGTTGTCAGGCTCTCACATTTTAAGCAGAGCCATGAGTCGCTTTGCCAACATCCCTGCCTTTATTCTCACTGCACCTGCACGAAGTGGCGAGCACAGTGTCTGAACTTGCCTACCACACATCATGTGGACAGAAAATACGGACAGTAAACCTAGCTAGCTACCCACAATTATCTCTGCACAATGGACAAGCCGTTCTCTTCCTAGTCACCTGCCAGTCCATGTGCATGATGCCTCTGTTTTTTCCATTTTTGGGGGGGGGAGTTTTGCACACAGGGTGGCACAGATGATCAGGGCAGCACGTTTCTGCCTTTACACAAACAAACAAATGTCTGACGCTTTTATTTTATATTTTACACACTGTGAGCACTCAGATCGTGGCTTGATGATCAGGCTGTAGAGGGTGAACACAAATTGTGAGCTTTTGCCCACCACTGCTTCAATCCACAGCAAATACTGTCAGTTCGAACCTGCACACACGTATTAAAACATCAAAGTTACACTAGAGACTGCAGCTTCAGTTCCCAGTTGGAAAACACAGTCTGATGGCGAACGTGTGACACACAGTATATCTCATTTGTTTAATTCCTACAGTTTTAAGTTGATTTTAAACAGATTTGACAGAGCCATGCTAGCCGTCTCCCTCTGTTTCCAGTCTTTATGCTAAGCTACACCCCCCATTCCCGTTATATATCACGTAGAACTGGTCGGTCACTGTGGGTATCATTACCAGCTGAGCCATTATGTGAGGGTTGTAGTTGTACAAGTTAATTGTAGTTGTATAATTATAGAGCCAGTGTCGTCACAGCGGAGTAATCACAGCTTAAGACTATAATGTTCAAGAAATGTTTCAAGAAATATTCATTTGCTTTATACATTTTTTTTTTTTTTTTTTTTTAAAGTTGGGAAAAAATCTGGATTTGTTGACACATCATGTGACCTTCATCTGTGGCATTTTTTCCAGCAGGAGTTACAATAACTGTCAGCACTTCCTGTTGGTAAACCGCACAGACTGGGAGAAACCAGAGACCAGCAACCACACCGGCCACTGATCTGTGAAAACGCCTCTTAGCTATATTGTTACACCCACTGGAATTCACTTTCAGTAACATGGCAAAGTGCTGTAGCACATATTGTCTGCTCAGGATGCACAATATAGAGACACAAAACTGAGCACTCACCTTGTGCACGCACGGCAAATGATTCTGGTGACTTCCCCTCCGGTGTTTAATGAGTCTTTAGTCGATTTTTCTGATGATGCTGTGAACTTGCGGTCTGTTTTTTTTTCTCCGTCTTCATATTGTTTAGCACAAAATGACTTTTCCACTGATTATATCATTATATTCCCATCAGAGCAAATTGGCTCACCACTGTCTGGAGCAGAATAACGTCGCGTGTTTGAGGACAAACATACACACAGCACAATCAAGCAAACACAAACAGTTAAAAAGGACTGAAAAGGTCTAATGGATGTTATTCATTTGATTTTAAAAGCACACGCCAAAAAATGGAAAGTGTTTTTTTTTAGAGTGGGAGCTAAAAATAGCACTTCTACTGTTGTTAACATCTGTTAACGCCCTCACCCACAGGTTATTCCATATGCTTTAGTGTTTTGCGTGGCCCGTTTTCTCACTTTCTCTCACCTGTTTTCTCCGCAGTCTGTAACTGTGATCTGGCTCGATCTGGCTTCTTCCAGAAGAAGGGCGAGTACATCTGCACGGCGGACTACCAGCGTCTGTACGGTACACGCTGCGACCGCTGTGACACCTTCATCACGGGAGAGGTGGTCTCCGCTCTGGGACGCACGTACCACCCCAAGTGCTTTGTCTGCAGTGTCTGCAGGTACACATGCTCACACACAAACAGACACACAATCTCCTACTGTAGGTTACAGTAGTACAGTAATACAGCAGCATTATTGATTTGGAGTCGTGTTTCTGATCACTGAGCAAAAGTGAGACAAATATTCATTCTACGTTTAGCTCTGCTTTGGTCTCCACTAGCAACACCTGACAAGAAATATCTGTATAGTCTCTATTAGCCATCCTTTAATATCTCCAAGAGTGTAGTGGTAAATACAGAGGGAGGTAAACTGTGGGTAGATTGTAGTTTATCCACCTTTTTTCCACTCATTGATTGATACAGTTGATCCAAAAATAGGTGAGTGAACTCAGCCTCATTTCAAAAACGTGAATAAACTGAATTTACTTGGGTTTATTCCCTGGGACATCATTGAATATCTCCAGCAAATGCATTGCAAACCTATAAGCAGGGTTGTTTTTTGTATCACAGCAATTAAGTATCTTAATTTATCATTTAAGCTATTTAAGGATGGATACATGTGTTTTTGTCCATTTGGAGGCAGTACAACAAACTGAAAACACAATACTGACAATATTAACTTGAAAAAATAGTTATACTGTATGTGTTGGCAAATAGTTGCATATTTTAACATCAAACAGCAGATACAGAGCAACGTCAGCATGCAAAATTCTCTCTCCCTTTAGCTAAGTTTTAGTCTCTGCAAACCTCTGTTGAAAACTATGTTTAGCTGCTAAATGCTCCTGGTCTTGAGAAGCTGCAGCATTTATTAACCAACTCACTGTAACCTGTTCTGTACATTTACTATCAGATTTACGACATACTGCGAACCTTTTCGTTTGCATTTCCACTCGCAGCACCGTCACTCAAAGGAGCTACGCTACTCTGATGATAGTATCCCTCAGTGAAGTACAGTAAAACATAATTAAAACATAATCCTGATGGGTCGCAGGGGGTCGGAGCCTATCCCAGCTGGCATTGGGCGAGAGGTGGGCTACACTGTGGACAAGTTGCCAGTTCATCACAGGGCTGAAACATATTCACATTCACACAGTTATCAACTAACCTATTAACCTGTATGTCTTTGGACTGTGGGAGGAAGCTGGAGTACCCGGAGAGAACCCACGGGGCACGAGGAGAACATGCAAACTCTGCACAGAAAGGTCCTGCCCCAAACACAAACTTCCCAGCCCCGCAGCTGCACCACTGCACCGCCGTGCCACCCTTATATCACAATATGCACAATATGTACTACACACTTACACAAGCTACTTAAAGCTATGCAACATTTCTGCATTAAAATGTCTAAAAATGTTCGCAATATGTCATATATTTTGTAAAGTTTTGTGCTTACATTATTCCAAATGTTTCCAACAATGTTCAAAGGCAAAGAAATCCACATCTTATCTGAGGTAACGGTGCGTTTCCTGCTTCCTTGCTCGCCATTAGTTCTGTGAAAACACACTGGACACATCACAAAGTGAGGAAGGAAGTCGGCACACATGAATAAACGTAACGTGAATAAAACTTTAGTATGTTACCTCGTCCAGGAACATGATTTCTCCCATGATCCCACAGCACTTCAGATGACATCAATCTACGTCTTTTGTCATTGTTTTAATATGAGGGGCCCCCCTAGTGGCTGAACTTATACATTTTACGTTTAAAGGTGCAGCAACCGATTCTGGAGAAAGATAATTGATTGTTGAGTGTCATTCCCAGGTTGTGAAATACTGACATTTTCTGAATTAAACTCAAAAATCAAGTATCTTACTGACTTATGATTGTCCAAAGTCTCCCGTCATGGGCTAGATTTTCTAAAGCCTGAAAACAGAGCCAGAAAAATAAACTGCCTACCCCAGCTTTAAGCAAAACAGGCAACATATTGTGCTGTGACTGTGTGTGCACTGAACATATGACTTCATCACTTCTTGATCTGTTCTATATCAGTTCTGTTCTGTAAAGAAGCATAAAAGTAATCATTCACTTGTGAAAGTAGCCTGATAGAGAACAGTCTGATAGAGGACAAGGCAGAGAACAGGAGACGAATTGTGGAGCTACTGAATAAGAAATGCCGTCTTCTCCCATGAGTCACCGTTTTCTGCCCCATGACCGTGCAACTCTTCCAAACAACTCATAAGCCGAAGCCACACAAGTTGCATCTTTCAAAATAAGTAATGCAAAAGTGACTCATTTCTTTATGGTGCGTTTAAGTGATGCCAGCGACTGAGCTCATTTCAGCCCCTGAATATCAATAAATATCCGATCGGAGAGCTGTCGTTGTTTTGCTTAGTCAAGTCACGATTTCCAAAAAAGAGAGCTGACCCGGTGTTTCACGCTGTTAGATTTAGATTTAAAAGTAGGCCATCTCTCCTCTGACCTCCATCAGTGTTCACGTTAAGCTCCCCCTGAACGAACTCAGAGTCAGCATCCCTGTCGGCTTTTTTTATTTCAGCATTTCACTCTTCTTGTCGCCCTCTCTTTGTTCCACTCTACCCCATCCTCTCTGTTTTATACATATACATGCAAGGTATGTGGGAACACCCGTCTCTGTTTTGCTCTTCCTCCCTTCTCCTGTGTCTGTTTTGATGTGTTTACAGGTTTACATAAGCACCATCTTTCCTCACCTCCCTCCAGGAGGGTGGTGTTTGTCTGTTGTCTTGTATCTGCTTGACATTGGCCGATAAACACGCTGCCGTGCCCAGCAGCCGAGGGCAAAAAAAAAAAAACTGAACTGACACCAACTGGCCGGAGACAGCCAGTGGAGCAGTCCTGGCAGTGACAGCGATGTGTGTGTGTGTGTGTGTGTGTGTGTGTGGTGGTGTGTGTGTCAGCGTCTGTGGAGTCAACTGGAAGAGACAGCGAGAAGCCGAAGGGTGAATCTCTTCTTTCCTGCTCCGTCTGCCCCCTGTCACATTGCTCACAGTCTTTTCTTGTACCTCCTCTATTTTTCCCCTCCTTGTCTGTCTTCTCCACCATGCCCCCCACCCCCCACCCTCACCCCACCCCACCTCCTCTCTCTGCTCTCTCCTCCTCACCTCATCATTACCGCCATCATCTTCCTGTCCTTAATCATCACCCGCATCACATAATCTCCCTTTGTGTCTTCATCATCGTCCCACTTTCTCTTTGTCATCACTGCTCTCAGCTCTAATGAAGGCAGATTGCAAGTTTCACTTTTCCGTGCTGATGTTTCTTTTCTTTTTCTTTTTTTTTTTTTCCGTGTGATCAAAGCCGCCAGAGTTCATATCGCTACAGCCAGAAATAGCTTTACTTCTGTGGCCAGTTTTTAAAAAAACATGCATTAAATATGTAAACAGAGTAAATTTTTAAAGCGCTCAGAAAGGCTGACAAGGCAAGAGTGTCTTGGGGGAGTGAGAGCAACACACAGGTAAAGACAAGGTCAAACTAACAGACTAACACGCTCCTCCTCTGCACCATCACAGCAACTCACACACTCTTTGGTTTGACTATAGCCACGGAAAGCTACGGTTAGGCACTTATACATGTTAAACATTCAGCCTGTCCCTCTAGGAACTAATATAAACCTCAAAAACAGGCTTCATCTAGTTTTCTATGTATAGATTTGTTTTGGTCAGTGTGGCCTGGAGAGTTTGGATTATGTGATATGGTGTTGTATTAATAGTCAGTGTTTTAAAGAAGAAGAAGCAATTTTAGACTACTGCTGTGGACGGGGTCAGCAACAATATGTGTTTTAACCACTTTAAAATATCCTTATATTTTACATTTTAAGTGTAGACACTATTTAGAATGTTTTCATCCCTTTTACTTTGCCATCAGACAGCCATTTCTGACGGGAAACCACCGTTCTATAAGCCATACATTGCACTTTCAGAACCAACCAAAATCCATAGGCGAAAATCAGTCATTTCACTTCACAGAACACGGGAGTTGCTGGTCTTCCTCTTAGTTTGTTTGTGCTATTGCATGACTTTGGTGAATCAGAACCATCCTTTTAAAACACCAAAGTCACACAGTAACGCAAACAATCTAATCTGATTGTGGCAACCTGGGACCAGCAACACCCATGTTCTGTCAGGTAAAATTAACGATTTTGCCTATGGAGTTTGGTTGGTTTGGAGAGAGCGGTTCGGCTTATATAATGGCAGTTTCCCGTCAAAAAAAGCTGTCTAAGGGCAATGTAAAATGGTGAAAATATAATATACCTAAAACTTCTTTTAGGTTAACCTTTTTTTTAAGTGGCTAAACTACCTTGTGTTGGTGATCCTGGTCTCAGCAGTACATTGCTTAGCTTCTGTGCTGGTTCTCCTCTTTGCTTCCCCAAAGTGGGGGTGTGTCGACAGGTATCTGCTATATAGATAAGTATCTCATACAGCCCCACAGCATATAATCTGAACTATCCCTTTAAATGAGAGAAAGAAAATTGTTTGCCAACAGATGGGTACCCTTGGGGCCAACTGAAGGGTGAAATTAAAATGAAGTCTAAATGAATAATATGCTTTATCAGTTTTCATTGACTTGTGTCCCTTTCAGTGTTTACCAGGCCCTTTGTTGAATAATTTGTGTGATGAAACTTCCCTGCTGGCTCATCTGTTCTCCTTACTTGTCTGTCCTTTCTGTTTTATGTATGGAAGTTGTCCCTCTTTGAATTAAATAAAAGCACAGTGGAACAAACCTAGACTACTGTATGTGCCAGTGCTCTGACAGAAACAGTTGTAAAATACTTATACTTTCGAGGGCTCACGACCTCCACAGCTGCATGCATATGTTGCGCAAGCCTTTTTTCATGCTTGCCTCTGTGCGTCTCTAAGTGCGTACACGGATGTGCTGCACTCTTGTGTGCTGACTGTGAGCTCTGCTGGAGACTCTAGCCTCCCTCTGGGTCTTGGCTCCGGCTCCAGGTCTCGGCGGGGGAGTAAAAGGATTACCGCTGTCTATGTCTTTTAAACAGCCTTCCCTAAGCCTTTTAACTCCCCATTCACTCTCACATCCTAAAGAAATCAATCCGTCTCTATGAAAATGCTATAGAAGAGGAAAGAGGGCGAAACAGTGCATCGTGATGTGGTAAATTTGATTTCATAGGCGCTGTCTTGCTGTCATGTTCTCTGCTTGTCTGCATGGGTGTGTATTTGCTTTTCTTAGACCATGTTGCACCAGCAAAGATTAATTTAATGATAGATTAGTTCTAATCAGAGTTTGATGTAAACAAAAATTAAGTAGAGTTTAACCAATATGGGGATGCTTTCCCAAATTAAAACAAATAAAAAATAATAAAATTAATTTAAAAAATCAATTTGAGTACTGTCAGGACCATGATGAGTATTAAAGAAGTGGGAAAACGGATAACCCTAAGCTTTATTCCTTAACAAGACAAAAAAAGTTAACCAAACACTACAGTTTGCTTGGTGGCTAAAAAGTCAGTAAAGTGTTACACTTTTTACTAGCTAGCTAAAAGGTTAAAAAATGCTACACTGCTTGTAGCTAAATATTTAGTTAGCCTAGTTAGCCTGCTCGTGATGGTTTGGCAAAGAGGCTGTCTCTCCTCCTTCGAGGAAAACTTGTTGGCCAAATTATCAACTGGAGAGAAAGAGACGCATCATAAAACTCAATTGGATTGAATCTGTCCCTTAACTCTCTTTCTTAACAAACTTCATTATTTTTCTCAATCCATCTCAAAAGGCAGCTAATTTTAAAGTTAAACCTCCTCAAGTGTAAGTTTAAAGTTAATACTCCATCACACAGTCCTTTGTAATTTTAGATAATTTAAAAATTTGGTGCCACATAAGTTAAATTTACCAAGATTTAATCAGGTTTATAAATTAATCCTTGTTGGTGCAACGCAGCCTTAATCTTAGTTTAGCTTTAAAGCGTTGAAGAAAACAGTGACCTGGTGGCACCAGCTGTGCAGGGAGGAAGTTGGGTAAGAGCGAGCTGGGCGGACAGACTGAGAGAGAAAGAGGCAGTTAAGATCAGCATGCACTCCACGCAGTCTCCCTAATAAGTTTTCATTCTCACTCAGAGAGCCAGTTTTCCGTGTAGAAGCCCATGGCAGCGTCACATTATCGCCTCTTTAATCACAGAGCAGCCAGGTGCTCCTGCAACAATCAACGTCCCATTAACTCGCCGCCCCGCCTGTTTGGAAATGTATTTTCAGGTTCATAGAGGATGTCAGACTGTATTTAGCTCGTGTCAGCAGGATTATGGCTTGTCTGTCACCCAATCATGTTCCTGCCAGCACCTATTTGTTATTCCCATGTGTACACTTGGATTTAATGTAAACAAACAGAATCACTGCAGGCATTTTTATCTCCTATTGTGCTCCCGTTGTCTAATTCTCCCTTCTCTCTACCTCTCTCTTTCCTCCTCAGTAAACCCTTCCCCATCGGAGACAGAGTGACGTTCAGCGGAAAGGACTGCGTCTGCCAGCAGTGCTCTCACACACTCGTCAAGTCAAATGAACCGATCAAGATCCACGGGCCCAGCCGTAAGTCCGGCGTCTGCCTCACTCTGTCCGTTCCGTTTAAGGCCACCAGGCGCCACAGCGTGCCGAGTCTTAATTTGATGTGTCCGTGAGGCCCATTTAGCTCATTTAGCTAATCAAGTGTCTGTCAGATCAGTGGTCCGACCTGTCGTGCTGATCCACCAGCTGAGATTATGCAACACAAACAGACACATCAGTCATTCATTACTGTCAACACGCTGGGAAGAGAGGATGTTGTGTATTCTGTACATCTGCTCATATATTCCTGCATGTGCTATAGTGTTGTTTACAGTAAATAATGAGCTCAATATGCTGTCTGTCACCAGGTATATGCAGGAAGGTTGCATAGCCCCCTGCTTTTCAATATAAAGCAGGAAAATGACAAATTATGTTCCCACTACAGAGCAGTGGTGATTGATAGTGAATCATTTGTTAAGTGTGGCATACAGACAACAGCCTGCTGCTCACTGGCTGTGCAGTAATAACAGACGGCGGAGAGGCAGTGAATAACTGTCCTCCCCAGATCGCTCCATTCAGGAGGATAAAATCCAAACGGCTCCCCAGGTACGTGTTCATCACTCTGTCTTATGAAGAGGAGGCAGTCTGTGAGACGGGACACAGAGTGCAGACACTAAGTGTAATGCACTGCCTTTTACAGCCTCTTTCCTCTGACATTTTGCTTTTTAAGAATGCAAATGTAGTAAAAATGCATTTAGTCAGTGCAAAAATGATTATTTTAGGGGGGAAAGTCTAGGAGCAGGCATTATGAAATGTTGGAAGGTGGGCCTGTTATCAGAGGATTGCTTATTTACGCATCAATGGCCAAACCCTCACCCTGAGAAATTTACTTTTGTAACCTTAATTAAAGTTTTACTGGCCTGTTTTAATCCTTCTTTGTGTCTCCTTAAAGCGATAGTTCAACATTTTGTAAGAGCTGGTGGTCTATGGTGAGAGAACTGTTTGAATTGTGTTACATATAACACATGATGTGTGTCAATCAAGTCAAGAAAGTTACTGTTTGAGGTAGGTTTGTTGTAGTTTAGTTTTGTATGAAACCGCTCAGTGAACTACGTCTCATCCCGCACAACATGTGTTTTTATCCAGTTTTATTAGCTGGGAAACGAAAGAACAAGCAAGACCCCTCACTCGTGTGACTGCATCCCAGTACAGAAACACATAGGCATCGTAGTATCAGCGGTTAGCGTTAGCTTTTGGAGCAAGAAAGTCATGATGTCACCATTTCTAATTATGTATCTTTACAGTCTGATACTTCAGTAGTTTTATGACAAAAAGAGACTTTCTTGACTTGTAAAATTAACCTTTAGACTGACAAACATCATATGTGTAATTCATGGTACAACTCAAAAGGGACCGTTCATGTTTCTCCAAAGTAAGGCACCATGGTGGTCCACTGGAAGGGGAGGGACTTTGACTCTCCATAGGCTTTCTTGCTGAGTTAGATGAGAAGAATGATGCCACTCTAATGAAGCTACCACCAGCAGGTTGTAAGCTTAGCGCTGCACAGTTGCTAGCACAGTCCGAAGCCAACAAATTCAGAGTCTTGCACAAAAGAAAATATAACAAGTTAATTAGTGAGCTTTAGAGGTGCTGGTAGGCAGATCTTGCTACCTTCAGACAGAAGCAGGTTTCCACTCTTTAAGCTAAGCTAAGCTAACCACCTGCTAAATGTTGCTTCACATTGAATGGACACATATGAAATTGGAAGTGGTCTTCTCATGTAACTCTCACCAAGAAAGCTTATATGTCTGGTTTCACTCAAGGTTCCTGCCCTTTAAAAAGTTTTTCCTCACCCATGTCACCTTAGTGTTCGCTCTTGATGGGAACCATAGAGTGCGGGGATGACCTATTTTTGTACACCAACCTGGAAGTTAGCAGTTCTCTGGTTCCCTCCACAAAGAGCCAATGGGATGTTTCCACTGAATTTTGGATTGGTGCAGAAAATAAGCTCTGTGGCGAACCAAACTTTATGATACTACGTTTTGTTCAATCTTCACAAACAAACACCACTTTGTGATTTTTGAGGCATAAAAGTTAAATGCTAAGATTAAAGTATAACTGAACTACACCACAGTCAACATCAAACCTACTAAGTGACTAGCGTTCGGTGTGATGAGGTTTAATGTCTGTGACTCTGTAGTCTCCTTTAGCTACCTGTTAGAAAGAGGAATCTTAAAACCACGGTTTCATTTATCCGTTAGTCACAGGAAAAAAAAAAGGCGTCAAATTTCATTCGGGAACTGCACCTCACTGATGGGCCCGCCAGATTGTTTTGATATGGACCCTTTTTCTTATAGCACTTAAGTCATGAGTGCACTACTGCTAACTGTGCCTCAGCTGCCATTAGCCAGTCACTTAATTGTCCTATTAGACTTGGACACAGTCTCCGAGACCAACGGACTGGGAGTACATTAATATTACCGAGATGATGTACGGGATTGTGACATTAGGGACGATGAAGACACGGTTCAAGTTCAGGCAGGGACAGGAAGCAAGTTTGTAACAGGTACGTTTGTAAGTATCATCCATCATGTGATTATTTCGGCGAGAATTTGTTTTTGCGAAGCTGCAAGTTATAATTAAATTTATATCATTAATGACTAGTTCACTAAATGAGATCGAACTGATGGCTGCTGATGGTAATTTCAAAAAGCTTCGACTTTGAGACGAGGGAACGGAAATGTTTTAAGGCTCATTCCTGCAGCACTCTAATGGGCGTCTGTGAATAATATTGTAAAGAGTATGGTTTAGACCGGCTCTTTATAAAAGCGTCTCTTCTGTTATGATTCAGCACTTTACAAATAAAATTGTCTTGATTTCCCAAAATGTCAAACTGCTCCTCTAAAAGATTAATGAACACTAAATCTACAATCTGTCACTAAAACTTCAAGACATGTTGCACATCTGGCTGAGGCACAATTATTGATGTCACATTTTGCTTCTGACAGCTGATGAAAACACACGCTGTGACATCACAGAGCAACAAACACAACAACAGCGAGGAAGCGTTTTCTTTCTGCCCTCTTCCCGTGTGAATTTTTATGTAACCATACCTAACGATTTCATGTCAGAAGCCCTGTTACATCATTTTTAGATGATCTAAAAGCGTTTTCAGTCTGTGGCTAAAATGGGAACTGTATCATGACTCAGAGGAAAATCAGCTGTGCACAGTAACAGTCTGGAGCTGAGGTGCTGGCTGTATAGACTCAGCACTATCACCACCAAACGACAGTTAAGATTTATTTGGACTGCAGAGACCCAACTCAATACACTGCAGTTTTTTTTTTTTTTTTTACTGCTAAACACAGTTTGTCTTGGCTGTCAGGGCGGAGGAGTGGACTGGTCCCTCGTGACTCCAGGCTTCTCTCAGGGGCAGTCAACCGGGTCAGAGGAGGTTAAGCTAAGCCAAACGTCTTCCAAATGGAAACAAATGGAGTGCTGACCTTTTTTCAGCATTTTGACACTCCGCAGCCATGCATCATTCGCAGCCTCGGCGCTGTCCTGCGTCTTTCTCGCCCCGTTAGCGGTGGTCAATACTAACGCCTGCTGGCTGGGGCGCCTTTTCTGAGGGAAATGAAATGAGCTTGTATACAGTGTGTGCTTGTGTGTGTGTGTGTGTGTGTGTGTGTGTGTGTGTGTGACGGAAACAGAGAGAGATTCATATGTGTCTCATGTGAGGGGGAATTTTATGCGACTGTTTTTACCCTGAGGCTGTTTCAGTGATGCTTGCTTCCTGCCTGCATTCAATCAAGTTTAACAGTGCTTACAGTTGAAAGAACAAGCCTCACAGCTCTGCAACATCCCGCATTAGTACGGCTATTGATTAAGGGGTGGCTGTGCCACAGGGGTAGAAAACTACACTTAGCAGCACAGTAGGTGTTTAAAGATGCACAATTACACCACGGTTCACTTTGTCTTCCTCTGTCTCACCGCTGCATTTCCTCTTTTCTCTGTCTGCATCTTTTCCCTCTTTCTGTCTTTTTCCCCGTTCTTCCTTCTGTCTTTCTCTTTTCATGCGCCCTCCCTCTCCAGACTGTGCTGGGTGTGGAGACGAGATCAAGCAGGGTCAGTCTCTCCTGGCTTTGGAGAAACAGTGGCACGTCAGCTGCTTCAGATGTCGCACCTGCAACATGGTCCTCACAGGAGAGTACATCAGCAAGTGAGTGTGTAAAGAGAAAAGAAACACGACTTTTCAAAGCATTTGATCCTCATGTCTCACCCAGAAAACACATACAAATCAGAGCAATGTATTGGCGACTGATATTATTGGTACAATACTGGTCTTTCACAGTTATATGGTATTTAGCCCTATATGAATTTTTTGGTTTCTTAACAGAACATATTGCAGATTGTTTTTATTTGTTAGCTTTATAGGCAGCTTTATATGTATGTTTGATCCCTTTTCTTAATAATATAAGCAAAATATATTTTGCTATATTTGTTTTTTTTTTATTTTATTTATAGTTTAGGGCTGTACTCGACCCAGAATTTTGTCAGTCCAATCAAATTTGGCCGTTCAATAATTTGACGATTTGTTCCTTTTTTCAATTCAGATCCACACTAAACTTCTATATCAGCCTACATGAGTGTGTTTTACAAGCAAGACTTACGTTTTAAAACCTTTCTTCATCATAAGTGGTGTGAAAACATCAGATTTCCACGCAGTCAGAGGAAGTAAAAATTGTTCATAGTTCAGATATAAAATCCCAGCGCACTGCAGAGCATGTCACCTGCTCTGCAGTCCACATGCACTGGGGTGGCTGCAGTGGCTCACAGCGCATCACCTGTACTCCGTTTCTATCACTCTTTTCTGCTTCCACCAGAGTTAATTTTGTGGTTTGTGGTGAGTCTGTTTGTAAAGTTTACAGCCTGCCATGCTGTTGCACTCCTCCGTGTACAATGATGCAACCAAAAAACCTGAAACTTATTAACCAACCGCTCATTTTACCTTCTCTCATCAGTTAACCACCAACACATGTTGTCACAAGGATTTTATTAAAGTGCGCCAGCTAATATAAAAATATATTCAAGTCCCCTTGTTTACACTTTGTCATTGAAATGTTCCCTGTGAATTTTTGTAAGCTTCTATCTGTTTTATCCTGTTATTGTAGTGCATGCTGACTGAACAAAGGAAAAGAAAAGAAAACAAATCACTGCTTGACTGGAAGACTCTCAGTAGACTTTCAAGGGGCAGCCCTGTTATAGCTATTTATAATTATAAAAAAACAGTGAAAGTTAACTGTTTCAGTGCCCTGATATCATTTTGGACAATAACATTTATTGTTAAACTGTATAATGTTGGCTGATAAATATCTATATCTAAATCAGAATTTTTTTACTCACTAATATGAGTATCGGCATCGGCCCCAAAAGTCCAGTATCAGTCAGGCCCTAATACAAACAGACATGCTGGATTTGTCATGTCCAGTTGCTCCTCAGATTGGCTAAACTGGGATTTTGACACACTCCAGTACAGTATTGTTTCTGTTCTCTGTGTTGCAGGGATGGAGTGCCGTACTGTGAGGCAGATTACCACGCCCAGTACGGGGTGAAATGTGAGACCTGCAGCAGATACATCAGTGGAAGGGTTCTGGAGGTGAGAACGGGACCAGATTCCAGCATGAGACGGTGTTAACGGAGATTTAGCTGCCCAGAATTATGCAGCAACACAGAAATCCAAAGTGGGAGTCGACTGCGGTGGCTGAGTGTAATCAGCGTTATCAGAATGGAGCAGTTGCATTTCATCCTCCGCTCCCCGTAAGCCCCGTTGCGCTTTAGGGAGTGAGCGACTTAAGATTGGCGGGCGATAAAAATTTTGTCCTGCTTTGCTAAACCAAAACAAATTCAGCTGCCGCGTGTCAGCCTGGTCAAACATTGCTGCACATCCACTTGTTCACTGTTTCTTGCAGACGCACACAGGCAGGAGGCAAAGAGCTGGATTGAATCATCACAACAAGGAAGGAGTTGAGAGGAAAAGGGAGTTATAAAAAGATCACAGGGTAAAGAGTGGAGGGAAAAGATGGAGAGGAGGAGGAGAGACACGGAAAGCAAATTCTGCAGTGACAGAAATGCACACTTGCATGCTCTTACGCCAAAGCAATTTTAGAAAGTGATGGAAGACGAAGTCACCGGTGGAGGGAGGAGAGCAGAGGAGACGGACGGAGGAAGATGGGTTTAGGAAATAAGGGAGCAGGGTTGAGAATAATGAAAGCGATAACGTGCAGTTGCTAATTAAATGTTTTGGAAGTGTCTCTGGAGGGTGTCTCTGCTCTGCTGGGACCTGAGGAAAGGGAGCAGACGTAGTAAAACTTTGTCAGACACACACACATATACACACACACTCACACACCCACAGTGCCTTGCTGTCCCTGCACTCCTTTGCTTGTCAGAATGGCTGGTGTAAAGTGCTTTGTTCCTGACTATCAGCCTCTCTGGGCTATTTATAGACATGGGGACATGTCAGCCTTTATCTGCGAGTCTCCCTCTCTCTATGTCTCGTTGTCTCACTCTCTGAACATTTGTGTGCACTCGCACGCATGACGTTCTTTTTTTTTTTCCTCCTGTCAGATTTTGATATCATAATCAGTTGCTCCTTTAAGATGCCAACGTGCAACTGATTTGACTCACAGAGAGTCCAGGAACACAAACTCCCCAACATGCATGATACACTTAGGATAAGAATAAGATAATAATAACATAGAAATTCCATTTAATTGGGCACCCAATATTAATTCAGTTTTATCTCTCTATCTGTATTTTTTTCATCCTGATTTTGCATGCTGTAATTTTGCATCTATCCTGTACACAGGATATCTATTGCATTTCTTCTGCCCTGGCAGAGGGATTCCTCCTCTCTGGGTCTTCCTGTGGTGTCTTCCACTTTTTACCCCATTAAAGGTGCAGTTAATAATTCTGGAGACAGATAGTTGATTGCTTAGTCTCATTCCAAAGATGTAAAATACAGACATTTTGTGAAGGAGGCTTAACAATCAACTATCTTAGCAACCTGTGATTGGCTAAAGTCCCCCATAATAGGAGCCTGAAAGCCACACCAAAGACGAGAGGCAGAGGTCTAGTTTTCTCTCAAACTGCATGAATTACATTATACATATGCTTAGTTTTGTTGGGGAATTTTTCCTCACCCAATTCAAGGGTCTTATAACAGAGGGTGTCCTTTGCTGTACAGTTGTAGAGTCCCTTGAGACAAATTTCTGATTGTTATATTGGCTAAATAAATAGAGTTGACTTGACTTTCAGTCGTCACCTTTTCAGTCTTTTAGCAAAATTTTGATTTTTGCTTGATTCTAGTTTTAGTCAACAAAAACTTAAGGGAAAATTTCAGTATATTTCCACCTGGCATATTCACCAAAAATTGTGTGCTATTGTGGTCAAGCTGACTTTACACTCGCCAGCATTATAGAGATTCTAGGAAATGAGGACTCACACAAAACAGTATTTATCAAGGCAAACTTGTTGGCATATATAAAGAAGCTCTCAAATCAAACATCTTGATCCCACCCGGTGGCTGGCTGCAGTATAAGTCATAAATCCCACCCGCTCAATGTTAGTAGATAGGACATGGGCTTAACTAAAAAATCAAAGTACGCATAAGTCAGTTTAGGTAGTTAGTTAGGTAGTATAAAGGGGGGTTCATGTCATGATTGATAGCTGAGTCCTCCAGCGATTGAGTCGGCTGGCTGTATGGGTGGGAACTGGAGCATGGGTCTAAACCTTCAAATTATGTCATCAGCACAGGATGGCAGCACTTGTATCAGGGATATTTTGGTAGATTTTTTTTAGAGTTGGAGGAAGAGGAGACACACCGTCCATCTTTGTTTTGTAGTCAATGGGAAAGCTGCTCAAGCCTTCTACAGCTTTCCAAATACCATGTTTTTTCATGGCTCACTTCAAATGCTTGCTTCTGAGTCCAGCTGAAAGTTAACATTGAAAATAGCCCCTTGGAGTAGCCAAGCTGGCTAACTGCATGGGCATCTACATCCGGGGCAACTTGCCAAGGAAACTGAAAGCACTGCGATTACACACAACTTTGGAGGTCATTAAATGAGACTTAACTGTAATTAAACCAGTAATCAGTACATTTTTCCATTTGTTTGTCTTACCCCTTTGCTTTTATTTGTTTTCAATTACATTTTTTTTAGTTTTGGTCTTGTTTTTGTTGTGGAAAAAAGCCAACACATTTTTAAATCATAATTTCTGTTCATGAAAATAGTGCTACAGGAGCCAATTAGTGATCTATTTACCTGTTTTAAAATATTGTTTCATCATAACATCTGTGGAGTTGCTTTGCTGTACTGATTTCTCTACAGTGAAAACCCAGGCACACTAATCTGTCTGTGTTTGCGTCTATGTTGATGATCAGGCTTGTTCCACAGAGTCTGTCTTCAGTCCAACTTTCCAGAGCCAAAGGTTGTTAGTTTAATGAGTAGTTTAGAATAGATGGAGAAGGAAAGGAATAAAGACAGGAAGTGGGATAAAGAGGCGCATAAAACCTCCTTTCTTTAGTTTCACTGCTTTCCTTCTCCTTCCTTCCTCAATGTCTTACTTGGCCAATAAATATAGCAGCCTATTAAATGCCACCGGAGAGAATGGAGGCCTCATTAAAAATGGTAACAGCAGTTGTTGAACTGATACCGTACGACCACAGACGGTAAACGCTCGGCTGCTGGGAAAGCACAAGACGGAAATGCCGCATGCTCTCCTGGCTTTCCTTTCAGAGTAACCTGAGACACGCGAGCAGAGCAGGGATTGGTTGAGATGCAGCTGAGATACGATTAAGATCCGTAGTGTTCATCAGCAGTTCTTGGAGAGAGAGATTTGTCAAAGAGGCCTGATTCCCTGCAGATCACATAAAGGTATCAGTTTTATGAAAAGCAGGGAACATCAGTGCAGGATAAAGCATCATAATACTTCAATACATGCACACACTCAAAAGCACCCACTGTAAAAAAATATTGTTTAAAATTTTAAGTTGACTGAAATTGACAAGACGTGGTAATTTTGTAATGATTCCAAACAAATAAACTTTTTTTAATCAAACCAACATGATATTAATTTAGTTGTACTTGAAAAAACATGTTCAATAAGCTCAAGATATGAAGTTGAACCAACAGTGCTTCAGTCACACTGACATGCAAACAAATCATACAAACAAATTTGATTTCCTGTTACATTTTCTCAGTATTAAGAATTAGTCTTCATTTATTATCTTAAAGTTTATTACAGCTAAATTCCACCAGGTGCGGCTGCACCACGTCAGCCGGAGCTGATCGCAGCTATTCTATACAATACTTGTGATTCCACCAGCAGCGCCCCGGCACATCCCAGAAGCGGCTCTCTGCTCCGCTCTGCTCCAAATATGCACCACGTCTATTTTTGACAGATGCTGCATCAATTAGCACAGAGCAGATCAGACACAGAAAAGACAGGGAGAATATCTGAGTATCGTATCAGTATCGTATCGTATCGTATCGTATTTCTAAAGTGTTCCGAAAATAAACACCAGAAAGTTAAAGTTTAATCAAATTGAATAAATAGAACTTGTATATATTTACATTAAGTTGAAGAGAAAAAATTAGTTGATTCCACTAATTTCCTGCATGATTTTTTTACAGTGCATGTTGGGCGTGTTTCAGATGAAACAGTTCAGGTCTCCTTGACACAGGCCACATGTCAGCAGTGCTTCTATAAATAGAAATTCTCTAATGGTGTGTCAGGGAGGCAGAGGTGACGGGACGGGGCCACGCCTCAGACACCGGCCCCGCGGAGACACACCACGTGAGAAACATCAGGACAGAGAACCTGGACTGGATGTAATGGACACAGTGACATCACATTGCATCATTTCATGTGTCCGTCTCACCTGCGCCGCCATGTGTGTTTGGATGTGTTCCCTCAGGGGCGCTCGGAGTGTCCAAGGACGTGTATCGCAGTCTTGTGTCCTTCACTTACGTGGCCACCTACTTCCCTCTTTCTCTCTCACATACATACACACACACACACTTTTCTTCATGTGACTGACCCACGGGGATCTTTGCTCTAATTACGGCAAGGAGGAGAATGGGTGGTGGCTATCATGTGATTGCTGTATTCTGATGGAACAGGCTATGCAATGATGTCTCAGTACATTATGAGGTCATTGGTGGTCAGCTGATGTACAGTAGAAAACATATGGAGAGAACGACCTGCTCAAGGTGGGGGTGTAATTTGTAGATTAGCCCCTTGCTCTGTAAAACTGTTCATGATGATAATTTATGTTCAGTCACACCTCTTCTTCTCTTCTCCCCCTCACAGGCGGGAGGGAAACACTACCACCCAACCTGCGCTCGATGCTCCCGCTGTAACATGATGTTCAAAGAGGGAGAGGAAATGTACCTGACAGGTGAAACTTGATGCATCCACGCAATGACACACACACACATACTGAGCACATGCCCGTGTAGATGAATGTGTGGCATGTGGGAACACCCAGCACCAACCTCCCCCTGTCTCGCTCTTCTTCAGGATGCGAGGTGTGGCACCCGTTATGCAAGCAGGCAGCGAGGGCAGAGAGGAGACTCAGGGTGAGATGGAGTTTGAAATGACAATGTTCAAATAAAATGAAAACCGTCATTTTCTCACTGTGTGCGCCCTCCCCTCTTCTTTTTTTTTTTTTTCCCCCGTTTGTTTGTACCCCACAGCACAGACGCCTGTCAGAGGCCTCCATCTCTCCGCCGGGCTCCTCCATAGGCTCTCCCAGTAGGGTTATTGTGTAAGTAGCGTATCACTTCGCAGCTTTTAGTCACTTTTAGCTCCCACCGAGCTTATCACTGAAAGCACAACTGCTACACCAGAAACACAAGCACTACCCATAGGCACCAACCTGAGAGGCTGCTCACTCCCTTGGCCTGTTCACTTGTCTCTGTCTTAACTTCTGTTGTCATGACTGATCTGGGGAAGTTAAAAACAGTTGTTGTCACAGCGTGAACAACTGTTACAACACAACACGCTGTTAATGTGTTATACCTGTGATGGTCATTTTCAATCATCATTTCCCAGAAAGCACTGATATGGTGATTTGCAAGTCAAAAAACACCCACATGTGTAGGTTAAAACTGGGCTAGATTTGGATAAAAAGCTTTGTGGCTCCAGGTGTAGCGCTGTCAGTGTCAGTTTAAACATTTTAGTCCAGACTATAATTCTCAACAGCTATCTGATGATTGGTCAGAAAGTATTGTTTAAAGATTTATGGCCCCAGGACGATGTATCTTGTTACCTTTGGCGATTCTGTGACTTTTCTGTAGCGCCATCAGGATGTTGATAGTTTTGGTTTTGAGTGAAATATCTTAAAAACAATTTAATAGATAGACATGAAATTTCATACAGATATTCAAGATCCCCAGAAGACGAATCCTGATGACTTTTCATCTGTACAGTCCTTTGGTTTATGACCAAATACATAAAAACTAATGACATTCCCATCAGCCTCAGCTGTACTTTACATTTACTGCTAATTAGCAGATGTTAGCATGCTACTTGGCTAAACTAAGATAGTGAACACGATACACTTACCTGTTAAACATCAATATGTTAGCGTTTACATTCTGTTAGCATGTTGATTTTAGCATTAGCATTTGCCCGCACTCTTGTTAAGACTTCTAGATTACACAGCAGGTATTCATAATGCACTTGTAGGCTAAATACTGTCCATCAGAAAAGAAATGAAATCCCAAAAAGCCAAGGCACATCTGCTGTGTTTCCATCCAAATGTATTGCAAATAAAATTCAGATGAATGCTTGTTTCCATCGGCTATCACTATGTGTTGATTAATTAAGATAAGCAGTAGGTGGCGCCAGTTCTCCAGTCAGAAAACCTGTCGTACCATTTCCAAAGAAGAGGGCACAACAAGATGACATAATTAACAAAGCGATAGTCTAGCCTCAAACAGTGAAAAACAATGTCGAAAATATGATGAAAATACGACATTTCTGTTTGTTTCATGTATTAATGTGAGGACGGTTACATCAGATCTCTGTGGAGCGATCATGGATGTTTTATAGAACCATGTGAGTGATGAGGAGACTGCTGGAGCAGAAACAGCTGATTAGTCATAAATTTTCATTATGTCAGGACTCATTCACAAATAATATTTCCATCACCCTTTAAAGAGCATTGACAAAAAACACTTAAAGCGAGTATAAAAACGTTTTTTTTTTTCCTAAATTAAGTATGTTTTTTAAAATTTAGTGGTTTCCTTCAACCTTTTTCATCCAGTACTTCAAAATGTGCATAAAAATACATTGATTGAAACACAGCTATTGACTGCAGGATGACTTTTATCTTCCTCGGGGTTTTGGCCCTGGGCTTTTTATTTGAACCATCTTTTGTTGAATGCAAGTTCATAAGCACTTTAATAAAGCATTGAAAATGAACATTTGAAAAAGTGGCTAAATGTAACCTGGATATCAAAGAAAAACTTTCATATTTCAAGTTAATATGACTAAAAGAGACACCTGACATGTTTTGATGTGCAGATCACCAAATCGCTGCCATTTAAAACCCCAAAATATACACATATAGTATATGAAATAATATGTAGGTTAGTTGGGGAACACACTGGGTGTATGTGAAGGTTGTCCCTGGTTTTACATTGCAGAGTTGGACCAGTTCCATTTCAAAACGAGGCTTCGGCCAGATATGGAACAGTGTCCAACTGTGCTGCCTGGCAGTCTGCTGAGTGTTGCTGCATGTCGGCAGTATTAGCATGTCGAGGGCTGTCTGCATGCAGCCAGGAGTCACCGCTCCGTGCTCAGCCCTGCCCCGCTCTGCTCTCGTCTCATAATCAATGACCTTTCTGTTTAAGGTGATGGATGAGGGAGAAATGCAGTGTAAGCACGCCTGTCGTCCATACTGTCTCCTCTCTGCCTCTCTCTAGCTGTCTTCCTCTGCTCTCTTTCTCACACACGCTGAGCTCCTGAAGGTCAACAACTCACGCCGCTGTCAGCTTCTGCAGCGTACATGTGTACACACACACGAATGTGCATCATGTGCAGGCTTGTGTGTGTGCCCCATCAGCTCTTTCTCACTCTGCTGCATGACTTGCTCGCTGGTGGAGTTTCCATCCTTACTTTGTTACCGTGCATCGTCCATGTGGTTGATGTTGGGTCTTGTTGCTGTTGTCTTTGGTGGGTGTGTGTGTGTGTGTGTCCTCTCTCCAGGCCAGAGTGAAGAATGAGATCCTAGATTATAAGGACCTAGCAGCCCTGCCAAAGGTCAAGGCCATATACGAGGTCCAGCAGCCAGACCTCATATCCTCCTCATACCAGCCCTACCACAGATACACCTCTGATGACAGGCTAGACACTTACAGCTATGGGGAGGTACTACTGCTACTGTTACACACTCCAGACCAAACATGGCACCGGTCTCATCATTGGTCTGTTGTCACAAGAAACACTTTGTTTAGTTTATAGATGGAGCTGCGCTGATAAGAAGTGTGTATTCTATTTGTAAAGTCATTATTTTCATTTTTTATTTTACAAAAATTAATTGAATGGATTATTTTTATTTGGCTGCTGGGTACAAAGGAGGAAAGTCTGCACACTGTTAGGCTCAAAATAAATAACTTAATTCTCTTTAAAGGCATCGTTTCAGTTAGAGCCACACCGATATTATTGGCCCGATGTTGGTCTTTGACAGCTATGATGGTCTGTAGCCGTATTGGCGTAGATGTTCAATATGCTCTGATATCAGAACTCTTTTTTAAAAAAACAGAACATGAAGGAGATTTTTAAACAGAACATAATGGAGATATAATTATTATTATTATTATTATTATAGGAACTTTCAAAACACACTTACATAATGCTTCACAACAGAAAAATAAATAAAGAATCCAAGAAAATGACAATAACATTAAAATAACAATCATCACATTATTACAGAAAAATAGAAACATCAGGAAATACAGAAGAAATATTCAAATTACAATCTTGATGTGACAATAATCGGAGGAAAATCTTGTAGCATGAAACATTGTCTTAAATGAGAATTAAACTATTAAATTATTATTAAACTATTTATTTGGAGAGTAACACTGTGGAGACTGTTTTCCTTTGTACCTTGCGGTGATATTTTTTGACTTTCACTTGAATATTTCTGTCTCGGTGTGCACACACTCGGTCCCGCTTATTTTAATTTGGAAAAATATGATTCTGAAGATGGAAATTTGAATTGGAAAATTAGATTTGAAAATGCCATTTTCAGAGCAAACAATTTATTTAACAATTTAATTATTTTTTATAGACAACAAGGGAGAATGGTGCATCACCAAGAGCTCTTCCATTTGTGTCATTGGAAGAGGACCTTGTTTACTGTAAAACATAATTTTTGGATGCATGGGGTGATAAAACCCAGATTTTTTTTTAAAAAATGTGGCTAAAAAATGATGAGCCTTATGTATTTGCGAATATTTGGTAGTATGTAATATTGTAGTATAGTTTTTATTGCTTGCATACAGACAATTCACATTCTAAATGTCATATTACAAATGCACCAAAATAAAAAGGAACAGGTCAATATTTTTGGGAAATACACTCGCTTTCTTCTGTCTGCTTGGGGCATCCTATATACATATTTATATTTATACATATATATGTATATACAGACAGCAGGCGATTAGCTTAGCTTAGCATAAAAACTGAAAACAGGGGAAACCTGTAGCCTGTTGCTGTCCGACGGTTGAAGCTACAGTTGGTAACTCTCAGGCGGGTTGAGCAGGTTCACTGGACAATGTTTTGGTTTGGAAACTGGCTCTGATTGGATGTTTTAATTCAGGCACGGTGGATTCTTGCTAATGCCATTCAAACATTTTCAGCAAATATGACTAAAAGTTATTTTCCCTGGAAGTTACCAACTGTAGCTTTAAAAAAAAAGTCTGCCTGGCACCTCTACAGCTCACTAATGAAGCCCAACCAAGATAGTATAGTTCAAGCATCTAACGCCTCGTAACACCACAAGTTTTTATATCTCTGTTTGTGTACGGATAAAAAGAAAGAGATAAAAAGTGTTCAATTAGTGAGCTTTAGACAGACATGAGAGTGATATTGATCTTCTCATCAAAGTCTTGGGAAGAAAGGGATTAAGCTTTAATTGACAGCTTTAAATTCCTCTAGCTGACTTTAAAATAATAATGTGGCTGTTAGTCATCACTTTTTCCCACGCAGAAAACCAAACTAGACATCCATTTAGGATAAAACAATAAAGCATAGACTGAGTCTGAAAAGACTGTCTGGTCTTCTGTTGTGGTCCTGTAAATACATGATAGATGATATATTGCTTTTGTTTCACAAAGTGATACAGTATAAATAATAATTCTTCTCTCTCTGCTGATTCCTCAGTCACTTGGGACGCTCTCTCCCTATTCTCAGGTAAACATTCTCCCTCAGAGCACTTGGGGCGAGTTTAAACCAGTGAACTGTTGTCATTTTGACCTGTCACTGAGCTATTTGTCTCCCCGTTGCCCCCTACTCGTCTTTCACCTCCACCATGTCATCACTTGTCTTTTCAGGACTATGACAGCCTGGATATGAAGCAGAGGCGGTGCTCCAGTCCAGGCTACATCGACTCGCCGACGTATAGTCGTCAAGGCATGTCACCCATCATGCCTCGCTCTCCTCAGCACTATGGCTACCCCGGTGAGTCAGGTGGTATTTGCTCCTAATAACCTCAGAATTTGATATCAGCTTGTTGAAAAAAATATGAAGTGAAGTCAGTCAAGCTGCACTTGAGGTGAAATGCACTTAAAACAAAGCTGAAGCACTTACAGAGTTTCTGAGCTGAATAATTTTTGAATTTTGGGAATGATTTCACTTAAGTGAATTGTTCAACATTTTAGGGCATATGCTTATTTGCTGTCTTGCTGATGAGATGAGAAGATCAATCCCACTCTCTTATGGGTGTGTGTGTGAAGATAGCTCTGGTAGATGCTTAGCTTAGCTTAGCTTAGCTTAGCTTAGCTTAGCTTAGCATAAAGAGTGGAAACAAGGGCAAACAGCTAGTCTGGCTATGTCCAAAGATAACAAAATATACCGCTGAAGTCTTATCTTCACTGTGAGGTTGCCAGTCAACCAGTGGAGACTTCAGGACATTACTGCTCCTGACCAAGAAATAACCCCCATGCACATAACTCCCCATAAAACGACCTGTTGTTGTTTTACACTTTATGTTATGTTTGTTTTTGTATAGAATAGAATAGAATAGAATTAGAAAAAAGAAGAGATGACATATTAATTAGTGAGCTTCAGATTGGATTGGATTTTGTCATTTTTGGACAGAGCCAGGCTAGATGTTTCCCACTGTTTCCAATCTCTGTGCAAAGGTAAGCTAACCAACATCTGGTCATAGCTTCCTATTTAGTGCACAGACATGAGAGTGGTATCGATCGTCTCATCTAAAGAAAGCAAATAACCACTTTTCCTAAAATGGTCCTTTAAGAGAGATCAAATTTCTTGTCATTTCCATTTGTATGTCATCACCCCTCATATATTTTAATAAATATGCCATCATAGAATATCACTGATGACAAAAAATATACAAATTCACCACCTTAAAGGGATAGTTTGGCTTATTTGGAGTGGGGTTGTACAAAATACTTATCCATAGTCAGTGTAAGTAGCTACAGGAGATGGTGGTCACAACGCCCCCAGTTTGGGCAAGCAGCAGGAGTAGTCCCGGTGTAGAAAGCTAAGCAATGTACTGCTGTTGATAGGGTCAGCAGCAAAACATACTTTAGCCACTTAAAAAACATAATAATGCTTTACCTTGCCCTCAAACAGCCTTTCCGGTGGGAAGCTGCCTTATATAAGCCAAATATCGCTCTCTTTAAACCAACCAGACTTCATTGGCAAAATCATCAGTCATTTTACCTCACAGAACACAGAAGTTTCTGGTCAACCGCTGCCTCGATCTCTTCATTTGTTTGTGTCATTGTGTCACTTCTGTTTTTAGCTCAGATTCACTGAAGTTACATAATGACACACAACAACTAACAGACTGAGGCAACAGCAGACCAGCAGCTCCCGTGTTCTGCAAAAAATGATTTTGCTTAAAGAGTCTGGTTGAGCAAGAGAGAGTGATATTTGGTTCATATAATGGCGGTTTTAGGGCTGTCTGACAGCAACTTTTGTTGCTGACTCCGTCCATAGCAGTATATTTGCTTAGCTTCTGTGCTTCTGCAAACTGGGGTCACGTCGACTGCCAAACATTGCATACATGCATACCATACACTGACTATCCATAAGTATCTCATACAGCCCCACTTCAAATAATCCAAACTATCACTTTAGGAGAGATGAAATTGCTTTACATTTCCATTTGTATCTCATCACCATCGCTCATATTTGAACAAATATGCCATCATAGAAAATCAGAGGTGACACAAGATTTATGAATTCACCGCCTTAGGGCAGAGTGCTTTTCACTTCACTAGAAAATAGTTGTTTGGTTCTCTCATATGCTGCAGTTGCTACTTGGCTGTCATTTCATTCAACTCTTACACATGTGCCTTGACACTGTAATTACTGTCATGAGAAGACAAGTCAATAACCTGTCATCACACAAGTGGAAAAGTTATCAGATGTCACTTTGTGATCTGAATGAATGTTCAGGCTGTTTGTTTTTCATCTGCATGGGTGAGACTTCTGTTTAGGCCTTCCTTCATGCTCATGTTTTCTTTGCTGTGATTGGCTGTGGCTGGCTGCAGGCTCTGAGAGTGGCAGGAGTTCACCTTATTACGGCCAAGAGGGGCGGTCAAGCACACCCACCACAATCCAGCCCCCTAAACATTTTCATGTACCAGGTAGGATTCCTCATCTCCTCATCGCACTTCTCATAAGCTCATAGATTTTTTTTTTTTTACTCCGTGGGGAAAACTTCACCAGCCATTATTCACTAATGCAAATCATTCAGAAAGGTCATTTTCAGTTCCGTGGGAATGGGGGTGTGTGAAAATGTGACTAAGTCGTATTTTTATACCGCACATAATTGCTCTGGAATATTCTTCCCCTCATACTGCACCTCTACCTTCCTTTACAACCATCCCTCCTGCCTCCACCTCCTCCCCTCCAATCACCCCAACAGAAACTCACGTCCTCTCCCCCACATTTTTACGTCTCCATCTCCTCTTTCTCTCCTCAGCCACAGGGGACCCCAACATCTACAGGAAGCCTCCCATCTATAAGAGAGCGGGTACAGTGCAGTTAGCCCCGCCTTAGCCTGCCTGTCCTCCTGTCGGTTTAGTCGTGCTGTGCTTGAGTACTCGATGTAGATGTTTTTACTGACCTATTGATTTGTGTGATTTATTAGTATTGATGTTCCACTTATCATTGAAATTGAAGCCATCAATTACAGACCCACCTAAATGAAAAGGATTGACTCTGTGCTTGCAAAGGCACATAGGAAATGGAGCTTGTAGGGAAGCCCTGAGAGGCAAGTAAGAAAAAAAAATTCTGCTAATTAATTTTCTAAGTCTGTTTTAAAACTGTTTTGGCTGATAATATTTTGCCAGGATTATTTTTCTAAAGCCCCTTTTACAATGGACGAATAACCCACTAACACCAACTAACATCTGGCTTTTGCCGTCAATGGGAAAGGGGGAAATTGGCATTCACTCCTGGGTCAAATGATCTGCAGTAGTCACGATTATTTATTGGCTCCAGCTCTGATCAGCAGCGTGGAAACATGACACTTTCGATGGCAGTGAAGGTTTGCTTCCTCTGTTGATAAGTTCTTTTCTATACAAATGTGTTGCTCGGTTTCACTCGGTGCATCCGCCCAGCACAGCGAAGTTTGGACCCGCTTGAAGGTGTATTTAAACTGAACGTGCTTAAGTTGAGCGGCTGTAGAATATCCTATAAATTCTTCACAATAAAAGTCCCCCATCGTTTTGTTATCTAAAAGCTTTTTTATGAGGCAACAAAATCAGAAAATGTTGGTTTTTACCTGAAACCGCACATGAAACAGTAAAATAAAGCAGATACCTGAAAGTACAAACAGCGATGCAGGGGAGAAACTAAACTTCAAACCACAGAGATTTCGGTTAAAAGCTACAAAACTACTGAGGGCTGACCACACAGCCACTTTTTAAAATGTCTTTCTCTTTGCTCATCTGCACACTCAAAGCTTTCCTGCACACATCAGAAGAAAAAAAACAGAAAGGCAGTCGTCTTCTGGCAATGGGAAAGGAGTCAATTGCTTATTTTTAGTGGTTTTATCCACATTTTTTTTAAAAACTGCAAATACATGCTAATGTAGGTGTAAGTGTTTGTTGTTGAAATACTTATTTTGGCCACAAGACGCTTAGGTGTACCACTATCTAATGTTCTAAATGTATTGTATGTCATGTCATGAAGTCTTGGGAAGATTATCCTGGTAAAACAGTTTTTTTTCACCTGTTCTTACATCATGAACACAGGAGAAAACAATTTAATCAGACTTAGAAATTTGATTTCTTTTTTCTCACTTGCCTCTCAGGGCTTCAGTAAGTTTGATTTGTTCAAGGCTTTTCAAAATCTAAGCTGAAGATCAGACTTTTCAGATCAGATAATTAGATTTCCTGCCTTTGTAAGTGACTGAACGCAAAAGTTCAGTGTGCATAGTTAAGCACACACGCATGCCTGCTTCTTGGTCCCAGTCCCCTCAGTACGACAGGTTCTTGTCAGCAAGTACGACTGGGATAGACCATGAATAAAGTGAAGGGTGCTCAGGCATGACAAGTGTTGAGTACACGGGACTCTGAGGACATAAGTCACCAGAATAAAGCAGAACAATAGAACAAAGCACAGTGGGAAACTGAATTTATATTTGCTGTGGAGACTTCTTCTATTTCTCAGCCTAGCCAGTTAACCAGTGGCCAGCGTGTGATTTAAGGAGATGTTACTGTAATTTTAATTGTTTTGGGGAGCTGCTGTGCTCCTTCTTTCATAGGAAACAGAGGGAGTCTGTGAGAGGGGAAGTCTGATTTCTTAATTGTGTGGATTTATGTTGTCGTTCAGTCAAACAGCACAGCAGTGCGGTTAAACACAAGATGCTATTTTTGCCTTTTTTTTTACAAGTCATTAAACTTAAATGCACTTCAGCCATCTGGATAGCGTGCTTCAGTAGAAACATTCATAAGAGAAAGATTCACTATCCCCTCGTCACATTACACTGGAAAAGGCCTCTCAGCTGAGAGTCACAAGACGGAGGATAGTTTATCTTTGTTGTCGTCCTGCATGTTCTTCTGTTCTGTACTGTATGTGATAGTATATGTGGGGTTGGTCAGTAAACTGTGTCAGTCTGTGTGTTGACATTTTGTTAACACTTTATTTGAGGGTGTGTGCGTAAGACTGTCATAACCATGTCATGACACTTGTTCTGAGCATTAAAGAGTCTTTATGAATATTTATGACTAATGTCATTAAGTGTCATTTGGTCAATTATGTCACATTTAATGCAAAGTTGACATTGTTTGAGACGTCTTTGTTATGAAGCTAATGTCTTTTTTATGACAACTTGACGTTATCAGACTTAAAGAAACTGTTTAGCTTCATGTTCTAACATCACATTAAACTGCCATATGTGGTTGGTTTGACACTGGTCAAGTGTGTCATTAATATGTTCCTTGACCTTAAGTAAAGTGGTACTGTCCTCTGTCGTCAAACTGGCACATTTAATGACATCTTTATGACAAGTCCATAAAATACTACTTTAATTGAGGTCAAAGGAATTATTCACGACTCCATAATAAAAGCATTTAACAGTGTAATAAAACGTATTGGTCTCGTGACAGTTAATGTCAAAACTAACCAAACATGACAGTATAATATAATGTTATAACATGTCTGTTACTGTCAAGTTGTCATAATAAAGACATTGTGAGGTTTGTTGGTTTTGGTTAATGTCAAGGTGTCATAACAAAGACATCTCAAACAATATCAACTTTGTTTTAAGAATTATGTAATTACAAGACTACAGTCATCAACATTTATAAAGATCCCTTCATGTTCATGACAGGTGTCATGACATGGTTATGACAGTCTTACGCACACCCCTTCAAATAAAGTACTGCAGACATTTTCACCCTTCTGTGTTTCTCAGCTATAATTAGTACATCACTGGCCCTAAAGTTTCCATGCACAGACACATTTTTGCTTATGGACAAGAAAACAATTTCAGCATCTACACTAAGTGGCAAGTTCAAAAGCTCGCCGTATTAGAGCACTGACATTCAGCACACACTTTAACGTCAGTCATATTGATCCCTCTCATGCTTTATGTCTTCCTAAACACCTATTGATTACTGTTTTCTCTTGTTTCAGCATTAACAGGATTGATTTAAATCCAAAGCCACAACGGACACATGTAAAGTTGTGTTGCTGTGTGCATTAAAGGCCTGTTATGTACTACTGAGTTAACAAGTTTGCTACCTGTATAGACAAGAGGCTGTGTCAGATTCAGACCCCTGCTTTCTGGCTCTCCGTATGGGTAGCAAAGCTCTCACATTGTCACATCTCCCTTGGGGACGCTCCAATAATGTTTCCCTTTTCTTTTCACCTCTTCTTTATTGCATCCAATCACTTTTATTCACTTCCCTCCACCTTCTGCTCCACTTTACCCGGTGACCTTGCCACTGTAAGTACCTCCCTCGTCTTGTTCTTTCACTCACTGTCGCTAGATAGATATTGCATATGTCTGTCTGTGTGCTTGTGTCGAGTGTCTGTCTCTCTTCCTGTGTTTGTCATGTCAACATTGTATACCCGACAGTATACTACTGTCTGACTTCGGTTGGCTGTCAAACTTTGCTTTGCGTGTGTGTGTGTGTGTGTGTAGCGCCTCACCCTGTCGTCGAGCTGAGAATGTCTGCCATTGGTGTCATGCATCATGTATATAGGAATTCAATGGATCATGGATCGGGGCTGGCATGGCTAATGGCTAACAGAGTGAAGAGAGACCTATCTGACATTACGCTGCATGTCACCCCCATTGACTTCCATTGACTGTGCTTTAGTGCAGAGTGGCATCAGTATCATCGCCTCATAGCGCTTATGAAACGACTGTGTGCCTCAGGCTGAGCAGTAACTGAACTGATGATTCTGGTCATTTTCATGCTGCTGGCTGAAAAATCGATTTCCTTTGACAGGAATGGTGGATATGATGATATATAGTGTAAATGCACTCTTACGCTGTACATCTTTGTGACGTTCATTAACACATTTTCCTCCATAGCACACTACAGTGAAAGTGTAGTGCTTGTATGTATTCTTATTCTCTTTTTTGGCGAGAGCTCGATGAGAGGATTGATACCTCACATCTGTCGAGTCAATATGAAGTCAGTGCCAGTTAGCTTAGCTTAGCAAAGACCTTAAAGCTGTGTACAAAGGAAACAGAATCTGCCAGCCAATACTTCTAAAGCTTACTAATTGTTTAATCCATAAAAGAACTGGGCACGGAGAGGAATCTTGTTGCCAATCAGCCAGTGGTGGCTTCAGGAAGTTTCTGCTTCTGGCTAAGGAAATCATCATACACACATAACAGCTCCTGTAAAAGCACAATTTATCATGTTTTCCGCTTGTACAGATTAAGCAAACCAGATATAAAATTCTTTCTAAGAGTTAGATGAGGAGATTGATTCCACTCAGTTAGACAGTTAGCTTAGCCTAGCATAAATACTGGAGGCAGGGGGAGTGAGGCTAATTAACACAATTTATCATTTTTGATTATCCATACAAAAATGGGGACAGTGATCATCAATTTAACTATATAGGGCAGCACGGTGGTGCAGTGGTTAGCTCTGTTGCCTCACAGCAAGAAGGTTCGAACTGGCGGCTTGTCCAGAGTAGTGTACCCCGCCTCTTTCCCAGTGTCAGCTGGGATTGGCTCCAGCGTCAATCAACGTCTGGTTATTGCTTCTTATGTGGCATACAGACATGAGAGCGGTATCAATCTTAATCTCGGCCAAAGAGGAGATAAGCATACATCCCCAACTTCCCAAAAACTACTACTTTAACAGAATTATCTTTTACTTTGATTCTGTCTGTTTGTCTTTTCTCTCCTAACTTGTTCCTTTTCTTTACAGACAATTACGTGGATGCAGCCACCAAAAGCAGGACCAGCGAGGACATCCTCAGATCCTCCAGACTGTCCACCTTCTCTCCTGAGCCATACGCCCAGTCAGAGTCTGACTACTATCCGTACGCCAGTTCACCCAAGGGTAGGAAACAGTGTCATTTCACTGAGTTTACAGTGGCAAGCTGCATAGTGAGCAGCATTTCCACTGGACCAAACAGAGACACTGAAGTACAGTTGCTTTTGTAACTCTGTGTTGTCATATTTATTCACTCACCCACTCTGTTACTGCACTGCACTCTAAGCTCTAGATTCATACGAGGGAATCTCTTTTATCTGTTTTCTCTCTCAGCCTATCGGATGCCGAGAAGACGCTTCTCGACAGGAGGAGATGAAGAGACTTGGAGTCACAGTCTTCAAAGAGTAAGAGCTTCATTATTTTCTTTCTCCCTTTCTTCAACATCTGGTTGAAGAAAGCGACCTCCTCAGAAACATTCATAAATAATTCACTCCTTATAGTATGGCGCCTAAATAATCCTTCTCTTTATTTGCTCCATCTGTACAGCAATTGCTGTACATTAAATTAGCAGTTTTCCCTTATGTCGCTTTCTCCCCCCCCTTCTGCCTCATTCCTTGCTCCCTCTCAGATTGGGAGTGGCATCGGGAGGATGATCCTAAAGGAGGAGATGAAAGCCAGATCTGGTTCCTATGACAACGACCCCTGGGGCAGTGCGAGGAATTCTCGTAGTGGGAGCAAGGAAACACTCAACACTACAGGCTACGGCACCACGGCATACAACAACACTGTCAACGGATGTAAGGATGCACCCCGCCCCCTACGCATCTCCCTCTTTGTCTCTTGTTCTCCCTGTTTCTGCAAGTTCATGAGCGCCTGCACCTCTCACTGTGTTCCTGTGCAGCCATGTCTTTGTGCCTCACAGTGTGATCATCATGTATGTTGCCACCGGGGCTTTTTATGAGCCTCAATATCTGCTGTCATCTGGGTTTAGCGTGAGGGCAGCGAGGTTGTGGATGTAGGTCAACGAGGGTCATGGCTGCTGCAGGGTTTATTGAGATGGAAAGATGCTCAGATAGCTGAACAGCTGCTGCCGAACCTGTGGTGGGCCAGCAGCAGCAGCAGCACCAGATGTGGCCTGTCATTGTTGTGGGGATATCTGATCACACTGATTCTGATCATTTCAAGCTGCCGTAAGAGTCGAAGTGCAGCCTGTGGACGTGCCAGATGTGATAACGCCAGAGCTAACAGAGTTGTTTCATACCGCTTCATACTGGGATTGATAATAACTGTGATATTTAAAAAAAATGAAATATTGATATCATATCAATACACATGATAATATCGTGTAAATGACCCAGCACCTCTTAAACACACTGTAGGCTCTTAAATCATTACTTTTTCTTTCTATTCTTGGTTTTTCATCGTCTTTGCTGTCGCTTTCACACCGCCGCATGGTAACCACCCTGACAACCACCTACCATTGACATATATTTGAAACTGACAACATGAGAGCACCCCAAAAGTAATGGCAAAGTATCTTGATTGCCCCCTGGTGGCTGGCTGCAGTATAGGTCATACGTCCCTCTTCAACAATGTTAACTGGTAGGACAAACTAATCAAATAAAATAAAATTACACTTTGGTCATTTTGGTTTTAATTCGTTATTTGATGCATAAAAGGGAGGTTTCATCCCATGATTGACAGCTGAGCTTGTCATAACTACACAGACAAATGACGCCACCAGCAAGATGGCAGCCCTCGTATCCATTGTATATTTTGTAGTTTTGTACAGTGGGAGGAGGTGAAACTGTGTTATCCATCTTTATTTACAGTCATTGCTGCCTACCTGCAAGAGCGTGCTCCTGAGACGCAAAGTGCATTTAAAAGGGGCTACTGCCAATACGGTCTGAGGCTGTGATAAACATCATATGGGTGGTAAAACCCAACTCTGTCGTATAAATAATTCCCAAAGAAAATATGCCTCAGTCATTGGTTTTACAGGCAGAATGTATTGTTTTTTTTGCTAGTGCTTTGTTGTACAGCTCCAGGTACTCTATCAGCTCCTCCGTAATTGCTGCCCACTGACCCACAATGCCCGCCCCCTTCTATGTGATTGGTCAAAGCCAGGCAGCAACCATAGATGTATTATAATGAAACAGATACAGCATGCAAAGATGGCACCCATTCAGTTCAGTGGGACTTGCTCACCTGGTACATAAGAGAAAAAAAAGAGTTTTCTAGCATCTGGGTTTACTTCCTGGATATATCACCCACTAATACGGTAGTTTCCTCCGCTCACTTGGCTCTATAGACTTTACATTGTGATGATATCAGAGATTTTTACATCACTTTTTTCGGCCTGAGGAAAGTTTTCCAAATATACACTTCATGGATCAACGAATTGCCATGCAGCAATGCCTTTATGGTTATAGACTCTCTCTCCACCTCCCTATACTCATATATTGAGTGTAATTCATTTGCCAAAAAAGAGACAAAACTCACAAGAAACAAAGTTAAAAATGAATTTGACTGACTGTAATTATTTTCTTCAAATTTTCTAGCAAGTTAATATCATTATTGTTAATTCTTTTGGTCACAATAATTGTGTTGTGAAAATTTGATACTGTGACAGACCCAGTAAGGATCAAGCTTGACTGGCCACACAGCGTATTGAGACTTATTCAGTGCCTGACATTCAGCAGTTTCCTCTTCCCTGCCACATCTCCGTCTTCAGTTTGCGTGCTTATTTCAGCTTTTTTCTCCCCCTCTCTCTCCTGATATCACTCTCTATATTCCACTTTGTTACCTCCCCATCTCTCTGTCTATCCATCTATCTATCTGTGTATGTATCTCACTCTCGCACTCTCACAGCTGGTGTCCCATATCCTGGTTTATTTATGAGCAGTAAGATCTCTCATTAAAACTGCTCCTCTAATGGGAGGGGACACAACTGAACGGGAGTCTGTTGGCTATGGTTGAAAGGCAACAAAGGCTTGTAACCAACCAGGCTGTGTTGTGCGATTAGATGGTGGAGCGTGCAGTGTGTCTTTGTGTCTTGTTTTTGTATTTTTGGACTTCTCCCCGTCTTCTTCTCTGAACCAGTCCTGCTTGGCCTCTTTCTGCCTTTTTGCCCCTTTGATGTTTTGTGTTCCTCCCAGGGCTCAATGGGTACCCAACTTGCTCCTTTTCTGTGTCTTTGTTGAGCCTCTAACAAGACAGATGGCTGTCAGATCTCTGCAGCAATTTTCCCTGAATATTTTTGGAGGAATTTAATCAAAATTTAGAGCAGGGCAGATGAAAAATGCTGCAGCATTTCTGTGTTATTGCAATGAGGAAGATGTCGTGTAATATTATGATCTCTTTATTTCGCAGCTCCCAGATCTCAGTACAGCGCTGACAGTGGTGAGTAGAGGTGCACAGAGACATCATTATCTGTATCTGTATCCGTTCAACCAACAAAATGATCTGTCTCTGTATCTGCATTCACATAGAAAACAGGACATGGGTGTGGTTCATACTGGAAGTCACACTAAATCCAGCAAATGTTGTATTTTCTAGCATAATATTCATTGGCAGTGCAATTGTTGTGCCTTCAAGGCATCAAGATGATTTAATATTGGTATATAATTATGAAATATATTTCCACATCCTTGTACTGTACTTTTTATCTTTTTTAACTAAACAAGGTTTTATGAACTGAACTACGACACTCTCCTTTATCTGGGTGAATAATAAGAAGCTAGGGTTGCAAATTTTGTGCATTTTCCTTAACCCATAGTAGAAAATGCTAAAAATCAGTTATTCAGATGATAATTACTAATCAACATTAATTAATTAAAAGATACAAAAGCATGTTTTTTTCTCTTTTTTTTTCATTTTAAGTTTAATTTTAAGTTTCCTTACTCAACAAATGGCTCAAAACAATTTAAAATGAGGTGTATTTACTGCCATTTCAATTAATTATTGATTAATACATTTGTAATTGGTTAAATTCTTAATGGCAATTAAGTGATTAATCATTAATCATTAACATCCCTGTAAAAAAAATGGTTTAAAAATCGAAAGATTTTGTTTTGCCTTGAAAACAGAAACAATATTCAGTAAAGATAAAAAAAAACTTTAATCTTAAATTGCAATGAGGCTACATTCATGCTTCGTAATGTGCTAATCGTACTGTAAAAATGTACTTAGATAAAAGAATTAAAGTAGTACTGGGAATATTACTGCATTGCATTTTGGAACTTTTTTCCCTGAATAATAACAAGTAAGTTGGGATAGAAGAAATGATCTGTTTCCATTGCATTATTTGTAATTATTCAGATTTGGGATCAAGTTTATCATTTATATTTCACATAATATTCTAAAATGATTCAGGCTTAATGCAGATCAGCTCATTTTCTGGCTTATTTGCTCTTAAGCTGTTTTTATATTTAGTTTCTGAATGGAGGATGGCATTGAGTCATGAATGATGTGTTTGGGCTGGATGCAATGACCTTAAATCAACAAAGCTCCTCTATCATGTGCACACACGTCTGGAACTTTAGGAAATTTTTTTGGTTAGTCGTGAGCGCCATCTTCTGGCAGTGACCTGGCAGTGATTCTATGATTTCAATATGCCAAACTCCATTAAAAAGTAACTGGAAATTTGCATGACGAAGGGTGTATTTCACTGCTGTTTTCTGTGTTTTAGACTTTGTTTGCAAGTCTGCCTCGCTACCAGGATATGGACGCAACGGCATCCAGAGGGTGAGACCACAGTGAAAGAGAAACAGCATGAATAGCTGCATTTACTTTGGAGGCTTGGGGCTTATATAAAATTGACGTTAACCTTGTGGCGCTAGAATTGAGTATAAGTACTCTTTTACATATGCTTACATATGTAATAAGAATTGTAAGTTGCTGTCCCTCTCTACACCTGCAGCCTCAGAGTGCAGACTGCTACCAGTACCAGTATGACAGTGGCACTGAGGTCAACTGGGGAAGCAGAGGTAATTTAATATGAATTTAAAACACCTACCCCTGATTAGATTGAAGCAATTAATTCGGCGTATTTTTTTTCTAACGTGCTGACTTAATTCTCTTTCTCTTCCTCTCCCAGCTGAATACAAGGTAAGGTTTTAAAATAATCACTTGAATAATTCATTCCATGTGAGTTCACCTGTATGTTGAATAATCCCAGCTGTGTAACTATAACAGAGTGTCTGAGGTTTAATAAAGCCTCTCGCTGCCTCTCGCTCTCTGCAGATTTATCCCTATGAAGCGCTCATTGTCACCACCAGAGGTCGCAACAGGCTCCCCAAAGATGTAGACAGAGCCAGACTGGAGGTAAATTGTGGATGGGCCATCAGGATAATGTGCTGGTCCAGATAAAAACTTGCGCTGCAGCCAAGATTTTATAATAATATTGCTAATTAAGTTTATTGGCATAGCACTCAAAATCAGGGTTACAAAGTGCTTTACACATAAAACTCCACAATAGTAATGCATGAATACACAGGTACGCATAAGGTATAAAAGAGGAATGAAACTTGAAACACAAATACAACACCAAGGATAAAACATAAAACCATTTTCTGTATTAAAACTCGAAATAAGGCGTGCAAGACTCACGTCTAACATCACAAATAAAGTTCAGTGTAGCTCAATAGTTAGGTATTAAAATAAACTGAAGAATTACAAACAAAATATATAAGAAAGCCTTCTAATAAATAAATAAGTCTTCAAAAGTGATTTAAAATTAGATACTGAGTTCCTCGGGCGGGTTGTTTCACTGCTGTGGAGCCCTGACACCAAACACTTGGACCTCATTGCTTTTATTGGCTTTTGCCTCGTTCAGTTCGGTATTTTGTATTTGTTTTTACATGTCTGTGAAATACTACAGCTGTACCCACAGCAAATCCCCACACACCTAAGAAACTTCTGACAAGCCTTTAACTAAATGCAATAAAATGCACATTATATTATGGTCAGTTTTTAATTTATTGCATTTAGTTTTTTTTTTGCCTAAAAGTTCAACTTTGATGTTAAGTATTTTACAATCAGCCTTAGAAAACCCAACATGCATACCGTGTGTGTGTTTGCTGAATTTTAATTTGTCTTTCTGGCATTATAACCTTAATGTCCTTCAGTGGCAACTAAGGCCAAGTTTAACAGATAGTATATTAGATGAATGTAAGTCTTAATAGCGTACTTGAAACAGGGTTTTTCAGGTGCTGGAAATCCTTCAAAACACTTGAATTTTAATGTAGTGTTTTCAAGGTTTTGAAAAGTGCTTTGGTTTTGAATAAAGTGCTTAAAACAGCTTAAATTTTTAATAGCATTAGGTTTATAATAAATCCCTCCCTGACTGAATATTTCACCTTTTAGATACAGAAATAAAATAAGTCAGATATTGGCTCAGGTCAGTTGTACAGGACGCCAAGTCTACTTACAGACAAGTGACACATTTTGAAACATGAAACTTTGTTGTGTAGAATGCGGTCACAAAACATCATTTTGTATTTTTTTAGCACAATAACATCTGATTTAATGTGATGAACAAGTGAAATAATCATTTTGACTATACTGAAAATGCTTGAAAATGTCTTGAATTTGACTTTGGAAAAGGTGAAGGAACGCTGTGTTTAAAATTGAAGATATAATGTAATAACTGTTTATCATCTCTTTATCTTTGTGTTCTCAGCGTCATCTGTCCCCAGAGGAGTTTACCCAAGTGTTCGGCATGACCGTGGAGGATTTTGACCGGCTGGCTCTGTGGAAGAGAAACGAGCTCAAGAAACAGGCGCGACTGTTTTAACAACATACGGACGTCTGTTGATAACTGCCATAACTGGAGCGAGACACTTGACCGACTGTAGGAGAGGAGGAGGGAGGAAGGAAGAGATGGGAAGACTTCTACTCAGTTTCACTGCCATGGCTGAGAACCTGTTCTAGATCTCCTCATACGATGAACCAAATTCTGGTCACACACCAGCATGGACTTCTGATGTACCGAGGGAGGAAGGCCACAGAGACATTATGCACAGACGGACTGATAAACTGTTACATGGCTGCTGGTGCAACTGTGGCCGTGTGCTGGAGTGGTGTGTAAGCAATAGAGACTGTAGTACGGTAGTGTTGTGCTTTTCTTAAGCCTGAAGGATGGAGGAAGGCATGACTGTGCCCCTATAAGGCCACACATGTGGGGATGTCTGTGACCAGAGCTGCAGTACTAAAACATAAAGAGGAGAATTTTGGCTTTGCCTTATTTGTTATGCTCTCTTAGTTATGAGTGTGCAGCACCAGCAATCTGAATGAGTAGAATGTAGATACAGTATATCATTTATGACACTTTATCAGGGTGAATGATGATTAGATGAGAAGAATGGGCGAGCGAGCATACAGCGTCACTTTGCTTTGGTTTATAAGGATGCATTTTGTTTACCTGTTTTCTTGTGTTTTTTTTTTCTTGCTCTTTCACATGAAATACTGTGTCCCTCTGGTTTACACGAAATTTACAGAATGAAACACGAAGCAATCTGAGGTGAACACGACTTTTTTTTTCAATTGTATGTGTGACCTGCATTGATTTGTGTGCAAATGAAAACCAAAGTGAGAATGCAAATATTACAGATAAGCAGTTCACTTCCATGTAATGTTCTGGTTAAATAGTTACAGGTCACCAATAGATACAGTTCACTGTGCAGCTGTATGGTAATCTAAAAGAATGTGCAATCCAGTAGTTTTAAATAGAAAAAGGAAACACCAGTTCAGTCCTCCTGCTCCATGTTTTCCAGCTCATCGCAATAGAATGGTGACTAAATGTTTTAGGATGAGGACTGTAGTCATCCATACATTTACATTCACTATTATTTATATTCTTTTAGAATGATAATCTAATAATTTTGTAGCTACAGAGATTATATTCACTCACAATGAAATGTTCTGCAAGGTATTTAACACACTGACAAAGATCCAGGGTTGTTGAAGACTATACTTCCTTTGAATACTGTTATTTTTGATTTTGTCACTAAAAATTAAACTTGAAACAAATTCTGTCTCTCTTTTTTTTTTTTATTTGTGGTTGGACTCCAGTAGCTTCAAATGCATTTTAAGGAATATACCTTTTTCATGGCAGCCACACTGATATGAAATAGTAGGGTAAATATGCATTGTACCATTAATAAAGGTCTGCTACTTAGTGTAGCAGAGGCCCTAATGTTTGACCTGTATAAAACCAAACCTTAATTAGTATCATTGATAACACTTATGTATGGAATAATGTAGGCCTACAGTGGTCATAATGTAAGGGACAATGTACTGTGAGCAGTTATTATTGTGAAATAAATCCCACAGGATGATGCAGGGGTTTGTATCACAATACCAACCTGCTCACTGTAATTATCCGCTTATTACATATGTGACAATATTAATTTTAAAATGATTTTAATTATTTAACGAATGATTTTATTGTTCCTCCAGAGTCTAGGATCAGAACCGTGTCCATAGCAACGGTCTGTTCGACATAACAATGGCCTGTTATACATAACAGACATTGGGAATGCTGTAACTGACCAATCAGAATCGAGTATTTAATAACGCAAGATAAACCCCGGGAGAGTGGTGCAGGATTTTGCAATGCTTAATACAGAACTACTTACTAGAGAAGAAAAAAAAAAAAAGAATAGTTTGACACAAAATATTAATTTAAAACTGATTTTATTAACGTGATAATGATTTTTACCTCTCCTCGGGGTTTATTTCGCAATAATGAACTGACAAGTTTACAAAACGTCGCCATTTTTTGGCCTGAAGCCGTTGCCAGGCAACCAGCAAAGAAGACCGCTCCAGATTCCGGGGGTACCGTTAAAAACAGGAAATTGTTGGTTTGACACTTTGTATGAAATAATTAGTTAATTAGTGAGCTTCAGATAAGCTACGAGGCGGATTTTGTTACCTTTGTACAGAGTCAACATAGCTGTTTTATCCTTTTTTTTCCAGTACTTAGCCTCTTTTAAGCTAAGCTAACCAGATGCAGGCTCCAGCTAGCTAGCTGAGCTTCATATTTCCGTACAGGCGTGAACGTGGCATCACGCTTATCCCGCCTCGGTTAGAAAGCGAATAAGCGCGCTCCCAACATGTCAAACTGCTCATTAAAGTTAAGCTCCGAGCAGCTGGCGCTAGGACCCAGCAGAGCAGCACTGCCTCAGCTTCCCGAGCAGCGGATCTGCAGCGGAGCGACTCTTTCTGTCAGGAGCAGCAGCTGCACCGCACGCCTTCATTCACACACACACCCTACACACTCATGGGCCGGCAATAAACTCCAAACAGCTCTCACATGGACAGCATCAGCAGCGGGATGGACACTAAAGGCACCAAATGTAAGTTCACTTTTCTAACAGAAACGCTGCTGCAAAAGTGTCTGAGATTGACTGGTGCTGTGAGTGTTTGTGGAGTTTACTAAAGCTGATTCACATTGTGTGCATGTTTGTTTTCATGTGTTGATTGGTAATTTCTCACGGTTGTCAAAACGGTGGAATCCTGTCACACACCCACTGTGTGTCTCTTTTCTCCCACTTCACTGGTCTTAATGTGGACATGTGTGATTACTGCTGGGAATATGTGGGCATTTTTTTTTTTTTTTTATTTCTGTCCCAATTGCATTTAATTTGCTCTAGAATGATCCCCTAAATGTCTTTTCTCTCTATGTGACTCTTTCAGCCAGGAATCACTTATCTGAAAACACCCACTTTCCCCCCCTTGTAATTGTCCCTCCTGTTGTTCATTTAAGAAGACACAATGGTAGTGGACTGAATATACAAATAGTGTTGCAATTGTCTCCCCCCAGCTGCTTGGAGAAGCAGAAAACCAAGTGCTCATCTAAAGTTTGATTGTTGTTACAGAAAGTGAACCTCCCTCATCCTGAGTCAAGTCAAATATCTGGATGTGGAGATGAGATATTTGGAGATTAGGAGGACGTTGTTTGATATTGGACACCACCAGCAGAGAATTCTCCTGCTCTGTATAGTGCTACAGTTTGTGTTGAAATAGCTAGAGATACAAAATGTGTTTCCGCCCCATGTGTTTCTTCTGGGAGGGGTGCAGTTGGCCCCCTGCACAGTACAACATTTTTCCACATTGTAACAGAAAACAAATACACTTGCCCCCCTTGTGGGTTTTGGCGTGAGGATAGAAGTAACAGCATTGCCAGGGCAAGGTGTGTCCCAACTCTGTGAAGTTATGATTTCAGTTTATAGTTGATTTAAGCTTGTTTGATCTGTTTTTACACGTCAGCTGATGCTGCTGTGTCATGTTACTGCTTTTAAAGCTGTAGTGAGTGTTTTTAATTGACTCGTTGCCAGCCGCCAGGCAGGTAAACATGTGATAATGATTATAACGTCCAACTTAATGGACATTTTTACTCAACTGACTGGAGGTGAAAGGAAATGGGACAAACTTATTTACAGCACAGTTTAAGAGCCTCTTTGCCCACAAGAAAAAGACTTTATTTAGTCACATCTGTCACTTCTTACTTTCCTGTTCATGACTTGCTTCCTTTCCCGTCATTCCTCACCTTGTCAGTGCATGTGAATATTGCGTGTTTGGAGTGTACACTGTGTTTCTGAAGTAGGTATCTTTAGTTCTTGTCAAGGTTGGGAGAAATCCTTGTCTGTCACTCCCATCTCTGTCGACACACACACACAAACACACAGGAATTTTGCTTGACTGACTTTCTATCTGAGCTTTGTGTTTGTGTAAACACCGCAGGAGAAAACACATGGTGACGGCTGGTGATCCCTGGAGAGCACCCTATTGTTTATATGGCCTTTGAATCCCCTGATTGGCTGCTGCTGCTAAATTACTTGTCCTTGATTTGTCTCATAAACAATGCAAGTAATGACAATCTGTCAGTTGTTAATCTATCAATTTCTTGTTTAAATGTAAGAAAATAAAAACTATTGCCCTTCACAAGATACCGAGATTCCCATGTGGCATGTTACAATAATTTATTTTGTGTAAAAATGGTTAAACAGGGGGATTCAGTTTGTAATGATTTGAGATAGTGTAAAATGCAAATTTTCATTTTTTTTAAAGAGCTATTACTTGGTTATTGATTACTAACAGACACCTTGTGTCACTCTCCCCTTATTTTATTATTTTGAATGAAATTGTGATTGCGATATTCGATACGATTTGTAGGAATGATCATTTTTGCATTACAATTTTCATTTTTACTGAAAAAAAATCCCCAATTAAAATCATGATGATGTGATATTTGTTGGGGTCTGGACCAAACAATCATGTTTTCTTTCATCTGGAGAACAAGATTTTTAGGCCAGGGTTTGTCTGTTCGCATTTTGTAAAAAATTGCAATTTGGTTCTGCTTCTGTGATTTGGATATTGCTTTTGGCCATATTTTGATTATGATAATATTGTGATAAATTGTGCAGCCATACAAAAAAGCTCCTCAGAGCTGAAGAGAACTGCAAAGTTGGGTGATAACTCTGTTAATTATTTATTACAAGTGACATCCTTCACTCATTACAGGTCGTGGGTTTGTTCATTTAAAAATATTGATTTGTGCAGCCTTAGTACACCTTCAGTGTTTGCTGTGTGGAGGTATGTGAGTTCAGATATCAAGCTTGGAAAGGTTGATGACAGGCAGGTATGAGCTTGACTGGTGGGAGCTTCTTATTATGCACTATTCAAGCCAGCTGGAGCAGAAGTGTAATAAAGGTTTTGTTCCCACTGTGCGCTGTGAGAAGCAGAGCATCAGGTGGGTGTGAGAGGGGAGAGGCTTCATCCACAGAGATGCATTGCAGTGCTGGGATTGTCTGTGATTTAGCCCAGCAGATATGATGAATCGTGGCTATTGTGAGGATGTTTTGGAGCATATGGAAGAACTTGTGGAGCAAACAGTGATGTGCTGAGGGGTCTACAGTGATGCATAAATGTAACATACTGCTCATGTAAGCTGAAGTCTACTACATGTGCATGAAATCCCTACACCAGCCATGTCTTTCCTGTAATGAGATGGTAGGAGTGCTCCACATATCCACATTCCACAGAGAAATGTATGAAAAGAGAACCTGTGTGTTTGTTGGCATGAATCTGCTCTTCCTTGTGCCTGTATGTGCCTGCTTTTATTTTCTCAAATTTGTTATTCACGTACAAAAGCAACCAGTGAGGCTCTCAGTAACAATTTATGTTTTCATGACAAAAATCTAAGTCTATAGGCTTCTATTTGAGAATAAACAAGGATTTGAATTGTTCAAAGAATTGAATTAAAACATGGTTCAGTGGTAATGGGTTAGCAGGGCAAAAGAGCACAATTAAAATTCAGTTTGCTGTCGTCATCTAGCCAGTGGTCAGTGACCTCACTGAGTGTGTATTTATGCCATATTCCTCATTGTGTATGCTGTGAACTGCATTTTCACATAGCAAAAACAGAGTCTGTGGTTGTAGCTTGACTCCAGAGTTTATATCACTCTTAAAGGACTGGTCCAAAATTTTACAACCTGGGCACTGTCCTAGTTTTAGCTAACGTAACTAAAATTTAGTCCAGATTTTGAATGCCAATGGTCAATTGGAAGCAGCTTTTCAATAGAGTCCAGTGAAGCCAAGGAAAGAGGGGCTTTCACAACAATAAACAAACTCATCCTATTGTTCAGCGTGATGCCAGTGACACTTTTACAGTCATTACAGATTGTTTGGCAAAAAAAATTTAACGTTCACTTGCATGTAAACACCCAGTGTTCAAATTCCACTGTAGCTTTCAGCCTACTTTTGGGGGGGGGGGTACTGTACACATCCAAGCACGCACACAAATGTACCTGCCTACATGCAAAATTATATTATCAATACATTTAAGTTCATACAGAGAATATTTAGCCTGGGACAAGAAAGAAACAGAAAAATTGTTGACTGTTGCAATTTGGGTTTTAAACTGTTTCCCTCTGAGAAACAATGAAAATGCCAATGAACAGTGGACACTAACACTTGTTATCCAGAGTATGTTCACAAAAAAACAATATATGGTGCATAACATTCAATGTGTCCCCATGCATGGATGGCCACAGCATTGTGTTTATTAGTCATAAATCTGAAACTGTTATGCACAAATATTATATATAAAATTTATATTAGGCATCTACAGGAAAATATAAATTTATACAGAAAAAGAACAACCAATAATTTCTCTGTTTTAAAGCTCCCCATAAACGTCTCAATTGAAGGTCTCTAGGGATCTCATGTGTCTTTCAGTGGCGCAGAGCTCCCCTTAGCTCCCCCATATTTCAAACCCTGTTAACACCGAATAGCATTGTTTGACTGGACTATGACTGGACTGTGGATTTCTTGGCCTCACTGAACTCTGTTGTAAAGCTGTTTCAGGTGGAGCACTTCTGTCCATTCTCTCTGCAGTGCTGGGTAAATGTTGTGTTATTCCAACCAACTGGAACAGCAGCCATAGTCATAAGAGATATAAAGAGAAGGAATCTCCCTTCCATATAAATTTAATTTATACATGAAAGGTTCGCTTGTTTAAATGGAGAGCTTTCAGATATAAAATTAGTTTGCTGGCATATGCTGACGTTCATACATACAGTACATAATATTATATATACTATGTACCCCTTCATGAATGAGTGTAAATCATGGATGATTGTAGACCAGCCCTATAAGAAGTGGAATTCCCCTCTTTAACCCTTGTGAGATGAGGAGATCACTATGATTCATGTCGCTGAGATATGTGCAGGGTATGTGTGTGCATGCATGTGTGGGTGTGCACATGTGCATTGTGTATAGGCAATGGTCATTCTCTGCACAGCTGTTTATATAGGGTTTCCATGGAGATATGCTGCATAACACTACAGCAGGGGACTATAGAGGGTATGTGACACTCAGAAATATGGTGTTTCCCTCTGTTTTAGATATGAAAAGTGACTCTGCCTGGGGTGTGTGCACGCATACAGGTATAAACAATATGCTGGCAGGGAAATTTCAGATTTATTAGAGAGGCTTGGCAGATTATAAGAGAGAGAGAGTTAGAATGAGACTTACCAAACCTGTTATCAGTTTTACTCTGTGTTACTTGACAGCAGCCATAATTTAGCACTGAAATATGATTCATGTTAATATACAGGTGTAGAAATTGTATTTTTAGGGAAAAAAAATCAGCAGAAGTAGCTCCTGTTTTCTCTGAAGAAGTAGAGATGATACAATGACACCTTCATCATTCTAGTTAGGAAGTTTTCATTGGTATTTCATGGATGTCACTGTGAAGTTTCATGGAGGATGTTCAAGTCTAGTCTCATTTGTTTAGTTTTGCATTGCAGTGAAACATCATCATGTTTGAATATGGCAATATGGGAAAGCTGTGGTTCGTATGTGTGCGTCACAATATGGTTTACCTGGTGCTGTGAAATGCCTTCATATTCTTCAGATGAAGGGCATCACTCAACACAACAATGCTCTTTAATGTCCACCATGCCGTTAAAGGTCTGCCTTCAGGTTTAACAGTTGGCAACAGACACTGTTGGATATCTTTTTTTTAAAAATACAGATGCATCATGATGTAGCCTAACAAAATGGTGAAAGACCACTCATTAAACAAGATGACTAACTGATAGAATAAAACCTTTTTGAGTCTGTCAGTGTTTATCATTGGCCTTATGTCGTAATGATGATTACAATTTGTGAAACTGCAAACTTGCCACCCTTTTTTACTCATCAAACTGATGTGTCATTGTTTTAAACTCCTTTAACTCATTGTTAGCCTAATCTCAGTGGCTTTGAAAACTGGCCATGTAAGTCATGACTGACTGTGGAAATTTTGAAACTGCATCAAGCTGGGATTCAGCTGTTAATCCAGAAACAAAAAATGCAAATGCTATTCTGTCTGGCTCAAACTACATTTATCCTAAAGTAACTACACTCAACAAAATATATGCAACACTTTTGTTTTTGCTCCCATTTTCATGAGTTGAAGTAAAAGATCTAAGACTTTTTCTATACACACAAACTGTTTATTTACCCCACAAATCATTGTTTAGTCTTCAAATATACAGTGCACATAAATGTTATGCTCAACAGACTAATGAAATCTTCACACAATCAAATCCAGCAATGTTGCTTTTACAAAATATCTGAGCTAAAATGTTACAAGCAGAATGCAAAAGGCACCTCAAATCATCCACAAGAAGAACTAAAGCTTTACATGATGGTTAGATTCAGTCAGTAGCAAGAAGACACTGAGAGTGTCCTAGTTTTCTGGTGAACAACTGAAGACAATGCTTTGCTCCAGTCAAAATCCCATTAACACGAAAAATCCCAAATGGAGACAAAGCAGCTCCTTTTCCCCTTTTGTGTGTGTGTGTGCCTGCAACAGTGTGTGTATGTGTGTGTGTGTGTTTGCAGGCATGCATGTGTGTTGTGTGTATATTACCCTTGTCTGTGCAACATCAGTAAAGCAGCGCTTCCACTTGCAGAATAGCATCTTTCTCAGTGTGTGTGAATACTTTTCTGTGAGGGAGACATAGCATTGTGGTGATCTCATAGGACTCTGGGCAGATACGGGATCTGAATAATACTGACTGCACTGTGGGGCCTTTGTCTGGCAGCAGGCTGAGTCAAGCCCTCTGTGCCATCTCAGACCTGAATAAATCAGGGGGCAGAAGATGAAAAATGAGAGAAAGGGGAAAGAGGTTTAGCACGCAGACATCCCCTACATCATGGTCAACTCTGTGACCTTTGACCTTTGGCTTGACTCCATATTGAGACCCAGATGCAACACTTGCCACCTGGCCAGTGCAACGACTCCATGATCAGACAACTTCTACCCATCTGTCCAATTTCTAAACCTTCTTCTTTCCATTCAGGAAAGCTATAATGCATTGGGGAAAGACTGGGGAGATCTCCCTTCATAGTCTGCCAATCTATCACAGAGCTGAACAGGAACAATTGATGATCAGCTGTGTGTTGGCAGATGCACTAGATGATAAGTTGGAAGTAAAGGATATGAGTTGTGATTTTGACATTAAAGTCCCTGTGTATAAGATTTAGGGGGATTTATTAGTAGAACATGTCATAAATGAAATATAATATTCATATGTATGTTTTATTGGTATATAATTACCTGGAAATAAGAATTGTTGTGTTTTTGTCTCCTTAAATATAAGCCTAGCTGTTTATATCTACAGAGGGCATGGGTACTCTTTTACAGAGTCTGGTATGTTGCCATAATCCTTCAGTAACCAAAATTGGACAAACAAAACACTGGCTCTATAGAGAGCCTTTTGAGACCACTGTAATTTCCTATTTGTTTTGAAGGGGAGGATTAGGCAAGTTAGTTGCAACCTGAAAATTCAACAGTTGTTTCCATCAAGGGCTCTATTGGAAATGAATGGTATAAAAATATCATATAACGATTATAGTGACAAATTATCACAGTTAGTATTATCCTTCTAATGTAAAATAGCTTGTTGTTGGTCTATAAAATGTCAGAAAATGGTTTACTGTAACAGTTTACTGTCAAGTAAAAAAACAGAAAATATCCACATTTAAGATGCTAGAAACAGAGAATTTTCACTTTTTTTCTTTAAAAAATGAAAAAACTGATCAATCAATCATCTAAATAGTTGGTAATTAATTTAATAATTGATTACTCGATTAATCATTGCAGCTCTATGGGAGACTGTTTCTAACTGTGGTTGATGCTGGGCAGTATTATGCCTTGAGTTTTAACAATAAATTAAATCTCAAGTGATATTACTAATTGTCAGGAATTTTATTGTGAAACCGGTAGGCCTAATCGTTTCATCCTTAGCTCTATTAGAGTCCTGAACAGCCACATACACAGACAGCTAAGGACACCATGGACACATACTAGTTTTGTTAATACTACTTTCTGGAGTCAGCTTCCATACATGTGCAGTGTAGCGGCGTCTGCAGTGGCTGCATGGACAAAAAACAATGGAAAGAAGAAATGAAGAACAAACAATGGAAAAAAAATTATTTGTGCTAGGACATTATGAGCTGTAAAAGATTCCTTATCCCTTATTTCCTCCATGTCACACTATTCACAATGGAACACTTTCCTGGCACACATTTTTGTTTGTGATGCCCCACATCTAACAGATGTGGCCATTGTTGGGCTGATAGCATGTAATCTGATCCCAGGTTTAAGTTTACTAAGACTAGTGAATAAGCACAGTGGATTTCAGATGAGAAAATGAACAGCATTGCTGTACTAACCTGACCTGTAGCAGTGGCCCTTGACTCTCTCTCACTGCTGGGATAGCAGCTCCCTGCTTTCACCACAGCTTCCCAGATTACTCAACTGCAGTGAAGCCATGGGTAGCTGTGGGTGTATAGTGTGTGTGTGCATGCATGTGAGTGTGTGTGTGTGAACATCAAAAGCTCCAGTGCTCTTCCCCTGCCCTTCAAAAGCCAGTTAATGCTTAAACAGGTGAGTGGGGAGTGCACCAACCCATAATTCTCCCACTCCATCGCCATGGAAACGTCCTGGCTGTTTAAGAGGCCTAATGACTTTGACTATATTTCTCTCTCTGCGACAGGCTCATTAGAGTGGCCTAATTAGAAGGAGCGAGGATGCACGTTCAAGCTGAAATTTGTTATAGACATTGACTGCAGGATACATACTGCACACACCCCATTTAAATGATGTCTAGAACTTCTTGCAGAAATAGGGGGAATTAACCTAAGCCTTGCAAAACTTTAGCAAGATTTAAACTAAGATGTAAGGCTGGAAAGTAATTGTGCTGTGGAATGTGTGCTCCAAATACTTTAGGTTTTGCCTAATTTAAGATTATGAAATTGTGCTTTCAAGTAAGCAGTCAGCTTAAGTGGCAGTCTGTAAGTCAGTGCACCAATTATTTCTGAAGTAAAACAACTAGGACAGAATGAAACCTACTGTATCAACAAAACATTCAAAGCATCTGTTTCCCTTGACTGTTTCCGTCTTTTGTGTATTTACTGTATTTGTGTGTATACTTTAATGGAGTGTGGGATCCTTGCTCTATTTAACGATAACCTGAAGCATCTTCCCGTGTACTATAAAAACAGTGGGGAGAACATGTTTATTCCCCTCTACCCCTAAATTGTACACCTTTACGACTCCTCCAAACCAAGTAAGTTTTTCCACATGCTCCCTTCACCTGCTGCTCAACTCCGGCATGTTTTGTAGTATGCATCTGACATATACGTATGTTGTATGTTATTTATTAGTCTATATGCGTTTGTTTAAAATGTCCACCCTCATAATGAATGTACATGGCCAAGCCATGAGAAAAGAATTCTTACTCTCATGGGGACTACCTGCAGCAGCTAAATAAAGGTTTGTAATAATAGTATATTTAAGAGCCCCATTATATTGTCATTTCTTTGACATACAGTTGCAGAAGCAGGCACATTCAATTCTATCTGGCGTAGGATCTTGACAGTGCATTGAGAATGGGGTCACCAGAGACAGTACAGTAAATGCGGGAATGGGTCAGCTGACAGGAAGAGGAAACAGAAGGCCGGAGGTGATAAGTGATGTCATCAGTGGAAGAAGGAAGTCCATCTCTATAGGGGGCATATGGGGCATCCCCATACAGTTGGTCAGCCCATTAACTAATGTAGGACAGGAAAAGTGTTTTGTTGGCAGCATGTGGAATAAGATCAAAATTAGTCCCGAAGGGTCTTCAGTAGTCAGCACGATCCTTAAATGTCTGCTTTGATGATGTTCAGCTTAACCTCTGTATATCTGACATATGACAAGCCTTTATGCTACCTGTTATTTGTGGTTTCTGTCAGGGTGTCTGGATTTCACTGCATTTGAAGACCCTTTTCCAATGTGCTTCAGTTTTGTTGTTTCTCCTGGCTATCTCGTATATCTTCCCTGACCCTCAAATGAGTAAAGGAAATTAAAATAGCTGGCAAACACATTCAGCAGATATGAAGCAACATTAGCATTCATTTGGAGTTGTATTTCTGTCCACATGACCTCTTAATTATCTCTGCTTTGCTCTCAACCAACTCCTGATGGAAATATCTGGATCTCAAGATGTTATGTGCTCTACTATTTGGGCTTTTCCATTGTTTCTTTTGGCTGTGCCAAGACAAACCATGCTGCATTGATTCGCATTTTTATTACCAGTTATGACGCTTCAAGCTGTGCTGAGTCACATCCGAGATGGACCATCTCCAGAGTGGGGCCAAAGTGTACCCGACCCGCCTTCAGCTGCAGTTTGTGGTGACATCTTGCAGAAGATGAACGACTAGTGTCTTTGGGTTTTGGACAGTTGGTTGGTCAAAAGGACCAATTTAAAGATGTCACTTACAATAAACAATGCATTGATTTATTGTGAAGATAATCGGCAGCTGCATTAATTAAATAATAAAATAATTGTGAGCTAGTCGTCTAAAGTTACTGCTGATGGAAACCCAACATTTTCTGATTTTGCTGCTTCATAATAAAAGCTTTTAAATAACAAAATAATGGGGGACTTTTATTGTGAAGAATCTATAGGAATTGACATGTGTTTTACAGCTGCTTGACTCAAGACAAGCACATCAGTTAAAAGATAGATCAAGATCAAGCGGGTAGCCCTGTTCTAATGAAGATGCAAATCACTGCTGTGCTGAGCTGAGCTGATATGCCACATCAAGCCAAGGCAGCACTTTGGTATCAAAAACAGACCACCAGCTAGTTGCTAACTTTGTGGATGAGTTTTTTGATATTGAGGAGGTAGCATAAAGTGGATGTTCGCTGAAAATCTGCTTGCTGCTCTGGAAACAGCACAGATGAGAATGAAGAGACTGAAACAGAACAGTAAATATTGAGCTGAAAGAAATTAAAATGCGCTGTAGAGCTGACCCACCTGTAAATACTAAAATATTGACTATAGCAGATTCAAGATTTCTCTCCCTTAAATACTAATTAAAATTGCATAATTTCATGAAGCTGTGCTCATCCACCTCTTATCCTGCCCAACATGACTAACACACAGGCCAAACAGTTACAAAAAGACAGTTCGGTCATAGCTGCATTCATCACACTGATTTATATCATGTTCCCAATGAACCAATACTGTCTCTGTTTACCTACCATGGGCTCCGGAGGTATCAGTTTGTGAGTGCCCAGACATGTTTTGTACTGGGGAGAGGAGAACCGTCAGACTTGGGAAATGCCTGGAATCTGAGGAGTAGAGTGGGAGGGGATTTCATCATGATAGGGCACAGGCTGGTGAGAGAAGACATTGTTGGCACAGCTCTTAATGCAATTAAAAACCTCGAGCACATCTGGCCATCTGGTTTACCTCACCTTGGTTAGCGTGATGTGTTGGCTTCACACCCCACCGTGAGCTACAGTATGTGGAGCAAATGGGTGCGGTATGTTGGTGGTTTTGCTGAAGATGTAACATCTTTTTTTTTTTATCTGTGTTATGATTCAGCTATTTTCATTAAACATGTATGCCCCAGCTTTGATGACTGAGCTGGATACTGGTATTTAGATAACCCTCACATGGCATGAAGATAACATTCATGCTGTCTCTTCAGTGAAAAACCTCTCCTGTGACTCACTTAACATGAGATAAGAATGTGCTTTTTCTTGAGGAAAAAAAAAAAGCTTTTCTTTTCCTTTCAAAAGTTGCTGGGTCATATTGTTCAGCTGGCTTTAGCGATGAGACAAAGACAGACTCCCACAGTATGCTTCTGGACACCTCAAAGTCTTCAACCTGCAGTGCTCTTTCATGTCAGATCAGGTTGGGAAATGGCTGTATATCCAACATGTCCAAAGACAATAAGGAAGGGGTCAACTTCCAAGAAAAACCCAGCAGTTTTCATTAGATACTGATCTCTTGTGGAGTCACAGATGGTACAGTCGTTTGAGGTTCTCACAGCAGCTTTGTCTAGCTAGCAGGAGTCACCTCTTTGTGGATATAACTATGTTTTGTATTGTGGACTTAATTAGTGGTTCTCACTGTTATTCTGAGATTCATCTATTTTTCAAGGTGAATAGTCCATCATGTTTTAGCAATTACCTGAATGAGTCAGTTTTACCAAAACATAAGAGAGCCGTTGTACCCTGTTGTAATGGGGAGTAAGGTGATGTGTTTTTTACAACATGGTGTGCTCTCCCGTCCCTTCTCTGGCATCCAGTGTCCTGTGTGAGTTCACTGCTTTACAGAGGAGGTCGGAGGTCACGTTTAGTCACAGTCAGGAGTGGTTTGTCAGGCCATAACCAAGCCTACCAGGGTGTGTCTGTGGCATTTGTCATAGCTGGACAGGATTTGAGGAAAAGTTGGGAAACACTAGAAATGCCTCAGGGAAGCTCTCTGACCTGTATCAAATTGGATGGTAGGAAGACTTCCTGTCTACATTATTAGGCCATTCATTTTCCATTCCTCTATGCTGACAGCCTTGAGAGTGCATGCTTTCATATCCTCTCAATGTGCACAGTACAACTGGTTTGTATATCGTTTATTGTTTAGTGGTATTTCTGCAGCCTCCACACTGGTCCTTTAAGTAACAAAACCTGTAATTGCAGTCTTATTTCCATCCATTATCTTTAACTGCTTATCCTTGAAGGTCGCAGGGGACTGGAGCCCATCCCAGCTGACATTATCCAGGTACATCCTGGACAGGTCGCCAGTTCATCACAGGGCTGATGCAGAGAGACAAACAACCATTCCCCAATTAACTCACAGAATACCCACCTCTCTTGCTGTGAGGCGACGGTGCTTATCATTGCACCACCGTGCCACCCACCATACAGTACCTGATATTCCCAAGCAGTCTCCCGTCTAAGTACTAACGAGGCCCAACCCTCATTAGCTAGATCAGATAAGATCAGTCATGCTCAAAGTAGCCAAGTCTTATTTACTTTTTCTTTATTCTGATTTAAGAATTTGTTTGCGAGTATATTTTTAAGTAATGTTCTTGAACGTCTGCTTATGCATTTGAGAATGTTGGCTTCTTGTGTCAAATGAGAAAAAGGGGTTGTTGAAAAAAATGTTTTTATTATTATTATTATTAGGACTAATCTTTATTAATGAAGTGTCATGCACAAAGACATTAATCTCAAATGAGAAGAGATGCCAGATTTAGCTATTAGCTATTAGTACTCTTAATTACACCATCTTGTTGCACCCTCTTATACTGCAGTGGTTTAATGGTTTTCTGACTAGAGAACTGGGGCCACCAGTTCTCCAACTGCTTATCTCATTGAACCAACTCCTCCCTCATAACGCTATTGGCATAACAGTAGTGGAGGAAAACAAGCATCATTAGCATTTACTTTTGCCAATACTCAAAATTTGGTTCCAATTTGCAAAACATTTGGATAAAAACTAGTGTTGCCCCATCGAGGGTATTTCACGATTCGATTTGATTTCGATTATGGGAGCCTCGATTCTTCGATTATAGCGATTATAATGTTTGTCGATTCGATTCGATTATTGCTGCCATGATTTTTCGATTATGGCGATTTTTAATGCTTTTTTCCATCTAAGATTGATTTTGTCTTCATCTGATGCTACATTTGTAAATAAATGGCCTATCAATTAACTCAGCGTTGCTCTGAACCTTCACTCATAAAATAAATACCAAGGTTTGTTGAACATTTTACTAGTCATATTCATATTATCTTAAGTTTCAAAGACACAAAGTATTTAATGTTATGACTACAAAATAAGCAAATGACCACGTAATGGAGAATGGAGAAAACAGCTAAGTTGTTACCTCATCTTCCCATTGCAGATGGCGGTTCACCAAACATCCATTTTGTTTACTAGAAAGCTTAGAAAAATACATAGTCTGTAAGACTAAACATTTCACGTTATATGTTGCTTCGTCTGAATCTGAGGAAGTGCGTGATTCGACGGGCTTTTTCCAATTCTTCGGAAGTTTTGTGACAGTCTCCAGTGTTTCCCCTATAGTTTATTTGGGAGGGCACCCCGCCCCCTCCAACAGACACCCCCGCCCTGCCAACAGGATCCCCACCCAGAAATTCAAGTCTTAGATTTTAAAAAAAATTCCATCATTTAATTTTTATTTTAATCAAAAGGGCCTATAACAGGCGTTCTTTTTATCAAATAAAAAAAACTAACTCCAATTTGCGCAATTTCAGAGTCTAATGTGTCGCTATCGTTTCATTACATTCATTAAAATGCATTTCTTCTCTCCTCTGCAACGGGAGGGGCTCCCCCCTCGCTCCTCTCTCACAACATACGTGCACTCACACCGGTACAGACACACCCACCCACACTCAGAGAGCGGAGGAGAGAGAGAGAGAAATCTCTGCATTTTTTAAACGAACCGTACGTGGCGAGGCGGGGAGCACAGCTAACTCTACGGTGGGTGCTAGCCTAAATGAGAGCATCTCTCCCAGCCCCGACCACAGTGCTTGCCAATCCCCTGCCCCGGTTAACGTCGCCACAACTAGTACTAAACACACCTGTTCCAGCCCTCCCACCGAGACACGTAGTAAGAAGCTGCAGACGGGTCACCACCGTCAGTCTGGCTTTGATCCAGCAGATACTGCGCATGGCTGTACAAGACTGAACTTGGTGAGTGAATTAATGAGGATGGATGGATAGATGGATAGATCCATAAATCAATAAATGAATGAAAAATGAATTGCTAAAATTAAAAAAAAAAAAAAGTGAACGCGGCAAAGCATCGAGGCTAATTAATCGATGCCAAATCGTCACATGACCCATCGTGATGCATTCCCGGATCGATGAATTGTTAGCAACACTAATAAAAACCCTCCCAAAATGTGTTCCTCTGGGTTCAAAATTAGCACCAGCCACCCGCCAAATGTTGGTAAAATATGCAAGTTGCTGGGAGATTTGCTTCACCCACCAGCCAAAAAAAAAAACAAGGTAATTTGGTTTGTTGGTAACGTTGACTAGCCATTTGGCTGGTAGACATAAAAGTCTATTTTGAACCTTGGTATTCCTTTAACTAAAGTGTATTGAGATCAAAAATGGGTCATAGGGCATGAAAAGGGTCATACCAGGATTCAAAACAACAGGTGATCTTTTGTTTCACCTGCTCTGTATAATATAAATATAATACAGTAACATCACAGTGATTGTAATGCAGTCTTGTGCAAACCTACAACCAGCTGACACTGTTTTCTTTCTGCAACTGATATCCACTAAAAGCCTATACTTCACACGCAAAAGTGTGTTTTGTCTGTGCGTGTGAGTTTCTGCATTGTTGTGCATATAGTTGCGTATTTGTGTGCGTGTGTGCCTGTGGGTTTGTTTGTGCAGCGTTAGTGCTCCTGTGATTGAAGGCAGCGTGTTGCATCGTGTCGGGGCACATGAGTCTGCCTCAAGGCAACAAGTCATCCACGTGTAACTCTGAAGAGTCTCAACTTGCCTCTAACTCCTATCCACAGCATTTACTCAATCTCTGCGGTATGTTTCACTATATTTATTTATTTTTTAAATGTAGAGATTATTACTTGCAACATCAGGTTCAGTGCCAACATTTTACTGGTGTCTTTGTTAGTAAGTAACTGTGTTGAAGATGCTGTAATGTGAAGTACCGTAGGAATACAATGCCTTACTGTATCTGGTATGTCAAAGGGTTCACTGGCATCTTCTGGATGGCAGCTTTTATGTGCACCTAGTTAAAGGTTAATAATGTATTGAAGGAAGGAATGTGAGAGAATAAAGAATGTGAGTTAGCTATTAGTCGACATGTGTGTGTGTTTACACAGCAAGTCTTTCCCAGGTGCTATACGATCCCTAGGATTACAGCGGAGGGGGATCCAATAGGGTTACACACACACACACACACACACACACATATCTCCCTACCCCCCCAAGAAGACAAGAGAGGAGGGGGGGAGTCTGGTGGGAGGGGAGGTATAGGAAGATAACAGATCAGAGGGAGGAAGGGAGAGGTAAAGGAAGTGTGAATGCAGCAGTAGGCAGACTTGAGCTCACCTCCACTACAAAGACTTCACGGGACAGAGCTCACAGGGAGGCTTTGACTCTGGAATATCTCCTTCAGTATCTGTTCATGTATGAATGAACCTGTTTGTCTCCTTGTTAACCTTGGAAAATGGTGGGGCTCTCATCCACTGCTGTTGAGGGTAAGTGTTGAAGACTTTAGTCAGTTAGTATATTAACACAGCAGGTATCTAAAGCAAAACAATGTGTAAGAATTTGCAAAGATATGTAAATATAGGGACCATTGTGAAGCGATTAAGGTGTTGTAAACATGAGACTGAATGCGAGACATCAGGTGATGTTTACTTCATGAAGCATCATTCCAGCTCGCTGAAACACCAAGAAAGGCAATAATGTTGAATTGTTGAGAAAGCAACAGTTTGCCACCCAGACTCAATAGTCGAGCCACTAGAGACTCTTTGTGGGATGCAATTTCTTGTGTGATTGGCTGGAATGTCTGCCTGCAACAATATTGTGAAACGGAGTTGCTGCTGAATGACTGAATTTTATCACTTTCAACATAATGTGAAGTTATTTGTCTGTGTGAGTGTGTCAGTGTATGGTGTGTGGCAAGATAAGTAAGATCAGCATGAAAACGAGTAAAAAAGAAAACTGTACGCTTGATTGAGGTCACAGTATTCTTCATATCAGAGTTTGTCGGACATGTTAGCACAGGTGCTCAACTCGCTGACTTTACTCACTCCACTCCCCCACCCCCCCACCCCTTCACTCTTGCTCCGTCAAAGAGTTTGTAAAGAAAGTCTGCTAATGCAAGCTTCTTTTAAAGGTCTGAGTCTGCACTGTTAAACAAACCGCTCTCTCTGCCTCACTACACACTCACACAATCGCACTCTGCAGAGTCTTGCGCTATTAACAAAGTGAGGAATGTGTTTAGTGTTTAACAGCAATTGTCAGAATAGTGTGAGGGGGTAAATGTTTGAATGTGTCCAAAGCTTTGAATGGCTTCACACATTCCTGCAGGCACAGTGCACTGCCTGCACCCATCCTCTCTTAAACATACTACAAGGAATTTTTAACTGTTCATTAAACTGTCTCAATTTAATACTGATCCTTCTATGTGAGCTACATATGTTAAAGAGACCATCAGCGAGAAGATTGGCTATTTTTCTATATAGTTATAGTTCTTAAAGGGATAGTTTGGATTATTTGATGTGGGATTGTATGAGGTACTTATCTATAGTCAGTGCCCCCAGTTTGGAGAGGCAGATAGGAGTTCTGGCACAGAAGCTAAGCGATGAATTGCTGTGGACAGGGTCAGCAACAGAAAGTATTTACATCATGTAAAAAAGGTCCACCTTTAGAGTATTTTCACCACTTTACCTTGCTGTTATGCAGCCTTTTCTGATGGGAAACACTGCCACTGCCTTGACCTGTTAGTTTGTTGGTGTTTGGTGGATCCAAACTATCCTTTTAAAACACTGAAGTAAAGGAAAAAAAAAAAGAAAAAGAAAAGGCTGTCTGATGCCAAAGTAAAGTGGTAAAAATATTCTAAATATAGCACAAACTTAAACTGATATTCATTTTTTAGGTGAGCTTTTAAAGTAGCTAAAAGGCATTTTGTTGCTGAGCCTACCCACAGCAGTTCATTGCTTAGTGTCCTTGCTGGTGCCCCTCTCTTCTTCTCCAAATTGGGGGCATTCTGACCAGAATCTACTGTAGGTTAAAAAAACTAAAAAACTATCACAATGCTGGTCACCGGGGTTAGCATGCAGACTAGAGGAGCATATGTTTACTTTTGCCCAAGCAAAGTTACAGTGAGTAGTATGTTACCTGATTAAAAAGATTTTTTCTGTTGATAATTTCACTTTTTTTAAGTTGTAGAAACACTACCACCTTTGTCCACTGGAGCCTCTAAAAATCAACACAATATGAAAGTTCCTTTTAGCAGATTTAAGGATTAAAAACTAAAGTAATAAGTATGTAGATTAAAGTTATGGTTTGTCCTTCAATTTCACCCCGGTCTGGCTTTAATCAAACCACATCCAGCCTTGTTTTCGTGTAGTATTATTATCTTATGCTAGCTTGTGTGTAGTTTCCCTCAGGTGCTAGGCTCAGAATCTGTTTTATCTGGCTCTTAAAGACATCAAAGACACACACCACACTCTCACACAGATTAACAGGTACAGCAGAGATTTGAGGGATCATGTGCTGTTTTAGATGTGTGCGTAGTGTGGTGTTGATTATAAAGGCATGACTGGGGATTTAAAGGTGGTCTTACACGCCTCACATGCCAGATACTACGCAGTAACTCCTCTTCGCTCATTCTGGCACAAGCGGAATAACGCTGTAATCGTCAAAATTGGATAATCAGCCCTCTGCTGCTGGTCCAAGTGAAATAGTGAAATAGTTTTATGAGTGTTTTGACCTACTTCACGCCAACTCCTTGAAAGCAACGCCTTATTTTCTTGTGTTGTGTTTGATTTAATGCTGACTGGTGTAAATTTCGATTTCTCTCTGCTGTGAATGACTCATGCCATGGATAAGGTTCTGCCTTCCACTCCGGTTAGGGGAAGCCCAGTGGTGCGCTAGAGCCAAGATCTAAACAGCTGGAACCTCTGGCAGAGAGAAAACACCCGCCAGGCCAAGACATCCCACTCTCATGAGTTTCCTCCCCTACCCCGTTCTTATTTCCCCAGAGTGAATCAAATCTTAATGAGGAGACATTCCAGGTCTCTGCAAGAATTAATTCCTCATGCCCACTTCTCCGAGCGTGCTTTTATTACAATAGAAGGAAACCGCACTAGTAAAGACGACAGAGTGGTTAAACAGACACATGCAAACACACACCTTGTGAGGCTCTTGTTGCTCTTGACTGTAGCCTTGGCAGGGCATTGTTAAGCCCAGAGGAAGACCCACCTCAGGAAAGTATGCCTGTCTTTAAGGAGTGGGAGCAGTCTCAGATGTAGCACACACATCATTGACCAACACCAGATTCATCTTCCAGCTCAGCATGAGTTTCTGCTTGTCAGTGGTGATTACTTACAAGATTGCTGCGTCAGAATAAAACATGTAAGAATCCAACATTCTGCCCAAAATCATTAAAGGACCAGTGTGTAAGATTTATGGGGATTCATTGGCAGAATATCAGGGGTGGGAGAAAAATAGATTCTCTTAAGTATTGTGATTCTTTTATTTATGATTCCTGAATTGATTTTGGATTACTGAACCATTTTTGTTTAAATAAAATAATAGTCCATTAGCTCAATGTCACATAATAGAAATTACCATTAATACGCTTATGTACAAACTGTCCATTTTAATTCACGTCTAACATAAAGCGATACGTGCGCGCCAACTTTCAGGCATAGATTTCCTCTGCTCTGTGAAAACGAACTAATAGGTGCTGACTTCACGTTACTAACTCAAGTCTATTACTCTGGCTTCAACACAACACAATTCCCAGTGGGTTTAAAAATAAAGCTACTACTTGGAAGAGACATTGGGTGCCAGGGGAGGGCAGCACATATATTTATATTTTCTATTTTATTTATTGTTCACTACTTGATGAGCAGGATCAACTAAATGTGCTTCAAAAAGTACTTTATTTACCACTTTTATATGAAGTACAGCAGTGATGCTGCCAAAATAAAACTCAGGAAAGCTGACTGACTTGAAGTGTATTGTTTTTGGAAATATGAATTAGGCTATGTTTTACAGTTTCTAGGATTAAACGATTCAACTTTTTCCCATTGTGTATTGTTTATAAAACGAACAAAGGTCGCAATAACTCATAATATTGAATATTGCAATACTTGTAGAATCAAAAGACTTAAGAATTGCAATACACATCAAATAGGGAGATAAGTAAATAATTCCAGACCTACAGAATAGGGCAGAAATAGAATATAATATTTATAAGTTTGTATTCAAAACTTGTTTATATTAGTGTGTAATCACCTGAGAACAGGTGTTGTTACCTTAGAATGAGCTGAGGGCGCGGGTCTCCCTCGGTATCAATGGGAGGGTGATATGAGCTGTTTGCAATCTGTATGCTCACCGCTAGATGGCACTAAATTCTACACACTGGTGCTTTAATATGCGCCTAAAACTGGCCCCCAACACACAACAGACTGGCTTGTGTGCTTTTTTCTAGATAAATACACCAAGTTCATTTTTGACACGGCCCCCTAAACATACATCACACAACCTTCATTATGTGTTTTACATTTTTTTGTGCATTTCTTGCGTGTGTGTGTATTTTGTGTTTGTTTAGTGCAACAGGTCTTGTTGCCATATGACCGCCCACTGAACAAAGACTTTTCTGGCTCAGTGGCTGTCCCGTGGCTGACCCCAGCAAGATGCACGGTTCAGCAAGTCTAATGTGGCTCGACTGTGAAAACGGGGGAGTGAGTGAGAGAGTGAGATGGAGGGAAGTGAGGAGGGGGGAGGCAGACAAGTGTGCCAGCAGTGACTCAGGCAGTTGTCGGGTTTCGGAGGATTTTAGGATTATGGAAGTGGAGAAATGCGTATTAGGATAAACAATGCGGAGGGACAGAATACAAAAGAGGCTAAAAAGAGAGAATGTAGGAGTCCAAACACAGCAGCAGGTTGCCGACCTGTTTTCAGTCTGTGCAGCAGCTGGGGGAGTGAGACGGTTTATTTAAGTTTTGTTCTGAAAACAGGGAGTGGAGCGGTCCCACCTCTCAGATCAACATATATTCCTATAAGCTGAGTGTTGCTGAGCCTTTAGAGCCCTGTAAAGAGTGTGTTTTGCGGGAGGTCTGCCTGTCTGAGCCAGCTCCACGACTTATAATCTCCTGACTGTTAGATAAAGATCAGGTCCCTGCGTGCTGGTACATTTGGCCTGTGTTGGGCTCTGCAAAGTGCTCCTTCAGTTATTCTTGTCAGAATCTCATATTTCTGCCAACATCTTGAGAGTCTTTACAGCATAGTTAATTTACCTTCTCAGCATCGAGAGTGACAGTTGATTGAAATTTGGGTTTGTGCCCATCAGTGTGTAAGCCAGCAACATTTCAGAGACAGCGCTTTCTTTGCTCCTTGGTGCAGGATGTTCTGTTGTGTTCTGTGCGAGAGTTGTTATTTTTGGTAGTTTCAGTTCCACTTTTCTTCTGGGTTAATGAGCAATTAGCAAACATGTTTCCTGTTGCTTCAGCTTGTTTAGTCTAGCAGGTAACGGGGGAGGAGGAGAGGAGGGAGACTGTGTGATAAGGTGGCGGGTTGTTATTGACAAACTGTGACAGAAAATGAAAGAAAGACAGAGGGGAAGAAACGCAGAGAGAGATGCTCTGACATACACCTCTGGGTTTGTTTGGACTTGTCAGTCTGACCTTTGCCCCTCACTGAACCCGTGCCCCTCTGACCTTTGCCCCCTCTCTCTGTTCAGCGATGGAGGTGTTGGTGAGTGAGCTGGGCGTACTGCTGAAGATGCTGGATCAGGAGAACCTCAGCTCATCCACGCAGGAGAAGAAGACCTCCGTGTGGAACCTCTTGCAGCAGATACAGCCATCAGGTTAGGAAAGACAGATGAAGTGACTTTTGTGTTTTATTTCAGACTTCAGAAGAGTTTTTGTATCTGATAAAAATGTTGAATACACATAGGGCTGTAGTCAACCAAAGAAAACCAACTTTTCAACCAGTCAGTTGGTCCTTATCTGTAGATTAACTTAGCCACAGTGTACTTTTGGTAGACTAAATGGTTGCTAATCAAAGTTCCGAAACCGTTATCAGATTTCAGATTTCAGATTTATTTATTTTTAAAAATGGGAACAGTACATATTGATGAACATTTACATGTAAATATGTGGGATTATAGCCAAATGGCTAATTTCCATCCCCAGTCCCATTGGCAGGTTGATGTTAAACATAAAAGCAATAACGGTAAAAGTACAAATGACAGGACTGAGACAATAGAACAATGCACCATGACAGCCTTGACAACACACACACAGGTATACACATAATATACATAAACAACATACATAGACCAAAAGCTAAGTGGCCAATAGTAAGGGACCAAAAGATTAAAGAAGAATTATAAAGTGCTGAAGTGCTAATTAGAGTGCCATGTGCTAGAGTTGTTTAAAGTGCCATTTGCTACAAGCACGTGAATTCCTGCAGTTTGACCATTTCTTTTTCTCATGTAGCTATATCATTACCTTCAGGTCATGTCTATCAAGTAAATTTACATACAGCAGCAACACAAAGACACACACAAACTCTGGTGACAAGGATCACAAAGAAGAACCAGCTTCTGCATAGCAACAAAGATAAGCGCAAATGCAGCCTGTACTGCAGTATAAACTTCCACAAAATGCAACAGTGGCCCTAAAATAATTTCACAACATTCTGGGGTATTCTGCGAGAACAATATTCCTGACAATATGACCAGATACTAAAAAAAAAAATGTTTGTTTAGAACCCACAAAAGCTGTTGAGCTCCTCTCACAGGATTCCTCGTACTCAGTCGGGTGTTTTTGCCTGAGGTGGTGAAATTAGTTTGTTGCATTGATCCCTTTTGCCTTTGCAGTCTTCTTGCACTTCTTATAAGTTACTAACCCCTCCACTGTAATTCTGCTATTATCACAATATGAATTTACAATATCGTATCATGATAGGATTTGATGACTTTAACAATATATCCCTACCCTCAATATTACAACATTAGTTCAACATCATCTCAGGCTGCGGGAATAGCCACATTAGCAACAGGCTAAGGCCAAATTCAACAAGATAACCCACAAAATAAACAGCAAAACAACACAGAACATGGCAAACTTACAGCTGTCAAGTTTGTAGTCGGGTCACAGCCGGTATCGATCTATCATTTAGCTTTTGGATGTTGTTTATACAATAGTCCACAAACATGTCGTCATCAAAAATCAACTTTTTACCTACTCAGCTCTTCTGTCCTCTGAAGCTGGAGGCCAATTTAGTGATTTGTGCTGGTTCTTTGACCTGGTGTCAATTAGTTTGGAGCCCAGTAAATGTTTAGTAAACAGCCTCTCACTCAAAAATAAGGCACATCAGGTCTGCATATGTCCTGACACCCTACAATAATGAATTAAGAAGGGCTTCTCTCCTTATTAAAGTAACACCAGTGACTATCCGACCAATGAGAATTTGGTCATATCGACCACCCAATCAACCAACCGACCATAAGGTATCAGTGTGTAAGATGTGTAAGAAATACACTAATCTTAGGTGTATGTTGTGGGATAGAGGTTAGAGAAAACACTGCTTTACACTAAGATCCAAACTGATGTTTCTTACCCTGCAGTAAGTGTGCATGTTTGCTCTTTTCTCGCCTCCAGTTTCAGGAACAGACTACATTTACATGAATTCGTCAGTGTACAGAAATGGCACCAGCTTTGTAGAGTCCCTCTTTGAGACATTTGGTGAGTTGAGTTCCCACATTGTACTGGAAAATATACATCTATCTATATATGTACATATGACCTGCAAATATGTTGTCTGTGAGTTTAAATGTATGTTGTTGTCTTTCATAGACTGCGAGCTTGGAGACCTAAAGGACGTTACAGACGATTTGAAAGAAGACAAGAACACACAACCTGACACTTTAAAACAGGCAAGTGGCCAAAATAAAGTAAATTCACAACTTATCCCTTTCCAGAAATATTAATTACATATGAAATAGTGGCTTTAAATCCTGGAAAGTGGATGAGGGATATATGTTATTGCAGGTTCACTGTATGCTGTCCATCTTTTCAGCACTCGCCAACTTTGCGGAGGTCTGTTGCACCTCTAAATGACTTGTGGAGAAAAAGCAAAGAAAAACAGAGATTGTATTCCATGTTGTGGGGGTTTCCCATGCACACATGCTCATCACTCTGCAAGCTGTTGGAAGAGTTAAGATTTAGAGACCCACCCAGAGCGCATGTGTCTAATTTATGGAAATGATTTTGAGGGTTATACTCTGTGTCTCTTTGATGATGTGTTTCTTAGGCTGTGAATAAAAATCTTTAATGGTTTTGGAGAAAATTTGAGTGTTTTGTTTGTGTGTCTCCTTAGCAGAACTGTGCAGACTCCCTAGCCCCGCACTCAGCTGACTCTCCTCCCCCTCTGCCCACAACGCCCCCTCCTGAGGAGTACTATGAGGAGGCAGTGCCCCTCAGTCCGGGCAAAATGCCAGAGTACATCATCACACGAGGTCAGCATCTTCTCTGTCGCTGCTGAGCTCAGAGTCTTTAGTGTCATTTTGCTGTAAAAACCTCTAAATCAGCACTTAAGGGATAGTTTGGATTTTTTGAGTGGGGTTTCATAAGGTGCTTATCCACAGTCAGTGTATTACCTACAGTATATGGTTCCCTCCAAAGCAACCAAACGTCTTTGGCAAAAACAGTAATGTTACCTCACAGAACGTAGGAGTTGCTGGTCTACCCCTGCCTAAATTGGTTAATTTGTTGGCGTTATTGTTTGACTTTGGGGTTTTAAAGCATTAGTTCAGATTCACAAAGTCAAACAATAACACAAACAAACTAACCAACTGAGGCTGCAGTAGACCAGCAACTCCCGTGTTCTGTGAGATAAATTTACTATTTTTGCCAAAGGAGTCACATGACCTTGGAGAATATATTTGATATTAGTCTTACATAACTGCAGTTTCCTGCCATTTACATGTACTGGTAATACACTGGATAAGTACCTCAAACACCCCCACTTTAAAAAAATCCAAGCTGTCCCTTTAAAATATATAAACATGGGTATATAGCATTTTTCCAAACATAATTTTACATGTTGGAAGATAAGGACTAATTAGGAGTTGTTTCATGTCTTCCGTTTTCAGTGAGGCCAAGTCCTCCCAACTCTATTGAGGATGGGTATGAAGATGCTGACAACAGTTACCCCACTACCTGCATAAATTCACACCGTAAGAACTCATGTGAGTTGAAAGCAGAGTTACCCCCAAAAATGAACAAGATTACACAATAAACATTGCCTTTTTTAATAACAACTGGACCACGCTTGTCTTATGTTCTCTGCTGTTGCTCCACCAGACAATGACTCTGATGCTCTAAGCAGCTCCTACGAGTCCTATGAGGAGGATGAGGAAGAGAGGAGCCCTGGGACCCGACTCACTCATCAGTGGCCCTCGGACGAGAGCTCCATGCCTCCTGCCAGGGACTGTCGCATCTGTGCCTTCCTGCTGCGCAAGAAACGTTTTGGCCAATGGGCAAAACAGCTCACTGTCATACGAGAGAACAGACTACAGGTGAGGAGCCTTCAGGAAAGCATCAGGATACATATATAGCCTCTGCAATTCTTCTTTTCTTCTTCAGCTTATATCCCATGTGTCATCCTGTCTGCAGTGTTATAAGAGTTCTAAAGACACATGCCCCTATGTGGACCTGCTGCTGCCCCAGTGTACTGTGGTTTATGCACCCAAGGACAGCAAAAGGAAGCACCACGAGCTCCGCTTCACCTTGCCCAATGGAGATGCTCTGGTGCTGGCGGTACAAAGCAAGGAGCAGGCCCACAGATGGCTCAGGGTAAGCTGCAGGAGTGCAGACTGGCAACACAGCCATCCATCTTGTTGACAATCAGTTAAAAGGGGTTTGACAGCGTGGAAAAACAAACCTTAAAGGGAAGTGTACAGTCGAGAGTGACACATGTAAAATATCCCCACAGGTTGTTAGAGAGGTGAGCGGTCAGAGCGCCGGGCCTGAGGAATCTGCGTCTCCCGTCATTCCAAGAAAAACTGAACTTGACAAGGTAAGTGTAGACGACGTTCAGGCACGTCCTTGTTGTTTTTATCCCGAAGACATAATTTATATTCACAACCGAGGTGAGGAAAACGTTGGTGGCAAGCAGCAATTGTGTTGTCACCATCAATTTTCCTAAGCAATTGCTTGGTTCGGCACAGGACACAGTGATACCTGTATTTGGCTTGCAGAACAAAGAGGAAATATGCAGCATATAATTGTGTGTTAAGGCAGCAATGATAGGGGTGTTAGAAGTTAAGTGTTGGAACAGGCACATCCTCTTTAAAGTTTACCGACCTGTCAGAACATAAACTGCAAAACACCCTGTCATGAACGAAAGCGCGGGATGAGAGGAGAGGAGACACCATAGAGGTGGTAAGAAAACCAGGCAGAGGAAAAGTCTGTTTGTCTCATTAAGTGCTCATGGTTACGAGACAGCGAATACATTTGTAAGCTTGTTAAATAATTGTCTCAAGTATAGTTATTTAGCTCTTCTTTAGTTTAGTTAAGTAGAGCTTGGAAGCTGCTGTTGAAAGTCAAAACCGGTGTTTGTGTGCTTCTTCATCAGAGGTTGTCTGCAGAAAGAAACACATCAGATTCAGACAGTGTGGGTGTGTCAACTGCAGAGAACAGCAGAGAGAATGGTGAGAAAAAAAAAATGAACTCATGGACCACTTACTTGCTTTTTTCAACTGCATCTATCTCAAAGTCTTCATCAGTGGACAGAGTTCTTTCTTTGCTTTAACTTATTATGAAATAAGTGTTGCTTGCACAGTGTAATTTCTATAGAATGACACCCTCCATGTTAAGACTGGTTGTCTATAAAGCCTCGCTTTCACTGTGCAAATTGGTCTGCCACCAGGCATGATTTTTCCTGAGAAAATTATGTCTGAATGTCTTCTAAAATTACTACACCCTTATATCAACCCTTACTGCAGTTACTTGTTTATGCAAAGCAATTACATTACTTTAACTATGTTATTACTGTGCAACACATATCATTGCAATAGCTGGGCTGAAATTTTGTCTGTTTCCACTTTAATTTCCACACTGCTGCATTCATGTTATGGTGCTTGGATTGCAGAGATGGGAGAGTTTTTGTAATGTTTGCATGCATGCCCCAAAATGATTTTTGTTTTTTCACTGGCAAAATGGCTAGTGAATATTCAAATTTTACCTGCCACTAGCATATTTTAGCAGCATTTGACTGGTGCTCATTTTGGTCCCTGCAAGTATTCACAGCATTTGACAACTCAAGACAGCTGTGGGATTGCAGTGTTGGATGTGTGAGTGTTGAAAATACTTGGCAGTATAACACAACATGGGTTTAATTACTCATTAAGAAAAAGCTTTGGTGTGTGGCATCCATACTTGTTTGGTTCTGAGGCACTTCTGTATAATTATGTCTGATATATCAGCAGTTTCCGAAACATCTGACTTTCCAGACTTTCAGAATTATGTCTTGGATGTTGACGTGAAGACTATTTACAAATCAGAAATGTGGCATTAGGTCACACCGAATTCAATACTCGTGATGACAACTAAGCTATTTCCATGAAAAGGGAGTGAACACCACCCGCTGATGAAGACCATGAGATGCACATGATACATCTGGGAAAAATAGCTAATAAGGATTCAGTTTTAACAGGTCCATAGTACAGTGAAATGTATTTTGTCATGTTTTTTGCATGTTTTAAAGTGAATTACTTTTTCCACATACCAAAGATATACAAGACAAAAATCAACTGTGGAATCCTTCCATTTTTGATGTAGGAAAAGTGAAACGGGGGCCTTTTGCTGCGGGCCGTAAAATCACACGTATCATCAGCTTCTCCAAGAAGAAGCCCCCTCGGCCGGGAGACCCCCGGACTTCTGACCCCCGACAAGGTCAGAGCCCGCCTCACTGTAACTCATAAGGTCTCCGAGTTTGCAGACGTGTCATTTATCTTTCCCTCCTCACCCTGCAGGCTACCTGTCACTGCTGGTGAATCAGGTGTGGCGGGAACAGTGGTGCTGTGTGTGCAGGGGCTCCCTGCACTTCTACCTTGACAAAGGAGACCCTCGGACCTCGATGCCTTCGCTTCCCCTCCACGGCTGCGAGGTGGTCCCGGGGCTGGGACCCAAACATCCCTTTGCCTTCCGAATCCTGCGGAACAGCACGGAGGTGGCAGCTCTGGAGGTACAGAGCATTCGTTCTCTAGTTTAAATCTGTGCTGATCAATGTTTTTGCATTCACAATAGGCCAAATGACTTTCAAAGGAGGATCTCCTAGTGACAGACCCATTGAGAATAATCAGTGGACTGTAGTTCCTCTTATGAGACACATCCACAAAGAACAAAAGTAACACTGCGTAAAGAAGACCCATTACTACTCCAGTCAGCCAGCAGCTGGAATGTTTGAGTCACCCTCACGCTCTCATCAACCCTATCATAAGCAAAAAGCTCAAATAAGCCCACTGTGCACTACCTGCACGAACAGCAAACAGCTAAAGAGCTTGATATTTTGCTCAGGAGTTGGTGGAGACCAAAACAGAGCTAAAAGTGGACAGAAACACGACTCCAAATGAGTGCTTATGTTGGTTCATATTTGCTCACACATTTTACATAAGAAGTAGCAATTAAGGTGATAATATGTCAATGTGGTGTTTACATCTTGTTCCGCTGCCCACAAATGGCCAAAAAGTAAATAAATACTAATTTAATGATCCTATATTTCCGTTTTCAGAGCTGATATGTCTTGTCTCTTTTTAGGCTAGCAGCTCTGAAGAACTGGGAAGGTGGCTTGGCGTCCTCTTGGCAGAGACAGGCTCCGCGACAGACCCAGAGTCACTGCATTACGACTACGTTGACGTGGAAACCATTGCTAACATCCGCGATGCTGCGCGGCATTCCTTCCTGTGAGTGAGACAGAGAGAGGGGGGAGCTGGAATATTTGAAGGAGGTCAAAGCAAGGCCACTGACCAATGCAGTGATGTTTGGACCTCATGCAGATTTCATTTCCCCTTGTTCTCTGACCTTAGGTGGGCCACATCCTCCAGCAGTACCTCCACAGACTCCAGAACATATGATGAGGTCCCTAATGAGGACATGCAGGTGGGACACACGTGCTCAAACGCACAAACGCATTTTCATGTTCAGTTAAACCTGATGTGCGATGCTTTACTTTGATGTGACAAGATTAGAAGCCGTCTGTGTGTGTGCAGCTGTTGGGGACTGTCTCTGTCTGAATATGACACTCCATATCAGTCAGGCGAACAGACAGTGCTCTGTTACATGCCTATCAATGACGGCTTTTTGTAGGCCAGAGAAAAAGCAGTGTGTGGGCATGGGAGAGGAAAAAAAGACCGAAAAAAGAAAAAGCAATCAAACTGGTGACAGGAAGGCAAGAGGTCATGGCAGTTTTACAGCCAGTAAACCCTTTTCCCAACCCCACTGACATGCATTTAAACACACATCTCTCACCACCTACTGCCACAAACACGCGAACACCTCAGTGATCTCAAACCAATAAATCAAAAGATTTGTATATTGCTCCGCCTGATAACAAACTTTGCCTTTTTTTTGTCTGTCCTCATCATTCTTTTTGCATCCTCCCACATCTGTCATGTCCTCCATCCCCCCCTCTCTGCTCCACCCAGTCAGAGGAGAACCACAGGCAGCAGTCTGGGAATCAGGCGAAGAGGCGCTCAAGTTTCTCCAGCAGCGACTCTGACAGAACTAAGCCTTTAGTCTCCCTCAAACGAACAGGCTCAAGTAAGTGTGTTTAAGTGGTTTGATTGATTTAAAACTGTATTTACGCAGCAAAAAACAACTGAGAGCAAGATCTCTTTTGCAAGATTGTCCTGTTTAAGAAACAACTACGTGATGACAACATCAAAATTATCAATTAAAACATTCATATTCAACTGGTGTTTCATTGATAGAGGTGAACTGTGAGAAATATTAGTGAGTGAAGTCTAAAGTGAGGTGCAGAGAAGCTAAAAGCTGATTTCCCAAAGGTGATTTCATTTTCAGGGATTTCTCAAAGCAGACTGTAGTCTGCACCTGTGGGGTTTGCAGAATCCTGATATTTCAGAAGGTTGAGGTCTGTTGGCAGCTTTTGAATCAATGGTCTATAAATAGAAAAGGTGTTTCTTGTTTCGGTGGGATAGAAATGTCCAGTGTATATCTTTGTAAAGGGTGCAGCGATATGTTGTAATGCTATCACCAGTAGTGAATGAATGGCATGTTAAAGGGAAATTTCACCAATTTTACACATTACATTCTGTTTACAGGTCTTGGAGAATACTACCACATAAGTGAGAAGGGTTCTATCACGCCTTTTGTGGCTTCACAGGGAGCTGCACACAGTCTGATAAAACTAAAGATGGGGAGTTAGAAAAAAGTGTGCTTACCAGACCTCTGTCCATTTTCAAAATATCCATTTGTTGATAAATTGCCATTCTTCAATTGCACTGTAAGATTTAGAAAAACAAAACTTTTTTTCTAAATTTAAAACCAGTTAAGTTGTTTGTATAGAATCGAAACTGTGCATCCGTGTGAATGGGCATGCTCCATTGTGTCAGCATTTGCATATAAATAGTGTCATCTACATATAGATGGAACCAGCAGTTACTAACATTGGCCTGGGTTATTAAAGTGGAAAAAGACAACCTTTCAGCTCTCCTCCTCGTGTGGTATAATTGTTATGGTCAAGAGAGAGTGGATTCACTGAAGAGATAAACTGAAAGTTAATGTAATTATGTAATAAAATAGTTTTATTAATGTTAGCCTTTAGCCTTGCCAACAAATGGTTAGAAGAAAACATTGGGAGAAACTTTGTGAATTTGTTTATTAATTTGTTTACAACAGGGACATTTTAGTGTGGCAGACAGTTTGTGAAGAGAAGAGAACCTAAAATTGATCCTTGTGGAACACCTTTGCTATTGTTGATCAAGTTAGATTGTACGCTATCAGCCACAACATACTGAGATTTATTGTGTGTGTCATTTCTGACCAAGCCAATAACTGTGAGGCCTTAAAAGCATTACAAGAGATTGTAAAACTGAGCTGCACAACACAACAGCAACCAACTTATACAGTAGAATCAAATCTTTTCAGAAGCTTTCCTCTGATGTCGTTTCAGCTTCACGCCCTTCTCTGCTTTCCATCTGTCTCTCTCCAGAAAAATGAGGGTAGCAGCATGCTGCCCTGCGAGGGAAACAAGAATCATACAGATGGCACCTCTTAATATAGTTACGTGTCACACAGGAATTAGATTGCAAAACCCCAGTTTTATCGTTCCTTTCAGTGATGTCCCAATTCACAGTCATAAAATTTGAGCCTTTATCTGGCTCAATATTCCTCTTTTTCCTCTCTCCTCTCGATCATCTTCTCACTTTCCATCCATAATCTCATCCCTCTTCACTCGCCTCTCCCATTTGCTCCGTTGTGTCAGTTGGCCTCAGTGGAGATGAGCGTCCTGAGTTGAGGAAAGTGATATTGGTGTGGTCGTCTGTCTCGGTGCTGTTCTCAGTGCTGGTTCACAGGCCTTCACTGTGACGTTCTGACACATCAAAGAGCAGACGCTCTCCAGGGCTGAGAGCTTCAGGATGTAACCTGAGATTTATTGGACACTCACATTAGATTCGCTGTGTTGCCTCCTGACCTCTCCCTCTGCAGGAGAGTGTGTGTGTTAATCTTTTATTCATGATCATATGCTTGTTCTCTCCCAAAAATCTGTTTTTGAATTACAAAAAAGGTCAAATTTGTACTCTACACTTTCGTGCGAGTTGTAGAGGTGGTGTCATGTGAGGAGCATGACATTAACAAAGACACGCAGACGAATCGCTTCGAGATGTGTTGTCTTCTTCCCATAACCCCCTGCACATTTGACCCTTCACCTTTGCTCTCATCTGACATCTCCACCCAGACGCCAACCAGTACGGAAGGTATGGGAAAACACGAGCTGAAGAGGATGCCAAGCGTTACCTGAAAGAGAAAGAGGAGCTGGAGCGAGAGAGGGACGGGATACGAAATGCACTAGTGACCCTCCGACAGGAGAAGAGAGAGCTGAAGGAAGAGCTGAAGACTGCCTCTGGTACGGAGATACAAAAGTAAAACAGAGAACAGATGCTCAATCACTGCTGAACTGAGCTCTAATATAACTCTGTAACTCTTCTGTATCCAGAAAGTGTTGTCTGAAAATGAACAGCATAACTACAACATACATCTGCTCTTTGGACCCTGATTACTGCTTATTTTCATAACAAAGGAGACACAAATAGGGCCACCAATTCCTCTTGAGCAAAAATTTGAAAGGGATAGTTTGGATCCCTTGAAGTCAGGTTGTAAGAGGTTTCTATCGATAGTCAGTGTATGGCAGGTTGGAGAAGCAGAAAGGGGCACCACCACAGAAGCTAAGCAATAAACTACTGTGGACTAGATGAGCAACAAAACATATTTTAGCCCCTTTAACAGATCTGCCTGAAACAAATCACTATGTTGTCAGACAGCATTTTCTGATGGAAAACTGCTGTAATATGAGCCAAATATCACTCTCTCTAAATCAACCAAACTCCATGGGTGAAATCAGTAATTTTACCTCACAGAACACTGAGTTGCTGCCTCATTCTTTTAGTTTGTGGTAAATCTGAGCTATCCCTGTGAAACACCGAAGTCACAATTTAACACAAAGTAAATACCAGATTGAGGCAGCGGTAGTCCAGGAATTCCCTTGTTCTGCGAGTTAAAATAAGTAATTTCACAAAGGGAGGTTCATTGAGAAAGTGACATTAGCTTATATAACTGCAGTTTTCCACTGGAGCAGACTGTCTGATGGAGAGTTAAAGTAGTGAAAACATTCTAAGTATAGTGTACACTTTAACTGATATTGATTAATTTTGGTGGAGCTTTTTTAGGTGGCTTAAAAACCTTTTCTTGCTGACCCTGTCCACAGCAGCACAGTGCCTAACTTCTGTGCTGGTGCCCCTTTTTGCTGCTCCAAATTGGGCGCTTGTCAATTTCCATCTACTGTAGGTACTATACTGACTATCAGTAAGTACCTCGTGCAACCCCAGATTAATTTATCAGAACTGTCCTTTTAAAAGTCATATTTTTCCAGATGGATGAATGAGTATTTGTCTGTGAAAGACTGTGTCTGACCGTGAACTCTGACCTCCATTATTACAGGGTCATGTGAGAAGAGAGTTTCCCTACAGGGATAAATAAAACATCTAATTGTTTTTTTATTATTAAACCAAAAAACATGGATGTGAAAATTCCTTCCCAATGTAAGCAATTTCCTGTAGTTTCACATAGTATGCTTCTGGGAGTGGTGGAAAATACATAGCCTTTTAAGTTTAAGTTTAAGTAGCATACCAGTTTGTACACATACCATTTCACAAGTGAAAGTACTCATTAGTCATCAAAATGACTTGTGCCACTGTTATATTATTATGTACTATATTATTGGATTATTTTTACTACTTTTGAGTAGTTAAAGCTATAACAATGTTTCATAATTCTTAGGTTTTCAAATAAAATTGTAAAATTTTAATCTGAGACGAAGAAAAAAAGTACAATAATTGCCACTAAAATGTAGTGGAGCAAAAGTACAAAGCGGTATAATATGGAAAAACTCACATCAGATAAAAAGTACTGCAAACTCTGGTTGTTTCATTGTGTTGTTTGTGTTGCTGTGTTTCCGTGGAGCAGAGAGGAGGAAGCCCTCCCTGAACAAGCGTGTGTCGCAGCTGGAGGAGGCCTGTCGAGCTAAAGAGGCCGAGAGGGTGGACCTGGAGCTCCGGCTCACTCCGGTCCAAGAAAACCTCAAGAAGAGCCTGGCCGGTGGAGCGCTGGGGGCACCTGTAGAGACTAAACCCCCCATTAAGGTACAGTACATTTGTTTCTGAAATAAACACATGTTCATACCTGCCTGCATGCACATTCTTTATTTACTCATTTCATTTTCTTTTTGTTCAGGCCTCCAGCAAAAAGACCCAGAACATCTACAGTGATTCTTTACCAGTGAACTGTGCCTCAGAGATGAGAAAGAGGCCTCCATCTGTTTATGCTTCCACAGGAACTGTCATGCAGAAGGCAAAGGTATCGCACACTGTTTGTTCCAATCTAAGTGTCATGTTCTGATCAAGGCGTCACAGGGGGTTAATAGAATCACAGCAGGATGTGTCTTCATCTAATGGAGTTTCACAGTTCGCACATTAATAGATTAACAGAGTGCGTGAGTTGGTGCAGTCACTGTGAACAGTTACAATTAACTACCTGGCATGTGTGGATGTGTTTTGTGTGATTATTGTCACTTTTTTCTCCCGCTTTGACAGTACAGTTCACAATATTTCTACCGTAACGACACCAGCAGGTCTGCTGTTGGTGATTTAGCAAATGAATATAATGTGATTACAATATGTTAACTACACAGACACAGACGGGCACTTGTGTTGTAAAAGTGGTTGCACTGCTTTTTTATCACCTTAACTTTATTATTGATTAACTCTGGTGCACTGATGCAAAAGAAACAAGTTGACATAAATGGTCCAAAGCAGTTATCTAAAGAAGTTAGTAAAATTGTGTTGGAGATTTTTTGATGAATTTGGGTTTTTAAAATTTATTTTGATGGTTTTAGTGATAACAACAGCACCTTGCAGTGCCATATCGCTATACAGCCATAACCTATGTTATTTTAGCCTCTTTATTTGCATTTCTGTTTAATTTTGTCCAAAAATTCATTCATAAATACGTCACTGGCTACATTTATGCACAAAATATTCCGTTTTTTGCCCTTATTCCTTAAAAGACATACTACTAAGTCATTGAAATATCTAATAAAAATGAATATTCTATTATTCACTTTTACATGCAGCTATGCATACAGCAATTACGGAAAAATGGAATAGCCGGAGCCGCTTCAGCCATTTCGCTTCTTTACCAGATTTTTCGGCTGTGTGAATGCAGCCGCCATCTTTGATTCACTCAACCACCTTAAAAAGGTTGTGTTGTGATACTTGCGTATTTCCAAAAAATGTTGATATCCAAGTCTTTCAGAATGTTTAAAAGTAAAAATGTCTACACCAGCCTTACAAATTGGAGTAAAAAATACAATTTAGACGCATATTCCATGACCAAAGAATGCTCCTAAAGCCTGAATAGTAAAAGCATATCCAGTGTTTTTAAAGCCATTTATTTAAGTCCTACAGATATCAAGATATTGTGTTATAACATCATTGCCTGGCTCTGCAGTTTTGCTGTTGTACTGTCAAAATGACTCCTGAACTTAATATACAAACATGTGCCATGGGCATTTCTGATATGACAGTGCACCAGCATAATCTGGTGGGGTTTATGTTGTATATAGCTCATTTATTATCACTTGTGCATTTCAACTGCATCCCTTGAAATGATTTTCTTGTAATAATGACCTTATTTCACGTTGGTGCCTCGTGTTTTCTGTGTCTGCAGGAATGGGAGTCAAAGAAAGGAACCTAAGAGTGTTACCATGGAGCGGACTGGAGAAAGACTGAGTAGATGTCAGGATCTTAATATTGTGACATTCAGTCCCACTGAGGATAACCTTCTGCATTCCAAAGCACAGACTTGTCTCTTTCTGGATTACCAAGGAAATGAACTGCAATGAGAGAAAACAGCCACTAGGTGGAGGTACACGTCACTGAATATTTACTCTTCTCTGACTTCCTGAAAGGACGTCAACAAACATGAGGAATCCAAAGACTGCTCGCTGTCCGTTTCCAAGTATTTTCAATGTCTTTGGTGGCGCAGATTCAAATGTGGTAAACAGAAGAGAGGGAGAGCAGAGTTTGTGAAAGAAAGACACAAGAAAAGTGAATTGAAAAGCACACTGTTGTAGTGGAAAGGCAACACAAGATTGTGTTCTCAGATGGTGTTGCATATGGTGAAATGTTTCACTGTTAAGATGCCACGTGAAAAATGTGATGTGTTTGGAAAATAAGAGGATGGAGGCAGTTAAAGCCACAATGTGCCTTTTATATAATATACTGTTTTGTTTTTTCTGCCTGTACAGAGTGAGCCATGACTACTGTTTTGTATGTTTTTTACTTTTATACTGTTCAAGGTTCTTTTCTCGTCTTCCTCATAAGTATTCAGCTGGGTGCCATGGAGACCTGAGTACATTGTTATTTTACGGCTGCACCGGAGCTGTGCTACAGCAAAAAACACCTGCTGAATAATTTGTTTGGAACAAAGTCCTATATCCACTCAACCTTCTTTAGCACACATTCAGAAACAGATACTCCTGCTGGAGGTAATTGAGTGACTAACAAAGTGGTGCTGTTCAGTGATACAAACCCATTTCTTTCTCAGTGGGAAAATCTCCACTATTTGTCATTTTAACAACTTTTCTGCTGAACCTGTGGTTGTTTTTTGCACTTTACTGCTCTCCTACCTGGATAAGGGAATAATAAATGTGTGTCTTATTCTCAAACATTTGATCCTTCATTGATTTGCTATTAGGCTGCATAATTAATTAAAATATGAAATATGGCCAAGTGAAATATCCAAATAGCAGAAGTTAGAATCTTTTGATAAAGGAAAAATGTGTAACAAAACAGCATTTTAATGAAGTACTGCAGTGATTCAGAGATGCAGTCTTGTTCTCCAGGTCTAAGAAAGAATGTTTGTTTGAAAAAAATGATCATTCCATCCATCCATCCATCCATCCATCTTCAACCGCTTATCCGAAGTCGGGTCACGGAGGTAACAGTTCCAGCGGGGGACCTCAGACATCCCTTTCCCTGCCTACATTAACCAGCTCTGACTGGGGGATGCCGAGGTGTTCCCAGAGAGATACAATCCCTCCACCTAGTCCTCAGTCTGCCCCGTGGCCTCCTCCCACCTGGACGTGCCTGGAACACCTCCCTAGGGTGGCATCCTTACGAGATGCCCGAACCACCTCAACTGGCTCCTTTCTATGCAAAGGACCAGCGGCTCTTCCCCTGACTGAGCGTCTCACCCTATCCCTAAAGGAGATGCCAGCCACCCTCCTGAGAAAACCCATTTCGGCTGCTTGTATCCTCGATCTCGTTCTTTCGGTCATGACCCACCCTTCATGACCACAGCTTAGAGTAGCAACAAAGACTGACCAGCAGATCGAGAGCTTTGCCTTCTGGCTCAGCTCTCTTTTCGTCACAGTAGTGCGGTAAAGCGAATGCAATACTGCTCCCGCTGCTCCGATTCTCCGGCCTATCTCACGCACCATTGTCCCCTCGCTTGAGAACAAGCCCCCGAGATACTTGAACTCCCTCACTTGATCATTCCCACACTGTAAAAATAAAATACTTCTTTTAACTTTAAAAAACGTAGTGTCTGGGCTGCCTTAAAATTATAAGTTGACTGAATTTGAAAAGACAAGTTGAGGTTTCTAATTAATCAAAACAAATAAACTTTTCTAGTCAAATAAACATGGTATTAGTCAAGTTGTACTTGAGAAAACATGTTGAAAAAGCTTAAGCTTATTAAGTTAAACCAACAACTGACACACTGACAAACATCACAAAGGCAGTTTGTGTATGTTTACTTCAAACTATAAAAAGGAGAGTTTTAACTCTCCTGCTGTCTGCTAATATGCTGATGATGTTTCTGTAGAAACTTAAAAACTTATTTATAATATCTGAAGTGTTCTGGAAATAAATACAAGGAATTTGAAGTTTAACACAAATAAATAAAACTTGTATATTTACATTAAGGTGATAAGAAAAGATTAGTTGAGTTCAATAAATTCCTGTAGGGTTTTTTACAGTGCGCTAATCATTAACCTTATCTCAATTGCGATATTTGCAACCCTACTTTGTTACCTGTATTTCTTCCTCATTAAAATACACCAACACATTCTCATTCACTGATTTATTATTTTAATCTCACATGATATGCTGTGAAGTAAATACGGTCTCATACAAACAAAGTATGAAAGCCAAAAGAAAAAGAAGAAACACATCTACATCAGTTAATGAAGGCAATTCAGTGCAGCACAGTATAGTGTGATGCAGGTCAGGCAGCCTATTGTTTATTAATTAACTCATCCTCATTATTTCTATGGAGTTGTCAGTAATTAGACAGTTACAGGTTTGAATTGTCACTTTTACATGTTAATATGTTGGTAACTGTCCATTCTTACATAATCAGTAATAGCTTTCAGTACAGAGCGTTGTGCTTTTCATCATCTCATAGCCCCGTCTGTGGGTCAGAAAGGTTTTTATACATGTGATACAAAATGCTTCTATGATCACTTTAGATCCAGGCAGTGGCAACTGTTATCGGGTCTCAAATGAGGAGGTAGAGCAGCTTCAGGATGGTGGAATTAACGATGCAGCAGCAGCTTGGAAGCAGCGCTCAGAGGAACAGATAGTAAAGCCAATAGAGGATATTGACAAAGAGGAACGCCGTGGGGAAAACGGTGCGAGCGTGGCGATCAATGTTGTGCGGATTTTCCACAGTGAAGGCAGACACTGCCCTGCGGGACGCATTCTTCACCGAGGACAGGCCACAGCCCTGTCCTGGTGCCTTTTCTTTTGATCCGGCACTGTTCCTAGTGTCACTGTTGGCTGCCTGCTCCGTGGGCTCCTCTGCGGTGGAGCCGATCTCCACGGACTGGTTTGGCTGGGTGGAGGTGACGACAGGGATGGAGCCGTTCCCGTTGGATTCATTGAACTCTCTCAGAAGATCCTAACAGATAGGCAGAGAGATTACAATGTTTTCTTTATCTAATATTTGTAAAATCATATTTAAAAGGACAGAAAGCGCCAAATAAATGAAAATGAAAAACTCAACAGTGATGTCGTCTCACAGAAATCATGACCATGTTACTCAAAATAATCCACAGACCTTGCAATGTGCAGCTTCATGTAGGAACCATTTCTACCAAACTACATCTGCCAAACAAAATTGCTGCTGTGCATTTACTCATGGATGGATGAGAGCAACCCATTTGCGTACACTCTGTGTTATGCAGAAGTGTGTCGCTGTTCAGCTGTTTGGGGCCCAAATCCTATTACCAGTCAACAGGTCGACAATTATAACACTGTCATTAAATAGAAGAAAATAAAGAAATAGGGGTTCTGTCAGTCTGCCTCCATCAAAGTGCACCAACCTGACATAAACATCTATATAACTGAATCTCTAGTTAACGTATTTTAAATATTCTGTCACTTTTCACAATGTTAAGACACTTTATTTTCCTTTTTTGGTACTGCTGAACCAAACTCCACACTAAAAGCAAGTGCTTTATGAGAGAGACATATTAATTCACAGTAAAAACTTTAGTTACACCATTGCTAAGACAGCACACATGCCATTTACTCATAACTAACCTGCGATAAAGTGACTTGCTGCTTTCACAGTGCTTGTTTCACCGAAAGGTCATTCTCAACACAGCAACATGATGTATAGCTGCTCTCATCTATCTTGTGATCGTGACAGCTTGGGTGGATGTTGAGCACCAGAGGCCAAGTGCCATCTAGCTCCATTTTTTTTTTTTTTTGGGGGGGGGGGCATATATCTCCAGCACACAACAACTCACAACAAAACTATCTAGATGACTAAACACTACAGGTAAGAGGACAAAAAAAATGTTTGTTTGTTTTTATTTTGGGGTGAACTGGCCCTTTAAATGTGAGTGTATGTTCCTCACCCTGTGTAGGTCCTCTATGGTCTGGTGCTGCATGGTGTAGAAGTGGGCGCATGCATACTCCAGCAGAGCTCCGAAGATGAAGGTGAAGCAGATTCCCAGGTAAACGTCGATGGCCTTGATGAAGCAGTTGGCGTTGGGCAGGGAGGTGCGGGCGCCCATCATCAGCGTGGTCATCGTCAGGACGGTTGTCACTCCTGGAAAATATGACACAGTTTTCATAATTTAAAATAAAAACAGTAAAATCAGTAAAACAGTAAAAACAGTCCAATCTCAGCTTAACATAGCTTAATTTCATCTTTTCTTATAAATTCTTGATGTACTGAGGGACTGATAAATCTGCTAATTCATGATATCCTCTGATTCTGCTGGTTGAAGACGCCACTGGATGGCAAGGGACTGGAGACCAGCGCGGGCTGCAGTGTAACACTGCAAACAAAACAAAAAATACATGCAAATAAATCAAGGGAGCAAACAAAAGCAGATGGAAATAATACAAAAGGCTCTACCCCTATTCAGCTTATAGCTGCTGTCAATTTCTCTGTGTCTTTGGGTCACTGTATTCACCAGTGTGAAGCTGAGATTGGACTGTTTTTACCTGGACTAGGCCTTGCATGGACCCTTTTTAACCCACAGACGTGGACTTGGTGATGTTTTATTCTTCCCGAGGGACTTGGACCCCTTTTTCTTGTTTTTAAAACTGCTTGTAACTTGTGTTTCAGTAAAAATAAATTATTTTATTGTTCACCGTAACGTTTGTTGTCTGCATGCTGTCTTAGGTCGGTAAAACTCCACAGTAGCAATTATTGAAATTTCCCTTCAAAGTCACACTCCACACCCACTTTACAGCACAGTAGATGTGACAGTAATGAAGGAATGAGTGAGGAATGAATCAGGAACGACCTGATAATTAATGAACCATTAATAAGTTATTCCTGAATTACTATGATACAAGAACTGTATGTTAGATGATGATCCACTAGAGAACATACTGATAGATGAGTATATTAATGAATCATCAGGTCATGATTAGTTCATAAATATCTGTCAATCAATCATCACGGCATCTTTCTTCATGAGTCGTCCATGATTAATTATGAAACAGCCACTGACTCATTAATACTAATTACTGAGAAGTTACTGAGTGCTACCTGATCATGAATTAATTAGATACTTGTCAGTAAATACTCATTATGAGGTATCATTTTACTTGAGGTAGGATACAAAAAGAGTAACTAATGATTAAGTAATTAGTGATTAATGAGCCAGCAGCTGTTTCATAGTTAATCAGGAACACAATAAGAAAACAGCATGTTGATTGACAGATATTTATGAACTAATCATGACCTAATGATTCATTAATTTACTCATCCTCCAGTCGGTTCTTGTAACTCATTTTTTCTTCTATGTAGTCCTTGAATCGCTACTCATTAATGATTCATTAATTATGGGGTTGTTCCTGATTTATTCCTCAGTTTTTCGACGTCAAGTGTTACCAAAATGTGTCTTACAAACTTTAAAGACTGTAAAAATCAATGTTGATTTATGTCTTTTTTTTGGACAAATCATTATTTTATTAACATGTGGGTTATGGTAATGGCTGAGCTACCAGTTGGGAACTTAATTATTATTATTATCTCCCCCAGGCTTAAGCCTTGAAAAAATATTAACCTATAACAGCTGCTGATTCCTCACTCCTCTTAAACGGCTGGTATAATTATCAACAACTGCTAGGCTGAAAACAAGGCTTACCTACCGAGAGTGGTGTAGAGTAACTAGTTACATTTCATGAAATTACAAAATCAATTTAACTGTAATCCATTACAGTTACTAATCAAAATGTTGGCGTTTACAAATGGATTACATCTGAATATTCTATTCAGGTTGTCTGATGGACTTCTGCACTCTACTGATACTCTACTCTGGTTAGATTTGTTTTCAAATGTAGACGTATTGTAGTGTATCAGTTTTGTGCTGCAAAATACAGGTTGCCTTAAAAATATATGGCATTCAGATACATTTTCTCTGCTTTAGGCATATGTGTCTGAACAAATAAAGCCAGTGAGACAATATGTTATAGGCCAGTGGTTCCCAAACTGGGGGACGGGTCCCCATGGGGTCAGGGCTAGGGTTAGGGTTAAGGTTAGGGTACGCCCATATAGCCACTACAGTGGGAGAAATGACCTGCAATGACCAGGGGAGAAACACAGAGTGAAACAAAGTTAAATGAATATGATTATGAGAGGGAAATAAACAAACAAGAGTTTGCTGATGCATATGAAATGTCATGCTGACATTATTTCACTAAAATTCAAGCTTTTTCACTGTCATAGACTGTAAGGACCTACAGTGAATGCACTCAAATTTACCAACATCATAATACTTTAACATATAGTAAAATGCAGTGAGAGATCCAGTACTGACCAATGCAGGTCCTGGCTGGGACAGAGGACTGACTGATCCAGAAGGAGACCCAGGAGAGGACCACCAGCAGAATGGACGGAACGTACGTCTCCAAAATAAAGAACAAGACGTTTCTACGCAGTGCAAAATGCAAAACCAGCTTGGGGTATTGTCCTGTGAAGAGACACAGAAAGCACAGCTTCTTAAAAAGAAAACGGTTTTAAAGACGTTTCCTTCCATGTGCATTCTGGGAGTTGAAGTATCCTACCTGTCTCGTACACAGCCTCTGAGACTGTAGTGTAGTAGCTCTCTACGCTGTACTGAGCCAGCCGCAGTGTGTCAAGACCTCTGACTGAATCGTTCCCTCTGGTCCAGTAGAACACCACATCCTGCAGGTTGTAGCCCCCTGACCACACACAACACACACGCACAGGTTTGATAATTAAACTTCGATGAATCAGACCTGCTGAGAATAACATCACCTCTCCAGTTTGATACTCACTACACTGATGATGAAAATGGTGATGGTGGTGATGATGTTGATGAGATGATGGTGATTCATGTCCATCTACACACGTGATGGAGGGCTGATGGGAGTTCACAGGTACTCACAGCTCTCCAGCTGCAGGCTGCACACCTGTCTGTCCATGGGGTACTTGGTCAGGTCCATGTTGCAGGCAATCGTTGCTGTGATGCTGTTGTGTAACCATAAGAAACTCATTAGAAACCTTAAAAAACTCCCCCTGAAACGCTATTCGTCCTCTAATGTAGGACATGGCAATTAATAATAGCTCCCCCTGAGCAACAATCACAAGAACAAAGACTCATATCTGAAGTGTCAACATCAGTCATTTCTGTATCTGATGCATTAATTATGTAGAATTGAAATTCTTCTGTTGATATATTAGTTACAACGAGGCTGGAAATATCACCAAGGACATCATAGTGTCCTATTTCTGTATATATTTGTGGCTAAATATGATAATTTGTCCAAAACATAAAAAAAACAACGAACATAGAACATATGGAGAAATGTGGGGGAATACTTGTAAAACAAAAAACTAATCCAAATATTCATCCTCTAAGAAAGAGCCATAAGAAAACAAGCCGCAAACAAAACCACTTGAGAACCAACCAACCCTCTCTTTATCAAAATAAACCACTAAAATTTAAAGACATGGTCGACTTCAAAACAGGTTATATCATGTATAAGACTCAGTTATTACCCAGCAGTGTCCAGAAGTTGTTTCAAATGAGAAAAAGTCAACACAGTTTTAGGACTAATGCTAAAATTCATTATATTTCCATCAAAAGAGTCAAGTGTGCTTGATGAAATGAAAACATAAATCAGAGGAGACCTAACACAGTGAGACAAGAGACAGGATATGTAGGTTGATTATGATTTATGCTGTTTAGATTTCATTATTCTGTGTATTTGCTCTTGCTGTGTTATAAATATTTTTTTGTTTGATTTGTTTGAGTTGTGTACGGTGAAAACTGGGGCAAATAGCTGGAATATTCACGCTTAATACAAAGTTTATTGATGGAATATAAAAAGTATTCACACAGTTTAGTTAGGTTAAGGTAAAAACTAATTGGTCAGGTCAAAGGAGAGATCGTGGTTTGTCTCTCTCAAGTTGGTGTAAATAGCCACATTGGCCACAGAGGCTATTTACACCCCAGGTGCAAATAGCTTTGTTGGCTACGGACACCCTGGTGCTTATCTCGACCATGCTGGGCTATATTAGTTTAAATAGCTACATTATCTATTCCACCCCAGGTGCAAATAGCCACATTGTTCTCATTAGCTAGTTACACCCCAGGTGCAAATAGCTTTGTTGGCTAGGGACACCCTGGCGCTTATCTCGACCATGCTGAGCTATATTAGTTTAAATACTACATTACTATTCCACCCCAGGTGCATTGTCCACAGTGGCTATTTACACCCCAGGTGCAAATAGCATGTTGGCTAAGGACACCCGGTGCTCGTCTCGACCATGCTGAGCTATATAGGTCTAATTATCTACATATCTATTCCACCCCAGGTGCAAAGCACATTGTCCACAGTGGCTATTACACCCAGGTGCAAATAGCATTGTTGGCTAAGGACACCCCAGTGCTCGTCTCGACCATGCTGAGCTATATAGGTCTAATTATCTACATGATCTATTCCACCTCAGGTGCAAATAGCCACATTGTCTATTCCAACCAATGCAAATAGTATCTGCCGATAAAAAATATGATCTGAAATCTAATCATGGCAGATTTTTGATTGATAAACATGGACATGAACAACTACTAACGCAGTGTTCAATAAGCTTCATAAAGCCCAGACTCCACATGTTCTGTGGGTACTCTGCGCGATACTGCTGTTTCTGCCCAAAATAAACCATGAAGTCAAAATAAAGTTCAGTGTGACGACAGATCAGACATCAGGACAAACCGTCTCTGTGGCCGTGGGGCACCTGCCAGTCTTCACTAACACAGACTGAACTATTTGAAGGGCATGAGAACTAAAGAAATGCGGAGCGTTCCCTTAAGTTATATGACTGAGTGATGATACATTAGTGTTTCCTTTTCTTTATATAGCAGAACCCAAGGCCAGTTCACGGTTGATTACCACAACAATCATGAAAACAGCATGAAATTTTTTTAAAAATCTGGAGAAACATGTATTTTTCTCTTTTTTCTGTCTCTCCTTTCTCTTATATTCATTTTTCTGCGAGCGGCACACTTTCATTTCCTCTCCTCACGGCCCAGTTTCCTGACACAAGCTCTGCTGTGACACCCTCCAGAGCATCAAATGTCAGCAAATGTCAAATCAATACACCTAAACCTTTCAAAATAAAATGTACCGAAGGGCGTAGAGAACTGTTCCGTTGCTGAAGATGCGAATCAGGCGGTTTTCCACCGTGACGTCATGCAGGAAGGAACGCTTGGAGTCCGGGATGAAGGTGTCAGGGATCCAGAGCAGTGACACGAGGCGTCCATCCACACTGACGCTCTCATTTCCCGGGAACACCAGCCTGGAATCACGCCACCGCTGACGCAGGAAGATAGTGGCGGTATAGTCCTGAAAAGTTGAGATAAAGCTCTTATTCATTCTTTTGTCGCTTTAATCGCACTCATTCCTTGGATCCACATTATTAGATTAGATTGTTGTTGTTATTACATAATTGAAAATATCTATTTAATAAAAGAAGACTCCGCTTTTGAACAAACAGAACAACCAGGCCCCATTTTGGGTGAAAACAAGCACTGTAGAAGTGTTGAGCTCCAAATTGAAAAAGAAAATAGTGTCTCCATGCCTAAAAGCTGCTGTGTTGCATTTTGCATGTCAAACATCAAAATAAACCCCAGTTTACGAAGGACAATGAAGAGTTCTTTCGCTTCAGGCCGTCTGCAGAGAGGATAAAAATGGTAAACGCTGTTACCCAGCCAGTCAATACCTGCTCCTCTGTGGCAAACACTCCATCACAGGTTAGTTAATGGTGTTTCCAAGTGAATCACATATGTGCCGATTGTTCCTGAAGATTTAAGCAACTCAGAAAAGAGTCATAGTGATGGTGTAACTGTGCAAAAAATATTGATTATCATAAAACATCTGCTTTTAGAATGGAGTTTGGTTAAACTGTCTGACCACTTGAAATACCACAGGGAGCTGAGGATATTTTAATGTTAATAATTGACCCTTCCCAAGTCCCGCCCCTTTTGTATCTTCAGTCAACTTACTCCTTGTTTCCCATACTTTGATATGTACCTGAAGATGGTTAGAAGAAGAAGAAGGAAGAAGAAGAAGACATACGCCACATTTGCATGCACATGCACACTGTCTGAACTGGGTACGTGTGGTGTGATGGTGTGTAAACGGCATGTCGGGACTTTAGGAAACTTGGATTATGCCAGATGAGCAGTATGGAGGCATTTTATGGTTTCTTTCCAGTTGTTTTGTTATGTTTGAAAATGGTTGGGAGATTCTGCGGCGCTGTTTTCTTGTGAAACTCCAGCAGTGTTTTGCGGACTAACAAAATAAACCCGACATTCAATCAGCATGAGCGTGAGTAGACAATGACTGAATTTTCATTTTTGGGTGAACTATTCCTTTAAGATGTGACCATATAGGCTATGTAACTTTTAAAGGTCCCCCAGCAACATATTTCTTTTTCTTTTAGTCAAGCATCGCACATAGCAAGTAGAGGAAAAAGACTTGACTGTTATTGGAGCACTGAGCAAAAAGGGGCGGGACCTAGGAAGGGTCAAGTCACATAAATTGAGCCCACCTACCCTCTTATAATGACCCTTGTAAACAGCATAAAGTAACATAAGAAGTGAGGCTAAAACCAGCCTGTTTTCTATTTCTCTTGGCTTGTGGTAAAAGGTTGTGTAATAAGCATAAAACAGTCATCAAAATGAAGACGATGGTTCCACTTTCCCAGAATCCACTGTCCCCCGGCTAAGTTGTAATGAGACCTACGCCCTTTAATCATTCAACCACCGACAATAAATCAAGGGAAAAGTGGTTTACCATATTGATCTCGGAGATGGCATCGATGCTGGCGATATCAAGGCTCATTCCAATTTCAACAGGACCCTCTTTTACAGACAGAGACACAGGGACATTCAGAAATAAGTCAGTTTTCAATTAGTGGGTAAGTACTGCAGAGCAGCCTCTTCAGGTCTAAATTGACCATGATCAAGCACATTCCTACCATTGAAATTAGGTCTGAGGTAGCGGTTGTATCCTTTCATCAGCTTCTGAATTGTTGGCAGAAGCTGAGAGTCATTCCACTCACCCCAGTGGTGGCTCGGGTACATACAACCACTGGTAACAATGAAGAGAAATGACATGAAATGACAAAGAAGACGGGAAATGGACCAAGGGTGCAGAGCTTAAGCTCAGGTACTGCATTTTCAAATCAATATCAAATATCAATATCAGCATGCGTTCTGAGGCCTGTACATGTGTTTTCGCCCTCAGGTCATCTCTCACCACTGTGTGAAGCTCAGGAGGAGGATCAGCAGCGCGTGCAGCTGGACGGACATCGTGGATCAGCAGGCAGAGGTCAACAGCTGCGCTCAGGGAGACGTGACAAACCAAAACGTGAGCACACAAACCACAAATCACACAGTGGCCCTGAAGGTCAAAACAGAATAACATCTCACCAAACAAAAAACTGTGTGACTTTTTTGTGAAAATGTCATCTTTTGTGAAAAGTCCTGATGGCAAAATGTTGTTGTGTTATCTGAATTGTTGTCAGCACCGCTGCTGTGTACACTTGCATCACGCCCTGTGCAAAGATGAACATGCACAGAAGTGTTGACATAATATAAAAACTTTCTTTGATCCCAAACCCTGATGTTTCTCTGTAATTCTGTGGTTTATCAGTGAAGTGTATGAACCTCACTGCAGACTGGAGTCTCTGTTAATGGTGTGAAACAAACAGATAGATCTTCTTTTTTGTTAGAAAAATGATAAAATATTGTGCAAGTATATCAAAATAAGCATCATAAAATAAAGAAATAATAAATAAAACTTTCTCAAAATGTCTTACAATTCTGTATTTTCCTTTTCTAACACAAAAGTCAGACAAATATGTTGCTTACTTTGCTTAATAATATAGCTTTGTATGCATTTTAAATTGAACTATCGTGGTTTATGTTTTGTCTAGATTCAAAGAAAACTGCACTTCCAAATATTTTATTATCCGGCACCATGATGACACTATGGCACTATGCCAGCAGCGTCCCTGATTGTTGCTGTGTTTTGTTGCGCTTTGTGAAATGTTGTTGTGTTTTCTAAATTCCTGATGCGTTTTGACCTTTAGGGCCACATTAAATCGAGTCTCCGGCACATTCATATTTGATGGGCTAACACGGTTTCACCATCGGATGGCAGCACCTAACTGAACCTGATCCCAAACCTCAGGGGAAATTTGCAGCACGGCAGCCACTCTCACCCTTTGATGTTATAAAACTGTGCTTTCTCCCTGCCCTCAAACTTGCAAAACGCAGTGGAGATGTATTGATCTCCGCCTCTCTGTTCCATGAATATATTAGTAGCTGCTCCATTTAGCTCTCTGACATATGCACATCTGCACACACACACACACACACACACACACACACACTTAAGAACACTGGCAGAGGTGAAGACGATGTCTAGATAAGGCTTCATGAGTGCACCTACACATTCATGTGCTTGTTTTTGTTGGTTTCTCGCACCTGAAGTGTGTTTTATCGTCTGTCACCTGATGATTTATGTGTCTTCCACCTCATGGTTTATTCACAAAGCCGTAACTAACCCCCCCGACTCTAACTCATCAAGGATTCCCTGTTGTCTAGTTGTTACTCACCGTCACTTCCCTCCTTTCATCCCCATGCAGATAAATCTCACTGTCAGTAATAGACTTCAGCTCTCCTTCCCTCTTACTTTCATCCAAATAATACAAATCCATCATACATGTGTTTGTGTTTCCAGCTGTTCCCAAAGCAATCTTTGCAAACATTATATTTACATCCTGCGAGGAGAATTTCCATTAAATATTCAATGTATTATTTACACAGCACTGCCATTATAAATAATGATTCTGCACACGAGAACTGTTGATTTCCTCTTCTAATGGCAAAAAATGACGGTTAAAGAATGATATTAGGTGCTGCTTGTTTTTCTACACATGCCAGTTGATGATTTATTCATGCCACCATATTTTCTTCTTTTCATTCATTTTCTTGTTTACGCTTTGTAGCTTATCCTAAAGTCTCAGATGACTACTTGTAATGGTTTATGCATGCTTCACTCCGTATTTCATCGCACTTTTAGACCTCACTCAGAATTGTCTGTGCATGCAAACCCAAAGAAATATTTACCTTTAAATTTCATCTATATAGATTTATCCTCTACCTTTGCAATTATTTTTTACATGCACACATTTTTTTTTCATGCTCAGATTTGTCTCATCATGCTTCTCTCTGTCTCCTACCTGTTTCAGTCTTCTGGTTTTCTTTTCCCACCTCAGGTCACTCCTCTTCTGTTTCCACTCTTTCCTTTGTTTCCTCCCCCTCTCCTCCTCTGCCTCTGCCTGTGTTCCAGATGTTGTGAGTGGCTGAGATTGCTCTCCCTCCTCGGTTTATTTATGATTGTATCCCAGTGATTTCTTCCATCGACTAATAAAAACCACAGTTGCTTCTTGTTATTTGGTCCTGGTGTGTGGGCTACTGTTGGTTGTTTTACTGTTTGTGCATCTCCTCTCTGTCTCTCTGCACAGCTCTATTCATCTCCCCACAGAGCCTCTGTGCACCCCCCCCTTCATCCCTCCCTCTCTCTTTCTCCTTCTCTGTTTATGCCACTCAGCCTCTCATTTACGCTGCACCTCTCCCCTTCTTTTTTTTCACCTGCGTCCCCCCCACCTCCTCCCACACACACACTCCTGTATGCACACACATAGGCCTACACATTAACATCCAATTTGATCTGCCATATCACTTCCTCCTTTTTTTTTTTCCCTCCTCCCACACGCTCGTATTCTTTTGGCCCCTAATCTCTCATCTGCCTCCTTCCCCTCCAATTTACCCTGACATCACACCTCCTTCTGGGCTTCGGAGCTCCGTCTCACTCCCTCACGCCCTCTCCCCCCTTCACCTCGAACTCTGTTCCCTTTGCATCAGCGTCATCATCTGAATTAGTTTCCTCACAGCTCTGTCTCCTATCTCGGTCCTCACTTCCACAAAATACCCATGTGACTCACGTGTGAGATGAAAGGACCGTTTTCGACTACTTTTGCCTCTCAAAAAATGCTGTTTAAAAATGGTATTCTTCTCTTTTCTCCCCGACACACAGAAAAATAAAGGCGAGATCTGGAACCAAGAGTGGTTCTTTGGAGTGATGCCATAGAAGAACCACTTTTCATTCCACAAAGAATCTTTATCAAGAAGTTCTCAAAAGATGAACCATCAAAATATGTCTCTTTTGCAAATATCACCTCTAGAGATCTCTGCTTTCTCTCTAATGAAACAGAAGTAGATAGCACTAGTCCTATGGTGCTCAGTGCCAAAAGATGCATTTAAAAAACTCAACAGCAATGTCTGTTTCCAGAAATCATGGCCAGTTCCAGAGTAGGATCTACAGGAGCTAAAAAGAAAGTAGTTCCTACATGAAACTGCTCACATCAAAATCTGTGGATTATCTTGAGTAGCCTGTTCATGATTTCTGGAAAGAGATATTGAGTTAGAATTTTTCAAATGGTAATTTTGGGCTTTGAGCACCACAAGCCGAGTGCCATTTAGTCCCATTATATTGGAGAGAAGGCAGACATCTTTACAGCCGATATCTCCAAAACTCTGCAGCTCACACAAAAACAATCTAGATGGATAAACAGCCCTACAGGTGAGAGGAAAAATCTGCATTTTTGATTTGGGGGTGAGCTGTCCCTATGATCATAAATAGTTCTTTAAAGAACCATCCTTATGAAGGTCCTTTTGGACCTTAACTGGTTCAGTTAAGAACCTCTTTTAAATGGGTCTTTTTGATGGTGGGGGAAACCAGATTCAAAAGGCCAGTTGAATTCAAACCCACAACCTTCTTGTGAGAGTGGTGCAAGCAACCGCTGCACCAGAGTTTACTACATTCAGTTACAGACCAGTAAGGGATTAAAATATGTGAACTTCAGAGAACGCAAAGTCCAACTGGTGAAACACAAAACCTGTCACTATGAGGGGGAAACTTAGAGCCCTAAAACCTTAAAATAACTTGTGAACCCAGATTAAAAATCAAGAAACACTGAAGGCAAATGCGAGCTATAGGCACATTGCCATATATACATTGTTATACACTGTGTGCAAAACAAGAACGCATACATGCCAACGCTCCAGTTTTCCCAGGAGACTCCCATTTTTCATCCCCTCTCCCAGTTTCTTCCTGGATTTCACAATTCTCCCATATTTCTCTTGATTTATGACAAATTCAACACGAATCCACACCGCCTTTCAGTTCAGTTATCACAACCTGTTTCTGGCTCTGTATAGTGTCTATAAATCTACATTGTTTCCACCCGGACAACAATACAGCTGCACCAAACCACGTTTCCTGGCATGCGCAAGACGCAGAAGAGAGCTGCTTCCACTCGCTGCATCCAGGTCTTCGTAATACTTCCATGTTTGCACCTCGTCCTCTTCAGTCAGTGAGAGACAGAGAGAGAAGTCAAAAAAGAAAGAGAAATATTTAAGCAAATTTCAGGCGTCCTGGAAAGACAAATTCTCATTTCTTACCAAGAAGAGAGGGGACATTTTTTGTATGAGCAGCCTAACTAACGTATCCTTAGAAAAACATGTTGTAAAATAGTAATTTTCTGTTCTATTGTAACCAAATTGTAACTGCACCAGGAATGACTAACTGCTGTGGTCCCATTGCGTTTTCTAGCTAATAAGTGTGAGTTATAGGTCATCTGCAGGCACTTGGTTGCAAATAAGTGTACTTATTATTTTGTTATTTTCATACTTTAAATGTTGCCAGAATGCAGGAAACAAAGCTAAGACACTCAAATATTTCTGGGTCAATGACCCCAGATCTTCTGCTTTGGTCTTAAGGTGGCACGTATGGTTCTAAGTTAAAAGACTAAAAGACCTTTTAAATGCCAAATACCCGCCACCAAATAACTCCAGTAAAATTAAGAACCTTTTCGTACTTTTGTGCAAAAAAAATCATCCTCTAAATAAACAGATTCTTCGATTTGTGATGGCTCTTTGTAGAACCAGAGAGCCTTTCAAAGAACCCTTATTTTTCTGAGAGTAGTAGTAGCATTTCTGCTGTCCACGGTTTTCCATTGAAAATGTGCTGAGGCCCCTGATGTTTTTGCTGGTGATTACTTGATGATGATGACGATGAAGAAGAAGGACAGAACAGAAGTCAACCATTGCAGCCCAGAGACCAAAGCACTTTTTGTGCTAAATGGTCAATCTTTTTAGCTCCAGCAGTGCTGACATCGTGATTAATCTCTATTAGCGGCTGAGCTTCAACTCTAATTATAGCCTGACCTCTGAGAGCCCACTGCTAGGAGTTCTAGTATATGTGAGAAAGCCTTGTGGGTATACAGCCTAATAATGCCTTATGAGATTCCAGTGCAGGCGCTCGACCTGCTGTAGCCCATCGCTTTCCCACCCTTAATTTCACAGTGCTGACTACTGAAGTTAACTGGCCGCTAACAAGCTGATCTGTTGCTACCTCAGGTTATAGCACATCAATAACTCAGTGTAGTCGTAAAACTCTCTTATTCTCAATTTCATGCTCTGATGACTGTATTCCTGAATAAACAGTCTTTTAACGGTTAATGATAATGGTAAAGAACACTGTGAAATGAACATAAGATTATCTAATTTGCATCCACCGTGAGAATCATACGAAGCGCAGCGCACACGCAGCCCCTGAGAGTGAAAGAGACAAATGGAGACTTCTGTGAGGCACCTGAGGGGGAGGATGTAAATGTTTGATCTGTGCGTTAGGGGGCTAATGAATAATTATAGTCAGTACAGCGGTGTCGGAGTGGCAGACAAGTCAGTGTTAGTCAGCATCCACCTGCTTCTGCCTCAATCTGCCTACCTGCCGGCATGTTAATTCCTTTTTCACAGCTGCACGTGGTTGAGTGTGCCTTCTGTTTTGTCTCTCTCAGCACTTAAATGCCTGCAAAATCCTTCATTATCCATATCTGTACCCTGTTCATCTCTCGAAATTGTTTATTAGATCACTTTTAGCTCAATTTCTCGTCTTTGCTCCGTGTCTGCCTCTTTATGACCTGTCTCGCATGTATCTGTCAGTTCCATGTTGCTTTACGGCTGCTTTTATTGGTCAATTCAACTTTAATGTCTTAACTGGCTGCAGTTAAGTCCAAATGTCCAGGCTTTAGAATCGGGCCAAGAGCTGATGAGGCCTGAGACTGGCTAAGACACAACTGGCAGTCGATTCCTGAAAGCCAAACAAATAGCCTTCTGGACCAGGAGCAGGCTGCACAAGCTGTTCATAAGTTCAAACTAAGCTTAGTTTTAAGTGTTTACTAATAGAGATTTATGCTTTCTTACGGAGAAGTTGTCACAGATGGCCATAAGCGTAGTTAGGGCGTGTTCAACTACACTTTGCGATTTAAACGGGGCATAATCTGGGCGCAAGTAAGGAACAACAGGCTTATATTTAGTCTCTTAAATATATCATAGGTGTGTTTTGGGCGTAACATGAATTAAACCAATCAGAATATCATCTCACATTCCCTTTAAGAGCCAGGTGTGCTTGCCTCTGGCACATTGCAATTTAAATGACAGATTAACCCATGGGTCAGGCGGGCCGGGCCATAAATATTAAAATTATGATTAATAGTCGATGTGTTGCAGGTGGGTGAAATAAGTTGAAGTGTCTCCCCCTGTCCTACATGAGCGACTGCTCTGACTTTACAGCGCGCATGAAAACATTACTATAGAATGTTAATCACTGAAAGCAGTCTCATTGATCATTACAGTGAAAACACTCAGACATCAGCAAAGCACACAATAAAGAAACTACCTGGAAAGTTTGTGCTGCCCAATTTAAATGATTTAATTTTAGAGAGGCCGCATTCAGTTTCATTTTCATGTGCACAGTAATGTCACTGCAGCAAATATCGTTAATGTTTAAGCTGCAAAACTATGAACTGAACAGACCGGACAGAGCAAAATAAGTGTTAGAAAGCTCTGATGGAAATCAGGATTTATACGCTGCTTTACCGTATGAACTACGACTGCGTGTGAGACCTTTTGAATGTGTAGAAGAACGTGTGTTCCTGTCGTACTGAAACCATGAATGAAGTTACAGCTGCTGTGTCTAAATGAGCACGCAGCTTCAAACTCCTGCGGTGTACCAGAAGCAGAGTTTATGCACGTTGTGAACCTGCTGATGTAGACACATTTCACTGTCTGACTAATGTGTCCTTTAAACAGCAAGAAAATACTGCACGATTGACTCAGTTGCTTTCCGCAGCCTCAAGATAACAATGTGCATACAATGCACCCTGACCACACCTTAAGATCAACACACCCATGGGCGCACACCTGGCTGCAAGTACACAGCATGGGCACTGGGTATGAAAATAACAGCTGCGTCAAAAATTAGCAATGACAGCTGCACTGTGCTGTGCGCCACTTTGAACTGGGCAGAAGATGGAGCCCAGAATATGAGCAGACTAACTGGCAGGTGTAACTGTTTGGACCAACGACAAAGCTAGTGTTGGCTTACTAATATCAAGATTTAGACTGAGTAGCAAAACAAAAAAATGGCACCATAGCAGGTTTTAAGTGACATTACATGAAAATAAGACAAATTATACCCCAGATTACAAAATGTTATGCCAGTGTTGCCAGAATGACTAAATAATGTTGACCAGCAGCCAGTTAACAAAGCTTGTACCGCAACACAAAGACTGGAAACAGGGAATAAAGCCGTTCTGGAACATTACTCCTCTATGAAATTACAAATTGTCCTTTTATTTCTTTTTGTGTGGATTTAAAAGAAAGACATAGCTTAACCTTAAGCAGATTTTATGTTGTTTTCTTTAAACTGTACCAGGCTAGCTGTTTCCCTACATTCCTCTTTTTATTCTAAGCTAATATAACCAGCAACTGTCCGTAGTTTAATATATAGTGGACATATGAGTGTGGTGAAGCTCTCTTCACCTAAATCCCAGATAGAAAATGAAAAGTGCATTTCCCAAAGTGTAGAGCATTCCCAGCAACGATTTACATATTAATGAAGTCTTTACTCGCTAAGGCATTCCTTAAAGGTCCGGTGTGTTTAGATTTATGAGGATCTGTTGGCAGAATACAGCAGGAATGGAATGAACAAACTGAACACTGGCTCTAAAGAGGGCCTTTCCTGCCACCATACATTCTCCTACATGCTTATAAGGGGATGGTGAGGCAAGGTGGTTGCAATCTCGCTGCTTAAATCTTCCACACTGATCCTTTAAGCTTTACTGTTATGGTGCAATTTGATTTAGTGGATTGTTAGTTAGAAACCAGCTAGTAGAAAAGAATCACAAGGGACTTTACATGCATAAAACATGATGGTTTTATGAATAACAGCATAATCCACATCATTAATCCTCATTTGTGTTAAATGCACATTTCTGCACCTAATGCTGGGGCTGTGTTATGTTTGTGAGTGTGTGCGTAATTGTGTTTAGTGTTAAACTGCAGGGCGAGAGACTCACAGTCTCAGCCTCACTCGTATATCAGTAACTGGTCCCTTTTGACAATTTCCCTTCGTCCATTTTTCATTTTAAAGGCGATTTTTTTTTTCTTGGCTAACAGCATCCCGCTGCCACGTACACACTACAAGTGACCTTCCTGTAATTGTGTGTCACTCATCTCCACTGTTGCTCCTCCAGCTCATATATTCTCCTCACCTTTATACCTCTTAGCTTCTCCTCTCTTCTCTTCTCCCACCCATCCACCCATCCATCCATTTACCCAGGAATTCCATTAAAACATCCTCCCCGTCATCTTCTGTCCGGCCAAGAACTCTTAATGCTGCACTCTGGTATCTTTCCCATCAATCCCCTGTTGCGTAATCGTCTTTCTCTGAATCTCTTTGCCTCTCTGTCTTTAACTCAGCTTCTGTTTCTCTGTCTGTCCCTCTCTGCGTCCCTCTATCAGTGTGAATAAAGTTTTGATGACACCATGTTTAAGGCAACGTCCATTTCCTCGCAGAGGCGACAGAAAATGGAAACGTCCTCTGCCTGCTCATTGGCCCTGGTGATTTGCTGTCATGTGACAAATGAAAATGTCAGAGGACTGCCTATGAGAGGGACGGGATAAATCTGTCCTAAATGAGTGTGACGGCTGCCATGTCCAGGAGGAACACGTATGAATTAATGTGGCGTCGTTGACTCTGAGCCCTGCGCGCTAGCCTCTGCTCCTCTGAGCCAGCTGTCATGTCTCCCCATGACTGTTGCATCTACGTGTTGTGAATAAAGTGTTTTCTGGTGACTTTCTTCAGATACAATGAACATGAAATTGTAATTTAACATTCCTCTCAAGACTTTGTTTCCCAGAAGGCCCATTCATTCAGGCTCCATTGCCTTGAGTGCCCTCGACTTTATCTGAGGCAGAGCTTAAGGCAGTTCTTCTCCCATGCAGTCTCTCAGTCTCTTTATACTCCTGCCATTTGTTGATTCTGCAGTGTCAACTGGTTTCAATCCCAAATCTCGCCTTTCTTTTCAGTTCTGTTAAATTCAAATTAGTCTTATTGGCTTGACCATAAATAAATAATAATAAAATGCAGTATGACTAAAGCCCATAGCACAAAACACAAGAAACAAGCAATAAAACAGCGTTACAGTAACATTAAAGTGGAAAAGAAAAAGTTTTTGGTAGCACTTTATTTGATATATGTGCATAAGACTGTCATTACACTGTCATATCTCTGTCATGACACTTTTCATGAACATGAAGGAGCCTCTATGTTTATGACTTGTCATTCTTTTGATATGATAACGTGACATTAACCAAGACAATGTAGCCTGTCAGTGTTTTTTTTCTTGACAACTTGACATTATGTTTTCATATGTGGTTGGTTTTGACACTGGGCGTCATAAGACCATTATAAGTGTGTCATGAATATTAATGAAAGTAAAGTGCTATATTTTGGACTCTTCATAAAGATGTCATTAAGTTTTGTTACAGTCAAATGCTTTTGCAACGGTGTCGTGAATAGTTTCCTGGACTTCAGCTACAGTGGTGCCATTTTAACTTGTCATAAAGCTGTCATTAAATGTTATAGGGACAATTTAATGACAGAGTACAGTACCGAGGTGATTTAGCTTACAGAGTTAGCTGATTGACAGGCAGTAGTTAGCTAGTTTACTTGTTGCTAAAGCAGGCTAATTGCTGTCTGCTGTTATCTGCAGCTGGTGTTAGCTAGTTAGCTCAGTTAGCTGTGGAGCTAGCCACTGAATTAGCCCCAGAGTGCTGGGAGTCAAACCCAGCAAGAAAACCACCTCAGTACTGTATTTCCTGTTAAACTGACCATTGTCGGTCTTGAAGGCTGTCCAGTATAGCATAATGTTAAAACATAAAGCAAAACAGTTTCTTTAAGTTTGATCATGTCAAGTTGTCATAACAAAGACATTGACAGGTTATGTCGCCTTGATTAATGTTAAGTTGTAAGAACACAGACGTCTCAAACAATGTCAACTTTGTGTTGAAAATGACATAATTGACCAAATGACAGTCATAAACATTAAAAACTCCTCCGTGTTCCTGACAGGTTTCATAACATGGTTATGACAGTGTAATGACAGTCTTATGCACATCTCTTCAAATACAGTGTTGCAGAGTTTGCTTTAAAAAAGAAGTTCCAGTCAGGCACAGAAATCTCATAAAATATATATATAAAATATTCTTCTCATCATTCCTCCTTTCATCTCTTTGCTGTCAACGTTTTTGTGAAGTGTTTTTATTCCTTCCCTGAATATAATCACATGTGTGACATTAGCTGCCTGGTCCCTCAAGAGCAGCATACTCACAAAAGTATAATTATTTTTAAGACAATGTTCATAGAGCATGGCACAGCATTCTGTTTGGGACTGGGAGCAGAAACCAACCTACAGGACTACTAACCACAACGGCATTTAAGTGCGTCAATAAAATATTTTATTAAAAGTGTAGACCCTCAGAGGATTAGAAACAACACGACAAAGTAATGGCTGGAGGATAAACATTCAAACTAGCTCTTATGTTAGCATTAAGATGCAATCTTGCATGACATCTATGTAAAGGATAAACACATAAGACCCTTATGATAAAAAATGAGCACTGAAATGGTTGAATCTCTATTTAATGTACAAATTATGGTTGAAGAGAGTTGTGTGCAGGCTGCAGGGACACTGAATGCTTGAACAATGACAGGCAACGACAAGTAGCTACTACACTGTCAGTTGATCAGCTTCTGATAAAAAGTCTGTTATCCTAAAAACAAAAAGGACGCTGCTCTGAAAGTACACACTCTGCTTTACTGCCAGCCAGACTGTGTTCACGTTTTGCTCAATTTAACTGTTATAAACATCTACTCCTTCTCAAAGATTATTAATGGTTTCTAATGAAATTATGTGAAACAAGCAAACAAAAACAATTATTCTGGCCTAGAATAAAGAGCTCAATTTGTTTCATTAATCTCTCATGACATATCACAGTTATTTTATTATTTAGTAAAGTACACATCTCCTTTAACATATGAATAAATGCAGCTAAGGATATAATAAAAGTAAGTGCACTGACAATAGCTCAATATTCAGTCACCAAGGCTTATCATCCCTCCACTTCAACAAAATGACAAAAACATATTTCCTTGAGCTTCAGTAGTTTGCTGTCTGTCTTTTCCCTTTTTTTAAGCTTGGTGCGGGACTTTTGAATTAACGTCTGTTGCTCACCAGACAAGTTCACACAATGCTGATTAAGCCTATCGTGGTCAGGTAAATCTCTCTGCATCTTACAGTGTACCAGAGTTTTTGGCAGCATTTCCATGCTGGTGCACGTGTAGTGATGTATTTTACACTAAACCAGTGATGACTGGTTTCCCAGAGCAGGAAGAAGGGTGCAAATATAGTGACAGTCTCAGGGAATTTCTCCAATTTTAGGGTATCTTACAAAGGCTTGGAGTCACCGAGAGACCTGCACTAATTCCTAACAGACATATTGTCTTTCTTTCAGACAGTGGATGCAGCTGTCTTCTCCTTACAGATAAACAAGGGAACAACCTGACAGTGTTGCTCTGGCGGCTAAGGTCAGAGATGTGTTTGTCTTGTCTCTTTGAAAGGAGCAGACGTAACTGTTATCATATCACTGACCCTGAGAGGAATGGGAGTAAAAGGTGCTAAGCTGTGGTCTCAGACTTTGTTCACTCATACTTCCTGTGTCTGGATTTGCAGACCATTAGGCTGATTCTATATGCTGTTGATGTGTCAGATCTGATTTTATTTAGCCATAGGTTCATCGTGACCTTATCTGTGAATGTTTAAACACTATCCCGGAGGACCGAAACTCCATAACTGAAGGGAACATCAGGACAAAGCGTGTACTGATTATTTCTTCATTCTCCTCCTAAACCAGTTTCAGCGTAAGACATATTGGACTCCTGCGGACTTTCTCCTTTTGATGTATAGAAAAAAGTCAAATCTAAGACACTAAGAAGTGAAATAAACAAAACTCTGCACTCAGAGGAAGAATTACTGAGGGCAGATATGGATGATGTATTTCATATCTGAAGAAGACTATGTAGTTATTATATTTTGCTGTAGCTAAAGAACTGAATACTGTCTTGGAAGCGTGGAAATTTCTCTGAATTTTCGTAACTGCAATTGTGTAATTACTCTTGCAGCCAGAAGGGGGAGACAAAAGCTCCTCACCATAAGTTTAAGCAGATTTTCTCCAACTTGAGAGTTTAATAAATATATGAAGCGTGAACGGTTTGTGATATAGGGACCGGTTGTGTAGGAATACCTGATAAAACTATGATTATATGTTTGTTAGCAGTTGTAATTTGTTGTTTTTCCTTCCAAAATAATCTGAATAATGATCCTGAAGCTGAATGTTGCTTCCAGCTTCCAATTTATTCTTCTAAAAATCATCAGTATGAATAAAGACTCGCCGCCTGAAGATGAAGAATGTTGTAGCTCTAAGTGTGTGTTGAACCTAAAAATTCTGTTTTTGCCCCCAAAACAACAAACACCGGAGCTAATGACAATTTGAATTAATTAACAAAAGGCCACCTGATGTTTTGCCTCTTATGCCTTGTTTACAAAATGAATTATGTATTGTATTACTAATAGAGCAGGGTGTACACTGAGGAGTGACCTGAAGTTATGAAGATGAGCTAAAGAAAATGTCCCGCTCATGAAACTTTTTTTAACAGTCAGAGGCACATCACAATCTTCTAATTTATTAGAAGAGCAGCTGCTTCATTGCTTTCCCTTCAGGACTTTGGGATTTGGACCTCAGCCCAGAGGCAGTGAAAAATAGAATAATCCAGTGAGAAATAAGCTGCTTACTCCCTCAATGTTAACATCTTATTTTCTGTCTTTAGCCGGCTGCCACTTGAAACGGCTGGGAGGTTATTTAAGCTCCAAACCCTTGTATACCTCAAATTAGAAAACATCATGACTGGAGTACAACTACAGTTATTTTAGTTTTGTAGCCAATGATGTGAGATAATTATCTCCAGGAAAGGCAAACTGACAGTGTGAGTCTCTATAAAGTCAGGCATACACCTGAGTAAGTAAGTCACTGACTCTTTGATCTGAAATGTAGCTGGTAGGGCAAAGAAAATTTGCATGATTTTAACAGACTGTTAATCTTAAGTCTCCAGATAATAACACCCAATTACCCATCTGCCTCCAATCCTGTCTTTATCAAACTAGCATTGATCCCTTTATCCTCAGGGATAAACTCACAGATTCTCTAATAGGCAAATTTTGTGTTGATACAATAATAATATGGATTTTACACCATATTACGCTCATTCACACTGCATTTATTTGGCTGAGTGCATGCTCAGGGGAATAAAAACCGAATGAGCCACTCTCTCCTGGCCTCACAGCTCCTGCCTGCTCTGCCCTCAGGTCCACTCAGCCTGTTATTAGAGCTGTCAGCAGCAGAGAAGACAGGAAGCTCCTCTCTGTGGACGTGTACTTAAGTACCGCACTTAAGTACAGTTTGGAGGTACCTGTACTCGACTTGAGTATTTCCATTTTCTGCTATTTTGCAGAGGCAGATATTGTACTTATTACTCTACTATGTACTCTGATAACTTCAGAATTGTTACTTTCCAGATTCTGACCAAAAATATCTGATCAACAAATACATTTTGATGCTTCATCGATCCCCAGGGTGGAATTCACAGAGCAGCTAGAAGTATGTATAGAATATTACAGTATTACTGTAAAGTGATCTACACATTAATGCATCAATAATCATAATGTAATAATACATTCTGCAAAATTAGTCATTTTACTTAATGCTTTTAAAAGGACAGTTCACCCCAAAATCAAAAATGCACGTTTTTCCTCTGGCCTCTAGTGTTATTTAGCCATTGTTTTGGTGTGAGCTGCCAAGTTTTGGAGATATCTGCCAGAGGTGTCTACCTCCCTTCAAATATAGTGAAACTAACTGGATGTCAAAGTGCAAAAAAATATATTTGGAAAAGTCAACACCAGAGTCTCTTTCTATAAATCATGACCCAGTTACTCAAGACAATCCACAGACCTTGTTCTTGGGCAGTTTGTGATGGTAGATTCGACTGCAGAAATAAATAGTTCCTACATGGAAGTGTTCACAACAGTCACAACAGACCAGTACGAGCCAAACACCAAGCATACCATTCCCCTAAACCATCACACTGACAGTAGCCAGCCTCTCTGGAATATGAGATTAGAGATCGCAATCTTGCAATCAATCAGTCTCGTCTGTCATGGGATAACTTTCAACTCCACAAGAAATGGAGCGGAACATAACGGAAATGTCAGAGCGGGTTTTACATTTGCAGGGAAACACTTTGAAATGAGCACTAAGCCACAAAGGCACCGATGGGACTAAATAACTGCAGGTGGATGCGGCGTGGAGACAAAGGTAGAAGTGGAGATTGTGAGGATAAACTCAAAGGAACGAGTGTCAAGGCGGAGGAGCTTCCTGAATAAGAATGGTGCTTCAGGTATAAAAAAAAAAAAAAATCCCCATCCTTATTATCCATGCTGGGGAATCTTGGTCGTTATCAACACCTCAGTTTTCCTGCCCCTATTTTTCTTCCCGTTTCCACATGAATTTATCATCGTTGTGGTCTGGTATAACAAGCTTCTTTCCCTTCTTCGTCCGTGCAATAATTGCTGTGCAATCACTGGACAACTCTCTTTGCAGATTAAAGGTGACTATTGACATTTTGGGGAAATACCCTTATTCGCTTTCTTGCTGATATTTAGATGAGAAAATTGACACAACCGGTTAGCTTAGCATAAAGACTGGAAACGGAGAAACCACACTCCTGGTCAATCAATTACCATAGCAACCAGATCGGTCAGCACTGGTCATCATTAGTATAGATAGCAACAGCTGTCACCCTAACACAAGGTGGAAAATTTTTCTTCTCCTCCTTCACCTGAAAACGAGGACCCCAACAAGACGGGGGTCTTCTGACGTTGGAAGGCACCACTTCAAGGGGATGGTTCTCTCTCTCCAGCTCGCAGGTGAGGTGCCCGCTCTTGTTGACAACACCGTCCCGCCACCGTGAGCCAGGACGGCGATGTCGCCAAAGCATTGCACACGTTCTACGATTAATGTTACTAGTGTTACCCCGCTGGAGAGAAAGCAGCTTAAGGGTGAGCTGTTATTTCAATCTGTTTCCAGCTAACAGTGCCAAGCTCTCTCCCTTCACCGATGAGGGGAGGGCACGCGGCTTCCTCAGCCTCATCCACATTTCTTGAGAGAGCCACAGGCCGGTATTGACTTAAGCAGGACATAAGCAGCTGGTTAGCCATTAGCTGCTGCACCCGATGTGTGGCGACTGACAAGCTACATCCCCAGCTAATGCTGCAATGCTCAGTGTGAACCCCATCCCAGCCCACAGTAGCAGGACAGGATTATTGCTGATGCATGGAGCACACCCGAGTCAAGTCAGTAATATTGTATATAATTTTAAAAATCACAAAACACAATTTGCTTCAGAGCGCTTCACTCTCCAGTTCATCATGACACATCACTAATAGGGGTGTAAGATACATCAATCTGGATCAATACGATTCAGTGTTTAACAATCCAATATTATTGATGCAAAGTGAAAATATCATCATCTATATGTCTTTTTTTTAAAATTCCCATGTCTGTGTCACAAACTCTGGAAGAGTTCAGTCCTAAAATAGCCGAAACACATTTTAGTTGCCTTTTGTGAGTTGACATAAATGTAACTGATGGACATATGACACCCTAAGACACTAAACCCGCCGTAGAGGGAGCAGCTAAAGGTTCAAGGGTGACTAAAAGGCAAGACTGTGCGCCTGTGCAAGCTTGTAGGTGATGTTCAACTTCTATTATAGTCATATGTCATAGTTCCATAACACTCTCACAGTGAAGAAGGGAAGAAAACAACCTTGAAAGACGATGATGTGTCTTGGTATTTGTTCAGATTAAACAAACAAGATACAACCTCTCACTTTGTTAACTTTAGACAGCTGGTGGGCTGGTAGGTTTGTTGTCTTTGGACAGAACCAGGCTATCTGTTTCCCTCTGTTTCCACTGCAGTGTTCTTTCCAGTGTTAAGTTAACCCACTGCTAGCAACAGCTTTATACGCTGTCTGGCCAAAAAAAATAAAAATAAAAAAATTCACCACCTGGCAAATAGGTAAGAGCCTTCACGGCTATGTTTAATAGAGAAAGAAAGAGCATTTCCACACACACAATGTGAAGGAAACTCAAAGGATTGGAACTAAACAGTTGTGTAGCCTTAAGAAAACACTCATCAGTGAGGCTAATTGGAAAAAAAGGCTTCAGTTTGCTAGGGAGCATAAAGATTGGACTCTGGAGCGATGGAAAGAGGTCATGTGGTCTGATTAGTCTAGGTTTACCCTGTTCCAGAGGGTAAGAAGTGATGCACCCATCATGCCTATAGTGCCTACTGTACAGGCCTGTGGGGGCAGTGTTATGATCTGGGGAGCTTCAGTTGCTCAGGTCGAGATTCAGCAGTGTTATGAGCCCGGAAAAAATGAGGTCAGCTCACTGCCTGAATATATTGAATGACCAGGTTTTTCCATCAATGGATTTTTTCTTCCCTGATGGCACGGCATATTCCAAGATGACAACGCCAGGATTCATGGGGCTCAAATTGTGAAAGAGTGGTTCAGGGAGCGTGAGGCATCATTTTCACACATGGATTGGCCACCACAGAGTCCAGACCTGAACCCCACTGAGAATCTTTGGGATGTGGTAGAGAAGACTTTACGCAGCGGTCCGACTCTCCCGTCATCAATACAAGATCTTGGTGAAAAAGTAATGCAGCTGTGGACAGAAATAAATGTTGTGACATTACATAAGCTTATCGAAATGAAGCCATGGCAAATACATGCTGTAATCAAAGCTAAAGGCGGTCCAGCGAGTGTGTGACTTACAGACATTAGAGTGCCTAGTATTGATCTTCCTCTCTCCTTACCTCTATTTTTTTTTTAAAAAACCAAACAAACTATTTTTAAACGTTCTGTCTCACTCCATCTCCTGCCGTCCCTTTCTCCCTCCTCTCCGATGTTTCCATCATCCTCTTTTTGCCAGTCAAGTGAAATGTTTTGTCCCCGGCGAGCCCCCCTGAGTGCTCCCATCTGTTTTTATCGGGTAACTGAAGTGTGAATCCATCAACCAGGCCGGTGGATCCCACGGGATCTCATGCTGGTTCAGGTCATCTATTCGGCCATGAGCCTTGTAACAAATGGAGAAAAGGACGGGTCAAGGACGTGAGTATGTGTAGGCTACAGTTTGTGCTAAAAAGGACTGTGTGATAATAATGTTTATTTTTGGTTATTGTATTCGGTATGACTCTTAAACCAATTAGCTTAATTGCCCTACATTATGACTCATTTCCCTCATTCATCTGCTTTTCTTCTGACTTGCATCTCTGCATCCATTAGCTTTGGCACTAATCTCGCCTGTTTGTAATTTTTTGGCTGTATTCTGTTTATAATAGCTCCTCTTACCTTTATCAAATCAGTCTACTGACCCGTCTCTCCTTCCAGAATTACCCCCCTCTCCCCCGGAGCAAGTCCTGTCCCTTTTGCCTTCCCAGCCTACTTGAAATTCAGATGAGTGGCATGTCAGGACTGGTTATCGTCTGAACCTGGGTGGCATCTTGTTTAATTCCACAGGAGGGAGGATAGGTGAACAGGGAATATGTTCCCCTGACACCTTCATCCTGACAGCTCTGATGGGCTACAGCCCACTAAGAAGAAGGAAATATAATACTGATAGCTGTTTCTTTGTGCTGTGTATGTGTCTATAAATCTATTTTTGTGATTTGATTGTTCTTTTTTAAAATTTTATAAACTAGATGAGTTCTTACATTTCTCTATGAGCTAACTCTGCTGTTTTGCTAATTGATTTTATTCCAACCATGAGTTTACAGTTTAAATAGGCCTGTTTCCACTAACGAGAGCTGACAGATTTTTTGTTTTATTGTGAATTTTGAGGGGGAAATGCACTTACTAGTATTAGGTCAGCTTAGAAGAGCAGATTGACACCACTGTCATGTCTGCACAGTTAATATTAGTCCACTACTTGCAATTGGTTAGTTTAACTTTGCACAAAGATTAAAAACAGTTGGAAACAGCCTGGGTTTGTCCACAGGTAACAAAATCCAGCAACTCCTATGGCCAAAAATGACTACATACCTTCTCAGAATGTTCTGGAAATGTTACCATGACGTTAGCTTAATTTAAGGGGGCAAACTTGACATTTTAACATCTAAGGAATGTTAGGGGGAGCGTTCCTGGAATATTCAACTAACCTTCCTAGAACGGTCTGGGCATGTAACAATACCGCTGGTTTTACATCAGAAAAATTTGGGCCACTTTAACATCTGGGGATCACAAGGAGGAAATGTTCAAGTAATCTTCCTGGAACATTAAACAGACCTTCCCAGAGAGCTCTGGAAACATTACACAATGTTCAGGGAATGTAACAACAACCTTAGACTGTCAGACAAACTTGTCGTTTTAACATCTAGAGACAGTTAAGGGGAAATGCTCAAGTCAGCTACCTGGAACATTTGACTAACCATCCCAGAAGGCTCTGGGAAGTAATAACATTAGTTTTATGTCAGAAAAAAAAAATGCTGTTTTGACATGCACTGAAAGATATGCAGGAACATAAAAAAAATCTTCTCAGAATCAGAAAATGTTCCCAAAATGTTTTGCTAGCTGGGTCCTTGATGTAAATCAAACTGTAAAAATTCTACAGGGGGTTATGAGCCGCGTCTCGTCCTTGCAATGGGGTTAAGCTAAGCTATCTGTGGACTGATTGGAGCTCCACACTTTTAGACATGAAAGTGCTCCATATTCTTTAGAAGTTAGCGGTTAGCTATGTTACTTTAGCAAACATTTAAGCTATCGTTGCACCAGAAAACTCTGTAAAGGCTCTTGATGGGGTATTCTCTGTCAGTCTTGGAGGCTTTGTGCCATCCTGGTTAGTGACCATGTTTACTGGGAGGCTGCTGAGCCTGATTGTGCAGCTAACAGTTGCAGTTTAGCTACTTCAGCAACAAGTAAGCTAAAGCTTTCTGTCCATCAGGAAACTTTAAATAACCGAGTTGAAGCTGAGCAGCTGGAGGACGTCACATGGGAAACCAGAAAACATCATCCATTTTCACCCAAATCAGTGGATAAAGTTTTAATGTTGTGCATTTGTACAGTGAAGCCTGGTGCCCACAGATAATCCCTTCTATGCTTCACTGCATCATAATCAAGAAAATGTTTCACTCGACACAAATTTAATGTGAGCCCCTGAGTGCGGATGAGTCATCAGCAGTTTTTAATCATTGTTCAGGAATAGACAAATTCCGAAATACCATTAAAAATACCTGAGAATATCTACAAAATAACTTTCTTGTCATTGTTGGACCTGAATCTGGCATATAGGTGAAATACATATGTGACATTTAAACCTTTAACTTCATGGGAACTTCATATGTATCCCTCCAAGTGTTCGTCTCTTTGGCTGTGTGTGTGTGTTGGAGGGGGCAGTGTCTGAATAGATCTACTGTACTGATGTGAGCTGTCAAGGAAGGTTTTATTCTCTGCAGGACCCAACTCATCTCAGATCTGCATGGTCCAGTAGAGACTTCTCCACCCACACACATTTACACATATGCACACATGCATGCTTACACATACTGGTCGTCCGTTTGCCACAGGGATAAAGACACACCAATTAGCATGCACCAGTTGATTTACTCGGGAACTGGAGTGAAGCCCAAAGGGAAGATCAAGGTTCAGGAGGCCAACGCTGTGCGTCTGGCTGGGGCACACATCACAGCTGCACTGCAGTAAGAATAATTAGGCACACAGTTGTTTCTTGGATGTGTAACGACTTTTGAGGGAAAAAGCTAAACAGCCAATTACTGGGTAATGGGCATTAAAACTCACATGGTTGCTCTCGTGGCTGTGTGCTTCTTTGTTGCTTTGCTATGGTGACGAATTGATGCAGACGTAAAGACATGAACAAATTAATTTTCTCTTGCTGGTTGTAAGGTTGCATCAATATGTAAATTCCTAAGGGTGGTGCATTATCCCCGCTACATGAACAAAGTGCCGGCTTTTCAGGAATGAACCTCGACAGCCTTATTTTGTATTCACATATGTGTGGTTTGGGTGGGTTTTCAAGAGATCTGTGTCATTCAGCAAATGCAACTTACATTTTCAATTAATTGTAACAAGGTTTTTCCATCAGGAAATTGTCAGTCTGCAAATGAAAAACATGAACCTGACACTGTTTTATGTAAGTTATTTCACACAATGTGTTAAACTTGTGTCACACTGTGCAAAATTTGTCGAAAGTCAAAGAAAACTATAGAAAATGTGTTTTTTTTCTCGACATCTGTAGTTTTTCCTGTCTTTTTTCTTCACCCTTCTAGCCCAATATGATAGAAGGAGGGATTTTATACAGATTTTCTTAGATTCATCTAATCCAAAATACATAAACAATTCTGCGCTGCATATATTTGGACTTGTATATGGATTTGTGATTGGCTTGGTAAGTACTTTTGGATGTCAGTGGGCTGTTTGATCAGCATATTGGTCTACTTAGGTGTGCTCCAGAGACGATGGTCGACGTGCATCTTGGGAGAATGTATTCAGTTTTAATGACTGTCATGTGGAAAGTAAATTCATTTATTCCTGTTCTGGGAGCCTCCCGTGCTCCCTGGTGTTTTCTGAGTGGGGTCACACTTCAGTGGCTTTTTTCAATACAAATGCTCTGTGCATGCAAAGTCAAATCCTTCGTCTCTAGTCGCCAAAGTTGATCAATTATTCAATTGGGCATCAAGGAATTGCACCACGGCACAGAATTAAAATGCAAAAATTAAAAAAATAATCAATCTGTCAGTACAAATGTCACTGTATTGATCATATAATCTTCATCACCCACTGTACACCATTAATATACTCACCACAATATGAACCCTGCTTATATTTGTTACCTTCCGCCATGTGATGTCTGTACAGACCCAGTGGCCACCATGTAAGGCGTTCAGTCGTCCAGTGGATTGATTAACTATCCGGATCAGCCGTGTGTGAAACCCTCACTTCAACAGGACAAAGCAGGCAATTAATTTCCAATTGATTCTCACTTTGACCCCAGAGATCTGCAAAATAATGAAAATGCAGATGGACTTCAGTGGCTTTTGTATCTTCATTAACAGGCCTATAGTATTATAGTATGGTATTCTTTTGGCACAGAGCAACATTTCATTGAGTTAATAATGCCAGAGGTCGACACACGTGCACACGCCCACTGCACATTTATATGAAAAGTTCTTTCAATGATCATTAAACGGACTCTTTCTATTTAAAATGTCCGTTCCTATAAGATACACCTGGTCAGGTTGCTACACGTGCGGAAAGAAAAGTAGGTTGGATTTGCTGCATCCTGACTGTCTAAAGAAAGTGGTACTGTTTTACAAGTGTTTAACAGTGATCTACTGTCAATCTGTGGCTTTGTGCATTTGGCAGTAAAATCAGAAAAAATTGTGTTGTGAGTTCAGGTCAGACTGCTAGTTCTTTGTTGATGAGTTGTACTGTAGTACGCCTTCTTACAATGCTAAGGCCCTGTTGCTGAAAGATCCTGCAAACCAGGGACATAAGGAAGTTATGACGGCCCCAGTGCATGCTGTTATGATGGATTCCTAGTGTATGCTAGTGACTTGTAATGATGCAGCCCACCATAAGGTGTATATATATTTCACCAATAATGTGTTAAATTTTACAGTCGAACGAGTCAGTCACCTTGTCACTCTGGACAGATTTTGTGCCTGAAGTAGCTCTGTATATTGTTTCATATTGCCACACAACATCAACATTCATATTACCCAGCAATAATCATTTGTATATGACAAAAATACCAAAGAAAATAAGAATTTTTAATTTAATTAAATTGTTTTTCATAGTTTGTTTATAATTTTTATAATTTATATCAAATAATTTTGGTATAGAGTGCCACTGACTATTTTAGCCCAAAATGAAAGCCATGACAGAGTTGGGGACAACTTTATTGCAGCAGAACATAGTTAGAGTTTGGCGTCTAGGCTCCGACCTCATCACTCCTCACGGATTATGTTTACATAGAGATATTGGGGAGTGATGAACACACATCTTGGACCCCCTGTCAGCGCCTGCAGGTGGATGCTGGGGTGGTGGTGGGGCTGAATGAACAGGCAGTGACACTGTTGCAACGCAGCAATGGCACTGACAGGCAGAGGGAGAGATGGGAGGTTTTAGCGGTTTAAATAGACCGCCAGATTGGAAGGGCGCGCTTGGTATGTACTATAGAGTGTGAGGCATGTCAGGTGTGATCGCGGTGCAGCTTGAGTTGACTGCCTCAACTAGCTCACAGGCGTCACTACATTTAATGGCACCATTATTACTTTAATCTTTGTCCTTCTTAGTGTCTTTCTGAAATGACAATCTGATATCATGTGCAAGAGCCCATTCTCCGAAGACATTAATGCTCTCTCCACGGGCCCCCAACCCATGGGCCCCAGTGCAACCACACTGCCTGCACAGTCTATATTTACACCTCTACTGCAAACAATGATATTCACTTCCTTAAAGTGCACTAATCAGAATATAAACAGATATTTCACAGGGGAGTTTACTGTATCTCCTAAGCACGGCTTACCTCTGGGAAGTAAAAATGCTCCTTAAGGACTTTTTGTTAATCAAACAGTCATATCAAGATGTCTTAAAGAACAAAATAATCCATATAGTGTCTTGCAGAAAGAAAATGTTTAAGTTGGATGTTATTCAGTAATCCAAGAACTATGGTAGTTATTGAAGGGCTTTCTGAAAACTCTTGATATACAATATAATATTCTTCCACACGCTTAGAAGGGGAGACTGAGTTATCAGCAATATGCAAGCTCACCACTAGATGCCACTAAATCCCACGCACTGGTCTTTTAAAGTTGGGTGTTATTCAGTAATCCAAGAGTTATGGTGGCTACTGAAAGGCTTGCTGAAGGTTAACTTTATTTCTTCCATTGGGGAAATTTGTCTCACAGCCAAAACATGGAACACACATGAACATAAACTATAATAAATACATGAAATACATTAGAAAATATTCACACAAGCCCACATAAAAACAACAGCATAACATAAAACCTGGAGTAGATTCAGCCATTATCATCACCTACAGTTGAAACAGGATCACCATCACCACCCACCTAATGTTTTATGGAAAAGTATTTCTCTGATCTGACTCATCCTGAGCATTTAACAGTTCCATGGCATGAGGCACAAAATCATTTCTCACCCTGTTAAACATCACATGGGCCAATAAAATACCGTCGACCTGCAGCTGCCGCATCGAACTCGGTTAATGAGAAAAAAGCTGTACTTTCGCCAAGTGAGTAAAACTGTAGGCAGATGCTGACTTCAGCAAAAAAAAAAAAAAAAAAAAAAATTACTTTATCTCTCGTACTTGTGTCAGACAAGATTTGGATCTGTCTCTAGTGTGCAGCCATGCATATTAAACCAGCTTATCATTACTGGTTTGAAATCATCAGAATATTTACTTACATCATTTTCATATAAGACATCAAATGGCCGCAGGAAAATCCCTAACAGCACCTATCTAACCAGTGGAGTCAGGAGCCTTTGTTTTTGTCATGGATGCCAGAGCAGAGTGTCATAACACCCAGCTTATGAGGGTGTGGGAGACGTGCTTGTCTGATGTTTTCAAGTGTCGTTATAACATTTACTGTTATTTACTGTAACCTCCAGGCACCAGCGGTAACAGACTGGTTTCACACTGAAGGCTTCATGATTTTAAGTGATGCCTTCAGTTTTGAGTCCACCATCTTATTCACATTGAGCCTATACATCCAAAAAATAGTAGAATCTTAGACAACTTCTGGTGTAGCCGACTTAATCATTCTCCATAAAACAAAGTGATTTTCTGTTGCTCGTGTGGACACTTAACTTTGCTGCAGTATCAGCTCCTCTGCTTGTTTACAACATAATGGAGTGTCAGTACTTTAAAGCAGAGCTATTGAGCCCTCACACTACGGTAGCGAAGCCCTTTGATTTCTCAGTGTGGCTAATGCTGCAGCCCCAGCGTGTGCCAATAAATGTTCAGCCTCCATGTGTGCAGCATTTACAACTGTATTAGTTATCAATGATAAAGTGTAAAGCCTGAAAATAACTCTTAAAGGTGCAGTACACAACATTCAGCTAACAGCTATTTGCTGGATAAAGAAATAGTGGAGTTGTGGCATCTTGAGCAGAGAAATGAAGTCATGCTCCCTCTGGGTGTGTTGCTATCTGAGCTTCCTTGTTTATTCACATGTGTACGTTGGTGTGTGTGAGTCCTCTCCCTCAGGGGGGGCAGATCCTGGGAGGCCCAGTGTGGACATGTCCACCCCAACTTCTAAAAAACACGAAGCGTATTTCAAACGTATTTCAAAATAAATTATGTAATTAAAGATTTATATTTAATAGAAACTGACTCCACTTTTTAAATAATTAACACATAAACGCAAGTTCCAAACAAATCAGTCTTTGTGATGGTGTAACTAAAGTTTTTACTGTAAAAAAAAAAAAAAAAAAAAAAAAAAAAAAACCACCATAAAACACCTGCTTTTAGAATGGAGTTTGGTTTCATAGTCTGCCCACAAAGACCGGCATGAGCAGAGGCTATATTAACGTTAATAATTTACATAAACTGAGCTGACCTACCTTCTAATAATGAGACTTATAAACAGCATAAAGTACATAAAAGTGAAAAAACTTGTTTATTTCATTCTTCAGCCTAGTAAAAAGCATCAAACAAACACAGCAGAAACTGCATCACATCCTGTACCCCTAAACTTAACTAAGTTTCTAAAAAAAAAAATTAAGTGTGAAATAAGCAGTTGTTGAAAAAGTACTGAAAATCTGTACTCAAGTACAAGCACTGTTACATTACCAAAATATTACAGATTACAACTAAAAGTACTGGTGTTAGAAATGTGTTAAAAGTACAAAGTACTCGTCTCAAAAACTACTCAGAGTATTAGTTACTTTTAAGCGCTGATGTCACAGTCACCTCTCCAAACTAGGCCCACAAATGTTGTGTGTTTTCCTGAACCAGTAATTGAAAATGCTAACAACTGGTGTATGATTAATAATTTATTAGATACAAAGCATGTTTTTTCCTCATTTTTAATATTTTTCTGGGGTGTTTTTCTTCATTTTTTTTTTCTCATTTTAAGTCAGAATTGTCCTTATTCACCAAATGGCCTGGTGCAAATTTCTGCCACATCTATTGATTAAATATCCATGAATACATTTTTAATTGGTTAAATTCTTAATGGCAATGAATCTAATCTAAATTAATGATTAATCATTAACATTCTTACTCCAAATGTCAAGTCAAGTCACAATTTATTTATAAAGCACATTTAAAGAACGATCCCAGTCGACCAAAGTGCTATACAATAAAACCACAATATATCATAAACACTATAATAAACAAAACAATACAAAGTATAATAAGAAGTCAATTAAGAACAAATTTAGAATAAGAGGAAGTAAAAAAGAGAATAAAAGAGAGAGAGAGAGAGAGAAAGCCAAGATTGCTCGCCTAGCTGGGAGTGAACGCCAAGGAGAAAAGATATGTTTTTTAGGAGTGTTTTAAAGTGCTCAATGGACTGTGCAGCTCTAACATGGAGAGGCAGGCTGTTTCACAGCTTAGGGGCTGCTACTGAGAAGGCTCTGTCTCCTCGAGTGGAGAGCCTGGACCTAGGTACTGCCAGGAGCAGCTGGTTTGTCGACCTAAGCGCCCTAGCAGTGGTGTGCAGCTGTACAAGCTCTGATAAATAAGGTGGTGCCAAACCATTTACACATTTAAAAACAATTAATAAGACTTTGAACTGAATCCTAAAATTGACAGGCAGCCAGTGCAAAGATGCAAGGACAGGACTAATGTGCTCATGCCTTTTCTTTCCAGTTAGCAGGCGGGCGGCAGCATTTTGGACGACCTGCAAACGGCGCAGTGCTGTCTGGTCAAGGCCAACAAACAATGAGTTGCAATAATCTAAATGTGAAGTAATAAAGGTATGAATCACTTGTCTAAATCATTTTGGAAATATCTTATCTAAATTAATGCATTAACACTTAATTAAAAAGCTCCATTTGATGATGGAGGATTTTGTTTTTGTTCTGTTTACTGTCTTGCACAGGTTTTTCATTGGATGTACTTGTTTCCTCTGCCTGTTGTGATCATGATCCTTGTTTTCCTCTTGCCTGTTTGTGATCAGATCACCTGTCTGGCTGCTAAAATGCAGATGAAGGGTTTGGATATTAATGCAAATTGTACTCAGTATTCAACTACCATTTAAAAGTAACTGAGTAGTTACAGCTTGGAATGCATACTTGAGCATGAGTAAAAGTACAGACTCGAAAATCTACTCATAAAAGTACAAGTACCCCCCCAAAAAAACTACTTAATTACAGTAATTTGAGAATTTGTAACTAGTTACTTCCACCCCTGGAAATAAGCATAGTTACAAAATCTTGACCAATATCGGAGCAGTCCTGCAGTTTGACGGTTTGATCTGAGTTGGTGGTCTACTGTGACCTCTAGTGGCAGTGAACGTGGCTTACAGCCCCTTTAAGTAGGTAAAAACTTTAATTAAACTTTAAGAAACCTGTTGAATCTTTTGCAAGTAGTAAGATAACCATGTATTTACTAAAACACTTGACAAAATACATAGTGGACCTTTTTCACAGCAGCCAGTTTATTACAAAATAGTAGTGTAAACACAGGTGGTACCAACGACACTGATTAAGGTTCTGTTTCATTCGGGTCAAACAGTATGAGGGTGCTGTTATTGGAAAAGGCTCTGCTACACTAACAGGACCTTAATTAGTATCATTGGTAACACCTGTGCTTGCTCCACTATTTCATATCAATATGGCTGCAGGGGCTGCTGGTCCTAAATATCAACATATCCCAGTGAGCTGTATAGCATGCAGTATTGAATAATTTCCACTGCGTCTGAATGCACAGAGGAGGAGGAGAGGAGGAGGAGGAGGAGGAGGCAGAGCTGTCACTCAGACATTTTTATAGGCACCACAATCATCATCATTAGGCTACAAACGAAAACAAACAAATAACAGAAAACCGCAGCCTTCTTGGAATATTAAAAACAGTGAGGATTCGGTTGCCAACACCACAGCTGTGCATTATTATACAGCAGTGTTGCAATGCGAGGTTTCAAAAAAAACAAAAAAAAACACTTTCTTTATGGTCAATCAGCATGGCCGTTCTCATGCTACATCTGCCTGAGCTAAATTACTGGAGGAGAATCCATGTCTGAGGGTTAATGGGCTCATTTGCAGACTGGAAACTGAGGCATTCCTCTTCCCCCCTTCCCTTTTTTGGTTTGGTTTTTCTGTTGAGCAATTAATCTTCTAAATGGACACAGTCTGGATCTCACTCATGCTGTCTGGTCCAGTTTCAGGGCTGCTTAATGGAAATAAATGTGTCTCTTTTTTTTTGCGAGGACTGTGTTTACTAAACAGATACAGACAGTCCTCACCCTGCATGCTGAAATACAGCCTCATAAAGTCTGTGTGATTCATGTGGAAGACCTGGGCTGTACATTCAGAGAGCAATTTTATTCCCTGTTCCACCCGAGGAATAATATTAGATAAAGCTTCCTGGGAACAACAATAACACCACTTGTTATATTTCTTCTTTGCCTTTATCGAGGCAGCCAGATGGTGCTGGGAAACCAAACTGTATCATCACAGGCTGTAACTTAAGAACCTGAATATACAGCAAGAAGGAAAACCTTATTACTTTCACTTTGGCTCTTACTTTGTCATTTCCCAAGAATTTCTCTTCATGACTCCACAGGAATGGATTTTATGTGACACCACACTCTATTTTTCTATTGTTTAAAAGGGAACTCATGAAGGTGTAGTCCCTGTTAATCATCACCCCGGACCCACCAGGAGTGTGTGGCGGCGCCTGCATGAGCAGAGACCCCGCCTTCCACCCGTACCTCTTTACTTTCTCATTATTTTGATGTGCTTGGATGCTTTATCAACCCAGAATCGTGGTATTTGACCTCCTGGGAATGTCACTCAACAATCAACTATCTTTACAGTGTGTTTACAAACATCAACTGACAAATCCTACTTATCGTACCTTTAAGTCACTGCATTATGTGCTGCTAAAAAGATGGTTTCCACCTGCTCAGAATTTACAACCAAAGTCATGTTCTTGCCACCGTTAAACTTGATAACAAGAGCCTTCAGCTTTGTTAGCCTGTCTGAGGCTTTACTGTGTTAAATCCTGAAGTCATCATGTTAATCCTAACACTAATGCAGATATAGGCCTATTTTTTACATCTACCATCTAACCATGTTAGTTTAGCATGTTAGCATGCTAACATTTGCCAATTAGGACATAAACAAACAAAAGTGCTGCTGAGGATGAGAATATCACTGTACCAGATAAAAGCTTGTGAAATCATCCTGACGTGGGCATTAATGTTTATACCAAACTGCTTAATAATCGACCCGTACGAGTGCTGCTGGAGTCACTCCTAAAACCTTGAAATGAGTTAGCATATTAGCACTTAATGACACCAAACATTACTCACTTAGTGGTGGTAACGCTGAGTCACGTAACTGTGACTCACGTTAGCCTTTTTTTAACCAATGGACCATTTGTTTTTTGTCGAAGGAACAAGAGTGATGCTAACTCCTGGGTTGACCTTGAAAAATATGTCACCCCTAGGGCCGGGCATTGTTTAAAAAAAAATGACAACACCAGTACCTATACCTTTTCTACTTTGGTTGCTGCTGCGGTTGCGAGCCAATCACACGTCACGTTAAATCAATGAATGATTGTGGTGACTGGCTGTGAGCATAACCATAAAAGTAGTTATTTTTTCTATCTGGGTGCAAAAAGGATCAATTGCGGGTAGTTTTTTTGGCTTTGAAGTATCATTTCTTTAGGATTCATCCTCTGGGGGCCATGAATGGCATCATTCAGGACCATGCCATTCCTAGACATATGCCACCAGTGAGTGTGAGAAAGACTCAATGTCTGGAGCTGGACCTTATCCTTACATCTAAATAACTCTCAGTAACATCTTAACATGTATTACATGTCTCCTTTTAACCCCATCCTGTGAAGTGAACTGTGACAAATACCTCTGTTTGCGATAAGTTGATAAATGGGGTTGAATTATTCTTCCAGTTTCTTAAATCCTCCATTCATGTTCAGCAGATGTCCAGTAAGACATGAACCCTTTATTCCCCCCTTCTCCCTTCTTCTCCCTCCCTCACTCGGAAAGCCCTGTTCATATCGCCATGTTTACTGCATGTTGACATGGAAAATATTTTAGGGTGAAATAGCAATGATTCATATATACACACGCTCTCACTGCACTCTGTGTTTGTCTTTAAACTTCACTTTTCCCCAAATCGTGTATATAAGCCATGTTTAGGAAGGGGAGATCACTCACTGCCTTATTCTCTGGAGTCTTGGATGCACTATTTTACAGACAGAGCTGCAGAATTTTTTTTTTTTTTTAATTCTGTCATGGAGAACTTGAATGGGATTTGGGCAAACTGGGACTTTTCCTGTGGATTAAGACTCTGGGACATTGGTGATGGCAACTTGGTGGGTGTCTGAGGATTTGGGCAATTGTCAAGAGTTACACTGTTAAGCAATGTTATCAGGATTTCTGGCACTTCAATAGCACAAACATTGTCAAAAATGTGGGAATTTTCAAAGTAAGAGCACTTCATGTGTGTTCTGCTAACAGCACGTTCAAACAAGCTGTGATCTGAGAAATTGTGTGGATTCTGGCATTTTCCATTGACCTCTAAAGAGCACAAAAAAGGGGAAAAAGGTTGTTCAATAACTTCCAGACTAAGGGCAAGGTATTTCATTCCTTTCATCACCTGCGTGTGTCTGGAGTGTGCGTGGGTGTTTACACATAACAGCGAGCTGGTAAAGCAGAGCCGGAGCACTGGGCATGACGACATGTCTCCAGGCTTGACGTTCTCTGCTACCGTTTACTAAACAGCCTTGATAGGACTTGGACTGTTTTAGTAAATACAGAAGGTGCGTGTGTGTGTGTGTTTTGGGTTGATTTGGTACCAGGACAGTTAGCTTTCCGTTCAGGGAGCAGTTATCCAGAGCGAAGCGGTGTATCTCCTCACTTCAGGCGGAATAAAACAGATTTACTAAGCTGTCAGACTTTACAAACTCTTTATCCAACGCACAGTGATGTGTGAAATCTTTTTTACTGCCGCTATAATCAGGACAGCTCTTACAAACACAAATCGCTCATGCATAGCAGCTCTGGTATAATCGCTCTCTGTCTGAGTTTATATTATAAACACCACACACTTGTATGGCCCTGCACTGCACAAACGCACACACACCACACACACCACACACACACACACACACCACCACACACACATCAACAGTACAAGTGTGTGTGGGTGCATTCCGTTAGTTCGACAGGTGTGTGGAAGACTGCCACGAGCCAGGCGGCAGGTGGAGATGAGGATTTATAGATTTTAATCGTATCACTCTGTTGAGCAATAATTCTACTGCCTGAGGCAAGGAAGGTCCATAGCTACAGTAACATGTGATTGATGGATGCTGTGCTGGGTATCCCTGAATCATAGACGCACACAAGCGTCCTCCAAAATACACACAATGCAATGTATAATAGCTCGGGCTCCAATATATCACAGCTAAATTGTGAAACTGAACGCACTTTAAGGTAATGAAAGCAGAAAACTAATATAGGATTCAAGTGTTAGGCTGTAAAAAGTTTATTGTCTAATAAGCATTAACTTACTGGCAGCAATTATCAGTGGTTGTTGCATTTCATTCCACAGTAAAAATTATTGTGGGATTTAGCTAACTGTATAATGAAGCACAGTATTGTGGTGTTATGAAAATGTGTGTAACGCTGTATAACCTACTGTATTTATTACAATAAACTGCTGTTTTTTTTAGTTATTTATGTAAAATAAGAAAAGGGACATTGAGGGCTTAACGGTTGCACTTTATTTTACAGCGCGTTAATAAAACAAAACAAACCATGCTTGTATGAAATTAGATAAAAACTAGAAATAATATGTTCTTTATGAAACAGTATTATTACTATTTATTAGATCCTTATTAGACTTTATTATAGGGTAATTAGGGACACATTACAACAAATCTGTACTATAAACTATAGTGAAATGTATCCCTAATTACCCTATGTCATAGTCATTGTCTAATACAGGGTACAACTGCTGTGCAATAAAGAACATATTATTTCCAGTTTTTGTTTAATTTGATACAAAGTACAGTTTGTTATGTCTTATTAGTGCACCATTGGGTGTGTGGTGTCTAATTAGAGTGTAGATGTGTTTATTTACTGATTAATAAAGAAGATTTTATTTCTAGTCTTCTATTTTCTATTATATATCTAGTTTTCTAGTATCTTAAATCCAATACATCACAAACTAAATGTAACTAAAGTGAGTTTAGTGAGGCATATTAATGGGTCATGCATGATATGGTGGCAATAACGGACATACGGTGCCACCGGTTGGAATCCTGAAGACCGGTACAACCAGTAGGATTTGTCAGAGTTGTTCATAAATACACCAGAAAGATAGCTGATCGTAGGGTCTCAGTTCCAGGATGCCAAAGAACAGTGTTTTGAGTTGGTAACACATCCCGAGCCCAACAAAATAAGGAAATACAGACAACATACACTGATTGAAAGGATTATAATACAATAGACTCCAATCAAGGACAGTCTTTCATTTGAAGGTGGAGGTTTGTGGCTGTTTATTCTCTGTTGGGGGAAAAAAGCAGATGAGAAGAAATGACAGAGGGAAAAAAAAGTGTAATAATTGGATTTTAGACAAGTGTGTGATCTGTGAATGAATTAAGTGTCCAAATAAAGAATATATTCAGTACAAAATACAAGCAGCAGACAAGGGAAGTTCCAAACTATCTGTGTCTGAGTCTCCATGGACTTAAGGTGAGGTAAATCCCTCAGGTTTTACCGTTTCTTATCAGGAAAGCTCCATCTGGAGCAGCACATTTCTCCCTCTGACCTTGTCACCCCCCATCCACCGGTGTGATTAACAGCTGCAAATTTGCATCAATTTGAAACTGTCTGAAATAAGACAGCAGAAGGTGATGCCTGCTGTTAATGAAGCCTCCGAGACAAAAGCCCTGTAATGTTTCTGTTGGCAGAAAATGAGCTCGTGCTGGATCGACAAGGCGAAAGGCCACCCTCTTTCTTGATGCAACATCTTTCACCTGCCAACTCAAAATCTGCACAAGATATATGGAAGGAAAAAAAAACAAACTAATTGGTTGCACAGACTAGTCAAAGTGCCAAGACACTTCTGGGATAGAAATGTGACACGCTGGGACAGTGAGATTTACTGTACTTTTCTCTTTTGTCTCTTCTCTGCTTATCTCCCGCGTCTTTCTCCCTGGCGTTTCTATAAAAAAAAAAAAAAGCTCCTGATCCGCTCTGTAATATTTGCAGAAAAAGATCATCTATTTGCATATGGATTTGGCACAGTCATGAATGAGTTCTGAGGTTTATGGCACATTATGTGAGGCAGGACATTCCGCACAGTTAAATCAGATATGCTCGCCAGTCTGCCACAACTAATAAAGCAGGACTTTATGAGCCGTCCAAACGCAACCTCATCACTTGTTTTGAAATCAGTTATGCAAATTCTGACAGGTTTGACCCCCTAACCTTCAACCACTAATACACTTTGTCAATTGTGCCAGGATGTTAAATTCCACTTGATCTGAGTTTGAAGTGTGTGTTCTGGCTTTCTTTCGCTCTGTGTTTAGTGTAAATGACTGTCATGCTGCCTGTGTTTCAGGGTAAATAAAGGCCTAAGGGTGACACCGATCAAAGAGTGTGTGTTCATTTAAGCATATGTGCAGGACAAGAGAATAAAAGTGATAAAATTCTATTAACAGTTAACCAACCAATATAGAAAATTGCAATTACTAATTTGATACTTAAATAATTATTAAATAATGCCCACATTCACAGTTTAGTTGGGGGAATCATGGACCCATTAAAATGTGTTCAAGTATTCAAAAATGAAATATAATCTATGATACTATATTACAAAATTGATGAAAGTTGCTGTATCAAGACATAAAACAGAGAACAATATATTATCACTTTCATTCAGATTCAGATCAGGGATGATAAGGATTAACCAATGATCGCTTAATCGATTGTTAAGAATTTGATTTAATTGTGTAAAATTTAATCAATCTACTTTAAATAAAGATCTAAAATACAACAGAGATTATTTTTATGGGCATGTTCCACATGGTATATGATGTTCAAGTATATGTGTTTAATATATAGGTTATATGATTAATAGGCTGCCAGAGAATATGTGATATGTTGCTGTGGAAATAAAGCTTTGTTTGAGAGGGAAAAGCGCATTTAGTATTGTTTGGTATAATAATTGTATAATAAAATAAGTATTTTTAAATAATGATAAACGATTAATTGATCTTTACCAATGATCGATTAAGGAAAACGCCAGCAATTTGCAACCCTAATTCAGACTAGGGCTGCAACTAACTTTTTTTTTTCATTATAAATTATTCTCACGTTTAATAATTTAATCATTTAGTCATTAACATGTCAAAAATGCTCCTCACAATTTTGCAGAGCCCAAAGTTTTGTCCTCATATTGTTTCTTTTGCCCAACCAGCAGTCCAAAACCCCAAACACTCTTCATTTGCTGTCATAAATGACAAAGTAAATCAGCAAATCCTCACATTTATGAAGCTGGAACCTACAAATATTTGACATTGCCACCTTTATGTAAGTTTCTCTTTGGTGTTTTCTGTGTCTCATTACTTTGATTTTTATTGTTTTACTCAGCTACATTGTAAATGAAGTCTCTACCTCAATGTATTTCTGAACTAAAATAAAGCTTGAATAAAATAAGGTTGTTTTTTTGGCTCACTGACTGAAACAATTCATTGATTATCAACATAGATGGTAATTAATTTTCCTTCGACTGACTAATTGACTAACTGTTGTGGTTCTGGTTCAGATTCTTGTTACTGCAGTGCAACTGACGTCTTGTACAAATTACTGTCCCACATCTTTACTGTGCAGTTTTGTGTTCTTTATATTTATACTATCTGAATGCATACTACTGTACACATCACTGTATCTGTTTTTCCCTTCCAAGTACCTTTTTTATGAATGACAGTCACAGAAGAAAGCAAACAATGAATTCCTTTGTAGTGTACAAACTTGTTTCTCCTTGCAGATATTAATGTGTTAAAGTGTTTAACTTTGACTTAATACACACCTTTTGCCTGTGCAAAATCTTCTTGATTAGCTTTTTTAGACTTTCAACTGACTATGATGTTAAATAACTTCTGAAATTTATCCCTGCCTTCTATGGAGGATAATTCTGAAAGAACACGTTGAGATCTGTGTTTATCTAGCAGTTAATCCACGCTTCAGCATCTTTATAGATTTTACAGTTGCTCCTTCTCCTGTAATAAAGCTGCTTGCACCCAGTCAGCAATATAGATGGTGTGACGGAGAGGGAATTCAGTGTTTAGTGTAGCGAGGAGGAACAGCATGGGAATGTGGATTTTTTTACCGTTTAGGAGGAGCAGTTAACTATCCATCACACAGGGATCAGGTTACATTGACATGCAGGTTCTACACTACTGGTCATCGCTTTTTCTGACAGGGCTGTTTTCTGTCACTAAGGGCTTTACTGTCTTGCTTTCTGTCTCTTTTTTGGGGGGGAGGGGGGTGAAGATTTTGAGAGAAATCACACAAGCTTATTCATTATTCTTCACAGAAATAAAATGAAAAATGCAACTGAACTCTAAAACCTTTTATTCATATCAAAAACACAACAGACATATACCATACATTAGGAATCCAGTTTGTACAATAACAGTTGTACCAGCAAACCAACAATATAAATGTATAACATTACACGACACATTGACATATTTACAAAGTACAATTACCACTATCAGACTCCAAGACTAGTTACTACAAAAAACCATGAAAGCAAGTCTACCTTTCACCTTTTGTTGAATCCCACAGAGCAGTCTTTACGCACACTCAGTTGACAATGCCGTTATTTTAATGCTCCTCTAAATGTGCTGTCGGAGCGTTGTGTACGAGTGATACCATCAAAGAATCACAGATAGCGCGGTGTGGAATGGCCTGATGTCAGCAGATCAGATTAATAATGAGTCAGATCTGATAGAGGCTAGCTTAAGGTAGAATAAAAGCTGACTGAGGATCTGATAGCGAGGCTCACGGCGGTTTCAGGGAGTGACACTCGTCGTCCGCCGAGGCTGACTCAGCCGTTCCTGTGGGAATCAAAGCCTTTTTACTCTGCTGTCACACGCTAAAGTGATCTCAACTGTCTCTGTCAGCGCAAACATACATACTGTCTCTGTGTGTGTGTGTGTGTGTGTATTGTTCTTTCACAACAGAATCTCTCTATAACAAAAGTGACCAGACAGGTAAAAAGATTCTGGCAAGAGTCTTTTCAAACTAAACTTTCCCCCTTTAAAGGGATATTTTGGATTATTTGAAGCAGCGTTGTATGAGGGTCTTAAGGATTTCAGTGTATTACCTACAGTTGATGGCAGTCGGCATAACCCCAGAGAAACAGCAGAAGACTGGTGTAGGAAGCTCAGCAATGTACTGCTGTGGACAAGGTCAGCCACCTAAAAAAGGCCAGCCTAAGAAAATCAGTATCAGTTTAAGTTCATGCTATATTTTCACACCTTTACTTTGCCACCAGACATCCTTTTCTGATGACAAACTTTAGTCATATGAGCCAAATATTGCTGTCTCCAAACTAACCAAACCCTATACAGAAAATCAGTAATTTTTACCTCACAGAACACAGGAGTTGTTGGTGTACCGCTGCCTCAATCTTTTAGTTTGTTTGTTTTAGTATGTGACTTCTGTGTTTTAAAAAAAGATCATTCAGATTCAGTGAAGTCACACGGTAACACAAACAAACCAAAAGACAGAAGAAGCGGTAGATGAGCAACTCTGTGTTCTGCAAGGCAAAATTACTAATTTCACCTTTGGAGTTTTGTTGGTTTGGAGAGAGTGATCTTTGTCGTTAGTTTCCCACTGAAAAGGCTGTCTGACAGCAAAGTAAAGCAGTGAAAATATTCTAAATATAGCGTGCAATTAAACTGATTTTGGGTGGATCTCTCTAAAGTGGCTACAATACCTTGTGTTGTTGACCCTGTCCACAACAGTTCATTGCTTAGCTTCCATGCTGGTGCCCCTCTCTCCCTCCCCAAATTGGGTGCATGTTGACCACCATCTACTGCACAGTAGCTAATACACTGACTATCAATTAGTACTCTATACAGTCCCACTTCAAATAATCCAAACTATCCCTTTAGTATTAGTAGTATCCCTTTATTAAACCTCTGTTCCCTCACGATGGTAGATGATTCCTGTCGAGCCAAGTGTAGGGTAGAAATGCCCACTGGACCCACTGTACTGGCTGAGGATGGGGCTGCTGTAGCCTAGAGAGAGTGGGTGGGTGAAGAGGAGAGCACAGGGGGACCCGGCACTTGCGGCACCCACTCTGGGCCACCCGAGTTGGGGGAGTAGCTGCTAAAGCTCCCAGGTTGCGTGGGTCTATGAGGCCCGTCTAAAGGAAGGTTGATCTGCAGTGGCCTGCTCAGCCCGTCGCCTCCCACCTCGTTAGTCGCTCCGGCCGTCACTCCAGACATCTCAGACAGGAAGCTGCTCAGACAAGGAGCGGGACCCGACGATGAAGGGGAGGGGATCCTGTCCGCGGTGGGGGAGATGTTCAGGGCAGCGCTGCCGGAGTGTTTGGGGCTGCCCCTCTCGCTGTCGCCTGACTCTGGAGCCCCTGAACCGCCATCACCACCGGGCAGGGACTCGGACTTCCTCTTCCTTTTGCGGCGGAAGTTCCCGTTGTCAAACATCTTTTCACAGTTTGGGTCAAGTGTCCAATAGTTGCCCTTGCCTGTGACATAAGAATGTAAAGTTGGTGAGGCTCAATTTGAATTTGAAAATGGAAGAACAATTTTTAAAAAATACTAACACATTCATTTAGCAATAAAATGAAACTGTAAATGGAAATTAAGTGAATTAATCAAAGAGATATAGTTAAAATAGAGTCAGAAACAAGCAAAAAACAGTCAGAAAACAGACAAATAGTACCTGGATCATCCTCGTCTCTTGGTACTTTCTTGAAGCAGTCGTTGAGTGACAGGTTGTGTCTGATGGAGTTCTGCCAGCCCGCTTTACTCTTGTTGTAAAAAGGGAAGTTGTCAGCGACGTACTGGTAAATTTGACTCAAGGTTAGCCTCCTGTCCGGTGCTCCGTGGATAGCCATGGCGATGAGAGCGGAGTAAGAATACGGCGGCCTGACCAGCTTCATCAGGTCTTCTTGCGAGGGCAGAGAGAACCAGCTCAGCTCCCCTCCCGGACCCCCAGCTCCAGCGGGGCCCAGGTAAGGCCTCTGCATGCCGTAGTGCTGAGGGACAAAGGGAGGGCCGGGGTTGCCGGGCGGGCCCGTGGCAGCCAGGTACGGCGGCGTGTTGATGCTGGAGCCGTTGAACCACAGGTAAGGGTTCGGGGAGGAGGTGGTGTAGTCGCTCAGGTCGTAGGAGGTTGGCGTGGTGCGCTGAGGGCTCGGCAGCGAGGGAGGAGGGTAGTAACAGTCGCTGTACATGCTGAGCTCGGGGGGCTCCTGACCGAGGCTGGGGAACTGTGGGCCGCAGCGTGGAGGAGACTGGCCCTGGGCCTCAAAAGAAGACATGTTAAAATTTCCTCTCACCTCTCAGAGTCTCTTCTCAACCGTTTGTCTTTAGTTGTCCTTCCTTTCTATGTCAAACTCTTCTCACAGCGATTTGAAAGTCCTTTTCTCCTTCAGACCTTTGCAGGTATTTGAATGTGAGCTGATCCAAATGATGGTCTCTCTATGCCTCCAAGTTGCACACGACTCCTCTCCACCCTCTTTCTTGTCTGTTTGCCCTTGGTTTGTCAAGATGTCACTTGTCACACCTGCTTTATCTGTTTCCCTAGAAACGCCCCCAGTCTTGTTTGATTGGTTGTTTTCTCAGGTGAGTCCCCTGTTCTTGCTTTCTCTGTTTTTTTTGTTTTTTTTTCCTGCTGTCAGCTAGTTCAGTTGCTCCAGGGGTTTTGTTCACCCTCAATTAAATAATTTTCCACTCAAGCTGTTATTCCAACATTAATTGAGTTCAGTCATCTGTAATTTTTTGATGATTATGATGCAAATTTAAACAGACATAAATAATACTGTTGGGCCTATTTTTTATTATACATTTTGTTTCTTTTTTTTTTCTCCTCTCTTTCTGCTCTCATGGAAAGCTTTGTTAAAGATTAATAGTCTTCCCCTATAATAGCAAGAAAAACAATTTTGTGAACACCCTGGCTAATGTCTTCTTATCTAATATTCTGGATATATCTAATATTTAATGATACATTTATATTTACTTACATTAATATTTTTATTTAAAGTTTAGGCCACACTTATAAGCATATGCTATGAATACAGATTGATAAACATGATGATCAAAACTATTTTGTAATGTTCTCTTTAAACCATTTTTACCAGTAGAAATAATAGAAGAATATATAAGATAGAATAACAGAATAACAGAAGAGTAAAACAATACTTTTATGACATTGCAGTGATAACCTGTATAGTTTAATTTGGAATATGTAATTTGATATTAGTTAGACATTTCAAATTTGACTGTAGGGGATTTAGGCCATTTCCTTTCATATATATATATAAAATTCTTGCCTCCAGACAGTTGCAGGTAATTATTCATTAAGTTTATTGAATAATAGTTTTGTGTGAAAATCATCCTGAAAATCGTGCTAAGTTCCCTTTTTTTTTAAATTGCGACCGAGCATTGCATCGTTTTTTCCCTCAAATAAGCGTGAGAAGGTCATGCCTAGAAGGGAACCCTAGATTTGTAAAAACCCTCGCGAGATTTGTAAGCGTCGTTTATTTGTTTGTACCATAGACTGTATATAGAAGTATATATACAGTCTATGGTTTGTACACTGTTGTTCAAACCAATCATGTTTTATAAAATTAAAGTGCTGTGGTTAACATCTGCTTAGGGTCGAGGACAAAAACACCTGGTCAGGGTTTGGTTTAATGTAATCTTACTCTCGCGAGATCTTTTCGTGACTTCGCTCTGAGGTTGCCCTCTAAAGACAGCCGCACGAGAACTCGTTATTTCAAGCTAACTCGCTAAAGAAAAGCTTTTTTTATCGTAAGTTATGCGCATTTTTTACGTAAGATATCACCTCTTGGCTCCTGTTTTAGCAGATGCCGTCGCTCCTCTTCATAAATGACAACCAGCCACAGTCTTAATTTTAGAAGAAGCTGCCATGCTAACTTTTCCAGTGTCACTGTGCTAACGTTAGCCTAGCGCCGTAAGCTAGCAGTTAACGACCTCTGCTGCCATGACAACCGAGCGGCAGCACCGCGCGGCTCGTTGGCGTTAGCTCAGGTTAGTTTTTCTTTTTTCTTTGTGAATGCTGGCAGCTGATAAAAACCATATGCCGGTTTTTGTATTTGTCAGATGACCGATACTTCTTCGCTTCTGGAGAATATCAACGAGGACGTGTTGGAGCTGAACAAGAGTCTGGAAAGACTGATAGAAGACGTTGAGAACATGTCAGGTGTGTGTGAAGTGTAGTCAGGGTTTATTTGTTCCAACAGTATTTTGCCTGACGTAATCAATCCATCAGATAATTGATCTTCATTTGTCGTGTCCACCTGTAGTGAAGCTGACCTGGATGGCTTATGACATGGTGGCAGTTCGCACCAGTCCCGAGCTGGGGGCCTCTCTGCTGAAACTGGAAGAAGCTCATCAGAGATGCAGAGCTGCTGTCTGTGGGACCAAAGACAGGAGCCAGAGATGGACAGATGTCCTGGTCCTGCTGCCACAGCTCTCTGACTCAGATATGATGTAGTTATCAGAGTTTCCAGTTCACGAGATTGCTGCATAATGTTCACGTTAATATGGCTGTTGCTACAGAACTGTTTTTGTTAAGGGGATGCAGGTATTTGGACCAGTTTCCGCTCTTGTCGCGTGTAAAAAGGATGTTTCATTCAGTAATGGACGGCTCTTTGGTTGCTGTAATTTGATGCATGCATGACTTGCAACTTTTGTTTGTTGTGTAGGTGGTAAAATGTATGTTTAGTTCCTTAAATTGCATAATAAAAAAGTTAAATGAGAATGTGGTCTGTCTGGTTTTTTTTATTGTTTTACGCAGGCACAAAAAACAATGGTGATCTATTGAGTGGCTGGTTAAATTTGACAAAACAGTTGGCCGATGGACAAAACAGTTGATTTTGCATCCTGGTCGAAATGTTACTCACACATTCAGAACTGCACTTTTTAAAGATCGGTTTATGGAATATAATTGTTATTGACAGCGCCTTGTTTGTTCTTGTGCAATTAGTTTCCAGATGGAGAACATTGAGAGAGGCACAGAACAAGCTACCACAACTGCCTGCGTTGATCTGGAAAACATACTGAAAGGGCTGGACTCCTTGTCTAACTGCGTGGATCAACTGGCACGTAAGTGTGACTGTTGATCCTCATCCACTCCCTCCGCACCTCAAAAATGTCAGTAGGCATCAATTATGCCAGTAAGATGAAGTTGATGATCGATTTGCAAATATGCAAAGCGCTTGATGCAACTGTTATACTAGATCTGAAACGTGATAGCCAAAAGTGGATTACAGAACACCAACTGCTGCACAACTTAGCCTTGCTTGTAGATGTCAGCAGTGCAGAGGTACATGATGCTACATGATGTCTGTCAGATCGAAGATATGAGTAACGGAAGGATTTCACACATGGTTGTCCGTCAGACCATTTGATGTGAGGTATGATGTTGCAACTTTTTTTTGCCAGGGGGGACAGTTGTGGGAAAAGAGGCTGTCATATCTGCTCACTGTGTTGTCTTACTAGATTACAGCTGTCTCCTTACTTTTAATAGCTCAAAGCCTAGACACCAATATCACACTTTATTACATATGTAACATAAGTGTGTAAGGATCTGTGATACTTTTCCACTTGATGCTGTGCCCCCACTGTGAACCTACTATACCATTTTGCACTGACAAGAAATGATAAATGACATGAACAGATGTCAAACTGTGATGTTAGAGAGTTCCTAGAGGTTGAAAACCTACTAAAAGCAAAGAGAGACTACTAAAAAAGTAATTGTGCATTGCATTGTGGAACAATATTATCCATCAACACCACACTTAAAAATCAAGTTAATTAAGATTGTATGATTTCATTTTTCAGAGTGAATTAACAACATGCTCAAAGTGTTCAAATGAATTTACAGTTTTAGTGTATTAGAGGTATCACAATTCTTCAAGTCTAAGATTCCATTTGACTTGATAATAATGTCACAATTCAATTTGATTTTTCAATTTAAAAATATTTTTGAACACTGACAGCTGTGCAGTTGCTAGACTTGATTCGAAGTCTTGATTTGTAAATTTGTTTTCCAGGTTTGAAAAGTGCTTTGATTTTGGATAAAAAGCTTGAAGCTGCTTGAAATAGTAACTGCATCACTTTCATACTGAATTGCTTCCTGACTCAGTAGTTTGCTATTTAGGAAAAGAAATAAAATAAGTCAGATATTGGCTCAGCCAGGTTGTATGGGATGACGAGTCTACTTGCAGACAGGTGACACATTGTGAAACATGAAAATTTGTTGTTTTCTTTTAATTTGTCATTCTTCTGTAGATTGCTATCCCAAAACATTATTTTTGGTTGTTTATTGAACAGTAATTTCTAATAAAATTTGAAAAAGCAGTGAAATAATCATTTTGAATATGACATAATGTATATCAAAGTTGTAATAAAGCATAGCAGTAAGGTGCTAGAAAAGCATAACAATTACCTTGAAAATGCCTGTTTAAATGCTTGAATTTGACTTTGGAAAAAGAGTAGGAACCCTGAGATCAACAGATTATTGGTTTTATGCCCTGCAGCTGTCATTTCCATTCTTCCTCTTTAAAAAGTCTGTATGGTATCAAGTGTGATATAGTGGCCAGTCAGCTACTCTGTGTTGTCTTTGAGGTGCTGTTTATTTTTTCTGACACGAGCTGGATGCCGTAAGTAGACGGGCCTTGATTGCTTTTTGATTTTTGATTGATATTTGCTTTAATATTGAAATTGTGATGCCCCCTATGGTGTAATATACATCTGTTCTTTGTGTCAGTTACACACTGAGTACAAGCAATGCTGTGTAATAAGAGGACAAAAGAGAAGAGGAATGCATAAGCTATCGTTTCCTGTTACTGTCAACCTTGATGTGAAACCTTATATATTCTGAGACTTTTGGACGTCTTATAACTGTTTTAACCCGAGGCCGTTGCTAAACAAAGTATTTGTTTTCTGCCTGCAGTGCAAACCCAGCTGAGGCAGTGTGATCTGATCGTTTGTGTTGGCCGCCCTGACAAGTTGCCGCTTTTGAAAGTCCAAGAGGCACTGAAGCAGCAGCCGCAGCCCCCCAGCCTGACCTGACACTGCAGCGTGAAGAACAGAGGTAATGCTGTGCGTCTGGGAAACATAGTTTAATAAAATATACATGCATTCAGCCACATAAAACTCATTCCTTTTCTCTCATCCTGTTTATTAAATACACAAGATACCAAAGCGAGGAATTACGTAACAATGACCTTTTGTGATAGTGAAAATTGTGACATTTGTTTGGATGTTCCTAAAAGGCTTCTGAACAAGCCTCACGAATGCATGCACACAAATTAGCATACAGAAACACAGAGACAGACGCAAACGCCCACATTAAGCTCGGTGTCGGTGCTGGTCAGAGTCCCGCAGGGTGCAGCAGGCAGCACTGGCTCGGCGCTTCAGAGCTCCGGTCTGTGGCATCAATGAGCAGCAGCGGGGTGTGTGTGTGATGGGTAATCATCTCCTTCACCCCAGGGAAACTCTACAGCACAGCAGCACACACAAAAAAAAAGATGACAGGGACCTAATGACGCAGCACAGCACAAGTCAGCATCAAACACTCCCCGAGGCGTGCCGCAAGATGTGAACTTTTCAGTTTACTTTGAGTGAGCACGCTGATGATATTTTCCTTTCATTTTAACATGGCAGATAATCGTATCATCATTTTCAATTTACCTTTGTGGTGTTAAGGCCAGTGCCCAGGGAGTAGGAGTTGCCTTGGTTACGGATCTTAATGTTGTAAACCTTGCCTTGTTTCAGCAGCATCAGAGTGTAGGGGTGCTCACCAGAGCTCTTTGAGCTGTCCCTAACCACAAATGTCCCATCCTAAAGACACAAATGAGGACAAATCCCACACACACACACACACACAGATGTTCAGTTAGTTTAAAATGGTACTGCAAAAAAGATCCTATGAATCTTCAGCTGCATGTTTGGGCTGTACAATTTAAACAGAACAGCATTATAATAAAGTAGTGTAGTGCTGCAGATATGCCCTGAACTACAAATCCTGTTCTCCAGATGTAAGAAAATATTTGTTTGGTACAGACCCCAACAAATGTCACATCATCACAGGGCTCAACAATAGGGGACCTAAGATTGCCCACTCGTAATTCATTTGTCCGACTGGGCAAGTGGTAAAAAAAAAACAATTAAACTATTTTGATAAATGATGAATGATTTATGGTTATAGTCATTTGTAATACAAAAATGCTGTTTTCAGCCTCCCTAGGATGATTTACTGTTTTCTCTGTGTGTTATCATATTAAACTGAATAGCTTTTGGTTTTGGACCAACAAAACAAGGCATTTAATAACATCACCTTGAACCTGAAGACATTTTATAGACATTTTAGCCCTAGATTAAACATGACAATTAACTTTAGTCTTTGTTGTTATTTGATAACCCCTCATAAATAAAACAATTTGTACAGGGGCAAGTAAAATTTGACTTCAAATAAGTAGATTTCTGACCCACTTACCCAGCTGAAACAAATATTAATTCTGAACCCTGCATCATCAGTTTTGTCAAGTTAAATTAAAAATTATATTGCAAAAATGATTATATAGTATAGTGAGTATATATACAGTATGTTTATATATGTATGCTGGAAAAAAGCTTGAAAAGTGCTTGAATTTGACTTGGGAAAAGGAGTAGAAACCCTGTACCATTGTGCAGCCCTACTGCATGTTTGTATATATTGTTGTGTGTCTTTGTTTCAGGAAAAAAAAAAAAGATATGCGAGACTGTGAGAGGCAGCGCCTGACCTGGTTCACCTCTCTGAGAGCAGCTTCAGCTTGATGTCTGGTCATGTTTCCTGCATACCAACTAGGATCCAAACCCTGGACGCACCAGAATAAAACTGTCATAGTAAGGACTAAATAAACACTTTCTCCTCATTTCTCTTTTTGCAATGATAAAGATGTGTTGTGTTCTTTTTACAACATCGCCATCTGCTGTTTGCCCTCTGAAAGTACTCATAAATGTGTAATCGCACAGAAAAGCATATCCTTAACACCCAGGGTTACTGCAGGTCCCTAGAAAGTTTTAAAAAGTCTAAAGTCTAGTAATCTGAATTTTAGGCCTTAAAATGGCTTAAATTCTAAATCACAGGTCTTAAAATGGTTGATTTTTGTGCTTCAGTCTCACTTTTAAATGTTTTGTGGGGGAAATTAGTTTTGATCTCACTGTAACAAGTACAGAACAAAACCAACATTGAACTAATAAATACTAATGCAAACACAACAATGCTTTTTGTCAGTAGAGATGTAAAATGGTTCTGAAATTGGATTTTAAACGGTCTTAAAAAGGTCTCAAAAATTCTCAGATTCTCAAATTTAAGTTGCTGATACCTGCAGAAACCCTGAATATTATATTTGTTCACAGTACCCATCGAAATTATGACTATTCTACATTTGATTCTCACCTCTGTTGGCCCTGGTGTTAAATTGTTAGCCACAGCGGGTTGTGTTGGCACTGGAGGAGCAGGACCGTGTTTACTTAGTCTGGGGAGGGGGGCATTAAGTGGAACATTTCAAAAATTAATAATTGCATTACCCTGTAGGCTTGCTATAATCATAAATTGTTGAGAGTTGCTTACCTGTTGAACACATTTCTAGGCCTAGGAGGTTTGGGTTGAGGGACCTTGCTGGCGGATGAGACAGGAGCCTTGACAGCGCTGCCCTCTTGTGGACATGACGGATAGTGTCAAATAGAAATTTGTATTAATGTGACAAGATTACAACACTTTGTTGTTCAACCGTTACAACCACTCCAGACACTACATAATAAGCAGAACATACTTGTTGTCAAGTCTTTCTGGGGTGGGCCAGGTGGTCCAGGCTTCTTGCTCCTGTCAACAGGCAGATTGGGTGGGCTGGCTGACGTTAGGAGAAGAAAACATTAGATCAGAGGCTTCTTCAACTTTTTTCACTAATGTGCCCTTTGAAATATTTTTCCTACCAAGTAAAACCCAACCAGTGCAAAAATTTCTGGTAGAAAAGAAGCCTACATAAAGAGGTACAGGCCTAATACGGCACTGTGTCCATCGGTGTCAGCTTGTTGAGGTAAATCCCATGAAAACATATTCTTTCTGTTTGTTTGATTTCATTTGCTTTTTCGCATCTTCCTCATGTTTTCAGCTGTATTCCTGCTACATTTAAACCATCAATCAATTTTCTAATCATTACTGGGACTGACTTCTCGCTCATAGTGAATGAAACTGTTTTGTTGCTTTCTTCTCTTGTAAGGTTTCACGACAGTTAATGATCGCATTGAAAATAGGAATATTAAATATAAGATGTGGTGAGATCAATCATGCATTTACATTTGTTATTGAACTTATTAGAATATAATTTTTAGGATTTATTTTTTATTTGCATGATTGATATTATTTAAATTAACAATTAACAATTAACCCATGGTGCAACGGAGTAAACATAAATCTAAATCTGTACATTATAGATACTGTATCCCTTTTGTATCCCCCTTTGAGAAACACTAGTTTAGATCATCAGCATTATAATCAATAAATCAGCTGATTGTGGTGTTAATTGTGCTGTCACCTGGTGCTTTATAAGGTCTCGGAAGGGCATGGTTCATTCTTGGCTGAACAGGATGTGGAGGTTTTGAGGACCTCTCAGCAGGGGGAGGATCAGGAACAGGACCTACACACATACACACACACACGCTTTTTTAAAGTACGGCCTGCAGGACACGTGAACACAAGTTCTGTTTCAAAGTGTATCAAATGAAAAAGCAGCAGGTACGCTGATACTTTTTCTCGACTGGCTTCTGTCTGTCACCTCTGTAGTGACCGCCCTGAAGTTGAGCCCCTCTCGGGGGTCGAGGTGGCCTCGTTCGGTCCGCAGAGGAAGGCGGCCCGTTTTCTTCTTCATTGGTCTCGTCACTGTCTTGTTGCTCATCTGTTTGTGGCTCAGTCACAGCACAGATGTAGCTGTCTCACCTTCCTCCTCGTCTTGTGGACCCTCATAGTCACTATCATTGTCCTGACCACAAAACACACATTAATATAAGTAGTGAGTGGGGCTCAGGTTACAAAAATACACTTCTGTCTTATGCTATATACTAATTTACATTGCCACTTACTTTTAATAATTTACTTTGACCCTGAAGTCTGGGGCCAATTTATAAAAGCGTAACTTGAAGCTTTTACTTACGAACTCATCTGAGTTCCAGACTTCTTCCTCCTGTACAAATACTGTAGGAAAATAAACCATAAACAGAATAATATCAGGCCTGAGGAAAGATGGTTATGAGATATCAGTGTCACATTTAACACAAATGTTCTTTACCTTGGTTTGGATACTTCTGTGCCTTTGGTCTGCATAAAAAATAAGTATGAACATTATGCATTGTTAAGTTACAGTGAAACATTCAGTAGAAGCTGTAAAATAAAATCTGTTTTCTTACTTAAGACCAAAGGGCCTCTTCTGCTCCCCCTTGTTGATATCTCTTTGGATCTTTGTAATTATTCTAAAAAGATACAAGACCAAAATGTTAGCAAAATATTGTACATAAGTTCGGTATTGCAGTATTACTCTGCACAGCTACTTGTAATTGTGGCTCAAACTTCCATTAGCTGCTACAGTCTAATGCAGGTTATATCACGTCAGAGAATAAGATTAAACCTCTTCTGTCTTCTCACGCATACGTGCCACAATGAACCTTTATTAAGCCTTAATGCAGTGGTTCCCAACCTTTTTTTCCTCTGAGCCCCTCCTATTTGTATCTAACAAAAGCCGAGCCCCCCCAGCCTGCACACAGGTGCTCATACACTAAAAGAATAAGTTATTCATTCCAAATTTATATTTCTTCATATTGTTTATGTGGTTCCTGTCTTTTACATTTCATCCAGTTTAATTTGTTCATATTTTTAAAATATTTTCCTCTTGTATATATATGCCTTGTTTACTCATTATTTATTGTCTATATTTATTTATGCTTTTTTTCTATTTTTGCTGCTTCTTATCCTATTCAAAATCAACATCAATTACATTGTTTCTATTGTTTCTGTTCTTGGAACCTTTAACTTTGGTAAATGTCTTTTTGTAATATAAGCTTTTCATTTTTTCTTTTAACAACCCAACAGAAGAACTTATACACACTCATCATTACCAAGAAGAATAATGATTCATAATCTCAGAGTTGTGGCCTACAAAGTAGCTGATTACTTTTAATTGAGAACAAAGAAATTTATTTTTTTAAATAGAGTTTTATACAAACTTTTGTATAAATTGTGATTTTAGTTAATGTGCAAATCTGATTTTGATGACCTCAGAGAATACAAAGTCTTTGGGGTCCCCCCCTAAGTGGGGCCCGGACCCCAGGTTGGGAACCAATGCCTTAATAGATATCGGCTGATGGATTGTTTATAAATATTTTGGTTGGAAAACTGTTTGGCGTAGAATGAAATAGATATTTTCAGTCAGACTCACGAGATGTAAAGGCTGGGGAAGACTTGAAGGTCACACTCAGTCATTTTCTGGATGGTGCAGATTTTAATATTAGTTAAAAAATAGAAAATCAGTCGCTCAGAGTTTCAGCACAGTAAATACTTCTGACACATTGTCACTTACCATGAACTGTGCACCAGTTATACTGCTCTTCTTCACGACTTTGTCACAACCTGATAACTTAAGCTGAGAAGATGTCACGTGTTTTTAGAGCGGGCAAGTTAACTTTTAATGTATGTTTAGAGTTATATAATTGTCTGAAAATAAAGTAGCTCAGTCTTGATGTTCCGTGCCTTGGATTTAGTGTTAAGAAATATACTGCATGCAAAAAGTTAGCAAAACAACGCACATCAAAATGTGATAAATACTAAGTACTGGACAGAAGTACATGTCAACAAAGTAAACATAGAGTCGCACATGAGATAAAGCTCCCATGAACATTTCTAACTGGGTAAACGTTGATCTGTTGCTTACATTATTCAGGCAATACAGTATGTGTGATATTGTATATATTGTTAATTTGTTTCATACATATTGTGTACCCTTTTAAGATAAGCAGTTTTAACACATCAGAAACTACAGTACTTGAGCCTTGCAGAAAATGTAGCGTAAAAAAGTCTTAATTTAACCTCAGGCTGCTCTTTTTGATACTCACCTTCTTCATGTAGTCGGCCAGACTCTGGGGACTCCATCCCATCACCTCCACCTTAGAGGGTAAATTGTTTAAACTCATGCTCGTCTCCTGTAAGTACAAACATCCGCTGCAAAATGGTTTTAATGACAGCAGCTTTTTGTTCAGAAGTAGAACTCACAAAACTGTTGTTCCGTCAGACCTTTAAATTAGCATACTTGCGGTGCGTCATCTTCTATTGTGTAAAAGGCCCAAGTAGGCAGTTTCAGTGGTTGCAAAGAACTTTTAATAGAACTGTAACATTAGTGCATGCACACACTGCAGACCATATCTATCTCTAAACATAGAACCTGTTTATTTCCTTTCTCACACCTGCATTTGCTACCACAGGCTTGTAGCTACGGTGGTCGTTATTTTAGTTTGTTCTCACTTGTGTGTTTGTTTTTTTGACTCAACTAAAGGATCTTAATGAGAGCTGTAGATTTCTTAAAGAATTTTAAATATGGTTCAGTCTAAATAGATTGCCCAAGTCTAATGTGGATATAGACTTATAAATGATTTTAATTAAATGCACAGATTGCTGTTGCTGCTTATAGATACTTATTTTGAGTCGTATTGTGTCATCTCATGCGTGCTTTTGATTCTAACTGATAACATTGCTGGAGGCTGTCGGATGTTTTGATCCCAGCCGCATGTCTGTCCTGTGTCGGGCCTCTCAGTATCTCACACCTTGGTGAGAGAGGAGGGCTGCAGAGAAAAGGGATGATCAATCACGCTCAGATCCCCCAGGCATGTCTGGGTGAATACATGAGTCCTCCTGGGGGGTCCTTGTGGGAGATCAGCCCCCTCCTCCTCTGTTTTCCTCCTCTGTCCTGATTGGGAAACATACCCTCCCCATGAAAGACAAGATACCGTGGCTGCTGATGAGGCCTGGAACACTTTTACAGGATAAAATATCTGATCCTCACCTTAGAAAAGACACTTTTTAGGGAAAGGGGAGTTATCAGCAGACACAGATGAAAGAACATATGTGGTCATAACACGTGCAGAGTGCAGCCAACAGCAACAACGTCATATGGGACCAATATGGAGGCAATAATGTACCCAGTGGAGGGCAGAGATAAGGGGCGGATCGGTGAGGGCTTCCAGTGGGGCGAAACCTTCATTAACACACAGCAGGACATCATGGGAAATACAGGACATCACCAGAAGCAAACAGACAAATGGGAAGGAGTGTTTTGGTGTCTGAGAGTACTGTTCCTCTGTGTGTAGTTGTACTGTCTCAGCTTTCTGTCCCCTATTGTAAGACATTTCTAGAGACCAATTTTGTCTTTGAAAAAAGGACATTTACTCATATTTTGTTCATTTATATGGAGCGTTTAAGAGTTTCTAATGCTGTTCAGGTGTTTCCTTTTATCAGTGCCAAAGAACTACTAGGGCCTGACTGATATTAGATTTTTGGGGCCAATGCCATTATTAGGGAGTATAAATTTTTTTGATATGGATAGATTGGCCAGTATTCTTTTTACAGAATATAAACACAGAATAATGAATATACATACTTTTTTTTTAACAGGACATAATGCAGATTGTTTTTATTTGTTAGCATGATAGGCAGCATTTTCTGTAAATCTGACACTTTTTCTCAATTCAGGTTTAATATATACATATATTTTGTTATATTTGTGTCTTTTTTTAATGTATAGTTACTCATAATAATTAATAATACTTGTGAAAGTTACTGTTTCAGTGCCCTGATGTAATTTTGGATAGTAAAATTTATTGTTAAACTGTAAATGATCCTGCCTCCATTATGTGTATTTGTCAGTGTTTGATAACCACTTTTGAGGACTCATTGCAAAATGTGTGTTTATGGATATATTGTATTTTCTGAATATTATATTTTTAAAGAATATCTGCCATTATATTAATACTGGATTTTTTTACTCCCTAATATCAGTATCTACATCGGCCCCAAGAGTCCCTCATCGGTCGGGCCCTACAATACAGTATGTTAAATCTTAAATAACAAGTTGGCACAAATATAAAAAAACAGATTCCATTGACTTTAATGTTACCAGATTTCTTAGGACTCTAATCTGAAGTGACACCAGTTTTGATAATATAATGATAATCCACCATGATGTAATTCCTCCCTTATCTTGTCATTTACTGGCTGCTCTGTCTGCTCTGTAAGTGAAGCAGCCTTGTTCCAATCAGCCCCCCTTTTTGTTAGACCCCCCCCCCCCCCCCCCCCCCAGGCATGGACCCCCTTATGAAGGTAATATCCACGCCATCAGTCATTTAAGTGAGACAGTGGCAGATTTATGACACGTCCAGCTGAGAGGAAGATTTTTGGAGATGCGGGGGGTAGAGGGAACAAGGAGGCAAATGAATGGCTCTTAAGATACAGATAGGCCAGTGGGCGGAGACGAGGCTCCTCTCAGACCTAATTACTTGCAAATTATAAGATTAGAAATTAACTCGCATCCGAGGAGGAATGGGAGCCCTCTGCGAAATCCTCACTGGATTTACTGTGTAATATCTGGACCTAAATGTGGCCCACTTCTGCTGAGAACAAAACAGTTAAATGGAAGTTTGGTCCGTCAACGCGTTTCCCCTCACGCGCTTTGATGTATTGATACATTTGCATTGCCTGTGGGATGTGACAGAGTCCCGGATTATCAGGCCAAATACCTAAACTCTCCTGGTGGAAATACTTCCCTAATTTGTCTTTCAAAGCTTCGCTGCTCTTTGAATGAAATCAATACACGTTGACATCAAAGTGGATCAACGCTGGATCAACACCTTGTTTAGGTGCGAACTGGACCATGTTATCCATGTAATCCTCTGTTAAGTGTATTCACTCTATTCTTATTCTAATAGACGCTTGTGTGCCCTGTTATACAACCCAATGATCCTGACATGTATTAAGTTAAAGTTACTACAAGGAGTTTGTAACTGGTTATGAAACAGTCTCAATTTATTACTGATGACTTATATGACCTAAATAAGGAAGCAAGACCATCCACGAGAAGTTTGGATACTTCTACATAATTATTCTTAATGGCTGCCACCGGGTCGGATTCTTCATATCTTGAAAATCAGATGAAATGAGCCCGTTTTTACATTTTTCCCGCAAAGTTACAGTGAGTCGCAAGTTGGCTACTTGAAATGAAGCAGGAGACAATTTTTATTTCCATAATTTTATTTTTGATGTTATATTTTGTGGTTATGGTGTTGGAAACACTGTCGCTCTTGTCCAGAAGGATCCCTAAAATCAACAAAATATTAAGGTTCCCTGTTGTAGCTTTAAGTTGAAGTACTACAAGGAGTTTTAACTGGATATGAAACACTATCACTATTACTGATGCCTCTATATGACCTACATAAGTTAACAAGACCAGCTGCAGGAAGAAGGGGTAATTCTGTAGTTATTCTCAATGTCTGAGTATCTGTCAGTTTCTCTATGGAACAAGTCTCTGTTTACATTTTCGCAGGCAGAGTTACACTGAGAACTACGTTTATGACGTTATATTTTGTGGTTATGATGGGACCAAAACAAAGTACATGAAATATAATAATGCTAAAGTTGATTGTGGTAGCCTTAAATAATTAAACGTCTGTGCTGACTGAAAAGAAACGTGACATTCAGAAGTCTTTTATTTTGAAATTTTATTTCAATTAAACAAAATATTCATAAATAGACACTCAATTATGTATACAAGTTGACATGAAAAGACACGTAAGGAATGAAAAGTGCGAACAGACATTTTAACATCTTATTTAACAGACAGAACTGCGAACAAAGCAGTTTAGCAGGTGAAACATATAGGATATATTTTATTTGGGTCCACGGTGTCTCCGTCTGAAGCTGTGCCCGTCAGCACCCTCCCTTCTGGCGCACACATGTTTGACTATCACCTGAGAGCAGTTCTCACAGTTCACCGTGCAGCACCAGTGGAATTTGCAGTTGCAGCTGCTCACCACCTCCGTGCGCTTCTCCTCCACCCTCAGGCCGCATTCATGACACAACCTGCGGCAGCTGCGTCTCTCCCAGTGCGTTAACCCCTCTCCGTGCTGCACACACTCCCGGCCCTCGGTGCCGTACAGCCCGAGGCTGGAGTTCCTTCTGCAGTAATCCGGGGAATCTTCCAGGTAGATGAGCTCCGTCGGCGCGATGCTGCCGAACGCGTCCACGATGGCGCTCCGGGAGTCCGCGCTGTTGCCGGCACGCATGCGTTTCTTGTCGATGTCCAGTTTTTGAGCCTGACTGTGCTTGATCTTCAAGTAGTTGCCGATTTCTCTGAAATCTGACAACTGGGTCCAACAGGTTTGGACGCTGCAGCTCTCAGACATGCCGTGACATCTGCAGATGCGCTTCATTGTTGCCTTCACAGCCTGTTGGAAAGCAGGGAAAGTTCAGTACTTTCGCTCATTGTGATAATATTTTGTGAAAGCACAATAGTCATTCTTACACTATTGTTGCAATGATGATAACTATGATATCTAGATATTTGGACAAACAATATCATGATGTTTGATTTTGTCCTTCTCTCCCAGCCTTTTCGTAAATGATGTGTGGCAATAACTTACCAGCCGTCCAGCCGCGTTGTTGTGCAGGTTGACAGCAGCTCTGGAGTCCTGACCTGTCTCCTGCGCGTCCACGTATTGTTTAGAAATCCTTTCCCCGAAATCCACGTTATCACTGCAGCCACCCCACAGCCAGCCACGTCCGCCTGCACACAAAATATCACATCACCTATGATCAGATCACCAACTTTAAAATCCCTAAAGAAAGGGAAAAAAGTTTTATGCGCACAACAGACCACAAGATAAAGGATAATATTCTAAATAATAGTCTATATGTCTTTTTTTTTCTGGGATCCTCACCGATTTTTCCATTCTTGGAGACATCACAGCCGCAGTTGTCGAGATCTCCCAGACTACAGTTCCTGGTTAGAGTGTACATGACCCCCGCTGCACTGATGGCGTGGACGAAAGAAGTCCTCTCGTGGCTGTCAGAGACAGGAAAAGAGAACCATGTTTTATATGTCATGCTCAAATAGTTATTAATTATATCACCTTAAAAATTAAAGATGAATGAATGATAAAGAAATACCACTGATAGTGCTTTTCATAATTACAAAAAAGCGTCCATCTTGGTGCATGATGTTCTGTGTTATTGTACGGAAATAATATGACCTTCTTACGCATTGACACTTTTCCTCAACATTTATGGACCCGCATACAGAACTCAATGAAATAATTGTGTTTACAATCTCAACATACCTCGTCTCAGTCCTCTGAGCTGTGTTGCGCTGTCGGGACAGTTCCATCTGTCCCATGCAAACTGGTGTTTGCACTCCTCAATCCCACCCTGTGCGCCCACCTGCACGCTCCTTGCATAGGTGAGGTAGGCCTGCGGGAGAGGCGTTTTTTAAAAGCCTGGTACACATTTTGAGACTTAAACTTGTCAAGCTAATAATACCAGCGATAAAGTATTTACCTTTGGTCCCGTCATAAGAAAGTTACTTGCAACCCTGAGAAGAAGATAAGAGAATAAAAGACTGAGGTCAAGTCGTGTTAAATCTATACACAGAGGAAAGCTACATGCAAACAGTGTAGATAGTCTCTTACCAAGCTTGTCCTGGACCAATTTTGTATAAAAGAGGGAGCAGGAGCCAAAGTAATGAATGCATCGTTTTCATCTAAACTGTCAGGCCCTCAGTAGAGATCTAGTTAGTTTGACCTGCGTGCTGCAACTTTCTCCTTTATTTGGATGAAGAACAAATGGAAGTCTTGTTCTTTGTCTCTGGTGTCCCAGAAAGCTGATTGGTTGACGCGTTCAGGAAACGCCTATATGCGCACTTCAAAGGATGGCATTAGGCGACAGTTTACCTTCTTCCCCAAGGCTCTTTGACACCAGTGCACCAATATACAAATAATCATGATTTTGCTACTAACACATCAAACTGAGGCGTTCATATTGTAGAAAAATATTTATTTTTATTTAAAATACATATAAAATATTTGACAATGTTCAGACTTCACAGAAGACAAACCCAACAAATAAGACCAACGAGCATGCATGGAGAGTTTGGCCCTTTAAAAAAAGCATAATTTGACTTATGTACAGAATCAAATCAATAAGTTAAAGTGCATTAAAAGGCTTCAGGTGATGTAACAGATCAAAATGAAATACAGAATAATGCTTATTGGTGTCCATAATGATGAATTCACTGAAAAGAGAGGAGGATATTGACTCTATTCAACAAATGTCAATCAGTGCCGGCGCGTACGCTGCCTGCGCTTCGTTTTATTATGTGGTTTTCTTCCACCGTCTTTACGCGCACAATAATATTTAGTTACAACTTGCGTGCATTTGTCACACTTGACTGTGCAGCACCAGTGAAACTTGCAGTTGCAGCTGCTAACAACCTCAATGCGCTTCTCCACCACTCTGAGGCCGCACTCATAGCACAGCCTGCGGCAGCTCTTCCTCTCCCACTGGGACATGTTCTTTCCACCCTTCAGACACTCCCGCCCCTCCGTGCCGTGATATCCCAGGCTGTGGTTCTTGACGCAGTAATCCGGGGAATCCTCAAGGTAAATGAGCTCCGTCCGAGCGATGCTCCGGAGCGTGTGGCCGATGGCTGCTCTGTTGTCCGCGCTGTTCCCGGCCCTCGCAGGCTTCTTGTCCACCTCCAGCTTCTTTGCGTGTTCGTGCTTCAGCTTCAGGTAGTTGCCCACCTCTCTGAAGTCGGCCAGCTGCATCCAGCAAGTCTGGATGCTGCAGCTCCCAGACACCCCGTGACACTTACAGGCTCTTCTCATGGTAGCTTTGATTGCCTGCCAAGAGAGTTGGAAATTTAATCATCAAACCTGCACAACTTTATTCTTACTGGATTTGGACACGTGTGTAAAGACATGAAACCACAACTTTTCCGTCCCTGACCTGAGTTATTCATAAAAACCTGCATTTGAGGACATGGCTCATAAAAAGTGATTAAAAACTTTGAGTAATGGTAAAATCATGTCTTACCAGTCTGCCTGCCTCGTTGTTATGCAGGTTCATTGCTGCGCGTGAATCATGTCCATCCTCGAGCGCGTCCACAAACTGTTTGGAGATCTTCTCTCCAAACGCCACATTATCACTACAGCCGCCCCAGATCCACCCTCTGCCACCTGCGGAATAAAAATGCAAATTATTATTAAATTCTAGGAATAAAGGATCAATTTCACCTAATTTAGTCTAATTCTAAGTAGGCCACAAATAGAATAGAAATGTACCTGTCTGTCCAATTCTGGAATCATCGCAGCCGCAGTTGTCAAAGTCTCCCATACTGCAGTTCTTGGTGAGCGTGTACATCACTCCGGCTGCGCTGATGGCGTGGACAAAAGACGTCTCCCGTGTAGCTACAAAGGGTGGCAAAGAAATCAAAAGACAATGTTATACTTTGCTGTCCAGTTTGGCACCGTAAATGTGCAGCGGCAGCGCTCAAATACTGTGCGTAAAAGGCGCGTAAACCGTGCGTAAAATCAGTGCTAGAGAGTAATAGGGTAGCAATTTTCGGGCACTCTGTTTATGCGGTTCCAGTTTATGGTTATGATTGTGTCCATTCTTTATGGGGGCTGAACCTACAGCAGTGGCTTTCAAACTGTGGGTCCGTGGACCAACAATTAGATTTAAGATTAACAATGGAGATGTTATTGTCTTCATACCAAAAAATAAAAAGACAGGATTCCATAAGACAAAATCCTCTCAAAACTGAGTTCGTGGTTTATTGTGCATCTGTTGTGGGTGGTCACTGAGGTGAAAAAATTTTGGGAAACCCTGACCTGCAGCATCCTCTTTGCGTTGAAGGATCAACTTTGCGCAAGAGTGCATAACCAAAGCTGTCTGGAATTGAACCCATCACCACACCACCCTACTGCTGCATGTCGTGGATATGATAGAAATAGAGAAATAATTTCATACCACTTCTTAGGCCGTTGTGGTGTGGATAATTGGAGCGTGTTCTCTGGGCAGTTCCACTTCTCCAACGCAAACTGGTGTTTACACTCTTGTATTCCACTCTGTGCGCCAATTTGTACGCTGCCGGCATAGGTCAGAAAAGCCTTGAGAGGGAAAAAAGGCAATGTTAGTCGTTATTACATATAACCAACAGGGAAAAAATCATAAATTAATGACAAAATCAGCTAATCTGTTCAATTTGGAGAGGTTTTACGCACAATATGTGCCTAGATAAATAAAAATATATTCACCTTAGGTCCAGTCATGAGGAAATTATTCACTGTCCTGTTGAAAGAAAACAAAACAGACGCGTTAATTCCATGTCACTGTGTGCCACCAGCCAACATACATCACACAGCAGTATTTTTGAATTATTCTTCTACAAGTAAGCGACATACCAAGCTGATGCAAACTGAACATGACAGCACATGGACAGAACCATGACTGTAAGCAGATCCAAAGGTCCCATAGCAGCAGCTGTATTCCAAACTGGAGGCCTGTTTGTCTGTTCCTATCCCAGATGTGAATGCCAAAGAGAGAAGAAGGCAACTGAGGTTGTTGACCTGACTCCACGCGATGATATTTATATGGTCTTGCCCCTTTGATTGACAGATTTGTCCCGCAGGTAACGGTTCACTGTGAAAATGCGCCAACGACGACATTGATTGCCGCGTCCTATAGACAAATAGGAGCCGTCGGTGCATAAGTGCACTTCAAAGACGTGACGCAGACGGTTAAACAGCCCCTCATTCATTCATTCATTCACTCATTCATTCACCTGTCGTTCCCAGGCTCTAATCCTTACACACATTTCCCACGAATTTAGGCATATCCAGCCAATTAAATCCATATATATCGTCCCATATGGACATTATACGTTATAATGTGTTAAATGAAACTATATTAATCGTTTAATTTCAGGCTTATAAAGAGATAAGTGAAGTTGAGGATATTAAAAATGATGCCAAGTAACAAATATGCGGACATTATTATGCGTAAAACTGAGCAATTAACACATAATATTATATTGATAAAGGAATATTATAGTGATTTATTGTTAGGGGGTTTAAAGAGGCCACAAACTTTAACAAAACAGCACAACTTCACCAAAAGACATGAAATAGGGTTCCTAATTCTTAAAGCTACAACAAAAAAAAATCATATTTTGCTAATTTTAGAGGCCCTTTTGGGCACAAGTTCCACTGTAATAATAATCTAAATAAATATCTTTCCCTAATTAGGTGGCCAGTATTACTCACTGTAATGTGGATGGTTTCGTGTGTCAGTGTAGGTAATACAGATGCATCAGTAATCAATTGAGACTGTTTCATAGCCGGTTAAAACTCCTTGCAGTAACTTTAAATTACATAAAGAATACCATCGTGAGGCATCATGTGTAGCTGGAAACGTTTGGGAAATGGCACCAGTGTCCCAGTGGGAAAGACAGTGACTACAAAGCCATAAAGCCCTTCAGGAGCTGATGGTACATAGTCATGTAAATACTACCTCACACATCTGCGACATTGGCATCTTCGTGATAATAGGATAATAGATGTTTCCCTGGGAAACAACGCGGTGTGAAAACAGTCTGGAATTTACAAGTACAAGAGTATAAACACTTAAGAACTTTAATGTTTTAAACTTTAAAATGTTCATTTTTAGTCTGTGCACGGTTTTGGTTTGTAGACTTTTCAACTCAACTCAGTAGATTAATATTGATCATTCATTACTGAAATCTGGGATGATCCATCACATTTAACTCTGCTGATCATCCTCCTTGATTTAGCCTCCATAATCACTGCGATCATCAGCAGTCATCATCACTGCTGGTTTCTGTCATTACTACATGCTCGTACTGTGATTTGATGCGAGAGAAGTTACCAAGTTAGTGATTAACATTACAGTTTTTTTAATTACACTTGTCAAATCCCCTATAAGCCACTCAAGATCCCTTAAAACAACAATTCACTCAGCGCGGAGGACAATAGGCGGACGGCAGGGCGAGGTCCTCCACACAACGGCGGAGAGGTGTAGGTGAGGATAATCCCCACTAATTAGATATCGTCCACATTCATGCTGCAATATGACTGAAACCTGGAGCCCCTCAACACCTGGCTGGGAAATAATACAGAGCGATTAAAAAATCAATCTGTGAGGCTTCATATTATGTCCTTGACCGATGGCTCCTTTAACGAATTTAATGGGTTAATAACCTGCAAACAATAGTTATCTATCCATCTGGGCGTGTTTAAGCATGGGTGCTACAAGTCTCATAAACATCGAAACTGTCGAGGACAAATCACGTGGATTAAGTGTCATTTAAATAAATATATTTAATTTATTATTTCTTCTGATTAATTAATCAGAAGTTTGTTGGTGTTCAGATGTCATTACCATAATTAATACAATGTTAATACTTAAATAAATTATAATTAATACTAAAAGGGCGGTGATAATTACTTAAGTGTTCCTTACTTATTATGGATTTTATTAAATTTATTTTTTTGTGAGTTTTGGTGATGTGTATTCCAGCTCAACCTCACAACTCGCAGAGGAAGCGGGTCAGGACCTTTTGAATTACACGATGCTTAAAATAACATGCAGTACAAAAAAAAAAAAAAAGCGCGTTAATTAAATTGTTCTAACAGACATTTCAGACACATTAGGTCGACCACGGTTGATTTATGGCAGAGTGAAGGTGAGAGAAATAGAGCAATAAAGGCTCAGGAGGTGACAGGCTTGACAGGCCGGGGGAGGGTGACAGGACTGCTGACGCCAGAGAGACATCAGGCAGTCAGTCAGTCAGTCAGGCAGTCAGTCAGGCAGGCGGAGATTTTGGGCTGTAAATGACTAACATAGTTGTGGAATTAAAGAATCCTGCAATAAATACATAATAGGCGACATAAAGAAGTTATCTCACCATTAATGTGGAAATGTTCAGTTAAAAAAAATCATATAAATATAGTGAGATAATTTAAGACACTATAACCCAAATTCTATTTCAGCATTTTCAATTGTATAAAATGACTTTTATTTAAAATGCCCCTCAGTGAAACGTTTTCTTTATTTTCTTCGTGGTATTTTTACAGTGTTGCTTTTGAGTAATTTTTTTAAAACCACTTTTCATGACAGTCACCAATCCCCCCCCCCCCCCCCCCCCCCCCCCTTCGCCTTTCAGCCAATCACATTCCTCCAGCCTCTAGCACCCCCAGCAACTGTCAGCTAGCTCCTGTTAGCTGCAGCAACAAAAGAGAAACACAGGCAGCACTGTCTCTGTGTCCTGTTGGTGTGACTTGAAATCATGGCATTGATGTTGCTGTTAATATTTGCCTGATTATGAGAGGCTGGGCTGCAGCTAATGATGTGTTCCATCACCCATTAATCTGCTGATTATTTTCTACATTATTATTGTTTCAGTTAATCGTTAGCGTACAACAGTCATTAAACCGGTGAGAAATGCCCATCACAGTTTCCCAGAGCTCAAGATAAGGTCTTCAGATTCCTTATTTTGTCCCCCAAAAAACCCTCTAAAACCTAAGAAAAATGTAGTAAATACTCCTATATCTGAGAAGATAAAACCATCAACACTTCTGTGATTTTTAAAATGTATTCATTTTTAATTTTGCCTTAAAATGGTGCACAGTAAACAGGGCTTCTCAAAGCCTGGATTGAGGTACAAACACAAACAGAATGGCATGTCAATTTGAATCAAGCTCATTCATACCTCATGTTACACTAAGTACAATACAAAGTGTAACAGTTTCTATTTTGCACTATATTCTGCTGATCAATAAACTGGTAGTGGCATTGAATAGTGTAGCTGCTTGGAGTTTATTCACAGTCAACCCTGTGCCCAGATTAATGTGGGTTTAATGTGGCTCACTGAAATCATTACCAATGCAACGTTAACTGCTGGAATACTGTGTGTTACACTGGAGACTAAATCACCCTTTCTCCCACTAGGCTCTGATGAATTTCAACTGTCTTGAACTTGTTGTTTAAAAGTTATACGTGAATTGATTAAATGTTATTTTGATATCGCCAATTGTTCCAGACTTCTGATCTTGAATTAAAGATGCAGACCTTTGAGTAAGAAGTCTGAGAAGCCCTGGATTATCAGAATTGTTGCCTTCAGAATTGCTCTGTCTGCATTCTGTCGGTTCAGCTCTAATGCCAAGCTATCTGGAAATATTAGCAGGCTAGCTGCCTTGTTGAGTCAATTAAAAGGGAGCATGAAACAAGTCAGAATAAGAAACTGAGTTTGAATAAGTTATTCTTGTATTGTTTTATTTTGTAGTTAATTTATTGTTTGTTTGTTTAGTTTTTGTAAGTGGTAGTTATATAGTTATATGGTTGCATGTTTAATAGTAGCCACTCGAGTACTTATTCATTGTCATCATTATTGTATGAAAATGTTTGTTGCAGATCTTATTCTTAAATGATTGTCTCAGTAAAGTGCACTAAAATATGTTAGTGCATTGAGCTCTGTCTGCATCTTAAAAAAACTTTAAGTGATGCAGTAATTTTCAAATTCCATCAACAAAGAGACTCTGGTTTTGAGTATAAACTCACATATGAGGTGTGAATCACATAATTGTATCCTGCAACACTTTATACCAGGAGTCTTCAATGTTTTTCAGGCCTGATAGTGAGACGGAGCAGAGACAACTTACTACATATTTTGCAGTGAATATTTGCAGGTTTCCTCTTGTTTGTGTGTTCCCATAGCTGCTTAGTCAGCAGCAGCTGTAGAATGGCTAATGTTCGCTGCATAAGCTTCACCCTCTGCACTTTTGCCAGAAGTTTTTGAATGGATACACAGTTCGATAACCGATAATTAATTGTTTCTCATGGGTAACCAGTATTTTTTGTATTTTAAAAAGAAGTTCATACGACCTGTAGTTAATACATAGCTGAGGGTAAGAAAGGCTCAAATGCAGTGAGCAAAGATGGATGATGTAATGGTCCATAGTTTTGACCGAACCAAATCTAACTGAGATCACTATTAGAACAAAAATAAAGAACAGTTCTGACTCTTCAGATGTTCTTTAAAATACATAAAAAACCTTCACAAATACACTTTAGCTTTATAGAAAATTCTGAGATGCTTTGACATAACTGATATTTATCATTAGCCAATATATTTATTCTAACATCTATTAATATTATTGGCTGATAATTTATTGGCCCCAATATTTATCGTGTATCCCTTGAGGTGGAGGGTACAAGGATTCATGAGTAGCCTTTTGTCAATGTTGTGTAAGTTAAATGTTTTTTTGTTTTGTTTTGTTTTGTTTTTTTTTAACTAATAGGCTTATTTATCTTTGCTAGTAATATGTTGGATTCATGTTAAAGTGTATTTTCAGACATATTAATTTGGCGGCCCTTGCAGTGCCTCTGAGGACCCCCTAAAAGTTGCGGACCCCCTGTTGAAAACCCAGGCTTTATACTGTACAGGCCAGTTGCAAGCAGTCTGAACACATTTTTTTTAATTGTGTATTTATTCCATGGCCGTGCATGATCAGTCCATGCCTCATGAGTTTATGTATTAGCACATCGACATAAAGGAGACAGCAATATGCACAGGTCTCACTGGTTCCACGTCTTCATATTTATTTCATAAAGAAAAGTAAAAAGTTGATTAAGAAAACATCCCACATGATTAGAATCCGATTGCTCCCATGTCTGCAGACACAACCCCCCCCTCCCACGTTCCCGTAGCCTGGATGCCTGCCTCTCTCTCTGCATGTGCTACATCACTACACCACTCCCCAGTTTGGCAATATTGGAGACATGTTAGCTAGCTATAGGCTAACAGTGCAAGACAGGCACCCAGGCTAAAGTTTTTTCCACCCGAGTGGTAAGAGAGCTCCCATGTGAGGGTGCCATATACCATTACGGCACCCCAGGGAGCTCAAGAGCACCCTTATCTGAAGACAAAGTAAGAGATTGAAATACTGTGATAATCAAAAGAAAGTGCTTTTTGCTGTGGCATCTCAGCTTCTTTTCTTCATGTGCTCAGAAAAGTCAAGGCGTGGCATCGCCTTTCCTCTCTTGCTCGATAGCTGGGAAAGAAAAGAAGAGAAGAAGATAGTTTAGGTCAGCAGGCTCGTGTCTGGTGAGGAGGTTTGCTGTATATCAATGATGTGCTGATGTTGCAGCAATTTGTCTTTTTGCCGCTCTGCTTGCCGAGCGTGTCGTCTTCTGACAGCAGTGGAAGGGATGAGCGGCGACTGACAGGAAAATTGTTGCAGGGGGGCGGATGGGAGGCTTGAATATTGTTGAGAAACACATACAGTATGCTGTAGACACGAGGGACACTCACTCTCTTTGGTGGGCAGAGGGTTTTTCTCTTTTGTCTCTGTCTTCTTCAGCTTTGTCTTGTCGAAACGAGCAATCTCAGTCATGTCAGGCTTGTCAGACATTTTGGCTGCAAAAGATGAGAAAAAAAAACACCTGAGCACACGGGTTTGACCTTTCCTGTCAGCCATCATATTGATAATGCAGCATCACAGAATAGATCTTAAGATGTATTGTATAAAATAAATTCTATAGCATGACAGCAGTGATTGAAAAGTCATTACAAGAGCTGACAGAAATCCTAATGGCTTTGTCTGACATTTTAAAATAACCGACTGCACATAAAGGGAGTGGCTAGGACATGTGCAGCTCAGACACGTCCACATGGTGGCTACCTCCCACACATGCTCCTTCTTTGATATCCTTCTCTTCAAAATGCCTGTGTAGCTAGCATGTGTCTATTTTTACCCAGCTGTCTGTTATTTCCTTTGTCTTTTCTTTTCCTTCTCCGAGGCTCAGGTCTTTGTTCTCTCCCTCTGCATCCTCTCCCTCTCTTCTCCCTCCCTCTCTCCCTCTCTCTCTCTCCGCATCCACCCCTGCAGCCTCGTGGATCGAGCCTCCACAGGCTCCACTGCAGTCATATTCCTGACCCAGCCTCAGGTCTGACTAATCTGTCTTGCACAGCAGTGTGGCCCAGTCACGCCTGTTTGAACCCCTGCTCTGTCAGAGAGGCTGCTGTGGAAATGTGACAAGCCCCACCAGCCTGCAGCCAGTCATTTGCAACCCAAGCTGGTGTCAAATTATTCTCACTGGTCTGAATTTGAATGGGGCCTAATAGAAGCGGTTTGACATAGACGTGCTGGGCACGTGGCCAGAATTTTAAATATCGCAGTTTCTTGAAACGAGGTACATTTCTCGATTACCCTCAGCTGAAAATGGTGCCTACAACCATCCAGCCCTGCCCTGTCTTGGTATTAACAGCAGCCGCCATAATCTCACCTTTTTCAATTCAACCTAATTATTCAAACATTGCTCTATTGTTCTGTCATCATCGCCACCACCATCATCATCCTCAGCATTACTCTTTCACATCCTTTCACAGCTGCCATCAGCAGTCAAGCTTCTCTTCATCCAGCCACACCCCAATCCTTTGTTTGACTCCAGTAAAACAGCACCAGAAAGAGACAAACACCGACACAGAGACATCGAGAACACACAGAAGGAGAAATGGTGAGTCGTTCTTACCGGTGTTCCACACAGCAGTGGGCTAAAATCCACCGGAGGAGAGAGCAGGAGGAGGGATAGAGACACAGAGATGGAGAAGGGAGAGCGATGCGGAAGCTGAGTGAATCTGCCGGTGTGTGCACGCCTGCCTGCATCCAGGGTGTGGGTTTAAGAGGGAGGGAGGGGGAGAGAGAGAGAGAGAGAGAGGGAGAGATGGTAGAGAGAGAGTGACTGAGAGCTTGGTCAGCCTTCCTCCACGTCATCAATATTAATGTTCTCGAGGGAAAAGGCTGGAGGAAACCAACTGCTGATAGGAAACAGCTGTGCTGTTAAGATCATCTGAGATTGATTATGATAAATTATTTAGGTATGTTGTAGATTGTATTATGCAGGGTTTTTGCTGAGTAGGTCAGGGATGCACTGCATGAGATGGCAGAAAGAGGATCATAATGGTCTGTATGTGAATCTACATGTACTGCGACTGCACTCGTTGACCTCTGTAATATTCATTACATGCTGAGAGCGTGTCAGAGTTATGAGTATTTAAAATTGCACTCGTGCCATGTAATGGCGTGTTTATTTTTACACTGTGGGGACATATTTTCATTCACATATTTAGTGTGTAATGTTTATTTTTAGAGGGACAAGTATATAACCAGTATATGGATCAGTGCCACATACCACAGCTTTTATAGCCTAGGGTAGTTTGCGCTGTGTATCCTTAGATGGGCCTTTTACAGAAATGAGCAAAACTCAACAAGAAAAACTGTATAAAACAGAACAAAAAGCAAAAACAATCCATACAAACCACACAAGAGACAAAATTCAAAAAGATAATCCATACAAAACATCACAAAAAAACAAAAGTTATCAGGAAAACATACAAAACAGCCCACAAAACAACTCAACAAGAAAATCCACACAAAAGAGCACAAACCACCCAAATTATCAGGAAAATACATATAAATCAGCACAAAAAAACAACGAGGAAAATCCATAAAAAATACCACACAAAAATCAAACTCTACATGAAAAATATACACAACAGCAAAAAAAAAAAAAAAGAAAAGAAAAAAAAAAAGAAATCATAGCAAGAAAATACAAAATACTACAGGAAACAAAACTCAACAAGAAAGTATATACAAAACAGCACATAAAACAACACAATGACAACAAAATCACCACAGAGAACTCAATATAGTTATCATAAATAGTCTACGGCTGCAGTGCCCAAACCTTTCCGGCTGTGCACCCCCTTCTACATCCGACCAGAACACCTTAAAAAGCAACATAGCGTATTTATAACCATTGCCATGATAAAGGCGGCACATTCAGATACTATTAAAGATATTACAACAATCTGAATTAAATTACAGTAAAGTTACACAGGATCTGCCATGTCGAGAGCAAAGAAAATGACACATGACTCAGAAACAGATACAGAAGGCTCTCCCGCTGAAGACAGAGAGATATAGAGAGAGGCATGAGTAGGCCCAGTAAGTGAGTAGTAATAATAACAATACCAAAATGACACCATAACATCTGCATTACATTATTACTCTTGTACACCGCCTGGGCAACTGCTGTATCTGTTTGTGTTTTGTTTTGTTTTTTTACTGGGACTGTCCTTCTGCACCTCTACAATAGTCATTACATGCTGAAATAGTGTCAAAGTTATGAGTTTTTATGAAATTGAAATGAGTTTGACAGTTCATACCCATTCTTGCACTATAAAAAACCTTATTTATATATTTAAGGTCTATTTAAATAACATGAGTCAAGGCAACATGCCACAGCATTTATAGCCTAAACTAGTTTGCATGTCCTGTCCTTGCAAGGGAATTTATGAAAATGCACAAAATTCAGCAGCACAAAACAATGATACAATAAAACTGACATAAAAAAAAGTAAAAGTCGTTGACAAAAACAAAAACTATTCATGACTACATGACTGTTCCCACAACATTTGGGCTGTTTCAGTTAATAATTCGAGTCATTTTTAAAACAGTTCTCATTCTCTGATAGTAGAGACTGTGTATCTTTGAATTCTGCACTGCTGGGACAGACAAAAGGACAAGGACTTTGAAGATGTCCCCATGGGAGATGGACATTTTTTTAGACCATGGGTTCCCAAATTTTTTCAGGTCATCCCCAAAAAGAGAAATTTGGTGTCTCCCTGGGATCCAAACTTTCCACATTAGGGACAAGCCCGCAGTTCAGGGACGGAACGTCAGAATGTCAATCGCAGCTAGTGACTACTAACAGATTAATAGACATATAAAACAGACAATTGAAATGCTACATAAATAAACACATGACTAACCTTTTCACTGTCAAAAGACCACAAAAATAATACTCTTCTATTTTAATTAGGAAAATTATTTTGTGGCCCATTTTGGGTCACAACCCTAAGTTTGGGAAATGCTGTTATAGACTAGATGATAAATTAATCAAGAAAATGATCTGCAGATGTAAATGATAATAATAATCTCACAGTATATTTCTTACAGACTGTCATTATAGATCACAGGTTAAGGTTACACCCCACACCTCACCATTAGGTTTTGATTAATCATCAAGTAGCTGATAAAAAATCCAAGTTGAATTTTAGTGAAATAAAGGTCAACACCATAACATCAGCAAGTTGTTTATTTCCCCAACATTAATCATTCTCCTTCAACTTAGTTTCACACCCACACTGTAGTGGCTCTCTGTCCCACCAGGGGCTCCTCCCCACAGTTTGAGAACCACTGGTAAATAGGAATTTATATGTACTGCGGACATGTTCTATATCTCTACATTAGTCATCACATGCTGCAAGCTGTTTTTAATATTTATTTATATATGTAACACATAAGTATTTCTAGAATTAAATTGAGTATGACAGCATATACCCATTCTTACACCATATACCTCAGCATTTATAGCCCAAGATACTTTGCAATGCCCATCTTTACAAGGGCTTTTACTTATAAATATACAAAAATCTGGCATGAAAATACAGATAAAACAACATAAAATACAAAGAATCATGCAATAAAATTACCATAAAATCAATGGCAAACATGACAAAATCATTTATGACTGTTCAATTAGAGCTGCTTCAGTTATTTTAAATATTTTTTATTAAGTATCTAAAAAGGAACTTCTCAAGTTTAAATGAAAAGTTCAGTTGCAAAAACAGACACATCCTTTTTGATTTATTTCCCTAAATCATGGTTTTTTGGTGCACTTTACATACAGTATTATCAAACAAACTGGTTTTAATCATGTTGTTTTGGCAAATGAACAGAATATTTGCTGTTTTTTCTTATTTCCTTATGCTGGTAAACTGTATATCTTTAAATTTTGCACTGTTGGTCAGACAAAACTTTGAAGAAGTCACCATGGGAGATTTGGGAATTTTTTTTAAAACTATTCTCTGACATTTTAAATACTAAACAATAAATTAATGAATCAACTAAATAATCAGCAGATTGAAAATATTAAAACAATAATGAAATAATGACTAGTTGTAGTCCTACACATAAAAATGCAGTGTATTTCTTATATTAGGGCTGCAATTAACAGTTATTTTTATTGTCAGTCAATCTTGCCATCATTTTCTTGATTAACCGATTATTTTTGAATCTATAAAATGTAAGAAAATGGTGAAAAATGTCAATCAGCATTTCCCAAAGCCCAAGATGACATCATCAAATGTCTTGTTCTGCCCACAACCCAAAGATATTCAGTTTACTGTCACAGAAGAGTAAAGAAACCAGAAAATATTCACATTTAGGAAGCTGGAATCAGAGAATTTTTCTTTAAAAAAAAAAAAAAAAAATTACTCAATTTGATTAATCAGAGCAGCTCTATACACTCATTTACTTATTTTCCAACATATATTATCCATCTATGGTGTGCATCAGAGCAGAGCTCTTTACATATCTGTATGCTTGGTTTCAACATTATTTGTCACATCCTTTATTTTGCGACTGATCAAGCAGCTCCTGATTATATCAGGATCTAATAAAGCCATGATGTGTCGAGCTCATGGTCCTTTGCTGACATCATGAAACCCACTGGTCTTTCCTCTTTAATCTTCCCGGGGGTACAGTTACAGCCTGCCGGTGCAGCTGGTGAGGATGTTTATCTCAGAGCGGACAGCTCATCTCAGAATAGCCGAGTGACGATGAGTCAAACATGACTAACATAACATCAACCCTTGCAATGATACAGTGAGCCGAGCACGTGGGTGGAAGTCAGGTTCTGGTAAGCTCTGTGTTAATGTGTGACATCATACCACTGGATGACTTTGGGCTTTACTGGTTTACAATGAGGTCATCAGTACCTCTGAGAGTGCTCTGTAAGGAGGCTGCAGCACCACCTGCTGGCTCAAGTCCGGAACTGCTTCATTCAGGAGACATTGAGCACGTGGGTTTAACACATTCAAACAAAATGAATGATAACATTCAGCCTTGTTACACTTTGACTTGACATGAAGCTTGCTGAGGACAGTACTTAGTAATCCAGATGTGTGATGGCGCTATGGAGCTAATTATACTTCAGCGCTCTTCAACTCACTTGCCTTTCAGATGTATGTTTATATTGAGTTGTTTGTTTCTTTGTGATGTTGTGCGTGCGTGAGGAGAGATCTTTGACCTTCTCTAGATTTGTCCGAGCCTTCCTATTAACCTTTCTATTTGAAATGTTTTCATATTTGAAGCTTGGAGACAAGATGGACACTGACAAAGGTCAGACTCTGCAGCCAAATGACCTGTCAGAACAGTCAGACAGACCACTGCTTGTTGCAGGATGGTATTAGAGCAGTAAACCTTTTCTGGCGTCAAGCCTGTCTCCGTTCTGTTCGTCAATGTTTAGACAAATGACTGTGTGAAGAGTGAAGTTATGTATAGTAACAGCCAGAAGATGGCAGCACTGTGCAGTTTAACCTCAATAGATAGATAGATAGATAGATAGATAGATAGATAGAAAGATAGATAGATATTTTAGTTATTATGGTAACACCTTATTTGAAGGGGTGTGCATAAGACTGTCATTACATTGTCATAACCATGTAATGACACCTGTCCTGAACGTTAAAGAGTCTTAATGAATGTTTATGACCATTGTCAATAAATGTCATTTTGTCAATTGTCATTTTTATTGCAAAATTGACATTGTTTGATATGTCTTTGTTATGACAACTTAACATTAACATCAGTCCCATAATGTCTTTGTTATGACACCTTGACATTAAACAAGACAACATAAAACTGTCAGTGTCTTTGTTATGACCACTTGACATAAAACTTATAGAAACTGTTTATGCATGACATTAAACTGTCATAAATGGTTTGTTTTATAAGTGTGTCATGAAAGTGCAGTGGTACATTTTGCATTTGTCATAAAGATGTCATTGAGCTTTATTACACTGTCAAATGCTTTTATAAGGGCGGCATGAAAAATTTCTTGGACTTCAACTAAGGTGGTGCCATTTGGACTTGTCATTAAATGTTATAAGGCCAGTTTGACAAGTACAGTCATAAACATTCATAAAGACTCCTTCATGTTCATGTAAGCTGTCATGTCACGGTTATGACAGTGTAATGATAGTCTTATGCACACACCTTCAAATAAGGTTTTACCCACTTTTTTCTACTTTAAAACCATATTAAATATATAGGAAGACTTTATGCTCACGTGTGGTGCAAACACAGGGTGGCAGCACAGGACTATTTCATTTTTTTCAGGCTCAGAGCTGCACTCAGATGAACACTCTACGAGGGACCACCAGGGTGCACTCATCCCTCAGCACACCCGACATAACAGCTTGCAACAGTTTGGATCCTAATGTCGCTAATGTGATTAAAAAAAAACCTCTTCACGCTTTTCCAAACACGGTTTCTTCCATACTCGTGTGTTAATGGCGAGCAGAGTTTAAAGCCGGTTAGCTCACTGCTTCAGCATGACACTAAGAGACAACAGGAGATGATTCAAATGAGGAGGAAAAGGGGGTTCCAGAAATTATTGTCAATTCAGCAGCGAAGCTTCAAGTAAACCAACATTTACTGTCATGAATTTGCATGATTTGTTGGAATGTTGTTCAAAGCAGACATTTTTAGCTTGTATTGGGTTTGTGTTAATTTAAGGAACAGGTCAGTGAGGACAGACTTCATCCCCAAATATGAAAAGTGAGCAGGTTTACAACAGCAGTTTGTATCATCTGTATTTACTACACAGAGCCAGTTTCGTGTAGGGACTGGCCACATAGGTTTTATTTATTTATTTTATTTTTTTAACAGCAAACAATCTAATCTTATCCTCTTTTTTTTTATGTCACACGCTTCACACTTCTCCCCCTCCCTTTTTTAACCATGCCAGCAGTGTGACTCTCCTGATGGAAATATCTGTTGATCCACTGCTGTGCTTAAATAAAAAAAAATCTCAACAACAGCAGGATGGATTGTATATTTAATGATTTTGCTGATCCACTAACTTTTTCCCCAAGTGCCATCATGAGGTTTTAATTATTTTTGTTATTATTTTATTTTATATTTTTTGGTGAAATATCCCAACTGCTACTCTACTGGATGGATTACTGTGAAATTTGGTTCGGCACTTAGGTTATTCATGCCCCATTAAGATGAACCGTAATAATTTTTGTAATTCCTCAACTTTCGCATGCGGCAAATTTCAGTTTTTCCAGTATTTTGGGGAGCAGTTGTTGCAAAGTTAATGACATTCTCATCAGTCTCAGCTACTATCATTTGCTTTGGTTTTATATCAACTGCTGTCTGCTGACATGTATAACTAGATGTGAATAGTAAACATGATACTTTCTGATACCATTTTACACCAAAATTAGCTCATATATGTAGGTTTATTAAACACGGGTAAACCCGCCAAAATGAGTTCTTTCCCATTGCCAGTGGATAGGTTTGCCTTTCTGTTTTGAAACTCATGTTTGTGCAGGAAACCAGAGAGAAAGATGTTATTAAGTCTGTGTGTTCAGTTTTCAGTACTTTTGTAGCTTCTAACTGAATCTCTGTGGTTTGAAGTTTAGTTTCTCTCTTGTGTGTTGCTGTTTGTACTTTAGGGCATCTGTTTTATTCTACTGTTACGTATTCGCTTTCAGCTGGTTAGGAGCTGTGTTAAGTTACTGCTGATGAAAACACATTTCCCGATTTAGCTACTTCATAATAAAAGCTTATAAATAACAAACTAACAAGGGAGTTTTATTGTGACGAATTAGCGGGAAATAAAAGATGTTTATTCACCATTTTACAGCAGCTTGATATGCCTCCAAGCAGGTAACTCTGTTGTAAGAGATGGAGATGCAAATCCCTTTCCTGGGTCAAAGTGAGTCACACGAAGCAAGCACATGTGTATGGAAAAGGGGCAAAAGAGTTGCAGAAGTTACCAAAGATAACTATTTGTCATTGCCTCCGTCACAAAAAGGGCGAAAATTAGCGAGCCCACCCAGGTGTCATGTTTCCATCACTGCCGAGTGGAGCTGGAGACAATAAATGTCCATGATTACTGCAGAGTCGTTTGACCCAGGAATGAATGCTGATTGTTGCCTTTCCCACTGAAGACAAAAGCCAGATGTGGGTGTTGCTGAGTTTTCTGTCTATTGTAAAAGAATGTTAGAACTGTCATTGTGTTTATATTAGCATGCTGACATTAGCACGTAGCTAAAACACCACAGTGCTTTTAAGTACAGCCTCACAGACTCTCTAGCGTGACTGTAGACTCTTAGTCTTATTTCATTACGGTTAACAACCCACTCTTCTTTCTCTCAGTCTCTCAGTTCTTCTGGTCTGGTTCATGTGTTAGCCAGCTGCAGCTGTGTTCCTTGAAGCTTGGGTAAAGCAGCGTCTGCACTCTAAGACACATTAAATGTGAACAAGGATAGACACAGACGCTCTTACACACACAAATGCACACTTGCACGCAGTTAAGTTATTTTTCATCATCCAAGTTTATGGAATCTGATTTTAAGTGCTGTCAATGAATGTGAAATGAAGGTGTAATTACCAGCCACATTCACACAAATTAAATCCTGCCAGGCACTTTTATCAGCCTTAAACCAACAGAATGAAGGAAGGAACTCGGATATGCAGAGGCAAAAATAATCTTTTTACTCATTGTAAGAGTGCTGAGTTATCTCTCAAACAAATCTGATTACTCCGTGTTCAAAGGGGAATTAGGTGTTAAACAAAATGAAGCTATTGTGCAGACACACCAGAATGGAGTGTGTTTCTGGAGAGTTTGCAGGATGGATTAGGACAGTGCAGGATCAGTAAAGACCAGATAAACGCGCTGCCTCAGCTCATGATCTCCACGACTAATGATGCAGTGTTTGATTGGTGCCCCGTGTGCCTTCACCCGGCCAATGAGCTGAGAGTATCTCGGTGTGGAGGAGTTATCTCACCTAGCCAGCTGGAGGACAGTGACAGAGATGAAAAGAGAGGAAGAAGGAGCACAGAGGGAGAGGGGAGGAGAGGAGATGGAGACAGAGATGAGGGACGAGGAACCAAGAGAGAGAGAGGAGGAGGAGATAGATGGAAGATTGGAGCGCTGCTATAAACACAAAACACGTTTGTAATGCACCTTATCAGGTATCAGGCAGTAATGGCGATCTCTGAATTTGATGCCCATCATAATCAGTGTGTGTTCATGGTGTTGTTTGTGGTGTTTGTGTCCCTATAACATAATTCAGTGGCACTTTATTTTGCAGCACCCTAATAAGACATAACAAGCTGTACTTGATATCAAATTAAACAAAAACTAGAACTAATATGTTATTTATTAGATGGTTGTTATCCCTTATCAGACTTTATTAGAGGGTAATTATGGACACATTACAACAGAAGTGTGCTTTGAACTAAATTATATTATTCCCCACAGTCAGACCCTTTTTAGACTTCATTAGAGGGTAATTAGGGACACATTACTTCAGAACTGTACTGTAACAAAAGTGAATGATTTCTGTTTTATGCACTTTTGCAAAACAGTGGGAAATGATACAAAATAGGACTGGTTAAATCTTTTTACCCTACTGTAAAATAAAGTACGACCTGTAATTCTTCCTGAAACATCTATGCTTCTAGGGTTATCTTAAGCTTTGTTTGCAAAACTTAACACATCAAAGTAAATATTCTCCACGAATCTTCTCTCTCTCAACGTCCCTCCTTCATCTCTTCCTCCAGTTATTCCTCTATTTTCTCTCAGGGATAAATGCACTACATTAAGCTTGTACACAACTGAAGGATGGATTAAGCAAATGATAGATCCCTTAAATCCATGCATCAGTAAATTAAATGAACAAATGAGTGACAACACAAACAAATTTACTCATTTGTTGAAACTAAAAGCTGGAAGGGCTTCTGAAAGAGTGATCTCTTGCCTCGAGGAATAGAAAATTGAGTGTGCTGCAAAGTTGCTCATCGCAGGCAATTAAAATAACAATTAGTTGCTAAATGTTGTTGTGCATCTTTATAACCCGTGCAGATTTCTTACCATACATGAGCAGAGGAGAGTCTTGAAAATAGATGGAACAGTTCACCAAGTCAGGCAAAAGAAGAGTTTTTTTTCCTGGAAACAAGAGTGAGCAGTGTTTCTGAACACACAGTTCAATGTGAAGAATGTGCAAGAATAATGTGTCCTCCTTAGTTTCACTCCTGGAGTTAACACAATACAGACTGTCTATTGCTTTTGCAATTGTAGACAGGATACTGAATACATTATTAAACAAAAGCAGTTCAGCATTTCCTGAAAAGAAAATGACATTAAGTAAGACTTAGAGGCGTGTATTGGCAGAATATGGCAGAAGAAGTATGTTTTCTTTAGTGTAAAATCACCTGAAAATAAGAATCACTGTGTTTTTGTTACCTTAGATAAGCCATTTATATCTACAGAGGGCACAGCCTCCCTATCAAGGAGTCAGCGAGGATGAATGATCATTGTTTCTACAGTAGTCCAGAAAGGACAAGCTAATCATTGGTTCTATAGAGGGACTTTTGTGTTTTTTGTGAGTTTCACAGTCACCGTAGTTTCTCCGTAAATCCCACAGACTGGTCCTTTAAAGCAGGGTTTACCAAAGAGGGATGTGAGCACCCCGTGGTGTGTGCCTGTTACCTCCAGGCGGTGCACAAGAAGAAAAATGTAATGTTGATGTAATGGTGTAATTTTGTATTCTTATCATTACTATTAAGTTACTAGGCCTACTCACACATCGCCTCTCTCTCTCTGCCTTCAGAATCAAACTCAGAATCACTTTAATCGCACCAAGTACATTACAGAATACAAGGAAATTGCTTTCAGCAGGTGTCAGAGTTAAGAAGACAAAGAAAATGAACAACAGCAACAAACAGAACAACTACAACAAAAGGAGGTTTAAAGCAAATATATTCATATATTATCAGGTAGCATGGTGATGCAGTGGTTAGCACTGTCGCCTCACAGCAAGAAGGTTCTGAGTTCAAATTCCCCAGCTGGCTTGGGGGCTGTGTTTGTGGCTGGGGCAGGACATTTCTGTGCAGAGTTAGCATGTTCTCCCTCATGTCTGGGTTCTCCAGCTTCCTCTGCCAGCCCAAAGACATGCAGCAATATATAGGTTAATTGACCCGTCAGGATAAGTGGTTACGGACAATGATGGGTATTCATACAGCAAAAATATATATTACTTAAATGTGGCTAAATAAACCAGTCAGAGGAATGTAATGGCGTATTATGCAAGTTGGATTACTAAATAAATAGGGTAAATGGATTCTGTTGTACTGTGTATTAACATATAAGGATGTACACTGTTTGAATATTATAAAGTGTGCATGACTGTATTTCGCAAATGTGTACATGTTTAAATATTCCAGAGGAGGAGATATGTCAGGTGTCTTTCTTTAGGATAGTTAAGGCCTGGGGGAGGAAGGAGTGGAGGTGACGAGTAGTCCTTGTTTTCAGAGCTCTGACACTCAAATTATTGCAGTTATGTTTAATAGTATCTGAATGCACTGCCTTCACCATGGCGACAGGCTGTGTTGCTTTTTTTCAAGGTGGGGGATTGGGGGTGTGACAACCTGCAACTAACTATGATTTTCATTATCAGTCAGTCAGTAATTTCCTGGATTAATTGTTTGGTCTACGAAATGTCAGAAAACAGTGAAAAATGCAGCTACCTCCTCGAGCCCAAGGTGACGTCTTCAAATGTTGTCCGATCAATGGTCCGAAATCTAAAGATATTAAGAGAAAAGCAGCAAATACACCCGATTAAGAAGCTGGAACAAGGGAATGTTTGACATCTCTGCTTTAAAAATGACCCAGTGTGTAGGTTTTAGTGGCACCTTGCAGTGAGCTTGCAGATTGCAACCAACTTGCCTCACCCTCCCCTTCCAAGTGTGCAGGAGAAACTACTGGGGCAGTTAAACTTCGTAAATAATGCAAAAGAGCCGGTGTTTGTCTTGTCTGTTCAACATGGCAGCCTCAGTGAAGAGGACCTGCTCCCTCTGTCGATATGAGCCACTCATTCTAAGGTGGAGAAAACACAATGATTCTTATTTTCAGGTGATTATATACTAATGAAAACATAATGGACATTTAAATAATTAACTGATTATCAAAATAATTGTCAGTTACTTCTCTGTCAGTCATCTAATTGATGAATTGCTGAATCCTTTCAGCTCTGTTTTCTCTGCTGCGTTTGACACATTTTGTATCTCAGTTTCAATCTCTTGTGCTGCACAGTGACTGCTTCCTTGTGTAGTTTTCTTTGATTTTTGTGTCTGTCTGTATACGGCCAGACTGTGGCTGCTCGGTGTATTTGTTCAAGATTGATCTCTTCTTTTGATCTCTCACAGTGAAAAGATATTCTGCCAGTTTGTACTCACAATTCAGGACCAGATAACAGTTGCGTTCAATCTGTTTTTTTGATTTGTCTGGTTTTACAGATAAGCATCTTGTTTTTTGAGTGATTTTGTTTATCCTGAGTCTCTGAGCTGAGCTCTAGAAGGAATACTAGTGGAAGGTTTTATCATCTAGCTTTTAGGCTTTTGAGTTTGTTTCCATATGTCCAGAATTCTCCTGGAAATCTACATAGATCTTCTGAATATCAGTAGATGTTGGCATCTTGCTTAATGTTTTCTTTTTAATGTATTCCTATACAGTCTCTCTATAGGATGCTTGTCCCCTTTGGTCATGTTGGCAAAGTGAATAGTGCGTATCCAGTTCTCTGGCATTTACAATGCATAACAAATGCATAATAAATCCAAAAGTACAAGGACATGCAAATGAACAGAAGAGGGAGCTGAAATTACACCAATTCAACGCCAGCTAATAACACAAAAACACAGGCGGCAGAAAAGGTCTGCCATATGAGCCTTGGACATCTGCATTGTGTAGTAATAAACAAGTTAATGGAAAAGCAGAAGACAAGTCAGCCATGCAGCAGCTCCCAGCCATGCTGGGGGACTGACTGCCAACTGGTAAGAACCCTCCTTATAAAATCCCTAATTTGTCTCCCTATTTCACCTCTTCGGTAGAGGGGAGAAGTCAATCGCTATGTTTTCTAGGAGCCGTAGTTGTTAAGTCACATGAATTCAGTGTTGGCAGAATGCAGCAATCCGCTACCTTCTCGTATGAAATGTAAACGCATAATAAAAGGGTTGCTGGTTACAACAAAGATGTGACTTTAATAGTGCTGCAGGCCAGGGGTGGACTCCTCTGAGGGGCAGGGGAAAAAAAAAAAATAGGACACCAGTGCACCAAAAGTCGTGATGCATTTATGTTGAAACAGTTCCAATCCCTGTTTTGGATTCAATTTGTTTTATTATGTGACATAAAGTACAACAACTACGATGCCTCTGTTATAAAAAAATACAAGAAACTATGAACTATTTTACCATGTAGAGGCACAGTGCAAACTGATTTTCAAGCATAGGGCAGCCTATATGGCACTGCATTGTGTTTTGTCCACTTGAAAGGCAGCTTAGAGGGCAATTTTTCATATTTTGTCCACTGGAAGGGCACTCTAGAAGGCACTTTTTCAAGTTTTGTCCAATACAAGGGCACCAGAAGGCACTTTTTCATGTTCTGACCAGTGGAAAGGTAACCTAGAGGGCACTTTTTCACATTTTGTTTACTAGAAGGGCACCATAGATGGCACTTTTTTTCTACCTTAGAGGCAATAAAGAGGGCACTTTTGTGGCGTTTTTTTTTTTTTTTTTTTTTTTGAACAATAGGGCATCAAGTCCCCTGCCTCCCCTCTGAGCCCATCAGTGCTGCAGGCTAAACTGCCAGGAGCAGGTACAGGCCGGTAACATCTCCTTTTAATTCAGCAAATTGTCTTTAAAATATTTTCTGCAGTCTCTGCTTAATTAATCTGGAATCTGTGGTTTAAAACGCTTCATCACATGAATGTTAAATGCCATGTAACATTAGTCTCACTAAACTTTTGGCTAAGGTTCAGAATTTAAAAAAAATCTACCCAGTTGCTCAGTAAAGTGCTTTTATTTGGTGCACAAAAACAATTGCTGCCATTTTTTTAAGAAAAAACATCATGATTATGATCACACTCAACATGACAGTGTCATCTTACAGGGTCACTGCTCAAGTGTCAGAGGACAAGTTTGAGCCAAGTCTCACAATCCTCTGAAAAGACACTCAGAATGCAACATAATTGACTGGTCTTCTGACTCAATCAGGCTCCTTGTTATTTTGGAGACTGACAGATGTGATGACGCAGAGAGTAGCTCAGCCTGTGCTTTGAAGTCTGTTATTAAGCTAAAAAATTTTGAAATTTCGAAAATAACAGGGAATTCATCCTCATCAAAAGTTAGGATAAAAAGTAATAATACATGATATTATGGAGCAAAATGTACAATATGCAGCAAAGGTTTTCCTGAAGCATTGCACCACACACTGCACTGAGTCTTCATGGACATGTTTGTGGTATATTTCTGAAGGATATCGTCGCATCATTTTGTTATATAGGACACTTCTCTCTTTGTTATAACAACACTAAAAGCATTTCATTTTCACTGTCTCCAAAATCAAATAGAAAATGTATTTTCTTCTCCTGTGCTGCACCAATGAGCTCTCCTCTGTCAATAGCCAGTGATGATGTTGTGGCCTTTGTGACCTTATACAGTAAGAGGGCTATTAGTGGTTTACTGTAACATTCAAATAAAAGCTGTGTGGGCTGAGTGAGTCATAGCGGCTTTCAAAGCCAGGATTATTTGTTAAAGGAGCATCTAGTTATTTATACCTTACTGTCCAATCGCCTCATGGTGGTGACCAAGAAACTGCACGTCTCAGCCTCTGGCACAGCTTGTGGTGGCCTTCAATGGACACAAAGAGAACATGGACAGAGACCCAACAATGTAGACAGGGCTGGGTGGTAACAGATTACATTTAATTGGGATAACTTAATCAGATAAATCATAAGATAAGTAAAGAAACTATAATCAACCCAGATTATCTTGAAAAAATGTGCAACTCGATTATAGTTACATTTTTATTGGTTAATCGATAATGTCTTTAAAATATGGCATTTTTAAAAATATTAAACTTTTGGTAACACTTTATTTTACAATACACTAATAAGATTAAACAAACTTTACTTTGTTTCTTCATTAGACCCTTATTGAAGTGTAGTTAGCGACACATTGTAACAGAGCTGTTCTGTAAAGTGTATTTCCACTGTCAGACCCTTACTAGACCTTACTACAGGTTAATTATGGACACAACAGAACTGTACTGAAAACTAAAGTGAATTCCTATATCTGCTACTTGAGTCACACCTTAATAGGCTGGTAGGAGACAATTGGCAGAGTAGCCAAGACAGATCCGGCTTCTTTGATCAAATCAATCAATCTGCCTACAATAGTCACCCATAGACAAAATATTCGTCTTCCTCCATAATTATGGCTTTTACTTGGTAGGTCTGGTTCACATTTTGTTTTTAAATGGGGAAGTAGCAGATATGTGGTTTCATTTCAATCAGGAGAGGCTTTGTTCAGAGTGTACAAACTATATTTAATTGACATGTGCACAACGAGATGAGAAATGTGACAAGTCTTTGGCGATTAGGCCCCATCGTGACATCATCATGTATCAAGGCGGCAGTGAGCTCAATGTGGGCACTGGATTAGAAGAACTGGAGGAGAATGGGGTGAACGCTCATGGATAGCTGATCGAGATTAAGTGGGTAATGAGAGTGATGGAGAGAAAGACAGTTAGGGATGAATGAGGCATAAAGATACAGTTCAGTTCTGGCGTAACGTGTCACAAATACCTTCTAATAAAGTCTAATAAGGGTTTAAAGTGCACAGTACAGTTTTGCTGAAATGTGTCCCAAATTAACCTTTAAGAAAGCCTAATAAGGGTCTAGCAGTGGGAAATAACACATTTTAGTTTACAGAACAGTTCAATTGTAATTATCCCCTAATATAGTCTAATAAAGTAGTACAGAGAGAAGCAATATACTTACAGCTCTGTTGCAAAGTATCCTGATTACCCTCTGAGAGAGTCCAATAACAGTCTAATACTGTCTAATAAAGAACATATTATTTCTAGTTTTTGTCTATTTTGATACAAAGTGCAGTTTGTTACGTCTTAGTAGCGCACTGCAAATAAAGTGTTTGTTAGTCCAAGATCATTTGAATGTATGTAATCCAAAAGTGAAAAGATTAGATTGGATTTGTTTGTAATCCAATGGATTACATTTACCAATTACAAAAAATTCCATATAATTTGTGACTACATTTCATGCACCATGGGCAAGGAATTAGTTGCAAAATACCATTTCTTTAGAAGCGCTCCTTTCTTTGCTGCTTTACATAATCCTTGGCCTGAGGAGAAATGTGAGATGTTATCAATGGTATATCTTGCACTATTGTTGTTAAAAACCTGTTGTAAACATAACATAAACTTGTTGTTTATGTATCGTATGTGTTGAAACCTGTGAAACTGTCTTTTGTGTCTTATGAGCTCATGCTGCCATCTTGACCAGGACTCGCTGAAAGAAGAGATCGAGTGTCTGAATGGGACCTTCCTGGCTAAATATAGGTTAAATAAATAAAGTAATCTTACCTAACCCTGAGTGCAAAGGAAATGTTTCAGGATGTTACATATATATATGTACTGTACTGCAGCACTCACTAGTTATTGAGTTGAAAATGCAAGCTCTGTGTTGGACGACCCGATCACATTTGCAGATATATATTATTTCGTCAGGGGACAGAAAAAAAAAGTGTTATTTAAAGCACCTTTAACAAGTGCCCTAAATCATTCTGGCACAGTCTGAAGTCTATTTGATTTAGCCATGATGAATTGTAATGGCTCTGTCAGCTCTGTCAGCCAGTGTTTCCAAGCGTTTGAAACGAGAGATCAATGCAGAGGTTGGCTCGCCACCGGATGTGAAGTGGCAAGGTCAGCGTGTCGACGTAGAGTTAGCGAAGGCAGCCGAGACGTCGGCAGGAGAGACAGAAAAAAAACTCACCTTTTATTAGGATCAAAGAAAGTAAGAAACAGGGGCGCAAAAACACACACATACTCCATGCTTTTTTCCTGATCCTCAATTCATGATGAGAGGAACTGTGCATCACTACGGTGACAGTCGGGGTTCTTGTTACCTTGACAATGAGGAATCATATGAAAGTGCGCGCCTGCACTCGTCTGTGCCTCAGCTTTGAAATAAAAGAAATCCAAAAACACACACCACATACACAAAGTTCTGCTATTCCTCCTCCATCCTTGTCAAAAACAGCATTCATCTTTTCTGTCATACTACCCATGTGACCTTCGGAGTCGTCTAAATTGGTGAAATTGAGCCGTGATAATAAACTGAAAGTACATATGGGAGAAAAGGAGCAGTATAGGGGCAGCAGAAAGATGGAGCCTTTTATTGTGCACCTTTCTGCAGCAATGGCAACAAAGCAAAACTGGTTTTTGTTTTGTTGTTGCAGCGCCACACTGGGTGGATACGAGGTGACATCTGTTCAGGAATCCCTGCTCATACACCTGAAAGGCTTCGGCGTTCCTCTTCTGAAATAGAGAGATTAATAAATGTCCCTGTGACTGCTTTAGGATTAAAAAAAAAACAGAACCCCCCCCCCACACACACACAGCACCAGATGTGCGTGCGTTTGTGCGCGTATGGGTGCATCATTGCCGGCACAATATGCTGTATGTTATCTCCACACAGCCACCTGTTTATATGAAGGGAGTCGACAAACATCATATGAATTCCAATAAGGCTCACCCTCAGAGTACACACACTTCATCATCATGAAGCTAGCACTGTTCACTGTAATCTAAATCCCTTATTTGAAAGCTCAATGCGTGTGTGTGTATGTGTGTGTGTGTATAAGAGAGACGGGAGGACGGCGGCACGGAGGGAGATTAAAACTGACAGTTTTCAGTGGTCTTGGGGCCAGTGTGCAGAGTGGGGTTAAGATAATGGGTCTGTGGTATCAGCAAGAGATTGATCACAAGGTTAATTAGCAAGAACTCCGTTCATCATGAAACTGACAGGTAAACCGGAGATTTGAAGGTAAATGTGGAAAACACACCGACAGGATCCGCTGATTTAAGGCTTGTAGTCATGGTTCCTCTCCAGCTCATCGTCTCGTCTTTTTTGACTACTTAAAGGAGCATTATGTAAGACCCTAGAGTTGAAAAATGAGCACTGCAGTTCAAACAGTGATATGGAGTCACAGGCGGTATATTAAGTAGGTTGAATCCGTATTTACAACCCCAGTTTCAAAAACATCAGAGTGTTGTGTAAAACATAAAAAAAGAACAAAATTCAATGATTTGCAAAAACCTTTTGACCTACATTTAATTAAAATCCAGTGCAAAGACAAGATATTTAATGTTTAATGTTTTTGTAAATATACACTCATTCTGAATTCGATGCCTGCAACACATTTCAAAAAAGTGGGGACAGGGGCAGGTTTACCACTGTGATGCATCGCCTTTTCTTTTAACAACATGCAAGGAAGTGTTTGGGAACTGAAAGTGAAATTCTTTCTTATTCTTGCTTGATATATGACTTCAGGTGCTCAACAGTCCAGGGTCTCAGGTCTGGACTGCAGGCTGGTTAGTCTAGTACCTGAACTCTTCTATGTGCAGAACGTGACTTGGCATCGTCTTGCTGATATAAGCAGGGACGTCTCTGAAAAAGACATTGTCTGGATGGCAGCATATGTTGCTCCAAAACCTGTATGGGGCCTTCACAGATGTGACAGTTAGCCATGATGCCATGGATACTAACACACCCCCATACAATCATAGATGCTGCTTTTTGAAGTTAGACAATAACAATCGACATCCTACACTGTAAGTTGATCAGCTGTCAGTTGTCCAACAATGTAAAGCTAAGCCCGTTATCCCGAAAACAAAAGCCCAATACTTTGAAAATACGCACTCTGTTTGGAGTTGGAGTACGGTGGCTGCCTGCCTTGGTGCCTGCCAGACTCCATTAACAAATTGCTTAATTTAAGTGTAATGAACATCTACTCCTTCTAAAAGATTATTAATGGTTTCTTCGACTCATAAACGGACACTGACTCATGCGGCAAAAATTCTGCATTAATTTGAACCCCAATAAACACAAAACAGGCAAACTAAAACAGTTATTCCTGCCCGAAATGGAAATTGGTGCAGGCTGCTCATTGTTGGAGAGGCCATTGTTTCAATTTAACATGTTCCTTTAATCTCTGATATACCAGATATATCATCATTTTAAGATTTAGTTCAGTAAATATATTATATATGTCCCCTTTAAATCAAAAGCATCATTATGTTTGTAGACTGAAGTTTAAACAACCTTTTCCCAACTGAAACAAGGAGTAAAACTCTCCTGCCACACTTGAAATCGTTGAATATTCACCTCACGTGCTGCTCCCATTTTCAGTAAGGAAATAAGACTTTTTAAACTGTTGAGAATTAAAGCTGCTAATCCCGAGGATTAATACAATTGAGTTTGCTGGATTTTGGTAATGCCCTGTTTCCTAAGCTTTGCCCATTAGGCACCTGCTGCTGTCACACTCCGATGGCCTCACAGGAAATTGCCTGGTTTTAGGAGGGCGAGAGCATGCCAGGGCATTTGAACTGCAACGCTCGCACACTCACACACTTTTAAACACTTACAAACAAGGACGGGAGTTGAGATTTTGCTGTTCTTTTTCTTTGGCTTCATGAGCCCAATTACCAGCTTCAGCGTGTGTTTGTCTACGCGCGCGCGTGTGTATATGCATCAGTGCGTGTCTGCAGGCAGGTGCGTCAGCAGACCCTGACAGTCAGATTTCATGCACCGCAGGCTGTGCCACAAACAGACATACGCCGTCTTAGAGTAGAAGAGATGATTGGCCTTGCGGCTCCTCCAGGAGGCTTTCACAAACATGACGACTTCGAGGAGCCAATTGTGATGAGCCACCGGCCACCTATTACCATACCTCCTCACCTCATCTCCTTGTAGCAACTTGAAACAAAGCTGCAGAGATTGTGCTGCTTGTCAGTCCACATCCTGTTTGCACGGTCAGACGGAGGCAGCCTTGCCAAGCATTATAGTAACTGCTCAGGTGAATATATTTCAACATGTACTCAATATTTTGATATAATATGTTGTTTTCTGACAACTGCAACTATGCATTTGGCTATGTTTGGAAGGGAAGCTGTCCCTTAAACCTTTAAACAAGAGCCATGGATGTGTGCAACTATGCCTGCTTGCATGTGTATTAAAAAGTGCGTATATGTGCTGCAAAGGTATGCTGTTATTTATGTTGTATGCGTTACAGATTATGTAACAGTGGCTGGCTGTCACACAAGCAAACAAGAAGAGAAAATAGCAAAATTGAGGAAGGAGTGTTGTAGTAACAAGCACACGGTTTCATTGAGAGGACAGCACAATGTCCAGCTGATGTCATCCGTCCACAGAGCTGGAACGCCGGAGGTTTCTGACATGCAGTTCTGACCACATAGTTAACAGGAAAAGTAAGAGCAGCAGCAGTCTGGAACAAGTCAAGTCAAACTTTATTATTCCAACAGGGGAACTTTGGTTGCAGCCAGGTAAACAAACACATTCATCACAGAGCAAAACATAATCACACAATGCCAAAATGTAGAGCTTCTCAGGGACAAACAATACAAATCCATTGTCTTTGAATGAGGATGGTCCAAAAAATACCTTTATGATTAGATGCAGAGATCATTTTCAAATTCAGGCTGCTAATACATGTGCAAACAAAAGAGGCATTGTGTCTTCTGAGCAGGGACTTTGTATCTGCAGCCTGAAGGTAGGAGCTCAAACTCCCTCTGCAGGTTGTGATCGGGACAGTCCAGTATGGCCTGGGGCTTTCTTAGACCTGCATATAGTAGAGGTCAGAGATCTGCAGCTGATTCACCCCAATAACTTTATTGGCCACTTTGACAAGTTTGGTCCGAGCCTGTTCTTACTGGCCAGATTCAGGTTCCTAAATCAAATCATGCCACAATACAGGAGGACAGAACGGACTCTGCTGAATGGAACTGCTAATTTATACGTGTTGATGACTTACAGGCGAGGAAAATAACAGCAGCTATAGAGTTGACATGTGTGGTCATCTGCAGGCGTTGTATTTATAGTTTAGAAAGGAAATTAATGATCATTTTTTCCATACTTATGTAATATTTCTGTTTCACAGCCACAAACTGAATTGTGGTTCTGTTTCACACCCACACACACAGAGAACAGCAGCTGTAGTGCTACATGCCTGTAAGTGGTGACACCGACATGTGGTTACTGCTGGATATACTTTTTTTTGTGATCAACACTTTTTATTTTTATTTTAGAAACAGACAAGACAGTACGAACACAAAAACAACTGTGTGACACACAGCATTTTAAACAGGAATAATATAACATAAAGGAGTAAGTAGTAATAGATGAAAAGTATGAGGCAGATATTTTCAAGCAAAATGCAAATTACAGTCAACTGGAAAGAAAAGGGAAAAAACAAAAACTGAATCCACCCATAGAGTGCAACCATCCATTCCCACTAACTTTTAAAGCTGGCCTGCTCCAGGTCTGATATCACTGAGGATGGACTGCTGTTATATCTGACTCAGAGGGTTAACTTCCTATTGTTTAGATTTTGATTTATGATGTCTGATGTCACCACTGCAACCTAAATAGATGTATTGTGCACGATCCAGCCATATTTCCCACAGGATCTCTTTTTGCATTCTGTCATTCACTTTGTCAAAAGTGTAGCCTGATATCACACTGAATTGTCAACTCGTTACATTTCCATATTCAGACAAACAGCCTACACAGTGGAGTGGGCAGAGCCAACACAAGGGCTTTTCACAGTGCACATAGCCCCAGGCTAAGGGAGCTGTTAGCCCCAGGCTAAGACAGCTTTCACACCGGCACAATCCTGGAACATTCCAAAGTGAGCGAACCCTGACTTTAGCCTCCAGAGCAGGGGTAGCCCTGAGTTTGTGGGGTTATCCCCTGAAAATTGACTGAGCCCGGGGCTAAAAGGTACCATTGTAAAACAGGGGTAAAAGAGCAGAGCAGTCTCGGCACATTATAAAATGTTCACATCAGTTGGTGCACCAACAGACATTTAACCCAGAGCTAGTAGAAGTGCAGATTGAATCATTTAGCCCTGTGCTTAGCTTAACCCTGGCTTCAGAGTATGTGTGTGAAAAGGGGCTAAGTTAGCCCGAGGTTAACTCTCAGCCCAGGGCTAAGAACATACTATGTGAAAAGCCCTTCAGTGGGATGGGTGGATTCGAAGGTTTGGACCCGTGCTATCATAAGTGGGGAGGTGGGAATATTTATATTTCCAGGAGAAATTCGTAGCCTAGATCAACCTCTTCATGCACAACTTGAGATCTGCCTTATAGCTGCAGGTCGAAACTGCTGCTGCTGTTACTTTGCTCTCCTGCAGGTGTTGGAGGTAAAAGCCCAGAATAGGCAGGAAGACCTTTCTGGCAGAAAGGCTTTCATCACTTGGCACAGTCAGGAGCAGGCTGTGGTGGATGAATGAGGTAAGCATAGGGTTGAACGTTTTTTCCTGTTGTCTGTAGTTTAGTTACGTTTAGGCACCAAAACTACCCGGTTAGGTTTAGGAAAAGATTGTGGTTTGGGTTAAAGTTGACCATAGAAAACCTATCGGGCACAAAGATTTGCATGCAGCTCCCCCTTGTGGAAAATCTGCAGGCTGCCAAATGTGAATGACTGAGCAAGTTTCAGTACAACCCAGGGACATCATGCGCAAAAGGAAGCAAACAGACCATGTTGTAAACCTCTAACTTCTGCAATGACTCAGCCTGAAGTCTGTGTGCCTCAAAATTGACTGAATAAAAACAACTGACCTTGGGCCTTTGGATTAACCTGCTAAAAACTCACCTGCTCTATTAACATGAGGCTTTAATCAAACCTCTCTGAACCTATTCACCCATTTGGCATCCTGTTATAAATCAAACACGGGGCATCTGGTATATTAAGCACCAGCGAGAGTGATGCATCACCCAACCACACATACAAATGTATCACTGCAGCGAAGCCAAGGCCGATGAAAAACAACAGACGAAATACTCCATACATAAGGTAAACAAGTGGCCGAGGAGGTGGAGAGGCTCCACCGTCATCCTTTCCCCAACAGTCTGATACAGGATGCCATGTATTCGTGCACTTTCACACTGATTCCTTCACACTTAAACCCCGTACACTGGGTATAAATAGGCCAGCACATGTTGTTATCTCCCCTTTTGTTTCCTCCATGTTTCCCTCCCATGTTGCTCTGCCTGGAGAAATTACCAGTCACTTCATTATATCTATAGCGATGCCTCTACTGACCCCATTCTCATTTCTCCAGCCCTCCTCTCCCCACTTACCCAACACCATTTCCATGTGCAGCGCCCTCAGGGAGGGAAACGAGTAATTAGTATGCTGATACATGAGCCAGTGGTGTTGCCATAACTAGTTAAACAGCTATTTCCACCTCTTGCTATGTAGTGAAGCACTGAAGGAGCCTCTGATGTGATGTGTGTGTGTGTGTGTGTGTGTGTGTGTGTGTGTGCGCATGCGGTGCTGGAGTGTGTCTCATAATGAGGCTGAAGTAACACAGCGGTACATACTGTTCTTGTCACAGTGAAAGGTATAACGCTGATGACAGATGCTCTCACTATGTGGTCTAGCACTGACTCATTCTGATCTATCTGTCTGTCTGTCTTTCTGTCTGTCTCTTAATGCGTGCGTGGGGTTGTGTAGTTATATAAGAATCCACACAGATTCCCGGATATGCGCTCTGTTCGTTTGTGCGAGCGAAGGAGCGAGGGAGCGTTACCATGACGATGGCATTAGAAACCAACCTTACATCAAAACCGTGTGTGTGTGTGTGTGTATATTTGTGTCTTCCTGTTGTAGTGTTTGGGGTTTGTGTGTGCGTGTGTGTGTGCTTCTGCATTTGAGATGGTTCCATTAGAGCCGAACCTGAAGAAATACAGGCCTCTTGGTGCATTGAAAGAGAAGAAGAAGAAGAAGAAGAGGGGAGGAGGATGGTGAGGTGATGGAGAGCACACTCTCACAAATAGGGGTTTTAAAAGGGTTCTTACACAAGGGCTTAGGTTCTATCCAGAACCATTTGCTTTTGAAGAAAGGGTTTGTCTCTGTAGATTAAGATTTCCATTAGAACCCCGTTTTTGGGAACGATTGTTGAAATCCCTTTCATCAAATGTTTTTTGCACCATAAAATAAAGGGTTCTCAGCACAACTCCTGGAAAGGTTCTAGAGAAAACCCCTCAAATATAGAAAGGTTCTTGGTAATAAAAAATAAATTAATTAATTAATTAAAAAAAAAAAAAAAGAAAACCTGGGTGGGATCTTGTTAGCATCCTTAAAAATCCTGGAAAGGTTCTGGATAGATCCCTGAGAGAAGGTTCTGGATGGAACCATTACACCATAGAAGGGTTCTCCGTAAACCCCATGGACCCTTTCTTCACCAAGTAAGCCTGGCTCTTGAGCCAGTTCCGTTCAAGGCTTTTGGAACCATGGTGCTATCTAGTTAACCAGCCTGCATTTCTACCAGGTTTGAGTGGAACCACTGTGATCAAGGATGTCATCAACAAAGGGCGCTGCACAATGTACAAGAACCTGTCGAATATGGCATGACGGCTTTGGTTCTCAAGGAAATTTTTTTGGTTTTGAGTCTGAACCATTTATTTTTGGTGGAAATAGTCCGAAACAGTTCAAAACTAGGTGCCTGAATTGTAATGGGGCTGGTTCCATGTTGGTGGAAAAGGCCTATGAGTGGGTTCTAGATAAAACCCTTGGAATATAAAGTTGTCCTCAGTGGAATCCCTAGGTGGGTTGTTGTTAGCACCCTTGGAAGGTGGAAAGGTTCTGGATAGAACTTGGAGGAAGGGGTTCTTGTTGAAACCATTACATCATAGATAGCCTGTAGAACATTTCATAGGGGGGTTCTGGGTAAAACCTTTTACAGATGGTTCAAGGTGTAACCCTTTCTGTTAGGTTCATAGGTAGAACTCTATGATAGGCCTTTTCCACTAACATGGAACTGGCTCCGTTCTGGTTCGCACAAGTGTCCTGAGTTTTTAGAATGAAAATAAATTGGTTTAGAGCCCAAAAGCCCACCTGCAAGTCAAAAAAACAGGTTTTCTTTGACCTGATTTGTGAACTGAAGTGGTCATATTCTACAGGTTGTTATGCATTGTGTAACGCCTCTGCTGGTGAAGCATCCTGAGTACCATGGTTCTGCTCAAAACTGGTGGAAACGTGGGCTGGTCTGCTAGATAGCACCAGGTTCTAAGAATCTAGACCGTAACTGGTTCATGAACCAGATCTAATTTGGTGGAAAATTGGCCTTGGAAGGTTTCCAAGTGACACCTTTATAACAGGTACTACCAAGAATCAAAAAGTGTTCTCCTATGGTTACAAGCAGAAGAACCCTTTATGGTTCTAGTTAGCACCTTTATGTCTAAAAGTACGGGAAGAGGTTTGTTGGTGGAAGATGCAAGATGGGGAGGAAAAATTAGGATGCAGGGGAAGTTAATTAGAGGGAGGGAGATACTGATTGTGGACCCAGATGTTTCCAAATGATCCGTTCATACCCCCCACCACCTCCCCACCTCCAACTCTCCCCCCTCTCTTTCATGCCTTTGAATATGTCATTTTGCCAGTGTTGCGAGCAGCCTGTGCACCTTCGCCAAAGCTATGAGTAAGCTGAGTGTGTGGGCTTGTGTGTTGTGTGTGTGTGTGTGTGTTTGCGTGTGTGTGTGTGACTGACTGTACTTGCCTGTGAGTGTGTGGACATATTTGAGTTGACCTACTCTGATCAGATTAGTATTGTTTTCTCTAGACGATGCTACAGGGTGTGAGTCCATGCTTGACCCACTGCATGGTTCACCTCTCCTTCCCCTCAGGTCGCCTCCATCCCCTCGTCTCCTCTGTCACGCTGGCTCACTCACAGGATCTTAAGCTATCATGGTCAAGTTTTGAGACTTTTTCCTAAGCTGGGTATACACTGTACGATTTGAGACCAGGATTTTGAGCCATATGGACAGAGTCTGACCAAATTTCAGGTTGTCAGGTGTTGTTTGCTGTGCGGTGCACAGGGGGGTGTGTGGGGACCAATTAGCTGCACCCTAATGGCCGGCGGACATTTGGATGAATTTCTGACAGGTCAGAAAATTTGGTCAGGACTCGCTCCATCAACGTCATTGCTTTTTTTCTCACTGCACCTGTACTAAGTGCCCAACAGAGGGTCTGAAATTGCCATGGTGTCAAAACATGTTGTTTATTAAATAGTAAATCTGATGTGTACAGCACTTTTTGTACAATTCATTTTTTCTTTAATCTTCAAGTGACTGCTTTCATTCTTTAATAAAATTGAATAAAAGTAGCCAGCCATGACCTAAACATGTGCAAAACACTGGCATGAATTGTCTTTGGCAATGAATAAAAATAATAAAATAAAATAATTAACCCTGTCATATCACGGTAGATATCATCACAGTCTAGTATTGACCCTAGTACCCGAGTATTGAGTATTACAGTAATGTTAACCTTGCCCTATCTTAACAGTTCGTCTTAAATCTCAGAAAGTTATATATTTTATTTATCTATTTGTTGGTTTATTTAGCTGGGACAGTGCCAATTAATAGACATTGCTTTAAATAGCCAAGAGGCTATTATTCATCTGTAATTATTTTTTTATTTTATTATTTTATTTATTTATTTGCACACATATAAAATACCTTATTGAAGAAAAAAGAAAAATAAATATACAAATGTGTCAGGAGAGGTCAAGAAGCCACAGGCTTATACAAGGGACCTCCCCTCCTTTTAAGAAAAAACAAAACAAAAAAACAATTCAACAAACAAATAAACACATAATACTAATCAAAACAGCACTCACATGATTTAGGAAAAACAGTGACTACCAGAAGCACATACAATGAGCAAAGAAAAAGGCGAAAAAAAAAAAGGAAAAAAAAAAAAAAAAAAAAGATAGAAACCCAGAAAATAGTCAATACGCAAATGATCCAGTGACAACAAAGCAACAAAAATCCCTGGACAGATGTTAAAGGTCACCCTTAAAAACAATGATACAGCTGCTGATAGATCACGTAGAAATGTGAATGGTATCATAAGTTACCTCACGACTGTTGAGAATAAAAGATTAGTCCATGCACTGATGCAATGTGCCAAATATGAATTGACGCTGACACTGACCCTATTAAGTGGTTCGGGTTTTGGTCATGATGAGAATCAAATTAAATACAGTTTTTTGGGTTTTTTTTGTCAATGTCATTATAAAATTCAGGGCCTCCAGTTACATTCACTTAGTCTCAGCAGGCTGCATTTCAATGAGATCTGCACAGTGAGATATACAGACTTTAAATGTGTGGAAAAAGAGGGCCTTGGTATTGAAGCCCTGTGTTGAGGTGGTGGCATTAGGAGAGAAGATGTTGGAGAGAAAATCGTACTTCCCCCGATTTTCCAGAGTTGTAAAATCAAATCTCATAGTATTATGCTTTTAAACTCATTGATGTATTAGTTAGGGCTGCAGCTAATGACTGTTTTCAATATCAATTAATCGTCTGATTATTTTCATGATTAACTGATTAATCATTTGGTCTGTTAAATGTCAAAAATGTGTTGATGCTTGTCACAATTTCCCAGAGCCCAACGTGAAGTCTTGAAATAGCTTCTTCAACAGCCCAAAACCCACTCTTCATTTGCTGTCATTAAAAAACACAAAGAAAAGCACCAAATCCTCATATTTAAGAAGCTGAATCCAGCGATGCTTTACGGCTAAATTCCACTAGGTGATCACAGCCATTCTGGACAATGCTTATGATTCCACCAGCAGCACCTCGGCACGTCCCAGAAAAATATGCACCGAGTCTATTTTTGACGGATCCGCTTCAATTAGCACAGAGCAGATCGAACTGGGCAGGAAGTCAGACACAGAAAAAGCAGAGAGAATCCGCTTTAATTTTCAAAATAAAAGACCCCGTGCAGACTCACGATCATAAGACACGACAGAAAAGGAATTTAACCACTATAACCTGCTTATCGATGGTAAAGCACAAATATTCAAGGAAAGAGGACCAAACAACAACATCTGAGCAACTAACTTAGTTACATTAGACGGGCATAAACCACTCCGCTGTTTGCCCGTCTGACGGACGGATCAGAATCGTGGGGCAGACGTGCCAGTTACATTTTTGCTTGAAAAATAACTAAAACGATTAATCGATTTTCAAATTAGTTGGCAATTGATTTTCTTTCGATCGACTCATCCATTAATCGACTGTTCATCAAGCTTTTGCCCAAACTGGACTACCTGGATTTTACAGTGTATCATCTTTTTTACCAGCAGCTTTAGCAACACACCGACATCAATGCAGTCCAAAGTTCAATGCCATTCTTATTCAAATTCTCGGTCTCAACAATATTTGTGCATACAAATTAAAGTTAGACAAAGATCATGGTTGTGGCAAACATCAGCCTCCTGTATTAACATTGCTGTTGTGTGCCCATTCACCACCTCAGCCTACAAAAAGGAAACTCTGCATCAGTGCACTGAACGTTGGCTGAATAAGATGTTGCGTTAATCAAGAGCCGATGTCTGTTCCATTGACCGATGGATGGTCATTTAAACTATGTGGGTGATTTGCGCCTTGATAGTATACATGGGAATTGCTGCAGTCACATGGGACTCGTGTAACAGAGTCATCAGATTCACATGAATGGACGTGTGAATTGTTGTGAAACCACCGGGGTAAAGATGTCAGGAGAGCATTGTCATCTCCCATAACAATGCAGCGAGGTGAGCTGTGTTCATGTGTGGGTCTGCTTAATCACAGCAGAGGGTTAAAGTGATCATATGATGATCCACGCAGATCATGTGGCCATGCAAGTGACTTGACAGAAGTTGCCACTTGTTAAATAGTTCTGTGACTCCTGTGTGACATAAGAGTTGCTCTTGTTTGGGGTTTTATTTGACTCCTACGGGGCTCTGTCCTGATCTCATCAACCAACTGCTGTTTGCTTCTGTTGTCTACATCTGGGAGCCAAATGTTTATTTTCTAACTCAGTCTACTATTGGTGTTAAAACAAAACATTTGCTGTTGACACCGCTGAAGTGCATCATGGGGTATAATTCAGCAAAATGTGTGTGGCCTTGTTGGTATATATCATACCTTCTTTCCTCTCTCATCCAAACAATTTATTGTTCAGAAACTATAAAGAACATAATCAGTAAAGTTGATTTGATTATGTTGACTGCTAATGGTCATGACAGGAAATGTAAAACTGACAAAGCTCAATCAACACAAAGAAACAGTGGGGAACAAGTTGAAAACTATTCACGGACTTATTTAAGTGTCCAGAGTTGATACTGTTTTGGAAAGAGGTTAAGAGAAACTTCAAGTATATCTCTGACTTAAAAGAACCCTGAAACTAAAAAAAAAAAAAAAGAAAAAAACATCTACCAACTTATTTCATGGTTAACAACAACAGAACAAATTCTGGACATAGAAAAAATAACCTGTACACTCAAAGATTACATGAAAAAAATTAAATTAGATTTACCCAAAAGACAGACTTGATAAAATGTTTAATTCATCTTAATCTACTCCAAGATTTACAATAGATAGGAACTTATCCACAAACTCAATGCCCCCCTTCCTATCCTATTACCACCCACACAAACAGACAAACAGAGACATGCTTACACGCACAAATGTGCACAAAAGCACGCACGCATACATGCGCACACAGCACACGGCACATTTTTGTTTTGTTCCATTTCTTTCCCCTTTCTTTCCCTTTTCTCCAATCACAACACAGGTGTTTTTTTACAACAGCCAACCACAACACTGTGGAGGTTGATAACAGCCAGTCAAAGCACAGTGGAGTTTTGCAACAGCCAATCACAACACAAACCTCTTGCGCTCTGATTAGCTGTTGTAGAACCACTTGTGCGTCATTGCTGTGTACAGCAGTGGTACGTACCACAGCAATCGCAGCCAGGTGGCTTCAACCAATCAGAGCGCAAGGGGTTTTAGCATGGCCAATCACAACACAGGCGGATTTTACAACAGCCAATCACAGCACAGGAGTTTTACAACAGCCAATCACAACACAGGGTTTTTACAACAGCCAATCACAACACAGGTGTTTTTTACAACAGCCAATCACAACACAGGTGTTTTTTACAGCAGCCAGTCACAGCACATGGGAGTTTGACCACAGCCAATCACAACACAGGTGTCTCTTACAACAGCCATCTCTTACAACAGTAGTATCTCAGGTGTCATTTAACAACACCCAATCATAGCACAGGTGGTTTTTACAACAGCAATCACAACACAGGTGAGTTTTACAGCAGCCATCACAGCACATAGGAGTCTTACCACAGTCAGTCACCATACAAGGGAGGTTGAAATGACCAATCACAGCACAGGTGGCTTTTACAACAGACAGTCACAACACAGGAGGTCTTTACAAAAGCCAATCACATCACACACATAAAGCTTTAGATTAGTTTGTGTAGTCCACCAAGTAAAATAGCAGAAAGAATAGTTAAATGTATCCTGTGTAAAGATCAATACTATCACTCAGCTACACACAACTGCATGATTTAAAATTCATCCGGCTGCTCACGCACTTTTAACCCAATTATAACTCTCCCCTGATAACGCTTACAAGACCTGGCTATCTCTTCTCTTCTATTACTATTACTTATATCTCTCACAGTAGTCTATCGACTGTGTGTTTTCTCAGCTTTGAGCACTGCTTCCTCCTGTTTCTCTGCACCCCTCAGAGACCAAAAGACAATCTCACAACCTTTCTGCCCTGCAAAAAAAAAAAAAAAAAGTTAATAGTTTTGAGAAAACTTTGATGTTGCTATTGGCATTCGTGTTTTGCTATTGTTTAGGATTATTGGATAATTTACATGTAAGGGAAAATACCAGCTGTTAGTCATGAATATGACTGCAGACAAATGAGACACTGTGACATCTGCGCTTCTGCTACGTTTAAAGAATTAAAAGTGACCCAGCTGAGCCCAGAGAGGGAGACAGGAGAGTCATAGATGGATAAACAGATAGTGAGAAAAGAAAGGCAAAAAGAGTTAGAAAGGGAATGTGTGTGTGTGTTTGTGTGTGTGGTCTAAAAGTGCTCAACCTGTCACTCAAGCTTTAGGGGTTTATCTGTGGGAGCAAGGGCACCTGGCTTAGCTGGCTTTGCTGTGGGGACGGCAGATATCTGTGTGTACACTCGCTGCAAGATGTGACAGCAGGTATCCACTAGGGGGGAGAGATATGACACCGTGTCATTATGTGCAATGCATAAAACATTCACAGCAATAAGCTCTGCTTTTTATGTTTGCCTCCGTTTTGTTCTCTTCACTGCAAACACAACACACATATACACACACACATAAACACGGTAGGAGCAGTGGGCTGGAAGAGCAGATAGAATAGAACAGGGATATGTATGTTCGCCTCGGCCAGTTATCTACACCCAGTCAATGCGCCACATGATGACTCCCCGAGAGGCTTGAAATTACAATCATGCTCATGTGAAGTGAAAATATTTTGGATGAGCGCATTCACCAGCTCCAGCCTCTCTTTTTTTTTTACTCCTGTGCTGCTCTTTTCTACCGACATACACTTACAGGCACAGGAGATTGCGCACTTAACTGCACACACGTAGAAGTCTATATGTTTGCAGCTGGCTGGATAAACCATTTTGACAGCTGAACACAGATTATGAGTCCCTAAGCTGTCTCTTCAAACAGAAAGATGGCACAAATTCCCACGAGAGGTAACAGTAGGAGGTGGCGGTGGCAGAGGCAATAGCAAACTTCTTACTGAAAGAGACAGTAAAGACAAAATATGATAAATCTGTAATCCTTAATACCTGAATCATGATGAAGCAAAGCACATCAGGAATTAATGAAGCACCAACCTCATCAACCAACTCAGACATACACACACACACACACGACATTTTATGGACCAAAAAACTAAAATGATTGACAGATTAATCAATAATGAAAATATTTGTTTAAGTCATTCTTGATTATCATTGAATTTGCATAAGTGAAAACAGACAGCTTTTGCTTTAACATATTATTATGAAATAAATGTTGATTGCACAGAGTAATGGCTATAGAATAAACCGTTCACATTTAGTGTGGTTCCCTCTGAAGCCTTTCTTTCACCATGCAAATCGTTCTGCCACCGGGCACGATTTTCCCCGGCAAAATGATGTTTCCGCCGTAGACTAAATTAATGAACAAACTCTCTCCTAATGTTCTCTTAGAACATTACTTCCTCCACTACCCTGAAGCCAACCTCTGCTGCTTCTTGTTTGGGCGAAGCAATAACGTTGCTCAAACTATGTTATTCAATAGATTTTCTGTTCCCAAATTCAATATAAAATTGTGACAGTTTCAATGTACCTCTTCAGTGAACATGCTTATTTCTTCTCTCTTGTTTCCAAAAGCTCTGAGGAAACAGAAAGCGACCTGGTGTTGTGTTGAAGTGCGTTCCCCTGTCTGATCGCATTTCCTCTAGCGATGCCCTCTGCAGTTGAGGGGTAGGTTATATTTCAGGTCTAACAGAGTTAGGTAAGGTAGGTCTCATATCGGCGCGGAAGCAGATTTGACATAACAGGTGTTTCTTTGCCACAGTGGTACAAGATTAATACCACTTGGAAAAGGGAAAGTTTTACCCGTGCTCCCTTGAGTGTGGATACACTATATTACGCTATATACTGTAAATATTTACCCCTATTCATAAGTGTAGACCTGCTGGAGTGCACCGGACGTCTTTTTCCAGTTAATGCGAAAAGCGCGATGCAGACTCGCAGTCACAGCAGAGAGAGAGAGTGCTCATGTGGACTGTCTGCTGCGTAGTATTCTCAGCATGATGAAACTTTTCATGAAGTCAGTCTAACATTTGATTGTGTACTCAGTTATAGTTGATGAAGGTGTGTAAACGTGCAAGCTTAGGAACAGTGGTTACATGACCTGAAACAAGCCATAATTTAAGCGTGCATGTGCATGCAAATGCATGTCATGGGTGCACTCCAGCACTTCAACAAATAAGCACTACACCTCTATCTCTATTCATCAGTATTCGCTATTATTCTGTGGATGAAACTGATTAAAAGTGCAGATCACAGACTGAACCCAAAAAAAAATCACATATTATTCATATTTTTCATAGTAGATTAGTTTTTTGAAAAATGTGACAGCATCAATCTCAAAACTGCACGGCACAATGGCATTTACAGGAAAATGTTATTCTGTTAGAAGTTACACTTTTGAAACCATATTGATTGAAACATTCTCCATTAATTCCTCCTGCCTCTCTCCCAGTTTCACTCCCACACTTACCATTTTACTCAAACTGTATTGTTTGGTTGAATATGAATACCAAATGTAAAATTTTAAAGTGCAACACCCACTGAACAGTCACCCTTGCTATGTTTTGATGGTAACTTTTTTTTTTTGTATTTCCTGAGCAGAGCTCAGATTTCCATGATAATTTACAGCAGTAAACCTGTAAGACTTAACTGACTGAGACAAACAATAATGAACATCTCATTGGAGGAATAGTAGCATTAACTTAAAGACTTATATATCTTAAATTTAGCTTTAATTACAGAAATCTGTCTCTGAAATAAATCACAGAGGAGATAGTGGCACTTTTTATCTTCCTAATCCTGGACATATCCTGCAAGCATTACACTGAGGAAATGCAGTGATAAGGCTGTCTCATCTCTTCCACCACGGCTAACACAGCTAAGGCCAAAGGCTGGCTGGAAGATGTATTTGCCGGAAGACATTTCCCATTTCACAAATGTAATTTTCCTCTTGATGCCGGAACAGTGGTCACACTGGAGGGCTGAGTGGGGACACAGGTTAGCATAATACACTCCGGAGTGTGTCTGTGGGTACACATGTTTCAATTCATGTATAATTTGGTTCATGGCTGAGCTTTGTTTCTGTTTATTTTTGCTGCCACTCTTCACACCAATTGGTATTTGTCCATTCCATACCAGGTTGAAATCAGAGAGTGTTTTTTATTTCAACAGAACAAATTAGCAGCAAATAAATCTCTCTCAACATTCAGTTCAAGGGCACACTATCTGAAATTTCATTGGACAGCATGATAATAATAATAAATGACTTCTTTTACAATGTTTTAGTGTCTTTTGTTTGTGTTTGTGTCTCCTGTTTGGCCCTATGGTGTTGGCCTTCTGTTGTTATTTTGCCTCTGGGGTATCCTGCTCTTTTGCTTTTTCTGTCAAAGCACTTTGTAAACTCTAAATTAAAATAAAGGGAGGAAATTACAGACATTATATGATGTTGTCTAGTCCATGTAAATAAATGAAAGGAAAGAAATAAGACACATCACATCACATAATATCAATATAAAATATAATATTAAAATATAGAATTAAATATATTAAAAAGAGACAACATTACATAAAAGCAAGTCTATAAAAATTGGTTTTAAGAAGTGATTTAAAAGATGTTACTGATTCTGCAAGCCTTATCCCCTCGGGCACGTCGTTCCAAAGTCGAGGGGCCCTGATAGAGAGAAAGTGTGGTTACCTTTAGATTTAAAGCAATATTCCACCCCTAGATGATAGTCCACTCAATATGTACTCAGACCTATGCCAATGTGAGGATGGGTGAAGATCTTCAGTTCACAAAACAATCCTGGAGTTTCAGCAGAAAACAGGGTTGCAGCCAAATCCGGTATAATGGCAGTGAATGGAGACCACGGATAAAATGTAAAAAAAAAAAAAAAAAACACAAAACAAACACAAAATGTCTCCATCCTGCTCGTGTGGTGTAATCCAAGTGATGAAAGACTGAAATGTCAACTGTAGCCTCCCAGGTAGCATGTAAACATGGCGTCGATGTATCGCGAGACGTCGTATATCTCTTAATGGATGCATGTGTGAAAATATGGCGAGATCTCTTGTGCATCTGGCTTGAGTCTGAGAGGCTACAGTTTGTACATTTTGGCTAAAAACAGGTGTAAATGGTGTCTTTTGTGGTTAAATTTTAATGTTGTGGCTCACGGACACTTGGATTACACCACATGAGCAGGATGGAGACATTTTGTGTTTGTTTTGTGTTCTTTTTTTTTTTACATTTTATCCGTGGTCACCATTCACTGTCATTGTACTGGATTTTGCTGCAAGGCTGTTTTCTGCTGAAACTCCGGGACTGTTTTGTGAACAGAAGATCTTCACCCATCCTCACATTGGCTCATCTTGGATGGAATATCGCTTTAAGCCTCGACTTTGGAACAGCCAGGAGGGCCCCGTTCGAAGATCTAAGGCTGTGTACTGGCTCATAACAGGTCCACATTTCAACTATGTCTGGCTGATCTGGGGCCAAACCCAGACGGACTTTAAAAGTGATCAGTAAAATATTAAAATCAATTCTAAAATGCACAGGGAGCCAATGGAGGGAAGCCAGGATTGGGCTGATGTGATGTCATCTGTTAAAACCAGTCAGACGCCTTGCTGCTGTGTTTTGAACCTGATGGAGGTGGGAGAGTGATTTTTGATTAAGGCCAGAGTAGTTGAGTCTGGAGAATACATGTGTGAATGTGTGGATGACTTTTTCCAGGTCAGAGTGTGGGAGCAGTGGTTTGATTCTAGAAATGGTTCACAGATGGAGAAAACAGGGCTGGACGACTTTTTTTTAATATGTGTTTGGAAGCTGAGATCTGAGTTGAATATTATTCCTAGATTTCTGAAGGTGGAAGTGACATTTGTGGACAGGGGACGAATCCTATTTTCGTGGGATTAATGGACTTTGGAGTTGTAAAAAGTTCTGGGCCATCCAACAGGCAAGGTTTCTAGGGTTCATCCGGTCTCAGGGGCAGGTATGTCTGTGCGTCGTCTGCATAGCAATGGAAAGACACTGTGTGGCGCTGGATAATCCGGCCGAGCAGAAAATAGAAAATAAAATTTGACCTAAAACTGAACTTTGCAGTACACCACAGGCAATCTGAGCTTTGTGATGTGTGATTGCCTGTGGTGACCACAAAGGTTCTATCTAAAAAGTAGGAATAAAACCAACTAAGTACAGTGTCCCTGATGCCAACCCAGGTTCCTAGATGGTCAATCAAAATGGCATGATCTACAGTGTCAAAGGCTGTACTTGGGGCTAAAAGAATTAAAACTGTGCTCTCTCTCCTGTCAGCGGCATTTTCTGTACTACTAAAGCTCTAAAATCTGATTGAAATTCCTCAAGGGGATTGTTATGGGACATAAAAGCTCAAATTTGGGTTGAAACCACTTTTTCTAAAACTTTTGATAAAAATGGAAGTTTAGAAATTGGCCTAAAACTGTTAAAAACAGAAGGATCAAGGTTTGGTTTTTTGGATGTTGATGTTGATGAAAGGATGCTCTTGCTTCTTTAATTGCTTTTTGATATTTCTTCATTGCATCTTTCCAGGTTTTGTAAAATACATGTAAACCTGTTTTCCTCCACTTTCTTTCTTTTCTCCCACAGTCTCTTTTCAATTCAAGGATGGATTCGTTCAGCTGGCTCTGCGGTGTCCTCTTTGACTTTTTGTCTTTGTAGGGGCATCAGAGTCCGGCACAGTCTGACAGGTGTGGTTCAAAAGGAAGACCAGCTCCTGTGTTAAAAATTGGATTAAAGAAGCAGCAGTAAAAAAGCTCAGAAAACTGACGCATTTGTCAAATCCTCCTGTCACAAATAGTAGCCATCAAACATGTTGATGAGTGCGGGACTGGTTCCAGAGGAGGCTGCAGGGCTCTCTGGAGCAGCGAGGTGCTGACCTTCTCACAGCAGGGTGACGACCAACAAGGTCCTGCCAACATGTGTATTCTGACAATCTGACTGCATGGAACCTATTTGGAACTCGATGGGAACCCTCACAATGACATGATGCATAAAATAGTCCCTAATATTTGCACCACACAAAGATATTATATGTGACATATTCTGAGCAATATTATAAATCATGACATGCTACAATATTTCACCAAACAATATGAAAATCATGTTTTTGACCAAAATGTTGCTTATTTTCCAAGAGTGAGATGAAAAGATCAATATCAATGTCCTTTCTGTGTGTTGAATATGGAACTGCACATGATTAGCTTAGCATACAGACTGGAAATGGGGCAAACAGCTAACCTGGTCCTTTCCAACCAACGTATGGACCAGTGTGCAGGATTTAGTGACATCTAGCAGTGAGGTTGCAGATTGCAACCAACCGACTACCCCTCACCTCATCCTCCCCTTCTGAACATGACGGAGAAACTACAGGGACACAAAAATGCGAAAGGCTGTATCTAGAGCCAGTTTTTAGTTTGTCTGTCTTGGGCTACTGTAGAAACATGATTGTGCAAGACAGCAGACTCCGTGGAAGAGGACCTGCAAGCTCTGTAGATGTAAAAGGCTCATTCTAAGATAACGAAAGCACAACTATTCTTATTTTCAGGTGATTATACACTAATGAAAACATACTTATCAACATTAAGGCTCTTTTACATTGGACAAAAACCCACTAACATCTGGCTTTTGTCTTCAGTGGGAAAGGTTACAATCAGCATTCACTCCCAGGTCAAACGACTGCCAAATGGTCATCAGGCAATGAGACTCTGTTGGTAGCTACTGTGGCACTTTTGCTCCTTTTCCATACTTTGGCATCAGCCCAGCACCGTGGAGTCTACACCTACATGAAGGTGTGTATTTACTGATAAAGCACTCCTCTTTCTCCCCATTCTTTTGTTATCTAAAAGCTTTTATTGTGAAGGGGCAGAATCAGGAAATGTTGGGATTTCATCAGCTGTAAGTTAAAACGACTTCGAGCCTAAACTAAACTTCAAACCGCAGAGATTCAGTTCGAGGCTACAAAAATATTGAGAGCTGAACACACAGACACTTTTAAAAAAATCTTTCTCTCTGTTCCCCTGTGCAGAAATGAGTTGAGTCTTGGCTTTCCAGTACAAATCAGTAAAAAACAGAAAAGCAAAAGAGTCAATCACCTATTATCACCTATATAAACCTATTTTAGCAGGTTAAAGGCACATTTAACAAACCTGCATATACATGTTAATTTTGGTGTAAAAGCGGCATTATATTACTTTATATTTCTGCCATTTTCTGTCAATAGATCCCTCTAAATCTTACACGTGGGTCCTTTAAAGCTTGATAAAACCTTATTTGGTTAATCCATACAAAAACGACAATTTGTCTTAAAGCGTGGTAGGGCTTTTGGCAAAGAACAATTGGCTGTGCTATGTTTCCCAGAGTCACACAGAGAGTTGTCACAGTGAAGCTGCCAAGTGTGATGCCATAACGCACAAACATGTGAGTGTAATCAATCGTCTCATCTCACTGTAGGAGAGACAGCTGCCACAAATGATTAAAATACAGTATAGTTACATGCTGCTGAACTAAATGTTCAGTAGTGTCCATGTGAGAATGAATGTAGCGGATAAGCTGTGCATTTGACACTCCTTAAAAGACAAGTTCTCAACATTATATTTACCTTTTAAATCGTTGGGCATATGTACAAGTTCTGTAATATCTTGTACATACATTTGATCACAGGCATGTTTTCTTTACACCTTGCCTTGTAGAGGTTTATATTGCTTGGGACTCAGAGAGGCAAACATGGAGAAGGTGCTGTGGAACAAATTGTTTTTTTTTTTGTGGAAAGTAAATGCTATTGAAAGTAATCTAGTATCTGCAGCGATCTAAGTGGGGGATTACATGTTGTACAACAGTACAACAGGGAACGCAGGTGCTGTGATTTAAACAAACAGCATGTTCACTTTTTTTCAGGCAGCACTTTTTACAAGCTCACAAGCTTCGTGTGGGCAGAGCATAACTTTCCCCATCTTTCTATAAGACCATTCAAATCTCCCATCTGCTCTTGAATCTTCTTCTCCCTCACTTCCCAGACCTCTTCAGCCAAGCCCCTTTCCTCTTAGCCCATTACATTTCATCATCTCGGCTATCCCTTCTGTCATAAGTGGCCATCGGCTTTTAACAAGACGCAGGAGGCCAGTGAAGCAAGCATGGTTAAACGCTCTCTGCCCCTCCATTTCCCTCACTTGAACGCAGTGGTGATGGAGTCTCATGTCTGGAAGCTTTATTTCCCCTGTGGGCACTCTAGCATATTGTGGGTCATCTGTAGCACTTAGATGGCTGAGCTAGTGAACAGATCTCAGCCTAAGCTCCTCCACAGAGTGCCTCAGTCCCTGCCTCAGTCTGTGAGCCTACAGCCAACAAAGAGGGGGAGAGGGAGGTATCACAATGCATGATCGGTTTTCTGCCACAGTGAAGGTGCTGTGGGCCGATGGAGCATGGCGACTGTAATCGCCAAGAGCATGTTGTGTCCACTGTCATAAAATATTCTGTACATCATGTGAACCATACATATCTGCCTTATGGCAGGTGCTTGTGGCAGTAAAGGATTCAGTCCTGAAACTTTAATGCGAAACATTAAATGAAACTAAAAAAAAAAGAAAACCCATTTTTCCTGTCATTGGAAATAAACTATTTTCTTGGCCTTGCACCCCTAAGTTACTGTTACTACACTCATCAAACTTTCTGTTCTCACACTGTAACTATTTATGTTACCATTGTAAATTTACAGTGGTAGGTAAAAGCTGACTTCTTATTATTAGCCAGAAATCCTCTGAAGTTCCAGCTAATTGAGCTAATGTTAGCTTCATGAGTTTGTTGAAAACTTTTTAGTGTTTCCAGCTGACTTGTTTTAACTTTTAGACTCTTGTAAAGGTGTCTTGCACTTGATAGCAAAATAAAAAAACGTGCTAAAACTAGATAAAAGGCTAAAGCTGCACGTCCCTGGCACAAAACAGTATCCTCACCAGCTGATGATCCATGTAGAGGACAATTGTAGAAGAAGACAAAGCTAGAGATGCACCGACTGACCAGCTGGTGACTGGAATTAGCCAGTTTTCAGCTTGACCAGCCATGACTGGTGACCAGCTGGTCAGCGTCAGATATCTGATTCTGTGCCGGTCAATTCACTTGCAGCAGACGATGGTTCACATCATGCACACAGCAAGACAGACAGTAACGTCACATCCATATTCAATGACACTAGTTACAGCCACACACATGCTAGCATGTCGTTGGCATTAACAAGAAGAGCGATGGACTCCAAGAACAGGATAAAGAGAAGAGAGACAGTCCAAGACAGTAACAAACACTGGTAATCTTTCCAGCCCTTGAGGCTAATGTTAGCTAGCATATCACTGTTGACAGATTAAACTGCCAGTTAAAATCTCACCCCCAGGTCTGGCAATAGACAGAATAGACAACCCATGGTGACCGTGCTTCCCCAAACATATCCTGATCCAGGTTCATTTAGCCCTCTGCTTCTGTTTTTTTTCTCACTGCAAATCATTACCACAGCGAGCTCTTGCACCGCATCGGTTTGTAGTTTGATTGCATGTGCTTTACCATAAAATCACGTCCCTAAATCTTGTAGTCAAACTTACTATGAACATATCATTTAATTGTCTATTAAAGAAAGTTACAGAAATGTTTGTACATGCAGTCAGTTATGGTTTTAAGAAAAAATAAAATCAGAATCTGCAAGTCAGGCTGGGAAACTCAGAATTGGCCAAGAAACAATGCAATTGGTGCATCTCTAGCACCTGTGCAGCATAGATCTGTGTTGAGTATTACAAAACTGATATGGACAAATTTGAGATTAGACATTCTTTTCACTGTAATCTTTAGCTGGTTAGCTTATGTACTTATCAGTATGTCTCATTTTTAATGTTACAAGAGAAAAGGTGCGCAGTGTTGGTTGGGGTTGATGCAGTGTTAACTTCTTTAAATAGAGCAGAACAGCTACTAATGTTAGCCTGTACTCTGATATACTAGCATCCAGGACTAGGCTCCACACAGTGGAGAAATACTCGTCACACTGTGGATGTGCAGGTCTTGGGGCGTTTTTAACTTAACCGCATTTATTAATGTGATAATGTATGAAATGCCTCTGGCCTCAGATGTAATTCTAGGTTACTGCTGTAGATAGTAAGCTAGTTAGCTGGACATGCTTTTTTGCAGCTTACATTCGAGCAGACAAACACGCTGTTTAATCCATTCCTCACTCTTCTGCTCTTGTTTTTTTTTTTTGGAGAGAAAAAAAAGAAGCCACCATCCAAACACTTTATATACAGACTATCACTCCTCCTACAGCCACATGTACTCTGCTTCAACATGTTGAGACATCCAAAGCTTGACAGACCTGCTGTTCCTAGTCATGGTTACTCGACTGTGATCAGACGATCACTGTTTGGGGACGAAGTTTAGTGAACAGTCAATTTCATGTTCCACAGTTGATTATGTTTATAGTTCAAACACTGTAACCGCAGTGTTTCATTCAAATACAACAACCACTGTACAAACCGTATCCGTTGATGCTTCCAAATGGCTGTTCAAACAGATATGGGCGAGATAAAAACTAATTATGAACAAAACAGGAGATTAGTCCACAGCATGGAAACAATTTACTGATAACATTTAAAAATCTGAGAAGGTTAATGGAGCTAAATCTCCAGTGTGGAAGGGGTGATAATGTGCGATAGAACTATAAGCTGCTGTCATTCTGGCAGAATGTATATTTGCTGCCAAGACAAAAGCCCATTTGTCGATGTGAGCAGCGAGAGATAAACAGAACGAGAGGGACACAGAGAAAACTGCTTTAACATTCATTTCCGAGCCACACAAAAATGAACCTGAGGCATGAGCAGCGCATCAATATCACCTAATTGGCATGGACACGGCAGAGCACCCCTGAAGAACAATCTCGGTGCAACCTCGGCCTGTGTGGCAGAAAGACGGAGTATGAGCCAGAAATCAAGACAGATGAACTGATGTCCTTTGTATAGCAGAAAAAGCTTTGTGATAAGTTTATTATGTGACACAAGTGTTTAGTGGGGTAAGTGAGATATCTGTGGCGCCAGTGTCTTTCTGAAAGAAAAGAGAAAAGCGCAAGAAGACAGTCCTCACAGGATGTGTCAGGTAGCATCAGCCTCATTAAACATTGAGCCTGGCTCTGTTCATTACTGTCAGATTGAATTCTTTGTGCTTTTATTCTTCTTCCAACGACTGTATCGATTTGCGTGCAGGCATAACACTGCATTTTTGCATGAGTTTGCGCGAGCATGGATGTGCATGAGCGGGAATTGATATGTATATACGTAATTCCATGCAACTGCACAGCGAACATGTGTGTGTTATGGTGCAGTCCTGGCGGAGTTGCAGAGAACAGTGTGGCTTGTGCTCGAGCGGCACCTGCTCTGTGAGGCTGTTAGATTCAGCCTGTCCTCTGTGATTTCAGCCACACTCATTATACGGCCCAGAGCTGCCTCCACACTGATTCAGCCAAAAACCCCTAATGGAGGATAATGAGCCACGCAGTTTCCCCGCTGCCTACCAGACACTGAGCAGGGACTCGGTAACTACATAGTCACAGTGCTACAATCCCTGACAATCCACTGATATGGAAGAGAAAAAAAAAAGAACAGAAAGGGAAGACGTGGCTGATATGAATTTTGTTTCATCATTAGCAAATTGTACGTTCATGATGCAGTGGTGGACTTGGGCATTCTCGGGGGCACGGACAAGAAAAATAAAAAGGGCACCAGCTGTATGCGATGGGGAACCAGCGTTCCGAAAAGTTGTGATGCGATTTATAAGCATGTAGAGGCCAACTAATTTTCTAGCATGTAAGGCAGCTTATGGCACCTAAGGGCACACTAGAAGGCACTTTACCACATTTTAACCACTGGAGGGCACTCTACAGGGCACTTAATCATGTTTTCTATCTAAGGAGCAACCAAGAGGGCACTTTTGCAGGGTTTTTTTTAAACACTAACACTTCTTTTTTTTTTTTTTTTATAACAGATGACTTTTTATCTCCATGAGGTGTAAGCCAGGAGGAGGTCATATTGCTTCAGTGTGTGCATGAGTGAGTGAATGATGATGGAACTACAGCTTGTCCGCAGTTAATCTCAAATACTACTGGACCAGTTAGCCTAATTTTTACTGTGTATATTCATGACTGTATACTTGAGGACCTCTGTGATTCACAATTCATGAAAATCCTTGTTTATGACTTTTATGCCTTCATGTTATTATGACCAGAGGCATTATGTTTTCAGGTCATCCCACGATTGTGAATATCTCAAGAACACCTTAAGGGAATTTCCCCAAACTTGACACAAATGTTCACTTGGATGCAGAGGTTAACTGATGAAGGTCATGGTGACCTCACTAAACACATTTATGGCTCTAACCCAAGATTTCATATATCCAAAAGGTCAAAAGTCAACTGACTGACGTCATAATGTTCAGCTCTCTATCAGTCCTCTGTCCTCCTCTGTAAAAACAGTCTTTAAATGAAGACAACTCACTGGAAATAATTTGCTGGAATCATACGTCAGTGTAGTGATTACTCCCATTTTGCACAAAAAAAAAACAACCTTTTATTAAATTCCTTCAAAGTTACAGACATTATTCTGTATGAGTCTGGACAGACAGGATCTAAACTGGAACTTGACTGGTTGGTAAAGACATACAACTGTGAGGCAATAATGCTATTTTTGACAGCTCTGTTGTATACAACCATCGACAGCTGACTTCTCACATGCTAGGGGCTGCGAGTAATCAACAACTGCTTCAGTTTGAAATCATGCTCCAGCTCGGATCGATATATGTGGAGGTCAAATTAATGTTGATGGAACTTAACAAATCTCTGCTGGTTGCATCTGGCAGTTGTGGTGGCTTTGCAGTAGGTGCTTCATCGTCTGTTGCCTGGCAGGGATCTGCACTCTACTGAGTGGCCTCTTCTAGTTTAAACTGTGGTTTAGGGATGGCTTGATACCACTTTTTCATGTCCAATATCAATACCGCACCCTTGAGTAATAAAGCATTTAGAGCAGATGAAAATGCAAAGTACATGGAAGCAAAACATAATTAAATCATTAAAACAATGAAACAGTAAAACTATCAATAATTGTAGGCCATCTTATAGAAGTGAGATTTAAGAAGTCACTTGAAAGCTGCAGTGCAGTCTACTGATCTCACACTGAGGGGAAGGCTGTTCCAGAGCTGAGGGGCCGTCACTGAAAATGCACGGTCACTCTTAGTTTTAAGTCCGGTTTGAGGAACAGCCAAAAGGTGTTTGATTGGCTGATCTCAAGGGCCTGGCTGGAGTGTACAGAGTTAAAAGCGAGACCATGGATTACCTTGTACGTAATTAATAACATTTTAAAATGTACCCTAAAATTAACAGGCAACCAGAGCAGGGATGCTAAAATTGGGGTGATATGACAGGAATTTCAAGATTTTGTCAATAATCTGGCTGCTGAGTTCTAGATTAGTTGTAGTTGTGAGACCAAGTGTGAGTTTGAGTGGGTAAAAAAGGATACCAATCCAACACCATTGTTTTCCCTCTCCTAAACAGCTAAACTGTCAATAATACCTTTAATATATTAATACATGTTAATGGATACACTTTGCTTAACCTAGCCATCTAAAAAACATCATGCTCCAGCTGTGAAACAAATATTCGACTGCCCTAAAGGAAAGGAACACACAGCCCACAACTTGATTCAGTTATGCAGTACTGCAGCTTCATTTTATTTAAACTTTTTTGATTGGTCGGCACCATTCAAGATTTAAAATTAAACTAAAATTCATCTGTTACTTGTGGCAGTTCTCTCTTTAAGGCATGCCGCTCCAAGTTTAGTACAGAAATGTATGTGATAGTTTAAGCTGGATCATATTAAAATATACTTTTTTTTCCAGTCTCCCAAAATCTCATCCATTTTTTTTTTTTTTTTTTTTTTTTTTTTTGATTCTGACTATCGTACTGGTTCATCTCAAGCATAGTTACACATACTAGTTGAGTGCCTGCCTGCATCAGCTGCCTCAAAATTGCAGCAGTAGGAAACCAGCCCTCTTTATTGGCTGTCTGTGAACATCCACACAGAACAGACAAGTCTCATCAAGCTCCATCACTGCTGGAGGCCAAATTGGAACAAGTAATACCAAAGTGAGGCCCGCTGCCTCCTCTCCTACTCTCTGTTCAGATCTAACATCAGTCAGAGGCTTTTGGACCTGCAGGATTCATTTGGATTGAGGCATCTGATCTGAAAGACTGAATTTGGCTGCAGATTAATGCAAAAAAACACTGCATTATGTAGGATACAGGGAGTTTGAAGTGCGAAGGGGAGTTTGGAGAGTTTTCATGGAGGGCAACTGGAGTGCAGATGGATGCGGGTGCTGGGTGGGGACAGAAAGAAAATGGGCTGGGAACAACAAAGTGTCAAAGAAATTCTGGAATATTTCCATTAAGTCTACAGTAGATATGCGCTGTAGCTGCTTCAAAGACCTTATCCGCAGACTCTATGGGACCTGTCTCCAGTGGAAATTGGAATATAATTCACACTCTCCATGAACGGCCATCTAAAATAACGCACAACACAGAAAAGATGGTCAATGACAGCAACCCTTGTGAAAAAAAAAACAAAAAACCCAAGGACAATGATAATTGTTGTTCTCTCCTCTGACTTCGTGCTTTCCAGTCGCATATCCCTGCTTTCTGATTGTGGCTCTTCGCAGCTCGTGCTATTATTTAGGCTGCGACACATTTTAAATTCCCGTTCTGCACCACAAAGCAGGCAGCCGACTCCCCTATCAGTCAAGTCATTCTCTATGTGTCGTGTCGGTTCGGTGTGAATAGGAGATAATTAGAAGCTGCATCCTTTTATGCTGGGGATCACTATAGAGACCCAACAAGTGGCAGCATACACTTGCTGCTCTCTAACAGATCTGCATTACTCACTTCTCTTACCAGTGCCATAGGCTGCGTCGATATGTATGTGGTTTGTGTGTGTGTGTGTGTGTGTGTGTGAGCTGTGAGGAGGTTATTTGTGGCAGACTACTGTGGGGCCTTTGTTTCCCCCCGTCTCTTTGCTCCTGACAGAGGGAGGAAAGAACTCTAGTGCACCGTGCTTTGATCATGCACTGGAACAGCTTCATACAGATAGAGGGAGGGGAAGTGGGGAGTGAGATGGAGTGATGGGAAAGTGAAAGAGAGCTAGAGAGCAGAGGTGGAACAGACGGAGGGATCGGTGATGGAGCAAAAAGGAGCAAGAGAGTAAAAAAAAAAAAAGTGCGAGTGCGAGAGTCTGTGGCTAATAAAAAACTGAGTTTCTGTGCATCATAAATCAATAAATCAGGGAATAAAAAGTAATGGAGGCTGCGAGACTGACGACGTAAACTGAAAAGTTAAGAAACTGAAACTGCTATTTTTGATGACAAAACACTTACTGTGGATGGTGGAGACGGGCCTTCTCCACCAAAAAAAAATAACCTTAAGACTTTGGGCTGGATTGTCATTGGGTCATTCGTGCAGCAGTTCTGTCTCTGCATCCCTGACAGAGCAGTAGCGCTGACATGGTGCCATGTCTGTCACTTTTAAGTGTCAAGCCGGTTAGTTTTTGAGCGACATGTCAGTCTAAAAGTAATGTGCTGTGATAGGCTGTATGCAAATGAGTCCTCGCTCTGATGTAGACAATCATCCTCTTCAAAAGATGCTTAAAGACGACTAAGTATTCAACACAGTCGTTTTTGATTTCACATTATAAGCAAATTATTGCACTATGTTTTAAAATGTTTATATATGTTTTATTATTTGTATTTTTTGTATTTGTTATACTTAATATTTTTATTGCTCAGAAATATCTGACTTATACCTGTGGTTCCCAGCCTTTATTGTCTGATGTACCCCCTCAGCCCTGTAAGATAAACTCAAGCACACTTTTATCGACACCACCCGTCACTTTCCAGATGTTTTAATTTGAACTGATTTTAAATTGAATGTAATTTAATACAATGAATTATATAAAAGTGGTTATTATTGCAATATATTCTTTTCATATAATTGAATTAAAGGTCTGGTGTAAGTTTTATGGAGGTTTATTGGCAGAATATGGCAGGAATGGAATCTGATATTCATAAGCATGTTTTCATTAGTGTATAATCATGATGGAAACAAGAATTGTTGTGTTTTTGTTACCTTAGAATGAGCAGTTTGTGTCTACAGAGGGCGAGGGTCCTGTTCCGCTGAGGTCGCCATGTTGCACCGCCATGTTTCTACAGTAGCCCAGAATAAAAAAACAAACGCTGGCTCTAGATATGGCCTTACATTATATTATATTGCATTATATTGCAATATACAGTATTTGCAAGCTCGCTGTAGATGCCATCAAATCCTACACAATGGTCATTTAAATATAATTGTTAATTTTTAGGTCAGTTTGGTCAAGTTGGCATTCTTACTACTACCACATGGGGCGGCAAAAGCTGGATGTTAAATACCATTTAATCATTATTTAGCCACACAACATGTTATGGAGTACAAACATAAAACAAAGCAACAGTGGTAAACGACCAAAACAGATCCATATGACAAACGTAACAGTGAATTCATTACTTTTTAGGCTCTTCACTATGTGTTCATTACATTTAAAGGTATGCTATACAGGATTTGTCAGTTGCTGTTTGTAAACACACCATTCAAATTTGGCCCCCTGGTCGTGTCTAGAAGGGAACCCCAAACATGCGAAAGCTGTCACGACACTGACGTTTTTCTAATCTAATCAGATGTTGTTTTTTTTTGTCCCTGAACCTACCCAGATCTTAGCCACAGCTTTATCACATGAATAAAGAGAGGGAGCAGTGAATCGGAGAAATGAAAATCCATCCATCCATCGTCCTGGAGCCTATCCCAGCTGACATCGGGTGAGAGGCGGGGTACACCCTGGACAAGCTGCCAGGTTCATCTCATGGCTGACACATAGAGACAAACAGCCATTCACGCTTACATTCACACCTACGGGCAATTATAAAGTCATCAATTAACCTGTTATGCTGCATGTCTTTGAACTGTGGGAGGAAGCCGGCGTATCCAGAGAGAACCCACGCGGACACGAGGAGAACATGCAAACTCTGCGCAGAAAGACGCTGGGGGACTCCAACTCAGAACCCTCCTGACTCCCCCCATGACTCATAGATTTATACATTACAGTAGCTAACTGTTTAGATGTACCTGCTTGCTAATTTGTTTTGACACACTCTCAGTTGCAACATGTAATATTCAGGTTTTAATGCAATTTCAGTTATAACCCCTGGTACCTGCAGAAGTACTCCTCAAGAGTACAAGTACCTGTGGTTACTGCATCATAACAATAAAAACACAAATCCATGTTTTATTCATTCACCACTGGGCCTTATCAGCTTCCTTTGGCACTCTTCAGGCAAAAAATTAGTCTTTATTGCACGGCTGCTTCAGAAGAACGCACTAGAAGTGACTGCGCCGGGTTTCAGCCATGCAGTGGCCTTCATCATGAAACCAAACTGAACAAAGAGCTCTTGGAACTTTTTTTTTTTCCCATTAAGCAACAAACAAACCGAGCCAAAGAGGTTTTTTTAGCCATTACGCCGACAGAAAGCCAAATAGAGCAGTCTGGCCTTCGTCTTTTTTTTTTTTTTCCCTCTATGAAAGCTGTATTGTTGAATTAATTGACCAGCGGGTACAGAGAAGAATAATTTTTGCGCATGCCCTCCTGCTTCACGGTGACCCGCGTACCAACACACAGCAGGAAAAAACAGAGGGTAGAAGGAGGATACAATATGTATTAATGAATTATGTTTGCTCTGTCAGCAACATCCTGAAAGCTATTTTTTCTTGCTTCATTCTCTGCCATCTGTGCAAGGTTTGTTTTCACTGCTAACTCCCCTGCTTGCATTTAGCTCTGGGGTTATACAAACACAGCCAGCTACTAATGAAATATAGTGATAGATGTTGTAGTTTTTGGTCCAGACGCTTCGGCGTGCTTCTTGTTTTCAGCAAACAAAACATCTCATGTAAACACAGGATGCAGACAGGTTTAATACCTGTGGCCAGTTTTAAATCCAGTTTTGTGAGTTCAGTCGTATTTCTGTGTTTCTACTATGTGTGTGTGAGGTGCGGTGCCATCCATTTACGTATGTGTGTCGGTTGGGTTAACGTGTGGGACACTCCAGGCGTGTGTGGTTGTAGTTTTTACTACATACATGTGCATTTCAAAACAAACACAAATTGAAAGCCAGTCGGTTTTAACTACACCTGCACGATTCTCAGGACCACCTCCTCCTCTGAACAATATTTCTCTCCAAGGCAAGTGTAAATTTAATCAGCAAGGTGTGAGGTGTGTGTGAGGTGCTCCTTGTGTGGGAATGAAGTGATTTCTGTTTCCTTTAAAGTTCTCTCATCAAAAACGCATGTGGGTGGGGAGGAATACAATCCTACCGAGGAGCTGGGGAGACGTTGTGCGAGTGGGAGCTTCATTTTGAGCTTAAAAGATTATTTTAAAGTTTTAAGGGCCACAATTATTACAAGTTCAGGTTAATATCTGAATATATTGGGTGATTTAAAGTGGAGCTGAACAAGCAACCGAAACATGTTTTGTCAAAAATACAACATAAAATTATCAACTAAAATTTTATCATAGTGTTTGATTCAGTGTAAATTAAAACTTGTCAATTCTTATTTTTTAAATGTAAATAAATAAATAATAAATTTCATGCCCTTTACAAAGAAAAATGGATTCAAAATAAAATTAATCTAAAAAATTATGCTTTAAAAACATGTTAAAATTATCATAGGCAGTGGTGGAAAGTATGTAACATTGCTAAAATATTACTCAATTACAAGTAAAAGTACTGGTGTTGGAAATATACTAAAGTACAAAGTATCTCAGTAAAACTACTCAGAGTATTAGTTACTTTTAACTGTCACTTTCCAAAACACTCATTTTCCAAACACTAACAATCGTTAATCATTAATAATTTATAAGATACAAAACACATTCTTTTTCTTATTTTTATTTTTTTTTTCTCATTTAATCTATATTTAGCCACGCCAGAGGAAACAATGCCACATGAGGTGGAAGTGATTAAATATCCCTGAATACATTTTTAATTGGTTGAATTCTTAATGGCAATTAATCGATTATTGATTAATCATTAACATCCTTACTCCAAATGTGTGCCACCAAAGCTTTTTGTTTGTTTGTTTGTTTGTTTTTCGTCCATATGTCCTGATTTTCACTGGCCTGTTTGCCATTAGATCACCTTATTGGCTACTAAAATGCAGATTAAAGGTTTGGATATTCATTCATATGGTACTCAGTACTCAACTATGATTTTAAAAGTAACTAAGTAGATTAAATCTTGTAATGCATACTTAAATACGACTTGAAAATCTATTCATAAAAGTACAAGTACCCCCCCAAAAACTACTTAATTATAGTAATTTCAGTATTTGTAATTAGTTACTTCCACCCCTGTATATAGGTAGGCCTGTGTATGTATGATGATTTTTAAACTGCCTTTATCAGTGATCATGTTAGTGTTTTCAGCAGAGTAAGAAAAAAATAACACATTTTTGCGCTAAAGGAAGGAAGGAAGGAAGGGGGTCGCCCCGGTCTACCTTGGGCCAAAATCTGCTTGACTGAACCTGCATTTTTGTTGTTTAGTTGCATATTTCGTATAAGAAATAAAAAGTCAGACTTACAGCACGTCTGCGTCTGCCTGTGCAGGAAACAGCGCCTGCAGCGCGCTGCGTCCTGTCTGAACTGTCGTTGACTCCGCCCTCGGAGTACCCCCTGAACGGGGCCCCACCACTTTGAGTCAGTTGGACTGCGGGAGTTTTAAACGCTGCAGACGGTCTGTGTCTGGATCACCGCGTCCCCGCGTTGTTTTTCATACAGAAAGTCTGGATCGGAACGTTTCTGAAACAATCCAGAGGTGACATCATCATTATGACGTCTGATTCTCTCGCTTCAGTGCACGTGCAGCGTGTTGTCTCATTAGCTTGTGTAGTGTGTAAACAAGCTGGCTGTATCCTGCCTGGGTGAAGGTGCTGTGCAACTTCTCCACCCTGGACGTGCACGTGTCCAGGTGTCCTGCAGCTGCATCCAAACAGGCCAAGCAGGTGCAAGTGCTACTGAGGAGCATGCAGCTAATTGGCTGTGGTGTTGGAAGATTAAGTTGCATTACTGTGTATAGCTCGAGTTTTGTCTGTTGTGGATTCTATGTGATTTTTGCTGGACTGGATTCAAACTGACAGCAGCTGATGAAAACATCATGGGTAAGTTGTTCCTGAATCACTGTTTGTGATGACAGGCTTGTCACAGATGTTTCTGTCTGGCCTTTTTCAAAATATGGTTTGTTGCTGCCTGTGCTGTGGACCGCTGTGTCTGCTGGTTATTGTAGTAACAGCAGGGCACACACTGCCTGCACACATGGAGTTTGATTGTGTAGGATAATGTTATCTGGCTGTACGTGCAGCCAGCATCACCGACTGTAGAAGTGTTTCCTGCCCTGCTGGTTTAATCTTCCTCGCTTTTTAATTCTTCATCTGACTTTGAGCACATCATTGATAAAATATGTGGTTTTCAAGGAGCCTTTCAGCAGTTAAACATCACTTAAACATCAGCAGGTCGCTGTTTAATGATGAACCCGTTCTGCTGTTCATGGTGCTGAAATGACACACCTCACTGTGATCTGCATTTCTCTTCCCTCTGCCCTTTCATCTCTATGAATGAGAGCAGGCATACGTCACGTCCCAACACTTCATGGCCACTTCGGTGAAAACAAGCAACAAGCTGCCTGGCAGTATGTACGTCTGTGTCAAAACACTTCATCACAGGTTAGTTAATGATGTTACTGAGTAAATGACATGTGTGCCGATTGTGCCTGTAGATCAAAGTGACTCAGAGAGGAGTCTTAGTGATGGTGGAACTGAAGTTTTTATTGTGAAAAAATATGTCCCTACCATTAAACACCTACTTTTAGAGTGGAGTTTGGTTCAACTGCACCAAAACAGCCAAATAAAGTGTCTTAATGATACTAACATCAGACAGATGTCTGAAACACATAATCTGAAGATTCAATAAGTTAATTGTTCATGTCAGGTTTGTCTGTTTTTTTTGGAGGCGGACTGAACAGACCCATATTTCTTTAATGTTTTCTATGTAACAACGCTGATCGTTGGTTGTCAAATTGCTCATTTGACTTGATCAGTAGTAGGACTCCTAACAGCTAAACTGCGATACAGTTCTTTTTTTATTTTATGTGTTTGAACTGACAAAGACCTTGACTGCCAGTCAAATTAGAGTGGTTGTTTTTACCCAAAAAGGCGGGGCTGCACGACATAGGAGCAAAGTACCTGGATGCGTTGCTCTCATCCATAATCGTGAGACTGTATATGCCCACTACAGGTGCTCACCCCCTCTGCAGTGAGCCATTAGCTCTGTGCGTGGATCAGATGTATGTCACCAAATCAGTTTTTTTAGTTTTTATTTATATCGTTATTATAGTACCTGATGGAAACCCTTACTCCAGCTGTCTTTGGGTGCAGATGTGACTGGCTGAGAGAGTATTTAATAATCACCACCTGCTAATCTATGTTCACCTTCACCCTGCTGTTTTGCGTGGTGCTCTGCTGCACATGCATGAACCAAAATCAGGTGCATGTGGAGACACACAGTGCACGCACCACAATGTACAACCTTGCGGTTAGCGTTTATTATTCTAATTTCAACTAAGAGTGCAGAGTATTAAATTGAGGCTGTAGTTTGGGCTTTTGCACATGTAGAACCGGCCCTGGTCTACTTTACCATGCTTGTGAGTGCGACTTTTTGGCTGTCTCATCACCGTTCATGTCTACAACCAATGTGTTTATCAAAGATCACAAGTTCAAGTTCAGAATTTTCTTCCGGGGTATCATGCCCCCGGACCCCCAAGAGGGTCTGTATCACAGGGTCTGGCTATCATTGTTTAGCAATAGCCCTCTGGTTTTATTATTTTGGAATGTAGTGGGAGTAATAGCACTTCAAGCAGCTTTTTCTTGACTCTTGACCTAAGATGTTAAGTGGTGTAGAAATATTTAACTCAATGCACCACCCCCTACATTAGTGTTTTCTATAGGGTTGTGGCTTTGTGTGGATGAATGCAACCTGTTTGCATCCCAGGTCACCAAATATCAATGTTGCTTTGCTATGCCTCTTTGCGTCTCATACTGATGCATAAAGCACCCTTTAGTGCCTGTATAAGATCTGCCAGAAAGCCTTTTTAACATGTTTTATGTTGTGGGTTTGGGCACCAAAACTACTTAGGTAGGTTTAGGAAAAGGGCTTATATTTCTTCACTTAAGTCATTTGACACACAAAACATTATGCAAATTAAAACTTAAGATAACTTTGACTTTTGGGTTCACACAGGACAGAAACCCCAGTCCTGGTTGCATGTCCTGTGTTTGTTTGACCCATCCATCCACCCCACCTCCTCTCCTCTGTTCTTTCTCACTCACTACATCACCTGAGGCGGATGAGTTTACCTGAAAGCCCAGTGCATTTCATACAGACGCTAAAGGGTATCTTGTGGATCTGCATGAGATGCTTATGGGCGTGACAGAACTTCAGTATCTGACGACCTGGGAGTGAGAATGGGTTGGGCGTTAAAGAAAGGCGGCTAACCCGCTTGGGGGTCCGAAATTGTTAGTCATTGCTTTGTCCCATCTGTCTACATACGTTACTCTCTGTCCTCACTGACAGTCCGTCATTAAACATCATCACAACTCGACCTCAGAAAGAGATGCTAATGCTAGCTAGCTTCATTCTGTAATGCAGGATGATACGTTTTCTCTCATTTGGTGGGTGTGCCACAGGTGTTACCCAATCAGCAGTAACGTGTACGTAAATCACGCCGTATTAACTGTGCAGCATTATTTCTGTTTAAATATAAGTTTTGGTATGTTTGACGGGGCTGAACACGGCCTTGTTTGCAGTATCTATATCTGTAGAGCTCTACAGGGCTATGATGTGCTACAGTTGAGTGATTTCAGTTTGCCTGCCAGCTAGTATATATATGTCTGTGTGCACATTTTATATCCTCATACCCTCTGTACTCACCTAATCTTCTGATTAAGTGCCAACCTCTCAAATAGACATATCTTAAATGAATGTCTAGACGAGCTGCCGCGGGTTTTCTCCTGAGGCCGAGGACCAGATGCATCAAAACGTAACTCTGTGAACATTTGTTGTCAGGCATGGGTTTGGTTTCTGCCCCGGGGGGTGTTGGGGCTGGGTCTGCTGTCTGGATCTTTTCTGTGACGGTGGGGGCTTGTGGGAGATAAAGAGTTGTTGCAATCAGTTGGTTTCATGTTAGGAAGGTGTCTCTGGCCTGTGTGTCAGATAAGGGTATAACACGCCTTTTGCTCAGATTGCCTCACCAGCTCTTAGCTGCCAGAGTGCCGAGCTGGGAAGGCAACACTTCTTGTTACATAAGGAACATGAGCGGGAGACAGTTACATCTGCGGTTGTCAGTCAGGGTATGACTGATTCGAGGTGAGATTTTGAGGGTACGTATTCGCTAAGCACATTCCACACCTTGGTAAAACCTACTGAGCTATGGTATCTGTCCAATTCTCATCTGCTTTGCCCTAGTTAACGTCGTTCTTGTCTTCTTTTGCATGCAGTTTGTGATTTTCCTTCCATTTTGGATTCAAAGTATTAGTTCAGTGTCTCTCAGAAACCACACACATTAAATCCCAGCGAGGAAACAACAAGCCATTCCTAATGTTTATCATAGGTCCTACCCCACCGGGTATTTCTCTACAGAGCCCAAGCACTTCACTAAATGCATTTTCATCCAACTACCCTTGAACTGCAACAACAGAAACAAACAAGGTTAACAAGAAAGTAGAGCACACAGAGAGGAAACATCTTCTCCCTTAATACCAGGCAAATTACTGCGGCATCTTAAAAGCAGGAATGCAAGAGGGTGAAAACTTACGAGCCAGCAAACAATTTGTGCCGAGATGTTTAGCATCATAATTGCCAGTGAGTTAGCACTAGATGTGTGAGGCGAGGGAAAGACTTGAAATTTCTCTCTGATCACTCGCTATTACTGACAGATGGAAACCAGCCTACGCCAGATCAGACAATGCTCAACTCAGATCACTCCCACTGTGGCATCGGCGATGACAGGAAGTACAGAGTAATGACAACCGCTTTTAAATATAACAAGCTTTTGTCCTATTTAGGATAAGATGAAAGCACACAGGACGGCGGAGTGTAAATTGTGCGCAAGTGATTAAGAAACAGACAGTTGATTTGATGAAAAATAAAGAGGATTAGTCTTTTCAACTCCAGCACATGGCAGAATGTTATTCTCCGTGCGTGTCAGCGTGGAAATGGTTAAGCATTATGTTGTTTTTCTAACCTTGTTATTGCTCAGGGAACCCACAGGCACCGCATGGGGAGGATTTATTTCACTAATATTGATTACACTAATTACACATTACTGATTATGTGCTAAAAACAGTGAATGGCCATGCATCTTTTTCAGTCAGAACAATGGAATTGAAATCATGTTCAATGAAACACATCCTCCAATCAGGAGACAAATCAAATTAGACATCATGGAAATTAGACACACCATTAATTCCAGTTAGAAAAAAAACAGATCTGCCACTAATCTCGATAACAAAATACCTCTCTTCTTTGCTCCTTCTTGCTGTCATCTTACATCGGATGTAGTTTAATAACACAAAATATGACTGACAACACGCATGTCGTGCATGCACTGAGCCTGCCATTAATGCTTTTTTAAGGACCAATATGTAGGATCGATTGGCATCTGGATCTAGGCTTTCCAAGAGTGTAGGAGAAGCTATGGTGGCTGTGAAACTAATGCAAAACACAAAAGCCTGGGTCTGAAAGTGAAGCCTTAAAACTGCCTTAAAAATGGCCAGCAGGGGGCGACTCGGCTGGTTGCAAAAAGAAGTCTGATTGTATTGAGTCTAATACAAAAATGATCCTACTTCTTACTTGATTTATGACCTCAGTAAACAGTTTTCTAATGAATTTATGGTCTCAATTGCTAGTTCCAAGTCTTCTTCAATACAGCATAGTATTCATTTACTAAATTATGGTCCCCATTTAGAGTAAAATAGAAAATGAAACAGGGTGTATTTTAGGGCAGGGCAGCCATATGATTTAGTCCATCCAGTGCAAAACACAGGGCTCACAAAAGATCAAAGTAACAGATTGGACAGTATTGATCAAACATGGATAAAGATTCTGTTTACATTGCCCGTAAACATAAGCATGATTTCATATAACATAATTTGGTGTACTGTTTAGCTGTAATAATAGAAAGATTGTGACCAGGTGTCCTCGTTGTGTCTAGAGGGGAACCTATGATATGCGAAACTCTCACGAAATTTATACGCATTGTTTTTTCTTGTTGAAAGTATTTATGTTTTGTAATGTGACAGCACTGTGGTTAAGATCTGGTTTAGGACTACAGACAAGATCTTTCTGTCTGGGGTTCCCCCCTTGACGCAGGTTTCCAGCGGCGCCTCCCCAAACTCAGATCGAACTGTCAAACTAAACATTGCTGCTCAAATATGGATCAGTATTCTGTTACTTCATTGATTATTTATTGCTTAATGTTTTCAGAAACATATTTTAGTTACTGTTAAGTTGTAAACTAACATGAGAAAGATTGCAGTCTGGCGGGCCGCCATTATTTCCTGTTGAACAGACGAGCCAAAACCATTCCCCGCCTAGGTCGTGTTACGTCACCCACCAGCCATACATACTCTCTATGGTTGAAATCCGGCATGGTGGAAGAGGACCAGCGCTGTCAGCTCATTCTAAAGTAACAAAAATCCACACTGATTCTAATTTTCAGATGATTATACACTAGTGAAAACATACTCATGGATATTATATTCCATTTCTGCCATATTTTGCTAATAAATCTCTGCAAATCTTACCCACTAGACCTTTAAACAACTGTGTTTTGGCAAGACAGATGAAAGTCCTAACCTGGCTGTGATAATATGTCTCGAGGAATGTGGACTAATTACTTGTCCCCTTCCCCTGTGAGTCTCCAAAGAACCATAGAGCTCACCCAGGGAGTCTAAAAGCTGCCTAAATGTATTATTTAACAACCTATGGAGTACCGATACAGAATGTCAATGACTGCACTCGATTCGGTATCATGGACATTAGTGTCTGCTTGGATGGTGATTTAATTGACAAAATGACACTTAAAGGACAAAATTCTGACCTGGGATCAATATCACGGCGAGGGTGATTTGCTGCTGCTTATGTTAAACAGATTCACGACCATGTGATGAAGTGAACTGAAAGGGGGTCAGGACTTATGCTTAATGACCTACTCGAACGCACGCTGAGCTTGACAGGATGGTCTTTTAAGATGCGTTCAACGTCTTACGTTAATGTTATAAAGCGCGGCTCTGGCGTATGGCTGTCAGGGCCCGACTATATCGTCTTGTACTTAAATGTCTCAGGCTGTCAAGGGGAAAGGGGTGAGGAAACCATGTATGTCACAGATTTCAGTTCGACAATGATTTTCCATTTGCTGCTCTACACCTCATTGGGCAAAAGCCACATACATGCCTGGAAGAAGCATGTAGCACACAGAAGGTTAGTGAAGCAGCAGCAGCTTTTTGCAAATGGAAGGAGAATGAGGTTTGAACAGTGACTGAGAACACAAAAAATAAATACCTAAATTAGTTATTCACGTGTTCATCACCTGTCGACTGGACTATTGTGTCTCCCTGCTCAACAAAAAATATCTAACCTGTTTACAGCTCAAAACTCAGCTTGCAGGGCTTTAACTGGAGCAAAGAGGCAAGTCCATACTTCATTGAGCCTGGCCTCCCTGCACTGGCTTCCCATTGCTTTTTAAATTGATAACAGAATCTTACTGATTTATTTTTAAGCCCTATGGGGTTTAGCCCCGAGTGGCCTTTTATTGCCTCATGTCCTCTCTTGCTCCCTGAGACGCTCAGATTCTTGTCTTCGTGTTGTTTCAAGATTTAGACTCAAACACAAAGGTTATACAGCTTTTCAGATCGGGCTCCTAGACTTTGAAATGATTCGCCTCAGGACATCAGTACAGACGGTATCTTCTTTTTTTTAACACCTACTTTTTGAGTGAATTTATTTATCATTATCTCCGACAAGCGATCAGTTCTGTTGTGTGTGTGTGTGTGTGTGTGTGCCTCAGCCTAAAATCTTTTGTGCACATTGACAGCTGTATGCTCAAATACCTCTTGTATTTGCTGTGATACACAACTTTCGAAAAAACCTTTAAAAATCCCATATAAAACCTATATGACTGCTGACTCCTCAGACCTCTAAACCAGCCGTAGCTGTTCGACTAAAACAAGGCTTACTTACTGGCAGTGTTGGGGAGTAACTAGTTACATCTAACTAGTTACATGTAATTTAAATAAATGCCATTGTAATCTGTTACAGTTACTGTGAAAAAAGCTTAAAGTGCACTCTTCTATTTTTTAACACTTTAACTTAGTTTGATGCATTTTGCTCTTTTGTATTTGTTTTTGAAAAAATGTTATGACTTAAGTTTTATTATGAACAAATAAATAAATAAATAGATAAATAAATAAATTGATGACTAGTACATAGAAACCAAAACTGATCGGGTGACTGTCCATGTAACAAAACTAGTTGGCATTTGTGGTGTTAGCTGGTTAATTAGTGGAGTGACAGAACATTTGTTGACAGCAGTGTATTCATTGCATAAAGGGATAGTTCACCCAAAAAATGTAAATTCAGTCATTATCTCCTCACCCTTGTGCTGATTGAAGGTCGGGTTTAGTTTTTTAGTCCACAAACACTGCTGGAGTTTCACAGGAAAACAGCGTTGCAGAATCTCCTGAACCATTTAAGTGGGTTGTGACCAGTTTTCAAACTGAAAAAACAACAACAAAACAACAAAAAACCAAACATAAAATGCCTCCATACTGCTCGTCTGGTGTAATCCATGTCTCCTAAAGCGCCGACCTGTCGTTCACTTGCGTGCACACACAGTCACACCACACACACCCAGTTCAGACGGTGTGCACACACACGGGAACATGGCTTCAAGCTAAGGATCTACAGTGAAGATTCAGGCTAAAAACATTGTGTAAATTATGTCTTTCAAGTCAACTTATGGCTTTAGGAGACTTTGATTACACCAGAAGAAAAGTATGGAGGCTTTTTATTTATTATTTATTTATGTTTTTTGACTGTTTTTTTACATTCAAAAACTGGTCATCATTCACTTAAACTTTTCTGCTACGTTGTTTTCCTGTGAAACTCCAGCAGTGTTTTGTGGACTGAAAAACTAGACCCGACCTTCAGTAGGCATGGGGGTGAGTAGATAATGAATGCTGAATTTTAATTTTTCTGCAAGTCATCTATGAAGAAGAATTCTGAGCATTTATTGAGTTTAGCCTTAAAGGAACCATGTCTACAAAATGGAATGTCTTTGAGCCTTGAAGCTGTTGCTACGTCAAAACAGGCAATTTTAGGTGCTGTCAGCCTTTTTCAGTTTTGTGCACACCTCCTACCATGTGATTTACTACATCACTTATGCAGACTGATGAATAGTTAAGCTTTTGAAATCATGCTAAAATCACATATTTGCTACAAAAAAGTGCTGCAGTCGGCCGTTTGCCTCGAGTACGCAAATTAAATGCACCAGAGATCCTCCTACTGTATATTCAGTTTATCTCAGATTGGCGGTTTAGAGTCTGATCGAGAGCTTTCAGACAAACCCAAACAAACTGTACTAAGTGGAAAAACACACCAGGATTCATTTTAACTGAACCAAACAGACGGTGGTGGTTCTTGACACAGCTTTTATTGTGGGGTCGGGCTGGGGCCAGTTGTTTTGTCAGGGGGCCACATTCGACTCGGGTAGTAATAGTACAAAAAAGTAATAGCACACCAAACCTAACACCTCTTTATTTTTCATCAACCCAAGACAGCACTTTGGACTCTGGAAAAATTGCATTTGTTTTTTTGTTTTTTTCAGTATTTCTCACATTGTGGAGACCTGAGTAAACGATTCATTGAGCTCAAAGTGACTTTGGCTTTTACTGACAAAAATGACATTTACTGAAAACAGCAATCTACATACGTTTAATAAAAGGTTGAGCAGGTGGTTAAATGTGATGCCACTTTTGTTTAGATCTTCTTTCATTTCTAATAAGAAGTCATTGTACTCAGCTTTAATATATGTCCGACTGCTTTCAGCGACTGACAAGCATTTGTCACAGAATATGCCAATTTACATGCTTTAATTACATATCATATAAAAGCTGGTGTGTGCGTGTACAGCAGATGATTATGATGATTTTTATTCTCCACTTAGTAATTCTTTTTTTTTCCACACGGTTTCTTTTGACATGCTGGGGGTGTACATGTTAGAACACCTGTAATTATCAAACAGGTGGACATAATTCCTCTCCTGTGCAGTAGCCCTACTGATTCAACGAAAGAAAAATCAAAAGGGAGTTCACAAAGTTGGGACTGTAAGACACTTGCAGTACCGACCCCGGGGGCCAAGGTGTATAAATGAAGGTTCACGCTTGACTGAAAGATCCTGGTCTTCAAAAAATTTTTTTGGGGGGGAAATGAACACAGTGTTTTAAAATGCAAATTCGGGTTTTGTATTACGAAAACGTAGAAAAATGCATTTTCCCACCACAAAGGGATTATATGAAGGAGATCAGCCAATTACTTGTTCACACCTTGGAGGAGATGAGGACCAAAGAGAGAGGGGTGGAGGGAGAAGAGAGAACAAAGGAGAGAGCGGAAGAAAGGAACACTGATAAAATGAGACAAAAACAGTGCTCATAGACTGGGGGGTAGATTAAGCAGGAGGTAGACTGTTTCATTGCCACCACCAGCAACAAATCCCCCAATAATAACTGCACCCAATTTCAGTGTTGCAAAATAAAGAAATAAAGGAATGCGGCTTAGGCATCAAAGCGTGAAAAATCCCTCTGTGGTTGAGAGCTGGATGCCAGTGGTCTCCCTCCTGGTATTATGGCAGATCTTATCAATGAGGGGGGCATTTTGTTGGCAGGATTACCCGGGCTTTGTGAAAGGGGATATTCATTAACTCCTGTTGACATCTCACAGAGCGATCATAATCCCACTGAGGAGCAGAGGACGGAGCATATGAACCGGAACAGAAGCTTTCTGCTGCTCGGTGGCACCGGGATGTAGCCGTCCTTGTACTCCGCCGAGAAATGCCAAAGGTTCACTTACGGAAGAGTGCCTTACCCGACAAATACAAAGGCCACTTAAGCGGTAAATAAAATTAGATTGAGAGCACAAACCGTAGACTGTGGAAAAGCCTGCGTGTAGCATCCGATGCCACCCTGCAGGTTTCTGGAAGGAATTCTGAAGCGTGGATGTGTGTGTTTACTGCTTGGCACCGAGTCAGTATCTGAGGCCACCGAGGTTGAGCTGCGGTCAAACGAGCGAGTTTACAACCTGACCGAGTGTGACTGGCTGTCAAGTGAACATGCCTCTAAGGGCCTCGGTATGATTCAAAAGAGGAGCTTGTTTGGTTGTCAGAGCATCTGAACCAACCCACCTCCTCCCCACACTTTTCTGATATCGGAATCGACAGGGGGCTGTGTCCAAAAATTTCTGTAACTTTTTGAAACCGACATTTCAACAGGTATGCCCACTTCAAGCAGGTGAGCTGAGTAAAGGCCAAATTATTCCCCCTTTATGTACAAAAATATTAAATGATATCAACATCTCTGCCCATTAGTGCTGGGCATTGGTACTCAATAACTTTAAGGTATCAATTGAAATAGTAGAGGTGTGTGAATCTCGGGGTACCTTGTGATTTGATTACGATTCAGAGGGTTGAATGATTTGATAATAAAATGATTCTCGATACATCTTGATGCATCAAAATCTTTACGCCAGGGAATGCTGATTAGATTGGATTTATCTAGTCTAGTCTAGGTCTGTCTAGTTGCTAACCTTTGCTACTGATAAGCCTACATCTAGGAATAGGGTGCAGACAACAAGGCTACCGTGGATAATGTTTAGCGAGATGCTTTTGGACAGTAAACACCATTAAAACAAGGCTGACTGCTTGGTAAACAACAATGTCTTGATTTCTATTTCTGCATGTGTAAAATACAGATTATTTCAGGTGATCACTGCTCCACTCCTCACGTCTTAATGTCTCTGGCGATGGTAAAAAGTATTCACAATACACTTCACGTTCATCTCGTACAGTTATTTAGACATTAAATCAAACATGATTGCACCCGCTGCCTTTTGAGAAGATGAAGTACATCTCTCCTTGTTACCTGCTGATAACTCTCATGTGTGCACACTGTAGACTGTCCAGGTGCTGCAGCAGCAGCAACATCATTTTAATTAACATTTAGAAAATCGATTTTTGACTTTTATGAATTGATTCGGAATCCTCCATGTCTGCATCGCGATGCATCTAAGAATGGAGTATTTAGCCCACCCCTAACCAAGCAGTATCAAAACTTTTCCAGTCAAACAATACCCACAACTGATCCTTTTAGTACCCAGATCTATAAAAAAATTACTATTTGTATAGTTTTGCTCGCCGCCAATCACTGCAAACGTTCTTCTTCATAAAGAAGAACCTTTGAAAAAAGGTATTGAATGAAGTACTCCATTAATATCGGTATCACCTTAAGGGTACTGTTATCAGTACTGGTATAGTAATTTTTTAAATGATACCCAGCCTTACTGCCCAGATACTTCATGCGTCCTTCATGTTGGCATGGGTGTTAAGCAATACATCCACTAGAGGGCACTGCTCAGAGTCGAAAGTTACCCCAAAGAAGAAGAGTCAGAAGTTTCTGACAGCAACAAACGTGCCAACATTGGAGGAGGCTTTAGTAATGTAGTTCTGTAGGCAGTGTTGTACACAGCGTTGGTTTGTGCAGCCATTAAATAGATCATGATGTGGATGGCGAAATCTTTTCACTAACAAAATGATAATGAATATTATTTCCAATATTTTCAAATTTTTAACACCTCTTAGTCATGTCATGCTACGTTGCTGTACTGCTTCCCATGTCTACCAGGGGTACTGCTGGTAGCTCTCAGAGAACGTGCAGAAATAAGGACAAAATTGATGCAAAGTATAGACAGAAGGCTCCATCCATAATCCATGTGTGTATCTAATGTCTAGCAAAAATGAGCCTTATCTGAGCAGGTTGTGGATTCCTTCCTCAAGCTCTCTTTTTTAAATTCTTCACACAACTTTCTATACTTGCTATATTGTAGAAAAGACCACACTTATGCCATATTAAGACATAACGATATTCAGAAGCTAAAATGATATCTAGTCTCATATCACAATATTAATATAACAGCAATATATACTGCCCAGCCCTAGTTTCTAATGTTAGCTACTGATAAGCCAACGTCTTTTTGCACCATGGTGCAAAATGAAAATTCAGTCATTATTTACTCACCTTCACGCTGATTGAAGGTTGGGTTTAGTTTATTAGTCGACACAACGCTGCTGGAGTTTCACAGGAAAACCATGTCCAGGTCTCCTAAAGCCCCAACATCCCAAGCCGACTTGAAAGACGTCATTTACACCATTTTTTCGCCTGAATCTTCACTGTAGATCCTTGGCGTGGAGCTATGTGTTCATGTGCACATGCACACCGTCTGAACTGGGTGTGTGTGGTGTGACGGTGTGCATGTCGGGGCTTTAGGAGACTAGGATTATGCGAGACGCACAGTATGGAGGCATTTTGTGATTTTTGGCGAGGGGGTTGTTTTTTTCTGTTTGAAAACTGGTCACCATTCACTTCAATTGTTTGTGAGATTCTGTGACAGTGTTTTCCTCCAGCAGTGTTTTGCGGACAAACAAAATAAACCCGACCTTCATTTGGCATGAGGGTGAGTATATGATCACTGAATTTTCATATTTGGGTGAACTATCCCTTTATATTTTTAAGCTAGTTGTTGTTGGTTAGTGAATACCTGTAAAACAAGACTGACTGCTTGGTAAACAACAATGTCTTGATTTTTATTTCTGCATGTGTAAAATACAGAATATTTCACATATGGAGGATTTGGGGTTGTTTGAAGGCACCTTTGATGGAGCTGCACTTAGTAATGTAAATGATTACATTTGCTCTTAAGTAACTTATAAAGGAGAGTAATATGTAATACGTAATTGTTTACATTTTCAAGTAAAGTTTCCTTATTCTGATTACACTACTAGTATGTTGCATAGTGCCATATTGTGTTGTCTAAATAATAAACAAGCTTTATACACATTTCACCACTAGTCCCCTGGTGACTAGATGACTGCTGTATAATTCATAATTACATTTGATATAAACTATTGTTTGCATTTGGCAACAGGTGTGATGCTTCAGTAAGAAATGTGAGCTGAATTAGAGCAAACTGATTTTAACGCATGTGAGATTACTGGAATAGAAGAATTGCTCTGATATGAGGCCACATTACTATCCACCTCTCCTCCTCCTCCTCGTCTCGCAGCAGGCTGCCCGCAGTGTCCACAATACCTTGATGAAATATGCATCAGCTGTCTCCACTCCCCCTGTGTTCCTGTCCTCCCCCTTCCACCCGTGGCCAAGCAGAAAACTAGAGGAAAGCCAGGTGAAGCTGTCAGTCTAGACAGACAGCCGCGCGCTGTTTCAGGACCAGCGATCTCTTACATCACTGAGGTGTGCCTCCTCTCCCAAATAATTATCCACAGTGTTGGCAAGTGACAGAAACACAGGCTGAAGCAGAGGTGGATGAACACACAAAATCTTCTGTGACCTGTATCAACCTGACATTCTGCTGTTTGACATAAAAAAAACCCACTGACATTTATGTGGTACACTGTATCCTCTTTAATGCACGGATTTATTTTTAGGGTTACCAGATATGATGGACGTGTTATGCATGATAATAACTGTGGTTGATAAATGCATTTAGAGAAAGAAAATAACAGTCATTGCTAAATGCCAGGGACTACAATTTACTATAACACATCAGATAGTAGCTGATACCAATACCAGTGAAATCTCACAATTCCTGACACCCAAAAACAATAATGAAATTCAGCAACTGTTATTTTTCTTTGCCACCTTAAATAAAAAATTAAGCTTTCAGGAAAAAAAAAAGACTGAGGAGAATATTTACTAAGCCTGAAATCACAGACAGGGGAACATGTGTCCACGTCTGGAAAATATTGGAATCCAAACTGCTGCTTAGCTTTGAATATAAGTTAAAGTCAGAATGCAAGCAGTAACTGACATGATGACAGGCCGTTGTCTGGAAATATTTAGTCAAAACTCTAACATCTTGATGACACAGACTGAATGGGAATGAGCCTAATACTATGACCTAAGGTACTGTACATTATGCTGTTATGTTTAAACATGGTAGCCTTTAGTGTTTAGCCACCGCAGAAGATGCAATGCCAGCTGTCTCAAACAAAAATACTGGCAAGGTGTATTCCAGGATAAGGATCACAAGGAGACTTGGATTACACCAGACGAACAGTATGGAGGCATTTTATTTTTTTATTCTGTTGGTTTTTTTTTTCATGTTTGAAAACTGGTCACCATTCATTCCCATTGTTTGGGAGATTCTGCAACGCTGTTTTGCAGTGTTTTGTGGACTAAAACTAAACCCGACCTTCAACCGGCATGAAGGCGAGTAGATAATGAGTGAATTTTCATTTTTGGGTGAACTACCCCTTTAATGATGGTTACTACAAAGCGTTACCGAAATCAAAACAGAAACAGATTCTTGGGAAGTGCAGTGATGCCGTCAATGGTTCATGGTATAACGGTTTACTAAAAGTGCAAAGAACAATAGACCACCCAGTTTTTCTTTATCTTTGTATTATCTGTACTGTTAATAATTAAATTGTCTTGATCAGTGTATTACCATGGAGACTGGTGGTAGCTCACTGTAAAAAGTAAGGCAGGTTAACGGTCAGCAACCCTGTGAGGGTCAGCAAAGAGTTTTAGAAGCAAACTATGACAGGTGGAAAGAGAAACAGCATGAGAGCGCTTTCCCCATTTATTACTTTTTTATCACACATGGCTACTCTAATAATAGCACTACAGTACATGGCACTTTAATGCACTTATTTCGATTGAAAAATACTTTTAGGTTTTGACCACAACAGCTCTCACAATGTGGTTATGATACCCATGTCCATACTTGGTGTTTTATTAGCTGTTAGACAGAGAAATCCAATCTAACGGCGCACCTTTACGATAAACAAAAGCCTGTCAATCATCCTTAAAAGTCTTCACGTATGAAGTGTGAAGTCACATCAGTGTCTCCTCTTACACAAATCTGTTTAATTGATTCACTAGTCGTCTCCCGCCTCAGTGATTAGGCCCATTAAAGCTCTTTTAATGGGACAATCTCATTCAAGTGATTGATATTTGGGGAGAGGAAAGTACAGCTCCTTAGGGGCCGGGCTATACTGGAGTTTGCAAAAACCTTGCAATTAAAAAATGTCTCGGCTCGACTTGGACAGAGCAAGAGCAGAAAAAGGGGCTATTAGTGAAGCCAATTATGAATTAAATAATCAATACTAGGGAAAGCAATTAAGAAATTTGCAAAAGTAATTACTTGGTTGAAAGATTGCTACTGTATTTATATCTTGGGCATCATTTTATGTTGTTTATAAACTTTGTTACTTAATCTTTTTATGCATTTGGAGTAGTTATCCTCTACTACTTTTCTCAAAAAAGCTGGATCTATTTATTAATACTTATATTATATATATATACATATATAATAATATTTTTTTTGGCATGGTAAATATTATTTCCCACTGTATTAGCTTGGGAAGTGGAGGTAGCATCAGTATGATCAGTATGTTGGAAGGCTGAAAACAGCTCCAGGCTATAGATTCAGTCTGTCTTACTCGAGTTCTCATGCCTGTAGGTAAAGCCTCTGGCATGCCCATCGAGTGATCCTCAAAGGTACTCTGTGTGTGTGTGTGTGTGGCACAGGTGTGCATGTTCATGCAGCCACATGTTCACTATAATCGAAGTCATTCCTCATTCGTCGGGTGTATGCTCACACCGCATGGCTATCTGCAGCCATTTGTTGTTTGTAAAATGCCACACCACCGTCATCTATCACACGTGATCTCAGCAGATTAGCAGTTGGAGCACAACAACAATTTATATGCTACAGCTGCTAAGTCAGATCACAGCACATTTATTTTTAACTGTGGTGTTGTACCGCGGTTCTGCTGCTACGTCTCGACAAGAAGTTCAGCAAACTTAATGTGACATAAACGGCGCTCGATAATATTCACGAGATGGTGAAAAACCTTTTCATTATTCATTTGAGAATTTTGATCTATCATTGATGAGTAATAATGAGGCTTTCTTATTCTCTCATACATTCATGGGATTCATATTTCACAGTAACAATGTGTTTATTTCCTAAAATCTCTGGCAGCATATACTCTGGGTCCGTATCACGTCCCAAAGCAGCTCAGAAATCTTAGTACTTGATGACAAAAAACTTTTTGCAATGGTAAAAAGAATAAAATTATCTTTTGCAGCCATTATTCCATCTTCCAATGAACCAGAAGTAGTAGAAGCAGCTACAGTACATTCATCCTCACAACTACTAGCTAATGAAGTTTAACGACCAGCAGAAGTGTAGTGCTATTTGTTTAAAGGGACAGTTCACCCCCACATTAAAATTACATATTTTATATTTCTCTGGCCTGTGGTGCTATTTATCCATCTAGTTTGTGTTTTTTATTTGAGGTGAACTGTGTCTTTAGGTACCGGAGCGCACCTACAACATGTACGGTTAAAGGGATAATTCACCCAAAAATTAGAATTCAGTTATTATGTACTCATCCTCATGCCGAGTGAAGGTCGAGTTTAGTTTTTTAGTCCACAAAACACTGCTGGAGTTTCACAGGAAATCAGTGTTGCAGAATCCCCAAACGATTGAAAACATAAAATGCCTCCATACTGCTCGTTTGGTGTAATCCAAGTGTCCTAAAGCCCCAACACGCCATGTTGCCTCGAAAGACATCATTTTCAACATGATTTTAGCCTGAATCTTCACTGTAGATCTTTAGGACCCACACTCACATATGCATGCGCACCATCTTAGCTAGGTGTGTGTGTGCAAGTGAACGGCATGCCAGAGCAACTTTCTGTTGTTTTTTTCCGTTTGAGAACTGGTCACCATTCACCTCCACTGTTTGGGTGATTCTGCAGGACTGTTTTCCTGTGAAACTCCAGCAGTGTTCTGTGGACTAAAAAACTAAACCCAACCTTCAACCGGCATGGGTGCGAGCAGATAATGACTGAATTTTCATTTTTTGGTAAACTATCCCTTTAAGTTCTGGTTTGTTATATAACCACTGTTCCTACAGTGGCAAGTTTACAGACATTAGTCAATTATTACTGACCCCACGATCAAATGATAGACTTTTTGAAGAGTTTCATAATGTTGAAAATATTATGTGGCCTTCAGACAAATGGATTTAATAGGTTGTAATTATTGTGGCATTAAGCAATATAGGAGAATGAACACAAGTTTGTTTTGAATGATATGTGCCAAGTGAATGAAACTCGTTCTGAAGAAAAGTCGCAGTGCAGGCAGAGGTCATTGTCATCTAATGGGGCTGTATAGGCGATGAAAATGTAGCAAGCTTTCATTTACTGCAGGCATTGTGGATGTAGCACAAGCTGGCCAAGTTTAACAGGCTGGGTGCGTCATTTTTCTTTGCAGATGACTCACAAATAAAGAAACCCTCAGAAGAGTGAGTGATGGATGAAAGGATGTTTTCCTGCATTTCTAATTACGATAGAATAAAGATAGATAATTAAGATGGATAATTACGATAGAGTGGAAAAAAATTAATTTAATTCACTGTTCACTGTCAGACTTTTAAGGTGGAATGTTTTCCTCCATGTTGACATGAATCAGTCAATCAAAACACAGTTTTTAATGGCTCTCTTGCTTCCATGTGCTGTAGTGATGACTGGATCTTCAAGCGCTTAAACATCCATGCATCCATTGTCCGTAACCGCTTATCCTGACGAGTCGCACAAAAAGAACTTATTTCAAGATATGCGCTGCTCTGTTAGAGGCTCTTTGAGGCTTTACTGTACTGAGCTAAATCAACCAGTATGCTAACATTCACACAATAATTATAACATGCTGATGTTTTGCAGGTAAAATGTTTACCTTGTTCACCATCTTAGTTTAGCATGTTAGCATGCTGACATTTCCTCATTAGCACCTAGCACAAAGCACAGCCAAGGTTTACAGGAATGAGATTAGTTTTGCAGATATTTGGAGAGGGACATTAATGTTTGTACCAAATTTAATAGCAATCCATACAACGGTTGTCAATAAAAACAAAAATTTTCAGCCTCTTGGTGGTGCTAGAGGAATAGTTTGGATCAGAAAAGTCAGTAGTCTTTGTCCTTCGGGGGTTAATCCGTCCAATAGCTGTTGTGATATTTCAGCGAGAACCAAAGTGGAGGACTGACAGACTGTGGCTAAAATGCGTTCCTGCTGTGTCACATCTATTACACGGGCAAAGTAGTCCTATGACTCCTTGAATTCTCACCACCAGCGAGAGATCAAATGAACTTCAATATGGTGAGCGTTTGAAGTGTTAGCATAGAAGAGCACTTGGGGAGTTGGGTGTCACACTGCATTACAAAATCTTTCTGTGCTACCTTGTTAAAAGGTACTGTAGGACTGCAAGAACGAGGAGTGATACCAGATGGAGATAGTGATGCAGCATTTTGTTCTTCGCCAACTGCAATTAAACCTCAGGAAATGGAAGGAGAAGATATATAATCACATTTCTGTTGTGTTTCTGCTGCTTTCAGAGAATGATCTTAAAGGGGACCTATTATGCTCATTTTCAGCTCCATATTTTCATTCTGCGTTCCACCTAGAGTAGCTTTCCATGATTCACAGTTCAAAAACATCCTTATTTATCTTACACCAGCCCTTTCTGCAGCCCCTTTATTTAACCATTGTCTGACACAAGCCCCCCCTCCCTAAAAACCCACTTTCTTCTGATAGGTCAGCTTCCCAGAAGCCTGCTGAGGGGCAGCAGCTCATGAGCCATGTGACCACTGCTCCGCATTAACAAACATCGCTTAGCGGAGTATTGGCTGCCAGTCGTCACTGGTTGCTGCACAAAAACACAACTTTATTCTCTGTTTTTGATGAAATATTTTCTGGTCTTCCCTGTGATGTCCTCCGGGAGCACTGCCTCAACTTTGGGCTATTTACACTACAGAGTTTTCTGAATGCCAGACAAGTTTTACATGCTAGCGGCTACTTTAGCCACTACTTAGCTCTGATGTAGAACTGGCTGTGCAAGACTATAGCACCCAGTGCTTTGGAGCGCTGTCTCACCATGGAAAATAGTGATATGGGACAATGAACTTGATTGATTTACTTATCAGACCACAAATGAGACAAGAATTAGATTGGACTGCTTCTGGGCATTGATTACTATTCACAAGCGCACAACTTTGCAACTTTATTCACTGATTTTGGTGAAACTGCATCATATCTAATGCATGGAATATTTTCTGTTTTTCTCTCTGATGTCTTCCGGTTGCTCTGCCTCAACTTTCAGTGATTTTACGCAGTTTGCTTATGGAAAAAACAAACAAACAAAACAACAAAAAACATTGTTTAGCAGCAAGTAAAGACAAGTGTCCATCAGAAACTCACCGAGATTTCAGCAGCTGCAGGACATTAGAAGGAAAACCAGAAAATATCCTTCACAACTGAAAAAGCACTCACTCTGTGAGACATACTGAACACAAATGTAAACTTAAATGCCCTACTTTCATGATATAATATCACTGTAGCATGAACCTTTTTCCATTTCCCATAAATTTCGCCTGAAAGTTGAATATCCCTAACTTTTTGTGAGTAGTGTATATGTCAGACAAGCATAATAGGTGTCCTTTAAAATGCAGAATACAGCTGGAAAAGTTTGTACATGTAAACAGTGTTTTCAGATTTAGCACCATTAGTGTGGGCATAGCCTTAGCTTCTTCCCTTGAGGATACACAAATTACATAAAGTGAGAGAGAGACGGGAGGAGAGGGGAGAGAGAGTGTCATGTCCTACTTGAGTAGGTGGATTAAGGAGGAGAGTAAAGAGAACCCCTCTGATGATTCCTCATGTTTATTTCATGACATGATTCTTCAGTAAATAATCTCTCCTCCAGTATTTGCCACCACAACAACCCCGTCCACGCTGCCTCGTGTTTCTGCTCTAAAGAACTCATAATATTTTATCCCTGACCTCTCAAACTGGGCTAAAAGCTCTCAGAAGGATTAGATATCAATCGCTCTCTGGCTTGTTTTTACTTCTGTACGTTTCCGATATCCGTCTTCATCTCCTCTCTTTTCCCTGCCTCCTGTCTAGATTTCTTCTCATCGATTTATTTCTCCTTGTTCCTCCAGCCCTCTCACTCTTTTCTCTCTGTAGCTCATCGAGCCTCCTCGCGTCTTGCCCTTGGTTTGTTATGTAAGCACCACTCTCCTCTTTTTATCTCCCAGGCGCTCATTGTTTTCTATTGCCATGGCAATCTGCTACAGACATCATGGCAATGAGTTGCAGATCTCTTAACAATATAATTAATCTCTGGGATTGATCCAGTGCCCACAGATGATGCAATTTACACTGATTGCTGACATAGCGCGGGACGTTTTATCTTCATTCCTGTACTACACATGCTCTCGGCTGCTTGATGCTTTCTGCATAATTTCTACATTTCATACTGCCATGAGCGTTGGGTTTAAGCGCTTTGATGTCAACGATTTGGTTGGATTTTTGCCTAAAAAACTTTGTGTATCCCCACTGCTTTTACTTTCCACTTCCTCCAACATCAATACCCGTCATAGTGCTGCATGTAGCGTGAGGTTTAGGCTTTTTGCTCTGAGCTAATCTCTCTTGGTGTTCAAAAGCTGAAGGCCCACTGACTCCAGCCTGCTGACTCTCGCTCCACTGTCTCCCAGCAGCCTGTTGCCATGGTTACCTCAGCTCAGTGGCAGGCCGATGCAGCAGCAGCCTAATGTATGATACAACCTCCTTCACTAAACACTAGTGCTTTTGTGTCGCTGTCATAAGCCACCTCCCTGACGCCTTCTGCTCGCCCCCTCCAACTGTCACCAGGCTTTTGTGGGCCTGCCTCGGACAGCGTGGTGAAAATGACAGATGTGAATTAGTTTGTGAACGCATGCGTGCACGTGTGTGTATTTTCCAATTTTGCGAAAGAGGCACACGCACAGGTTTACGAGAGAGAGAAATGGCCGTCAATTTAGTTCCACTTGAGTCCATCAAACCCATGCCCACGGCCAAGCAAGAGTGCATCTGGGCGTTTGTGTTTGTGAACGGTCTGTATAGATATACTTCAAATTTATGCCAGCAGGAAGAAGATAATGACCTGGTGGATGTGTCCTTGGAGGGATGAATTGAGGAACTGAGGGGAAAGGGGGGAAGGTGGCGGAGATGGGGGGGAGATTATGCAGGAGATAGAACGGCAAGCAGTGAGAGAGGTGGTTTGCGAGTATGAAATGCTGAATGTGAGTAGGAAAGGATACAGAGGATAAAAAAAACACAGGAAGGCACTTGCTAATCTAACAGCTGGATGTTTTTAGACTCTATGGAATATTTGGCCAAAATGAATTCATCATAAGTGGGTTGGAAATCATGTGATTCTCCAGCCCATTTTCATTCCCAGCATGTAAAATACTGACATGTTTTCACCGCCCCACCGACAATTCATACAAAGGTGCATGGTATCTTTTAGCGGCTAAAAGAGACGCACCAGGCTTGTAAGTGACTTCAATTTAAACCCGTCCACGGCTGTATGAGGCTTTCGAAGTAGTATACAGAGGGAGGAAGTCAGCATCTGGAGGAGGCGGGAGAATGGATGGCTCAAACAAACAGGATTTTCTCCCAGAAGACCGAGGTTTTCCATGTGCAAACCAAAATGTTATTAAAAATTTGAAGGTGCATAACATTACATGCTTCATGAGACTTTTGCCAAGGATTTATGCTGTGGGCTTAACCTAAGGCAAAATCAAGACAAATTACCATCAGTAAAAGTATGACAGATTGGCTAATAGCATTTCATGTTTGCACTGTAATAATGGATTAACAGACAACTATCTATCCATCCATCCATCTATTGTCCATAATGACTTATCCTTGACGGGTCGCAGGCGGGCTGGAGCCTATCCCAGCTGACCTTAGGCGAGAGGCAGTGTACACCACGGAAAAGTCGCCAGTTCATTGCAGTTGTTCATTATTGTGTTTTGACTCAAAGAGGAATTTTTGAAACAAATTTCATCACTTGGGAACTAAGGATTTTAAAGGACCAATGTGTAAGATTTAGGAGAATTTATTGGCAGAATATAACAGAAATGCAAAAATAATATTCATAAGTACGCTGTCGTTTAGGTATAATCACCAGAAAATAAGAATTGTTGTGTTTATAGCTACAGAGGGTGCAAGTCCTCTTCCACAGAGGCAGGAGAATTTTGCAGGAACCGTATGTTCTCGCTTGGAAGGAGAGGGTGAGACGAGTGGTATTTAGTTCACGTGTTGGAATCTGTGACCTCACTGCTAGATTTATTTATTTCATTTATTGGTTTATATAGCAGGGACAGCCCATATGAATAAATACCACTGTAAATGCCCCAGAGTTAGCCAAGATGCTATTTTTCATCTGCGTCCCTGGACGCCACTAAAGCCTCACATCAGTCCTTTAAAGTACATTAACTGCCTTTATGAGCCGAGTCACTGCTGCAGCTCCAACTGCTGACTGTGTTGGTGAGCGAGCCAAACCACCAGACCAGACTACAAACGCAAACCAGTTGTCCCTGTTGTTTTCAGAACGCCGATGCGCAGCTGTCCGTTTAACCTCACACTGAATCTTTGTGTCATGTCTCCGCCTCTGTGTCACCCTCACAGTCTTAAAACCTCTGAAGGCCGACAGCAACCTCTTTTTGTAACAAATGATGTCTGATTTCCTCTTGGGCAGCATGAAGAAGAGAGATTATGTAATGCCTTTGCCTTTCCTGCTATTTGTAAAAAATAGAGATCCTCAATATGTATAATTGTGTCTGGTTTAAACGTTGTTTCAGGACACACAAAACATTTCATAGAAGAGACACTTGAAGAACACTGCACAGAAAGTGTTCCCTACTGTAAAACTGTCTCTCTGCACTCATCTGTGAATTTGCACCAACACAGGAAACGAAATAAATAGACCAAAATCAAATTAATTATATCCTACTCTGTGCTTTCCCATATTTGGATAATGAGGCCATGAGTTATTTAAAGTCACTGGGATGGCAAAAAGAAGTAGGTGAATCTTGCAGAGGGGAAAAAAAAAAAAATCTCAACGTCTCGCCCCAGGCTCATTGTCATCCCTAACAGTTTCATGTAATATTAACATGTCAGAGCAGAGGAGCAGAGCCCATCACGCCGCCTGTAATAATCGCCAACGGTTAGGACTACTTCCCAGCACAGGGAGGAGAGCACTCTGAGAATATCCCTCCCTTCTCACCCAGTGGCCTACATTCACAGCCAGGTGGACCTCAGGCATCCCAATCCCTCCCCCATGGCTATGTCTGATTTGGTTTGTGTCACAAGCGCAACAGCTACAATATATCTGTCCTCCTCGAGCTCCATAGTGAGTTATTATTGCCGTGGTAATACAATAAAAACATCTAATATCAGACAGCATTCACAGAAAGACTACCATCAATGTAATCTGGCTTCATAATGTAGGAAATGGGTACAGTATTTTTCTGCAGGTTTGATTTAACAAAGTGTGAAAGATGATATTTCCACATCTGGTTGGGTCTTTCCATATTATTGCACATTGTAGAGGATATCTTTCATTTGATTGTGGGATCTGTTGGTAGCCGAGAGGAAGTTGCATCATATCCACCCACTGTCTATGGCAATACAACAGCACAGCTTTGTTCATTTCCCAGCTCAGCAAGTCACTGTGTCATCTCCGATGTGATTTCAAATGAATTTGTCTATGCATTGTGTTCCTATGCTACAGAACACAAAAAAGAAACCCTAACCAGAAGAGTGCATTCAGTAGAGTGCAGATTTCTGCCAGGCAACCCCAAAAGGATCCTGGGATGTAACCCCTTTGTAATCGCCAACATTTTGATTAGTAACTGTAATTAAATGACGCATATTTTCTCAGTAACTGTAACAAATTACTAATACATTTATTATTGTATTTTCCAAATTTGGTGTAACTAGCCCAATAATTCTTAACTTATGGCCAAAAACGTGTCTTGTTAGGTCATACCACCACCAAAATTTGACCACCAAAATCTGAGCACTTCATCCCTGAGTCCGAGGGGACGCTTGTGTCAGTTTTGAAGAACTTCTCTCCAAGAAGTCCTGAGATACTGTGTTTACAAAAATGGGATGGACGTGATGTTACAGTGAACTTTGGCGTTTGTCCACCAGAATCTAATCAATTCATCCTTGAGACCAAGAGGACCTTTGTACCAAATTTGGGAACTTCATCCCAAGCGTTCCTGAGGTATTGTGTTTGAGAGTGGGATGGACATGAGGTTGCGGTAACCTTTGATGTTTGGGTACTAAAATCTAATCAGTTAATTGTGAGTCCGAGCGGACGTTTGTGCGATGTTTGAGATATCATGTTAAAAAAACAATGGGACAGGCATGAGGTCACAATAGCCTTGACCTTTGACCACCAAAATCTAATCGGTTCTTTCTTGATTCCAAGTGGACATTTGCACTAAGTTTAAAGAAATTCCCTCTAGGCGTTCTTGAGATATTACATTCAGCAAAAATGGGATGACCCTAAAATGTGGCTTCAGCTGTCACTGGTGTAGAGGCATAAAAAAAGATTTTTCAATATTTCTCAAAATTTGTGAATCACAGAGGACCTTCAGCAGACAAAAGAATGTGAAAAAGACACGCACATCCCTGAGCCCAATGTTTTGGGTGCTGGATCACAAAAATATCTGAACAGAAAAGGAAAAAAATCTACACACCAAATAAGCTCCTGGCGTGACGTTTCGAGCCATCGGCTCTTCCTCAGACTGCTAGGCTGACCTTCAGCATACAGTCATGATTGTGCACTAAAATTAGGCTGATGAGTCCAGTAGTATGCGAGATTAGCTGCAGACAAGCTGCAGGTCTGTTGAGCATGCAAGCACACACGCATGCGAGGACAATGTACTGGAGAGAGAGCATGTTCAATAGAAAAGCCCCTCTCAGCTGTGATTAAAATAAACCACTGTGTATAGAACGATCACTGATGAGCCATGAACAACTGACAGATAAACTAGAGGGAAATTATCTTGGTTCAGCAAGTCCAAAAAGCAACTTTCAGCCTGAACCAGAACCAAAATGAGATGTCATTGTTTCCTCTCGGTGTTCCCCCAACAATCACATGGGGAGGATGTTGAACAGGCAGCCGAGATCGAAGCTAAAACAATCCCATCGTTATCTCAGCCATTCAGCTCCACCAGGTGTGAGCTGACCTCTGGGTAATTTCCTCCTTAATTACACTGCATGCCGCCATTTATGAAGCATAATGACGTTATCTCCCTCGGCTCTGTGCTGTTGAGACATGAAGGCAAACTCATATCGATCAAACCAAAGTGTTATTATACCGTTCGACAGTGAGATGCCTGAAAGAAGTTATTAGGGTTAGGTCTTCCCAGCCTTTTAGAAGCGTACATATAAAAATAAAGGGTGCCTGGTTTTTGAAATGTCAAAGAACATTCATAGCAAATTGAAAACCTCTTCCATTTCACCCTGCTCAGTGAAGTATGACTTTCTATTTGCTTCCTGACTTGTTTTTTTCTTTGTCAGAGAGTTGTATCTTTAATCTATTATACAATAATTACAGCAAAAACCTCAAGAGACCAGCAGCAGTAGTTTCAGTCGACAATGTAAAGTAAACTAGTGCCGAGGTCTGAGAAAGATCAATTAATAGAGGAAACTTCCAGTTTCTCTGCTATTCATAGTTTTCAGTCAGGTGACATGACCCTCGAGGGCAAAAGCAACGGGCCAACATGGCGGCTCACACCGGACTCTCCGTAGAGACGCAGACACAATTTCCCTCTGTTTCCAGCCTGAAGTGTTTGGATCACCCTCAACTAAAGAAAAACAAAGGATATGAAAACAAACTACAATTTTTAGGCACTTGCGATCCATATACAGCACCCGCCGCTGTATTTGAGTCACTAAAGTCCCTGCCAGAGCTCCACTTTGGCGATGTTTACTTCTATCTTGTGGAGAATCCCTCATCTTACACTGCTTGTCTGGATGAAAGCGAACAAAAGTACAGACACTTATATGTATTTTTGATTTGGATGGATGCTGCCATTTGGGAGGTTGAAACTGTTAGTTTCAGGGTCATTGTGGTCAGTATTGTAGGGCAGTAACGACAAGACGTATCAGTTTGATAGGTTAACATAATATCTCATGACATAAATCTAATGAAAACTTTGGTAAAGTGTTCGCTGTAAATACGTGGGTACTCTGACGGCGGCCATTGTTTGCCCTCCCAGGGGACAGAGGCACGTTTTCTGGCACAAATCCACAATCTCTTCCTTTCTGGGTTTTCTTTGTTGGATGTGATTCTGTACAAAATGAGCCCAGGCTGGTCTCCTCGTTGGTTAGTCTACCCGATTGCACAACAACTATCCGAAACAACGGAGACCATTCAGATCGTGAGCTGGCAGGCAGGGGAAGACAGCATTGTTTTGCCCTCCGAGGACGTGCGTCCCATGCGGATGTGATGTCATGTGAAAACTATGAATATGCAAGTAAGAAAACCTTAGAAATCACATTTGTATTAATGCAAGTTGCTAAAAATCCTGCCAAAATGTAAACTTGCCCAACAGTGTGCCACATGGCTCACTTCATACTCCATATTACATTTATTTCATTTATTTTAATGGTCTTTAATGAGCACCACTTCCCTGTAAACAGAGAGTTGGTGGATATCATGGATATAGAGAAAACCAAGTTACAAATATGTTGGTATGCCTGCTGCCACTGTAGTGCATTTTATGGGAGCTATAACAAATTAACCACTGATTAAAGCAGCTCTAATCCAGTGGCACCCAACCTGGAGGTTCCAGCCCCCGCTATGGGTCACTAAAACTATATACGGTAAAATATATACAACAAGCCTACATCTCAGCATTTTATTCATTTATGTGAATTAAACAAAATGTTTTTTAATATTATTATTTAAGACATAAACTTGCTTGTTGCATCAAACGTTCTTTTTTTGTAAAATATGTCACTTAGTCAGAGGTCTCAGTTTAGTTAGTGATTAAAAAAGGATCTTTTAAGGAAAAAGGTTTGGAGCCACTGTTCTACTCAATACCTTTATGTTAACAAAGGATAATTAGTAAGGTGGTCGGGTAATGATGGACTTGCAGACAATCAGGCTATTGCCCACGCCTCCCACAGCTCTATACAGTGCATTTTAGCAACTTATTACTTTGGTTTTACGGTGAAGTTAGCCTGCAATTGTTTTCAGTGAAAATGTTATGATAAAGCCATCGTATGCCACCTGCCCAGCACCACAAAGCAGGCAAAGTTAGCACCTAGCTGCTGAGCATAGGAGAGCATCTAGCAGCTACAGTGCCAGATATTTCACAGCTTTTGTTGGTTTAGACCAAAACAGAGCAAAATGTTTGCTATAGCAACTCTATAAGATCAAAGTTGGGTTTACAGCTTGTTGCGCTGCCTCCAAGTGCCTGAACAAAATCTTAACTCATAACTCAAGGTTTCATTTAGGTAAAGTCTCAAATGTTGTAGTTAACACAAGGAACATGTTTAACAGAAGCAAAAGAGTGGTTTGCCTGAAGGTGACCTCAAGACTTTGGCTCTCTGTTGCAGCACTTTTTTTTCAGTCTTCAGTGCAACAGAATTATAAAGTAGAGAAATTCTGTGGACCTGGGTACACAGTGAGAGAGAAAAGCAGGGACAACCCAGTGCATGTGTTCACTGATAATTAGAGCATGCCTTAACAGGAATCCTGACCAAACCCATTACCCTATTTCTTGCACTCAGACATGCATTAGTGGAAACCAAAGTGAAGCATTACTTAATCTTGAAGTGAGGTTATTCTGAACCGCCTGGCTTCTTAGACATTATGTGAAAAGAGGTGAAGAACGTTGCTTCTGTGTCCTGGGAAATTATCATACCTGAAGGCTAAAGCTCCCTAAATTGCCTACTTGAGTAAATATCCAATGAATAAATTGATTAGCCAAATTGGCTTGACTTGATTTCACAGAGTCAACAGTGATTGTGTTGTAACTGAGCTTCACTGTGAAGACAACTCTATCTTAATGCTGTTGGAGGAGGTGATGCAGTGTGTAAAATAATAATCTGATGAGTGCAGTTTGTCCCGGAGCTGTGAAAAGATAAATCACAGCGGTTAGATACATGAGTGCCTTTAGAGTCTCTATCTCTACCTATTTCTCTTTCTCTCTCCCTCTCTATGTCTTTTGGCCTGCATTCAGAGGCATAGAGGGCGCCATGACAACAGCTTTATTAATCACATCAATCATCGGTAACACCATGGCGACCAAAGGGAGCTCTAATCGCTTCTCACTGAGCTGACTATTTCTTTTCTGAGGGCCTCATTGCAGTCTACATTAACTTGACATGTGTGTGTGTATCTATGTGTGTGTGTGTGTCGGGGGGGAGGAAATCTGATTGTCTGTCAGTGTATTCTCTGTTTGTACTCAGGGCACAGGGGAAAAGAAGTTGTTTCCTTGAACTTGTTTACTACAATTGCCCTCAAAACTTTGTTATCCCACTTTCTTTTTAGGAGGAAGTAAAATGTTTCTGCCAGTTTCCTTGATATATCTATACAAAACCGCTTACCTGCACTCCCGCTGAATTTCCTGCCTCTTGCTATATAGATTTTTTTATAGGCTATAGTGTAAATGAAATGTTATTTTCTGCAAGCAGTTTGGTGGTGGTAGATTTGTGTAGGTTGTTGCACTTATCTGAACCTCTTGTTTTAACTGGTGCAATTCCGGTACTGCAGATTGGCTTAAAATTTAAATGTCTGGCCATGCTAGCAGCATTGCTATAGCAAGTGTCATGTCAGTCAACCCATTTGGTCCAGACTGAAATATCCCAGAAGCTATTGGACGGATTAAAGGTGGATTAAAATTAATTTTGTAAAGACATTCAAGTCCCCAGAGAAGCAATATAGACTTTGGTGACTTTGGCAAATATTGGCCTCAAATATGCTAAACTGAGATGTGTTAGCATTTAGCTTAAAGCATCACTGTGCCTGAGTACGGCCTCACAGAGCCACTAGCATAGCTGTAGACTTTCAGGGAGCTTTTTCGCTCGGCTAGTGCGGTTGATTTGGGCTGCTGGGAAAGCTGTCAGTCGAACCCTGGAGCGGACCAAATAACCAATAACTTTGATATGATGGGTGTGGTTTGGTCGTGGTGTGAAAGCAAACAAACCAACCACAGGATTTTATGGCAGTAGATATGTGATTTTAGCATGATTTCAAAAGCAAAACTACAAAGAAATCCATCGGCTGATTGTGAAATCTGTACAGGAAGCAATTTTATAATTACTCTATATTTATACAAACCATGTTAACACATATGCTCGTCAGCGCAGGCACTCTCATAGATGTTAAAACTGTTGTTTTGTATCCTACTCCATGTTCTTTGTCAGGTGATTTAGTCCATTAGAAAGTGTCTGACAATGATCTTATAGTAATAATCACGACTGCACAAGACACCTTCTTTCTGGCTTGTCTGTAGTTGTTAGTCATTATTCGTAACACATCGATTTGCAGTCTAATAATAATTCTACTACTAATATTAATGATAATAATAATAATAATAATAATGATAATAATGCTCAACAGCTATTTCTTCATAAAGAATATAAAGAAGAGAGCTTAAAGAGTTTCATAAGTCGGATGATGCACTGATGATACAGGATGACAACTGCCAAAACTATCCAATCAACAATTTATTTATCAGACTGTATATCTTCATCTTTGCTTCTCTTGGTTTGTTTGTTAAAAGTCTTTATGAACACGAACCGGAGCAAAACTAAAATGCAACAATGGGTCTCTTTTTTCCCCTTTGGTCCAGACTAAACGAACTAAACTACAGGTATTAAAGCCAGCCTTAGCCTTTAGTTAATCATAGGTCTTTTTTGAATGAGAAAATGTATTCTATGATTATTTTGCCTGTTTGTTCCATTATCATCTTTAAAAGAAAAAAAAAAAACACATGCTGTGCTTTTGTCTGACAGAACAGCCAGGAGCAAATCTTTTTGTAGCTCAGGAAAACAAATTTATTGGTTATCAAAACTTTGTACCCATCAAAATAATTGCTGAAATTCAAGCAACATCACTAAAAGTAGGTCCAACGGGGCAACGTACACAAGCGGTTAGAGACGATCAAACAGCTTGAAAGAAATGCTTGGGTTAGTCAGACTTATTTAGAGGAGAAAAACAAAAGCGGAGAGTAAAATTACAACCAAAACTGTCCATTATATACATCCAGTCCGACTTTCTGGTGTAGTTATAGTTGTGCACACACAGTGTTTTCCAATTAGCAATTAAAGGTTCTTTTTTTTTAGGTTTTCCCTCCGTACTGTATATAGTTGTAGCTTATCTGGCAAAACTGTAAGCTTGGGGGTGCCCCTTAGCTCGGGCGCGCATCCTATGTACTGAGGTTGTTAATCTTCTGCAGCGGCCGCCGGTTTGACTCCCGCCTGCAGCCCCCCTGCCGCGTGTCATCCCCTCTCTCTCTACCCCTTCACCTGTCGCTATCAAAATAAAGGCCCCTATAAAACTGTAAGCTTGTTTACTTGTTTCTCAGCTTGACTGTCTCACACTGTTTTTGTCCCATTGGACCTAATATTGATCAGAATGGAAACTTGCAGGCAAAAATAGGTCCAATGGGGCAACAACCATGAGTGACGGTCACAGGGTTTGTGAGCTGACAGTTTTGCCAGATTAGCTACCCGGTCCAGAAGTTATCAATTACTTTAACGGGGACAAAGGTATATAAACAATAGATGGAGCAACAGAAATGACAACAAAGTTGTAATAAAGCATAGTTTTCCTTTTGTAATAAAATATCAGCAAGTTTAATCCAGTGCTACTTTTGATTGACTGGTTTACTGCTCTCGCCAGTTTCCATCCTGGACGGTGTGTGTGGTTTCTTGGAGGAGAAGCAGCAGTCTCAGCAGGTTTCAGCAGGATGTTTTGGTGCTCCACTGCTGTGTCATTCACTGTCATCCTCTATCTGTACCATCACTCAAACTGTTATTTTCATGAAATGTCTCTACATAACTCCTTATCTGCTTTTTTGTACATCATTTCTTCTCTGTACCTGAACATTTCATCTTAAATATGAGCCAGTCTGTGCAAAACCTGCCGCTCGCAACAGTCGCAAAGAAACATTTGCATATTATTATCTGTCTGTGGCGGTGTGATTCCTTGGCAAGCATACAATAGCTCATTAATTAAGCATCTCATGATAGGCATCCCTCACATCATGTACAGTTTCAGCTGAGCAGGCAGATGGTTCATGATTTGTTAATGGAGAGAAATACTTAGCATGGTATGCTGGCTGCTTTGACAGATCAATGCTAGTGAGGAGGTGAAATTCAGTGTATTGCTCTGCGTGTGCATTGTTTTCCAAATGGGGCTGTTTGTCAGAATGCCTCAACACTTGCGCAGTGAGCATTAAAAAGTAAAGGCTACACATGAGACTTGTTCAAAGTCAAGAGAGTTAGCTTCCTGTGAATAATAAAAACAGATTGCCTTGTCAGAGTTAATGCCCCAAGGAATCTAGCTTAGTCATATGAGAATTGGGAATGAAAAGAAAAATTGTTATACCCGTAATCGGTGGAAGACATCTCTTTGTTTCACTGCTCAAAGGCTCTGATCAGAGTTCTGCCGGCTGGCAGAGAGGCTGAGGGCAAACCAAGGCTGTGGGCAAAGCTCCATCAGATAGCTGGTGTTGGCCGGAGTACTGGCACAGTCTCAACACGTGTCTCTTTGACTCTTATAGAGAGAAAAACTTTAAAGCTCCATCTGCATACATACACTACAGGCACAGACACACATACACCCTGTTTTCTGTCTCATTGCTCTAATTGGACATTTTTCAAACACACTCAAACAAAACACACCAAATCTGAAGATCTTAGAACTTATGTTGTCTCAGCATGTGTGCTAATGATTGATGAGACTCTGCATTTTTTGTTTTTTCTTGCTGATGTATTTAGTGTGATGACAAACAATTTGTGAAAAGGTTTGCGCTCTTGAATCCAAGTTTTAAAGTGGTGTAAGGTGCTTGTAGCCACGACCAGCAGTCTCATCTCATAGCAAACTAGTTAACCAGTCAAGTGGCCATTTCCATCCATGTCTGTCCAGACTCATAATATATGTGGTGAAGAAACTGAAGGAATTCAACAAAAAATATTAAGTGTACTTTTTGGCAAAATGGAAGTTATTACTATAAATGTATGATTCCACTGAGAAACTTAGAGACTATTTGGAGGACAGAGGACTGATACAGAGCTGAACATTCACAGTGAAGTTGACCTTTGACCTATTGGACAGCAAATGTCACGACTTCATCATTTTATCCTATTAGAAATTTGTGTGAAATTTTGTCTTAATCAGAGCATGGATTCTTGAGTTATGGCCAAAAATACGTTTTATGGGGTCACAGTGACCTTGACCTTTGACCTCCAAATTCTAGTCAGCTCACCCTTTGAAGAAATTTCCCCCATGTGTTCCTGAGATATCATCTTCACAAAAATCAGAGGGATTTGTGGTCTCAGTGACCTTGACATTTGACCTTTCATCTTTGAGTCCATGTGGCGTTTGTTCCAGATGCAGTGAAATTCCCTCAAGGCGTTCCTGCGATCAAGTTCACAATAACCGCCAAAGTCAAATCCGTTCCTTCTTGAGTCGGACAATTCTGCCAAGTTTGAAGAAATTCCCTCAAGGCCTTCTTGAGACATCACATTGACAAGAATCGGCTGAATGGACCTGAAAACATAATGCCTCCGACCATGGCTTTCAGCGGTGTGGAGGCACAGAAAATAAATAGAAGAGGGTTCGGATGCAAAAAGAATCAATTTATTACACATGCAAAAGGTTACAAAATGTGATAGAATATGTTTAAAAAGTCGAGGACTGTTGTCAGGATAACGTATTTAGTGTTAATCCTGTAGATAACAGGCACAAATGCAGTTGAACTGATGTCACAGTGTTCACAGTGGATTTATAATAGAACAGGCTGCTGGCTGGGAGAAGTGAGTGCAATAAATAGCAATATAACACTCCCATTATTATACAATACCCCATTTACACCTGGAATTAACATGTATGTGATTGTGTGAGATTGGATAATTATCAGATCTGACACACACGTATAAATCCAGGTCCGCCCAGCACACTGAAAAATGTTACTCATGCAGTTGGTTTAAATCAGTTATCACTTCCAAGGCTGATTCCTACAGCAAAGGATTCATATATTATTTAAGTGTAAACACATCAGTCTTTTCTTGCATACTTGCACACGTGAAGTAATGCATGTTAACCACTAAGCTGCAGTTCCACTTATCCCAATTTATCTTGAAATATCAAAACAAAGCATTTATTCTTTTCAAGGTTATGGTCTCAGCTGTGCATTTCCCTGTTTCTCTCTTTATTCCTTCTGTGATGATTTTCTTTGTTTCATTACCAATATCACTTAAATAGCTTAAAGACAAGTCCTAAGCATTTTAGCTTGATAGACAGGATACTGATATATACTCAACTCCACCCAGACACCCACATATTTGCCTGAATTTGAATTTTATGGCTCCATTAACTGCGAAAATGGCAGCAAGTGGCAACCCCAAATTAAAGCTTTCAAGCACAACCAGTAACATATGGAGGACATCACAGAAGCTACTGTTATTTTCACAGTCCAGTGATTCGACACTAATGTTGCCATCTTGCGTGTAGTTCATGCTTGTAGTAATGCTGCAGATATAAAACAACAAACCACAGAAATTAAAATAAAACATCACAGGCACTGAAGCACACATGCACAGATTAATGCAGATTAATGAAATAAGGCGGAATGACAGTGCCATGAGAACATTTGCATTTCAGGGGTAAAAACACATTTAAATTTATATCCGACTCTGTGGGGTGCATATGTTATCAGAGGTTAAACAGTTTAAGAGAAGGGAAAATCTTTTTTTGCTCAGACACCCAATAATTTCTTTAACTTTGACGAACTCATTCTTATGTCCATTAGCACACTAAAGCTTCTTTTTTTAGCCACACTACAGCTGTGGTCCAGGGTTGGTGATGTCAGTCTATTAACTGGTCCAACCCTTTGCTCCCATTAGCAAATGTTGGCATGATGTCCCACCCCTTTGTTGCTCCGTGCTCCTGTAACAGATGAGCAAGCTCATGACTGAGCGTTTAGCTCACAGTACTTATCAGATTTAAAGAGCGAGCAAACAATTTATATAGCTTAGCTAGCTAGTTAGGTGGTGTTCACTTTTACTGGTCCCCTAGCAAAAGGGGCAGGACTTAGAAAGGGTTAATTAGGCTAAACTAAGATGGTGATCATGGTAAATATTAGAACTGCTAAGCATCAGCATATTACCATTGGCATTATAAAGATGTTAGCATGGTGATGTTAGCATTCAGCTCAAAGCACCACTCACCCTAAGCAGAGCCTCACAGAGCTGCCAGCAGGTCTGTAAACCCCTAAGCCCCTTTTATACTGGACAAAAAAATCCACCAACACCCACTAACATCTGGCTTTCTTCTTCAATGGAAAAAAAGTACCATCTGCATTCAGTCCTGTGTAAAATGACCCCAGTAGTCACAGGTATTATCGTCTCCAGCTCTGATTGGCAATAATGGAAACATGAGATCTGGGTGGACATGCTAATTTTCTTATTTTTTCAGCAGAGGCAATAAAGACTTCAACAACAACAACCCTAACCCTAACCCTGACCCTAACTAACAACAAAGGTCCCCCTGTTATTTTGTTATCTAACAACTTTTATTATGAAGCAGAACAATCAGGAAGCAGCAGTATCTTAACACAACTCCTATCCAGCTGTAAGCAAAACATAAAAACAGTAAAATAAAACTGATACCTGAAAGCACAAACGACAATGCAGGAGAGAAACTAAACTTCAAACCACAGAGATTCAGTTAGAAGCTACTGAGAGCTGAACACACAGAGACTTTTGAAAACAGGAAACCAACTCGTCTTCTGGTCATATTTTTAGTGGGGTTAGCCGTGTTTAAAAAAAAAAAAAAAAAACTGCATATACGCACTAATTTTGGTGTAATATGATATTAATTTCTCATTCAGATGCATAAATCTTCAAGCAAAAATAACCCCCTTCTGATACCAGTTACCCATGAAGGTTATCAGTTAACGAGTAAATTACCATTTACTGATTTACATCACAATTATCACAAAATCCTCTGGTAAAGTTTCACTGTCACAATAACAGCAAAATGATACGGGGAGAGAATCCATCACATGTTGTCTGTGGTTTAATTCCGTTCCGTTATATTCTGCTGCCTGCTCGGCCGCCATGAGGCTCACCGCTTGTGTACCTAATGAAGTTTGATTTCTACCCACACCTCATTGCTTCAGGGGAGTCTCCAGGGTCGAAGTACACAGACTCAGACTCGCACACGCACACAGTCACACATGAACCTCTGCTTTTATCACTGCCATGTTTGACAGTACAGAGAGTGGGAGCTGTTCTTCTGTCATTTATGTCTTTTGTATACATGAAAATACCACAAAAACACTGTGAGAGAGGGTCTGAAGGGACACTGACATTAAAAAAAAAAGTTTTTCGTTTCACTGTCCCATTTACATACCTGCTACCGGCTCGCCTGCTAATGAGGCGAACGGAGGACATGTCACTGTCACTTTTCCTTTGTATGGAACGTGTTTTCCTGCATTGGTGTTTAATCTTCCTCCCTCCTCTTTCGCTCTTTCTGTGTTTTTCCACTTTTGATTCTAACAGCTCTAATAACGGCCTTATCTCCTTTCCTTGATGCAATTCATCACAGTCCTCCCCTCCTGTGTGGGCAAACTGGCACTATCGCACAGCACACTGCTCGCCGAGACACGTTAATGAAGGTCAGCGGGCCACTTCGCGCTCGTGGCGGCATCCACTGGGCTCTCACCCACCTGATACCCTCCTCACTCCTCCTCAGCCCTCGGACAGGCCGCCTTCAGGGCTCCGTGACGACTCCCTGCCTCACATTATCCTATCAGGTTAATTTGAGCCGCGGCCACAGAGGAAGTCCTCAACTTGATGCTAATGAGCTAAGACACTATGAAATGAATGAGAACTTTTTATTTTAGCTTTCACTTTCCATTTCTCTGGGCGGAAATGCTGAGAGCAGACATGTTCTGCGGTGCAAACCAGGGCCGGACTATAAAATAAACATTCTTAAATGGATTTTTGAGAATTGATTAAAGTTTAAAACCCAAGAGACATTTCAAATTGGGAGAAGCAGCCATGTGTTAATAGCAAACATTGACAGGAAAAAGTACATAATTAGCAAAAGGACACTTAATTTATTGAAGTATACTGAGATTTATTGAAATTTGTAAATGAAAATATTGGTATTTCAAATAAAAAGTAACTCATCTGAAAGTTAACATATTACTATTTACAACCATGTTCATTCTAGCGTTATTTGTATTGTTAAATAACACGGGGGGGTGTTTGGCGTCCTAGTTTCAGATTTCTCACTTATCTACCACTGTCGTAACTATGGACAGCTGTACATGTGCATTAGACATGATTACGTTACTAACGAACAAACCCTAATGATTTGACAGCTTTGCTAATACGGCCAAACGTGAAACAAGCGCAATCAGTGAAGCTCTTTGCTAACGGCTAAAAGCCGGAATAACAGCTCTTGCCCGTTGGCCATTTTGCTCAGTCACTCTCTCATTTTCTCCTCTTAGCTTCCTCCATCAACATCCTCATCAGTCTCTTGGTCTCTGCCGTGATGTCTGCAGAGGCTGCCAAGTTCAGTTACGTCGCCCATTCAGCTCATTCCCCGCCAGCCATAGGCCAGAAAACCTCATCCTCCAGGCAGGCAATCCAGAGCTCCCCCAGTGCTCTGAGCTCCAAATCTGTAAGATAAGCAGTACAGTTAACTGAGCTAACTAGCTAACAGCAGCTACATTTAGAAGCAGTTTACTGTCCAGCCACTGGACAACATCAGAGCAAAAACAGAAAACATTTTTCCATAAAATATGATCCACAAGCACTACTGGGTCTTTCTGTTGATCACATACAGGTACTATTTGGATACTTAAGGTATACTGTGCTTATTCCTCTTGTGAGGGCTCATTGCATGTGTGAAACACAGTCTGTTACAGACACTGTAGGATTTGTACAAAGTTATAATGTCTCTATTTTACATGGCAAAATGAATTAAAAATGACCGTGTTGTGACCAAAACAGGGTCAGCAATAACTCGTTACACTAATGAATTGAGTAGGAAGACCGTTCCCTGTCAAGGTGCAAGACTATTGATCAAGAACAAGGAAGTAATAAATCAACAAAGTAAGAAAGATGGGAGGAGATTAAGATGAAGTTTGTGTTTGACGTTACACTCTCACCATCTCACATTTACAAAAGAAGAAATGATTTCTCAATTATATCTTCACAACACCAGGGTTGAAATTTAGATGATTTAAAGGAAAAGCGTCTGTATGAAAATTTTTAGGAACATTTCTCAGACACCTATGCATTATCACTTAAGAACTAAGAACACATGCACAAATGTGTGCACACTGCTGCCCTCTATGGAGGAAAATGTAATTATTAACACTACATCTATTACTGCAGTGTTGCAAAGTTTGGAAAACATGCCAGCTAGCAACATGTGATACTGCTGAGTTTATGTTGTTGATTTTAATTCATGAAGGGGTGCAGTGGTTAGTGCTGTCGCCTCGTAGCAAGAAGGTTCTGAGTTCAAATCCCCCAGCCGGCTGGGGGGTTAGGGTGTTTGTGGCGGGGACAGGATCCTTCTCTGCGGAGTTTGCATGTTCTCCTTGTGTCTGCATGGGTTCTCTTTGGGTACTCCGACATGCAGCATAATAGGTTAATTGATACCTCTAAATTTCCCGCAGGTGCGATAGTGAGCGTGAGTGGTTGTTTGTCTTTATGTGATTAACTGGTGACTTGTCCGGGGTGTACCCCGCCTCTCGCCCAATGTCAGCTGGGATAGGCTCCATCAGGATGAGCCGTTACAAGTTCAAGCTCTGCTCTGAAAAGACATTGTTGTCACAGTTTTAGATGGATCGCAGCTCCCTTTTCTAGTGTAGTATAATTATTAGATTGTACAATGGTGACGCACAATCTTCCGTGACTGTAAGATTAAGCTTCCACAGCTGCTGTAGCTTTACTAATGCTTGGTATTCATTTCATTGGAAGCCTGACAGTATACATTTCACACGCTTCAGTGTAATCAGATGATCTTAATTCATTTGTAGGGGTTTGGATATGGAAGAATCGCTTTGTTCCCCTAATTGCCGTAATGCAGATGTAAATGGAGATATGGGCGGTAATGAGCTCTTATTGGATTAATGGCGTGTCACTACCACTAACTTATTATTTGAGGATTATCGTCACAGTGGGTGATGTCCACTGTATTTTTTTTCCGACTCTTTCCTATTGTGACCTGATAAAATAAAACCAGCTCATTGAGAAAATCCTCCACACATCCCTGTTGCACCTACTACTCGACTGTATTTCACTCGAGATTTTGTGACTGAGATTTGTAAGCTATTAACACAGACTCGACCTTTCCCTTACATCACATCACCTCAGGGAGAGCGGGTTGAATGGGGTGTGTTTGATTTAGCTGCAGTGACAGCTCTGGATTCATGTAGTCTTTAAGGATTTTCTAAAAGACAACAGAAAGTCTCCGAAAGCCTCAAGCTAAGGCATGATAGGTGAGCTTGTAGCACCATCTCCTCCTGTTCAACAAAGATCCCAGCTCACTGGAGACGGAGCGTATGTGACATGTTACATCTGCAGAGCAAACCTGATTATACATTCTTAGAAATAAAAGTGCTCACTGGAACCACACTGGGTTCTTCAGGTTGTGCCCACAGGAGAACCCCGTTTTGGTTTTTGGTAGAAAAGGTTCAACATGGAACCATTTCAGAGGGTTCTACCTCGAGCCCAACAAAGGATTATACCTAGAACCATTCGTGTAGGGTTACACTCAGAATCCCTCATTAGGGGTTCTGTTTAGAACCTTCAGAACAATCCCACTAATGATCCCACCCAGGGGGGTTTGTGTAGAACCCATCCAGGGTGTTCTACCCAGATCCCTTTATATTCCAAGGGTTTCGTGTAGAACCCACCCAGGGTGTTCTACCCAGAACCCTTTATATTCCAAGGGTTTGTGTAGAACCCACCCAAGGTTTTCTACCCCTTTATATTCCAAGGGTTTCATGAAGAACCCACCCAGGGTGTTCTACCCAGAACCCCTTTATATTCCAAGGGTTTCATGTAGAACCCACCCAGGGTGTTCTTCCCAAATCCCTTCTATATTCCAAGGGTTTCATGTAGAACCCAATTGGGGTGTTCTACCCAGAACCCTTCAATATTCCCAGGACTTCATGTACAACAACAATAGCAACAAACCTTTAAAACTCTTTCTTCCCAAAGGGGTTCTTTGGATAAAAAGGGTTCCCCTAGTCTTATAAAGAACCCTTGATAAACCCTTTTTTCAGAAAAGGGTTCTTCAGAAGCAAGTGGTTCTGTGTCAAGCCTCCGTCCTTCAAGAAGAAGTGGTGGCCTAAAGGTTCGAGAAGCAAGCTTGGGACCGGAAGGTCGCTGGTTCAGTCTCCTGACCGGCAGGATAAATCTGGGTGGGGAAAGTGAAAGACAGCGCCCTCATTACTGCCACTGAGGTGCCATTGAGCAAAGCCCTTAACCCCGACTGCTCCAGTGGAGCTTTTCAGTGGCCAACAGATAAGACTGTGGTTGTACTGGGCAGCTTCCAGGTGTGAATGTGATCAGGGCCGCCCTGCAAAAGAGAGCCTTGCTCTAAGTGAACCTACCCTGAATAAATAAAGGTGAAAAAAACGAACCATTTTGGAACCCTTCTATCCAAGAACGTATGACTCCAAGAATTTTTTTTTTTTTTTTCTTCTTCTCTGTACTGCCAAACTCCACCAAGAGTAAAACCACTCCTCATGCTGCATCCTGAGCTTTTAATTTTCACCAATGCGTTCATGTCTTTGTCTGAGTGTTTTTTTTGCAGCTCCCAGGTGTGGCTTCATGTGGAGATAGGCCGACACATGGCATCGTCTTGAGATAAGAAAATGTGCGGATAGAAAAACTATATTAGCTAAACAAATCAATAGTGCATTTTAGCCTCCAGGAGGCATCCTAAAAAAGAGTAATACTGAGAGGCAGTAAGCATAAAGCGTCAAGCCAACTCATAAACATGCACGCACACACACACACACACACACACACACACACACACACACAAAACATAGAAAGTCCTCCCTTGATGGTCCCACAGTAGCTGACTGTGGAAGCCATGCTGGCACAGTAAATCACATGAAGTAGGCTGTGTGCGTATGTGAAATGAGGGTGATCTGTTATTCCAATGATGTGGGAAAATTTTATTACAGGAGCAATAAGTGGAAGAGGAGATGGCTACTGTGTACTAGTTCAGTTTCCACTGGAATATTTCCAGTATAGTGAGGAGAAACAGCAGAACTGTGTATGGTATAAAAGCAGGCAAAGTCACCAAAGCCTCCCTGATTGCTAATCAGATATGATTGTCATTATTGTTATTTCTCAGCACTATGTTGTCTTAGCTGCTCTGGGTGTTATCTTCTGGCTGCATGAAGTTCTTATCAATCAAATAATTGTCTCTTACAAAATGAGAAATAATCAAGCCCTGAGCAGATAAGCAGTACTATATAAATCAGGGATTCACTTGGACTGTTTATCAAAACTTTGTGCATTCACATTTACAGTGATAACCAGTTTTTCACTGTTAGCTGCATGTTTGCTAATGAGATTTTGTGCGTTCTGTATGCTGCTGCAGTTTACTTTTAAACCTGAGCTTTCTGCCTCAGGCCACCGGAAAATCTCAAGCAATATAGCATTTAAACAAGATAAAGAGTCAGCGATCCCCCATGGACTAATGAACTGCTTGTCCTCACCTGTGCAGGGCTAACTTACTATTTACCTTATGTGATGGTTGTGTTGTCCACAATGTTCTGATGTTAGCCTCGGGCTGAAAGTTCCAACCCTGACACAAACATCGATATCGGAAAAATCTATAAAATCAGAGTTTACTTTCGGTGAGGAAATTACTTTTTAAAAAACTCTTTTATCTGTACTACTTGCCAACCTCAACACCTCAAAAATAGGAAGGATTATGAAACCAAATGAGGGGAGTGTGTGCAAACAGATGCCTGCAGATGACTACAACTGACTGTTACACTGTAAGCACAGCTAAACCTGCAGAAAATAGGCAATTGACCCTTTTCTCATTGCCAGTAACAATTTTGCCTTTCTGTTTTATTCTGATATGCACTCTAGTTTGAAGTTAAGTTTCTGTGCAGCGTGGCTGTTTGTGTTTTCAGGTTTCTGCTTTATTTTATTTTTTCATGTTCGTTTTCAGCCGGGCAGGAGTTGTATTATGTAACGATGAAAAAGATGAAAACCCACAATTTCCTGGTGTTGTTGCATCATAATAAAAACCTCTAGATCAAAGAATTCATAGGAAATAAAATGTTTATCCAAAATTTTACAGCCACTCGACTAAAGCCGAGCTCATCATAAGTAAATACACACCTTCACGTGGAGTCAAACCGAGTGAAGCCAAGCAACACGTGTATGAAAAAGGAGCAAAAGAGTTGTAGAAGTCACCGACACAGGCGATAAGCCTTAATTGCCTCTACTTGAAAAGGGCCAGGATTAGCGTGTCCCTTGAGTGTCATGTTTCCATCACTGCTGATCGGAGTTGGAGCCGATAAATACCCGTGACCACTGCAGAGTCCTTTGACCCGAGAATGAATGCCGATTGTACCCTTTACCATTGAGGACAAAAGCTTGATGTTAGAGGGTTTTTCGTTCAGTGTGAAAGGTGCCTAATTAGCTGGAAAACTCAATGGGACCACAACATTTTGCCTTACCTCGTCCAATTTCAAATTGGATAACAATAACAAGTAAATTAATACTTTACAAATGCTTTTCTGCGGGTGTTAGTCAGGCTGCTCTTAGAAAACGTGCCCCTTTCATTTAAAACTTTCAGTACGAAACAGGAATTCTTCTTTCCGAGACATCTGAAATTTGTATTCCTTTCTCTTTCTCTCTATTTCTCGCTCTGTCTCTCCCTCACTGAGGACAAAGAGGCATGAGCATGGATGTATTAAGGAGAACTGGATACAGTGAGCACTGGCAGCTCTCTTCTGCTCACATGCCTGCCAGGAAACAACATTTGGTGTATCTGTATTTCTGTAGAAACGGTAGACTTATAGAGTCACAGGTCTTATACATGCTGTACAGAAAAAAAGTGTACATATTGAGAATTGTTAGGGCGAAGAAAACCAGGCATAAGCAATTAAAAACAAGAGTCTCTTGAGAAAATCGGGTTGGCAAGTAAGATCTGTGCATGGTAACTGGTATGGTTAAGATTAGAGAAAGTTTGCGATTATGGCAAATGGACTATGGTCAGGATAAGAGTATGGGTACAGTTAAGAAAATAAAATACTTGGTAAAGTTAGGGAAACATAATGGTAGGGTTTAAGGTGACTGTTTTTTGTAGGTCGTAACATGACTCTCACTCTGGTCTCCTGCGTCAAAGTCCTTACTGGTGTCTTGTCCATCCACCTTCACATCCTTGTTTTTCATCTTGCTACTTAAAGGGCATGATTCCTACTTCCTGCAGTGGCACTGAACCTTGTTATTAGATGCTATTTCTAGGAATTTTTGGGCTGGAAAGCTCAGTTATTGCAGTGTATTCCAACAGCAGTCTATGCATGGAGTCTTACTGACATGCAGACACTTGGACCTTTTGCTGCATGTTTGCTGCTCTGTGGAATAGTCCCCTTCATTTTGTCACCAAACGATAACAGCAGTCCCAAGTTGTTAGCATTTTGTGACCCATTTTTAATGAAACATTTGCCCCTTTATTGATCAAATAGTTCCACACTGTATTAAACTCAGCTTAAAGTCCCTTGTGCACATCTGTGTTTGTGTTTCCGCCACATCTGTAGAACCGTGAAGCTTAGGCACACTAGTCCTATAACAGATTAAAAAGCAACAGCATTGTTTGAGATGCAAATTTCACTCACAGTGAAACAACAACAGAGAGTCATGTTTTGTTCTTTTTTATTTATTGTGGTTCGATGATTGAATGGATGTAATTAGATGATGCAAAGGAGCCACACAGAGGTGGAAAGAGAGACTGAAAACTGAAAACAGAGTGCCTGTCTCCAGACTAGCATCTTATGGTTGTTTCTGCTTGTGGTTACAGTGCATCTGTACTTTCTTGACACTGGGAACCACAGGTGAGGGACTGGAGTCACATGGATTGGTTCGAGTCAGACTTAAGTCGACTTCAGACTTTCTTGACTAACATTCATAAAAGTCTCAACTTGATTGTGAGTTGGTATTCATGACTTAAGACTTGACTTAGACTTAAGACAGATGATTTGAAAAGGACTTGACTTTTTATGAAATATTTGCATTTTTCTAGATATTGAGAAGATATGTTTTGTTCTTGAAGCATGATTGTGTGATTTCTAGTGCAATGCGCACAAACCTGATTGGACGCAGCAGACTTGCAAAGGCCAACACACATGGCACCCATCAGTTAACTGAGTTAGTCCAAAACTAGTATAATCTGGATTCAAGGATTATGTTGTAAGTGAGGGAAGCAAGAAGAGAGGAGTGGTAATGAAAGACAACCATTTCCATGTATCACGACAAAACCCACAACAAAATAGGGTATGTGAATGTGTCTTTTTTTGTTAACTCATTTGCTGGTCAGCCGTTAGCTAGAAAGCTAACGTTAACTCTCCATTGTTGTTAAATTTGGAGGCTTGTCATTGATCGCAACAAAAGGTCAAATGTCAGCAAGATTTATAAGGTTAAAGCGGGCTGCGACCATTTTCATTAATGTTGAAAATAAAACTCAACTTTTCACAAGTGATTTGTGGAAAGTGGGGTACATCATCAGAATTTTGTATGACGTGTCTTGCTTGATTCTCACCACCGTAACTTGGGACTTGTTTGAGACTTGAAGGTTAAAACCTTCAGACTTGTTGGGTTCCTCAGAAAGTTCCTACAGTGAGCTAATTGGCTTGTTTTGATATCTGATGCATAAAAATCCAGTTTTTTATAGCTGCTCTGTGCTTCACTATAAATATAGTGCTTCATCTGAACCTTGTTATTGATCTGAACTATGTTATTGTGTATCTGACCATCCACCTGTTTTTTTGAAGATTATTTTGTGGCTTTTTAGCCTTTATTGATAGGACAGCTTTCCATAGACAGGTAATGGGGTTGAGAGAGAGGGGAAGACAAGCACCAAAGGGCCACAGACAAGAGTTGAACCCATGGCCTCTGCTGAGGACTGATAGCCTCTGTATGTAGGCAGTATACTCTACCAACTGAGCTACCAGGGCGCCCCTGACCATCTGCCTAAAAGAAAATGTGTTAACAGCACCAGTATTTGCTTTTTTCATCTACATATTGAGTCCACAGACATTACTCTTGACCCAATGTTCTGCCCTTAAAGTTCCCATGAAACGGCTGGCGGAGTGCTTACTTCTTACATGTTTCCTGTAAAACAGGCAGCTAGGGAGGGAGGGACTTGTCGTGACATTGATTGGTGTTTACAGTAGCCATTAGTACTGTGCTATGCTAGAAGGGAGAGTCCTATTAGCTAACTTTCCCTGAACTGAGAGCTCCTAGAGAACACGGCCAGACCAGGACCAAAACAGTCTCTGAGCCCAACAGCGGCCAGTTTGACAAGTCACAGCTAACCAAGCTAACGGCAATCAGGAAACTCTGTAAATGACCTTGGTACTATATTCCTGGTCGGTCTTGTAGGTTGTATTCACTGCAGTGACCAGCTTAGATTATAGGCTGCTGAGCCCTGTTCTGTTACCCACCAATGGCAGCTAACAGTTATAGTTAGCTGCTTTAGCAACAAGTAAGCTAAAGCCATCTGTCCATCAGGGTTGCTGGGCCACATACAGGCGTATAGGTCACGTACAGATCACATATGTGATTAAAAACCACTTAAACATCGATTTTGACTTCATGGGAACTTTAATACTGTTGTCATTTGGTCTGAGCCCAAATTTCGACACATTCCGGTGCCTTCACACCACAATCGTCCAGCCATGACTGGTGTTTCATTGTGAGACACAAGCCTAATTTGCCTGGGCTGCTGCCACTCCTGATTTGCGAGAGCCGTCTCTGCCTCAGCAGTCCTGTATGTCAACACTCTAATTCTCTCCTGCTCAGCCTCGGGTCAGCTCTCTCTTCCATTAAACTCACATAATCCACGGCCACTGAGATTCCCACTCCATAGAAAAGTGCTCCACACTTGTGTAATTACCCAGGATTTTTTTCTATGGTCCACTGTCTGTCTCAAGGGGTCTCCCTCTGTAGCAAAAGGAACAATTAATTTTGGGTCACTGCTGTGGGGCATTTGAAAATTAAAACTGTCTCCCTTGGATTATTCCTGCTAAAATAAAACAGCTTGATTACTCCCTCAAGAATTTTTCACTCCGCTCATTTCCCTAACCTCTAGTAGCCTGATAATGGATGACCAACCCCTTGACAGTTTTTGGGGGGCTCACTTATTTCTCTCATCAAACTTATACTTTTGTCTTGCCTTGTTTTCTGAGTTAGATTCATATTGTTATATAAAATATAAGGTATTGCAATATCTACCGGACTGTCTAAAAATCACTGGGCTAAACGTCCTGTTACACATTTTTAAAAATGCAAGACCCTCCCCTGCATCATTAATACTTTCCTTGGACCCTCCTCTTGACTCAGGAAAAAACTGCAATGTCATTCCACCATTAAAAATAAATCTAAGAATCTTTAGTTGGTTAAACTCCTTTAACAATAAAGACATTAAAGAGCATAAAGAATTTTAAACATTTAATATGTCACATTTACCCAATATTCCAGAGGGGAATATGATTTTTCGTGCAAAGTGAAATAAAGCTCCAAGTGTCTTGGTTGTAGTTTGGTAAAAAGAGAACTTCACCGATCTTAACAATGTCGGAGTCATAACTGACAGTTTCCAAAAAAAAGTAGCAGAATCGATGCTTTAAAACCAGAGATGTCATCTTTCTCATTCAACCAATTTTCTTAACTGACAGCTCACCTGCCTGCATTACCCACAATTCCATTCAAGGGTAGAAGGTTTGGTGGGAGATTTTTTTGTGTTATGCTAGTAGCAAGTCACAACAAAAAGTGTTGCACTGGCTAACATTTCCTCAACTCAGGTCACTTGAGGATATTTATCAGATTTTGCATAACTCCCTTTGGAGCCACACAGACTTTATACACTTTGTTTCTCACATGCAGTAATATCCCCAAGAGCTGTAAACACAGTTGATGTCCCACCCCTTTTTTATCTGTGCTCCAATGACAGTTGAGCAAGCTTGGTGCACACCTTTCTGTGCTAGGTTTGTCTATGTTGAAGAGAAAACCAAATATATATAGAGAGAGTCACATCTTAAGTTAGCTAATGTTAGTAAAACTAACTGGCTAGTCAATGATTGATGTAGATTTCTACATCGATTGTTAGCTAGCTAGTTAACTAGCATTTTGCTAACATTAGCTAAGATGCAATGATAGATCGCTTTTACAGGTCCTCCAGCAACATCTTAAAAGTTTGATTTTTATCTTTAACATAGATGAGTCAGCACATCACATATGTAAGTACAGAAATGGGAAAGGAAAAAGTTGACCTAGGTTCCAAAAGGGGCGGGACTTATGAGGGGTCAATTGCTGGAGTTCCCCATTAACTTTTAAGAGCCGATAAAGTCTGCGAAAAACACACACTGCTCATAATAGCATCAGCAAGGATGAATTAAAATTTGAATATTGGGGAAAAATACTCTTCCCAAGTCTCCCCAAAAGTCAGTTCCTTCACAAAGAACAAAAAACAGTACCCCCTTTTCTGACCACCCCTCCTCCACTAATAATTTTAATACAGTCCCTAAATTAGCAGGGAAAACCATACACATCTCTTATTTGTTTATGTAACACTCTGAAATGCTACTTGTTCTCTGGAGCCATGCAGTGATTTGCTGAAATAGTAAAATAAGCCAAAAGCAGGATTAAAACCCAGTGTGCTTTATCGCACTGCATAAATCACTGTCACATGCAAATCAATGTTCTGCCTCTGTGCCTCAATGAAACTGATGAGCGACTTCTGGATCATCAGTTGTATCTAGACCTCAGTGCAGTCATCTAATAGGTTCAGAAGCATTGCAAAAAATAGAGACTTTTGTCCAAATGACTACTTAAACCATTAGTCGAGGTAGTCGTTTAACGATCCGCCCAAGGACAAGACAGCCTTAAATCTATTTTGAGAGCGCTTTCGGATCCTCTCTGCCATCAATTTTCACCGTTGCCCCTCTTCGTCTTTTCCTCCAGTATCTTTGGAAAGTATTGCACAAGGTAAGTGCGGGTGTATATATCACGAGCATCCCTCTCCTGATTTAATTAGACTGATCCTGATGGCAACGACGCTCTCCGAATTCTATTAACCTCACCGGAGAGGAGGGAAACTCTGCACGACCCTGATGAAATATTTACTGGTGAGATTTACATGCTCTGTAGGGCAGCGGGCATCAGGAGAAGAGGTGGTGATGGGAGAAAAACGAATCGAAGGATCATCCAGGAGGAGGCCCAGTGGTGTTAATAATCTCGTGTACACTGCTGAATAATGAAAAGGGATAATGAATAAATGTAAAACATTTTCTTGACTGTATGTTGACAGCAGGCACAGTGGTGTCACAAGAAGATGCATTTGCAGTTGGAAACAAACAGCCATTACAGGGTCTGATTAAAGGCATTTAAATTGGAACTTAATTTAACAATTATTGCAGTTTCCACCATATAACAATATGAAACAGGACTCTTTTATGTAACTGAAATGTTGGTCTTTATGCAAACATCAGTGACACCCCCTCTAGCTCTGAATTAAGGGTTATATTAGGGGCTTATGTACAGTACGTAGGCCTTGGAACGCCTTCTGTAGACTCAAAGGACATTTCTCGCCAAAGGCAATGACATGTAGCCGGGCTTGTTAACAGTGTAGAAAATGTCATACTCATTCTCTTTTCTGGTTCAATGATAAAAAACAATGCCTCTGTAAGGGCAGAAAGGTGCAGTTTATTTGACTCGCACCACACTTTCGGGGTTTACAGCGAGATGCTCCGAGCATTTAATTTCCTCACCTTACCAGCAGTCGGCCTATCTAAAAGGAGTATTTAAGTGCCTTCGCATGAGGTGAAATCTTGATGCGTTGACAGTTCTCGAGACAAAGATAATGGAATTTGAGCTCAAAGGGGAAAATGAAAAATACCAAGATAAGTATTCCAATTTAGCTATCACACATTTAATTGAAAATCTTCTAGTTTGACCGTGCAGATGGATTTGTGGTTTAAATGGGGGTGAGGTGCTGAACAAGGTCAGTCTGAACGTCGAAGAATCATCAGAAAAATCTCATTATAGAGACATTCTTATTTAGGGAGGTTGTCTCTTACGCAAAGGATCTGAACTACATGTTTCGACAGGTGATGATTAAATTCTGTGTTAGTTTAAGGCGTGTGTGTGTACGTACAGGTAAACGTACAAGTGTGAGTACATGTAAGTGTGACTGTGGTGTTTCTGAGATAAACTTGTTTACAGGTCAGATAAACTTTTCTAGGTCCAATGTGTTCCAGATTTACGACGATCTGTTGGCAGAATATGGCGGAAATGCAATATGTGATATTCTAAATATGTTTTTTATTAGTGAATAATCACCTGAAAATAAGAAGTGTTGCTTTTTTGTTCCCTGTTTAGTCCAGATACCAGTACTTGGAATTCAATACTGGTACCCAATTGTACCTTTTCTTGGTACTTAACTCCAGTGTTTCCCAAACTTTTTTTCTGGTGACCCACTTATTACAAACAACAAACCATCGCGATAAATAAATTGTGCATAAATTTTGCATAAATAAATATTTACAGCCATTTCTGCACCACCTTGTATTATCTTGATGCATTTTATTGAAATCATACACATTTTAAATGCTTCAGAAATGACAAATAAATTTATTTAGGTGGAGTTAACAGGCCATCTTTTTCTTTTTATTTCCTCTCATCAGAAAAAAACCAATAAAGGACATTTTAGCCTGCTTTATACATGAGACAAAGTAAGTGCATTTGGCAGAATAACAGACTCATTTTCTCCTCATCAGTAAAACAATATGCACATTTTAAATCTTAAATTTGCTGAATTTCTTCCATAGATTTGTATTTATTTGGTGACCCAAATAAAATCTCCTGTGACCCACCTGTGGGTCCCAACCCAGTGTTTGGGGATGACTGCTTTACTCTATCTGTAATAACAAAAATGTAATTTCATTTGCAAAAAGTAAGTCCAAAGTCCAAAACTTCTAAATTTCAGCATTGGCATTTATTTGGAATATTTTATTATTTATATAGAACCAGTGGTGAACCGTGATTATTAGAGCTGGGACTTCAGCTCGGCCAGAACTCAGCCAGAAATGCAGCAAAAAGGATTTTGCTGGAATAAGTGGCTGGCAGCCAGGTAGCTTGTGACAGGTGTTTAAGTTTGATATTAAGAGCTTTAATAATCTAAATAAATCATTCTGAGTTTCTTCTTATCATTTTTATTTATCTGTTTCAGCACCATACACACAGCATAGATGTCCAGTTTTAGTTTTTCTGTCAACCAACATAGTTCTGACTGTGCTGCACAATTGGCTAGAACTTTAAAAAAATAAGATTCAAGTGTCGTCTCGAGCAAGACATCGCTGGCCTTCAGGAGGGCCTAAAGGGATGATTTGTGGTCCCACCCACTGTACATCAAAATGTGATTCACCTGTCACTTTCTAAACAAACACACAGGCTGTGGCCTTCTGTTCCAGTCATGAAATCTTAACCAATGAATAAGCCAGCTGTAACCTTTCTCCGCCTAGATACAACAACAAAAAGATCTGATTGGATAACTATTTTGTCATTTTTCAGGACAGTAACCCTTTCATTTCTGAAGCAAAGTTGATAGAAAATGAGGTTAAAATTAGAATTAGAAGAGAAGAGCCTAATAATTCAATGAAATAAATCAAATATAATATATATAAATATAACATTTGAAATACTGATATATATGCCCTTAGTGTTTTTCACTAGTTTCATGGCCACCGTAGGTTCAGAAGGGGAGAGTGAGGCAAGGTGTTTGCAATCTGCAAGCTCACTGCTAGACATACAGTTCCTTTAAGGCCCATCATTATTTTTACAAATTGTCACTGAAAAATACCCAGATTTTTCAAAAAGCAGCAGATTGCTTTCATTTGCTTTTCACTCTTATTTTATGTCCTCGTTCATGGAACAGCTGCGATCACCGCTGAAGGAGGATGCCAGTCACTCACCTCAGTTTAGGAGGAAGTTTCGGAAAATGCCTCAGATTTTATAAAATGAAATGAAAATGGGATCAAATGAGCTGCTGATTATCCTGCAGAGTTCTGAAGCAAAAACGGAGCAAAACAATAAGGCTTGCACTGGAAGTAATATTTTTAAAATCAGTCATTTCTTACATGTTCATAGAAACTTCTCAAACCACTTCTGCGGCATAATCTTCTTTTCTGCTGTCCATCTGTGTGCTCAATATGTTCCAAAGAGTCACATTTTCACCAAAATACTTCAGAGCCTCTAGGATTGCAGTAGAATGACACAGAAGCAGTGTATTTAGCCATATTTTGGCAAAGCCATGATTGCAACATACGGAGCATATGGATGGACAATGGAAAAGTGGATTATGCTGCAGAAATGGCACAAAGACATTTTTCTGTGGATGTTTTATTGCTTTTTTTCCCTCACTGTGAAGGCTTGTCATGTTTGAAATCCACTATGACTGACTGAATTCAAGCTAACAACAACATAGATGCTGTTCTCTGTCAGAGAAGAAACAACAAACTCTGCCACTTTTCAAGCCCACAGTAGGTAAATCTGAAAAGCTTTTGGATAGAGTATCACCTGACAAAAACAGAGGAACTGGAAAATTACAAGCGCTTCCTAGTCAGAATAAATTCAAAATCATTGCACACTTTGTAGGAATGAAATGAGCTTTATGTTTTACCTCGCATGTCACACGAGTGACACATCGAACACACACAGATGTGGTAGGGAACGTGTATAAGGGGGAGGGTATGAAAAAAAAAGGTAAACCGTTGGATGCACATGCAATTTCCTTCCATTAGCAGTAGACAGCTGTGAGTACTGACAGACATGCTGCCATAATAGCAAATTCACTGGATAATGAAGCGAGTTTCAACCCCCATGCAGCTACACACCCCTCATCACCAGGATATGGATGCTGAAATGTAATAGCCCCGTTCAGTTTCTGCATAGACAATGTTGGGCCACTGGCAGTTGGAGTGCGTCCATGACTTGGATGGACATCAGACTCTCCCAGTTGAATTATCAGCACAAAAGATTATGAAATGGCATAGAAAATATTAGGTTCTGTGATAAAAAGTGAAATATATAAGCCTGAGAAATTGAATACAACTCCCAGTGTGCATTTTGATAAGAGCCATCCAGTCACCGAGCTTAAAATTCTGTTACATGTGCTGCCAATGAACAGGGGAAGCCAACACTGACACTTTTTAGAAAACTGAAAAGACAATAGGCACCTTAAATGAATTTATTACAGCAGCTGTGGCCAAGGCTCATGGGTATTGTAGTATTTAGAGCCACACGCCTTACCAGATGTGCAAAATTGAAATAGTTTCATCCTGTGAGTCTTTCCTCTTACTATGTTCGGGAACACCGAGGGTATAAGAAACTGAAACAAGAATTGACAGCAAGGAAGAAAATGTTAAGATGGTTTAAACCAACTCTTGCTGGAGCTAGTTGTATCTTTTCCATCGAGAAAAGCCTTCAGTACCACTCTTTGTTGTTGTTCACTGTCAGCCATCTGCCTCACAAGCTAAAAAAAATATGCCAAATCAACTTCTTCTCCCACTTCAATAAATGCATGACAAAAAATGGTAGTCAAGCATTGTTGTCATTGCTGTCTTGAGAGGATGGCAAAGAAAAGAAAAGGAGAGAAGAAAATTGTGGTTTGAAATCACAATGAGTCCTATTGCCAGGTTTGCCTAAATTGCTGTGAATGCACTATTAGTAGTCAAAATGCTATAACAGTACCTGTGCCAATGACCACGGCTCATCACATCAGCCTCTAACCTCAGATGCTGCTGCTGTACCTCCTGGCATTCATAGCTCAGCCTAATGATTCCTCTCCTCCCAGCAGTCACACTCCCACCTGTTCAACTGCTACTGTCTAATTGACACTGACTGGATGTTGTCACCCGGCAAGGGACCGTTAATGAACAAACTGCTGTTAGACCACTAACTATGCTAAGCTAGCTCGCTGCTTGAAGTGGTGGAAGGCAGGCACCGCGAGCTGTTTCCCTCCCATCCCTCAGCCTTCCTGGGGTGGAAGCCAGGCCTTTCATCCCCACCCAGGCCTCCTGCCAACAAAACAGTGAATAATTCACCACCTTCTGGATGGATCAGCCGTAACAAAGTCTCTGCTCATTCAGCGCATTGATGTCAACATACAACACAACATGTACATATTGTTATTCCTTCACAAAAAAGAGAAGAAGTCTCGAATGGCCACCATTTGAAGAACAAATGAGAAAAACAACTTTTATTATTTACAGATTTTCCACATGCAGTTTTAAATACAAACATTAGTCATCCTCTTTTCCATATGCATCTCTTTACCACTGTTAACCTTGATCATTTGAATTTTATTAGCTTTTCTTCCCTTGAAACTGCTCACAAGAACACAACAAGCTATATTGACAATTCAGAATGACTGTTTGCTCTGGCTTCTCTTTCATCAGCAAAATGCTGATATTATCATTGAAATCAGTGTGTTTCAACCGTCCATAAAGTTGTGTATCTGAGGAATCTGCAAATTATGTAAATATTTTTGACACTCACTTGCAACAAGAATACACTTAATGGTGTATTACGTACAAGTCAACGCGTACAAAAAAGGTGGGAGTGAAAATAAAAGATGGGGTGGAAATGTATATAATTACTATGTCAGCACATAGCCATATGCTCCTTGGCAGCATAATGAAGACAAGCCAGAGAGAGAGGGAACAGTGAGTAAACACTGTGTGAGCCGCAGCAGTTGTGGCTGGAGGCAGTGGATACAAACTTCTCTCAGTAAAGAACTCTGTGACCTTGGTAATGCCTGAGTGTTGCTGACAGTGACTATAGTTTGCATTATAAACTGATGTATGTGAGTAAGGAGCTCAAGATGTCAAAATTGCAATGCAAAGATGGCGGTTCTTGAAATTCTCCCTTCTGAGATTTTTAGTGGTATCCCTGACTTGTCATTCAGGCCATTAGTTGACAATTTGTTGCATGTTTATTATATTAATTAATTAATTTAAATATATATATATATATCTATACCGTGTTAACAATGTGCTCCATTACAGAGAAATACAAATCATTTTACATTTTACAAGGTGCATGAAGCAAGCTGCCTGTTCATGACAATACTAACAGTAATGCCTCAACCAAGTCTAATTTTTCCAAACATGGTAATAAATAACTTAACAAAAACAAATACTTAACAACACAGTGGATGATGTATATTTGCAAATTAACTCGCTACAAATTTGCTCCTCTCCCACTTGACACTGTCCTGTCTCAGAACCCACCGGGTCTTTATCGTCCCCGGAGTCAGAGTCCTGGTCAGAGCCACAGTAGGTCACCTCGGTACTGTATTCCCTGTCGCCAAACTGGCCTCCATGTGTCTCAGAGGTCCCTGTCTGGCCACGTTCACTAGAAGGCGACTGAGCTAGGTTTATTTGCACACTCACCCGGTGCCAGGCTCTGGTTTGAGTCCCCCTGATACTCGTCCTAGCCCTACCCACGAGGTATAGCTCCCGAATGGTATTTAACTTTGAGACGAATGAAAAGCTTGATTTCTCAGGTTTGGTTGACTATTAGAAGGCAGTGACAGAGATTTCTTTCTCAGAGCAATATGGCCTTTATACAGTCCTCAATTCTAATTTCAACTTTTTTCCGATAATCATATTCCCTAAATGTTCTCTAAAGACTACAGTACCATTATTAGCGAGCAGAAACTAAGTTGTAACCAAATTCAAAATGTTTCCAGTAGTTGTTACAGTTGCCCTTAAACTGCTGCAAAGTTGCCAAATTGACCCCAAATTGACCCAGAAGCTGAATCCATTCTCTAAAAAGTGTAGTCTTGAGTTGTCACCCATCACTGGTGAAGTAGGTAGCAGAATTTAAAGCTTGGTTTCTGGATAGCTCTTGTCCAAGTGCACCTTGTGAATCATAGTTGACTTCTTTTAGTCTTGCAATACCAGACAATCAGACAATCTCTCCACCGACCGATCGTTTGGGGAATTCTAAATGCAAGGTAAGCCACAAACAAATTTACGGCCCTTACACTTTTTCAAGTGACACACCTTACCAGAAACAGTGCGCTGTTCCCAATCTCCTTGATAGAAAGCACACAGTGTCAATATGTCTTAACATGAAGGACCCCCTAAAGACTTTGGATTGGTTCGGCAATGGAGATTTCTTTTAAACTCTCTGTTTCCACCCAGTTTTAGCAACAAAAGCTGGGAGATTGTCTTTAGTCTCTACTGAGCAAAGCGTGTAGGGACCGACTTGTGAGTCTAGTACGTTTTTTGTGTACACAGCCGTGTACCTTCGACCTTTATCAAAGAACCAGCTATTTTCTTTTGCAGTTGCTCATGGTTTGTACTGATGATTCAACCTGGAGCTATTTATGCCCATCCACTCCAACTATCAGTCACCTACTACTGTCTATGCAGGAAACGAATGTGACTCCTACTTCCAGAACCAGGGATGCTCTAAATCACTCCTCCCCTTTGCAAACTTTATAGCTCTAATGACTGCCATTATCATGATTGTTGGGGTCATTGCGTAGACTATTATAGTATCAACGCTTCCCTGACTGGTTCATTATGGGAGCCAAAAAAGAAACAATTTGCGCCCATTACATAGTACTTCTTCAAAATCCGAGAGGAAGAGGGGGTTTGATAACATCACATCTGCCTGTGAACAGTGGTGAAGACCTCATAAACCAGAGCCAGACTCTCAGATAAATCAGCACCTAAATGTCAATACGGCCTTTGGAACACTGTATTTATAGCTCGGCTACGTCACCGAATCCACTCTTACTCACTCTGTGTGTTACTGGCTCTCACCTTCGTGTTCTCTGTACTTGTAGTGGGCATATACAAGCGACAGCCCAAAGTTTTTGCCGCTGATGGGCTTTATGTCTTAATGCAAAAATTTAGTTTGAAGAAAGCTGTACCTATAGCCTCTTACTCTAGGCCATTCTATTTATTTTCTCTCTTTTCAATGAAGCTGACATCTCATTTTCTAGCTTAAAAAAATCCGATGCATCTCTTAGAATCTCAGAGTACTTAAATTTGTTGAGTGGACGAGGCACAAATGTACTGCTCCTTCTTCATTTTTATTTTAATGAAAAAAAATGAAGGCCTTGAGCAGCAATGATCGTTATACCACTCCTCCGGTCTTCAGCTTGGATTAACAATTTCTTGCTTCATTTTCCGGGTCATGGTGTTTGTGTATTCAGGGAAGCTTTAACCTTTGATGCAACATACTGTATCCTTTTCACATGTTGCTGACACTTGGGGACTGACGCCTGAAGGCCAGACATAGTATTCTGTGGTAAATGAGACTTTCCACAGCTGTCAGATCTGTATTACTAGCGATATGGAGCCCATTACAACAGGCTTTACATGTCATTATGAAGCATACGGTCTTCCTATGGCTGCTCCAGCTGAGTTTACTTAATAACTTGTGTTGTCTACATCCTTGGCTCGTCTCAGGAGGTGAATGTGACTTTGTCAAAGTGCGGATGTACTACTGGTATTAAACAGCTGGCTTTGCACAGATCAGCCTACAGCTTTGATCCCTTATTGCTCAAAGATTTAAAGGTCGATAATAGGTCGTGGTCATGAGGAGCCTTTATGTACTGAAAACAAATTATGGCTCAATCTTAAGCCTCATCCCCTTTTCTAGACTTCCGTGCACTTAAAGTATAAAAATTAGTGTTGTAGTACTCTGAACCGGTCTTGAGACCACTTTTTGAAGGTCCTGATCTTAGCTTGGAATTGACCACATTTTTACTCTGTCTTGTCTTAGTGTCAGGCATTTTATTTAATGACTGGACAAGACCACAATTTTGTGACCTTGCTAAATCACTGTTTTTCTCACATGGGGTGTTAGAGATGAATGAATGAAGAGGAATCTTCATTTGTTTTCTGTGGGTGTTTTTATGTGAATGTGGATGTTTCAGATTAATCTGAGGAGTGCCTTTGGTTTGCATGTTCCACATTTTATTGTGTGTCGTGCAGTGTACTTGCATTGGTCTGGTCCTGGCCTTGACTTGATATCAAACTCTCAAAGTCTTAGTCTTTTCTCTGTCCTGATACACTCTATTCTTAGTCTTGCTTTGATCTCAACCCCTTAAAGTATTGGGGCCCTCTCTTATGGTAACCTAAAATGCATGATTCAAAGCACAAGGCAAACAGTTTTTAAATTTATTCAACGTGTGCCCAAATCCACCTTTCACCCATGGCGCATGGCAGGATACAGCTTATCTGCTGCACACAAGTGCCTTGATTAGTTATTGGGTGTGTTTTGGGTGTAAAATGCAGTAAACCAATCAAATAGTGAGCTCTCATCACCTTTAAGAAGCAGGTGCACCTGGAGTGCAGGCGTTGGCAGCACAATGGCGGAATTACTAGGTGGAAACAAGGAGAAAAAAGATTTTAGAGAAAATATTTTCAAGCGAGGAGACAGATCTCCAGATTTGAAAAGTGAAAGTGCGAGAGTGTGCAATAAGTTTAAGGGAAGTGATAGGCAGTTACACACTGGTTGTCCAATGGGTATACACAACCAACATCAGGCTCTAACATAAACACACATGCCCTTTTTCTCCCTGGGTCGAGCCGGTCTTGTGGTCAGATATAAGGGTATTTTGTATGTTGCAGATCATAATCGTTTAAACCTTGTTTTTCTGGATCCTAATAAACACGCAGACACAAACGCTACAGTTGCCCCAGCTGTCATGCTGACTGATCTGTTAAAGATGGTCTGACAGCTGTGATCCCATTCCGTCTGCACTTTGCAGGTCTATTGAGATCTATTAAGTTTTCTAATTATAATGATAATTCTTTATTCATTACTAGTGAAAATAATTTTGGACACACACACCCAGAAAATATGTCCAAAGGACACTTAACTAATCCACATCCACCTGCGCCACAGACTTTACACTTTGATCAGGGTAAGCTGGTCTGTGGTGCAAGTAGTTTCAACTACAATGAGCCATGCACAAGATACAAAACGCACCTGGGACCCCCTTTATTTTTAGACCTCCTGCCCATGGCCACAGAAACAGACCTCCTGCACATGACCACACAGACAGTTAGCGCAAGTTCATTTGCTATCTTGCAAATGTGGGGAAAATGATAACTGTGCTGGTGTAATGCCACTTGCATCACTTGCACCATCCGCTGTACGCCAGGTGTAAGATAATGCCATTGGTCTTTTCTTGGTCTCAATACACTCTGGCGTTGGTGTTGACTCAATCCCTCAAAGTCTTCGGTCTTTTCTCAGTCTCAGTACACTCTAGTCTTGGTCATGACTCAGCTTAGCTGGTCTTGCCCACAATACTGTAGTATGCAAAGTCTTTGTGATGAATGCCAGAAAACCTGAAAATCTGACCAACCTCATGTGTTTTCTCAGGAATGCTGCAAGCTTAAATTGCTATCTTTCTCCTCCCAGAAGGAAATTTATTTAGACGAATATATAACATCAACTCCTGCTTTGAGTTATCTGGGATCATGCTTCCAACATGGCATGTACATGTGGATGGAACATGTGGTGAGGACTGTTTGTGGACATGTGATGTGTTCACCCCAGCCAACACTGGAGGAGCCCTGGCCGATCCCAACAGACCCTGGGGCCAACAGAAGTGTCCCCAGATGGGTTGCCTGGGGCTGGGAAAGGAAAGAGACGTGGCCTTGGCCAGGCTGACCGCAGAACCAAGAGAGGAGATTCATCATGCTTATGTGATCAACATGATAATTTGGCAAAGTGATAACCCCCCTCCCAAATACGGGGGGAAAATAAGTCACACAGGGGTGACTCTATTAAATAAAAATAAGTTGCTCTATTATTAGTCACTGGTGGCTTGTCTGGGAGTAAATCTTACAGTGATGAATGTTCACACACTTTATTTTGGGCACTGTACTCCAGAATGGGCAATGGAAGTTATTTCAGCAATAATGTAAAATAAGTAAAACTCTTGGGTTTTATTTATTTGAACAAATGTGTAACCTTGGACATAATATCTATAAAATGAAAGCTATTTGTTTTACACAGGTTTTTGTGTTAAAAAGGCAGATTGAAGCAAAGAGAAATATTAGTAATGGAGAGGGAATAGTCATAAAGCTGATTAAGGGGATATTAAAAAGGCAGAGATACCAATAGAAGAGATAAAAATGAATGCAGATACAGATATGGTTTATTGTAAATTATGTTTAATAACAGATAATTAGTCAGATCAATTTTAAAGGCATTTGGACTATATAGAGAAACAGAGAGAGATGAAGATCCCAAGTGTAAGGGACGATGAAGGAACAGGATGAAAGAGGATGGCAAGAATATTGACTAACCAACAGGACATGACAATAAAAGCCTAATCAGATGGCTGAAATTGCCTGTCAGAGGCAACAATGTGATAACATTAAGATCTTAGCACCCTAAGTTATGGGATAAATCATTTTAATGCATGCCATCAGTATTCACTCAAGTTAAACAGGCCTCTTGTGAGAAGGCTTATTCCATGGTGGAATTGTATTAATATTCATAAAAGTGCACTTGTCTGGATAGAGCCATATGTTTGTATGTGTGGGGAGAGGCACGGAGCATCTGCTGACACCCTGGCTCGCTAGATAAGATGCTACCCCAGGAAATGAGCTTTTGTTAAATAATCTGTGAAGTTTCAAACTGAGAAAAACTTGGGAAAGAAATATACGAAAACGTAAGACCTACCCCATGTATGACATTAGATTTCCCTGCTGGGATTAATGCTAGAAAAATGTAATTAATTACTCATTCCATGTTACTCATTCAAAAAGTAATTACATCATGTTTGTTACTCAACACAGTTCTGTCAAAGGTGTCTTTAAACAATTTCAATGACTCCACACCCACATCACATATTCTGTATTTAACGAGTGAAAAATATGAAAACAGTATATTAACGTTTTTTACTGACCATCAACAGCCGCTAAACACTAAGGTTTGCCCCACTGACTTCTCTTCCAAAGTTAGCACTTCTGAAGTCCTGTCCTCTGCAGCTAAGGGGTTCACACACACTCTCTAGCTGAACCAGGTTTGATGTTTTGAATTTAAGTTTACTAGCAAGTCTTTCAGCAAGCTAGCTAAGATGCAATGTTTGCCATCAACCCAGTTGCTAGTTGTGAATTATCCGGACAGTGACCCATTCTATTTAGAGATGGGATCAGTCGAACATTACACAGACTTTGTACTGGGGAGCTGGCAGAGTAATTTCCATTTAACGTCTGGTCCAACCGATTCGGACATTTGTGTCCTCATGTACAGCTCATCCAGGTCATGTCTAGATAAGTTCAGGGTTCAGTGTTACTTAGGGGAATGTAATTAAAACACGTATGATACATCCATCTAGTGTTGTGGAGGTGGAGACAATGACTGATGCTAAACTATAAATCAAAACCTACGCTGTACGTATCCATGGCATGACCTATGTTACGCCTTTGTGTGAAACAGAAATCAGGAGTTACAACAAAGTAATCACATCGCTGCTTTGCTAAGTAATGCTCTTAGTGGCTAACACAAATTCCTTTCTCTGAGTTTCTCTGATTTGATCATACATACCTGAAAACGTGTCTATTTTCTCTCCATCTCTGTGTCCTTGCCTTCCACTGCCCTTCCCTCCTGGTATTCTTTGTTCTGCCATTTCTATCTCACGGTGTTTGCGATTTTTCTCAGGTAATCAGACACACAGATTCATCTCTGTCGCCCTCAGACACCACCTAAATCAATTTCCCAGCGCTCTCCCATCTTGGAGGGCCGCTGTCAGGGTTGGCACCTTGCAGCTTGGGACACACCTATACGCGTACACACACACACTTTCTCTTTCATTCACCCACACAGTCACTAAAGCACACAGACAGGCACATATAAAACACACACAGGTGCACACACACACACTCATACCGGTGATTCACCACATCACTGTTCTCTAATGTCTTACTTGCTTCATCTTTGCAACATCCATTTGTCACCGCTGACAGGTCCTGGCAGCAGCATCTATCCATCCTACCTTTATCCTTACTCCGTCAGCCCACACTCTGTTTCCCTCAGCCGCGACCTCCTCCTCCCAGCTCGGTCCTTTTCTGAACTTCAGAGGAAGAAGTGAGGACGGTACACAAATGGTCGCTATATTGATGCAAGGCCATGTCTTCAGGTGGCGCCTGGCTTTGATGCCAGCGTGTTCAATCCCAACATGGGGCTTTGGGTTGAGCAGCCAACCAACCAGTCAGCCGTGATCAGTGGTTGTCGAGGAGAGCATGTGATGCATTAGCAAGGAGGACTCAGCTCAGGCTGGCATCTGGTGGAGAATCACTTAGACATGGTGTCATGGCTTGTGTGTGTATGTGTGTGTGAGTGTGGATAATATGTTGCTGGTGAGGACAGTGCTTATAGAGCCACATAAAGCATGTTAAACTAATAGAAAACAGCTATAAACTAATAAAAATGGAATGGGATTTAGATCAAAGCTCTAGATCAAAGCTAGGCCTGGCTATGTTGGTCAGTCGGTCCACCACTTTGGTTTAGACTGAAATAACTCAACTATAAATGAATCCATGAGGCTGGCGTTTATTATTTCGAGTCATAGAGCTAAATAGATTGTCACAAACCTTAATGTCCATCTTAGACATTTTAATTTGTCCAACACTTTGGTTTATGACTAAATACAAAACAATACAAAAATAACATTCTCAGCAACTTCAGCAGCTCTCTGTTTAGTGCTAATTAGCAAATGCTAGCATGCTAACACTTGTGGGTGTAAAGTAACGGTTCACAAAATTTACAATGTGATACATTTTTGGTACAGCAGGGAAAAGCAAAAACAAACAAACAAAAAATAAATAACAAATGTCAGTAATTCTTCACTGTATAACTCTAATTTGTTAGTCTAATAATACCTGAACAACTTGTGCTCATTTATACAAAGCAGCACAATGGACTGCCTAACATGCATGTTGGATGCACACATCCTTAAATCCTGTAACATTAATTTGTTGAAACAAAACTATTGCTTTGGTCTGAATATAACATCTAATGTCTTGTTATGCTAATCAACACGTCGTAAATGAGGTGTTTGAAGTGTTTCCAAAGACAAACTTAACATCAGTTGGACAGTGTGACACAAATCTTTGTCCATTTTGACTGTAACTAACTGGAAGCAGTGACACTACATGAGCTCGACTAACTGGCTAAGCCAACTAGCATGCTAAAGCCAGTACCAACAACTGGTATTAGCTTGTGTCTAGAATGGGACCCTATATATGTTGACTCTTGTGAGATCTGTACACCTTGTTTCAATGTGTTTCAATATGCACATTGTAGAAACTGATGATGTTTTATAATATGACAATGCTGTGGTTAAGACAGAGAACACTTAGGGTTTAGGGTTAGGGTTAGGAAAAGATCATGGTTTGAATTTAAATGATCACTCTCTCAAGATCTTTCATGGGTCTGGTGGTTCTCTCCTAGACACGACTGGTGCACTGCCAAAACATTCTCGCTCTAGAATTTCTGTTCCACGTGTGTGTGCGATAGAGAGGTCACAGGGCGTGCCTAACTGAGGAAGCTGCATACTGATGTGAACATCCTGCACCGAAACGGTTCAGGATGAATACATGAACCATAACACCCTCAGCAAAGATGCTAAACTAACACTGAAAACATTCTGCGTACAAATCAGCATGTTAGCAGTTTGCATGCTGTGGTCAGCATTTAGCTCAAAGCACTGTGGGCCTAACAGAGCCGCTAGACTCACTTAGTTATATGTACGTGTGGTATTTCTGTCTGTGTGCTTGTAGCCACAATTTTTGTGAGTGTAATAACTTGAGCACACTTACACTTAAAGGAGTAGAGAACCCCCTACTGACCGCATGATCTATTTTTGTAGCACCTTGATGAATAAATATGCATCTTAATGAGTATAAAATGTTTTTCATGAAATTACTTTCAATGCTTTACAACACAGAGTTCAAATTAATAGAACCCATGTGTTGCGTGAAGTCATTAAAGAATTTGTTAATTAATGCATTATATGGCTTAATGAATGACCTTATTAGCATAGCCAGTTAGGTGTAATATATCATGCCGATTATGCCCATGCATTAGCTGGTTCAATGCCCCTTGTTCAAAGTGTGTCTACAGGAGGTGCTTGATCCTGGAGAAAACTCAGAGCACAGAGGGAATCTGTAAAAGGGTCACTTTAAAGGAGAGAAATACAAGAAGAGTGGATAATGAAAGAGTTATCTGCAGTCCTGACCTTAGCGGTGGTCCTGCTCTGCCAGCTCATCCATCTCTTCCTGGTTCCTCCGTTGTTTGCGAGACTCTGCCACACGCTCTGTATGCGCGTGTGTGTGATGTGTGTCTGTGTCCACTGATCCGGTGAGCCTTTTCCTAATCAAATATTGATCTGCAGATCAAAAACAGGAGGAGTCAGAGTTACAGCTCCCACTTCATAAGCAGCATCACAGGCAAATGATTGTTTACAGGGGCTTTTTATTCTTACTTTTTATGTCCACCAGTGAGACAGTAAATATCCCACAAGTTTTAATTCCAAGTCCGGGCTCACTGTCTCTTATTGGCCTCTGGGTCTTTTCTTATCTAAAGCCCTTTGCAAAACTGATGGCAGCTGTGTTGCCTGTCCCATGCCAAGGTCCTTCGAAGATAATGTGGAGGCAGCGTCGTAGTTATGTCTGAAGCCGCTTTGAACTGTTTCTGGTGTGTGGCTTCAGAAGTCACTTCACTGAGGCTGTGAGTCATCAGTGCGCACTGAATGAAATCTGTCTACTGGGCTTTTCAATTCTGCTCACGGTCATAATACTTGTCAACACTGAGGCATTTAACAAAGGAGTCTTGCCTCTTGTTGACAGCAGGAGCAACAACAGGATAGTATCTAGTCTTTCAGAGCACACTGCTGGCTCATTACACAGATTAAATAAATCACTTTTCTTGGGTGGATGCTGCTGCATTTGAAACACATAGTCTTGTAGAGTTGTTCATCTCGATTTGAATCAAATTCTGTACCATAAAGAAAAAAAAACCCAACATAGATCTGACTTGAAGGGGGAAAATCCCCATGCAATGTAAAGCGATGGCCAGTAATTGTGTTGACAGAGATTAATAGTGATGTGTCGGGGGAAAAGGGATCATAAATCACATGTGACAGCAGTCATGGAGTGTGGGTGGAAAATCCACAAGCATGAAGGCATCTTACAACCTGAGATTTTGTTGTTGGCCAGCGCTTTGTTGTTTACTCTCTTTTCTTTTGCAAAACTGATCCAGAATCCACTGAAGCTTCATGGCGCTGTTTTGCTGGAGTCTAGAGATTTTCTTCTTTTCATCAGGCAGAAAAGTGAGCTCGCCATTCTCCAGGTTTATGATTTGGTTTAAGGTAAAGGATAGATTTATAGTTTCTTAAGTCTGTGTTGATGCAATATACTGACATGGTCACAGGAGGCGATGCCTTCGTGGAACGACTACACTGTAAAAGAGAGACAAGATCCACAGTCCTCATACTGTGCAAATATGAGTTTTCAGCTTTGGTAGATGCATTTAGGTTTGTTGCTGGTCTTGTGTTGAAGTCTGTGTCCTCTTCAAGTAGTCTTTAAGAGTGTTCTTTCTATAGTTCTGTCCTCTGTGGTTGGGTTTAGGTTAGATTACGATTATGTGTTAGAAATATAATTCACTAGGATTAGGGTGACTTTGGGTTAAACCTGCAGTAATCTTTTTTTAACTTAGGGTGCAGCAGAAACCAGCTGCAGATACTAATCTCAAGTAAGGCTACACAATTCATTGAATATTAATCTCAATCATGATTTTGGCTTCCCACAATTAAATGAACATGATCACAGTGATATTGATGTTTTAAAACTGTGCTCCGCTCATTGAAAACTGTGCTGCATATCAAATCAAGCGTTTTCCTAAACAGCTAGTCACCCTGCAGCGGTGGTGTTCCTGGTGTTGCAGTTCAGAGTAGAGGATTATTATTCAAAAGAGAAGAGGCTGGAGCTGAAGACAAAGAGCTAGTCTCTCGAAACAGATCATTATTCATTGTTTGGAAGTATTTTGGATTCAGGGCAAGTGGTGTTAAACTCGAACAAATCATATGCAAAGAGTGCATGAGGGTTGTGTCTGCAACACAACTAACTTGGTCAACCAACTGAAACAAAACCCCCACCAAACTCTAGTACAATGAACACATTAAAGCCAAGAAAAATAACTTCACTCATTTCACCTCCCTGAATCCCAGTCCTTGTCCAACATCAATTCAGACATCCATAATAACAACATTGTACAGCACGTCAGCATATGAATGTAGCACAATGTGAAAGTGAAAGCAGTTTTCTGTTGATAAAAAGTTTTGCCACAAATTTATTTATATTTTGCATGCACTGTGAATAAGGACCAGTCTTATTTTTATACACGGATTTGTACATTGTGTACCACAACATGGAAATGAATGAAGTAATCTGTTCATTTAAATGTGAAAGTGCAATCAATTATTTTGTTCCTAAAATCAATGAATGATCAGGATAAATAATCATGATTTCAGTGTTCATGATTACTATTTCATGCAGCCTTGCTTTTCAAGTTGATATTGCGAACCCCTTTCACATGCAAGGAGTCATTTGATCCATTATTATTTTAAAAATATTGCTTTAAGCAGTGCAGAAGACCTTTGCTTCACGACCAGCATGGAAGGAGGAATTACTGACTGATTACACCTACCAAACACTTTCTTTAACACATAACGTCACGAGTCTTATTGTCAGAACATGAAAAAATTCTAACCAGTCCTTCAAGCAGTTTTCTGTGGTGAAAATTTGTGATTTGAGAAGAAATGAGTCAAACTGGAGAAAGCATGTCAGAAAAAGAAAACGCTATTTTTTGTCTCCATGATACAAATGTATCTATACGTCAGCCATGCTCTGTGAAGCAAAGTGAGCCTCGTATCTCCACGCTTGGCTTGCCTCTCTGGCAAAGTGGTTGGCAATTCAAGTAAGCATATATTTGTCCTTGTTGTTTATGTTTACAAGCCTCGGATGGTTGGCAGATATACTGTGTTTCTGTGTGTGTGTGTAGGGTCTCTTGTGTGGGAAAAGGATACACTTTTTATCCTTGTTCTTAATGCAGCAACACGATTATCCAGGAGCATTTTTAGTGTACTTAGTGTAATGCTCAGGCTGCTGATACAGTCTATCGCCCCGAATGTGCTTTAAGACAAAAACCCTAACTAAACTCCACTCTGGCTCATGATCCTCTCATCCCCTGTAAAACTGGGCTCTGGAACAGCGATCAAGATAAGATAAGTTTGGCAATTTTACACAGCAACACTCCAGCAGAGCCACGGGGAATACATTCGTACATGTGGTCCAGCAAATGCTCTCCAAGGACTGAGAGCAGTGGAAGTAAAGACGTCGGTGAGCTAGAAGAGTGCACATATCTGGCAGGCAACCTGAAAAGAATATTTGCATGTAACCCCTTTATAATCACCAATATTTTGATTAGTAACTGTAATTTAATTACATATGTTTCTCAGTACCTGCAGCGTTATTAGTTTTATTTATCCTGCATTCACATATATCCTGGAATCCTATTAGACATTTATGCAAAATTTTGTCATAATCCCTTGAATTTCCATATTAATTTTGATGATGGGTCACCCCTTGAGAGAGCTGACTCGTTCAGATATCTTGGACTTTGGATTGACTTTGAATTCTCCTTGAAGCCCCACATTGTTTTTGTTTCAAAAAGATCATTTTGTTGTGTCCATATATAACTCAGGTCACAGTGACCTTTCATGACGAAAATCTAAGCAGTTCATCCTTGAGTCCAAGTGGACGTTTTAAGAAATTCCTTCAAAGCATTCCTGAGATATTGCGTTCACGAGAGTGGGATGGATGTGAGGTCACAATGACCTTTGACCTTTAACCACCAAAATCCAATCAGTTCATCCTTGAGTCCAAGTGGACATTTGCGCCAAGTTCGAAGACATTCCTTTTGGTGTTCTTGAGATATTACCTTCACGAGAATTGGACAAACTTGAGGTCACAGTGACCTTGATCTTTGGACCGCCACAATTTAACCAGTTAATTCTTGAGTCCAAGTTGTCATTTGTACCACCTTTGATGAGATTTCCTCAGGACGTTCTTGAGTTATCACATTCACAACAACGGGATGACCCAAAAAAAAGGGTTTTCCCATTTTTTTCAGAAACTGTCAATCACAGAGGTTTTTCAGCATGCAGTAATGAATGTGCACACACAAAATTAGGCTAATTGGTAGCATGGTGTGTGAGATTAGCTGCGGACAAGCTCCAGGTGCGTTGGACACACACACACATACACACACTTGCAAGCGATCACATGATCCCCTCCTAGCTTATTTTTGGTATGAAAATTCCTCAGTCATGATCGAGAGTTTCAGTCTAAGCAGTTTTAAGTTCGTTGGCTTTTGTGCTTTTACACCCAACAAAAGGGCACAACAGAGGGACCTAGAGTTACATTAGATTTATTGGTACTGTAAAGATATAAAACTTACAGTCAGCTTTTGTGGTGTGACCAGCAACTTTTAGAGCTCATTATAAATTTGTAGAGGTGACCTTGATGTGTTGGGTTCAGTATTGTGACCAGTGTCTTTAAAAGAGCTACAAAAGTTTTTTACTGCCCCGACCTGCCACCGACTCATGAGACTTCTCCTCAATGCTGGATAATGCCTCTTTATTCCCAGCTTCTCTATTCACACGGAATGGGCCTTGTGTGCCTCATCGTATTGCGGGGCAATAGACGTTCATGGGTAATTTCACACACTCATAAAAATGTTAATCTGCAATGATAATACTGCAAATGGAGTTCAATAATTTGATCTGGCATAGTAAAACATCTTTGTCTGCTCAGTCTTCCCTTCCCTCAGTCTGCCATCGCTCCTGTCTGTCTTTTTCCTGCCTTTTTCCACATGTGGCACCGAGTATAAATTCAGCAGCAGAGACCACTGTCGTGCATGAAATTGCATTAGTCATAGCTTTGCCTTCCCGATTGCAGCCACGCTTCATAGTCGTCTAATGGAGGCTTTTAGGCAGGGTAACTTTCAGACGGCCAGTTCAGGTCAGAGGGTCTGTGGGGCTGACTGATGGGTGAGGACCCTCTCTCAGGGGGAGATCCAGCAGAAGCCCCTGCCCAGGTGTCATCCAGCTTCCGTCTCCATTAAATTTACTCAGGCTGGGCTGTAGGCAGGTCAGCCAGGGTCTAACAAGGTGGAAGACAAGGGTCAGGATGATGATCATATAAATGCTGAGCACAAGGCCAATCAAATGTACCCTTTTGCTCATTGACGGTTGTATCAATATTACTTATTGTTAGTGGATTTCTCTTAGAGACTGATATTGACTTAATGACAACATTTTGACTGAGATAAATCTAAAAAAACTGTATTTTGGCTTGATGTCCACGATTGTGCAGTGATCCATACAGTTCTAAGCCGAATTATCTGCTTGTAATCACATGGATTAAGACTGAAAATAATTGTTTACTGCCTACCTTGAGTGTTTACTGGCCATGCTCCAAAATGGGTGTAATCAGCCTTAGCTACAGTAAGTTCTCAAATCTGCTTGCGCCTGTTCACTGTTGCTCTTACACACCATACCGTTTATGTCAAAAGCAGACATTTTTTCATGACTCTATGGATAGCAATGTCTGTCAGGTGGTTGGTCTACAACTTTGGTCCAGACTGAATTCTCTTAACAACTATTGGATGATTGTCATGAAATTTTGTAGGATTAATAGACATTCGTGATCCTGACTTTTCCTCTAGCACTACCATGAAGTTTGCATTTGTAGCTCTTACTGAAATATCTCAGAACTACTGGATGGACTGCCTTGAAATTTGGTACACAAATGTGTGGTCGCCTCAGGTTGGATTGTAATAACTTTTCTTTTCTTTTGCTTTTTCCTCAAGTGCTGTCATCAGGTCAGAAGTTTACTTTTTTCAGTACTTTGGTTTATGACTGCAAGGCTAATCTCATCCGGCCATTTCTAGATGATGAACCCCAACCTGTGAAAATCTTGCAAGGGAGACTATGTGTCTTTTGCCCCTAAACCTAAGCAGAACTTAACTGCTGCATCATCACATTATAAAACATAATTAGTACAATGAAGAAACAAAGCGTACAAATCTTGTGTGAGTTCTGCAAATCTAGGGTTCCAATCTAGACATGACCATTAAATTCCCATCAGCCTCAGCTCTATAACTACTTTGTGTTTCATTGTAATTAGTCAGTATTAGCATGCTAACACACAAAACTAAGATGGTATGCATGGCAAACATTATTCCTGCTAAACATCAGCATGTTAGCAATGTCATTGTGGGCATGTTAACATGCTGAGGATCACTGGGCCTAAGAACAGCCCCACAGAGTAGCTAGCATCTTGTTTTAACTTCATTCAGAAGTTCAGTTACGGCTCCAGCTCATATGCTAATCAAACTTTTTCTCTCTTTTTTTAATAGATGTGTTTTTTCTTATAGTGATTTAAGCCCATAGTTTACATTTAATGAACTTTGAGGCCAATATGCTGTGACCTTTGTGAGTCCTAGTGGCTGTAGGCTACTGATATTTCAGTTTAAAATGCTGCTTGTGTTTCCAGTGATCTAACTACCGCTATAAAAACCAGCATAGTAGTATATTAGTCCTTGCAAAAGACCTCAGTTGTCAGCTCTACTCAGTCTTGTTTTTGTGTGAGAATGAGAACAATGCTTCACAGAAATAAGGATGACAAACGTGATTCAGTGCTGAAGTTGGCTCAGTTGCTACAGTGTAAGTTGAAGCTCACCATTTTGGACTAAAAGCTAACTGTATTAGCTATTGGAAGTAACAGGATTTGGTCAAATATGGTTTAATTAAGAATGATTGGTTCCCGGGGTAAGTTAATTATCAGGTAAAGGCATCAAGGGAATAAAGTGAACAGCTCCTATATCGATTTACTTCCACAGGACAGCTCGACAAAACTAAGTTACTTAAGAGAATCAGTCCTCCCACAGCTCGGTATTAGGGACCACAGTGGTTTATGTTTAGCACAGGAGCAGCACAAGGCAGCAACACATTATGTCTCCTAATAGTCAGTGAATTGGATCACCAGCCACAGTCATTATCAGCCCTGTGTGTGTGCGCGTGTAGGGGTCAGCAAAACATACAAAAGTGCTGGAGGGGAGGGAGAGTAGAGGAATATGTCCAAACAGAGCACCCAATTAATATCACATTGTTTCTAGTCAGTTAGCAGAGAAAAAGAGGTAATATAGCGTTTTCTTTGGGTTACATAAAAAGCAGTAAACTCAGCCTTCGTCTAAATCCTTATTTATATCATATTTCTTACTTTAGCATCGTCAGTAATAAGCAGAGATTAATTCTGATGACTGCTCTACGGCAGTGAGCTGTTAGTGTGAATCAGGGGGAGATTGCTCCGTGGTCCATGCATAATAAATGAGCATAAAAACATACTGTACATTCAAAGCTACCCTTGAGATAAAAAGGGAAAGGATGCACCGTGGGTGATTTTGACTGGTACATTAGATCATTGATTCATACTTAGCTTGAGGAATGGTTGCAAGTCAATTGCATTATCTCATTGATATGTTACCAGCCCTGTATATTCAATAATAAACAGCCTAAAGCAGCTGGAACAATGTTAATCATAGAGAAGAAAAAAAGGGTCATGTCACTATGGTTTCCTATCATGCAACATTTATTTGCAGATCGATTAACCCTCTTGCTAATATTGTGCTTTTTCGCTAGGAGCAATAAAGGGAACCACAGGCTTGAGTCAAACAAATCAATTGCTTGAATCAAGCCTGTGGTTAAAGGGATAGTCAGTGTATTAGCTACAGTAGATGGCAGTCAGCAAGTCTCCAGTTTGGAAAAGAAAAGAGGCTGAACAATGAATTGCTGTGAACAGGATCAGCAACAAAAGGTATTTTAGCCACTTAAAAAGGCCCAACTAAATAAAAATCAATATTAGTTTAAGTGTACACTATATTTGGAATATTTTCACCATTTTACTTTGCCATCAGACAGCCTTTTCTGATGGGAAACCATTGCTGTACAAGTCAAATTTCACTCTCCTCAAACGAACCAAACTCCATTGGCAAAACCGGTAATTTTTTCTTGCAGGACACAGGAGTTACTGGTCTTCCGCTGCCTCAATTTGTTGTTTTGTTATTGTGTGCCTTTGGCGAATCCAAACCATCCTTTTAGGACACGAAAGTCACACAATAGCACAAACCAACAAACAGATCAAGCCAGCAGTAGACTAGAAACTCCTGTGTCGTGCAAGGTTAAATTTACTGATTTTGCCTATGAAGTTTGGTTGGTTTGGAGGCGACAGTGGTTCCCGGTCAAAAAAGGCTGTCTAAAAGTGAGGTAAAATGGTGAAAATATTCTCCTGTCTGCTTCTCCAAAGTGGGGGTGTGCTGATTGCCAGGACCTCCAACAACCCCACTTTAAATAATAAGAACTATCTCTTTAACCACAGGCTTGGGTCAAGTACACAAATCGACTGTCTTCCAGTATTGTTTCTGGTCAAATAGCTTTACCTCATGCAACCTCACATCACACAATTCAAACTGTCTCTCTAAATATGTTTCAAATAAGAGTAAAGGCTCCACTATCAGGCTTTAAATACTGTGATATTCTTTAAACTCCATAGATTTGATCATAGACTGGATCATTGACCGCAAGAAATGGACGAAGCACATAGATGTTGGTCGAGGACATTCTTTGGACTCACTAGACAAAAAGTTAGAGAATTACCAATAAAATTCACCCTGTTGGAGCCGTGACTGTCAATACAGATTTTCACTGTAGTCTGGCCAGCATCTGTTGATATCTGAGACCAAGTGTTAGATAGAAGGACAGATCACCATTTTAAGGTCCTGCCACAAAAAAAAAAGAAAAAGAAAAAAAAAGAAAGTGTTTGAAAGGTCGGCCATAAAGAGTTGGCAGACTTGTCATGTGTAGCTTTTGAAAGTTCTCTGCTGTACTGTCGGTCTCTCTGGTCTGAGAGAGACTGAATTGAAATCCTTTCGACTGTCCAAATACTGTATGACAGACGTAGATTGGCTATGAGTCACCAAGCTGTCTTTCTCCCCGAGAGTTTGTACTGTGGTCGCTTAATGAAAGCTTCTCTAGAACTCCATTGGTTTGAGTGCCAGCATGACTTTGAGTCATGGGAGTGTGACAAGGCAGTGAGGTGTGCAATAGAGTACACCAGACTAATAACTTTGGGCTTCAAATGGAAATAATTCAGCCTTATTGTCTTAAGTCCAACCTGGAAAAGAATAGAAAGGAAAAGCTTCCATCTGATATGACTGATGAAGGGTGGGATGAATGGCAGGTGAGGACAGACAATATGAATTTTACCTCCTCCAGCTAAATGCCAGCCAGCTTGCAGAAGAGGAGCGGAGCTGCGGGGTTAAAGAGGTGAGAAGTCTCCCATCGTGACAGGAGTGCGGCCATTATCACGCAACAGCCATGGGTATTAAACTGAGTTATTTCTGCCACGTCCAGCTGCCAGCTGGAGATAAGCGCTGTTTGGCTGAACCTGTGAACTTACCAGCATCTCTTGGAACCCATCCTCACCACGTTAATTGATGTATGCACCTTCAGCGCAGTTGCCTCATATTAACGCAACAAAAATACTGTAGCTGGGATAAGTGGATTGGCAGAATTAGATTTCAAGTCAAACTGAATTATTGTACTGTACAGACAGTATGACGAGGCACTCAGCGCTCACCTTAAGAATACTGATTCAGGAAAAGCATCAAGCCTCCAAGCAGATGGCCTTTTTTGTTGTTAAAATTCAAGATAATTGAGTTTTTTTTTTTTACTGTAAGAAAATACACAACATATACTGTGTATGTATATTTACTCAGGCATAAATATGACAGGTCCCAGGTGGGAGGACCGTGTAAAGATTATGTACCTGCAGAAATAGGATAACTAAAGAAGATGAAAAGAGAATCTGTGTTTTTAAGTGTTAGGCATCTGTTCAGGGGATTTTACCTCCTCTCGAGCAGATAAAATATACTCATGATAATGTGAATAATTTGCTGTAAAATTGCACTCACATTACATTCACACTCACTTTTCACTTAATGCATGCCGATGAAAAATGAATTCTCGCCGTTAAAACACTGAAACGACAACATCAAAGCATTGAGACATTGTCAGCTTGACAGAGACCTTGTCAGATGTTGGATGACAGGTAAATTGGATTTGCATCTGAAATGGACAGTCAAAGTGGCTTTAAGTGGGAAGGCAGGAGAACTGTTTAAATGTTACTTTATTTAGACAAAGGGGAGGTATTATGCTGTCAAGCCAGCATTTTTTACCCAAAAAAGAGGTTTAATAATGTATTACACTAATGGTTTCTGATACATCAGGGCCTATAAATCATCTCCTAGCATTTTATACAGCTGAGGCTGATAAAGTAGAGCTCAGACCAGCGGTTCCCAAACTTTTTCTGTCATACCTCCTTCTGGAAGCAGAAACAACCTTCACCCTCCACCCCCATATCATTTCCATTTTATCCACCATGGGAATAAGAAAACAAAAACAATGCAGGTGGAACCAGTGAGAAAAATCTGCCCATCAGCAAATCTTGCTAGCCTCGATAGCATCTTTATCACTTCTAACTGGATCAGATTCCCACACCTTTTTCCACAGCAGACATTTTGATTTTGAACCTGGAGCTCCCTTTTCTCATGTTTTTGTGTCTAAGTGACTAATTGGCTACAGTGCTCTCCTTCAAAAACTGCCATCCCCATTAAAGTACATTCACTAAAAGTGTTTTTGCCACTGACAGGCCCAGACTGTTATTATCAGTGTCGGACAATGTTATGAAGAGATTGCTACAGAGATGGACCTTTTTTTTAAAAATAAAATAAAATAAATTTTCTTTAACCAGGAACACCTGTTTTATTGCTCTCACCAAACTAACCAGACTCCTGTCATTGTAAAACACACTTTATTCAAACTCAACAAAAACATATATTTACCCAAATCTCTTTCCACTGCTCCAACAATCACCAACTTTGGCTGTTTTGCTGAAAAAAACCATTATTTTGTCTCATTAGATACTCTGGCTGTACATGCCTTGTCTCCTCACTGTATCTCTGATGTCCAACCTCCCTCTCGCTCCTCTCTGGATGTTTTCACATCCAACACGGTGAATAAAAGTTTTATTTTGACCAAACCAGAGTTGGTGATTGTTGGAATAGTGGAACGATCAACCAAGATATTTAGATAGAGATAGAGTTTTATTTAGTTTTTGTTAGGTTTGGATGATGCTTTGCAATAATAAAATAAGTGCGTTTTTGGTTAAACAACACATATCTTACTCTCAGTGATCCTTTCCATAATATTGTCAGACACTTAGAATAACAAGTGTCAGTGGAAAAACGAACAGTTTTAGTGGACATTCAGTGGACAGTGCGCAGTTGTCCATAAGGATTATGCTGTAGCTCGTTTAATTTCTGCTGGCTGCAGCCTCTCCCTTAATGTTAAAAACTGTTGTCCCTATTAGTCACTCAAACACAAAAAACATGGGGAAAAAGCATCCAAGCTGAAAAATTCTGGCTACCCCTTAATGATGTTTCCATCCAAGCACTATTCCAATGCGATGTAGCAAGTATAATGTTATCCCCAGCGTTTGATGAGTACATAAAATTAGGATAGCTGAACAGATGAATAGCTAATAAACAATACTTCTCCATATACTTCTTCCTGCTCTTTTTGAACATGTAGAATTTATTTTGTGTTGCTTGAGTGTTTGTCTATCAAGTTTGTTGCTTAGGTTTAATGTTTTATCTGTTTTTCTGTTTTTATCTGTATTTTTTTCCATTTTTTCATTTATTTTTCTTATTTTTCATGTTCAAAATACAGAATTTTCATTAATTCACTCAGTATAAATGTCTGCTGTGAAAATGGTCTACTCATTCTTAGTTTTACTCCACATTTCACCCCCTGGTCATTTGTTTCCCCTGTGGAATTACTCTGCACGCCACCCCTGACAGGTGAGTCTAACAAGCCTGAAAGCTGTACAGAAACTTTAGAACTTTAAACCACTTTAAAGAGGATAAACCCTTTTGATTTGAGCAATAACGTGGCCTTTTCTCTGACACCACTCCCAAACGTCAACATTACGCTATTAGTCGAGATGAAACCATTTTCTCTCCGTTTTATATCCATCCAATCTTTGTTTTTTTTTTTTTTTTGGTGTGTAACGAGTCTTACACCTCCCTTCATCTGGATCTACTGAGTACAGTATCTGTTGTGTTGCCTCCCTTTAATATCTGTCATGGTGTTATTAACTGTCAGTCGTGCTCCCAATCCTCAGGCCCGGTGACCCATAGCAAGCAATTTGGACTGACTCAACCCTGACACCTCGCAGACATGGACCTCTGTAGACTCACCACACTTAGGCCACGTTAGCACTCAGGGCTGCTGCTGATGCAGATGACACAGCCTCAGGCTAATAACGGGAAGACAGGGAAATACAGTAGATTAATTAATTAGCAGAAATTAAGCATGTAACAAGGAGACTATTAATTGCAATGACGACAGCAGTGATGATGGTGATAATAATGATCATTTTATTGATGCTCATAACATACAAATAACGCCAATTATCTTATGGTGACACAAAAGCTTTTTTTTTTTTTTCCGCCCCAGCCTCAGATGCTGACCTCCAACTAAACAAATCCCCTTGGGTTTATGTTTCTTCAAGGGCTGTGCTGCTTTTTAAAATGTAATGAGGCATTTATCCCCTTCTGCCCTGATTGGTGTTTTATTTTCTTGTTATATTGCGCTTGATTTTGTTCTCATTGGGTTTTAACCTTCACTCCCTGTTGTCAGCCTCAGAAGACAGACATCAAAGAGACAGTTTTGTTTTTAATTTCCATTACATTAACCACCCTGTTGATTGGCTCTGGAAAACCAGCAATTACAACCATGACTTCAAATACCATTAACCGTTTCATGCTCAGCTCCACCACACGGACTGGGAGGCGGTAAATACATTTGGTAAGTAAAATGATTTGAGTCTCGCGCAGGCATTGTGTGTTTGTATGCATTTGAACTGATTTTCACTCCATGATCCAGAGAGGAAGAATGTTGCTTTTGATGTTTTAAGCCCAGGCCGAGGCTAAGCCTTGGGATAGGCTCTTGTAAAAGCAGACGAAGCCAAGTCAAGGTTGAGGATTTGCTTGGGAGCAGGCGTAGCTGCAAGGTTAGCTAGCGAGGCCAGTCCGCTCCAGAAGGGGGGGGCGGGATTAGGGGCTAAAGATTAGACTCTAATGATCCTCAGGTCTGTGTGGAGCTCCAGCACAAGGAACATTAAACTTACTCATGGCCTGTCATCAAAAACAGTAAAAGGCTTAATAAGCCTCGCCAGTGAATTCTAGCCCACAGGCCTGTTTCCTCGTCTTCCTCTGCACTCAGGATAATATGCCGATAAAATGCTGTAAGTGTTGCAGAGCACTCTCTTGACCTTGATAAGGCAACCAGCCATGATGAGGGGCTAGGGGGAATTTATACATAAGCTTATCTAAACAGCTGACTGCCGACAGTTGACACACAGAGAGAAAGAAAGTAAAGAGAGACAAAGAAAGACAGACAGAAAGAAAGAGACTAAATAAAAAAGAACTAAAGGGACAAAGCGGTGTGTGTTGGAAAGGATGCTCAGTAACTAAACTGTATCTTTGAAAGAGTGTCTCTTCCCCCCAACAAATACTGTTGTATTCCTGTACACTGGATGAGAGTACATAAAAAATAACTGCCTCAGAGGGATGAACACATTTTAATCTTCCCAAGCAGAACACATTTAGAGGGCAGTATCAGTCTTGTGAAAACAATCACACCAGAGACATTGATCATTACAGGAATAAACAGGTTGTCCCACTGACTTTTTCTCTGGTAGAAACTGCAAGAACAAGAACAGAGAAACCAACAAAGTAGCCTGCTAGAACATCTCTCCTTGCAGCCCACCCAGTTTGTCGTTCAAATTGTGGATTTGCCTTGAATAGATTGCACCACTTCAAGTGAGAATCTAAAAACAGCCTTTCCTCATCACTTGAAAGACTGTTCCGGGCTGCGTACTGTACCATTGCTCTGTGACAACACGCTCTAATATTCGATGATTGACCAGGACCAAGAACAGCAGCAGCTGAATCTTTGCCGTGTACGCTGCAGTGCTGCTATAAACAATGGCAAACAGGGCTACTATTATTACCAGGTTGACAGTTTCCCCTGTCAGATTTTCTCTGGGAATTGGGGAATTGGAGTAAGGGAGGAAAAGGTCAAATTTATTGTGACATATATGATTATACAGGGTAGAATATATTACAGAGGTCTTTCTGTTTAACCCATCCTGGTATCAGGAGCAGTGGGGCAGCCGCTCAGGGACCCAACTCCAGTTCTAAGCCAGCAACTTGGTCAGAGGTACTGACTGAAGAATTGACCTAATGTACATGTTTTTTATGGTTGGGGAAACCGAAGCAACTAGAGGAAATCCACACAAGCATGGAGAGAACACGCAAACTCCACACAGAAAGGTTGGGCAAACCAATTCAAAAGGATTCACCCACACTTACAAGAAAAAGTGCTATCCAAAATGCTGTGGGGCGAAAGTGCTAACCACTGCACCACCACAGGCATAGAGCAACCCTTTTGGCCATGGCAAATATTCAAACATGCAGGAGTAACATGGCGAGTTAGTAGTCCACCATCAATGTCTTTTGGATTCATTTTGCATGCCCAGAAGAGTGAGAGTGAACAGAGATTATGGTCAAGACCCTTTCAATACTGCTTTGCCTGTTGACGTGGGCCACAATAATACACTTCCATCAGGGTTGAGTTATTCCCACCAAGATTTTGGGATCTCTCCAATAGCCAATTCACCAATGTCTACAACTACCAAGGAGAACAAAGGAGCTGCCAGCCTCAGATCACAGAGGTGAAAGACAGTTAGAAAACTTAGTTACATCCAGATCCCCAGCCCGTAAGTTTATAGAAGTTGGCTCACTCTTTTAATCTAGCCATGATGGAAGATAAGATGTAGAGTGGGGATCCAGGTGAAAGTAGACAGGCATTACCCACGTGTTGCTACAGTGGTTTGTGCACTGTCTCCATGGACTTTGAGTGCCATGCACCAGGGAGTAGCCAAACAGTAAATTGCTTTACTCCTTGAAAGGTAAAGAGGAGAAAACTTGCTGTGCCTGGGAACCACTGATACATGAGAAAAGTGCTTTTCAAGTGTATCTTTGTAAACCAGTCAGCCAGTAGTTCAATCTTTGTGAAAGGCCAGCAGTCTGTAGGCCAAATCCAAGTGTGCCTCCCATCTCCTATTTTCCTGGGTACCTGAAAATGATCAGAATGGTGACTGTCGCTGTCCTCTTATTCAAGTTGATTAATCACTTAATGAGCATATTATCTTCCAGATAAACAACTTCCTTTGAAAAGGACACAAGGCACTCCAGAAATCTTTGGGAATTCCCTGAGCATTCAATCAATCTACTACGGGTCTGGGGCTGGAAAGCCCTCATGTTTCCTCCTTCATCATCAATCCCGGTGGCTTAGATAAGCACAAGGGGGACTGGAAATAAATGAAGCGCTCTTGTACAGAGACCAATGACCCTCTCAGACTTGAGTGGCCAGTAGGAGGGGGGGCTCCAAGATTGCTTCTGTGATGCTGCCCATGAAGGCAGAGATGTAGGGCCATTAGCAGAGGAAATCAGCTCCGTGGGGCGGAGAGAGGAAGCATCTATGGCTTTTTTTTTCAAGCCATAACATGCACTATTTTAGATCTGGTTGCTTATCTAATCACTTATCTAAAGTTTTTTAAAACCTGCGCATATGCTGGCTACATTTGCTAAAAATAGGAGATTGATTTGATTGATTTTGATTGATTTTCTTTGTCAGTAGATGAGTTTGTCTTTCTCCTTTTTTTTTCTTGTGAGCTGAAAAGCCCAGACTCAACTCATGTCAGTGCAGGAGAGCAGAGACAAAGACATTTTTAAAAGTCTCTGTGTTCAGCACTCATTACTTTTGTAGCTTCTAACTGAATCTCTGTGGTTTGAAGTTTAGTGAGGTGATGTTGTTTGTACTTGAGGTTTGTGCCTTATTGTTTCAAGGTACTGCATTACTGAGTCGTATTAAGTTCCCACTGATCAAAACCCAACATTTCCTAATTTTTCTGCTTCATAATAAAAGCTTTTAGATATATAACAAAACAGTTTATTGTGAAGAATTAATAGGAAATAAACTGTTGATCTGCCATACAACCACCCTACAAGTGGGTGCAAATCCACTGTGCTGGGCTGTTGCGCCTGGTCAAACCGAGTCAAGCCATGCCAGCGTGGGAAAAAAAGAACAAAAGCGTTGAAGAAATTACAGACAGACATGACAAGCCTTCATTGCCTCTGTCAAAAAGGGGTGAAAATTTGCATGTCCACCAGATGTCATGTTTGGAACCGATAAATACCTGTGACTGCTGCAGTTGAATCTTTCCCACTGAAGACGAAAGCCATATGTTAGTGGGTGCCTGTAGGTCTTCTGTCTATTATAAAAGGGGCTTAAGACTGAACATTTGACTGAACTTCTTCACGCAGTGCTTTCACTAAAACTTCCTGCATTTGACTGGCACTTTGTGGTTGACACAACTCAAAGTACAATGGCAGCAAAAAAATAGTGATTCCCATTAATAAATTCATAATCCGTCTAAGTATCAGCCTCATTACTCTCTGTTAACCAACAAATGATTTAGAGAGCCATGCATAATTCATAAGGTGGGAATCTTAAGCCAGGAGAGCTGCAGAGGCAGGGAACAGATACAATCACTGTTTACCCAAAAACCCACCAAGGATCTTCTCCGCCTCTACTGAGACCACAACCTACTACAAGACCATAAGCCCTTGAGGGAAAACATCTTACAGAGTGAGACAAACAGAAAAGCTATGACCATTACATTTCCATTACCACAAGTTTATGCCATTGTATATAAAATGAACTGAATGCATTTGGTAATGAGTCCCCACTACTGTATATTACTGCAATTTGCCTACCACCCTGACGTTTTACACCCCACTAGGCATATTAATTTGAGAAAAAAAAATGCTCCAGGGCTTCGGGGAGAACATTGCAATTAAAGTGGCATTACTCACTATGAATTTGTCACCTCTGAAGATGAACAAATGTATGAGTGTAGTGTATACAGCTTACGCAAATACGGGAAATATTCGACATTCTTGCAGCAAAGCAAGAAACAAAACTCTGCGGCATTGAGAAGTAAAACACAAGTGGAGAATAAGTGCTTCTTTCTGTTTTCTTCCCCCTGAAAGGAAACATGTTTTTTTTTTTATCAATCATGCCCAAATTACCAGTAAACATTCATCCATCACTTTAGGGGGTGGCTGCATAACAACAAATGCTTGTGGAAGGAGAATGAAAGAAACACATAAAAGGATGGGTTTGCAGAGAGGCGATAGCACAAGAATATATAACATCTGCTCTAACAAACCCACTATAATAACACCTCCTGACTACTATCACATAACATACAATGAGGCAGACAGTTTTTTTTTATTGCAGAATAAAAAAAAAAGAATGTTAGTCTGTGTTATTTTGTGGCTTTGAGATATAACCAGTAAGGATTCCTCGATACGTACACAAATGAAAGTCTGTTGCTGTGCTGTATGCCAGCAGCTGAATGGGCAAGTCATCTTTTTGTCAGTCAGTGGGGCTTTGCCTCACGATTGTGTCTTTGTGAGTGTGTGTTCACGTCATACACACACATGCATATTCACTCTTTTTTTCCCCCAATTGCTTTTGTCTCTTGTGACAACAAGTTATGCATTCAATATCCTCGTGTATATGAAATGCGATGCCTTTATCCCGCTCTCTGTTCTCATATCTTTTCCTGGTTTGTGATGCTTGTCCTCCAAGGCCCGGCAAGCTTATCCCTCCGTCGTGTAAGAGTGCTCATCCAAACCATACATGTAGCGGTGGCACCAACCCCCAAGAGAAAAGGTGATGAAACATCCCCCCTCAGCAGCTCAGAGGAGAACTGCAGTTTCCATAGGAACAGATCTAAAAGCAATTAGATATGAGGTGCAGAATGAAGCTTGATGAGCCATCATTCAGGAATGGCCCTTGAAATTCCATCTGAGAAGCGCCGAATCCTCTCCACGACTCCCTTTCTGTCTTTCATTTCCCTCTCTTCGTCGCTTGTGTTTCCCCGCCGTCTCTCCCTTCCTCTCCTTGCCAGATGCGAGCTTAAAGCACACTTTCTGCAATGAATCTCATCTTTACATCATGAGGGCCCTATTCATCTTCTGATCAGCCAGCATGTCTGAAGTGGAGATCGATGACACAGTCTCGCTTTCTGAAAAGGAGAATGGGATGATGAGGACAGGCTGCTGAAGCAAACACAAGGATGAGTTTAGGGGAGATTAGGAAGTAAGGGGAGGCATTAAGGAGAAAATTAAAAAGAAGAGGGGGAAGATAAGGACACGGATAAATTGGATGAGGACAGAGAGAGAAGCCGGGGAGACGGAGAGGAGAAAGAGGGAGATGTAGTAATCGGTGACCCTGTTTTGGGGCCGGTCCACGCTCCATTAAGGCTCATCTGCATAATGTTCCTCCTGGCCTCATTAAAGATGAGCAGAGGTGCCTGCAACATTCTGCCAGGTAACACATGTGATAGCATCTCCCCCCTCCCCTTTATTCCATCACCGCCTTCCATCTCCGCTGCTCAATCCCTCCCACCCCTCCCCCTGTCCGACCTTCCCTCACTCTGCGTATCAAAAACGCATAAGAGAGATAAAGGGAACATCTGACAGTCTGCAACCCTCTCCACCTCTCATCCATCATACATAAATGCTTCCCTCCCTTCCCCTCCATCGCCAAGCTGCCAACCCCCCTACTCATTTGTTGGTATATGTTCTGCCTTCCTTTCTCTCCCCTCCGGCGTATCTCTGCTTGCTCTGGGCTAAAGCATGACTGCACGTCAGCAGCAGTTTAGCAAAGTACACATCTTTCCAGGAAGAAATGAATGGATTTCATCTTTATTTTTGCCCTGCTCTCCTCCTTCTTCCTATTAAAGTTAAACGAGAGTGACAACAGCTCTGGTGCCGGTGTTAAAGGCCACCGGTAAATGGAGAGCTTGTGGAAAATGTATGCAATTTTCCTGTAAAGCTGAATATTAGCCAGCACACGTGAGCACCAACCAATACAAACTAATGGTCCCCAGAAGGAGAGATTCAAAATCACATGAAATGCCATCCATCCATCACATCCCCCTCCTTTATTTGCTTTAGTCTCTTGACTTAGAGAATAAGGCCTGCTGTGGCAAGCAATAGATTTCCTCACAACTAATGTCACTCCCTGTTCTGCTCTCTCCCACACACCTCCTCACTTGTTGAGAGGATAGATAGCAGAGCACAGATTTCTTCTCATTTTCCGCTCACACACTCCATTTGTTTTTACATCTTTGTACTTCTCTCCAGCTCTGGTCCCTTTTCACTCTCTCCTCTTCTTCTCTGCCTCCCTCTCTATCTATGACAGCTGTTGTTGCTTTGCTGTGTTTGCAGCCTACGCCTTATCTGGGCATGAATTCATTTAGCTGCCATTAGATGCCTCTCCACAGACCCTGCCCAGAGCTCTTCTAAAGGAGGGAACCCATTTAAACAGCATAATTCATAACACAGAGAACAGCGGTACAGATGGAGGAGTAATGTGCTTTAATGCTGTCAACTGTGAGTAGACAAATAGCTGGTCATTAACATCCGTATCAATGCATGGGTAAAAAAGACTAGATGCTACAGTGTTATCATTTACATAGAATATGTTACAGTAAGCGCTGCATTTCTGACATCAAAGTATTCCTCCAGCAAAACTACACTCCATGGGTTTTATGCTGAAATGTAGGGTCTTATTTTGCTCCCACTGCCTACGTATGCAAATTCTGCTCAACTTTTAAACCTTTTATCCAACTCTCCTGGATTCTCTGGCTCTCATGCTTGCCATCAGCATATTTCAGCACTCACCTATCCAGGTTTGTGTACCATATGTCCTGAAACCATATGAGCATGCCTGTTTTTAGATTCAAATCCTCCTTCTCTTCCGTCCTTTCTTCCCCTTCCCCTCCTGTTCTTTCCCTACCAGATATGACTAGACAGACTGGAAAACTGAATGGGACTTTCAGGCACAGTGCTGAGCTGGTTTGAATCCTATTTGATGGAAAGGGACTATTCTGTGTGGACCTATAATTACACATCCGAGGGTACAAAAATGACATAGGGGAGTTCCCCAGGGCTCCATTCTCGGGCCTCTTCTGTTCAATATTTACATTTTTCCCACTAGCTCAGATTATGTAACACAACAAAATATATTAACATAATTGTAAAGACAAGGCAACACAAGTGACTGTGGTCCCACACAATCACTGAGTACGTGCACTGAACACCTACAGTGCATTGGATGTCATAAGATTTTACCCAGTTAAACAAAAATTACAATTAACAGGCAGAAATTGAATTTAGCTTCAGTCACTAATATTAAAGAGCATAAACCAAGGAATACATCTTTGTGTGGTCATCAATTCATACCTAAGTTTCAATAGCCACATTAAGACAATTAGAAAATTCTCCCTTGTCACCTTAAGAATATATCAATAATTAAAGGATTTATCAGTCCCTTTGGATTTTACAGATTGTGGGGGTCATTTTTATGGCCTAAAATGCCTGATTTCATGGCAGCTTTTCCAAAAAATTGTGAAGCATGTTGCAGTGTTTTTAGCTGTTTTTTGCAGCTAAAGTTTTGGTGCAAGTAACAATTGCAAAAAAAAAGGTTGCATTTTTCAAAAATCGAAGGCAGCCTGTTCCAGTGACAGTAAAACCACACTCTGTTGTAAGTGTTCTGAGTAACTTTACCAAAAACACTCACGATTACAAAAAATCTGACAAAATCTGCTTTATCTGAAAATGAAGAAGTGCAGTTAGAAGGTATTCCAAAAAGAAGCCAAAAAAAATTTTGGAGCTCAAACTCAAAACAGCACAGCACAAAATGTTAAAATATAAAGTGCACAGAGCGTTGGTAAATGTCAATAATAATGACAAATCTTTTCAGTACCTGAGTGAAAGTATAAAGAAAATAAAAATACAAAAAATAATAAAACATTTAATCACTTTATTTAGACATACCTGTTTGATATTATGCAGGGGATTGCTATGAGCAGTTGAATTTGCAGGAAGCTATGGTGATTGGTCAAATTTGTGGAAAAGTTGCAGTGATTGGATAAAATTGCAAGTTTGTGCAAAATTCACAGGGATTGGTTAATTTTGCGTTAACAGCATCTTCCTTGAGGGACCGCCTTATATCTCAGGAGGACTCTGAAAAAGTTGTCCATGCGTTATCTTCAGTATGCTTCACTAGTGCGATGCTGTCTTTACAGGTTTTTGTAGTAAGTTGATCAGACAGCAGCAGCTAATTCAGAACGCTGCTGCCAGACCAGGAACTCACTAAGACCAGGAAAGTGGATCATATCAATCGAGTTCCCAGATCTTTATACTACCTCCCTTTGTCAAAGAATTGACTTTAGAATTGACTTTTTGGTTTATGGCTAAAATACTTTCTTGATCTGCTGCTACGTTATGAACCACCCAGACCTCTTTCTTTAATTTTACTTGTTTTAAATCTTATTTGGATGTATACTTTTAAATTATATTGGCTTTTCTTTATGACTTAATGCCTTTATGTCTTATGCTACTTTGAATTCTCTTGATGTTGAAAGGTGCTATTCAAATAAATTTAGCCTGCCTTGCCTTTGTCCTTGCTCTGCTGTATCAGTGCTGAGACCATTAATAGTGTGGTCACTTCCTCTTTAAGCCAAGTCATCAGATAGCTTTGTCACCTCCGCTCAGCTCCGATAATGTGTCTTCATATCATCTCTCTCACACAGGTCTACTCATACATATTAATTGGAAATCAAATTGAAGAAGCTCCTCCATCCCCCCATCACTTTTGCAGAGGTATTAATGGAAAGCCATTAACCTGTTAACGACCAGCACACCATAATGGTCAATTAACCGGCATTATACATGCATTTATTCAATTTGTGTTGCAGAGTTCAAACATCAGAGCAAAACACAAAATGAGAGGCCTCAAACGTGCAACAAATGCAGATCATGTTAATGTTAAGTCTACGGTTTTTCAGACCTTATCTGAGTGTGTGTGTGTGTGTGTGTATGCAGAGTGTGTGATGTATTTATCTAGTGCTTCCCCAAACCAAACACTACTCTTTTCCTTCCTTCAGGGAGAAAGAAAATGAAGCCGTTCTCCGCTGAGATTTGTCCCTTGTTGCTGTTGTCATCGCTTCAAACTGCTGGGTCATTACTGCACCACAAGCAGCTTGGCTTAATGTCTTTTGACTTAACACTAATGACTGACTCTGCATCTGTCCCTGCGGGGAGGAGAGCGGACGACAGAGAGCACTACGAAAAGTCACACTAACTCTTATTTGTTGCAATTAAGACGGCGATTCTCATTTCATCATCAGTTTTCTTAAAGTATTTCCACCAGGATGTTTGGGGTTTTCATATGGCCACTGACAAAGAAATTATGTCCTATTAGAGGAGAGGAGAGGAGAGGAGAGGAGAGGAGAGGAGGAGGAAGAGAGAGGAGAGGAGAATAAAGGGAATCAGAGGAGTTGAAAGGAAAGGAAAGGGAAGGAGAAGGGAAGGGAAGGAGGAGTTGATGAGTGAAGGAAGGAGCAGGGAAGGAAAGCAGCTGAGAAGCAAGGAATGGAAAGAGGAGGTGAGAAGAGGAACAAAAAAGAGAAAAGAGGTGAGTAGAAAGAAGGTGAGGAAATGGAAGTTGAGAGAAAAGTACAGTAAACAGGACTTCCCAGTCTCATCTCCCCCTTTCCTCCCTGTCTTTCCTCCACCTCCCTTTTCACCCCTCCATCTTTATCACTTTTCTCTCTTCCTCTTTCACCCCTTTTTTTTCCCCACTCTATGCACTGTGTCGGATAACCCATGCATATTTAACATTGCTGCATCTTCAAAGCTATGAACTTATTCATTAGCATTTAGAGTGCTAATGAAAGCACGCAGAGCGCTAGCACCCTCGCTGTTTCCCTACACCTCCTCTCGACTTGGCTCATCCAACCCCACATCACCCGCTGCATATTACACAATCTGCAGCACGTCAACCCCCAACCTGTCCGACATCCCCTCTGTCTTTGTGTCTCTTTCCCTTTGAGCACAGAATTCAATTACAGAAGGACTGACTTACAATTTAAAACAGAGAAATGTGTGGGAGAGGTAGCAGAACCCCACAGGGTTTTCTTTCTCTTCATCCGCCACCTCCACCACTACTTCCAACCAAGGTTGCTCTATTCATATTTCACCCTTTTCTTTCTCGCTTTTTTTTTTAAATTAAAGGAGCGATATGTAACAATTGCGTGTCCAAAAAGGAGTAGTGCAGTCCGAGTAGTAAGTTGAAGCCATAGACGGTACATTAAATAGGTTAAAATTCTATTTGATATACAGTCTATGGTTGAAGCAAGTTGTTACCCCCTGCCTCCTTAGACTCAGGCAGGCTGCAGGAACACTGCAGGAGCGCAACACGAGCACAGCATCATAATTTGACAACAAGAAGCAACCACGAGTCCAACACAGTCCCTTCAGGAAGTTGTGATGTGGACGCAAATTCAAGCAATCCCTGTGAATTCTGACCTTGCAATTTTGGCCAATCACTGCAAATGTTTTTGAATGAATTTGTGTAATCCTGAGCCTTTTTGGTAAAGGTTATGGAACACTCAGAACAGATTGTGGTTTTATTCTCACCGGAACAAGTTGCCTTTGACTAAAAAATTAAGAAAAAAAAATCAAAACTTGCAACTCGTTGCAAAAAAATGCTGAAGACCTTGCAACATTCACACAAATTTTTGAAAAGCTGTCAGTGAAATCAGGCATTTTGGGCGGTGACAATCCCAATAAAAGCTTACGAAATCCTGGAGGGATGGACTGTAAGTTGATCGGCTGTTTACATCTATCTGTTGTCTGTCAATGTGAAGTTAAGCCTGGTTATCCTGAAAACAAAAGCCCACTGCGCTGAAAATACACTCTCTGGAGTTGGAGTTGAGTGACTGCCTGTCTCACCGCCTACCAGACTCAATTTAACAGTTATGAACATCTACTCCTTCTAAAAGATTATTAATAAATTTCATAGGAGGACATTGTTACTGTAGCATTGTATATATTGCAGATTTCTCCTTTAATTGTTCCTTTCTCTCCTTGTTCTAGCCTGACTGAGAGGGGAGGAGAAGATCGGAAGAGTTCCCAGGGGTCATGAAGGTGTGTTGTTCATTCCTCCACATGCCCTCATTCTCTCTGTGTCTTTGTAAACACTCTTAGCCTCTTCTTACACTCTCACAGAATAGACAGGAAGCGGCTGGATGCTCGGCTAATTGGACGGGAAACAATGTTCTCCTCTCCCATTTGATTCTGCTCAGCGAATGAGGTGAAAAGTGGGCACCGTTTCTCACAGCGTCCGAACACAGTGGACGTCTTCCTCTCCTCTCAGCCTGTGGCCTCTGGTTCGGTCTGGTTTCTTTTCACGCTGCCCCCTTTCTGAAAAGAGAAGCTTTTGAAGGCGAGGCTGCGCACTCAAAACGGGGGTGGATCTCTACGCCGCCTCCACGGCTACAGATTCATCGCTCTCCCACACAAATACACAGGAGCCCATGCAGGTAGTCTGATTGACAGAGAGACAGAGAGTATAACGGAAGCAATAAGGGAGAAACTGGAGGGACTGATTGGGGGGGGAGGGGGGTGAGGGAGGAAGACAGACGCAGGAGATAGTGGGTGTTTTGGAGAAAAGAGGGGTCTGGAATGAGAGAGTTAATCTGCAGAGGAACAGATTGGCTTCCCATCCCTCCTTCCCGTCCTTCAAAGCAAAGCACAAATTCAGCACTCTGAGACACACATGCATGCACTCTCTCTCTCTCTCTCTCACACCACACACACACACACGCACAACACACACACACACACAACACACACACTCTCATGGGCTTCCACATGCATGCAAAAGAAAAAAAAAATCCTCATGAACACTCAAGCATGCAGCTCATACTGTGAATGTACACCTGCAAAGAGTACAGAGACACTAATAACAAAAGAATGTGATCCATTCCATCACATACATGAACAAGTATGGATGTGGGGGAGACTGGGGATGGTTACAACACTTTTTGCGTTTCTGTTTTTGGACTATACAACCAAATTTTGATATGTTAAAGCTACTACAAAGTTTTAACTGGTCATGAAACAGAGTCACTTAATACGATGCCTTTATGACCTATATAAGCAAGCAAGACAATCTGTGAAATGACTGTTTTTTTTGAACACATAGCTGTTCTTAGTGGCTGCCACCAGGTCAGATTCTCTGTGAACTCAGATGAAATGAATGTCACTTTACATTTTTCTAGGCAAAAGTTAAGTGAATAGTATGTTTACTGGCTAAAAAGAAGCAGGAGGAGATTTTTGACATGACATTTTGTATTTAGGAAAGTGGAAATACGACCACTTTTGTCCACAGGGGCCACCAAAAACAACAAATTAGAAAAGTTCCTTATAGTTGCTTTAAACTTCTATCTGTCTGCTAATTACCCATCCTTTTTAAAGATGATTACATATGACATCATTAGCAATATTTATTTGAAAGGAAGAAGTCAGATGTTGCAACTGACCCCAACCCTGGGGACAGTTGCAACATATTTAAAATACATTAATTTTTACTAATTAATATTTGCTTTTTAAATTATGGTATTACTTATTTATTTAGAAATATAATAGATAAATAGAAAATAATATTTAATTTCTCTGTATTTTGATGTGAGACAGAAAGAAAGAAACAATTTGCAAAGCAATAAACTTTTATTAAGCATTTCTATTTGGGTTAGCTATCATTTTATGTACCCCACAATGACTTGTGCATGTAAAATACCTGTGTGTGTGTTTTTTTTTTTGACACGGTTGCTTAGCTTGGGGACGTGTTGCAACTGTCCCCACCCCAACAGCCATCATGTGCCAGTTAGACACATTGAGTGAGATATGTGTAAAATCATGAAAGTCAACAAAACAAGGATTCGAGCGAATTTCAATTAATTTATACAAAAAGTCAGGACATTGTGGCAAAAATATATCTCATGAAAGAAAAATGACTTTCATCCCTCTGAAACAAGTTTTGTTTTTTAATAAATGCAGCAGCAGATGTTGAATGTGTTGTCTGTCCTCCTGCGTATGAGTATCATCCCTCTAGCATGTTTCTGATTGCAGGAATAAGACTTGTTGCAACCGCCCCCCGTTGCAACTGTCCCCAGTCTAGCCTATAGGCTATGCACTGCTCCAACTCATTCAACGGCCCATTGCTGCCCTCCAATTTTGGCACTATAAGACACTTGGGGTGACCAGAGAATGTGGTTGGCGACTTGAAAGATATGGGTCAATAAAACACAAGGGACATTTTAGCTCAAAAGGAAATTGATTTCTCAGCAGCCAGAATGTGCTGTGACCTTCACAAACCTTCACAGACCCTTTCTTCGTGACTTTATGAGGATTGAGCTACAATTTCGCCCGTTGTTTGGTCCAAACAAGTCCCACTGCTGCCCCTTTAACATTTCACAGTACATTAGTCAATAATCTGGACTCATCAGCTCATGGAGGAGCTCAATTGGCTTCACTTTGTACTGTAGTTTAAACTGCGGGGATCTGTGCGAGTGGCCAAAGATATTAGAGTGCTCAATTTCTTTTTTATTTCCCATGTCACAACAGTAACTACTAAATTGCAAAGAAATAGTAAATCCATGCCTATTTATGTATTTAAAGATTACATAACATTTTAGTGTGCTATTGTAAAGGAATGCTTTTTATGCTTGTTCACTTTCTTGTCAAGAATTAGATGAAATTATCTTAGATCTGTCAATTAAAGTTGGAATACTTAAGATTTTCATGCACTCAAACCCCATTTTTGTTACTATTTATGGCACACATTTGTACAGGAATTGCCATTTAATGCATTTACATTCAATAATTACCTCTCTATATCTGTTTTCATTGTTAGTGGCGGAGTCCGCCGCTCCTGATAATGGATTCAAATTGCCTCCACATGCACAAGGGATTCACAGGAAATGATGCAGCATTACATATGCATTAAGTCACTGCAAATGCTGCTGCTTCACGTTACACCAGCTGGATTTATTGTGAAGCCAGTTGCAGGAAATGCTATGCTAATATTGACAGGAATCGTTTATGAAAAATATTCACACAAAACAAGACCTGGCATTTTAATTTTTTGCAAGTGAGTAATGGAACGAGATGGAGCAGCAATTATTTTTGAGCTTCTTTATCAAACCAACATGAGTTTGTTTGGCTGCTGTAAACAGACACACCAGTGGCTCTTCTGTTGTGTTTCTGATAAAGCAACTGCTCGTGGAGCATTTTCTGTAGTATTAAACTGGACTCGCCGTCAGTAACCATGGCTCTTAGGATTATAGTCTTATGAAGCTGGAGCCAGCAGCCGATTATCTTAACATAGCATAAAGATTGGGAACAAGGGAAGAGAGGTAGTCTGACTCTATTCAAAAGTAATGAAATGCTACTTACAGAACCTTGAGGAAGATATCGTCTTTATTTTCTTATCTACAACTTGGCATGTATTGTCTGGTAGTTACAGTGTTTTGGGTGTCTCTTGCAGATCTACCAAGACCTTTTTCCATAGTTCTTAAAAGTGGGGTGTGCAATCTTTCTGGAGAAAGATTGTTTATATTTGAACTCAACAGCCAGACAAATCCTCCTGCAGTCCCTCAGAGGATTTACCATTTCTTCCGCTCCCCGTCACTTTCACAAAACATGACCTATTGCTGATCAGTTGGAATAGTACTATGTGGCTGTCCCATTTACAGAGCCAGGATTGTGTAGAAACATCAGATTTTTTTTTCAGCGCACACAGAGTGGGGAGTTATAGGTCTGCAAGGAGATATTTGCAGAATTGGCAGAATTTGGTTTAGAATAGCGCACCACACCTTTAAAGCTTTAATATTTCTGCATTGAAATGTCTAAATGCACCAGACATATGCTGTATATTTTGTTGAGTTGTGTTCTTACATGATCTCAAACCAATGATTTTCAAATGCAGAGAAATACGTAATTTATTCACAGTAGCGGTGGGTTTCCTGCTAGCTGTCACCAGCTACCTGCTAGCTGCTATAACTTCCATGAAAACACGTGATACATCGTTGGTGAATATGACTCAACATAACATGAATTAAAGTTAAATTTCTGCTTGAGTCATGTCAGATAGATTTTCATCAGCTGTAGTGGTGTTTGCAGTGCAGATAATAACTCCCATGATCCAATGCTACCTCATAAAATTACATCTTGTGTTACCGTTTTAATGTGAGAGAGACCTCTAGTGGCAGAACTTGCATATTATGCATTTAATCAAAAACATAAAGTGGTAATACAGTAACATGTTCCTTAGTTAAGACAGCCACAAGAAAGTGGACATCCCAGTGTGTTTGTGTTTGTAATGTCCATGTGTGCGTGACCTGGTTTGCTGACCCAGTAACGGTGGACATGTTCACCTGTATTACTCACACTTGCTTGCTCTGCACAGCTTGAGCAGCCCGACAGCAGACCGCCATCTATCAGCCTCACTACTGAGTCATAACTCCAACCAAACCGCAGGACACCTGGGGGGGAAATGCTGTTTGAGTGTTGCTGTAAACACTTCTGCCATGTGATCAAAGCAGAGATGCGCGCTGCAGTAGAGAGGCTTCGATGTTTAACAGGCAACCAGCAAGTGTGATTTTTCCGTATGGTTTGACTAGGAGTCATGTTTCGGGGGATGATGAAGTGTTTACTCTGCTTACTAGAGATTTTTGTTGCGAGTGAGCTGGAGTGTTGAGAGTGTGTGAGAGAGTTTGGACTTCCCACTTGCTGAAATGTCTCAAGTTCTGCTGTTTTTATCGATTGCGCTCGCTCTGCTTTTGTCTCTCCTCCATGACTCCTCGCTGACCTTTCCACCTCTGCCTCGCTACCACTTTCCGAGACTTTCTGTGCGAGCATCGAGTCAGTCAGACTGCATCGGGTGGCGATTGAGATCATTAGAGCTGCTGATTTAACGAGCTCATAGTGCACGGTGCAGCTGCGGCAGTAAAGGTTTGCGCTGCTGACATAAACACACGCACACGCACACACACACACACACACACATACAGATGAATTGATTGGCCCAACGTTGATTTCCCTGGGCAAATATGTGATGCGTGGTTGCTTTCATGGGAAGGAGCTGTCAAACCTGCCTGCAATGTATACCGCAACACATGAGCCATGATATTGAACCCTGTGTGTGTTTGCGTAATGGAGAGACGAATAAAGGGGAAGGTTACTCAAACCAGCCTCAAAGGTTTCAGAGGGACTTCCTGATTAGAAAATTAATTACTTTGCATCCAAGTTTTTCTTCTTTTAGGTGTGACCAGCAGCTCTGTAGGTTGTTCAGTTGGTCGCTTGGCCGCCACAGTTTTTGCCCAAGGAGACTACAGTTTGGCATGGAGGTCAAATGTGTGTGTGTGTGTGTGTGCTAAGATGTGTGTTTGTGGTCATGCCAGTTGGCTAAAAGGGGCCGCAGAAAGGTGCAGAACTTAAAAATGCTTCACTGACTTGCACAAGATTTAGTGGAAAGGTTGGTCGTGAGCCAAATGACAGTTGATTAACTGCTCATGACAACTGGCAAAAAGGAGTGTGGAGGGGGAGTGGCCAACAACAAAAAGGCGCATAACCTCTAAAACGGAGTCGCGTAACATGACCGAACTAATGAACCATTTGTCATAGACTGTTGTGGGAGGCATCGCTGCGGAAGACATATGCATGGTTGTTAACAATGTGCATGACCTTGGACCTCTCAGATGGAACTGCATTAAAAGCCCACATAATTGTATACAGGATACTACATGAGCTTGGTAACCCTTTGGAAAACAGTTGTCTGTAATCACATTTTGTCGCTGCATCTACAAATGCAAGTTAAGACTCTACCTTGCAAAGTGAAAGCCATTTATCAACATCCAGATTTTTACCAATGCTGACTTCAAAAGCCAGCATCTGTGATTGTATGCGGGTGTGTTAGTGCCCTTTGCATGGGTAATTACATCTGTGAAGGCCCCATTAATGCTGAAAGGTACGTACAGGTTTTAGAGCAACATATGATCTCCATCCAGATGACGTCTTTTTCAGAGACAGAAAATGTGACTTTGCTGTAAAAGAGTTTGGGTATTAGACTGGCCTTCCTGCAGTCCAGACTTGTCTCCCATTGAAAACATGTGGTGCATTATGAAGTTAAAAATAGAACAACAAAGACCCCCGACTGCTGAGCATCTTTAGTCGTATATCAAGCATGAATAAGAAGGTATTTCGCTTTCAAAACATCAACAATTAGTGTCCTCAGTTCCCAAACACTTACTGAGCGTTGTTAAAAGAAAAGGTGATGCATCACAGTGGTAAACATGCTCCTGTCCCAACTTTTTTGGAACGTGCTGCAGGCATCAAATTCAGAATGACAACACAATAAAGTTATTCAGTTTGAACATGAAATATCTTGTCTTTGTACTGTATTTTACTAAATATAGGTCAAAAAGTTTTTGCAAGTCATTGCATCCTGTTTTATTTACATTTTACACAATGTCCCAACTTTTTTGTAGTGAGGGTTGTAGAGGTGTTTGTTTGATAACTAATCTTAAGGTAAATTGTCTGCCCATAATTTAAACCTGTTGGCTTGCTAAACTAGTGGCAGACACACTGAATTTAGCATTAGCTATGCAGCAGCTGTCCCAAGAGTAAAATAATTTATGTTAGAAGTTGATTTGCAGCAGAATAAATATTTGAAAGGTGGACAGAATTCCTAGGAGCCTTAATGAATTATGCCTGATTTTCTTCCCTTTATGTAAACTGAGACATTTCCACCATAAATTGTTGCAGACACAAATTTGTGCATAAGAAAATCGCCAAAATGCAGGTCATTTAGAATTTGATGTTGAGATTTCTTGAGGGACGACTACCTGAAACCCCACTTCATATGTGTCCGTGTCTAAATGAGACCTGTACCCTTGTATGCAGCGATTTACCCTTTTAGTCTGAAATGGTTCTAATGAGAGCAGTTCACTAGTAAACACTGGCCGGTAAGATTGACAGCTCGAGGTCCCGTTAATCATTTATTTTCCTTTGGCCATCCCTGTAAGCGTGTCTGATCTCATTTGGGTTGACCCTGTTAACCGAGCAGAACGTTGATTTGATTTGATTGATCCTAAATGCTTGTTAGCGGAGGCAGAACATTACGGCAGCCTTGATATTCAAAATTGTCAGATAGTGCGACAGCTAGGTAACATATCAATTTGCACCCTCTGATTTACTGTAGTTATAGCATGTTCACCTTAAATGTATCCCTACCATCACTGGGTAAAGTACAATAAACCAGTCTAAAGGAAAAGAAACTGTACAGCTAACCTTTTCTCATTAATTAACATAAATATCCAAGTTTTATTTATTCAAGTTAATTAAAATGATAATTTAAGTTTTGACTTTTAAGGCAGCCCAGATACTAACTTTTTAAGTTAAAGCAAATAGTCTACTTTTAGAGTGTACAAATAATAATAATAATAATTTGATTTTTCGCACTTGTTTGTTGCATGTTTCTTGCACTAGCAGATGGTAGAGGGACTAAAAGGCTTTATGTAAATAACAAGACGTGTTTATTCTCTTCAGTAAAGCAATTAAGAAACAACAAGCAGTCTCATTTGTTTATTCTAATTAAACCAAGGTGTCATAATTAATTTGACCATCATGCATTCAGTAAATGCTTTAAACTGCTACACAAAGAACCTGCCATAGTTGTCATACGTAGCCTGACATCGGTGTTGGTTCACCAGGTCTCACAACCTCAGTTTGTGAAGTGCGTTCTCAGAAAAGTTTATAAATTAATAGATTTTTTTTTTCACAGGGGACATTTTGACATGTCACCGTACGAAAAGCACAGGTGGAAATAATATAATTAGTTTGCTGCTTCAGTTTCGGGATCCTGGTATTGTTCACGCTGGCTCACACATCACGCTGTCATCATTTGCTGGGGCACTTGAATAGAACAGAGCCATTGTTAATGTTATTAGGAACACCTGTGCCTGACAAGTCAAAATGTCTGCTGTGAAAAAGGCCTGATTCCTTAAACCAGCTCGTGTTTATTTGTCTGTCTCAGTTTAATTTTGAAGCTACTGTAGATCTTTTTCCCTAAAATACTGAAATCTTTCAGAAAATATACATTAAATTGTCCTATTTGTAAAGAAAAAACAAAACATTTCATTTATATGACATTGGTAAAAGCTAGCTAGCCCAGCGTGCCAAAAGTCTTGATTCACTGCACAGCTTTCTTCACTGGAAGGGCACTCTAGAGGGCACTTTGTTGTCTTGGATATTGGGCCACTATAGATGACACTTTATCACGTTTGTCCAGTGCAAGGGCACGCTAGAGGGCACTTCATCATGTTTTCTCCACTGAAAGGGCACTCTGGAGGGCACTTTATCATGTTTTCACCACTGGAAGGCCACTCTAGATGGCACTTCATCATGTTTTCTACATGGGAAGGGCACTCTGGAGGGCACTTCATGACATTTTCTCATCTGGAAGAGCACTCTGTAGGGCACTTTATTGTGTTTTCACCACTGGAGGAGCACTCTCTAGATGGCACTTCATGTATTCTCCACTGGAAGAACACTGGGGGGGTTGGCGGCGACTGTTAATATACTAATTCTGATTAGTATTTTTTTTAATAACATTTCTAAGGAAAATATTCAGGAATATCTCCTCATTTTACAGCTGTAGATACTTTCTTTCTTTTCAGTTTTTTATTACTGTGTATGTATAAAACATGAAATCAAATAAGTCAAGTATGTTTATGATTTTTTAAATTCACCCTGAAGGTATACAGTTATATTTAACTTAGCATTGCCTGAATGAACTGCAACGTTTGAAAACAACATACACACACTAATGAATTCATAATTTATCACTTTGAAGTTTTAAAGAAGTAGAAGTAAAAATTTAACTTGTTATATTAGTGATAGTGTTTTGACACCTTTATTTAAATAAAATCTTCTTTTTAGTCTTTTTACATTGTGGCATTGCTACTTTACATAAATATCTTTTCCACCACTCTCAATGTGACACATCTCATCATTGCAGTAATTCACTTATTAACTTTGCATAACCTCAGTTACCTCCTCGCTGTGCCAACAAAGCATTACTCTGCCTCTCTGTCTTCTTCTCTAATTATTTGACCTAATTAGGTTAATTAAACACATGATTTAAGTAGCTTCATATGTGATTTGTTATGCTTTCTTATAGTTTCAGTGTGTTTGCACATACTTCCAAGGGTTTTGAGTTATTAATAAAACATACATGCATATGGTGGTTTGTTAATAAAAGCATCCTTTTAGCAACTCTATTTCTCATTTAAGCTTCTTTCCCAGTAAACAACCCAGTAGTCCTGAAGAAATGACCCTCTGTATGGGTTAATATAGTTATACTGTGCTCTTAATGCACAGTCAATGATAAACATCAGCCAGGTCAGTGAGCCATAATGACAGTAAATGATCAGGCTGTAAACTGACAGGTTACACTGTCTTCACACTGAATTACTGTCAACCACGTGACTCTTCCACCACAGTGAGCTCCTAATCAGCAGGAGAACAGTGAAAATGATTTCTAAGGATTCAGAGACTGATTAATTCCCAATCATGTCACAAAAAATCTAGGGCTGCATGTGAAATTTGGCTGATTTATCAATTACAACCCTTTCACACATTGTTAGGCAGCTCTAGCTATGAATTTCCTCTCCGTCATCCTTCCCTTTGTGCCTGTGCAGCTAAACAATGGACACAAAAGCCCCCTGAGTCTGGTCCTATTGTGCGGCTCTGTGTCCTCCATGAGTTTATAGGTATTCACAATATTTCCATTTCCCCAGAGGGGATTAATCAGGCCATTATAATTTGTTCCCTGAAATTTGTCATGTCTGTGTGCGGCGATGCTCGATGTTCTGGAACCGCACAAGTATCGACTCCATCAATCAGTATTACCACGGTAACGTTGGGAGAGCTCCACTTCCCCCGCGGCCAGTGGAGGGGAAAGGCAATTATGCAGGTAGCACATGAGAGCGAGGGAGCTAGAGACAGAGACAGAGCCAGAGAGAGAGAAGAGAGCGAGACACCTGACTGGCAATAAAAGGATAGACAGGAGGAGAGCATGTTTATTTCCCGCACCACTTAATGTTTTTCTCTTTGTGCCGTATGCCTGTTTGATAATTGGCATTATCTGATTGACTGTTCTCTCTGTGCATAAACAACCTCACTGGGTATATGAGGCTGATTGATACAAATATTAAGTGTGACCATCTGCAATGCCTTTCATAATATGGTAACTGAAAACTGCCCTAAGGTAAAGAGAGAGAGAGAGAGAGGAAAGAGAGAGAGAGAGAGAGACTTAAAGGACAGTGCCAGTGTTTTTCCACAGTGCAGCTCACTGACTAATATAGTACTACTGCAGCGCATTTTTGAATGTTTTCCTCCTCCTACAGACATCGATTGATTTTCACTCACTTCACGACTACAGTAGAAATGTTAAACAAAGGAAAAGCAAACACACAACACTCTCTCGATTCTTTTTTTCCCCTCATTTGAGTGTAAAAAACGACTCGGAGATACCTGAAAAATGTGTTGACTCGTAGTAAACATCATGTTTGCTTTCATTTTCTTAAGGTTCTGTTATGGCTGTATTTTTCTGTATTTTTCAATTTGAAAAAATCATTGAATTTCTATGTAGTGTGCAGTGTGCCTATCTGAATCTAGCTTTAAGATGGTTTTATTATGTAGGGAAATAAATGGAACCCAACGGCCACCTTAAAAGAAAAGTCTGGTGATATTTTTTGTTATTGTCAGTATAATTGCCATGAAAAGACCAAAACCAACAATGAATTGATCCTACTAACAAGTTTAAGCAGCCAAAGCCTGAGAGCTTATTCCTACTCCTCTGCCACAGAGCTCCATTGTTGTCCAAAAACTATTCAAAATGCATCAAAGTGCCAAGCTCTTGCACTAGATGATAGTAAACTATACAGTGCCCATGTTCATGGCTGAGAAGGATCTTTACAGTGAAACAGCAGTGCCCTGCCGGTGGAAAAAAACTCACTAGCACTACCAAATCTGTGGCTGAAAACAGACCCCAACAAATGCACTATTTACTCCTACTTTCTCTTGAAACGGTGCCCTGCTCCAGCCTTAAAAAATAATAAAATAAATGAAAGTTTGTATTTGTGACCATTAAAAAAAAAATCCCGCTGAGCTCAAACCAGGATTTCAACCTTGATTTCTTTTTGAAAACAGGTTAATACTCTGTGTGAACGTCTAAGCCCTCTTTTCACCCACTTTTTAACCAGCTGAAATGCAGTTCCAACATCAATGTGTCGCAAAACACAAATTTGTTTAATCATTCTGATAATTTGTTCAGTTGCGGGTTGAAAGAGAAGTGATGCTGATTAATGTGAAGATAATATTTTTCACTGGTAGGTGAAATCTGGTCTACACGAGGATGTTTGATGTTTCATATAAAATGTCATAAATGCAGACTGTGAGTTGTCAACAAGAACCTTCTAGGACATTCCAATGGGGGGAAGGTCATAATCTTGAATAAAGAAATGGCTCTCATCGCTGTAGTCTAACATGAATGCACAAGTGCTTATGTATCGATTTAACTACTCCAAAGGTGGAAGCACCGAGATGTAGTATAAAGAGCGAAAAAGACGTTCAAACAAGCAGTAAAATGTGGTGAAGGAATAGTTTATGCACAGGACTTTTATCCAGGCAACAGGGGTTTAAATCCTGTGTCTGGTAAGAGTTTTTTTTTTGTTTTGTTTTTGGCTTTCAACTGAGAAATTTGGATGCAGTTTCTTAGTGAAGGTCCAAAGCGATGATAGGCTATTATTTGCACAGTGTAAAGGATGAAAAATGTCACTGTTGCAAATCCCAGTGGAATGTGGTCTAAATGTGAATGTCTTCAAATAGTCGGTGAAAAAAGTTTCACCTTTTAAACCTTTTCTGAACGGTGACCAGTCATCATAGTCAGAGTAAAACACAGAAAATGACCAACCTTGTCCTGGTCACATGGGCAAATATGAAATGTTTTAAAACTACATCTGTCTGTAAGTAAATTTAGCAAATACAAAATGATTAATGGCCTGGTTTTCATGTAAATTCATGTAAAATGTAAAAAAAAAAAAAAAAATGGACCAATACTTTCTCTTCTTCTGAAACACATGGCATGTGAATTCTCTCACAACTTTAAAACTGTCAGTATTTTCAAAAGTCCCGATCTTCTCCGACTTCTAAAAAGGCACGATGCCTCTGTGAGCAGACCTGCTAAATCAATTATGGGGTGTCTAATTAAGCCACTTGTCAATAACTCATCCCAATTAAGGTACAGAGCAGAAATCAAGCATGCACCGAGTCCGAGCTGGTCTGCTTCCTATCGATTCTGTGCTAATGCCAGGCATTTGTCCAAGGCTGGTGTACTTCCACAGTGTCTGTCAGCCAGTCAACAAGTGCTGTAATCAAGTGTGCAGATAAAGCAAATAACAAGCCAAAAGAGAAGCCATGAGAATCCATTACTGATTTCTGTGTGTGACATGAAGATTGATCACTGCTGCACAACTGAGAGATCACACAGAGAGAGATGGGAGGACAATTCTCACCCTATCGCTTTATGAATTGCGTTTTGCTGCGCTTCTTTTCTTTTGTTAGTGAAGGATGGGAAACAATAGCATGCTCAATTGGTCTAGTCTGCCTTTTTTTTTGGGTACAGTTTAGTGTTCTCTGAGGCAAATGGGCTGGAAAATCTCATAAGATTTGTGAAATTTCTAATAAAAATCTCAGAGACGCTCACTTTATCTTTCTTTCTTTACACAGATTTACTCAGAGATCAGACCAGCGCACTAGAATAACAAACTCAGTCCTGTTTTATTGTGTTTAGAAAAAAGAATATGCTGCACTTTATAAAGCTGAAACATTTACAGCAGGTTTTGTATTATATTCTACTGTTAGCACTGATAAATAAACCACACACTGTCAAAAATACAGGGTTAGTGTTTGTGGTTAGTTGTTGTAAGTGTCTCAAAATCAGGGCTGTAACTAGGCTACTAGTGAAGACAGAGGGATGCTCCAATTTTAAAGGCTAATACCAATACTAAGGATCTGTACTTTTCAGACATACAAAAAAAGAGAGAGATACATAATAGCCTACATTCATTGATTGACTGATTTCCCTGATGAATATAATAATGATTTGCTGACCTCCTGTAGCGTTAAGGTTTCTTCAGACAGTAAGCAATTTTAATTAAGATAGTTTTCTTTGTTATATCCAATTAATTGAAGCTTCTATTTAATTCTTTTTGCAATTAGGGGGCAGAAGAAGTTGTTGTGGCTAACACCCGACGAATGTAACTTTAATATTTATTGACCCTTTAGCTCTGTTTGTAATGTCTGGCTCTTTAGGTAATTGCCTATGTTTACCAGCTAGCTAGTGACTAACTTTATCTGCTTGTGTTTGGTGCTGAGCTAGTAGCTTACAGTCGTTTTATCAGATGTTAGTTGTTGTAAATAACTTCCTTTTGTGGTTGATAAAAGCAGCGAGGTCTTTGATTCCTTAGAGAAGTAAACAGAAGCAGCCTCTCATTTGTAGCTGACAATCGTGGATTTTGTTGGCTAAAATAATGACTCACAAGCAGATTTCATACAGCAGGTATATTACATGATAGATGACAGAAAAGGAAGCGCAGGGGCCCCTGGCTTAGATCCGAGACAGTGAGCCAGAGAGGATTGTTTGCATCGTTGTCCACTGTGATTCTGCATCAGTCCACATCCTCCTCCTCAAACCCCCACAGAACAAATGTAGATGCAGTGATATCGAACAAATTTGGCTGGAGGTAAAGTTAATGCAGCTAGTAAGCTAGCATTCGTTACTGATCTAAAACTAATTAGCTTGTCAAACTTAACTTACTTTTAAAAATAGTTTAACTACAACCAAACTACATCACAGGAAATGATCCTGATCTGAGTCTGTAAATCTCATTTTGTTACACCGAGGTACGACTGAATTGACACTGATTAAAGTGTAGGTGTGTTTGATTTAAGGACAAGGGTAGGCCAGTCCTCACTCAGGCCACCTCATCTGGCCACCTGTTTTAAGGAAAGAATAGGGGAAATTGTTGAGATGGGATCAGTAAAATGCTAACTTTAGAGGGAAATTTAAAGTATTTAATTATGTATTTTGGTTGCAAACCACGAATGTAGTTGAGTGTCCCAAGACCCAGCAGATATCTGTGAAACACTAAAAATTTCTTAACATTCACTACCAAAATTGTCCCATTTTCACCACAATTAATATAATAATCATATTATACTTGTTTTCAGTGCTTATATAGACATTTATCATAGTCTGTCTCACTCATTATAACCTAACCCAAGATAAAAACATTTCCAAAGTAACATTCAACACTGATTTGCCTGCATGTGTGTCAATTAATCAATATGTTGTCATCAAGACTTTCTGATAGAGCCTGTCGGTATGCAAACGGTTTGCTGTCGTGCCGAAGAGAAATTCAGTCTTTTATAAAGATCACCAGGAGGCTTAAAATACCTGGCAATGAAAAGGCTGCATTCACGGCCTTGAGAGGTGTGCTCGGTAGGTGTGCTAAGTGCTGAAATAATTGTGTCCCTCCCAGATGAAAATGCCTATCGTGTGTGCGTGAGCGTCTTAATGTGCTTAACTTTTGGGGGTTTGAAAACATGATCTCCGAAATATATAGATGAATTTGTGGGGGGGGGGCAAGTAGTGAGTTTACGTTGTCGTAGCATTTGTTTTTGGCCATTTCATCCAGCCGTATCCGACTTCATCCCTACCAGCATTTTTGTTTCGATAGTTTCTGTGGCCCCTGGAGAGCCATCTATGACAGGCTGACATTATTTTGCTATTCCACATCCACTACTTGGCCTGTTTGACATATTTTGTTTCTCTGTCACCTCTGCAACAGCATACTTTTTTATAGTTTTGCCTCCAGCAGTGTGACGTACACAAGTACTTGACAGCACAAGTGCGGTGGCTCAATTATAGGAATAACACGCTGGGGAGTTTTTCTCTCTTTTTTTTTCTCCCCCCCGCTCCTCACTCAAACTGGAGTGGAACCAGCAGATTTTGACGGATTAGCCTCATTATGCTCTTCATATTGACTTCTATTAAAAAATCCCAGACAGACACTCACACATTATGATGTACGATGAAGACATCTTTAGGAACAGAAAGACAGTGTATTTCCTCCTTTCTGTTACATAGCGTCTGTCTGATGGTGATGATATTTTTAACCTAGAACAACAAGCCCTGTGATTGTTATTCCTCCACTTAGCACCATCGAATATTTAGCCATCGTTACTAATGCTATTCTAAGATCTATTTGCATTAATCAGGATTTTAAAAAAGACCGCATGGCACTCATTACACATGGGGCACTGCGGGCAAACACACACACCCACTAAGCACACCCAAACACTGAAATAAACACTATAAAACGGTGGAGGAATATGCATTAATCAAACGTGTTCTTCCACACAGAGAATAAAATGCCAAAAGATGTGAGAGAAAAAAAAAACTGAAGCAGTGTAATGAAAGGCTGCCCAACCATTTATGTTTGAGCTAAACCCTCATCATTTTGAACAAAGGCGAGGAAAATTGACCATTCTGCCTGTATTTATGGGACATCCATCATTCATAAATTAGATAACCTTTTACTTCCTCCATTTCTATTGCTGGAGTGTGTAAAGGGCTGCAGCCAGAGTCATAGTTTTTTATCAGGAATGTTTCTGCTCAAGTGGAAACACTGGAAATCTAATTCAGCATAAGCTTCTAATCTTCTAAATTTCATTTTATGGGAGAAATGAGTTAATGCCTGCCTTCGTGTTGTGGAAACAATAAATGGGGAAAGTGATTTTAACTAAAAAAAGAAACAAATAGTACCCTGCCTTGGTCTGATAAGTGAGCTCATCCCTAATCCTAATTGTGTCAAAGGATTTACCACTTCATTTTCTAAACAAGCACAGGGGCATCGCACCACAGTGTGGTTTGCAATCAATCTCGTGAATATCGCAAGTGTTGGTTAATTTTGCAGCGTGCACAAAAGCACGGGGGCTTGTACCTTTTCTTCAGGAAATAATTGGCTGTAGCTGCCTGTAAATACATGGTTTAAATCATAACCCCGCTTATCAGCTGCTCGCCAGTCCTGCACCGTGTGAGAGGGAGAGGGGGAGCTTGCAAAGCAAAAGTCCTCTTTCACATTCAGAATCCTAAAATTTTTATTTCAAACCAAGCCAGTTTAAAGGATAAATCCTGGCAATATTAAGCCCATTTTACAGAGTCTACTTTCCCCCATTGTAAAACTTCTAAAACTCTGAAAATATTACTTGCATTTCAAATGGCCGTGTGCTTTCAGCTCCTGGTGATATCAAAAGCACACTTCCCAGGTGGCAAACAAAGTGCAACAATCCCTGGTGGAGATGTTTTCATCCAACTATTGTTTCTATTTTCTAATCCTGTGCGACCGACCAAGCAAAGCAAAGCAAGAGTGACTCATTTTGTCTAAAGACCTCTAATTGTTCTCTCAACCATGTTAAAACTGTGGGACTTGGAACAAAAAAGCATATTTTAAAAACAAAATTATATTTAGTCTACTACTGACTGCCTTGTTTTCTAAACAGACACTACAATGGTGTAAAGTAACCTGTCAATTAATGATGAGTGCACTGAGATAAGGTTCAAACTGGTAATTATACTCCTGATTTTACATGTCAACTTTACTGGCATTTTTATTGGATACAAAATCATTTGCATTAAAGGACCAGTGTGTAGAATTTAGTGGCATCTCGCAGTGAGCTTATTGCAAACATGCCGTCTCACTCTCCCCTTTCAAACATGTAGGAAAATCTATACGGTGGCCAAGAGGCAGTGGCAGTTAGAGCCAGTGTTTGGTTTGTCCATTCTGGGCTACCATAGAAACATGATGGTGCAACATGGTGACCTCATGCAAGAGGCCTGTGCCCTCTAGAACAAGTACTCATTCTAGGTGACGAAAACAACATTTTTCGGGTTTACCAATAAAGTAGTATGATATATATTCTAGCTGCCTGATAATGGCACTTTCCAGGTTAACCGCTCTCACCCAAATGTCTGCCAGTAAATACCTGTAAATGCTAAACATCGGACCTTTAAATATTTTCCAGCGACTCGATTCTCTTTTTAACAGGAGACGAGTTCAGTCTTACTCTGCTCTTTCAGAAACAGCAGTTGAGAATCAGCTTCAACAGAGCCTCCACTTCGTAGCAGTTCTGGCACTTTAAGTCATATATCACATGATCTTCATCAGCACATGGAGTTTGGAAATTTGAACATGGACAATTCCATGTGAAATGGCCATTTTTTCCCCTGAACTCTTCAAGAATTTCTCGTCCACAAGGCTTGAAGATTGAGGTTTACTCTTGACTTTGAAAACATCTGAAAAAATCATCATAAGCTGGAATACATCCTGTTCTGCCCATGGTGGTTGTACTACTTGTTTTAGCTACAAATTTTATCAGACAGAACATGAACTGGCATCAAATAAACATGATTTGTAAAAGGTATTAGTAATCTGGAAGGCTTTAAAAATACATAAAGGTTTCTCCTTGAGTTTTAAACCAATTTGATTTCTTTTAAAGGAAAATTCTGCACTTTTTTGTCACCTAATGCCATGTTATGGCCAACAAAGTAATAACTAGAGGCTAGGTTGGTGACGACATGGCAACATGGGCATCGGAATCACAAGCTAGCCTGCAAAGCATCCTGGTACATGTAGGCACTGCTACACAGCTCAATGAGCTGAAAAAAACTCGGTTTTATGGTCAGCACACACTAAGGAATTTATTGCTTTAATTGACTACAATTACCACCAACACTGATTAAACATGGAAATACATGATCCCTAAAAAAGTGTAGAATTTTCCCTTTAAATATAAGTTTATTTTCACTTCAGTATATATATGCAGATACCAAAAACCCCATGTATGAAATCACTTCTGGGTGATTGTGTCACTGCTACAAAAAATTTTAAGATGCTGACTGTATAAAAAAAAAGTTAGCACCCCTTTTCTTCTAAACTGTTTTGAAAAATGCAAAAATGATTTACTTCAAAATAAAAGCACGTCATAAATATGCTGTGAATCATAATATTGATATTTTTTGCAGTGCAGGAAAGTGAGTAGACGTCCATGAAATCCGGTGCGTCTCCGGAGGGACCTGTGGGTGCGCTCTGAGGGTGCACACTGCAAAAAATGTCCACCCCGCAAGTCGTTCAGTCAAATATTGAGAGTGTGAAAGTGTTCTTTTTGGTTTTTAGAGGCGACGAGGACAGAAATTGACGAGGTGAGATTATGCCACTTGTGATTTTCGTGCAAAAACAGTCTTTTATTGGAGTGTTTGTCATTTGTCGATATGTAATTTCCTCCATGAGCGATATGCTCTGCTCTACCCTGTTGCAGTGACTCTTATTTCCAGGCATTTCTTTATAGAACCAAAATTTCCCTGCAAACAAGAAACAAGTGAAATCATCTCGCCGCAATTTTGGGGGAAATAAGATGTTTTAAGGGAGAAAAAAAACATAATTTGACATTGAGACTCAACAGCTTTCCGAGACGGGCGCATTTTTTGCAGTGCGGCTAATGCTGAAGTCATTCTCCGTCTCATACAACAGCAGCCAAGGACACGAGAGCATCAGCAGAGAGAGGTAAAAGAGGAGAGAGAAAGGTGCCTCCTCTCGCCATTGCGATAATTGTCTCTCTGTTTGTACCGATGTTGGGGTAAAACGCTGCTCTAACGGGAGGCGAAAGGAGCGGAGGAGAAGCGGGGAATTTAACTTCACACACGGACAAATCTATGCGTGGATTTCGGCTCTTTTTCCCTTCGCCAATGCAAAAGGAAATATGCAGCGAAGCTTCACCATCCTCTACACCAGTTTACTGGGGATGTGCTTGGGTTCAAGCTCAAGTTTTCCAAGCAACATCAATATAGGTGAGAATGGCGCGTCAGACCTTTTGTCTCCAACTTTACCCCATGTCTGTGTCTTTTTTTTTTTCTTCTCCTCATTTGTTCAACATTAACTCCTGATTCTTTGCTGCTCAACAGGAGGATTGTTCCCAACCGAATCGCACGAATATGAGGTGTTTCGCTTCGCCCTCTCGCACCACCAGGACATCCCCAAACTGGTGCCGCAGGTGGATATGGTCAAGATGGGGAATAGCTTCTCCATGACATATGCCTGTAAGTATCATCTCACTGGAAGCAGATTACGTTTGCTGGCATTTTCCATATTCTGTGTGTTCAGCCTGCTTTTCCACCCCCTCAATCTGTTAGTCGACTTCGCAAAGAGAAGAACTCCATGTGTATAAAACCTACACAAGCTATAACCGCGTATATTACAGGCCTACTGCAAAAAAAAAAAAAAAAAAAAAAAAAGACTCGTGTGTGTTGGTAGGTTATCTTAACTGTTGCGTGGGACCGCGAAGGACTTATTTTTCTCTGCTCTCCTCGGCGTGATTGCAGCGTGATTTTGCGCTCCGGGGAAGCCACGGGGATTTTCAAATCAGCCTCTGCAGCAAACAGCAGTAGTGATCCATCCTACAGTTGTACATAACATCAGCTTTTACAGCTATATGAATTTTAAAACCGATTGCCACTGATCCCTGTGCGCCTTTGCGAGGTGAAAAACAAAGAGCCAGAGCGCAGATCATCAGGGCTCTCAGGCGATGTGAACAAAGAGGGAAAATGACTCTAAATGCATTTCTAATTAGCCACGGATCACAATCCGATTATCTTTTTCTGGCAGAACACACACTATTAAAACCCTCCCTCTCTATAACCTTCACAAAGACATGCGCAAATGCTTCAATACATATTTGAACTTTTAGGACTTTAGGATTACCTGCCTGATCTGTCTGGTCTGATCTTTATCAATATGAATTTATACCAGAGCTGATAGTATCTTTAATTTAGGAATAATTGTGAATTTAGATAAGGGTATGCTGGCATTGGGGTGCTAGATTTATAGTCAACAAGGAAGTTAAAAAATCATTATTCTGAGTCCTTGGTCGAGCAGTGGGGACGCCATTCTCCCGTGGGTGATAATGTGTGCCATTATGCCAGCCAAACAATTACTCCACGTCTGAGCTTTACAAAAGAAACGCCAGTCTAAATTGTTTCTTCTTTGTTAACCCTGCACTTATCCCTCTTTTGTATTCTGACAAGATTTTGTCGCCCTCGAGACTTTTCAGCTGTGTTTTTCTCATTCCACCCTCGACTCCTCTGAATGTGCCTGTGGCTCTCTCGCATCCACTAGCCTATAGTGAAGTCGCACACTTCCAGGAGATACCCTTTGACAACTGTGCCTTGCTGTCTCTCTGCCAGGTGTGTGACATTGCCTCGGTGACAGACATTTGATTACTTCTTTCAGACGCCGAATGTTGCGTTTCCACTTTGAAACCTGTCTGGAATTTAAAAAATGGTCTTTATTCCATTTTCAGTGGCTTGGAGGCAGTCACCGATATCAGTTGTAGCTCAGAATAAAAGAAATGAGTGCAAAAAAACATGATACAGTTCTATAAATACAGAAAATGCAAGCATAATGATAGTCTGACTCGAAGTGAAGGAAAATCTTATGGACTGACTGACTGTAACCTTTACATTTACTGCTTTCCTATGTTGAATAGCCACAGATGTCTGTCAGGGACGAGGCATTACTGTCACCACACCAGTCAACACACTTGTCCACGTTGGATCAAGATCTTAGGTCATGTTGCAATGTGTATATGACCCTTAAGAGGACATATCGGCTCGCTAAAGTCTTGTAGATACTCAGCATGGTGATCATGGTGGGGTGATGCTTGTAAGGTAATGTCTGCTGGACGATGCAAATCCAAGCTGAATGTGGTTGGCCACAGTTCCTCCAGCAGGTCACTGCTGGTAGATCTTGCATCTGGAGAAAAGAGGCTCAGGACTGTGAGGCTTCACCACCAGGGTTCTGGCCTCCTCTGAACAAAAACTCATAAAAGGACTCTTCCACCAACTCACGAACATCCTCTCCAGTTGGCTGTGATAACAAACGCGCTTCTGCAGTGCTTATGTTACACAACATGGGGTGGATGTGGTCTCAAATAGGAGCACCAGCCTCTCATACACACACACCGGGTGGATCTGCCATCACGAGATCTGTTCATAAGAACCAAAGAAGAGGCTTACCCTCAGGGAGAAGTCTCACATGGATGAACAAACCTTTTTGTCATGGCCACCATGTGTTTGCAAAGCCTAAGAAGCACTGCAAGGAGGGAAGGGCCTTGAGTGGGTCCTGGCAAAAAGGTGGTTTTCAGGTTCTTTCCCTGTGCTTGAATTAGCAGTTGAATACTATTGTTGTTCTTGTTATTGTGTTGCACCATATGGTGCAGTACCACGTTACCATGGACAGCTCCATCTCTTCTGGCTGCAACTTAACAATGTGTTCAAGCTCCTGCATCTCTGCCCTGTATACCTCAGCTTGGATGGGATTTTTGACTCAGAGAAGTGGCAGAGTTGCATTCTTTTGGGCTTATAAGGACCAATACCCTTAACTCACAGGAGCAGTGTGGCATAACGATAGTCCATCCACGTCCACTCTGTCTTAGTCTCAAAAATGCTGACAGCCTCATTGTCCTGTCTGGACCTTGTGACACCTTCGATGCTGCGATAGGGAAGCACGTCAAGTTGCCAAAGCCTCTCGACATGGTGATGTAGTTCGCTGAGTGAGAGTGAAAGGAGGTGAAATAACACCGCTGGACGCTGAGACTTATTTTCACACCCTGGGCAGGACCTTGTAATGTCCAGCTTAGATGGGTTTTGACTGGTGCTGGGCCTCCATGGGGGGGGCTAGGCAGACAGGCTCTGTGGGTGTGTTGAGTTGAGGAAAATCTGAACCAATCACCAAAATAGGGCACACCATGTCCAGTTGCTGCAGTGGTATGTCTTTTAGGTGTTTGTACTGAGAGATGTTGCTGCACTGTGTAACAGGAGTGTCCGCTCAGATGTCAACACAGCATAAGTCCTCATATTCTGGTCTCCATGAGACAGTATCTTTGCAATCCCGAGGACAACCTTCCATTTCCACAAAGGCCGTCCATGCAGAGAGTCTCCTCGGCTGTGTTTGTGAGACAAGAACTAGAAATGGTGTTTTTGTCTGTTGGCTTAACCTCCGCTGGTGTCTTGACTTTTCTCTGGCAACTTGTCATTGACATCGTGTTGGATTAAGACATGTCTGCAGGTTGGCTTCAGTGTGCATTTTGCAGCCTGATGACTTCATCCACATTACCTGCACCGCTTATTGCTCTTAAACTTGTTAATGGCTGCCTGGGTAGGTGGAACTAAAGATTGAATGTGACAAGGTGTGACCTCATTAGGTTTCAGGTTCCAGGCCAGATGTTACACACGATACTTAGTAGTAAGCGCCTAATGACGCACCTTCCACCTTAATTTCAGGGCAGTTGGCTTCCTCTTCTCCCATCCTATCTTAGCCCTCGGTAGTGTGTGGAGCCGTGGCTTTGCTACTGGAACGTGGGTTGGATTTAATTGGGCTTAATTTCTGTTCTGTCAGTGTTGTTTAGACTTATTTTTCCCACTGATCCACCACTATCCAGCATGAATTTGCTGGCTGATGGGTGCACCAGAAACTCAACGGTCCTCACCATCGGATTTAGTAGCTGTTTGATCTTGTTGGTGACAGACGTCTCGGTTGTCCCTCACGAAGGCCTTAGTCTTTTAAATAACTTGGTTTATAGATGCAGTCTGCATCTGCAGGTTCATCTGGATTATGCTAATTACTACAAATCATCTTCATGTGTATGTTTTTTTGCTCAGTATGTTGACGAGCCAAAATGGTACGGGACGAGGCATTTAATTGTTTTGTAGGATATTTGAATATTATATAATACTGTTGCACACACCAGTCAGCACACACTTGTGCCCTAGTTAGTTAGTGTATGTTTCTATAGAAAAGAATACATAATAAAAGTTGTATACCGAGCATACAAGCTAAACAAATTAGCCAATCTCTACATCTACCACGGAGGTTTAATGTAATGTGGTTGTATCAGTTCTTCTGAGATTCAGTTATGAGCTTAGAATTGGATTTGAAATAAAGCATTGGATGTGTAACAGCACTCTTACAGATTTATAGGCATTCAGTAGTGCCTGCTGCCAAATGCTGAACGCTATCAGTAAAAGGAAATTTACTCTTGTCTGTCAGAGCATAGCACAGATATCCGTGCACTTTTTTTAGTATAATTCTCCCACTCATCCATAAAACAAGACTTTATGAAGTTCATCCTGTGCAGAGTTGTCTTTATAGCGTGAATAATTTTGTGGCGATGTCTTTGAAAATGCAATAAGAGCTGCAAAAAAAAAAAAAAAACACATTTGGAAACCTGGACAGTCCCCAGGCGACACACCAACCCTTCGTCCACCCTCCCACCCCCCACCCCCCAGCCATTTAGGCCAGGGAGCTAGGCAGAGCTGTGTAATGAAATGTAAACACACCCAAGATGCCCTCATTAATGAGATGGTCCCCACTCAGAAGGGAATGTGATGTGAATGTGAGGGTCAGGCTGCTGCTGAACACTTCCAGGGATGTCGCTAGTGGATCAAACATGGCGCCTAGCAGCGGAGAGGGATGGGGGGGCACAATGATGTCTTAGTCACAGCGTACACCCAGCGGAGAGACAGCAGCACACATACAGGAGGCTGATAAAGGACAATTTGGCCATTTGAACTTAAATGGCTGATGTGCAGCATGTAAATTGTGTTAACTCTCTCCCTGCCAGGGTATTTATTTTGAAGTTGCCAGCCAGCACCAGCAGTTTTGATCAAATTCACTAATCTTTCAACACCCCTAGAATATTTTGTTCCATGAATATGTAAACAGTGAATATATCAAAAGAAAGAACAGAGCATCAGGTTTTATATGCAAAAAAAGCATTTTATTCTAGCTTCTTTCATTCATTTTTTATCAACACTTGAATGGTGGACATTTCAGATGAAAATCCGAGAAAAACACTTCTTTTTCCGTCAGTCATTTTCATGCGAAAAATTGATTTTATGTTTACATCTGTGTTTTTTTTCTCGCTTCCGCATGGCAACCTGCATAAAAAATAAAAATATTAAATGATAACAATCACAGTAAAATATCATATCAGTTTGGTAAATATTATGTGCACAAAATGAGAGATAAATTATTTCATCTCCTCTCACTATTTAGACATTTAGAAGATACTCTTATCTCATAGCATCTAATTATTACACAACCTAAGTAACATACTATCAAAATAAATAAAACAGTGTCTAAATTATGGCGTCTTACCTGTATCACCTCTAGCAGGTAGAAATGACTTGACTCTCTCAACTCAGAGTCTGAAATAACATCACAGTATGAGTATTAAACTATCAAACTAAATAAAACACATAAATGCTCACGTCTTTACTTCTTACAACTCTGATAGTTGGGAATGTAGAACGAGACTGGGCCTTGAAGTCCTCGCTCCGTCTGAAGTTATCAGTCTCCCCCTGGCACGTTTCGGTTCTGACAACGTCGTCTCCCTCACCTCCGACAGTTTCCTGTCAGTCAGTTTCATTTTCACGCTCATGGCGGTCCTGCCTGGACTCACCAGACTTTTCATCCAGATCAGAAGTTTGTTCAAAATAAGCGTTATCTAACTGTTGTGTTGTTCATAAGTTGCTGTCCAATTGCAGAGCTCCAGACTCAGGCCCTCCTCTAACACTGGAACCCATCTCCATCACCAGGACCCGTGGCGCTTTTAGAAATTCATGAACAATCATGTAAAGCGTGATACAAGCTTCCAAAAGCTGCACAAACGAAATGTTGTTTACCCCTTTGGATTCACACTTTATAATGACTGTGTAGCTCGCTATGTTATGCAGTGATTCACAAATTCTAGCCAAGGATACAAACAATTATAGTAATGTCAGAAAAATATACAAATAACGGATAAACACGCAAAGACTTAAATCATAATCGTAATCATTTCATGACTTATGTTATTTTGCTAATAACATTAGCATAGCCAGCTAATGTTAGCAAACTGATAAGTTTAGGTTAGTCTTGCTGCTTAACATTACATTAACTAATCGAAAACTATATCGAAATTTTAAGGTTGCATCGTTTATGTTGGTGTTATTAGTGCTATTATCGGCACAGTTTCAGAAACCACTTCCCTCTCCAAGATCGGGACCAGAAAGGGTCCGTCAGCAGTCTAGAGCTCTGTATCCAGCCCCTTCTTGCTTGTAGTGCATAAACTCTATCCTTCCGTTTCTGGTGGATCTTCCTCACTTGTTTTTGAACCTGTGACTGCTGTTCCTTTTCAAAAGATGCGTAAAAGCCTTCTACCGTATAACAGTGAAAACATGGATTGCTGAAACATCTTGTCAATAGCGAGGTTAGTGTTAACTGCTCGTATTCTGTCTTTTTATTCAGTTAATTTGTGGAATTGCTTTCAAAATTTATTAAAAAATAAGGTGAAGGCAGATCTTTCACAAAAGAAATATGTTCAAAACACCCGCCAAGATCAAATACCCTGGTCTGAAAGATTTCTGGGAACTACTTGAGACTGATTATTTGTTCAAAGATCACTGCCAATATTCAGGCTTTACAAGAGCTCAACTAGATCCAGTCACGGTCAGCACTACAGCGTATCCACAGACTTCCCCTCCATCCAGTCACCCCTCTCAGTCTTGCGCGCGAAGCCATCAAATCTGACATCTTTTCTCCATCGTGTCACACATATCACTGCAGTCCATGGGTATGATGGTGGGCTGTGGTACAAGCGTGTCAGAAAGATTCACAGCAGAGGGAGACGGCATAGATGAAAGTGACACCTCTTCCTGCTGTGTGTCACCCGTTCCTAAAAGAGAATTTGGATGTGGAGGCTATAGAGACATGTTTGTAAGGGAAAAGAAGGGCTCCGGGCCTGTTTATAATGAGTCAGATGAGAAAAGCTGCCTATTCCTGGCTTTCTATTTAGTATGCCTGTGCGGAGGAGTGTATGTGTGTGTATGCATCTGGGTACCCATTCTGGCATCTGTGTAGGATGGCTTGAGTGAGTGACAGTTCACCTCTGTAAGCGTGTGTGAGTGTGGGAACGTGCCCGGGGCTCTTGGGGTCTGCGAGCGTGAAAAGCAGCGGGTGAATGGGCCCTTGTGCACGGGGATGAATGGAGCTCCGGATGAGGGCGATACTCATCAGCTGGCTCTTATGACTAGCCGCTTCCTCCACAAGCAACCCCTCCCACCGCACACACACACATGTACACAAGCTCGCACACACTCACTGGCACCTGCCTAAAGAGCAGGAGAAAAGGGGGCGGGAGGTCGGGGAGTTGGGTAGACTAGGGCAAAGGTGAAAGACAAAACAAAGAGGAGAGATAAAACATGATAAATAAAAACACTGAATGTTGATGGCGACGTGATTCATTTTATTTCCTGCCTGTGGAGTCATCAGGGTAGTAATAAGGATGGCAACACTGTCGGCATAATGTGAGACAGAATACTGGAGCTAATTTGCATTTCTCTTTCTTCTTTCTTACTTTCATATACACAAACCGAGTCATAAAGTGGTAACACTGGTAGTACTATTATTAGGGATCATGGCTCTTTTTCTATAGGTGCCTTTGTTTTCATGTTTCCAGCGAAGGCACTTGCTGGACTGGCTCATTTTACATATTTCCAGCGGTTAAAAATAACTGGTAGGGATGCAGTGTGTACATGCAGAATATTAGTCACTGTTCCCCTCAGTTAGATATCACATTACCATAATCTGCTATTGACTTGGTTTATAATAAGGACGTCACTGAATCACTAGCTTCATGTCAAATCCCCTGCAGGCTCACGCCTATATTATCTACTTTTCTCTTTGATATTCCTACATGTTTGTGGTGAGATTTAGGCTAAGCTTTGGCTATTTTTGGTCGGAAATCTGTCTGCAGAATATTGCACCTAGCAACAAAATCTTAACACTTCAGGCTGTGGAATTTTTAATTAGATGTACATTCAGCTTTGCGAGGCACTAACTCACGTTTGATTTGTGTCCAATTCAGCCATTCTGATAATAAACCTTTCATTAAGACTAATTAGTGTTCATGGAAAAGACGATTTGTGTTGTCACTGCGATGTAGGCAGCAGTATTTCCCTGGGTCTCTGAAGGTCGGTTAAAGAGGACTGGAAGAGGATCTATGAGGCAGCCATGATCAATGAACTGAGTACAGAGGCCTGCCCAGCCGATCAATACAGCACAGAGAAGACGAGGGGGGGTTGCTTCCCTTCGGGAAGGCCTAGCGGATAGATATGAATTACTGTTGGGTGATGGGATGTATGTAGGTCTAAGTCACAGAGAGAGCATACAGGTTGAGGTCAAGTCCAGGGGTGGTCAAACATCAGTGGTAAATCAAGTCCTGCAGTGTGGAAATAGACCATAATATCAGTGGTGCCTGTGATACGCACTTTCAATAATGAGTATAAACATTATAGTTATAACCAGGGCAGGCCATGGCCATTGTGCCCCCTCAGTTTGGCTTTATGCCCCTCAAAAAATAAATATGCCTTACCCCACCTGCACTGCCAGAGCTGATTTTGCCATTGTCTCTTCTGCCTCTTTCCTGTCAGTACAGCTTTTAGACGCCAGTGTCTTTTCTTGAGATTCTGATTTAGCGACATCAAGTGAAATGCTGTGCCGAAAACTAAAGATGAGTTAGATTTTTTTCAGCCTAGTATGAATCACTGGATAACCAACGGGCTATTTAACCGCAGTAGAGAAAGTGTTCATGTGGACGATCATGAGGGAGGCGTGTGACTTATGGACAGAAGTGTTATTTACACTGCAGACTGGAGACTTTGTTAACAGTTAGGTCTGTGTTACTTATGCTCAACTTCAACGTCTGTATTTTCAATGTGCTGCTGTCCATTTGCTGGCTCTTGCTACGGAAGGCCTTTACTGTCTATGTGATTAAAGAAAAAAGAAGATCCTTTAAGTCATTATAATGAGAAACTGAAAATAATGACTTAGTATCTATGTAATAAGTTTTTGAATGTTTCTCATTATTTCAAGATACTAACACATTATTTTTTAGTGACACCAAATGCCAAATCACCTTGCCCCTAAAATAATGAAATTCCAGGCCTGGTTCCATCTTTATATGTATGGTGTTTGATGTTTTTAAAAAGCAGTTGACTATTTTGATAATTGATTTATCTTCATGAGTCATTTTTAGAGAAATTTTCTGATTCCAGCTTCTCAAATGTGAATATTTTCTGTTTTCTTTAGTCCTTGAATTACAGTAACCTGAATATCTTTGGGTTTTTGACAGAAGACATTTGAGGACATCAACATGGGCTTTGGGAAACAGTGATCGACATTTTTTTCTATTTTATGACATTTTATGGACCAAACAACTAATCGATTAATTGAAAAAATAAAGATTGACAGATTAATAATTAACATAATCATTAGTTGCAGCCCTAAACAGTATGATGTGCCAAAGGTCTCATAGAAGTCTATAAGTGGATAGCCCTTGGAGATGAACCATCCCATTTTCGAGGGGGTCCAACAATAACCGGGACATAAAGAGCAAAGAAATGCTGCAGTTTTTTAGTCTGATAGTGTAGTTACATACAACTATAGACACTGGTAGGATCAATCACTCCTCAGAAAGAAACATCATGGCATTAAGGTGAGCATCGGCAATGGAAATAAATGTGTGAATGTTTTGATTTCTTTTCATGTGCAATGTCGGGTCAACGTTTAAGAAATGAAACTTCAATGGAAGAGGCAGACTAAGAGGCAGAGCAAATACTCACAGAATGGTTTAAGAGTGAGTCAACATAAAAGGATGAATTCTGGGTTATTACAACTTATTTTTGTAATTTTGTCAGTTTTGGTTAACATTGTATTCTCCAAGTTAAGTGCTGGGATCTGAGAACACTGTGTTATCACTACAACATCAGGCAGGGCAAAAAAAACAAAAAAAAAACAGTCATGGACATGCTTTAAACAAACAAAATTGAAAGAGAAAATGAAAGAAAATGGCAAAAATTATTGCCTAAACTGACTTTCTGACTGAACGCTGACCAACTGTACTTTCAGTTTTACCTAAAAAAAAATATTTTTGGTCGGTGGTGTCAAATCAAAGCAGTGTCTTCTTGTGAACCATCGTCTCTGCTTCCACTGGTGGGCAATAACCAGGTCAACCAAAGAGGGATATTTTATTCCTTCTTTATTTTTTATTATTTTAGCAGGCCTGAAGTGGTTGAATTATGGGGTGATTCAAAGCAAAGATTGAAGTATTAGTGTTCAAGATTTTTTATGCTGCAGGATAAATGTTCTCTTCCCTAGCCTGTTAATTTTTCTTTGACCCCTCAAATTTATCTACCAACTCCTTGGGTTGTATTTTAAATCTCCTTTGGTCTTTATTGTAGCAGCATAGCTGTTTCCAGATCTTGCTGATGGCTTCAGTGAGTTAAGAATAATACAAAAAGATGAAAAGATAGAGACGTGCTGATACTGATCTTTTTTCTTTCCTGATACTGATTCCAATACCTGGATTTTGCGTGTCAGCCGATATGAGTGCCGTTGTACCAGTGTGTTAAAGAAAAAAAATCAGCCAAAAACCCAAAACAGCTCAATCCATTCCATAGAAAAGCCTCTTTTTATTTACCCCTCAACCCCAAAACTAATTCAGTCCAATACAGTTCGCAATAAACTCAAAAAGTCCTGGAGAAACTTTGACTGGGAAATACACATTCCACCAGATTATTCCTCCTTGAGATACCCTAAAGACCTTCTGCTCACCGTTAGCTACTGTAACACAATCTGATGCTGGTGTCTCTCTCCACTGACCATAAAATTTGGTATGGAGGACACTGCTGTGAAGTAGCAGAGTCCTATTTTGGAGCAAATGCATTACATGGTATCAGATTGGTGCCTAGACTTGTGTACTTGCCAATACTTGATCCCATATTTTAGGTAGCATCTGAGACCTTTTCCGATACAGGTATCGGTATTGGAACAACCCTATGAAAAAAAAGTCACATATTACCATCAACCAGAACTATTCTTTAACATGCATGAAAAAACAGTTGCTGTCACGGCATGTTTTCTCATGCTTCCGTCTACTGCTATATTTACCTGGCTCGAATTTTCCTCATCAGATTAGTTTCTCGCTCCGACTGCAGAACAGAAATGTGTGCAAACATGTGAGACTGCTTTGTGAAGTTCTGTGGTCACACACTCGCACGCACACAATAGCTAACAAGAGCAGAGCTTGAGCAGATGCATGTAATGTATTATTCAATGCAACACATCCAAAGCTATCACTCTGTGGAGTTATAAGCATAAATATGTAATTACAACCTCGTAGGGGGAAAAAAAAGACAATTCAACTGACTCTGATAAGCACTGTAATGTTTAAAAACACTCAGCTCTCTATAGGATCTGCCTGGAGAAACGAAGAAGGAAATATCCATCTCCTGGAGACCTTTATTTCTGTATTTCTTATATACACCCCCTTTGCTCCACTTTTCCCCACCTCCAGAGGCAAACAACACCACAGAAACAAAAGTCTCAGCTCTCGGATGTATGTGTTAAGAGGACGGGGGTTGGGGGTGGAAGTAAAGGTACAATTCCAGACCCCGTGGCTGGTGTCAGCAAGGCTCTGGGGTGTTGTATTTTATTGTGTAGCCACTGTGTCAGTCAGTCAATGAGGTACAGCTGCGGCGATGGACTTCCACAGTGCATGCATGTTTGGAGGGATTACCGGGTGTTCAGTGTGTTATTGAAAAAGGCGGATGAATGGCAGATCAACGCTCCCTCCTGACTCTTCGGACATGACGGTTATTTGTCGAGGAGAAAACAAAGAGAATGGGGGAGAAAAAAAAGAAGAAAAGAAACTTACGGTTGTTCTCTTGGGCTAGAGTCTGGCAGGTGCTAGTTTGATGAATGAGAAGGCTTGGATTTTTTTTTTTTTTTTTTTTTTTTTGCTCCGGAGCGCCAGGGATAGAGAATGGCCCATAGCAATCAATGTAGATCAGCCAAAACTGCTCCCCAAGCAGCAGAGTGATAGAGTGTGGAGCAGAAGGGGGATAGAGATTGTTTCTGTGTGCCCGTGCTGCTTTGCAAAAAGAAAAGGAAGAGGGGATGTGAACGTGGGGCAGGGTGAAGGAAGAGAGAAATGGTTAGGAAGGAGAAAATAAGCAACCTGTCATTTAATCTCCTCACCCTCTGTTTGACCATTTTCTGAGAACCACTCGCCGCATAAAAGTAACCCCGAGGCCATGCGGTGCCTTGAGGTTTTGCGACTTCTGTTGTGTTGACAAGAAACCAGTCTTTATCACACATACACTTCTTGTTCGCCACATAAACACACACACATTACCGACGGCCGTGTCCACTCTGCTTCTATTTGTTCTTCCTCATTGTCTTTCTAAGCCTGCTCCGAATCCTTCTCTGTATTCATGCATGCTCACCAAGTATTTAAAACAAATCTGTCGTCTCTGGAGGTAATGGCAGCTGGGACGTGGAGGTCTGAGCTGAGACGTGTGGGGCTGGCAATTAGAAAACAATGTGTTCGGGGATGAGGACCAGGATTTGTGCTGCGGGGTGGAGGGACGAACGCCGAAATGACGGCAGCTGTCATGGTTTTTTCAGCAAAGACAGAAGCGAAGTCCCTCTTTTGTCATGCAGCACATCTCAGGAGCTTCTGTGTACTTTAATGAGGAACAAAGCCTACAAGCATATTAAACAGTGTAACACGGTGTAACTGCTCTTACAATGACAGCACAAGACTGCTCTTGTCATCTGCAGAGTTGCGCAGATGCTCGCAGCGACGAATGACTTCCTCGCCATGACACCACACCTGCAACAGTTGCTGAAGGTTGGAGGAGCAAACAAGAAAACCGCACACAAATGTTAAGCCATCATAGATTGACAAGAAGACAAGAGATTTCTTAAGACAATATAAATGAGTCTACCAGCACAGATTTTGCCATAAGATTTATGCTGTGATATCGCCTCATATCTGTGGCTGTGTCAGACTTTCGTGGCTGATGTTACACATGAGTGAGCAGGACTACTGCCAGGTGATATTGGATTTATAGACTATATAATAGACTGTTTGCTAAGCCCTCCCCCCATAGTTACTGTTGCTATGCCTTTCAAGCTTCCTGTTCTTGCACGGGACATATGCAGCAGTGATGCACGAATGGGCTCTGAATTCATCCAAATCTGCATGCATTCATAAATCATCAACCCACCACCCACCCGAACGTATTAATTTCTCAGATATAGAGACCCGATCCCATGCCTCTACCAGTCCTGGTAGGCTATATTACCTTTTAAATTATGTGGAGCAACGCAAGTTTTTCAGCTGATTTCTTAATGTGTTTTGCTGAGTGTTTTCTTTAACAGAGTACTTATATGATTAGAGGCTGCTTTCAGTTTCATTTTTATGTACGCAGTAATGTCACTGCTGCAAATATCATCAAGCATCAGACATTTGAGCGGCCAAACTAAAAGCTGTAGGTTTAAACAGGACAGAGGAAACAGAATTAAAAAATTAATGAATTTGTGCTGCTGTGCCTCGTGTGTAAATATAGATGCAGCCTCTCTTCTCTTGGGGTGACGCACACTATTTCCTACACACGACACACACGCTGTTAATCAGAATATTAATCTTAATGACCCAACCCACCTGACCAGTTGATTAACTGTATGTCCACTGTTACAACTGCACTTCGCCCATCAGTAATATGCAGTTTAAAATGATATCGGTGGCAGATTTACTACTTGAAATTCTAATTTTTGAAACAAAGACTCCTTGACTTCAGACAAAGGTGGACAGGCTTTTCAGTTTTACGAGTGACTGTTGATTTTGCCGACGAAAGTGATACTCAAGCAAGCATTTTTGGCTAACGATGCTAAGATTTGTTATAGCTGATAAACATACTGTTTAATTCATTCTGTACACTTTTGCTTTTTGTCTTTGCTTTTGCTTTGCAACACCTCACTTTATTCATTTCAATTTTCTGCCTTGGTCATTTTATCTATAAACAGTTTCTCACTGATTTTACAAAGACTTTAATATATGACAGTATATTATACTGATGTCCATTATATGCACAGTGACAGACCATTTCTGTGTGTAGTACTGTTTTGCTGCAGATTTGGTCTTAAGCTGCTGTTAGTTGTAGTGCTGAAGTGGTAAGTCGATGGATTGATTACTGACCGAAAATTAATATCCGATAATAATCGCATATTTATTCAATTCAATAATCAAGCTAAAGTGCCACATTTTAGCTTCTCCAATGAAAGAATTTACTGCTTTTATTTTAAAATGTCACCTCAGGGAATTTCAGGGAGGATTATAATGGTCATATTTCAGCATTCTATTGCGTTGGATGGATTTTCGGATAAACTGTTTAATCACAAAAATAATCAACAGATTATCAGCAAGAACAGTAATCACTCCTTGCACCCCTAGTTAGCTGTAAGAAATTAAGTGCAGGGTTTCTGGCTGTACTCAGAGATTCTGCTCAGGCCTATTACGAGCACTTCCTTTCCATTTCATTTCCCAGCGGCTTGGCTGGAATTTGTCGAAGACAATTGTTAATTTATACAACAGTTCCTAATGAATTAGCATGCAGGTTGTGTGAGCTTCGTCTTTCTCCACATATCCACCTTCATCACTTCTTCTGTCAGAGAAATGAAAGTGTGTGAGCGAGACTGTCCCTGTGCACCTGTCGACACTGATACGCAGATGGGGAGATAATTGCGAAGGGATGATTGTTAAGGAGATAATTGGAGTTTCCATACCCCCTGACAGGAGCTGGTCTGGGCTGGGTTTCTGACCCGCTGCCCAGGTAAGCATTTGTTCAGCAGGCGACAGGGCTCCGCTGCAAACCAGATTGGAAACGTGGTGAGAAACAGCAAGGAGGAGAGACAATGGCCTAGCATGAGAGGGTTAGAGAGTGAGACACAGGAAGGGGGAGATATGTTGCGAGCTGAGGGGAGTGCTCTCACACCCTCGATTACCCATTTAATGAGGCGGTGCGGTGCCATTGTTTTATTACTTTGAGAAAATAGGAGAAATCTAGATTCCGCCGTGTGGTCCCCGTGTTTCCCACTGCTAGGCTGGCATCTGTTCTCTTTGTTCGCAGCGGTCTCCCTATCATCTCCTCTCACAGACACTAATGCTTCTGTTTCTTCTCCTCTCCAGCAACCAGCTTCGCCTTCTGTCCGCCCTCACCTACATTTTCAAGACACACTTGCTTTTTGGCTCATCCTTATTAACCTTCCATTACCCCCGTTTCAACTAATGCAATCTCTCATGAGTATCCAGCGCTCCCCGACATTAATCTATGATCCGTTTGGCTGGTCAGCTGCTCTGATCATTGCTATCCCAGGGGTAGAAGCTCAGGAGAATGTTGTCTTCCTGTCTGCCTTCTTTCTCTATTTTCTTCTTTTTTTCATGCCTCTGCGCTGGCAACAGCCATGCCTGGAGGCATTGTGTTCTTGGGTTGTCCGGACTGTCTGTCCCACTCTTGTGAATGCGATATCTCAGGAATGCCTTGATGGAATTTCTTCAAATTTGGCACAAACTTCCACTTGAACTCAAAGATGAAATTTACAGTTTTGGTGCTCAATGGTCAAGGTCACTGTGACCTCGTGTCTGTCCCATTTTTTTGAACGCAATATCTCAAGAACAACTTGACAAAATTCTTTCAGATCTTGATCAAATGTCCACTTGGACTGATTAAAATAGATTCGAATTTGGAAGTCAAAGGTCAAGGTTACTGTGACCCAACGTCCCACCCATTCTTGTGAAAGAGATATCTCAGTAACACCTGGATGGAATTTCTTCAAATTTGTTACAAAAGTCCACTATGACGTATTGATGAATTGATTAGATTTTGGAAGTCAAAGATCAAGGTCACTGTGACCTAACACCCATCCCATTCATGTAAAAAAACACTGTCTCCAAAACACCAGGACAGAATTTCTTAAAATTTGGCATGATGAACTGATTAGAATTTGGAGGTCAAAGATGAAGGTAATTGTGACCTAACAAAATACAATAATGACTAAAGAATTCACACGCTAATTATGACAAATGTCACACTGATATCTTACCATAAAATGATGAGGTGACAGCATTTTATATCCAAAAGGTCAACTTCTCTTTGACATCATAATGTTCAGATCTCTATCAGTTCTCTGTACTTCTCTGAAAAATAGCCTCTAAGTGAGGACAACCTGTTTCTCACTGGGAATAATTCAGTGTAATAAAACATGTCAGTATAGTGATAACTTCAGTTTTGCCCAAAAATGCACTTACCTTTTATTAAATTCAAAATCTTCACTACATATATTATATGAGTCTGGACAAACATGTATGTAAACTGCAACTTGGCTGGTTTGCAGAGGCATTCAACCGCAAGGTGGTAATGCTAGTTTCTACCTTCAGTACCTCAGCTCTTCATCTTTCCTTTTCTCCCTTTTCTCTATTATTGTCCCTCTTTCTTTACCACACACACACACTGGTAACAGCAGCGACATAAACACAATTTTATTGATCTTGCTCAGGTAGTAAATCTCCCTTAAGCTTGAGGAGGTAAAGCTCTTTATACCAGGGAACAGCGAGCGCACCTCTCTGGTGTGCAGCTCTCCATGGGGCAAATGGGCTCTCCAGAGAGGCAGAAAGGCAGCGAGGCAAAGCCCACCTCCACCTACAAACCTCTTAAAACCTGTTTTGCGTTTCTTGACTCAGTATTACAGAATATGCTTGGATGAAATAATGTCTCTGCGGTACATTGACACATTATCACTGAATGAATCATCACCTCCTGAATAGATTTCAAGCCGTTTGCAGGAGATTCCAGAGAAAACCCTTCCTGCTCAGTCATGTCTGGAGACACTCATGCAGATCCGTGTTGGTGCTGCGTTTTGGTCCCCTGGGTCCCTGTCCTCTGAATGGTAGGGGATTGATTGCACTGTGTGAGTCATGCTGTGTTGGAGGGCTCACGGAGTAGGCCACCCCCCGCCCCGTCACCTGAGGGATTCTTCACAAGCACAAGCTGTGTGAGACTCTGTCTTGTCAGAAGCAGCGAGACATTTTTTCTTATTGAGATGAGGTGTTGAGGTGGGTGCAAGGAACGTGTGTGCACCCATTGCAGGTTCTGAGTGCATATATATGAATCAGATATCGACTTTCCTTTTTGCACTGCCTCTCATTAACATAGCTGATTAGCTCTCCGGAAGATGGATGGGACCAGAGGGACCACAACATGCTCTCTGTTTTTATTACACACATCATCTGACAGTTATTAGCCATGGGTGGCTGAGTGGAGGATGATTGTGTGCGTCTTCCAGTGTCTGGTGTCAGATGTGTTTATCTCCCTTCAAAGGGCTCTGTGGTTGATTGAGTGACCCTTCACCCTTGTGGAGGTGGTGTATATTACTGCCTGATGTGACAGCAACCTTCCTGCTCCTGTCATCCCCTCATCTTTCAAAAGGATACCTTAAACTAAATATGGAACAGATACTATAGGATACCTTGTGAGAATGAGCCAGCTAGGAAAAGGCATTGTATGCCAGCCTGTTGTCATAGCTGCACTCATTTTTTTCCATACAGCAGTATATATTTATTTATTTCGTGGGAACATTTTATGCCTTTATTAGAAAGCTGGCAGTAGAGAGCTGACAGGAAATGAGGGGAGAGAGAGATGAGGAATGACTTGCAACAAAGATCCTGAACCAGACACAATGCAGGGACATTCCAGCTCACGGTTGGTGCCCGCTAAGCTCACACTTGCACTGGTTAATTTAAACACCTATACGATTTGTTTGGCTGCACATGGCTCAACAGTAATGGTTGCCATTGGCAACTATTTTGAGAAATTCACAACCAATTCCTGGCCTTTGGTTACCGTCATCGGCAACCACTTTTTCACATAAAAAAACACACAGAAAACAGCAAAGCATGCACCCCAAAATGAATATATTTTTGATATTTGTTGCATCAGTGATATTTAAATATGTAACAGTCAGAACAGGAACCAAACAATCCTGCACAGGCATTTTGTTTTTAGAGACCATGGCGAGCAAATGAAGTTCTTTAACTGTGAAAAGTTCGACTAACCAATCATCACAAACAGCATTTTGGGCAAATCGATTCTACTGCAGGGTTTCTGCGGGTTCTTAAAAGGTCTAAAATCCAATAATCTGAGTTTTAGGCCTGTGTGATTAAGTAATTAAATAAGAAAGATTTTGACATGTCTTCAAAATGGATTATATTATGAAGTTAAAGTGTCTTTTATATAGTTGCATTAACGTCACTCTCCCTTCAGTAAATGTGTTTTTGGGAAAAAAAAATGTCGTGAATACACTTTAACAACTACAAAATTAAACTAACATTTAACATCAAGTTCAATTATTCAGCAGAGCCAGGCTACTGTAATAAAACTTTAAAACATTCTTTATATAGTAAAATTGTCATTCTTAAGCTGACATATAATGCATAGTGCCTTAATTACTCAACATATAAGGTGATTAAAATGGCAACCTTATTTTCAGTTTCAGCAACAAAAAGCTGAACTGAGCTGAAAGAACAGAATAAAGTTAATTAATCTATTAGTTAATCAGTTGAAAATGAATGAGCAACATTTTTGAGAATCAACTAGCCAATCATTTAAAGGCTAAACAACAAAATGTGATGTATTCTCTGGTTCCAGCTTCTCAAAAGTGAGGATTTGCTATTTTTCTTTCTTTCATATCATGATGATTGTATCTCTGGGTGAAAAACAAAGACAACAACAACACAAAAACAAAACAAAGCCTCTCAAATAAAGACTTTCAGTGATGTTGCCTTGGGTTGTTGGAGATTGTCACAGGCATTTTTCAACAATTTCTGACATTTTATTGACTGAATTATTAATTAAATATGGTGGCGACATATTGACTTGCTTGCAGTATCCTAATATATGACAATACATTGAATTGTGCAGCCTGTATTGTGATACGTATCACATCAAGTCTTGCAAATACACAGCCCTACTAATGAAAATAGTAGTTTGTTGCAGCGCTGTCCTTGGTTTTCCTTGCTGTGTCCCATTTTGCTTCCAGTTTGGACTGAAAAAACGAACAGATTTGACCTCCTGAGGCATCAGTCTGAGATCTGGTGTAAAGGTGACATTGGACGGACAACATAAACCCAGGCGTCGTAGTGGGATTGAGACTCACTGTATGAAGGTGGTGTGCGACTCTGGGAATCAATCTGGTAGGGTTATGCTGAGGTGGAGGGAAGCTGGGCTGGATTTAGCTGCTCGCTCTTCCATTCCACAGTCTTTGTTCATCGATGCCCAAAAAAAAACTGATTGGAAAACAGATTTATTTCAAATTTCGCCATAAAAAAAAATAATAACACAGAATAAAGAAGTGTGTATAATTGATCTGATGGATAAGATGAGTAACTTAATCGGAGGTCCTATTTGGTGGAGTCACCCGACATGTCAGTCCTTAGTGGTTGGGCTCTATTAAAAAAGGACCTTTATGGATGACTGAACAAGAACCCTCCAATCAGTACGCTCCCTCCAGCTGAACCCAGCTTCCTGCTGCTGTGAAACTCCCTCTGTACTGCTGACCTTAATGTTACACGGGATAATGGCATGCAAGTCCCAGGGGAGGAAAATAGTAGAAACCTCGTGTTCCTTCTGTGTGAGTGTATTTGTGGAGGCTATCATGCATATAACATGCTTATAAGAGTTTGTCGTTTGCATGCGGTCACAGTAAACCCATGAGTCCAGGGTGCGTGTGTTTACTGAGCCAACACGCTCAGAACGCTGTTCTTATATCGATTCTTTGCAAACCTGGTTGTGGATCCCCCCCAAAATACATTTGAAAAATTGTTTTGTGACTTCACTCGGTACAGTTCTATTCATCTGTATTGATTTTTTTTTTTTTTTTTTTTTTTTTTTTTGGATGTATTAAGCAATGCAGAGAGATTGAATCACACAGACCCACATGAAGGAGCTGCTCTGTAATATCACAGAACGATACACAGGCTGGCGAGCTGCTCCAGTGGAGCAGCTGGGAGGCAGGTACCACGCACAAGGGCACCTTGATATCTTTGACTGATGCAGTCGGCCAATGTATCAAGCAAAAAAACTGACCTATATTTACATATTGCCCAGTCAAATGGTCTCACAGCATAATCTCCCCTGTCCACAACTAAAAATATATGTCATGGGATTTTATTTTTGACAATAAATCATTTAAATTTAGTTTTGGTCTTAGTTGCTTACTGGAAATTGAATTGTAGTTAGTTAAAGTCACACTAAGTCTTTTGTTTTTGTTTTGTTTTAGTCAAAATTGGGTTAGAGGAATTGTAATCTAATTTTAGTCAATATTTTAGTCATGATGATTTTGCAGGAGGATATTTTGTCCTCCCTGTAAAAGTTTAAGGGATAAGTAAGCACAAATGAATGAATGAATGAATAAATGAATGCATAAGTCATTACTGATGCATCTGTATTGGTTTTCAGACACTGATAATGTTTCTTACCTGATATAACAGACATTTTATATATTACCGAGGTCTTCTGCTAGAGTCAGTGTCATGTTTCACTCAGTTGAACTCTGATTTATTAAATTAAAATGTGTAAACTGCATCGTAAAGACAGATGACATTATCTGTTTATTCACTCTACATGGAGCTAAATTTAATACTGAATTATGTTAAATGTTCACAGAATAAGTAAGAATTAGTATCTGTTCATGGTTTATCTCCTTTAAATTTTACAGTATGTTAACGGAGCATGGCAACATGACCTGAATCCACGCAGAACTTTGAGCTATACTGACATTAAATTTGGTCCAAAAAGGGAATTAACGTAAGTACCTGTTAGGGGTGTCACAGTATTAAATCTATCTAAACTAGCTTTCAATTTCAATAATCGAAATCAACAGCAGGATCGGCAATTCTCCCACTATTTTTAACCCGCCTACTTGCGGACTTCTGGCCCATTTGTGAAGGAAAAAAAAAAACACCACTCAGAGTCAACATAGCGTAGCTTACAGTTAGCCTGCAGCTGCACTTTTCACTGCCAGAGTTGGAGATGTACAGTATGTATCCAATATTTTGTGTGTTTTCAGCTCGTAACATTTATCCATGCTAACTAGCATTTCACACAACTCTTGATAGTTCAGTAACTGTTAATAAGTGCTTATCTAGCCACATTACAGCTGACTAAAGTGATTTAACTAACCCTTATAGCACAAAGCACTTTCCTGTCACTGCTGCAATGTGCTGGCACCGAGAATTTGAAAGAAGAATGATCAGTTGATCTTTAAATGTCATCAAGACACCAAAATCTAACAATGGCGCAGCTACAAGTGCTGAAAAAAGATGTTTAAATCAAATCGACTCATGACCTTAAAATCTAAAGACAAACTGGATGGTGGGTTCGGAGAGCTGTGAACACCCCTACATGTTATCAAACCAGCTGACATAACTCATATTTGCCTTGGTGTGTTCTCAGGTGTCTTTTGAAATTGGTTGTGTTTTTTCCATCCTCCATCCTTATTGGGAAGGATTCACTCTTTACAGTCTTTGTTTCAGTTTGAATAGAAGAGAAAAGTGTCCACAGGTCTTCTCTCCTCTTTCTTTTCCTTTCTCCCTCCCTGACACGCCGCAGCAGCTAATGTTTTCATTCGGCTTTTTAAGCAAGACCTCTTAATGCTTTTAGATGGCTGATTACTGTGATCTTGTCTTTACCCGTCAGTGGATAATGAACAGAGTTTTTGTTAAAAATTTTGTCATCAGTATTTATTTCATTTACATTGCCGTCACAGTCTTAGCATGAAATTAAAGGATGTCTACAAATACTTACTGTCAAAATTGTCATTGACAAAATTTACACTGCTCTCACATAAGCTTTTAAAATCCACTGATTATTTTAAATATGGGACTCTTATGTTATTTTACAGCTTCATTATCAATGAAGTCATCACGTCAAACTGACTATCTTTAAGAGTGAACCAGTGATGTTTCTGTAACATTTTACTGGGCCATAAACGTTCATGGGCAGTATGAAGGATGCAGCGTTGCCTATCAGCCCCTGGAAGCCCTCCCATCATCCTCAACTTCAGATTCAGGAACAACTGTCACAAACACGCCCTCTTTGTGCAGCCGGCGCAGACACGTCTGTCATTTGATATTTGGCTCATGCTAAGCAGAGGAACAGCTGCGGGGCACAGGAAACAGAGAACAGGGAAGACAGTAGCTGCGTGAGTTGTTTCTGACAGCTCCTCCTGTTGTGCGAGGATCAGTCCCTTTAGGATTTGAGTTTTCTTCTCTTTTCCCGCGGCCCAAAACTCTCCGGCCGAACGAATTGCAAATCAACTTGTTGTTCATTCATAGGAAAAGTTTCAAAAGGGTGAAAATGTGAAGTCAGCAGGAGGCAGCTCCAGCGAGCTCTCCTGCATCATCTGCATGCATGCACCGAAACATTTTGTTGACTTTTGGAAAATTATGGTTTGTTTTGAGTGTAAATAAAAAATGTGGTGCGGTGGAAAATGTGCTGCAAATCGTCCATTATTTCAGAAATGATCTGAGGATTCTGCAAAGCCAAGTCAGTTTTGCAAATTTGCTAATTCCTTGAGGGGAAAACTAATTATGACAAAATGTCCAAACACTCACAATTCCCACTTCATCTTCCAAAAGTCCTTTAGCAGATCTGAGCTACTGTAATCCCTGCCAGAGGAAACAGACCGTTGCCGGGGCAACCTGCGTCCTGCCACCATGGCAGCTGTAGCTGTGGCGAGGAGACACGGAGTGCCAGGGTGGACAGGTGTTGCTGGGGTCTTCGAGATCACTTTGGGTCTCTCAACCCTGCCGCAAATGTCGTTACACATGTGGAGCGGCGCTAACAAGCCGCTTGTGCACACAAACACACTCAGTATGCACTCTTAGAAATGAAGGTTCCAAAAGGGTTCCTCCTGAGGTTCTACCCAGAACCATTTGCTTGTGAGGAATCTTTTAGAAAGGGTTCTTCAAAGGTCCTTTGTAAGACTAAGGGTTCCATTAAGAACCCTTTTCATCTAAAGAACTCCTTTTGGAAGAAAGAGTTCTTAGAGATGTTAGAGGTGTTTTCATGATTTAAACAACGGTAACTGAAAAATAATTTCATAAAATGATGGATGATGATTTTTTCGCCTCTTCTGGAGAATACAACACGGTTCTTCATAGAACCCTTGGAAGACAAGAGGGCTATAGGTGAAAGCCCTATAAAATGTATTTTTAGATCCCCTGGGTGGGCTCTAAATTAAACCCCTGGAGTATAAAAGGGCTCTCAGTAGAACCACCTGGGTTGGTTCTGGGTAGAACCTTTGAAATATAAAAGGGTTTATGTTCTGACACCTTGGGTGGTTCTAGATAAAACCTTTGGAATATAAAAGGGTTCTCAGTATAGCACCCTTTGTGCTTTTTTGATGAAACCGTAGAAAGCCCCGGGTGGGTTGTTGTCAGCACTCTTAGAAGGTGGACAGGTTCTGGATAGAATCCTCAAAGAGGGTTCTGGATGGAACTGTTACACCATAGAAGGGTTCTCTGTAGAACCTCTGTAGAAAGGGTTTCGGGTGGAACCAAATGGATGAAGGAAGCCTGGTACATCCCTTCATGTTTGGTTCCAGGGCTGAGCGATTTTGATAAAATATCTAATTGCGATTACTTTGATGGCAGTTGAGATATGATTTGTGATATTAGAGGAATTTATATTTTTTTACATTATTCTTCTCATTTTCATTGAAAAACATATTAAAGTGATCTGTACCAAAAAAAGATGTTTACTTAAGTCTGCAGAATATGATGTGTAGGCCTGGAAATCTCTGCAGCACCACAATATTTAATTTAAAATGCTATTTTGACACATTTTGCCTCTAACAAATATTAAACCTCCCCTGATTTGAAAATTGCAGTAGGCCAGATTGCGATTTTGATAAAATTTTGATTACTTTTTCAGCCCTAGTTCTAGGTAGAACCCTCTAAAAGGGTTCCAACCAAAGCAGGGCTCTTCTGTTCTCCTCTTCTAGGTAGCACTTTTATTTCTAGGAGTGTGCTGCTCCTCCATACCTCTATCCGAACGAGACATGAGACCGCTGAGCTACACTAATGTTCTGTGTCATGCTCGTGTCGAATTAGACGAGCACATGGTTCTGTTTGCCAGCTCGGAGCAGGAGGTCCGTGCCACATGGCTGCATGTTTCTTTTTTTTTTTTTTTTTTTTTTGGTCAGACAGACATACTGTAGGTATGAGAAATGACTCATATTCAGTGAAACATGGTAACCTGCTGTAGGGCAGAGTAATGGGACACTGCACAAAAAGTCAAACAAGCTCTCATTACCTTTTATCCAGCCAGAACATGGAGGCCACAGCTGAAATTGGTCCTAGAAAATTGTAAGGGGAAATATAATGTGTGCTAGAGAAAAGCAATAGCAGGGAGAGTGTCGATTTAATAGCGAGAGCGTGTGCAGACCATGAAGGAAAGATAGTTCTGTTACTGAGTCAGTGTGGCGAGGCTCGAAATGTCTATTTCAGGGCTTGCTTTAAGTAGGGTGAGTCACCAGGCTTTTGGAGCACTAGAGGCTGCATATGTGTGTGTGCATTCATGTGTGTGCACATGTATTTTTATGTGATACCGCCGAATTTCTCTTTCCCTTTCTCACCCTCCCTCTATCTCCGTCACACACACGTGCCTGCCCAGAGGGTGCAGGTCTGTGACAGGTTAGGCGTTTTGGGTGTGGGCCATCCTCTCTCTGTCTCTCCCTCTGCTCCTAGCGGCGAGCTGGCCCTCGCGCGGGGACAGGCAGCGACTTCAATCTGTTTGGTAAATACTGAGATAAGTAAGGCCCACCCATCGCCACGGTTGAAAATAGCCCAGGCCAGACCTGCGAGGGCAAAGATAGCACGCCATGCTGAAAGCACGGGGAGGATATACCTTCCAAAGAGTAGACTGTGGACGTAAACGAGCTATTTTAGGATTTAAGAGGGTGTGTAGGCCGACAGAGTGATGGACAGACAATGGGAGAATGGAGAGACAGAGGGAGAAAAGCAAATGAGAGATGGAAGCCGCCTCCTGCTGCCAGTAAAATGTCAATGGAACCCCGGGGATGCATTGATTAACCTCTTTACTCCTAATCTGCCTCCACCTCCTCCACCTCACACTGAAGGCAAACACACGGACTGGTGAGACGCAGATGGACAAACTGGGCAAATCTGCATGAACGTGCCACAGAATAGCTGAATGGACAAAGGAGCCGTTTTCAACTGAAAATTCAAAAGCACTCTGTGATGACTCAGGCTTTTAATTTGAAAGGGTTAGGAAATTCTGACGGATGTCTCTTTTCCTCTCTCTTGTCAGATTTTTTTCTTCGTTAACTTCAAAGATAGAGGGCAACAAAAAAGCATGATGAATGCATGATGTAGACTTCAATTTAGCACAATTCAGTTACATTTAATTGAGTACAAGGCTGCAAATAAGGACTATTTCCATTATCGATTCACCTGATGATTATTTTCTTGATTCATTAATTCGTTTTTCGGCCTATAGAGCATCGCAAAATAGTGAACTCATCGATGAAATCATACAAGTAATTTCCCAGACCCCAAGGGGATGTCTTCAAATAGCTTATTTTTTCGACCAAATGCAAAAATCAAAAATATTTAATTGACTGTAAGGTGGGAGCCAGCCTAATCGATTGTTTGACTAATCATTAGCTTTAATTCAATACATCTTTGTCTCACCTACATGAGGAAATCTATAGGCTGGTGGGACATTGCATACATACTGTATGCCACAGAGTAGCTTCATGAACAAAGGCTGTTGGAGCTGTTTTCAAAAGCACTGTGCAATGACTCAGGCTTTTACTTTGAAAGGGTTAAAAATGACAACTGACAGATATCTCTTTTTTTCTCTCTTTTCTGATTCTTCTCTTTTTTAAAAAAATCACAATATGTCATAACATACATTTATAGTTTAGGTGATAGAGGACAATAATAAAACATTTTTAAAAACTTTCACACCATCTAGAACTCACTTTAGCTCAGTTCAGTTCAGTTCTGCTGCTCAGATAATGACTCTTCCATCAACGGTTCACATGATGATTTTTTTTGCTTGGTATATAAGTCCAAAAGGATGTCGTCAAATAACCGTTTCTGTGTTTGACCAGATGTCCGAAAAATCAAATATGGAGTGAAGAAAATCTTCCCATTGGGACGGCTGAATTCAACAGTCTAATTGATTATTTGACTGATCATCTTAGCTTTAACTCAACGCATCTTTGTCTCAATGAGGAAATCTATAGGCCGGTTGTACACAGATGGACACCGTCCAGCTTTGCATAAACGTGAATGGACAAAGGCTATTAGAGCTGTTTTTGACTAAAAATTCAGAAGAACTGTGTGGTGACTCGGGCTTTTAATTTGAAAGGGCTAACAAATTGTGGCTGACATATATCTCCTTCTGTCTGTCTTTTTAGATTCTTCTCCATTTTTTGACATCACAGTATATCATAATATACATTTTGTTGTTATGATTCATGATAGACGACAACAAAGCTGCATGTTGAAAACTATCTAAAATTCAATTTTGCTTAATTCAGGTCAGTTTTGCGGCTCAGATAATGAATTTTTCCTTCATTGATTCTTTCATATGATGTTTTTTTTTTTCTTGATTGTTTTTTTGGTCTACAAAGCACCAAACATCAAACACTGTAATTTCAAAGAGCTCAAGGGAATGTCTACAAATAGCTTTTTTTTTTTTTTTTTTGACCTAATGTCCAAAAATAAAAAAATATTAAATTGACTGCGATGTAAGATGGGGAAAAGAAAATCTTCACATCTCCTACATGAGGAAATCAATAAGCCGGTGGGACACAGATGGATAAACTGGGCAGCTTTTTATAAACCAGCCACAGAGTAGCTGAATGGACAAAGACTACTAGAGCTGTTTTCAGAAGATCCAAGCCCTGTGTGATGACTTGGGCTTTTAATTTGAAAGGACTAACGAATTTGTGACTAATGACAGATATTTTATACATGTGGGTGTTTAGGTGACAGCATGATAAAAACTTGTAGAATTCACTCTGTAGAATTCAGTTCGGACCCATGTGACTGCAACTGACGACTGTTTCCATTATCAATTCATATGATGACTTTTTCTAGATTCATTGATTAGTTGAAAATGGTGAAATTGAACCTCATAATTTCACAGAGCCCAATGGGACGCCTGCAAATAGATTTTTACTGTTTGACTAAACGTCCAAAAAATCAAAAATATTCAATATGCTATTATGTATGACGGGGAAAGGCAGATCTTCACATCGGGGAGGCTGGAATAGCTTTAATTCAATACAATTTTTTCTCTCCTACATGAATCTATAGGGCAGAATTTTTAGTTGATATTAATTTATAATACAATCATTACGAGCCTTGTATGAGCCTTGCATTCATTTCATTTTGGCTCATTTTAACTGCTCCGGCCTTTACTTTCAGTTCTGCAGTCGAATGCAAATATTCAACAACCCTCTAATTAGTCCAGAGTCTAACTTTCTCCACGTCTCCTCTCCCTGTTTTCCTCTTTTCTCTCTTTCTGACAGTTTGCTCCCAGTTCTCCAAGGGTGTGTATGCCATCATTGGCCTGTATGACAGGAAGACCGTCAACATGCTCATGTCCTTCTGCGGAGCGCTGCACGTCTGCTTCGTCACCCCGTCTTTCCCCATCGAGACGGCCAACCAGTTTGTCATCCAGCTGAGGCCCGAGCTCCAGGACGCTCTGGTGGGAGTGATCGACCACTACGGATGGACCAAGTTTGTCTACATGTACAGTTCTGACTCAGGTAGGAAACGTCTTCACCCTTTAACCAACTTCACATCATACTGTATATTTGGCATCATATTTAGTGGACAGCTTTATGTTTGATAAACACATATAGTTTAAGCTTCGCTTCTTCATGGTATAAGGACTTGGATGGAGGTTATTCTCTAAAATATTTCATATTAATATTTTCAACTGATTATTGATTAGTTTAGTTTATTTAATGTGTAGATGTTGAAGCTAAGCAATGTACTGCTGTGGACAGGATCAGCAACAAAACATATTTTCACCACTTAAAAAAGGTCCACCTAAAAAAAATCAACATAAGTTTAAGTATGCACTGTAATTAGAACAATTTCACTGCTTTACTTGGCCATCAGACAACCTTTTCTGATGAGAAACCGCAGCTATATAAACCAAATATCTTGTTCTCCAAACCAACCAAACTCCACGGGTGAAATTGTTCATTTTACCTCACAGAACACACACAAGGAGTTGCTGGTCTGCCGCTGCCTCAATCAGTTAGATAGTTTGTTTTATTGTGTGACTTTGGTGAATCTAAACTATCCTTTAAAGACACCAAAGTCACACAAAACCTCAAACAAACTAACTGATTGAGGCAGCGGTAGGTCAGAACTACTGTGTCCTGAGAGGTAAAACTACTGATTTCACCACTGGGGTTTTGGATGGTTTGGAAAACTGTGATATTTGGTTTATATAATGGTGGTTTCCTGTCAGAAAAGGCTGTCTAATGGCAAAGAAAGTGGTGAAAATATTCTAAAAATAGCAAACACTTGAACTGATATTAATCTTTGTAGGGGACCTTTCTTTAACTGGCTAAAATAAATTTGTTGCTGACCCTGTCCGCAGCAGTACATTGCTATGCTTCCGTGCTGGTGCCCCTCTCTGCCTCTCCAAACTTAGGTGTGTCTGCATCTACTGTAGCTAATACACTGACTCTAGATAAGTACCTCATACAACCTTACATTAAGTAATGTGAACTATTCCTTTAAAGGAATCGCCATCCTTATTTGCCTTTAAAAACCAACATTTAAAGTTTCACCGGGGATATCTTTTAATAAGCAGTCCACACCACTACATGCACACGAGGCCGGTCAGAGGCAGAACCGGTCGTTAAACCAGCCATGATTAGCTGACTTCTTATTGCCATGGCGACAGCAACGGGGTCAATCGTAGCCATTGTGCAGCGATGAGCAGCCGTCAGAGCATTTATTTTAGACCGCCGTCTTTGTACAGGCAGAGAACACAGAAAAGAAACATTGACCTGCACTGACTAGCAGATAAATCAGACAATAGAGCAAAAGATTAAGCTTTTCATTGAGCTGTCCTCAGCAGTAACCCGTGTCGCGACCGTCCCTTTTGTCGGTAGGCACGCCAAAAGAAGAAAGAATCACAAAAACAACACAGAAAGTGCTGTAGCGTTCAATTCGAACATCTTAATAGCACTCTTGCAGAGGCAGGCAGAAATAAAGCAGCACACCTGTCAGCCTCCTGCTTCCTCCTCTTCCTCTCGTCTCTAGCCAATCAGCTGTACCCCTCCCATAATGCCGTGCCATCTGTCCCAGGTGTTGTGGGTTTTGGAGCATGACTATGAGGGTGTATTTTGTGTGTGTGTGTGCCAAAAAAGCATGACACTTTATGTAAAGTATATGTGTGATCTTGGCACATGCAAATTTGCCTGCACGCAGAGAGGGCTCACTGCAACTTTTACCCGCTGGTGTTTTTGACTTGTGTGAGAGATGTAAACAGGCTTAAGTCAGCTTTAAAAGACAGATGCCATCATGTCACTCTGCAGAGCACGCTATTGAGCAGTGACAGGGGAGATTTCACAGTGGTCTCAAGTCCTATTGATGCATGATGGCCGTAGCACCACAAATGTCTCACAGATTTTTTTTATCTTCTGTGATCCCTTATTCATCCACTGTGTGTGTGTGTGTGTGTGTGTGTGTGTGTGTGTGTGTGTGTGTGTGTGTGTGTGTGGTGTGTGTGTGTGATTGTGTGGGTGTGAGGTGGACCCCAGTGGTGATTGAGGGGTCTGGATGGCCTGGAATCCTATCAGTAGTCCCCTTCCTGGATTTAAGCCTTAGAAATCACATTTAGGGGGACTTTGCCTTTGTCATTGTGTGTTGTGTAGGTTTGTCCTGCTGGTGTGTGTGTGTGTGTGTGTGTCGGCGTGGTGTGTGTGTGTACTTCCTCCAAGTATTTTATCTCATTCTTATCTTACTCTCTTTTAAAACAATTCACACAATATTGGCTAATAAAAGGCCAAAAGTTCTCTAATTTCTAGTTTAATATATTTATATTAGATTTCGGGAAGCATGAAAAGTTTTTTGTTTCAGCCGATACTGATAACGTATAATTACCCGCTTCTCATGGCCAAAAAGATAACCGATAATTTCACATTTTTGCATTTTAAAAAGAAGTTCATATAACCTGTAGTTAATGCAAACCTGAGGGAGAGAGAGGCTCAGATGTAGTGAGCAAAGAAAGATGATATAATATTTCACAGCTCTGACTGAACCAGATCTCACTCACAACAAGAACAAAGAACAGTTCTAACTCGTCTGATGTTCACTTAGTTTTTTCTGGTAAAGTTTATCAAAAAACTTTACACATATATACTTTTGCTTTTATAGAGTATTTTGCCTCAAATTAATTTAAATTAAAGATGATATTTATCATCATAGCTATAATTTAATTATCAGAATAACAAATGAAAATACAAAATTTCCAATTATTGCCCCATAATTTATTGACTCTGATACTAAAATTAGATTTCAGATTTTTCCGGTGTTTGAATTCATTATGTAAAGTCAGGGTTTCTGAAAGTTTCGACAGGTTAAATTTAAGATCTTTTTAAGACCATTATAAATGCAATTTAACACCTTTTTCACAAATACAAAAATGTTTATGGTCAATATTCCTCTCTACTGAGTACTAAATTAACCAGTGATGCAAACCAAGTAAGAGCCTAAACAAGTAAAGAGGTAATTTCCTGTAAGAACTGACTGACATTAATGCTATCAGCTAATAAAGCTAATGATGAAAACTGAAATTTTGATGAAGCGTTGTTTTGTTAGTTATAGGTAAGGCCGCATTAAAGAGTGTACCCAAACCTTTGCATTATGTTTTCTGATGTATTTATGGACCTGCGTTAATTTAGATTTTTTACAAGTCAGTCTTAATTTATCAAATTTTTTTTAACATGGTCTGACGTGACACTCATTAGGCTAATGCAATAGAGACAGAAACGTAATACGTAATACTGACCGAAAAAATTGCCTATTTGAGAGACAACTTTTTGCCATAATGTCGGCTCCTCCGGTCTCTCTCTGATAAGGTGCCTTGTTTTCAAATACATTTTTTTTCACACACAAAATACACTTAAAAGCAAAAGTAAAGTTAAGGAAAAATAATGCTAACTTCATAACTTCAATCAATTTTTAACACCTGTGAAATTGTATTTAAGGGATGTTAAGACATTGTAGAGCCTAACATTCAGATTCATGTATTTCAGACTTTTTAAGGAACTGCCGAAACCCCTTGAAGTGGAAAAAGACACACAAATACACCATATGCGTTTTCATTTTCATCAGCGTCTCAGGAGCTTTAATATTTTCTCCCTCTTTTTGCTATCAACATCTGTCTTGCTGTCCTATCATGTCGCACCCACTAATAAAAGTGCCTCTCGTTTTTATTTTCAAAAACCAAGACCGGGAAAACAAATTTGATAGCCCATTAAACCCATCATAAACAATATTCAGGAAATGGTTTCCCCAAAGTGTCATTTTCTCCACTCTCAATTGCCTGGTGCCCAGATCTCCATGTATTGCCTCTGGCCAGAAGGGCGCTTATGACAGCCAGATTCCATTATGATGTTATTCTCTTCCAGGATGCCTTTGGAGGACCATTTTTACCTTGGCTGGTCCCACGAGCCTCCCTGTCAGGCTGGCTCTGATTTATAGGGGTGCATCAGCCATATAGTTACATTTAAAAAGGCAGGAGGATATTCAGCATAAACAGAGTGAGACAAAAAAAAGAATGGAGGAAAGCGGAGAAGGAATGAAAACATAAAAGATATGAAAAGATAAAATGTTCAGCCATAGTGATATCATTTAGGTAAACTTGACTCCAGGTCTCTCTCTGTAATATATTACAGTACAGAACATTCACAACACTAAGCGTTAATAAGATTCAAGCACTAATTTTAGCCCCTGTTGACTGCTACCCAGCTGTAAGCTGAAGTGCTGGAACATAATGTACATAACGCAGAACAAGATTAACAAATAAATACACACATAATGACACGAAGAAAGAGATAAGATAATTAAAGTCTGTGTAAAGGAAATTCAGAGATTTTCTTCTAAACACATTATACATAAAATAATAGGTAAGAACGTGAAAAGACTGTCAACTATGTCGTATAGAATTGTGGAGTGAGGGCCCACCACACCTAGAACAATAAATATTACTATAACTTTGGGTTGTGAGGGTGTTGATTTCTTCTTACCACAGAAACAAAGCAACATATTACCACAGGACTGCCTTAATATTTGTGTTTTACTGGACTGTATTGAACCATGCTGTCAATAGTGCGGTGTGCAAGTGAGGGTGAGCAAGCAGCAGGTGAGTGACGATGCCGCTCATAGCAGAGGAGAAACTTAAACTTAACTCTAAGTTGTTGATCTGGCAGTAAATGTACAGTTCAGTTTACAGTTTGTCAGTTAATAAACACTGCAGCTTCTCAAGACCAAGAAAAGTCTCAACTGTTGTTTCCCAACTGCTGAAACAGTGACAGGGTCAGCCCCGAAGTAAGCTAGGCAGGAATAAGCAATGCTAACGCTAGTGTCGTACCTTTACAGCATTGGCTCTTGTGCAATCGTATCACTTTCATAAGCTTTGTAATCCAGCCTTAAAGTGCTGTGCCTTCTTGGAGACATGGTAAAATAATCCAACACTGAATGTCTTCTGTAGTTTTTTATCCATTTTTCCATATTAAAAACAGTTGTTGTTGTTAGCATGTTGTTAGCTGCCCATGGGCAAGCCTAAGATGCCTTGGGTTGAGTCTGTTGACCAATCAGAGGCTGTGTTCCTGACTTGTGTGTATTAATAGACTGCACAGTCTCAACATGAATAAAATTTGAGGTGGTGACGGTAATGAGTTCAACCCCATAGTAGCCATCATGTGACCGCAGCACTGCAGTAATGTGGTTACCATCACAGCCCTACTATAACTATATCAATAAAATCATTCTAACTGAAGGTGGCACAATTTTATAGTTGTGGTGTGGTGTCCTATCGGACTAATATATATGTAAAAAAATTCAGCAACAAGAATCGCAATACTTTGTGAATTGATTTTTTTTCCCACCCGCTTACTATAAAAGCTAGCGCGCATTAGCATTTAGCATTAGCAGACACTGCAAGTGATGAGAAAACTGGTTCTTTTAAGTAACCTGGTTCATTTTGTTCACCCGATACAAGCGAACCGACCCTCCCCATTAGTTACGAACATGCCTTTAGCCGCTTTTTTAGTCCAAATCAGCCCAGCAGTTACTTCTCACTTCAGCTCCTACAACCTGACACTGAAGAAAAAAATACCATCCTGCTGTAGATCGAAAAGGACGAGTTGAGTAGGACTCCTCAGGCTCTGAACTTGATTTTAGCTTTGGTGGCTCAAACACGCATGTCTGTACAACTTCAATAAAGTGCTTGTTTTTAAGGTTTTAAAAGTGCTTGGAATTTGGATAACATGCTTGGAACTACTTAAAACTGTATATGCATTACTTTCAGACATGACTGAATAGTTTGCTTTTTAGGTAAAGAGATTAAATAAGACAGAGACAGAGAGCCTAATTGCTTTTAACTTCTGCACAAAATGAAGATGACTCCACTCGAGCCTCACTTGCCTCACATGCATGTGTGCCTACGCTTAGTGTGATCTGTTGGTCTCTTTTGATCTGTGCCCTCTGATGGAACAGTGAGTGGGATTCTGACAGACGACAACATGCTGCGAGGTGGCTGTTTCACTGACTGTTGGCTTGATTTTAAGATTTTATTGAAATTAAAGTAAATAACAAAACATAATTTTGGTTCCTTATAGCACAACAACCTCTGGTTTGAAGGAGCGATATGTAAAAACTGCACGTCCAAAAATGAGAGCTGCAGCCCAAATAGTGAGTTGGAACCACTGACTGTATATTAAATAGGTTGAAATGGTTGATGGGAGTTATTTCCCCCTGCACCTTCCTCCCCAGACTTAAGGGACTGTACACTTAAGTTGATCAGCTATAAGTTGATCAGCTCTTTCATAACTGTCAGTTTGTCTGTCAATGTAAAGCTAAGCATGTTATCTTGAAAACAGAAGCCTACTGCTCTGAAAATACTCTGGAGTTGGAGCTCAGTCATTGGCTCACTGCCTTGCCAGAGTCTTATAAACGTCTATTACTTATAAAAGATTATTAATGATTTGTTACGACTCATAAACAGACACTTACTCATTCAGCGAACATTCGGAATTAATTTGAACTGTAATTAAGTTGAAACTGGCAAACAAAAACATAAATTATGGGTCAGAATACAGATTTCGAAGGATGACACTACATGGCTGTAGCAGAAGCAAATTTTTCAACTTGGTATGTTTCCTTAATCTCTGATGACATATTGTGGTCATTTTATGATTCATTACAGCAAATATATTACAGATTCCTCTTTTAATGTGATAAAGAAGTGAAATAATCATTTTGAGCATATGTATAATTTACCACAGTTGTAAGGTGCTGGAAAATCTTGAAAATGCACGTTGAAAATCCCAGAAAAGTATTTAATTTGACTTTGTAAAACATGTGAGAACCCTTGTAGTGACATATTGCACTTAAGACAGTGGAGTGGATGCACCCCCAGCATATTTAGAGCAGAGAAAACTGCTTATTTTTTCACCATTTTGAACCCTAATTTTATATACTTTTAATCATTCAAATTTGTCTGTGTGGTTAATAACACATTTTTCTGTGGTGTGACAAACTCAGAACACATATTTATAATTACTTTACATGGACTTTAAAATAGAGGGAACGAAAGAATGAAAAGATAAAAAGAGGTGAAAGCTTTAGTTCAAACTGCTGGGTCACGTTTTATTGCATGGCGCTGTCCGTGGTGCTGAAACCTCTGCTGACACCAGGACTCGAATCCATTCAAAGACAGTTGCCCATTCTGCTCAGGACCCACTGGCCTTATTCGCGGCCACGATTAACTGCCTCCTGTGTTCCCGTCCCTATCATCAGTTTCACAGTTCCTGTTAAATCTGTCAGCACCGGGGACTACAATTATTCACTCATGAATGAATGGAAAGCGATGTCCCCGTGTACCTTTGCAGCAATGCCGCACGAACCTTATCATTTTTTTCTCTGTGTCTAATTTATTTACATGTGCTGGCTGTATTGTGGTCATATGTGGAGGTGAAGCACCATCCATCTTTCTGTTTCTTAATGACCTGGTGTCAAATAGGCAGCATGAATCGCCCGGAGAGCAGCTGCTGTGCATTGTAATAAGGCCGGGCAATCATCCTTCAGAGGCTGTCACTGCATTCCTCATCCTTCTTTTGACAGAGTCTGCGTTGTCGTTGTTGCTGTTGTGGATAAGCCATTTGTACATTTGCTCAGTGTGCATAAAACGCCTGTATGAACATGAACAAACAAGCATGGAGGATATGCAGAGCACATCGTGTATAGGCCTGCAGTGGCTTTAACAGTGTTTGCCAGCTTAGCGGAAGAAAAACAAATACGGCTACATCATGTATTAGTTTACATTTCTAAATTTTGTAATTGCTATAATTCATTTGGGTAATGGCTGCCAGTCTGCTGCGGGTGAAATTACTTTATTTACTCTGTGGAATGACTGTGGCTGCCAGCTCGAGAGGAATCTGATTGGTCTACTGCCAGCAGCAAAGGAGTACAACAGTGAGTCAGACTGTAAATCAGAGCTCAAGATCAATGTGTTCTCTAATCGCCTTTTATTTCCTGTCTTAGCATGAGCCTTTAGCTCATTGGCTGCCCTGCCTTCTTTTCGTATGATGCTCAAGAGTCTCGGCAGCGTACCGGTGACAGCGTAATTGAGTAGCGCCATCTGTAATTGGTGCTCGGAGGACGTGAAGCTGGCTGTGACTGTGTCGTCCGCGATGATGCACGGCCTGATTATTTGTTAGTGTGAAAGTGGTGATTATTTAGCCCGGCGCCGTACGAGCTGGAATAGCACACCTGTACGTGTCAGTGTGCTTAATGGACTGTCCCGCTCGTTGCACTTTATCACCGAAGCTACAGGGGAGATTCTGATGGATAAGCTTATCAAGAGCAGTTTGGTTTTCTTCACAGCTTCTGTTTTGTTCTCAAGTTGTTTTAATTTATCTCTCAGCTCATAATGTAACTACACACAGGATAAGATTAACACAAAATGCACATCATTTGTCTCATGCTGCCTACTAAAATACGGACACTTATGGATCACCTTCAGTGGATTACCAACTAACTTCTTCACTTCATTCATCTTAGACATCTTTGCAGAACTTCATAAATGTCCACACAGTTAAATTCTGGAGTTTCTCTTTTGTAGGGTTGCATATGGAGAAAAAAAAAATCACATTGCAATTATTTTGACCATTGCGAAATGATTCAAGATTTCAGTGGGAATGACCAATTTTTGCATCACAGTTTTCATTTTCACACACACAAAAAAACAAATGATGATGTCAGTTTTCCCTGCACCTTTAGAGCACCTTGCACTTAAGTGAAAAAAATAACAATTTCACTTTTTGCTCAGCAACTTGAGGGCAGACAAAGAAACAGGGGAGAAAAGGGACAAAGAGCCACAGAGCCTTGAGTTTTGGTCTCAAATCTGCTGCATCACCAGGGTAACATGACATGGAAGCTACTGGAAAAACTGTGATTATTTTCCAATTTAAAAATTGATGTAAAATAAATTAATTACATATTAGTAGCGTGCTACATGAAATCAACTTAGTAGAATTTTTTAATCATAATTTTCACAAATATGGTTATGTCAGCATGAACGTATTGAAAGGAAAATTGGTTTTGTGTCATTCAAATGGTAATTTGTTGATGCTCCCTACAACTGACAGAAGTTTATCCAGGGTTTGTTGCATCTGTACAGTAATGATTCAGGGCTTATTACTGTAGGATCTCTTTCACACACTTTTTAATCTGACAAAGTACTCGGCGTAAGATACAAGCACAGCAGTTTGAACAGCTTATGGCCTATTAATCAGGTAAAATATCTGCACTGGCGCATATGTGTTTTCTAAATGATGTGTTAAGAACCGCCGCTCAAGAAGTGGCTACTGGTTTTAGATATCCAGCTCTATTTGCTTCTGTAACCTAACCTAACTTATCATTACAAACGCACATTCATTTGCCTCACGACGACGCTTCAATCCCCTGCGTAAGTGACACATGTAACATGCACAAGCTTGATGTAAATGCATCAAAGGACTTGCTGATAAAAGCCACAATTATTTTGGCAAATAAAAGGGCTTTATGTCTCTGTTTTTGTTGGAATTTTCAAAAAAAGGTGGCAGCCAAAATTACAAAGGCGGCCCACCTTTGAGATCGATAGGCAGGGAAAAACCTGGATGTGACATCTGTTGGGGTTTGTCCCAAACAAACCGGTTTTCTTACATCTAGAGAACAAAATTTGTAGGCTAGGGCAGCAATTTGGATATTGCACTTGGCTGTCTGCAATTTTGATAATATTTCGAGGGATTGTGTAGCCCCGCTCTTTTCATACTCTGCAATACCCAAAAACCTGAGAGTTTTTCCTTCCTCCACTCTTCTGTCTAGGCCTGTCAGTGCTGCAGAAGGTTCTGGACACGGCAGCGGAGAGGAACTGGCTGGTGACCTCGGTCAATGTGGAGACCATGACGGAGGCCTCTTTCCTGAAAGTGTTCCAGGATTTGGACAAGAGGAAGGAGGGCCAGATTATCATCGACTGTGAGACCGAGAGGCTCACTGGCATCCTGAAAAAGGTAAAGAGCTTTTCTCTGTTTTTTTTTTTTGCAGTGATAGGGGATTATGTAATTATGTTGCAATATGTAATGCAATCTCAGCTTAAAGCCTGCAACCTCATATCAAAATAAAACCGTACTGTATGTTATGCATTAGCTCCGAGAAGGAATTTTGCATAATCAGTAAATTTACCTTTTGGACTCAAATCAAGCTTTTTATAAGCTGAGCATTTAGCCTGCATGTTCAGTTTAAAGGGCTTCTTCAGAAAAATATGTTCAAAAACACACTCCAGACCAAGGTTGTGCATGTTTTAATCAGATGAACAAAGGGGAGAGGCAGGGACAAAGAGGGGAGGATGTAAAGGGAAAGTGGGGGTTGGTTTGTGGTCTGCTGGGGTGTTCAGTCTCCTGGAGCATCAAGGACAGCGGAGATAAATAACCCAGCATTGGCATTTGGGTCGGCAGTTCCTCTATGGTAGGATCATCACTTACTCACCTCCGGACCGTTGAAGGGAAAAGGATCTGTGCGTCACAACTGACTGATTGCTTAACCTAACAGAGATTGTCCGATCAACCGTAACTAAGCACGGCAGGCCAAGCTTTAGATTTCACCAGCTGTTGAAGTGGTGCACATGGGGCTGCAGTAAGAGTTATACTCAGCATTTGCATAGTCTGGATAGTGGTGTCTTTATTGCAGCCTTTTCAAAACCACAAAGTGTAAGAAAACAGTATTTGTCTGCTCTTACTATAGCTGCAATCATTAGCAATCCCAGCCAGACTCATTGTCTGAGTTACAGTAGCTAGCTTACAGTACTTACTCAGAAATAACAGTCTCATCTTATATTTTTTTTCTATTACATTTATACTGCTAGAACTAACAAGCTCTACACACCAATAAAAACTGTTTGTTTAGTTGTTTCCACGTTTTCTACACGGATCATCAGTTGGAGATGATGTCGACTTTTCGCCTGCGACGTGTAGCTTTAACTTCAGTCTTTAAACACACAATACATAAATTCTGCCGCTCTGAGTCTCTCTCACATTAAAACAATAACAAAAGATGTGGTCTAATGTCAACATGAAGTGGTGTGGGATCATTGGAGTTGTTGTATTCATTGTTAAACAACCACCATAACTGATGAAACTCTGTCTGACACGTCTCAGGCAGAAAACATGTTGAAATATTTAAGTTTTATTCACGTGACGTTAAGTTATGGATGTGGGCTTCCTTCCTCACTCTCTGATGTATCCCATGTTTTCCCGGAAGTTATAGCAACTAATGGCCAGTAGAAAACATGTCATTACCTTGAATAAATTATGGATTTCTCTGGGTTTGACCAGTGGAAATATTTGTGATAATAGGAGCACACTACTTTTTTTTTTGTGAACTTGGTAAATATGACCCCATTTTAGGGCGGCATAAGACCTCTTATAGGGTTCTTGCTTAAAGGTGCAGTAAGTGTTTAAGCATGATTGTTGCGACTCGGTTTCTGATTCTAGTTTTCTCTCAGTCTGCAACAAATAAACTGCCTACCCCAGTTTCAAAACAAGTCAGCTGGAAACACCAAAAAGTCGAAATAAAATTTGATAATGACAGTTGTTTTGTTTTGTTTTTTTCCAGCCAGAAAAATGAATGGTCACCAGCCAGAAATGAGAAACCTGCATTTATTTACCTCTGTCCCAATCCCAAAGCACCTATTATTTGAAAAATTAATTAAAAAAAACACTGAGTGGTAAAGCGGCTGGAGTTAGAGCTTTCTCACAGCAGGCATTTTGGCATGTCATAGCAGGAATATCACAGGTGACATTAAAAATGAGTGCATTCCATTTAAATGAGCCAGTGTTGTGCACGCCGGCTTGCTGGCACAGCCGACTGAAATGCTTAATGGAGCCGAGCCGTCGTTAATAAAATTTGTATCACCTGTGCTTTTCCTGCTATGATGAGTCAAAGTGCCTGCCATGAAAAAGGTCTTGTACGCTGCATATCTGCCACGGGAGAACGGAAGTCTTGACAGACATAGCAACAGTAACTAAGGTGGGCGGTCAGTTATTGACATCTACACATACACACACCTGGAAACAGTTTATCCGTACACGCAATTATCGTCGCATTGTTCTGCTTATTAATGTCACTTGTATGATTTATTAGTCTTCTGTCACAAAGTTTTTTTTCTGTTCAGTGCAATGTTGTTTAAAAGGAGAGAAAAAAGACACACAAGCACTTTAATGACACACACACACACACACACACACACAGTCCCCATCTGTATGTGTAGGCCATGGCGGCTGCTCTGTGTGAATGTTATTGATGGCCTGGTGTCTTCAGTTAAGGTTATTGCATCAGTTCTCACCAGTTTACAGGAGCTGAGAAGTTCTCCATTCAGACGGCCGCCATCAATCACCCGCATCTGCTCCCTGCCTCCGCAATGCCCTGCCTGTGCACCCACACAGTAGACAACAAACATACACACACACACCTCTTTTGCCCTTTAAACTCCCTCCTGTGTTCATCTCATTCACCTGATACAGTACACAGATTCCCGTGCGATAATGTCACTGACAGTATCCTGAGGGTGACTCCTCGTATGAGCTGAATGTTGATGCGGTCTCCTCGGAGAACATTCGTCGTGACAGAGGAGCTACCTCAAAAACGTTTCAGAGTGTGTGTTTTCCGACGGAGAGGCAAAAAAGTGACCCGCTCTCTTGGGGCTGAACTCTCAGTGACTCTTCAAATGTGCATGTATAATTAAAACGCTGCTCACATCCAAAACATTTCCATTTGACGGTCCGCTGTGGCAGTAATGTGAGTTTTTTTCCCCCGGTGTCGGGCTTATTGGTGTCAGCGCTGGTGCGCGTCTCTCCTCCTTCCCTCTAGTTTTTCCTTGCCCGGGGCTCGGCCGCGGGGCCCGCCTTGTGCTGGGGTCACCATTAATAACAAATGCCACCTTCTGTTATGACCTACAGCATCGTTAGACCCCTCCCCACGCACACACACACACACAACACACAAACAAACGAGTGCACTCCCTGAAGTATACACGAGGGAGAACACTCACAGAGAGGAAGAGGAGTGAGAAATGTGTGAGGTCATGCATAGTGCCTGAACAGACTCTTATCCACCGTACTGAGGCTATTCATTGGACGGCTTTGAATAAGTGCAGCCCACTCTGCCTTCTTTTATGTGACTGCCCAGGATGCTGTGATGACACACACACACACACAGAGCAGGCTCTGTACCACCAGCATGACAGGTTTTTCTTTTTCATCTTACACCACATGCACATTAAAGGCAGCTATACATCTGCAGCATCTGAGTTCAGCACAAATTTCCCCTCGTGGACTATAAGGTATACCGTATTGTGTTCAATTGTCAGTCGAAATTATGTCTCATGTGTCCAGGAACTCTCAGGGTCAATAGTTCAGTCTTCTATAATATGAAAATCTGAAAAATGTGATGTGAATAAAACTTTAATATTACCTCATTCATGAACATTGATTTCTTGCCTGAGTCAAGTCAAATAGATTTTTATCAGCTATGGTGCCTGCTTAAAAGTGAAGATAACAATTCCCATGATTCCACGCCATTTCACAACATCATTAAATTGTCTCTCTTGTTATTATTGTAATGTGAGAGAAACCCTTAGCAGCAGAACATATATATTGTGGGTTTAAAGCCAATGCATTTCAAGAAACGAATAACAATATGCGCTTGTTAAGCTAGCCCACATATAACCCTTAAAGAGGCTTAATTTTGATTATATTGACTTGGGCTGCATCCATGCCACCAAGCTATTTATTAGACAATATGAGTGTCAGTTATATGCGAGGTGCACACTATTTCCAGGGGAAGTGTTACAGTATGCAAGCAGTGGATAATGCGCTTTCATAAATATACCACAATGCAATGAAGTAGCAATGGCAACAACACCATAACAGACTATGACGGACACTGATCAAGGCAGTTCTGGCATAATATCAATAATGCTTCAATTTAAATGTGAGTGAAGTTTCACTATGCTTGACATTAATATATTTCTTAAATTAGATATTCATTGGTTTGGGTAACCGCAGTTACGTGTCTCCAAACAGCAACGAGGCTCTGAGCAGTGCGTCTGAAAAGATACATACTGCTGTTGAACAATCATACACATATTAGGTATGTAGTGCATACAGTAGTATGTGATTTTGGATGCAGAGTTGGATAAAGTAGTGCAGATGATTCGGGCGTTGCTTCTTTCTTACACACCTGCTGCATTTCAGTGATGTTTAAGGTGGCTGTTTTGTTCTGTGTTTAATCGCGGCACACCACTCGCTTTAATCAGGATGGTTTTGCACATATGCGACAAATTCAGTTCATTTTGCCAGGGCCTTGTGGTTTTGGGTCCGCTTCAAATTTTAATGGGTTCCCTCTTTGGACCGTTCTACACCTCTTCGCCAGTTTTCATGGAAACTGGGCCAGTAGTTTTTTCTGTAATCCTGCTGACAGACAGACAAACAAACCAACAAGCAAACCGAACCGAAAAACATAACTTCCTCGGTGGAAGTGAAAAAAGCAGTTCTGGCTCTGCACTAACACCTCTCACCGTGATGTTCAAACTGCCCTGACCCTCGGTGCTCGGCTGACCTGCGACGCCTGCGGTTAGAGAATGACAGCGGCGCAGGGCTGAATAGAGTTGGAGCGCGGGCGTGGGAGGGGGGCTTGTGGCACAGTTAAGCACTGACAGACTTCATTTTCTTCACTTCATCTGATGATATTGTCAGACCATATTGGACTTACAGGGAACTAGAGTATTGTCAGTTATTTAAATATTTGATCAAAGATCAAATCAGAGCTCTCAGGGGAACAATATTGACAGTAGAGGAAAGAGAAGGAGGAGGCAAGTTCGTTGAAAGGACTAGATGTTGCAATCCCTAGTGTTTAGGGGATTAGTTTTAAAATTAATTTCTTATAGCAAAGCTGGACTCAACAATAAGGATTCCCCACTTGCCCACAGCAAGTAAAACGCCATGTTGGGCAAGTAAAAGTTAAACTATAAAACTCCTCCGATTTTTCAGCCCTCTCAAATGTGGAGATTTCTGGATATTCTTGGTTTACTATCATATTAAACTGAATATCTTTGGGTTTTTGACTGACAAAACAAGACATTTTAAGACATCATCTTTTACGTTTTATAGACATTGCATCCCTGGACTAAACGTGACAATTAACTGTTGAACCCTGCACAGCTTGATGAGCAAAGTGTTTTATTTGCTATGTGATGTGTTAAAAAAGCAGAAAAAGTTACAATTAATTACAATCAATTACAATTAATTGAAATATAGAATCCATACTTGCAGAATCGCAATACATATTGAATCTGCCATCAAATATAGAGATAGTATTATCCCTGCTCTAGCAGATAGTATGTTGTTGTTTTCGTGGAAGTGGTTGTCTGGCCATGTTTTCACTCTGTCCCCTGTCACAGTGATGCCATTCATCACTGGGGATGGAGGAGAGGAGAAGAGAGGAGAGGAGATTATTTGGAGTTGGTAATCTGTTGATATGTTGACTTTTTACTCAGGCACTAAACCTGATCTCGAGTTAAGTTAGTAACCTTTTATTATACTGAGTGTTTGGTGTTCAGTCCCATTTCTCTGATTCCTCGTGAACCTACTTTCTGTCTGTCCTGCTGCACAAGGTCAAGTACTGTACTCTACCGGCTTTACTGCTGAGATACTGTCAAAACCTCTCATTCTCAGCTGCACACACACACACATATACACACACAAACACAAACACACACAAACAGGAGGTCGGTTTGTGTATCACAGGCATTTTATTCTCTCTCTCTTCTCTGACCTTGTCTTCCAGATTGTTGAACAAGGCAAGAATGCAAAGAGCTACCACTACATCCTGGCTAACCTGGTAAGAAATTATTATTATATCGTTGCATATTTTCACCTGTTTTAGATTTATTGGAAAATTTTCCTCATACTACATACTTTCATACCTCGTTGAATTTGCTATTAAATGTGGCTTTTAACAGGATTCCAGACTTTCAACACTTTATTGCCAATTTAATAGACTTGCATGTGTGGAATAATGTAGCCTAAAACTACCTGATTTTATGTCTTTTATGTTTCCTCATCCCATTTTCCTCTTCAGCTAGATCATATTTTCATTCACTGCACTGTCAAACGCGCAGACGTAACAGCAGCACAGTAGTAGACTAACAGTAAAGCACAAGCAGGAAAGCTGTGACAGTCAGAGACAGAAATCTCTGCAGACTCGCAGTGACAGAAAAAGGTCAGGCAGCCAATGTGTGCGAGCTTATATCCATTAGCTCACTTTGTCTGCTGCCATTTTCTTAGCGCAAATGGTATGTAGACCCCTGCAGCACTGCTCAGACGAACTAAATGCAACCAAATGAAGAGAAAATTGACATCAGCAGAAGCTGTAGTAATAACAGCATTAATATGCAGCTGCCTGCTCAGACAATTTCTCACTGCTGGACTTTTAGATTGGCTCAATCTCTCTTGTCTGGCCCGTTTGCCAGATTTAATTTTAAATGATAAGGCTCGGACGTTAATAACAGCTGATACGCAAAGTGGCCACAGTCATTTATAATGGGTCCATTAAAAGGTTTGCGCAAAAAATTACTTTTTCTGTGTCCTTGTACCTTTTCAGAAATGTTCCCCATTTGCTTACTTGTGTGTATGTCTGCAGCTGTATGTGTGTGTTTATGTGTGTGAATCCAAAAAAACAGAGCAAAGTGCAACTGAGAAAAGAAAATGGAGTTTGAGTTAATACCTAAATGTGGTTAAAATATCTGTCGGAAATACCCCCCACCCAAGTCCAGCGCTTGCAACAGCTAGTTTCTATAGTAACCTCTTCAGCTCACTGCACTGCATTAGCTCATACATGGAGCAGAAAAAAGACACAACTCTGTCTGCTCAGCTGAGAAATATGGACACCCGGCAACACACGCAGCAGGTACATTAGGGAGCTGGTGGTGAGAGGAGGGAGCTGGGGGATTTATGGCTGCACGATATGGTAAAAAAAAAAATCATATTGCAATTATTTTGGCAGACATTGCAATATGATTCATGATTACTGGGAATGATCATTTTTGCATCACAATTTTCAGTTTGAAAATTGCTGATGGCTGGGCCTTAATCCTTTGTTGAAATGATTTACTTTTTTCTTTTAAAAAACTTGAATCTTTGTTAAATATTCTGGAAAGTTTGAGAAAGTTTGAGAAATCGTTGAGTAAATTTATTAAAATGCACTTCAGTCGTGAGCACTGTTTTCCAAGCAGCCAAATTAGTCGGCTTCACAGCTCGCTGTGAACAATTTCTGAAATACAGATTTTTTTTTGTTTCTAAAACTTGTTTTTGTTTATTTAAAAAAACAAGAGTTTGAATTTACACCACACCACCCCCTCAGGGCACCTCCTCTCATCCTCCATGTCCAATAACCAAAACTCACAAGGTGTCAAGAAAAGAAATATTTTTATGGCTTGATTCCACCGGGCACAGCTGTGTTGCGTTACAGCTTTGTCACGTCCACCAGAGCTGATTGCGGCCGCTCTACATGACGCTTTTGATTCCACCAGCAGTGTTGCAGCATGTCCTAAAATCAGCTCTCAGCTCTGCTTCACTTAAAATACACGCCGAGTCTATTTTTGACTGATGCCGCATCCAGAGCACAGAGCAGATCGAGCAGGCAGGAAGTAAGACACAGAAAAAAACATAGACAATTTGGTTGATTTCCAAAATAAAACACCCTGTGCAGACTCACAATCATAAAAACAGGCAAAAAAGAAGAAATTATGGCAAGTATGTAGCTTACTTACCCATGGCAGAAGTACAAAAAAATCAGGGAAAGAGGACCAAATCAACAAAATCTGAGCAAGTCAACATAATCAGTCAGGCAAAACGCTCTGCTTGTTAGACACTGCTGATGGGAAATGCAGCCTTATGGAGGCCCGTGTTGCAGACGTGCCATGCCCACTAGAATCAACAGGTCACACCTCTTTTATTAAACAGAAAAATGCAACCACACACATCGACTTTCCACTGTTCCAACAATCACCAACCCTGGTTTGGTCAAAATGAATCCTTAAAAGAGCAATATATAGTAATTGCAAGTGCAAAAATGAGTACAGCAGTTCAAATAGAGAGTTGGAGCCATAGACTGTATATTGAAATTGTATTTAATATGCAGTCTATGGTAAAAGGGAGTTGTTTCTCCCTGCCCTCTCCTCCCAGACTTGGGGAATCTCTGCAGGCTGCAGGAGCTCTGCAGGAGCACAGTATGCATACAACACATTAAACTGACAATGACAAGCGACAGCAATCCTACACTATGAGTCGAACAGCTGTTTATAACTGTCAGTTGTCTGTCAAGATAAATTTAAGTCTGTTATCCTGAAATCCACTTACAGTTGGAGTGGGTACCTGTCTCATTTACTCTTTCTAAAAGATTATTAATAATTTCTTGCAACTCATAAAACTAGTCACTAACTCGCGAGTATTTCAACTTAACATGTTTCCTTAGCCTCAGATGACATATCATGGTCATTTTTATGATTTATTACAGTAAATATATGACAGAATTCTCTTTTAATTCACTGCATTACATGTCAAAATATTCTGGCTCTGCAGGCTGTTTTCTTCTCACTTGTCCTCCGGCTGAGTGGGTGTATACTGTGCTGCTGAATGAGAGTGCGTCTCTGCAGCAGAATAAAATAAAATAAAATAAAACCAACTGGCACTGGACTCAGCCCAACCACATATATTGCTCCTGGCCATAGTGCAATTTTGATAATATTTCGATTAATTGTGCAGCCCTTGCAGGACTGAATTCCGCCCCTCTTCTTTGTCTCCTGAATCTTGAGCCTTTGGCCTTCATTTGGTTCCTGTCACTATGACGACCCTCCCCAAAACCAGAGGGGCATAAAACAGTTTGAACTTCATGTTAGTTACCAGCCAGTCACTTCGATGTGACTGCATTTGTCTTTACTGTATTTGATGTGGAGATCAGAGAAAGTAAACAAGCGAGAGTTTGAGGTAGATGCCGCGGCCAGGAGAGAGCCGCAGCTTCAGATGACATGAAACAAACATCAGAGCAGAGAAGAAAGAAAAAGTGTGGAGAGGTGCGTGTTGTCAGACAGATGCCTGGCGAGCAGGAGGCAATCCGGCGAGGCACCTTTTCTTCTCATCAGTCAAAAGTTTGCTCTTAAATCTTCCACAAATCACAGACAAATCTGCTCTCCCCCTCGCCCGCTCTGTCTCTGCTCCCACCCATTCCCACTTGTCTGCCTCTTCTTCTCCCCGCGCTGACAGGCGGCCTGCTGAGAGGCTGAATCTGCCTCTCCTGCTCGCTGCCTTTCTCCCTCTCTGAAAAACAGCCGTCTCCACATAATAGTCAAGGGAAAAAATACAAGTAGGAGATACTATTACAGTAAATCGCTTCTTTCTCCATTCTGCTGTGCCTGAGGCATCCCTTGAATTGTTCACAGTAGCCTATAAGGTTTTGATCCTGCCATTGTTAACAGTGGCCTATGAAGACTCAGTCTATCAGAGATTAGCTTTGGACTGCTCCCGCCATGAAATGAGTTTTTTTTTTCTTTATTTTCTTTCTCGCCATTCTCGCCCCTCAGGAAAGACAGAGATGAAGCCTGCTCAATGGGATAACCTTTCTAAGTGAAAAAGAAGGATTTGTCCTTTTCATTATGCCATTAACCCTTGCACTTTCAATGGTAGTTAAAAACCAGTAACTGATTCTGCAGCATCACCCTCTAAAGTCAGGTGTCACAAACCTTTCAGCTTCACAGACGAGGATCAGTTCAACCCCAATTTTTTTATTTACCTTGTTTGATTTTAATGTTAGAGTTTAAAATTATAACTAGACTGCATAAGCATGTTACAGTATCTGTAAATTTTGAAGACAGCTAAAACCTGTTGCTAGGGGACCTGTAAAAGCAACACACATCTTAGATTAGCTAATGTTAGCAAAATGCAAGCTAACTAGCTAGCTAATCTACATCAATTATCTACCTAGCTAGCTAGCTAGCATTAGCTAACTTAAGCTGTGACTATATGTCAGTTTTACAGGAAAAGGAGAAGGTTCACCAAGGTACCAAGTTTGCTCAACTGTTGGAGTACAAAGCAGTACAAAGTGGGACTTTTGCAGGGCAAATTGCAGAGAACATCAAGTCTCTCCTGCAGCTGAATTAACATATTATTATGCCTACTCTCATCACGATGCCCAGTGGCAGATGCAGACATAAAATACAATGCCTTTCAATCACTGGGCAGAATAAGAAAACTACTGCTGATCATTTTTCTTTTTGTGCTTCACACATTCATCATAATGATCAGACCGATTGACGCTGAGCAATGATTGCAAAATAGCAACTTTGCTTTTCTTTGCGGACGTTTCAGAAAACCCCGACAAGGCAGACTTATTTGCATTGCTCAAGTTTAATTAAAGTGTCATCATATCGGCCTGTGATATCGGCAGAGATGTTTATTTCAGGCCAATATTCCATTTTTTTAACGTGCATCACAAATGTATATAATTCCTGTCCTTCAGTGGTTCACAATCGGAGGCTTGGAAAGTAAAAAACTAATTTCCATCAGACAAAATTACGTTCATTTTTTTCTGGTAAAATACTGGATACTCTGACCTTTTCAGGCCCCTGAAAATCCTTAAAGCGAAAGAAACCACGACAAAATAATCAATCTATGGAATTTTGCATGTAGGCATTCATTTGTTTGAACCACTGATCTAGTGACCCATCTGATTTGTGACCCCTGCACTGAACTGGACTGCCTGTCACAGAAATCAGGGTCTTTCTGCAGCCTCGTTGAGACCACCTCCCATGCTGCTCCTGCCCTCATCTGAGACTTGTGAATCATTGTCGTTTTTACTGATATTTTCTGCAGTGGTTTTGTCATTTGAGCAGTCGAGCAAGCCTGATTGTCACTCCAGTTAACATCAAGATGGAAATCATAATCACATAGTACAAAATGCCCTTTGTTCTGTGTCTCTCTTTCTTTTGTCTCCTTCTGGCAAATAAGGTTTGTTGTCCACTACAAGGAATTTCTTTAAATGTCTCTCTGGACTCTGCTTTGCATGCAGCCAGTGTAATCAGACGCTGTGCACACGAAATCTTAATGAAATTTTATTTTCATATGCATAGATCTCATTTCCTGACTGTATGCCTCAGTTCACCTCTCCTGTCTGTCCATTTCATGTCTCAGGGTTTCCTGGACATCGACCTGACAGACCTGAGGAAAGGTGGAGCGAACATCACCGGCTTCCAGCTCGTCAACAATTCGGAGCCCAGCGTGAGCCGCGTCGTCCAGCAGTGGATGGAATTTGACAACAAAGACTCCAAAATGCCCAAGAGTGGACTCAAAGTACGACTCCTTTCCCCTCTGATCTGTCCTCCTTCTCTTCTTTAAAAGCGGCACCAGATCCACTAAGAGTTCCTCTGTCATATTCAGAGTAACTTAGACTAAATTGTGATTTTCATGAAGTTGTGATAACTGATTTTCTGTGTGAGCTGGTGGTTATCAACCAAGAAGGTTGTTATTTCCCATGTCAGTTAGTTTGTTTGTGACTGTCAGCAGCATATTGCAGAAAGTTATGAAAGGGTTTCTATTAAATTTGCTGGACAGATAACCCTTGATCCTGTCTGAGATTGGTGATTCAGATCTGGGATTTCTGCTATTAAAGGGCGGCTTCCATTATTTTTTTTGTTTTTCCGAGGTTTTTATATCACTGTGTAGCTTTCCAGTGGTGTTTTTGTGTATGAAATCTTAATATTAATTCAAAGCGTGTATGTATTAGCATAAGAGCATAAGAGCTATTTTCCAAGCCGTTCTAAAAACGTGACCTGATGTAGGTTTCTGCATGATGACGTTGCTTCATATAAACCCCCTGAGTTGAGACAGGGGAGGGTGTCGGCACTCTAACCCCGTGGTTCTCACTTTTCCCTTTTCAAGTCGCAACCCTTCAGAATAATCAGGTTGGTGTTCCTGACCCCCACAAAAAATCCATACAGTAGAAAGTCAAGGTGATATTTGCGGAGTTCGGTGGGACCTCAGAGCTCTGTTGGGAACACACTGCATTTCTCAGTTGAGCTGCTGCTGTTGGACTTTCAGGTGACCCACCTTGAGACACAGTCTCCATTTCCTTTATAGTCTCCTGTTGGGAGATAAAAAGTATTTTTTTCATTGTACGAAGGCAAATTACATCACTACCATGACTGTAATGTAAAAAACATTCCCCCGTCTAAAACATGGCCCTCATTTCTCAACATGCCTGGTGATGGACTGAGTAGTTTGTTAAGTTTTCTCTCTTGTTACAAAATGCAAATGTGACTTTTTGTTAGTCTTTGTCTCTGTTCAGAACATGGTGTTTATGTTGGTAATTGCCATTTTGGTTCTGGTTTATAGTTTTAACCATTACTCAAGTGGTTGTGTTTTGCAGCCGGTTGTATTTTGCATATTTTTGAGCTCTTGTCCCTCATGTTGAATGTCTTTAATGAGCTGACGTAGCTGAGAGCCGGTTCTTGGCTCTCATTCCATGCTGCTCAGCACAACGTTATATTTTAGTCTCCCAAACCATCTGGCGACCCCCAGAAATGATGTAGCAACCCCTTTTGAGGTCCCAACCCCCAGGTTGAGAGCCAATGCTCTAACTTATATCACTGCATTTTGCTAATGGCAGAGTTTCCATTTGAAAAACGCGGAAAAGAACGCAGATGGAGTCGCCCTTTAAACGAGTATTGATTTTTAGCCATAACAAGTGCCCAACCAGCTGAGATAGAGAATTGATTTCAAACCCAAACATTTGTGTGTTTTTATTGGGCCAAGATATTAACTTGAAATTCAGGAATAATAGAAATGATGCCTGTGTAGAAACACAGGAACATTGCTCTTCTTGACCTTTATCAGTTTTTATTACTGTGTTTGCCTCCGTTTGAATCATCTTCTCTCTCTTCACAGTACACAGGCGCTCTGACATATGACGGGGTGAAAGTCATGTCCACGGCCTTCCAGAATTTGCGGAGACAGAGGATAGACATCTCTCGCCGGGGCAACGCCGGAGAGTGTCTCGCCAACCCACCAGCTCCCTGGGGACAGGGCATAGACATCCAGCGAGCCTTGCAGCAGGTCCGCGCGCAGCCACGCGCTAATGCGTCCACACGCATGTACATGCACACACACTTGCGTAAATTCTTGAGTGGCACATCGGCTAACAGCTCCTGAGTCGGGGCTGGCTGAGCAGATTAGGTCTCATTCTGTCGTGTAAAGTTCACATTAAGTCGTAGGAGAGCTCTCCAGTATCAAATGTGACATCGTGGCTAGTAAACAAAACCTGCAGGCAATAATGCTCAGCTGTGATCATCATGGAATATGACATCAGCAATTGAGTTTAGAAATGTAATATTTGGCCATGGAAATGGAAATGTCAGACCGGCTGTGAGACTTCTTGATCTCGCGGTGACGCAGACACTCGTTCAAGTGAAACCACATATATCGAGGAACAAGGACAATTATTTTATTATATTTTTTCAAAAGAAATACAGTCGCCAATTAAAAACACAATTAAAAGTTGTTTATGTTATTTATTTACTCTGGAACATGAATTTAAATGATGTATGGAGGTAAATTAAATGCACTATGTTTGTGAGGGTATTCATGTAATTGCATGTGAGTGTGTGTGTGTGTGTGTGTGTGTGCGCAGCCCGAGGCTCTGTCTGCACAGTGGCTGTGCAGAGGCCTGCTCAGAGTCAATCTAGCCATCTGCCTGCAGATAGACTGGAGATTGAAGCCGTGTTCGCTCAATTAACTCCATCACACAGCCAAGACAAACACGCTGCACTGTACACACACACAGGCACACCGTCTGTCATTCACTTCCACGGGGACCCCGGCACGGTGGACACAAATGAGTGCTATACAAACACATGCGAGCTACGCTTTAACATGCATCGCGTGTAAGCATGACATGCAAATGCCCACTGCCAGCGCAGACATGCAGAAAATGGACTGTATGAATAAAATGCTTCACAGCAGCCATTATTTACCCATCTGCCAGGCAGGTCGGAGCCTGTGACTTACTTATTCAATATGTGTGACTCTATTATAGGTCCGTATAGATGGATTGACCGGTCACATTCAGTTCAATGAGAAAGGCCGCAGGACCAACTACACTGTTAGCGTCATGGAACTGGCCCCCTCCGGACCCAAGAAGGTAAGACCACAGCTGAATATCTCAGTTTAAGATATTCACTCTTATTGAAGATATTTATTCTTTCTCAAGGACCCTGTTTAAAATTGTTCTTGCAAGTTTGTTATCGGATTGACCCTGTGGCTGATATTAAGCCCTTACACAGTATCTAATTAAGTACAGGAAAGGACTGAGTCTGTGTTTATCAAATTTCTAAGAATTACACTCAAGAATGCTCCAAAGAGACAACTTGGCAGTAACAAAAGTGTTTCATTGACTGCAAATTAAGACACATTTATCAGGAGATTTACTCCTACATACATTGATGTGAACGAGTGACCTTTTAGAGCGGCTCTCCAGTGATTAATGATTTATCAAATGTATGCTCTGAGCAGGAGAAGCCCATCAGAGACAAGGAATTCTCTTACATCTGCCTTCATTCTGCAAAAAGTGTAATTTTGATTTATAAAATATTGTATCTGTGTGAAATTCTGTTAACATCCTAATTAACATGTGAGATTAAACAACAATGTAATAATTTTATAATAATTTTATAATATACTGTACTGTATTCAGAATTATACATTCAGTATTTCTTCAGGTAAAATATTATTCATCCTTACCAATGATATTTTTTAACGTTGCTCCAAAACGTGTCTCAGAACGTGTGTGCTCACCTCTGTGTCTGCACTGCAGCCATGTCAAATTTGCTCTTAACTAACAAGAAAGTAGTTTTTTTCAGCTGCTGCTGATGTTAGCCACACTGCGTGTCAGGCTGCAGCTAACGTCAGCTTCGGGTAAATGATGTCGTTTAACCCGCAGACACCGTGATCATTTTCAATCTGAAAAGTTGAAGCATTTCATGAGTTGTTGTAATGTTTTGTAAGTTAATGTGCAGTGTTCATAATGTGCGTCACAAAGTGGCACACATTTCACCAGCATTTATAATACGATTTGCGATTGTAGACTGTGATTAACGGCTTCAAATGGCTCTTAATACACGGTATTTTCTCTGACAGTGTTTAAAATGATCAATCAATAAATTGTGCTCAATTTAACTGCTTTCAGAGTGTTTTTTTACTGTTAGTCGACTAGTCTAAATAAAAATTTGTGTTTAATCGACAGGGAAATTAGTCACCAGGAACATCTCGAATTAGAATCCAAATGATGTGATGTTTTTGCACACTTCCAAGTGCCCTGCTGCTCTTTAGCTCCCCTACAGGGTCAACAGTGTGCAACACTAGCTAACGTTAGCATCTAAATGGTCAACAAACTGCTGACATCAGGCCGCTCAATCATGTTCAGTCTCTTGTATGTCATGTCACTGTTTTGGGTGATGCTGGGGATGCTGAGCAACAGGAGGCTGACAGCCACTGACCTCATTTATAAGGATTTTCTTTTTTTAAATTTCACATAGTACCTTTAAATTTCACTTACAGCAGTAAACACAGGCCCTGGTTTGTGACATATTTTTGTTTTTCTTAGGTTGGCTACTGGAATGAAGACGAAAAGTACGTGACTACCGCCAGCTTCATGAGAGGCATCAACGAGACGTACGGCCTGCAGAACCGGACTTACATAGTCACCACTATCTTGGTAAGTCGGTGTAAAATGGAGAGGTTGAGGGATTTGTGGGAGGCCGGCAGAGACAGAGAAAGGCAGGCTAACATTTTTCATTTTCTTTTATGATAGAGTTCCTAAAAGTTCAGGGCCCCTGAAAGAATTCAGCAGACATCTGTGATTATATCTCCCTGCCTTCCTTCCCTTCCCAACTCGATTCTGCTAACTTCTGTCTGTCTGACTAGAGCCTGACCAGAATCAGAATCACATTATTTGGCATCTACAAGAAAAGAATTTTGTCTCGGGGACACTGGCTTGCTGACTCGCAGTGCTCCACTGTACATATTTACGATTACCCTTACACGATAGCACAAGGACATCACAACCTTACGTTTAATGTCTTGAAGTGTCCAGTGGTACATTTATCATTCTAATAGTAATTATATGGGATGTAATAGCACTGGAGAACACTCATTTGTGAGGCTGTCAATGTGTCCTTTAACTCTCTGTCCCCACATGTCCTTCATTTGGCTCGGATGTCTCCATCGGGGTGTTGAGCGCTGTGGCTCGTCTAGGTTGTTGTAAGCGTCCTGGCCCACATAGCAGAGATGGAGCTGAAAGGGCAGCAAAGATTCAATCTGTCCAGCTCACATGGCAGCTGGGTTATCATGACATTTTCTGGAAAGAAAGGAACATAGCTGGCAAAGTCTGCCTGATATACAGACAGTACAGTAAAAGGTAATAAAGATGGCAGTATATCTTTGCTGGTGCAGGATGTTCTTTGTCTGCATCTTGTTGAAAATTTAATATCAGAGAATACTCAGGTGTCTGTACATGCCTGGAGCCCAGCACTGGTTCTTTTTGTACTCTTGGTATATTTTTTCAAGTGGGAATGTCTTTTATCTCTGGGAATCGCTGCCGCCATTGTAATTTTATTGGACTTGTACAAAGGCAGAGCCAATATATGGATGAAATGTGTAAAAGAAAAACTGGCTGATTTTAGAAATTCTGCAGCAGACTTCAGGTCTAGCAGGGCGGCCTGTGTGCAGTTGATCTCCACTGTGAGGGTTAATGGGGAAAAGGATTTCAACTATGCACTTCCTTTAAAAGAAATTCACTGCTCGCCAGATAAAAGCTTTGTGGAGGTGACTGAGCTGAGAGACAATGTAGAACAATAATAAAAAAAAAGCATTGGCACAATCTAATCTGTGCAATCTTTTTAGAGAGGCAAGCTTTCAGTCAGGGACCTTGTAGCATCAGCAGGAAGCAGCTGAACACAACAATATGTGGTGACATTACCAATGTGAATCATCAGGTAACGCTGCATTCATGTCATATCACGCAGACCGTAAATACAAGCACCGGAGTGGGAAAAACTGTTAACGTCAGCGCCTTAGTTCTAATTATGTTATGGGATGGCAACTGTATTTCCCATTTGGGAGGAAAGAAGAGCTTAGGTGTAAACAAAGTGGTGCTAAAATGGAAATCCCAACATAAACCCCAACAATAAAGCTAATACAATCAGTTTCAGCTAATTATAAAGTAGCTATGTAGCACACACAGTTTGTTTAAACCTTTTTGACTTCATAAAAAAGGGCTAGAAATGTGTTACCCAATAAAACTAGCTAATTTATGATACTTTTACATTCGTCTGGTGTGCGTACGTGGCTAGCAGTGTGAGAAACCAGGTCTGAATAATGCATTAATACTCCCAAGCCAACCAGCATGCATAAGCATAAGTCCTGATGTAATTGAAACTGCAGCTACACCAAAGGGGGATTTGAACAGATGTGTAGTAGGTCAACTAATTTGAAATAAAAGGAATTATGATTTGATTAATAATATACAATATATCCACATATAGTGTGAGTTGCAGCAACTAAACACTGCATGTTGCAATTAATTTAAAACTAGATAGCAGAGAAGTTGAAACAGTTGGCTAAAAGAAATGGCTAAATGGTTTAAAGAGCTAAAACTAATAAATAAAACATTTGAATAATCAGGTAAGTGTAGTGAATAAATGGTCGCTTAAATAAATAGTTAAAGTAATGGAAAATGGTCGAAATGGTTTGATAAAAGTAACTGTTAAATGGTTGAAATAGTGAGCTAAAAGTAATAGATACTAGAAATAGTAGAGCTCGTTTACTATTACTTTGTAGCTAATTATTCCAACCACATCACTTTTAGCTAACCATTTCAACATTTTTTCTATTTCTTGTAGCTAAGTAGTCAAACTAATTAGCTAAAAGAAGCTAGAAGAAATAGAAAAATGGTTGAAATGGTTAGTTAAAATGGATAAATGATCAAAGTGAAAGTAAAAGATAAATGGTTTACACAGAGAGCAAAAACTAATTAATAAAACAGTTCAAATGTTTGGTTAAATGTAGTGAATTAATGGTTTAAATAGCTAAAAGTAATAGATAAATAGTTGAAATAGTTAGCTAAAGTCAAACACTAGTTACATTTTATGATTTTTTGTAACCATATCTTCTTTCGTTTAATATCAAAGATATTTATGTAATAATAATAATAATAACATCCAGTTTAAAATGAATCAAAATTAATTCAAACAAACACATTTGGAAAACGACAGGTGGTGTCGAGTTCTTCACAGGACTTGGAGGCAAAGGTTGGGAGCTTTGCTTTGGGTATACTATGTAAATCTCCGTGTGTAGTCTATTGGCATCTAATTAAAAAAAATGTGTGAAAATTCTCATTTAAACCCGAAGGTTGCAGTCTCCCAAGAGTGCGGACCTAAAATAACTCTCTCTGACATAATCTCCTATCAGTGTCCCCTTTTCTTGGAAGATAAATTGGTTCTCTGTCTTGGAACCTAAGCGGAGAGATAAGGTGTGAACAGTTATTGGGCTGTGGGGTAGAGCGGCAGAGTTTTTTTTACACCTTATAACTTCTGTGCTCACTGATTCGTTGCTTGAGGGAATGTGTTGTTTTGCCAACGTGAAGGTATCACTTTGTGCTTTCCCACAATCCCCGCTGTCCCAACCTGTGCATACAGAACCAGGCCTGGGTTAACAGGAGATCCAGAGGAGCGAAGCAGAACATGTTTGATGGATCACTCGAGCTCGGCGTTTTCATGGCCGCGCCTTTAAAACCGGGCCATGACTGAAATTTTAGGATTTAGTTTTACCATGCTAGGAGGTGGTTATTAATGGAGTACTCGCTGTGTGCAACCATTAAAATAAGTGCAGTTATTTTAATAGGCTTTCAGCAAAAAATGGTAGCATGCAAGAACGAGTTATGTAATTTTCCAAATTCCCCTCGGGTCTGTGAAATTAGTCTCAAAGGAATGAAATAGGTTGATTTTTACAATTTTAGCAAACTAATCAAACATGTTAATTTCAGTGAATTTTGTTTTATTTTGTATACTTTTGTGTGTGTTTACATTTGTGCACATAATGTGTGTTTGAAATGTGCTTTTGCCAGCGCGAGTGTGTCTGTATTATATTTAACATGGCTGAGTGACAGCTGATCTCGGTGGGACTGTTCGAGGTCAATGAGACCGAGTCCTTGAGGACCTTCTGTATGCCACGGCATGTCTCTGCGCGCACGCCCGTGTGCCTGCGTTCGAGCGTGAGCGTGTCTGTGCGTGTGTGAGGGCACATGTGCATACCCACACGTGTATGTATCTGTCTTTTGTGTGGTTGAAGCGCTGCACGCCAGACCTTTCTCACCACTGTCTCCCCGGGGTGCCGTTTCTCCACCAGTGGGCCTCGGGTTTCCATGTGTAACAATGATTACCTTCACCTCGACCATAAACAGCAGGAGAACCCAGATATCTGTAACACACAGAGGAACCCCCCCCTCCCCTCAACTTCTGGACCCTGATGAAATATGATGGCAGGATTTGCTCAGCTCAGCACGGCCTTAGCTAAAAGCAGGCACACATAACAACTTGTGGGAATTGAGGCCCTGCTGCTGGTGGACAGTTCAGTCTGAGCTGGCTCGAATTCTCTTTGAAATACATTTCTCTCAAACTAAAGCGGGGCCTCAGGTGTCATGTCAGCTGTAATTTCTCAGGACACCCAATCAGTGCGAGACGTACAAATGCCGGTATGATATAACAAGAACAACAGCCCGGCTCGGGGGCAGAGGTCAGCCGTGTCTGCTTCCACCGTCTATATAGCTCCAACAAACACTCAGACACCCACGGATGCTTTCTCATCTCACATCCAATGTCTTATCAGCTTTAATAATGTTATAAACTCCTTTCAATGTGGCAATGCTGCTGTAATGATCATACTTAGGCACCTTTTGTGTTTGAATTACACACCACACCTTGAAGGAACAAAGCTGAAATAATACCTTGTAATTTCATGTAATTATCTTTTCTTTTGAACCTTTCCAGCAGCAATTGTATTTTGGTCTCAGTATTTTTTTTTCTAAAGCCTCAGCTATGAGCAAGAGGTAGATAAAGATATATGATGAATTGCACAGAAGTATAAAATGCATCCATAATATCTTCCCAAGTTTTTAAATAGTAATATAAAACTTAACTACATGCTAAAGCTTTACTGTCATCCATAATGCTGTCTTTGACTTAATTAGCTTAACAAACTGTCCTGCTGTAAAAGTTATCTGCTTAATTGCAACAGCTTGTGTCAAGAAATGATGCATATCAGTGTGCATTTTGCTTTCATAGCAGTAAAATACAGAATTACTTCAGAAACTGTTGAGAGATTTCATGTCTGTTTTTGATACCTGATGAAATCAAATTGACGATTGCGGAGAAAAATCTGTTTTGACTCACGGTTGTCCCACACCCGACAGGAGTCTCCATATGTGATGCTGAAGAAGAACCACGAGCAGCTTGTGGGGAACGATAAGTACGAGGGCTACATTGTCGAGCTGGCTGCAGAGATAGCCAAACATGTGGGCTACCACTACAAACTGAAGATCGTTTCTGATGGCAAATACGGAGCCAGGGATCCTGAAACCAAGATGTGGAACGGCATGGTGGGAGAGCTGGTGTATGGGGTGAGCTGAAAGAGCTTTGTGTTGGATTATTCTCCTTTTAAGGATGGTTATATATAAATAGATAAACACTACTAAAAGTCTAAGTGAATGCTGTTTAGTGTCAGCCTTTGCATGCTGATGAGCACGTATGCTAAATCCAATCAATCAAAGAAAGTTAAGACTAACTCTATTTTAGTAGTCAGCTTTGATCTTTTGCAGTATTTAAAGACACTGTTCAGAGTTTGAAATCTTCCAACTTTCCCCCCCAGCCCCGGGGGGTTAAAGGATTTAAGCCGGAGATACTGAGAATGATAGACTGCAACTATTTTCAACCTGATTCTTTTTTTGTTGCAGTCAAAAAGTTACTGTATGCCAGTGGTTCCCAAACTTTTTCTGGCAGGCTGAAAAAATTTACACCATCTCCTTTACAACAGGGCTACCAGCTTTAAGGCATGTCTTTCATCTGAGGATGTGCTTTTTTTGAGTCGAGCAGCTGTAAACCAGTGGATAAACAGATTTCATTGCCTATAAATTCTTCACAATAAAAGTCCCTTGTTATTTTGGTATTTAAAAGCTTTTATTGTGAAGCAGAAACAAAACTTAGCACGACTCCGATACGAGTGAAAGTGAACATGAAACAGTAAAATAAAGCAGTTAACTGAAAGTGCAAACTGAAATTCAAACAGCAGAGATCCTGCTTCTAACTGAAGAACCTACAAAAGTACAAAGAGCTGAACACACAGCGACTCTTAGAAACATCTTTGGCAAGACGGCACCACAGCCCGCTCGGAGGCGGACTTGGCCCGACACCAGATCTCGACACAACCCGACACAACTTGTTGTAACTATTAATGGAAACACAAATCAGATCGCCACAGTTTGACTCTGTGTGGACAAAAATGACAATGTAAAATACGTGTTTGTATCTATAGCCAAGCTAACAGCTCTATGAGGCTCTACTTAGCACAGGAATGAGCTAAATGCTAACATCAGCATGCTAACATTGTCACACTGACAGTGCTAACATGCTGATGTTTACCATGTTTAACATCTTACTTTTGGTTGTTAGCATGCTAACATTCACTAATTAGCATGCTAACATTTGCTAACTAAACACAAACTATGGCTGAATCTGCCTGACTGACACACATGGTTATTCTTAGAGTCATGTGACCACTGAGGCTAAAAAAATTCTACACATAGTGGCTTTAAATTCTTTGCTATAGGTGTTTTGCACAATTCTGTGCTTTCCTCCATACCAAACACTTAGTGGATCACGAAAGACTAACTAGTACCTTCTGTTTACATGCCTGCCTGCCTTTGTGTCCCTTCCTCAGAAAGCAGATGTGGCTGTGGCTCCTCTGACCATCACCCTGGTCCGTGAAGAAGTGATCGACTTCTCCAAGCCCTTCATGTCCCTGGGTATCTCCATTATGATCAAGAAACCCACCAAATCCAAACCCGGCGTGTTTTCATTCCTGGACCCACTGGCTTACGAGATCTGGATGTGCATTGTGTTCGCCTACATCGGCGTCAGCGTCGTCCTGTTCCTCGTCAGTCGATTCAGCCCGTACGAGTGGCACGCCGAGGACTACGAGGAGGGAGGCGAGCCGCAGACCCCCACCCAAGCGGCGGCCTCCAACGGGGTGCAGCAGGGCCAGACACCGGCGCAGCAGAACACCAACCAGCAGAGTCCTGAGCAGACCAATGAGTTTGGCATCTTCAACTCGCTTTGGTTCTCGCTGGGCGCCTTCATGCAACAGGGCTGTGATATTTCACCACGGTAAGAGGCCACAAATTTTTTAAGCATTGCATACACAGCGCTTTGAGTCTCTGCTTTTGTTTGTTGGTACACAAAGAGACACTAAGCGCCACCTACATACAATATATTTCTGTCTGCCACACCAACGCTTCAACATGCTGCGTTGCTTTCTTACTCAACTCAGTTGGGCTTTGTTTATTGAGATTTTGTTCTTTGTCAGTCACTTGCCATACAGAGCAGCGATAAAAGTTTGATGAAGAGCAGCAGAGGGGGTTTATAATGTGGTCATGTTGCACAGTGTTGCGTTTTTCAATCTCCTGTCTCCTGATACTTTCTGTGGTGGTATAAACCTGCAGCGAACTCTTACGACGATAAAAACTTGCTGGTATCTTACTCCAGTGATTGCAAAATTTCAAATCCAAATCTATCAGCCTATTGATCAATCAGTCTGTGTGTAAAGGTAAATATCAGACCCTTGGCAGGCTGTTATGAGGAATCCTGGTGTGAGCATTGAGTGGTATGTGTTGGCTCCCCTCGAGTGCTCTCATGAGCTGTGGCACGAAACCATTCTCAAAAGGTCACCAATTAAAAATCTCATTAAGTGTCTGAAATTAGAGACACTGAGGTCGACTTTCTGAGCTTTCCAGGGGGACTAGCAGGAGGAGATGAGAAGATAATGTCAGTATTAGTACTGTACGTTCTGAACCAGCAGAGACAGGTTAGGTCATGGACAGACACAGAGCTCCTTGTCTCTTTAAACATTAAGTTACACATACATAATGTATAGGCACAGTGTGGCAGTGTGCATTATACATCTATACTGTGGTAACCATACTGTGAGGATGGAGAGGCTGCCGCTGTTGCCTCAAAGGAAATAATTGTTTGCAGGTTTGGATGAGAGACTGAAAAGTTGCTAATGTCTCCATCTTCTCATAAATATAGACGTGCTCTCAACCGTACAATAAACAACTTGCAAAAAATTGTTTTTTGGGGAGAATATTCTCTTTCCTGCTGAGAGTTAGATTGCACTCCCATGTCTGTACGGTAAATATGAAGCTGGAGCCAGGAGATGGTTAGTTTAGTGTAGCATAAAGAGTGGAGACAGCTAGCCTGGCTCCATCCAAAGGTAAGTTCACTGATGAAGATTTTTTTAATGTATTTTCCAGATTTTGTATGGATTAAATGAACCAGCTTGATGTCATCTAGGCTAACCATGTCCTGACTGCAACCCATATTTGGCAGGAAGATAGGAGAGTGGTTTTGATCTTCTCGCCTAAGGGCCTCATCACCAGAGGTGTAGTGCTATTTGTGTGAGTACAGGAGTGCACCTATGACATGCACATGCATCCATACGCATGCTTAAATTGTGGCCCGAGAGAGTATGTGGCAGGTTTACATGCATCAGTCAATTATAACTACACAATCAAATATTAGACTGACTTTATGAATAGTTGTATCACGTTGAGAGTATTATGGAGCAAACAGTACGCATGTGCTCCTGCTTTCCCTCTCTGTCTCTGTCTGCCATGATGGCGAGTCTGCATCACACTTTTCTCCATCAAAACAACTGGAAAAGGATGCATCGCACTGCAAAAACTGCGCTCTGTCTGATCGAGACCATGTTTTGGTGATGACTCAGTCCAAAAAGTTGGGGAGCATCATTGCATTCTGGCATTATTGAGAGTCTAAACCAAAAGTCACATTTTTGTTGCACTGTATACATTTTACCTGGTTAGTTTTGGTTTCACATTGCAGTTATGCGAGCACAATGAAGAGCTATACATGACATACCTACGGCCTGTCATCATAACCTACATAAGCAGCGTCTCCCTTGCAGTCGATCGGTTTGTAGATGTGTCTGATGTCGGCGTGTTGCTCAGTTCAAGTCCTGTCACCTTCATCCTCTTGAAAAATGACTGAAAAGAGTTGTAATTTTTGTGAGTTTTCTTCAGATGACTCTTTACAAAGCCGCTGGACCAAATGTTAGTTCAACATTTGGTCTCCTCCTCTCCTCCCCATGTGTGACTGCAGCTCATTTTGCTTTGTTACATTGTTTTTCCGAACTTGATGATAGCCTGCCAGAACTTCCTGTAATTGGTCTGAAAGTCTCAACCATCCAAAAAAAAAAAAAAAAAATGTTTTCACTTTGGTAAGAATGTGAACCATTTGACCACTTCTTTCAAATGAACGAAGCTTCAGCACCGTGGTCCAAGGGAGGTTGCACACCTGTAATTTTGGTTCAGATCACAACTTTTGAAAAAAAAAATGGTTCACTGAAAACACAAAAAAACTGAGTACATTTTCTTCTCACTTATCTGTAGTGGGATCTGTGGCCATGCAGATGCTGTTTTGGTTTTTAATTACCCATTTGAAGATATCTATCGCTAAGATTTCTGCCGCCACCCAAACACAAAGGAGGTGAATGAAATTTTGTTTGTGGTGTTCACAGGAATGAAAATTAGATTTATACAAATTCAGTAGCCACAAAATGTCTGATTATGCAAATCAGACCCATTCTTAACTGTTTCACAAGGTTCAGAATTATTATTAAAACTGAGTAAACAAAACCAAAACTGTCTGCGTGGTTAGACTAGAGGTGAGATAGAGGACATGTTTTCTTGCAGTTTACATGCTCAAACATCATCTGCAGTAAGCTGATCAGTGACCAGCAACAGGAGACATGTTGTGTTGCACGGCTCCCATGTCTGAGTGTGATTATTTGTTTAGAGCAGTGTTAGTGAGAAATAGCAGCAAAGCTCAGTCAGCCTTCCCTGATTGAGTTGCTGAAGGTTAAAGAAATTACAGCAGTGGGCAACACTCACATTTTTTATCTTGGCTTCCATCTTGTGACATTTACAAAATGTATTTTCACTTTGTTGTTACCTTACACAAATATCAGAAGGGAGAAAATCTCTGCACCTACAAGCCTGCACGCTGCACGTAGGTGCTCAGCAGTACATGATGTAGGTACTGGATCCCTACTCCCACGGGCCTTCACCTGACATTTACCGTTTTCTGCCTGGAGACTGTGTGCTTCATGCAGGATGAATCTTATTGTCCCGAGTGTTCTTCTCGTACAGCCAGAAAATGCACCTGCAATAACTATTGATTTCCTTGTACGCCTTACACAGGCAGAGAATGTCATCATGCATCCGCATATTGTTCATGCCCTGTGGTTTATCTTTGTATGCGCACACACACACACACGTGTTATTTTTTTGTGTGTATGTGCGTGGGTTTGTGTGCATGTCTCTGTATGTGGGCTTGACCACACATGGGTTCATGCATATTTGCACAATATTTGCATTTGTTTTTCTTGGGGGGGAGAAAGTCTCTGCTGATGCAAGACCTTTCACTGACAATTTAAGAGGACAAAACAGATTGTTCCTGCACTCGTGGCGGTTCTGTTTGTGCCACCGCAGACTGCAAAGTAGCCCGTTGAAAGACATATTGTGTTTCATCATCGGTTGTAAAAACCGTCACTTTTGGCCGACTTTTGGCCTGAAGTTCTATTTACCTACACTCTTAGAAATAAGGGTTCCAAAAGGGCTCTTCCTAATGGGCTGAGGTTCTACCCAGAACCATCTGTTTCTGAAGACCCCTTTTCTGGGGAAAAGGTTAATCAAGGGTTCTTTGTAAGACTAAGGGTTCAATTAAGAACCCTTTTCATCCAAAGAAAAACCAAAAAAAAGTTCTTCAAGGATTGTTGAAATCTGTGAAGATCTCTTTTGCAAAAAAATTGTCAAGGGTTCCTTGTACCATAAAAAAATTGGTTCACGGTAGAACCCCCTGGGTGGGTTCTGGATAAAACCCCAGGAATATAAAAAAGTTCTTTGTAGAACCCGGTCTGTGGTAGAACCCCCTGGGTGGGTTCTATATAAAACCCTTGGAATGTAAAAAGTTTCTTGTATAACTCCCTTGGTGGGCTCTAGATAAACCCCTTGGAATATTAATGGGTCCTTGATAGAACCCCCTGAGTGGGTTCTAGAAAAAAAAAACAGGAATATAAAAAAGTTCTTTGTAGAATCGCCTTGGTTTGTTCAAGATAAAACCTTTTGAATATAAAAAAGTTCTTGGTAGAACCCCTCATTGGGTTATAGATAAAACTCTTGAAAAACAGAAATCCTCTTGGTAGAACCCTCTAAGTGGGTTCTTGGTGGCACCCTTAGAAGGTAGAAAGGTTCTGGATAGAACCCTGGAGAGGGTTGTGGGTTGAACCATTACACCATAGAAGGCCTCTCAGTAGAACTTCTCATCAGGGGTTCTGGGTGAAACCTTTCCCAGATGGTTCTAGGTATAACCCTTTATGTTGGGTAGAACCCTCTGAGAGTGCTCCAAGTCAAAAAGGTTTAGAAAAGGTTCTAACAGTAACCAAAAAGGGTTCTCCTATGGGGACAAGTGGAGGAACCCTTTTAGCACCTTTATTTCTAAATATAGATTAAATGTGACATAGTAGTAATAAAATTGCAGTTGAGTTTTATTTGCCTGGTAACAGGAACAGTTTTCACTTGAGGTATTTTGGGATACGTAACCCACATTGACGTGCACACACACACACGTGTTGGTGCTTTTACATGTTCTCATTTAAATAGGTTTCAGGTGGAACAGAAGATTTCCTTGGGGTCATCTGTGAGGGTGACAGCTTTAAGGACTCATATTCTCCGAGGATTTGAGTCGAATATCTTCCTTTTCTTACAGCGTCCTTCCAAGGTGACTCTTTTTTGTATCTCATTGCGTCTGACGGTGAAACCACCACGAGTCAGTCAGCGTGTGCAGCGGTCCACGGCGCAGCGATCGGCACGGTTGATTCTGCTCAGTGTCTTGAAAACCAACACAGTGAATGTTTCACCCCACTGAATGCTGCCCTGAAGGAAACGTCTTCCTCCTTGAAAATTTGGGTGACCTAGTTGCTCTAGTTAGCACAGTGTGTATTAACACAGCGGGGGGGTTGCATGTTGATGTATCTCCTTAAGCGCTTCGAGTTCTTCTAGATTAAAAGGATGTATAAAGATGTTGCTTGTGTTTATCAGATGAAAGTGACAAAAGTGACTCGTAACCTCACATATTCTATTGTTGGTGTTTCACAGGAACTCAGTGCACCATCGCATTTGGGTTATTGGGATTTGAGCGAATTCGTTTTTATCCAGAAAAGCTTTTCTGAGAACATTTTCTGTTCTCGTATGCATGGAAGCGTGGGCTCATTTCTTCAGATATTTTTTTTTTTGTCCCAAGATCATTTACAACCTGTATTTGTGCACTTTCTCTGAATCCATTTCCAAGTTGTAATTAGACTTTTTGTTTCATTAGTTTCATGTAATCATATCAGTTAAATATCAGGACAATTTTCAAATTAGACATCATCAAATTAAGATAAGGTGCTTTTGATGTGTGTTTGGAAAACCAGACTCTATGTAAAACTGCTTGTTTTTTGTCAAGGTGGGGTTGTGAAATAAGGGAGAAATGGAATATAATATTCATATGTGCACTTTCATTAGTGTATAATCACCTGGAAATAATAATTGTTGTGTTTTTGTTATCTTATGAGTCATTTATACAACTGCACCAACAGAGGGCAGGGGTCCTCTTCCATGAAGGCCACCATGTTGCACCATCATGTTTCTACAGTAGCCCAGAATGGACAAACCAAACACTCTATAGTTCAAGTAAAAGTATATACCACTCTTTAAGAATGCATCGTTAAAAGTCCTGCATCAATTCTGCATCAAAAGTACTTATTATGCAGAATGATTTATTATATGATATCAATATTGCTGCATTATTTGAACATTATATTATTTGAACATTAATTGAATGTTATTAGAATGAATTAACATGTAAACAGTACTTGTCAGTGCTTGTTGAGTGAACTGATATGTTTTGTATGTAAAATCATATTTGAAAAGATTAATAGCCTTCGAAAAAGTGTGGATGAATAAAGTGTAAGAAGCATAAAGTAAATTCTCAATACCCAAATTCTCACATAAATTCAGAATTTGGTTAAATGGTACTTTCCTTAGGACTAATTTTACCTCAAATTTAGCTACTTGACCTGCTCTTGTTTTTCTGTCAAAGCACATTTTTTAGATTCTGTGCTATATAAATAAAGTTATTATTAATATTTTGGGAGACCAAGTGTCTCACGTTATGTGGGATATATATATATATCTCCCTTGTCCAGCATCCTACAAATTGAGACCATGTCCCACATGTTGATTGGATCTGGTTTTCAAAAGTCAGACCACCGCAGGACGGACGCATTTCTAAAATCTGGCTGTTATGCAATAGCTGTGAAGAAAGCAGGGAAGGCTGTCATCACAGGGCTGTTTGACGTCAATCAAACACAGGTCAAGTGCAGGTTAACCTGTCACCGTCTTTGCTACCCCACACCCAGCGAGGGAGAATTGCAAGTCATCTCAAAGTCACAGGCTATGCAGATTTAGGCACAATATGATGGAAACTACCACAAAGAAAATAAATTACAGCTACACGAAGACTGGGAAGCTACTTATTTATTGTCTATTTTGTGCCATTGAATCAACCAGAGGGCAAAGCAAGGATGAGCTGTATTATAAAATTTTAGACTTCTTTTCAGCATTGGCAACGTGTCCTACACTGTCCCACACAAACACAAACAACAGGTGAATTTAGTTATAATGTCCATGTGCTGAATTTACAGCAGCAACAACTTTGTAGAATTAAGAAAAAAGTAGGGAGTGCTGCACTGGGTCAGAAAAATATCATCTGTAATGGAAATCCAAGGCATTGGTTGGGTGTCTAGAACGATAGTCTGCCAGAATCCAGTCTAAAGAATCACAAATGATAAGACTATGAGTAGTAGTAGCACCCTACTTTGCAAAATTAGTTTGAGATTGTTGTTGTTCTAGTTAAACGGAAGCTAACTTGCTAAATTTGGTAGCAACTGTTGAGCTTCCTAATGGGCTAATGAACTAAAAGATGAGTTTTCCTGTGAAAGCACCAATGCCATAAAAAAACCTTCCATTTTGAAATGAATGTGACATGGAATAAAAGTGACATTGGGGAAAATATCATGAAAAAAGAGACTTTTGAAAAGGGGCATTATGAAATAAAAATGTCTATAATGGATTAAAATTGAACTCCAATAAAATGTATTATTTTTATTAGAAAAATAAGTATGATAACATTTATGGTAATGAGTTTTTATAATTAATGAAATTATTTCACAGTTAGTTCTTTTATGTATTTTTAATCACTGAAAAATATAAAGATGGACAACATGAGAGCTCCCCAAAAGTGAAGACAAAACATCTGGATCACCCCCTGGTGGCTGGCTGCAGTATAAGTCATAAATCATTCCCCCTCCATTTTTAGTAGATGTGAACATGGAAATGGGCCAAACTAAAACATCGACATACACATCAAATCAATTTTTCTTCTCGTTTTTTTTTTACACTCTGAGTATGTTCCAGTGTTCATTCTTCTGATAAGTTTTAATTTGTTATTTGATGCCATGAAAAGCGGATTTCAGATCATGACTGACAGCTGAGCTCTGCTTATGAGTCAGCCGGCTTGTATGGGCGGGAACTGGAAAGTGCTTTTCCAACCCTGACCACTGATGCACAGACTCTGGTTCCAAACGACGTCACCAGCGCAAAATGGCAGCGCTCGTATCAGGGATGTCTTGGCTCCCTTTTTGGACAGTGGGAGGAAGTGGAGATGCATCTTTATTTATATCAGTATTTTACACACATCAGTCATGTTATTATTTATTTCATACTTATTTTTTATTTAATATTGAGCACGTTGTGGCTCCGTATTTTCAACCGCTGCCAGTTTATTATTGTCCTTATTAAACAACGTAATCATGTAAGTTACATCCTGGTGGTAGATTTGGTGACATTTCTGAGCAGGTGCTTGTGCATCACTCATCACCGTGTCTTTATAACTAAAAGGTGAGAACAGAATGTTCTAGAGGTGAATTCAGCTTCGAGGTTGGCAGCTCAAAGCACTTCACTTCTTTACGCTTCTCCATTTAATCAGAGACAAAAGGCCAAGGAACGACGCTGACGATCCACTCTGTCCTGGATTAATCAGTGGGCGTGTTTAATTTCCTCCGTCTGCCTCTATGTGTACAGGCTGCTTCTATTAAAAGCGAGCACTTATTGCCGTGTTCTCTGTTTGCTACCTAACAGTATCTCCTCATCAGGGTTTACAGGCAGCTCTCTGCGTGTTTGAGTGCATGTGATCATTAAGTGTGTGTATACATGCTTGTAGGCATGCATTCATACACTGATGTGATGAATTAATGTGTACTGTACTTAAGTGTGAGTGGTGTGTGTGTGTGTGTAATTCACCACCCTGCTCCCCCTGCTATTTATTCTCTGTGAGACCTTGTTTACTGTGCTCTTTCTAAATGTCAGCACTGTCAGTCAGGCCCTCCCATAAGCCCCAGTCCGTGCAGTTGGGCCCTCCCTGTGTTTATCTCTGCAGACAGGTGGACTCTGAGAGTGATCCCCACATACACACACACACACACACACACAGACACACACACACCACTCCATCCATCCATGCGTCCACCCATTTACTTCCTCTCCAATCACTTCTTTTCACTCTTCCTCTCATCTGCTCCGCTCGCCGTCCTTTATAGATCTCTCTCCCTCCTCTGGTGGTTGTGTTTGATTAAGAATTTATCATGTGTGCCATATCCCCTCTCATATCATGGCTTCACGATGCTTCCTGTTTCACCTGGCACACCTCCCCGTGCCAAACAGCTGCACACACAAAAACGCACACTGTGAGAGTGGAATTTTATCCTTTTTCACAATTTGTGCTTTTGTTTGGACAGTTAGGGCTGGATACAGATCTTCAATAATGTTATCCCTCAATCCTACTGAGTATAAAAAAGTTTTGATACCCAGAGACGGGGATCATTGTTTTTTTTTGTGTTTTAATCACCAGCATGTACACAGATAACTAAGTTAAGTTTGTGCAGGTTGACTGTACTTCCCCATTTTCCAGCAACAGTCCTCCTTTTTGTTGGCCTCCCTCTGGCTGGGCCTGTCCCTAGAAATGTTCCCATTCTTCACTGTGTGTTAAAAACAGGTTGCAAAGTGAATTAATATTTTACGTGGCAAGAAAAACCAGGCAGCAGAGCGTCTCAGTCGTGTTCTGCTTGTTCTGACCAAAGGCGGAGGCTGCTCACTAGCAGCTTCATATCGCTCCTCTTCTCCTAACTTCTGTTTCTTCTTCCTTATTGAGGATTCTATACTTAACCATAGCTTCACTCACTATGATACTGTACTGAAATGGCTTATGAAGTTGCTGAGTTAGTACCCAGTTCTATTAGTTGGCTTGCACAACAGTTAAGGTCAAAATACATGAAACTGGAGTTAACTTAGTGCTGTTTGTTAGCTTGCCATTACAGCTAACCCGTTAGTTCGTCAAGAATCCGTTCACACACATCCTCTTCCTGCCGCAGCTCAGTAGGAGAACCTGGAGCGCAGGCGGAGAGCATTTCTGCTGGCTAACAAAGTGTTGCTTACAGAGCAACAGGTAAAAGCAGAGAAACACCTGAAGTTGTTGGTAAAACCCAGGCTAGTTGGTCTTTAGCACAGAGAAAATTAGAGGTCTCAGTCTGCCACTGTTTCCTAGTACTACAGTTGTTCACCCGCATTCTTCTTCTTCTTTCTTCTTCTTCTTCTTCTTCTTCATCATCACCAGACTACTGTTTGTTATTAATGATCCTTTTTATTTATATTTTTAGTCCAAAACTGTACAGATATTTCATCAGTTTCTTCATTTAGTTCAGGTTGAGTAAAGAGTGCAGATTAAAAACAGCTTCCTCCTTTGAAGTGTGTAATTGCGTTGGGATGTGTAATGTAATTTTCTTTTTGTTAAAATGGATTTTATAAAGTTGGCATTGAAAAAAAGTATTGTTTAGGAACTGGTATCAATGTTATATATATTGATGGTGGTATTGAAAATTTTTTAACGATACCCAGCTCTATGTACTGTGGTCCCTTAATGCAGCTTCTGGTATCATAATTAGAAATGCGAATCACATCCAGACTGATTTGTCTGGATTGCATGTTCCGAAGCCTTGGGCTTGGATTTCATGAGCTTGTGCAATATTTAAAGAAGAAGATGTTTTCCCCCCAATTAATTCAAATTTGTGTCTCCTTGTTTATATTGCAAAATCTAATGGGACCATTAGTGGTGGAAGCACCAGTGGCACACTTTAACTGTGAGGTAGCTGCAGGCCAAAAGGTGGCGTAAATCTGGGGTTGAATGTTTATTAAACATTACAAGTGAGGAATTTTACTTTCGTGCAGCACCAACAATTCATGGCAAAGAAGCAAAAGAGTGAATCAGAAATCAGCTCTTGGAATTAAGACGTTTTTACGTTTGATAAATACAAATTTATTGGGGCATTACAACCAAAATGCAGGACACCAAGGCCAAACCAAATGGGGCAATAACAATAAGCGATAAGTACATTCAGTGAAGACAAAAGCATAATAATATTGGCTTATAAGTAGCCTGATCAAGTGTTTCTGTAGTGGTGACAAAACTTTAAAAAAAAACACACACCCAGAAGCACCCAAGCTCCCTGCGCTCTTTGGGGAAAAAAATTACGTCAAACTCCCTTCAAGAAATACGATATTTTAAAATTTCCTTACACATCCATAAAAACACATAACTCTAGCGACACAGGATAAAAGGCGTCATATGTTGACAGTCTGCGATTCAGTGTCAATATTAAAAAAAAATCTATTTCCGTACAAACTTCACATTTTGGATTTTGTCGCCTCAGCTCCATCCCTAATATGCAGCCTTTATTCGTCAGCTGTGCTATTTTAGTGGCAGAAATGTGGGAATGATTGACGAACTGTTAAAAATAAAGATTTCTAATCAAAATATGTGCTGGTTGGTGGATCAGTTACACAGAAAATTAAACACCGACTCATAACACTGTTTATTTGCCAACTATCGTGTGTGTGTGACAGTATTTGAGGATTTTTTTTTCCAAAGTACCCGGTTTGTAAACTTTAAAACACATGCATTAATGCTTAGACTGTGCAGTATTTTGTTGCTCATGCTTATCGCATAATGTTAATTGTTATCCAGTGTTGGCAAGCGTGTTAGCTGTTAATGTTTACATTACACATACAGTACATGTGAAGGAGTAGGAGAAATCTCACACCACTGTTGATGTCCAGCGTGAAAACAGAGAGATTGTGAAATGTAAGTTTGCCGTGCCAGCCTAGCTGTGTGGGACATTTTTACTGTGGTATAATTCCCACCCTGCCGTTAGCTGAAGGTAGAAAATATGAAAGTCTAGGAGAAGCAGCAGCATATACATTCAGCAGGACCTGTACGGGTCTTGACCTTGTGAATTTGAATTTGTCTCTCAATTTCCGTATAAAGCGTGCTTGGTGGGAGCTCTTGGCAGGAAGAGAACCTGAGTAAAAGGGTGTGGGATCATGATGTTCCTCCAGTGAATGTGTTTTGAGATGTTTATGTCTGCGTCTGATGTCTGCCTGTGTGTGTGTGTGCGTCTGATGGCCGCGCTGAGTTGTCTCCTCTCCTCAGCGCCTGCGTTGCTCCCGTTACATGATTGTAGACTGAAATAAATCAGCTCTGCCACTCACGCTCTCCCCGCCACAACAGCAATTTCTCAGCTTGGCGGTCAGAATCATTCAATAATAGATGGAGCATTATGGTAACCTGGGGTGGGTCAGCATTTCTCAAACTGAGTTTTTTGTCATAAAGTGATGCTTGTTTTCCTCTTTGAAGCTCTAAAAAGGAGAGGGCAAAACACTGTAGCCTCCACGTACACACATTTAGTTTATATTCAGTCATTCTTTTTTCTGAAAGCTTAGGCGTGAACAACAATTGTCCTGTCTTATCTTAGCAACTGTAACCAGGCACATCAGGCCTGTCAAGCTTTGGATTTTTCCACATGTTTGAAGCAGTATGCACGGGACTCTAATGAGCGCTGCCTCTGAGGCCGAGCACCTCGTTAACTTAAATATGGCCGGAATTTAAATTTAGAACTTTCAAAATGAATTAATATTATCAACAGAATGAGAAGAAGTAGGAAGTGCAGCTTTCAAAAGCTCCCTTTGCTTTTTTAGTTTAATAAATAAACAAAATAAACTCACAAAATGTGAATTAAGGGAATATTTTTACACCTTTTGTCTGCAATGAACTGTACACCTTCTCACACTTCAAACTTGACAGAAACAAAACAAAACTCACCAAAACATCTGGTTTGTCTTTCAACAGTCACCACTTCTGGTTTGGGTGAAATAAATCCTTAATCCGTCGTGTTAGATAAATATCCTGGCTCCCTGCTTTCTCTCTGATGTCCGACCTCCATCTCGCTCCTCTGTGCTTCACATCTTTTCTGTCCTCGCATGCCGTCTTCATCAGAGTCCTGGTCGGAGCCAGTGTAAATCACCTCTGTTCTGTATTCCCTGTTGTCAAACTGGCCCCTAAACTGGTCTCGTGAGGCTGTGTTTGGTCTTGGTTCTCCCGTGTTAACTGGGAGGCCGCTGAGCCTGCATTTGTTACCCATACTCCAATCGGTTCTCCAAGCTGCAGGTTTGGCCAGACTTGAGTCACAGTCGGGCCACTAGCTGCACGGCTAACTGAGCTAAAGGCAGCTAGTGGCTACAGCAGAGAGTGTGGTGAGCAGCAGGTTAGCGGTTACTGTGGTGATATTCTACCCCTTATTTGTTTGGAGTGAGCTTTGACAGGTGGTCATATTTGACAGTGGTGCTCCTTTAACAGGTTTAGTTTGGGGTTACCGCTTAGTTAAAAAACATAAGTAAGGTCCTGTTTATATAACTAGCACATCCACTGTGTAGTATTTCTCCAATGTGTGCTATTAGAATTTAGGCGTTCTCTTTTTTCTTTGATTTGTGAAAGTTTGCACTCCATTAACCCCAGCCAATGTTACATAGGATTACATTTAGCTAAACATGTAATCCTAAAAGTCCTAATCCTAAAGGACTTTTCTCTTGTAACATTTCAAGTAGAAACAGGCTCATTATAATACTATGACTAACTAGCTCTGCACTGCAATACAAGAACAAAGTCGTTTCTTTATTTGCTGTTTATCTTCTGCCTTTTCAACCAACTCATCAAGCTAATGTTTAAGTTTAATTAGCAAGCCAGCCATAGCGGATCAAATCTTCCAGCAGCAGTTCTGCCACGTTGTCATTGTTGTAAACTGCGTTATGTGCTCGGAGAGAACGGAAAGCTTGACGGGTGTAGCAGCAGTTAATCAAGGGTGGTTTGGCTGAGATAAAATGTAGTAGGAACAGTTCACCTCAAAATCAAAAATGCATATCTTTTCTCTTACCTGTAGAGCTTTGGAGATATCAGCCGTAGACATGTCTGGATTCTCTCCAGCATAATGAGACTAAATGAAACTTGGCTTGCAGTGCTCAAAGCTTTCTTTCTATGATAGAGACTACTTTCTTTCCACTAGAAAGAAAACAGTTCCTCCTTGAAAGTGCTCATAACAAGGTCTGTGGATTATGATTTGTGGAAAGAGACATTTCTGTTGAGTTTTTCAGACGTATTTGTTGGTGCTTTGAGCACCGCAAGCCGAGCGCCATTTAGCCCCATATTCAAAAATTCACGAAATTCACACCGAAACAATCCAGATGGATAAATGGCACTACAGGTAAGAGGAAAAGTATTTGTTTCTGATTTTGAATTCTGTCCCTGTAATAAAACATAAAGAACCACACCAGTGGTCGTGTGCCACATACTCTACATACTATATTATTGCTCACCAGTTTCCAAAATATTTTCACATTTGTCAAAGTTAAACTGTAATATTGCCTTGGAGCAATACTGTTCTCAACAGAGGCTGTGATATTTTAGATGTCAGAGTGTCCTTGAACATACCAACACAAAGGGCTTTCAAAATGGTCCCTGCTTGCAGCTCCATTAGTGCTGGTCGATAATGGAACTTTGACAAATAAAGAAAGATAACAAAATGTTCGCTGTTGGAGAGTATCTGTGCCAACTAAGTTTTCACTTCTCTTCAACTTGATATTCATGGCGCACGCAGAGGGAACGGAAACCGCTGGCTGCACGTCTGAATAGTGTGAAATCTAAAAATGTTGCCTTGTTACAGTCGAATATACATAATATGAAGCAAATGAGCTAAAATATGCAAAGTCATGCAAGACTTAACTTGGCGCTGCCATGCTGGTACTATTTTAATCAACTTTATTTTGTGCACATTCCTCTTGCTGATGCTGTATGTGTGTTTGTGTTTATTTTCAGATCTTTACCTTGTTGCACAGCAGATGTTTCTCTTCCTTTTGCCATGATTTTACACAGCACACTGTTCTTTGGAAAATGGAAAATCCTCCCAACTAATGTGTACCTACACTGATCCAATGAAATAATGGCCACTTATCATACAGATGTTTTTGAAGATTTAGTTGACACGATGAAAACTACAAGAAAATAAAAGACATAAAAAAGTTTCTAATATATATTGCTCATTTAAAGTCTCTCAAACAATTTTTTTAAAATCAAAGTTACCTTTTCATCATCTTCTTTATCACATTTTAATCAGTTTTAATGACTAAGCTTGATTAATTTATAGCAGAAAAATGTGATATAAGCATCTCAATGAATAAAAAGTCTCTAAGATAGTTACACAGTGTGTCTGTAATGCAAACTTAATGAAATCACACATGTAATGTTGTCTGGTGTGTTGTATGATCTAATGAACAGTAAGTGGCTGTTCAGTTGCTAATCAAGCCCTTCGGGAGGAATATTTTTGATCAGGGGACTTATAGATCTTGCACATGGATTAATTACGTATCATTTTGCTTAATTGTTGTTGTTATTATCATTAACAACAAGAAATTAGATTATATTACACCACCGAGCGTTGTGACGACTGTCAGAGCAGTTGGGGAAGACTTGGTAGGAAGGAGTAATTTATTCATAAAGCGACAGTTCAGTTTAGTTCACAGCATCGCTTATGTTTTATTTATCTGGAAATTGCATGAAAGCAACTTTTGATCATACATGCATGCACGCTCACTAGCAGAAACAAGCGAGACACACACACACACCCCTAGAGGATTTCGCTGGGGTATCACACTTTGTACACAGACAAAGACACCATCCCCTCAGAGGCGCATACTCTGTCAAATCTGCATATAAAACGCAGTCACACAGAGGCGCACATATGTTTCCAGCAGCAGAGAGGGTTTTTTTTTTGCTGTAATCAAGCTGTGACAGTATGGGAATGTCTTTCCTGCAACCATGAATTATACACCAGGCCCGAGGCCACATGGGAAATCTACCTGGACTAAAGTAAACATTGCCAATAGTTTGACTGGAAAGATGTGCGGCTCAGAGGCTTATCAGTCAGCCCTGTGTGTGTTCGCCTGTAAGCTGAAAAAAGCCCTAATGAGAGCTTTCACTGTGTAATGGCAATTCTCTCCTACTATAGGGGTGTTTGCCCTTATAGAGAGAAAGACAGCGAGGGAGAGGAGGAGGAGTGAGATGACTAAAGTCTCTCTCAGCTCAGCTGTACTGTTTGTGGAGTGCAGAGTGTGCTGCCATGGCAACCGTAAAGAGACACAGATTTTTCTGTCAGAGCAGTGCGGCTCTACATCAAGTGTCTCTGGTGTGTGAAACTGCATGTGAGTGCCCATGCATGTCATCTCTTTGTGTTATGATACAGCCGCATTTAATGCGCTGTAAGTCGTTTTATTTATTTATTTTATTTTTATGTGCGTTGATGGTATTGATTTTCAGTGAGCAGCTGTGATGTATCTGTGTTTGGATTCCTGTTTTCTGGCTGGAGTGACTAAGAGCCTGTGCGTATGTGTGTGGGCGCCTAGCGAGCGCTCTCGCAGCTCGCCAGCACTGACTTATCTCAGGTTACATGAGGCTAAGACAGCATCCATGATATCATTCATCGAAACCCGTGTACAGCCAGCCACGCATACAACGATTGCAGTCATATATCAATCATATCGATTCCTCTGCACCAACAGTAGAAATGCCTTATTGGGCCGCACTTTATTTTACAGTACACTAATAAGATGTGACAAGCTGTACTTCATCTTGAATTAGACAAAAACTAGGAGTAATATTTTCTTTATTAGTCTGTAAACAAACACAGCTATACCCTAATTAGACACCATACACCTAATGGTACACTAGTAAGACATAACAAACCATACTTTGTATTGAAATAGATGAAAAATGGGAAACACATCACAACAGAACTGAACTGTAAACTTAAGTGAACTCACATACCTCTACCTCTACAATTCTGACATTTAAGTGGTAGATCTGGCTCACATATTTTTTTTTATAAATGGTTAAACAGCAGATATGTGATTTCACTTTAGTGCAGTTATGTTGTAATGTGTCTAAATTTACCCTCTCATTAAGTCTAATAATGATCTAACAGTGGGAAATAACACACTTTAGTGCAATACATATATGTAGTAATTTGTACCTAATAATATTCTAATAAATTATAATAAGGGTCTAACAGTGGGAAAACAGTACACTATAGTTTACAGCACAGTTCTCTTGTAATGTGTCCCACATTACGCTCTAATAAAGTCAAATAACTGTCCAATAAAGGCTCTAAAACTCTTTAATAAGCAACATTTTATTTATAGTTTTTGTGATTTTATACAAAGTTTGGCTTGTTACATCTTATTAGTCTACTGTTGGTTATATGGTGTCTAATCAGGGTACAGTTGTGTTTGTTTAATGTCTGTTAATGAACATATTATGTCTAGTTTTTATAATTTAATACAAAGTATAGCTTGTTATGTCTTAATACTTTAAAATAAAGTGGGACCCTAAATGATTGTGTTTTCATGCAGCACCACTCAGATGAGCCATATGTTGCAGAGCAGCCACTTAACTCAGCTGCTCCTTAATGAAACAAACATGCATTAAACAATTTCAGAGTGTTCTGAATCATAATGCCTTTTGTCAAATTTTCCATAGCGTACTTGAATGAGTGTAATAACCAGCTTTTGGTGTGGTTGCTGCAGGCTGGTAACAACATTATCATAATGTTCTCTTTTCAACTCAGTGGCATGGTAATACTGACCTTTAGAGGGAGAGGGAGAGAGGGGGATGTTTTAATAAATCATTATATTTTGCTCCTCATGTAAAGCTCGCATGTTATTTTGGCCTTGAAGATGAAAGCGCTCCGAAAATATACAACCAAACAATCGTGAGCCTATCAAAACAAAAGCACAATGCAACCAAGCAAACAAAATCAGAAGTAAACCCACCACTTTGCAGCAATATTGGCCATAACACATTCTCATCCCCCAGAGCCTCATTTAGCAATATCGAGTCAGAGAGAGACAGAACGAAGTGGTGGAAAGCTACAAGCCCACTGTAAGCGTCACATAAGTGCAATTTCAAAAAGTGTTTTCTGTGGTCAGGTGTGCACTAAAAGCATTGTGTGTTGCACATCAAACCAATTTTGCATGTCTGCTGTGAGCTTAGTTCATTTTTTTTGAAGCCACAGCGGAGGATCAAAATTCGCCTTTTGCATGTGGTTTCAGCAACCACAGTGACCTACATGGCGGGAGAATCACATAAAAAGGTAATCACGTTGATAAATACTTTATTCTGGTTAATTATCCTGACATGCCCACATTATTATGCATGTTTTCAAAAGGCGGTTTTTTCGCTGAGGAGGCTATAGGGAATCGAGAGCTTAATAAAACTTTTATAAACTCATAACATTTACAAGCAGCTAAGGCATAGCTGAGGAAGGGGGTAATTCAAAAATGCTCTGTGATATAAGCTGTTAAACCAGTAGAATTCAGCTCAGATGTATGGGCAAAATACGAGTGTAATAATTAAGGTTTTGTTGATACACATGAGTGCATGAAGCAGCAGCAACACATCAGATTAGATCATTTATATGCTCCGCTTAAAGCCTGTTTTTAGACTTTTAAATAGTCTTAAACAGAATAGAGGGTGCGCACACACACCATGACAGACCGCCACAGAGCTGTAGTGGTTGACTGATATGGATTTTTGCTGATATTTAGACAGCAGTGCGGCCGATATATAATGCCGATATGTAAACAAAGAAATGTATGTATAATTCCATTATTTCATGGACATGACATTCTAATATACATGTTTATCTGAGTCAGTAACATGTTGGTTTAGATGGAATTTTCTTTAATTAATGAAATAGAAGTTTTACATTGGGTTATGCTGCAGATTTCACAGGGGACAATCAAGGGGATTGGACCGATTTAAAAGTCAAGTCAAATACCGGAACAGTCATACTGACTTTTGCCCCTTGGCATCACACGTAACTCAAGAAATGAAGGGGTTCTCTCGACTGAAATGCCTGAAGTCTTTTAATTTGAAATGGAAACAGGAAGTGTTGAGTTTCTGTCCTTCTATCTGCTACGTTACTGACTGCATGGATAAACTAAAGTTGGCTAGCTACCTCGCTAACATATCAAACAATCAGGGGCGGGGTTTCGAGCTTATACTGAAAAGGGAAAATGATGGTGTCATTGTTTATGAACTTTCCAGCAATGTATTTCGCGAGCTAATTAGCAACTTAGCTCTATACAAATGTTTGCTTGGCTGTTATACTTACTATCTACAAGTGCTGCAGAGTCCACCCACATTTCCCATGACGTCTGCCGAATCACATAAGTTTTGTGCTCCAAAATGCAAACGTTACTTCTTGTTAGTGTTTGTGATGTGTCTGTCATTTTTGTGCAGGTTTTACACTGTGAGTGAGGTGGCTGTTACATTTCTTGAGGCCAGCTGTAGTTTGCATTTGTGATTACTAGTACAGATCCTTTATTGAATGAAGAAACAAGACTTACTATGTTGAAAGACTCCTTTGACATGTACCAGTAAATCACATTAAAACAAATACAGCTGTAGTTGGTAAGTGTTAAATTAGATTGGTTTAGGTTTGCACACTGGATCAGACTGATAAAATAGGAAACCAAACCCAACCCCACAGAGAGCGAGCAGGGTACAGTGTGTCAGAAGCAATGTCATTCAACTGCATTATTCTTTACATTATCACATAACACTAGTCAGTAATGGTTTTAGATTAGATTTGCTGTCATTTAGGATGGTAGAAACGTGTTACATCTAGAAGAGACATGGTGACTGAGGAAATTTAAGCAGAAGTTTATTGCTTGGAGATAAAAGTTATAATACAGGGCTCCAAACTAACTTTGTCACCTCCCTCCCGAAACTCACAAGTGGGAATGCTGGCATTGTTCCACAGCAGCCACACTGACAAGGCTGCCTGCAGAACGTTTCTGCAGACACTTTTTTTCTGTTTATCAGTCTTGTGAGCGCACGCATTGGCTGATGCCAATTATCTCAAAATGCCAGATAATTAGCCCGTTTAATTGGCCGACCGATTATAGCAGCGGTTTTCAAACTTGGGTACTGGGACCAACAGGGGTCCTTTGGAAGTTGGGACAGTGGGGGAAGAAATGGGGTTGGTTGTTTTGATTGATTGACTATGAAGACTTTATTATCTTCAAACCCTAAATAAAATATTCAGAAGGGATTCCTCAAGACAACGTCCTTTAAAATTGTGAGTCTCTGGTCTAATGTGCATCTATTGTGGGGGTCCTTGACATGAAAATGTTTCAGAACCCATGGACTACAGAGCTGTATTAACCCTTGACTTGGTCGCCATTATATTTTAGAAAAAGTGACTGATGTGCCGTCAATGCAGCATAAAGATATTTACGTAGACTTGGAATATTTGGCTGATCCTCCAGAGAAAGTCTTTGTGTGAGGGCAAGAAACACACACACACACTCACACACTCACACGGTCTCACTTCATCTTCTTTTGTCTTGTTGTGTTGATTAGTGGATGCATGCTGAGGTGGTCTTGATATAGATACAGCTCTGGTGTTATTTTTTTTTTTTCTTCTTCGTAGCTGTGTCATCATTTTCACATCTAGCGAGCTGCGGTTGCTAAGGACGTTTCCTGCAGTTCACTGCAGCAACAACCAATTAGTCAGCACATACTCGCTAACACTTAAGACTCTGTTATTACACTACAGTCTATAAGCTGGTATGTACTTCTCTGTCTGCTGTATCTGTAGGTTTTCCTGCATGCTCTTTTGTGCTTCTATCCACCACCTTGCCCGCCTCTGTCATTCTCATTTTGTCTTCACTGACTTGGACAAAACAAGCCTTTGTCCGTCCAGACGCGTCAGGAGTGGCCGTGCCCAGTCATTGAGAACATACAGCTGTCGCGCTCATTTTTAAGAAGCAAAAAAAGCAGTGTAGCAGAAAACTCCTTTTCCATCCCTGATTTGTCTTAGAATCACACCATAATTAGAGACCATTTTCTTTCTCATTTAAACCTCTGTAATTCCTAATCCATTGTAATGTGGCCATTACTGGCTCATTTTTTACACTTGCTAAAGTCATTAGTCATTGCTAATTACCATATCGAATAGAGGAGGCCAGCCAGGGGAATTCTAATGAGAGTTTAGTGCTACAGCAGATTCTCTGGAGCTGTGGGTGGAGATCATATAGCAAAGGATGAAGATCTGGATCTGACAGACAGAGAGAGAGAGAGAGGTGGTCCAATTCGTTTTGCTGTCCATCATCGCTTACCGCCAAACACACACACACCTGAAGGACTGCTGGTCTCTGTTGTGTGTGAACACACAAGTATGCACTATAATGGTTACATATACTGTTCATATAGTGTGCAACATCACATGCTGGGGTTGACTGCAGTTCTCCTTAGCTTGACACAGTGTTTCAGTGTCTTTCAGCTATTCTATACGAAGCAGTGTCTGTTTTCTTTCATGGCAAACCTTTTGAAGACTCACTGTTGGATACGCCCCCTCATTTCTCTCATCTTACTCAGAGAACCAGGGTCACACAAGTAACCCAAAGTTTGCAGCCAAAAAAAAAAAAAACACTGACAAACCAACTGTATGTGTCATCATTAATTTATGTGGTTTTTACCTGCTGTCAGGCCTACTGGCTGTATCTCCACTTGCAGGTTTATGCAAGTCGCTGTCCCCCATTGCGATACCTGCCAGTGTATCACCTATTATGGCACGTATTCTATCATCCACCTCTGCGAGTGAGATTTCCTCTTCGCCCCCCTCCTCCCGTTGCAGTCATCAGTTGCTTTGCTGTGGCGAGACTTTTTTTTGTTTGTTTGTTTTGTTATTTGAAGCCATTTCATATCGAGCCATTGCTTATTTATTTCAGCGACAGCACGAGCCTCAGGTGACACAGAATTAACAGCGCTCTTTTTGTTTTTCCCATTCCTTGACTTTAGCGGGTCCCTTAATTTCACAGTGCTGATGCTGGCAAAATGATTGACTTTTCCCTTTGGATCTCTGAAAACAGGACTTCAATCTCCTTTTTCTTCCTTTGCACTCTTTGATGCCGTTTTCATGAATGAACACCTCCTGACATAGGGGCAGAACCCGTAGCCTTATATGGCATTATTGGGGTGTTAATTATGCTATGCTTTACACGGTTATTTTTCATAATCCTTTAAAAAATAAATTATTTTAAAAGCATCGTAGTACTTATTATATACTGTAAAATGTCCTATTATATGTTCCCAAAGTCCAGAGTAATGTTTTGAAATTCTATCCTGACAGACAGGTCGGGGGACATATTTCAGAAACTTTCTAACTGGCAGATATCGTAATTGTTTGGTAACCATGATAATAAAGGGTTTGGGCTTGATTCAGGAAAAAAGCTAGTACAAATAAACAGTTCCTAAGTCAATGTTCCTATCCTCACAAAGGAAATGTGTATTACACACACCCTAACTTCACAAAATCTTAACCTCTACAGATGTAGAGGTTTCTCTACAGATTTCTCTACAGATGTTGCCAAAACCTCTAACTCATCTGTCTTGAAGTTTAGTGCCCATTGTTGTTTTTGTTCCATTTTTATTTATGTTTCATCAACAAGTTTAAAAAAAACTCAATGGTTACAAAGTAGTGTCTGTTGCTAGGTAACAGGTATCAAAGCTGATGGGTGATGTTGGATTGAGTATTTCGGATTTCCTAACTTGAGACAATAATAATAAACACACACACAGTTGTATTGCATTCCTGCACATCAGTGGCGTTGAGCTGGAGCTTCTGCTGCTCCCATTACCGTTCCTTTTTCTTTCTCGTAATGCAATAAAAGAGGGAGAGTGAATAATTGATTAATCATCGCCTTAACAAGACTATGAAATTAAAGTGCTACTTGGAAGATTTCCCTTACTGTAATAAGACAGCTTAGTTAATGTTTTACCGAGGCACCGAGGTTGGCTGCTGTGCAATAATGTATGAGGAGCGGAAAGGAGGCTCAAAGGAAGCGAGTTCAAAAGGAAACAAACAGAGACAAACAGGTCTGTGTTTGCCAGTCGCTCTGCTCGACTGGGGAGGAGGACTGCTGCAGAAGAACCAACACACACCCACACACCCGTACAAACATCTCACACACACAGAAATGGTGACCCGGTTGTTCTCTTGCACAGACAAACTGACACACACTCACACATTGTCCTCGGGAAGGAAGAATGTGCATGTTTGTATTTATGTGTGTGATTGTGAGTGTGTGTGTGTGTGTGTGTGTGTGTGTGTGCATAGTTGAATGCGTCAGTGTCAGTGCCAAGGTGTAGGCCATTGTTGTCTTGGCCCAAAACAAGCCCCTGTCAGCCCCCAAACAGCACACGAGGAGACAGGCAGGAGACAGAGCGGAGACGGAGGAATGGAAGGGAGAGGAAGAAGAAAGGAGAGGAAGAGAAGAGAGAGGAGCGAGGGAAAGAAGAAGAAAAAAGGACGACTGAAGGAGAAGGATTAGACAGCTGTTTACTGCCATCTCTGGAGGCCAGCAGCAGTCAAAGCTAAGGAGTTTGTCAGCCTCTGGTGGTACTATCCAGTTTACTTTTCATCTCTGCCATTTCTCCTTCTCTCTTTCACCCTCTCTCTCTCATTCTCAGTTGCATTCCTATTCATGTACTTTGTCTTTTCTCCCAATCTTAGGGTAGCTCTTTATTTGTCACGTTGTTCCTCTTTTCACTCTAAACAAGATGACTGAGAGGTAATTAAGAGCCCGTTTAAATAGTGATTATAATATCGAGCATTGTAATAGTTATAAGTTCTTGCACTCAGACAGTGATCGTAAACTGACTGTGAAAGAATCAGAAAGATCCAGCAAACTGTCGAGAACTCCGCAGGTGAAAAACGACAAGAGGCAATCAGGATTTATAAGTTACAATTGAGTAAAGATCAAACAGTATTCACTATTATCGTGGTATTATTAAAGAAAACTATTTCAAATCTCAACGATTTCATGTCCTCTGTGACGTCAGTGTTTTAATTCACCCACGTTGCTGCTGTGCCTGCGTCTGGGAGACAGTTTGCTAACTTTGTTTGATGCCGAACAGTATTTACTCTGAGTTTTTTTTTTTAAGATGTTAATCAAACACTGTTTACTGTTTTAAAACTTGAAACAGTAAGGAATTTCACTGTGCTTTAATAGTAATCCTCGCATCACTACACTTAAGCCAAAAGGTCTCAATTAGCCCTTCTCTCTCAGTGTGGTGCTGTGATATCACGTCAGAAGAGATAAATAGATTTTTTTTTTCTTAAGTTATTGTAGGTGAGGCCCCCTACTGGGTTAATAACTTGTATTTTCTTCTTGACAGAAAAAATAATTGGTTAAGCAAAAATAATCAATCTGAAGGACTCTGGGACTTGGACTCTGGTAAATTATAATCTACCACTTTCATTTCTTTCTGACTTTTTATAGACATTTGATTAATTGAGAATATGATCAGCATTGATAATGAAAATTATCATGTAGAGCAGCAGCTTTATGATTATTAATTCTTTGAAAATGCTTGTATTCACAATTTAACATTTTTTAGACAATATTGACGTGTCTTTTTAATCTATACTAATAGTAACTTTTCATGATATTCTTAAATCTAACCACTTTTGATCTTTTTAGAAGGCCTAATAAAATGTTCTCTCTTGAGAATTTTGTCAGTCGAATCAGATTTGATTGTTCAATACGAAGATTCAACGAGTCGTTTCTTTTTTTTTGTTTGTTTGTTTGTTTGTTTTCCAGTTCAGCGCCACACCTCCTATATCAGCCTTCATGAGTATGGTTCACCAGTAAATACATTTTAATGTCTTCCTTCATCATCTGTGATGTGAAAACATCAGATTCCCACACAGTCAGAGACAGTAAAAGTGTTCGTCCTTCTCATCGTTCAGGTATTAATTCCCAGCACACCACGGAGCATCTTTCCTGCCTTCTGCAGCGCGTCCCCGGCCCTACATTTCTATCACTTTTCTCCACTTCCACCACAATTATTTTTATGGTTTACGGCAATCTAGAGACTCGGTTTGTAAAGTAAACAGCCTGCCACGCTGTTGCATTGCTCTGTGTAAAATGACACAGATGAAAAACAAGAGCAGAAACTTGTTTACCAAGTGTGCCAGCTAATATAAAGCTATATTTATGATTCCCCTTATTTATAACTCTTTATTGAAATGTTCTCCCTGTGCACTTTTATAAACTTCTGGTTTATTCAGTCATTGTAATGCACACTGACAAAAGAAAACGACTGCTCAACTTGGTGAATCTCTGCCGACTGAGGGGATGATTCGAATCTTCAGATTTTGGGGAGCAACCCTAATATTGACACACTTGATCACACTTTGACATTTCAGATAGCCATTTGATGATACTGTACGAACCTGTTTGGTTCAAACATAGATCCTTTTTTTGGGTTCTCAGAATCCATTTCATTGCTGCTTGTATAAAGAATTAATTGGATGATATGTATACATATGCAGTTTATCTTTTGACATCAAAACGCTCTTTTCTTGTTTATAATTAATAGAGCTTGTTGACCTTAATTTGTTTGAATGATGGGAGGTGCTGCTGACAGCTTATGGTTGGTATTTTTCCTTTGGCTGTGTTTACATAAATATATAAGATACCAGTATTCTTTGCCCACATGAATTTTACCTGTAAAAGGTCTGGGGACAGACATGTTGTAAAGTAAAAGGTATAAGTGGATTTTTTTCACTTCTGTAACTGTGCAGAGGTAAAATGGAGAGTTTTGACGCAGGAGAATCAACCACTTTCTTGTGTGAATGGCTTGCTGCAATACTCAGTACGCACTGAGGTATTTAGAAAAACATGTTGCTTTTCTCACTGCGCAGAAAAAGCTTAACCTTACCCACACCCCTTTTGAACAGTGATCACTGAACAAGTCAAAAACACACACACAACACACACACACATACACCACACACACCCTGCAGACAGCTCCGCATTCTCCCAACTGATTTTCAAAGGCTCGGCATCCATTCTGTGTTTGCTCTCCACTCGCTCCCCGTCTCCTCTTTCATCATCCACCCGTCATCTGAAAAGCATCTTAAATGATTATGTTTTAGCTTTCTCTCTCTCTCTCTTTCTCTCTCTTTTTTTTTTTTCCCATACTTAATCTCGCCTTCATGTTCACGCTCCATTTGGCTTGACGGCACAAAGGTGAATCATGAAAGCCTTTTTTGTTTCAGATTTGTGTCATTTTCATTGCGTAAGCTCTGCCGCTCTGTGCCTCCGCGCTTGTCGGGGACCCGATATGTAACGCAACATGATTTCTGCTGTTGCTGTTCAAGCTGGCTTCTCTTGAGGTGAAGAGACGCACAGAGAGACGGGGGAACGACAGGGATTTGACTCAGGGGGATTTTGCTCACAAATCATCCGGTTGTTTCTTTTTTTTTTTTGTTTTTGTGAAAGTGCAATTAGAGCGGTGGCTAAGTGTTCTCCTCTGCCTATTAATCCCCAACAATTAATGTGCGTGGTTCCATGAAACATATTGGCAACTTTCTTAAAGTGAGATTAATTTGGCAGGAAGGAGGCTGAGTGGGCCTTTGTGGAACTGGTTATCTTTCCTTCGCACATTGGGCTAAGCTCTCCAAGCATGGTGGAACGAAGAGAGTGTGAGTGCAGAGGGAGTGTGATGCAATGTAGGTCATTTGGATGGTGTGAACATCACAAGGTTTAAGATTGCTCCTCTTGATTGTGTGCAAAATTGGCCAGGAAAGAGAAAGAATGATGCTATTTATTTTCTAACTCACTACGTTAACATGTAATTGATTCTGTTTGTAAAAATAAAACGTGGAATCAGCCCTCATGAATTGTAGATATATGTGAACATTTATACATATCTATAATTTACTAAGCAAATATCCTGTCCTGTTTTTCAGCTCTCTGTCTGGCCGAATTGTCGGAGGCGTCTGGTGGTTCTTTACCCTCATCATCATCTCATCCTACACTGCCAACTTGGCTGCCTTCCTGACAGTGGAGAGGATGGTGTCTCCTATAGAGAGTGCGGAGGATTTGGCCAAGCAGACAGAGATCGCCTATGGAACACTGGACGCCGGCTCCACCAAAGAATTCTTCCGGGTGAGAAACCAAGATTCAAACACAAACGATCACTGTAAACGCTGACCTCTGTGACAGATACATTGTATTTCCTGTAACTACACAATAAAATCCCTGTGTTTTGGCCAGTTGGATGCTTTCATTGTGAAACAGCTGGTGTAGGGAATTTGGGGTTTGCATTATCAGTAACTTAATACTGCTCTGCTGCAGTATTAGTAGTGAACAGTAAACAGGGAGGCTGATATCAAAGAGATACAATTACAAACAGTAATGCTGCCTTACGTGCATGCATCATTCTCTGCTTGTGTTGAATCTAGCATGGGAATGGCGGACTCCGCCACTATAAATGAGAACTGGTTTTTAGAGACATAAATACAGAAAGTAAATACTAAGGATGATTGAGTACATCTGTATCTGTGTCTGTTCAACCAACTAACTTATCTGGAGCGAGTTGCACCAGCTTAACTAAGCCTTGTCATAACTGCTAAGCTGTTCTTTGTAAAAACCAGTGTTTAGAATGGACTTCAGCTTGGTTGCAACTTAAGCCTAGTCTTAACTACGCTCAGGCTTAGCAATGCACGTTCATGTGAATGCTCACAAGACTACAGCTGTTGCCCAACAGCGTGTGCTGTCTGGCTGATTTGTAGCTAATCATTTCTAATTTCTGCAACGTTACGGAGAATCAAATATCAAAGGGCTATTTCATCTTGTATCGATGTAAGAAAATTACTAAAGCTGCATGGCCAGCACAAGAAAGTGCTGACTGTCCGACAAGTAACATAACAAGTGAGACGCAGTCAACTGGAGCGAAATAAAGGAGAACACGAATGGTTGTTCAGAAAAAAATAGATGGACAGGTGTCATGTTTCAGCTGAGTTCAACATCGAACCAGTAACTGCAATATCCTCAGACTCCCTTAAAAGATTGTCCAATTTAGTGAGTTGTTGAATTTGGACAACTTAGTAAACTTTGTGAACTGTATATGACAAGTTCTTGTCTCCTTGTAAATTCAGTAAATGTTACTAAATTATTTAATTCTTTGCGTAAAAAAAAAAAAGCATATTGTCCATTGTTTTAGCGTGTGGCTACATTTCCCCACATTTATTTTAAACAACACATCCTTTTGAGTGTTCACAGCACAGAAGGTATTCATAAATAGAGACTATATGGCTTTGGTGCAACGGTTGTAATTATTAGGTCAGACTTTGAACACCAAGTTAGACTGGACTTATCTTAAGACCATACGTATGCCCGTTTGCTGCAACCAGGCCAAAGTGAGCGGGGCTGATCAGCCTGAAACTGACATGGGTTGATTAGAAGTTGCTGTATTAATTATTTAGTAGAAAACTATTTACAGAACAGCCTCAGAAGTTTTTTTTTATGAACTTGAATGAATAAACTTAAGTAAATCAAGAACAAAATACATGTGGTATTACTTACCCAATAACTCCTTCATCACAAGTACAGATACTGATTCATTTAACTCAAAAAGTACATACTCATACCAGATACTCACTCATCCCTAGTAAATACATTGCATGGCTGTTGCTGAAAAAATGACAACCAGAATGGTATCTAAAACACTGTTTAATTTCTTGAACTTCTCCATATTATAACTCTAACACAGCATCTTTCAGTGTAAAGAATGCCAATAAAAAGCGTTCACACTGACACTCTCTCTTTCTCCTTCTTGTTAACAATTCTGGCTGTCAGAGGTCGAAGATCGCTGTGTTTGAGAAGATGTGGTCCTACATGAAGGCAGCTGACCCGTCCGTGTTTGTCAAGACCACAGACGAGGGCGTGATGAGAGTCAGGAAGTCCAAGGGCAAGTATGCCTACCTGCTGGAGTCCACGATGAACGAGTACATAGAGCAGAGGAAACCCTGCGATACTATGAAGGTGGGAGGAAACCTGGACTCAAAAGGTTATGGCATTGCCACACCCAAGGGCTCCCCCCTCAGGTAAACCCCTGCAACTGCAGCAGGGCCCAATAAAAGCCTCCAAGCGCTTTTATTGGAGCTCCTGCATAAGCATCATCTGTCACCTGTTGATTTGTCCATTAAGCTAATTTCTTGCACCATTGCCTCACGTATGAACACATATGTACATTAACTTGGATTGATTGGTTTCTCCTTTTTGTGAAATTCCATGCATTTTGGTTCTTTTATGCATCTCTTTTACCATAATAACACAACATGTCAGTGTTAGTTTTCTGTTCTGTATACTTTGAATGTATTCCAGTCATACATAGAAGGCATGGCATTACTTTAACAGTACTTCATTAAAGGAATAGTTAAGATTATTTAATGTAGGGTCGTATGGGGTGTTTATCAATAACTACTGTATTTCTTAGTAGATACTGATCAGAACGCCCACAGTTAGGAGTTGCAGGGAGGGGCACCAGCACAGAAGCTAAGCAATGAACTATTTGAGCGACTCACAAATAGTTTGTGCTATTCTAATCCAATACTTTTTAAAAAAATCAAAATCAGCAAATATCTCTCACAGTCCTCTAGCTCCTTGTTCTGTGTGTGTGCTCAAAAAATATCTGATGTTTCTACACAGCCCCGGCTCTGTAAATGGTTAACAAAAAGTGTCACGGACTGAGCCACACAACGCTATTCAAGCCAATCAGTGTTCAGGTCGTGTTTGTGCCTGTGCACAGGACAAGGGAGGTGGAGAGGGAACAAAGGGGACGTTAAATATTCTGAAGGAGCACTGAAGAAGGATTTGTTTGGTTGTCAAGTTCAAATATAAACAATCTTTTTCCAGAATAGAACCCCCACCTTTAAAAAAGGCTCGCCTAAAAATAATCAATATCAGTTTAAGTGTATGCTGAATGTTTTCACTGCTTTTGACATCAGACAGCCTTTTTTTGATGGAAAATATAAGTTATATTAGGCAAATATTGCTCTATCCAAGCCAACCAAACTCCATAGGTGAAATCAGTAATTTTACATCCCAGTCGCTGGTCTACTGCTGCCTCGATCTGTTGGTTTGTTTGTGTTATTGTGAGACTTTAGTGTTTTAAAAGGATAGTTTGGATTCACCAAAGTCACACAATAGCAAAAAGAAGCAAACAGATTGAGGTTGTGGTAGATCAGAACTGCTGTGTTCTGTGAGGTTAAATTACTAATATGGCCTTTGGAGTTTGGTGACATTTGGCTTATGTAACGGCAGTTTCCTCTCAGAAAAGGCTGTCTCACAGTAAGGTAAAGCAGCGAAAATATAGAGTACACTTAAACCGATCTTGATTTTAAGTGTCTAAAATAGCTTTTGTTGCTGAGCCTGCCCACAGCAGTACATGGCTTAGCATCCATTCTGGTCCGTCTCTCTGCTTTTCCAAACTGGGGACGTGCCCTGCTGTATCTTAAACACTTACTATCGATAAGTACTTCATACAACTCCACTTTAAATAATCCAAACTATCCCCTTTAAAGTTTGTCCTTCTTTTGTTCATAGTTTTCACACTGTCACAAAGACATTTACAACTTCATCATGCCCATTTCTACCATCTTTGTTTGTATCTGCATATGTATGTATGCAGCAAGCCTATTCATCGCTGACTTGTGAGCACTAGCAGAAGTGTAAAGTAGGACTATGAGATTTCCCACCCTCCTTAAGCAACACTTGTCTTCCTGCTGCCCTATAATTACTTTCTAAACCTGCTTCGTGAGCGTTTGCGATGGCTGGCCTCTTGTGGTACGCTTTGAAACTGAAGCATCCCCTCAGAAACACATACAAAATGTAAATGTGCCTCTCGCAAACCAACAGGGCCCTCGAAGCAGGATTACAGCCTCGAGGACCAAACCCATATGGCTACTTTTCCACTTACGCCAGTGCTCACACCTTGAATGTGAAGTCAGCAGAGTTGAATTTATATTTGCCACATTGAATGTGATAATTGACGTAATGAATGATTATTCATGCTGGATGTACTTTTCTGCCGCCGATGTCCAAGAGCAGCAGCTGTCTTTTGACATTACATTAACACCTTAACCAACTTCCCATTCATAATTTCTCTTGCAACTACAGAGAGAGTGCAGGAGCTGGTGGCATCTGAAGCTTTTAATCTATCTGTAATAGGCCTCATTCATTTTAATGAAAGGAGCCATATGGGGAGGTTTCATTCAAACTCGCTGAGGATTCATTCGGGGTTCCACCTTGGTTGACAGCCAAAGGTCAGAACTCACTGACTGGAAATGCAGCTTATGTCTTACACAGAGGCGCCATTTAACATCCATACAAATTACATTTCATACAGCGAGTAAGTGCTGTATTATTGACAAGACAAGTGATGAAATTAATCTGCTCCCAAGTCAAATAGTCAAATTGGTCCAAATCTACAAAGTAGCAATGGGGGGAAAAACAGCGTTAAATTGCTGAGGATGCCTCCATTATCTGCTCCTCTCTTTGTGTTGCTTATTAGCAGAGTGACGTATGTTATTCTCAGGTTGGCATTCACACACGTCTGATACCGAGTCGAACATTCATGACTGGAAGTGATGCATGAAAAGATGGAAATTTTTAAATGATTCAGAAGTTTTTTTATGGTTGAAGTATAAATTGACTAATTGTGCTGCTCATCTGGAATCAGACGTGAGTGAATGCTCAATGAATTCAAAGAGTTTAGTTCAATCATACCTGCAATGCATTGTTAATGCATCAATTTGCACAGAGTATTGAACATTAGTTTTGCACCAATTGGACTTTTTCTCTCTCTATTCCAAATTTAACACCTAAGCTCAGGGTATCTGCTGATATCGAGTACAGCTCTGCTCACGTTTCCTTGCTGCATTGAACCCATTGCAATTATTCTTACGTAAGTTAAACTAAAACATAACTTCTTAACTTTACTGCAAGTGGAGATGTTCGTACACCATCATTCCTTTTAGATCTGTGCATATTTACATATTACAAGGACAAGGTAGATTAATATATCATATGAAAAACAGAGTTGTATGATGAGATTAAGTTGTAGTTCCCTTTTTGCTACACACAAAAAGTTAACATTATATTATATTATATGTAGATTAGTTGAATAAGTAATATGGCATAGAAATAAACAGCTATCTAGAAGTCTCACTGACTGTGGGGAAGAAGCTGCTCTTGTAGTCTGGTGGTGCAGCAGCAGATACTTCTGTATCTCTTGCCAGACGGCAATAGGGTGAACAGGCTGTGGCTGGGGTTTGCACAGTATATATTACATTACACTATTTGTGTATATTACAATTTTATAGGACTTTGTTGTTATATTGTTTCAACAAAAGTTTGGCCATGCTAGCAGCTTGGCTCAAGGGATGCCACTGTTGGTCAGTCCACCACTATGATTCAGACTCAACAGTTGTTCGATGCTGATTGCCATAAAGTTGTGCACAGACTTCCATGGTCATTAGGGAGAATCCTACTGACTTTAGTCAAACCCTGATACCCTGATCCCTGATCACTCTAGTCACACCAGCAGGTCAAATTCTCACTTCTCCTATGAAATACTGCAAAATCAGAAATTTATTAATGTCCCCCTCGGGATCAATTGTAATGAATTTGGGGATCCTTTAATTAATCTTCTAGTTCCATCATCAGGTCAAAATTTCACTTTGTCCAATACTTTGGTTTATGGTCCAATACTTGGAAAATTAATGGTGCCGTGCCATTGTTCTGATGGCACATTATCCTGAACCCCAGTAGAAAGTTGTATCCCAAAAACAACATTGTTCTGGAAAATACACACTCTCCCAGCAGTTGTTAGTTCAATGACTGACAGCTCTGTCCATGGTGCTGAATCGGCAAGGGTTTTGCCTTTGACAGATCTTTCTGGCCTCACACCAAACAACATTTCACATGATTCTATTGTTGAAGAAAAATTTCAGAATAAAATCATGAGAGTTTTACCTCAGTTAGTTTGCAGCCCCTTCAACGCGAACCTAACGAGAATTTGTTTTCAGGATAACAGCCTGCCTGACAAATGGGCTTCCGGTCAAATGGGGCATTGGGGTTTCAGAATATAGGGCCATCAGAACAATGGGCATTCCCCAAATTGATGACATTCTGACGAGCCTCAGATGAATGACATGTTGCTGAAATGTTAAACTATTACTGTAATTATGGTAAACAATATACCTGCAAAACAACAGCATGTTAGCGTTTTTACTGTGAGCATGTTCGATATAAATTTAGCTCAAAGCACCACTGTGCCTAAAGCCTCAGACAGGCTACAGACACAGCATCGTGTTAATCTTCTCTAACAAATGTAAGATGTACAGTATATTACAGTAAGATTACTGGCAATGTGTACAGATACAGACCTTTCAAACAGCACAAATGGTGTTTTGTCAATGCAATATTTTTTGTTACATTAGCTAACTGGGAATGATTTTGTCAATGCTTCCAGTTTCTGTCTTCATAATAAGATGCCTTTATTGTGGCATTTATTTTGTCCACAAGCGTAGAACAACAGTCATGGCTTAATGTATCAAAATGAGCTCCCTGCAGCAAATAAACAAAGCACAATAGGAAATATTTTCCTATTTAATGTGACACCAGATCTGCTTACTGAGGTCAGTGTGATTCCAGTTCAAAGGATCTGTGCATCCCTACTGGATATATGAAAATATATAGAAATTCTATTATTCATATTGCATTGCAGGTCTAATTGAAAGTAGCACTTTGAAAAAAAGATACTAAAATGGCATAATTCTTCATTTTACAGGATGTACTGACTGCCTGTCTTCAAACTACACATTGTGATCAGTCTGTGAAATGTTCGGTATATATTCTGTGCTCCTGTTTCATTCCTTACATGTACAACGTCCAGCCACCCCCATGTCTGCCCGACTATTTACCTCATCCCACCTAACACACAGCACAGTAGCCTCCCCGACATCTGCTCGCCTCAAACCAACTGACCAAACTAACCAAAAACCCGCAGGTCTCTGGACCATCCATGTCCACACACCTTGACTTCTTTCTTTCTGTCTGAGTCAGCTGGGCTGAGAAAGAATTCATAGGTTTTACCAGCTCTGAGGATACCTGTGTTCCCTACAGCTGTGTTGTGCACTTGAGGTCGGGGATAAAGACTCTCCTGCATCTGCTGGTGAGAAAGGCAGAATATCGCCAAACGAAATCATTGCTGCCCAGAAGAATCGACACTGATTTGAGGGAATAGACAATCTGGCAAAGGCCATAATCTTGAATTCTTTTATGCAAATTATGATTGCAGTTTCTGCCTTTCTGTGATTCGTGGACGGAGAGAGTCTTTGTCCAGGCCGGTCAGCTATAGGAAATACACACACACACTCACCAGAGAGAGACAGAGCAAACCTTGGGGAGATGTTTTGGATGAGGCGGCTCATACACGTCATGCATCTATAGTTGGTCCCACAGTTTCCTTTCAGGTTGTTTAAGAAATAAACATGAAGTGAAACTGACAGTTAAAACATTCAAAGCGTCAGTCTGCATTTGTCTCTGCTGATAAATTAATCAACACAGGCTTCTATTCACCAGGATGCCTTTATGGGTTGAATATTGATAGGTTAGTTACCATAGCAATCTGTATGCTGGTGCCACTGAAAGGAAATTACCATCTGTAGACAGACTTCCGCATCCAAGGCATCTCCATTTATAGTGTCTGCTCTGCCTCCTTCTGAGGCCCCTGCTTGGTAAAACCTGACTCTGCTACTGTATGGGCGCTCAGCATCCCAGCCCATTGCAGATATGCAACTAACATGTGCATCTAAAGCCAGCACTCCTGCTTCATATCAGTAGTTAAATGCAGGAGTTTCTAATTGTTAAGTCAGTGTTGTCATACTCACCACCACCATGCGAGCAATCTCTTTATATCTGTCCCATAGAGTGTCTCCTAATGGCTATCGTTTCATATTATTTTCAAGAAACCCAGTAAACCTGGCAGTGTTAAAACTGAACGAGCAGGGCCTCTTGGACAAATTGAAAAACAAGTGGTGGTACGACAAGGGAGAGTGCGGCAGCGGGGGCGGGGACTCCAAGGTCAGAGCCAGTTTGATAAACCCTGCGGGTAACCCACCACCACTGGGAGTGGAGGGTGGGAGTGGGGCTCCGGGGAGGGGAGGGGGGGTAACCGGCAGGCCCACGCTGCATTACCACTCTAGCAGCACTTAATCTCTCTGTGGTGTGGCGAAGGGCAAAGGAAAAGCATCGAGAGGGGGGTGATTATGTGGCCTGTGGTGGGTAAATTTGAAAACCACAGAGGGGGAAAAACATGTATCATCTTTCCTGCTCAAACAAAAGGGAACAACGAATGATTTAAAATTGATCAGTTTGTGGTAATTAAATCAGCTGGGCCCCTTGGGCTCAATGATATTTTAAGATCACATTTAGCAGCTTTGGATTTTTTTTTCAGTTTTATTTGTTAAAGGAGAAATATGTAAGATATTATTCTACTAAACCATAAAATGACCGTGACACATCATCAGACATTAAGGAAACATGCTCATTTTAAATACCAGCTTCTTTTACGACAACTTCTCTTACAATAACTGTTTGTTTGCCTGTTTCACATTTATTAGTTAAAACAAATACCGACTGTTCGCAGATTGAGTAAGTGTCTGTTTATGAGCGATCAGAAATCATTACTAATCTTTTAGGAGGAGTAGATGTTTATAACATTGAAACTGAGCGATATGTTAATGGAGCTTTGCAGAAAGTGAGACAGGCAGTCAATGAACTCAGACTCTAGAGTGTGTATTTTCTGAGCAGTGGGGTTTTATTTTTGGGATAACAGGCTTAGCTTTACACTGACAGATAATTCACAGAATTTTAATAAGCTGATCAGTTTACAGTGTAGGACTCATCGTTGCTCATTATTGTCCAGTTATAATGCTGCGCTCGTCCTGCGCTCAAGTACTTTCTTACCCTGCAGCCTGCCTGAGCTTCGAGTTAGGGGAGGAGGGAGCAGGGGCAAACAACAAGCTTCAACCTAATTAATGTAATGTAATTAATGCAACTCGCAGTACTCATTTTTGAACACTAGGGTCTTACATATTGCTCCTTTAACTTGGGCCGTTACTTTTGACGAAAGATATATTCAAGACATCTGTGTTGCATAAGTGACGGTAAGCAGCGTGCCGGTTACCCAAAGTGATATAGTAATACACATCTACTGCCTCAGGGAGCAAGCCAACCAAGCTAGATGGAGTATTAATGCATATCACTTTGACTCTAATGTTTCTAATGATGTTTATGCTGTTATATATATGTGTGTGTGTGTGTGTGTGTGATCAGTTTTTTTTATTTTATTTTGTGACCTGTAAGCAAGCTCAAGCATTAACGTGTGTATGTATTTGCTGCTCTGTGTTTCTGAATGAATAACATAAAATAACATGGTATAATATGTTATTTATGTTATTTCCTTATGGTTGGAAGAATCCCAGTAAACCTAGCGGTGTTGAAACTCAATGAGCAAGCCGTCTTAGACAAACTGAAAAACAAATGGTGGTACGATAAAGGGGAGTGTGGCAGCAAGGACTCCGGAAGAAAGGTTAGTCTCCACCCCAACCCTGTCACCTCACAGCACTTCCCAGCACAACCCCGCCCTGCTCCTAGACCAGCCCCAAAGTCCAGCCCCTCAGCCTCTATCGCACTGAGCAGTTCCCCTCCGTGTGGCTCTATAGCAGTACTGCTGTATTGGCCTGAACATAAGACGACCTCCCCATTCTGCAGCACAGATGAGAAACACTAAAAAACATTAAAAAATCAACAAAAACACTGTGTTTAGTTATTCATAAACAGAAATGGTAAACTACAGTTTAGGGATAATTGATTCATTCATTGAAAATTATGTCCAATCCATGTTTGCCATTACATTAACACGACACAGCAGAAAGTATATGTGGTTTTACATTTGAAGCAGTAACCACTGCAGCCATATGTGTCTGAAAAAGATCACCGTAATTACTAAAGCATAGTTTAACAACACAAATATAAAGAAATATCTATCCTGGACATTAGCTAACGTTAGCTAATGAAATCTGAAGCACATGCAGAAGTTCCTTAAGCATGCATTCTTTCTAATGGCCAGCAGGGGGCAGCTTATGAGCTTATTTGGTAAACAGTTTCCTAATGAGGTTATGGTCTCAATCACTAGCCTAAATTCTTCTTTGATTCAGCATGATGTTCTTTTTGTAAATTATGGTCCCATTTAGAGTAAAACAGTAGGGTATGTTTTCAGGCAGGGTTACCATGTGATTAATAAGTGATTTTCAGTAAGGCTACGCACAAGGCTAACCAAACTCGCTGTCAAACTAGACAGTGCTGACCAATTACGAAACATGTTTCAGTTACTACACTGCCTATTTCTCACTTAAAAGTTTTCAGAAACATATTTTAATGCACTGTTTAGTTGTGAAACAAGAATGAACCAGGCAGGCCACCATCGTTTCCTGCTGAATGGAACAGCCTGCGCATGTTCTGGCAAGACGGCAAGCCCCATAATGCCAAATTTGAGCCTTTAAAACGGTAGACGACCAACCAATGAGTCACGTTACAGTGGTTCCATCTAATTATTCTACCGTCTATGCACCAGACCAAATAAAAGTGTGGCAGGAAAAACCCTGAATGTATTGAATTGAGCAAAAATGCATTTTAATCCTCGTGAATTTGACTTTTAATCGGCAAAAGGACAAATGTGCTTTTTTGTTTCTCTCAAACATTACACGGCCTCCCTTTAATCTAGGTTTACTGAAGACTTTTGGGCGGCTTGATCAGTGCTAGCAGATGTGCATACTGAGGGATAATGAGAAAAATAGCTTGCTGCAACAGCTACACTGAAACAAGGTAGCTTAATGTAGCTTACTCTTAAAGCAGCCATTGTGTAGCGCACAGGCTGTTGCAGTACGCAAAGAAAAACATCTCTTGTTGTGAATAGTTTTCTAATGTGATACAACTTCCAGAAGAAACACTGTCTTATATTCGGGCCAGTACTGTGGTGGTACTCTGGTGTCTATTTGTTCCCACTGATGAGCTTGTGTTGTCAGAGATTTAATGTTCATTACCAGCGTGTACATAAATATTGTGTGGTGGATTACTTCAGATTGTTACACTGGTTTCTTATACATATAGTGACTACAGTTACCGTCTAGGTGGGATAAAGCCTCTTAAAATAGAATGCCCAAAACACACACACAGATCAAGTGTGATGATAACCTTGAGTTTGTACTGTAGATTGAATATGAATCACTCTGAAAGCAATTTGTTCGAATACAACTACTTCCCAAGGAGAAAGCGTAGGAAAAAGAAACACAGACGGACATGAGGGAGACAAATGATGACATTAGGCTGCTGGACTTTGCTCAACCCTTCAAACATGTTGAGTCGTAATCTTTTTGCATTCCGGCCCTTAGAGCCCTCGACTCTCTCGCTGTAGAGTGCATGCATGGATGCTAACCCTGTCAATCTGCTAGATCGACCCCGAGTCGCACCAAGTCTGCCGCTGTACTTGCATGCATTTGCGCTTTATGTTGTCCTCTGTTTTAAGAAGAGCTTCTCCCTGACAGGAAAGCTTTTACTCACACACTCAGGTACCTCTGTATCTCTTTCAAATGTCAGCTGGCTATTTGATCCTGTCATTATAAGTGCCAAGAAATTTTTCTTCCTCTTTTATCTTGCTTGTATTTTTGATACAAGCAAAGTAAAGGAGTGCAGAAGTGTCAAACCATGTGCCGTGACGGGCTCAGTGTCCAGGGAGCATACATTACACACAAACTGAAATATTTTCGACAACTCTTAACGTAGCTGAAGACTCAAAGGAAGGAACTCCATTTGAGGAGAAGTTTAGTAGGATACATTCATTGGTCAGTCGAGAACATGTTTAAATCCCTATAGGAACTTTATAATAAATGTTTGGGAACATAAGTTGACTTTAAAGGAATAATTTGACACTTAACAGGAAGATATGCTTCTTTACTTTCTTGACAAAGTTAGATGAGAAGATTGATGCTACTTTTACATCTGTACGCTAGTAGCCAGTTAACCTCTAAAACTCACTAGTTAACTCAGTATATCTCGATTATTTCATCTGTACAAAAAAGAAGTGGTGCTGCACTGTTGTATGTATTCAACAGACAAGGTATAACATATTAACTGTTAGCTGTTTACCCCTTGTTTCTAGTCTTTATAGTCTAACCTAAGCTGACAGGCTGCTGACTTTAGCCTAATATTCACCATGTAGGCATGTTGTTGTTGTTAACTTAGTCTTGGCCAGAAGCTAATAAGTTATCCTTTTAATATTTGGGCAGCACTCACAACCTGAATATGCAGCGCTTTATATTCGCAGCAATTTTCTCATCTGCTTAATAAACTCTGACGCTCTTTAAAACAACTCCAGCTCATTACTCTAAACAGTTATTAGCTGTGTGAATGGCTAAGACACTTCATTAGTAGTATTTTTTTTTCCCCTTTGGTTAGTTTTAATTGTATTTTTAAGTAGGAAGTTTTTGACTTACACACATTTATTCTAAAACATTTCTAAAATTGGCCACTTGGACCAACTCTAGGAAGCCTTGTGAATACAGCTTCAGGGGATAAACATAAATTCATCCTTTGAAAACACCTGATGTTGTCCGTGTTTGGAGCAAAAAGCTGCAAATCCTCAGTCGTCCATGGGACATAGTTTGACACATGCACTGGTATAAAAACCTTATTTACATTACATAATGTAATTCTTAATAATTCAAAGTGGCAGGGTAAATCTAGATTAGACTAAATCTAGACTAAATGTATTCAGATGCAAATTTGCCCTTGGGGTTAAACAGTATTTATTTAAATGATTAGAAGAAATAAAAGCCTGCATGTCAGTGGGGTTGACATACTGACTGAACTGTATGCTCAAATGCAAATAGAGGCATAATAAAAATGTAAACCTTCCTAACAGATCTATAGCTTTCCATGTGGCATTAATCGCTCCTATGTAAATGGATCTACATGAAATAACATCCCTGTTAGAGCCCATTGTTCGATAAGAGCCCTTTAGGTTGACTGATTTAAGTCTTAATGAGTCCATTTCATTACAGACTATAAATAGGCATAAAATGTAAGTAGGCACCAATGCGATAGAGAATAATGACCCATAATGTGGAGCAATGTTAAACCAAAGACTTGTTTGTGCTGTTGTTGCATGAATGCATGTGTTGTGTGGTGTTTATGCACTTTACCTGTGCCTCTTCCCTCACAAAATGTGATTTTGAGAAAACAGTCACATGTATTTATGCGTGTATTTTGTATTTAAAAGGTGAATATATAAGTCTTTATATATAAACATTGCATAAATTTGTCATAGAAATTCTAAATCAGTGTTTAAATATCAGGGGCCTGTCTCACAAAATGTCTCATCTAATCGAACAGTGGTGATGAGGGTTGTCAAACAAACAGTTACATTACAGCTTTGAATTCAACATGAGAAGAGATTTAAATGGATAGTTTGGATTATTTAATGTGTGTATGAGGTACTTGTCACTATAGTGACAAGTACCTCATACAACCACACATTAACAGACTATAGTCTGTGTGTTGCTTACAGTAGATGGTGATGGCACAATCCCAGTTTTGAGAGGCAGAGAGGGGGACAGAACCTAAGCAATAAACGGCTGTGGACAGGGTCTGCAGCAAAAGGTATTTCAGCCAGGTAAAAAAGGTCCACTTAAAAAAAGTCAACATCATTTTAAGTGTACACTATATTTAGAACATTTTCACCACTTGACTGTGCCAGCAAAGGGCCTTTTCTGATGGGAACCAACCATTATAAAAGCCAAATATTGCTCTCTCCAAACCAACCAAACTCCATGGTGAAACAGTAAATTTACTTCACAGAGCACAGGAGTTGCTGCTCTGCTGCTGCTTCCATCTGTTTGTTTCTTTGTATTATTGTGTAACTTCTGTGAATCTGAACTATCATTTTAAAATGCTGAAGTCACACAGTAACACAAACAATCCAGCAACCAGACCTGCAACTTCTGTGTTCTGTGAAGTAAAATTACAAATTTTACTAATGGAGTTTGGTTGGTTTGGAGAGAGTGACATTTTTTCTTTCATAACTACAGTTTCCAGTCGGAAAATGCTGTCTGACAGCAAAGCAAAGCAGTGAAAATATTCTATTGTTTTTAAGTGGACCTTTTTCAAGTGGTTGAAATACCTTTTGTTGCTGACCGCTTTCACGGCACTTCATTATTCTTCTTGGGCTGGTGCCCTTTTCTGCCATTTACTGTAGGTAATATACTGACTATAGAAAAGTACCTCATACAACCCTGCATTAAATAATCCGAACTATTCCTTTCAACTGTTGATCCCTGCTGGGAAATTTGATTTCATACCAGCGCAAAGTAAGTAGAAGCGAAGTTAAAGATACACAACTAGAATATAAAAAGATTTAAATATATAAAAACAGCAATAAAGTGCCAACAGTATACACATAATTTGTGTTATAGAATAGCCCTCAATAATATGGATGATATTTTAATATGCTAAGTAGCCTGGAAAATTTATAGAAACAAGTAAGTCTGTCTTTTTTCATTATAAAGAAAAAATACAGGATAAGCAAATATAAGAAAAAACAGAACATTGAAATGTTTCATTAATATTGCTGCTGTTGATGTCGAGAGCAGCACTGCAGGAGTATGATTTGTTAAATTAAAAAGGGCTTGATAAAGGCCTGTGACCAAAATGTAGTTTGAATAAATCACTGGGAGCTAAATTCAGCGTGCAGACATTCTTCCTTTTTTAAATTAAAATGTCTGATCACTGCTCGTCAGAATACGTCTTATTTAGATGACAGTGTCATCATGAAGTCGCCTCATATTCCCTTTTCCTGCAGTGATGGAATACGAGTCCCGACAGCCTACATCTAACCAGGCACCGAAAGGACTTCAATGCAATTAATATGCAACAGTAGATTTTATTAATGGCTTTTCCAACCACCCACTGTACTTTCTGGTTTGTGAGAGGCCCTGGTTTATAGCCAGAAAGGCAGACTAGCTGTACTACAAATGATTTATGATATCTTTTTTTAATCAATACACATGGTAAAATGTGCCAAAAGTTAAGTGAGCAATCCTATGGAAGACTATTATTCACATTAAATGATGTTTTGGCCGATCATTAGGCCCTGTAGTAGGTACCAGGCTGTGCTGTCATAAATCTACAGAGCACGCCAACAGATGACACCATTCTCTAACCCCGACCCTGCCTTTCCTACCACATACTTAGTGTTTTGTTAGGAAGCCCTGTCTTATAGCCGCACAGGAACTCTTGACTGTAATACAAATCTTTAATTAATCTCTGATAAAATGAATTATCTGAGGAGTAATAAACCTAAAGTTATTGCACCAGAGTAACTCTGTGCTCTTTAGAACCTGCCATTTTAACATGAATGCAGTGTTGGATCCTTAAGGAGCAGTTTTTCCTCACAGTTGATATGTTTTTAATCATAGGCTTAGACTGGACTTACTAGTACCAGCATCCAGTTAGCTTAGCTTAGCATAAAGACAGCTTTATGCCAATGTAACAAATTGACCTAGAATTAAACAAACAAGGTATAAAGTGTTTATAAAGTGTTATTTGTTTAACCCCTTGTTCCCAGTCTTTATGCTAACTTGGATCCTGTAGGGACAGTATTGCCTCACAGTTGATATATTTTCAGTCGTAAGCCCGGACAAAAGCTTCATCCAGGTTTGCATCTTTGCTATCTGTTGCTATTTATGTGAAACTGAAAAGCCAGAGTTAGATCCAAAGTTATCCAGCTAACATATTAATAAATCTTATTTTGTGAGACAGGCCTCTAAAATATGTTTTTACTGTTAATGTCTGTTTTTTTATGTAATGTTAGGTGTGTGTCTGGTGTCCTTGTCCTGTACTTTACATGTATATGACAAGACTACTTTGTCTCTTTGTGTTCCTGCTTAGTCAGGCAAGTCTATACACTTTATGTATGTATCTTAGTTGTGTGAGGCTTTTTATGTGGATGTTCAATCAGCAGTTCAATCAGCGTTAATAGTAATATAGTCAATTGAAGCAATAAATTCTTCACTGTGTGCTATATTAACCAAGAAAGCTCCTGCTCACAGAGTCGTGCAGCAGTGCCTACATGTACCAAGATGCTTCAGACACCAACGCCCATGTTGCAGTGTATCACCATCCTAGCCTATAGCTATTACTCCGTTGGCCAAAAGGGAATTTCAAAGGACCTGCACCAAATGAGCAGCCAAAATTTCCATGCAGTCTGCAGTTTTCCTTCGATATGCGTGATTATTTGTGATCTATTTTTACGGCAACACATTGCATGTGATTGCGGCATAAGCACAGCAGAGTGTGTGTGCACACAGTGGGGAGAGAAAGTGCTGGTGGCTGCTTTTAGAGCAGACAGATGTTGACGATCGCAGGAGAGGGATTAAAGTTAGCAGTGAAGTTATCTAGTGGCAGTAAATGTACAGTTTGCTATGTCTGGGAGTCTGCAGGATTACGACCCAGAGCAGAGTGAGCTGCTCTTTGTCTGTGAGGCACACTTTGCCTACATTACGAAATGTGGATGAAAATACGTATTCGGTGCCTTTTTGCAGGGCACCAGCCTCGCCTTTACACATGTCTAATTCTAAGTCTAAATAAACTCTTCAGGACATGTTTATATTGTCAGACGCAGCTGAGACGCGAGACGCTCAGAGCTGGTACAGACAGCTGCATAGTTTAAAATAAGAGCATTGAGTGAGACGTGCAAGAGAAAAATGCCTTGACTCGCTTGCAGCTGAGACAGGGGGTTAGGTGACAAAATACACATCTAGCAACCTCCCTTCCCAGAGGCCGAGAATAGAAATCCAAGCTGAAATAGCCCATTGCTCTTCAACATCATTGTGACATTACTGTGACATCACTGGATGCAGGAAGAACGGCAGATTTTGCAGCAGGAGGACTTGGTCAATATAGCAACAACATATTGCTTTAGTTAACTAAGTTTACCATTAATACTGACTGGACATCCACATTAAAAGTGTGCGAGTTTGAGTCTGTGTCTATTTGTGTGTCACTGTGCAATAATGCATTTGAGTCCTTGCACTTTCTGTTTGTAAAACTGATGTTTGTCTATAAGAACGTGTGTGAATCAGTGTGTCTCTCTGCAGTTTTTGGTCATATGTATGTAAAGCTCTGTTTTTTTGCCACCATCACTCTCACCCCTTGGCTCTCTCCTGCTCCCTCCTCCCCCCTAGGACAAGACGAGCGCTCTGAGCCTCAGCAATGTGGCGGGAGTCTTCTACATCCTGATCGGCGGCCTGGGCCTGGCCATGCTGGTGGCGCTGGTGGAGTTCTGCTACAAGTCCAGGACCGAGTCGCGCCGAATGAAGGTGTCCACCGCGCGAGCCGCTGCTGCCTCAGCCGCTCAGGCCTTTCACTGCTCAGCCTTAGACAGTGGTGCTAGCGCCCCCTACACAGAGCTGCAGAGCTACGGCCTGTACGCCAACAACACTGTTAAGATATAAGGGCAGAGCACAGCCACGGGGTAGGAAACGCTGTGATCAAGCCATGATGATGATGATGATGATGATGATGATGATGCTGATGATGCTGATGACATCCGCCTCCTCACCCCCCCCGCCCATCTAACCGTGATCACAGTAGGGCCTCTCACGGCTTCCACCGCAGTGCAAACGCTCTCCTGTACCTCTCTCTACCTCTGCCGCTCAGTCTTTACGTCACTGATCTCCTGCAGTGTTGTTGCATCACTTGATTTTAAAATTGCCCTTATGCCTGTTTTTCTTCTTCTGAAGTTTACATTTTTAACATTTATAGCACTGCAGGGTTGTTAGCATACAGCATTTTTAATTCTTTTGTCTTCAAAGGCAAAGCTCGCAATAAAATAAACACATCGCTTTCTTCTCATTTGTAGAACTATTTATCCATCTAGACTGTTTTGGCGTGACTTAAGTCTGCAACTCACACAATCTAGATGGATAAATAGCACTACAGTTAGGAGGACTGGTTGTAAATATGTATTTTGGGGGAACTATCCCTTTAAAGTTACCTTTTTGTGTCACTAAAAGAATTTTCTATTGTATTATATTGGCTATATGTTGACAAAACTGTGCAATTTATAGCTGTTACTTTAATAGTGAATAATGCAGAATCTATAAAAAATCTAAAGGAAGCTAAGTAAACAGCACACTTTTTTTTTTAATTTCAGCTTACAAAATGTTCCCTCCAGTCTTCTAGTTCAGTCCCATTACTGCTGTCATTACAATAATCTCCTAGCGCACATTCACAAATGAAGAAATTTCACTTTGCAGCACAGGTATAAAGGCAATTTGAATCACAGTGGTACATCTATCTACCTCTGTCGCTCTGAGCAAATCTCTCCCCTGCTCCTTCTTCTCTGTTTGCTGACTGTCTTGCAAATGCAGGGCCCATTGTGGTGAACATCCTTTATATGTATACCATAAGGCAGGCCTGGTGCGGCTCACATGTGTTCCATCTCTGCTTTAACCGAGAACAGTCTAACTCAAAATGTTGTATGTTGAGAGATCTGAAAGTGAGGACTTGTTGCTTTTAATACTTCACCGGGAGATGTGAGGTTTTCACTGCTGTTAGTCATCTGCTCCGTGGATCAATTTACAACAAACAACCTTCGATTCATTCTTCCAACATCAAAGCCCCTCGCTGGTGTACTCTCCATGTAAACAGCAGCAAAGAAAAAAAAAAAAAAAAGCAAGGCAGGGCCAAGACGAGGAGTGATCTTCTACACGAATCTCTTATGTTTTAATCAGCCCACGAAGAGGCACCTGATCAGTATGCTGATGAGATTGGCGAGGAGCCTATTAGTCCAGCGGTGCCTTTATGCTGTTTGGCTTGAAAGAAACAACAACGCCGTTCCAATTAGAGGCCGGTGTAAATCTCCAATCCCCATGCAGCACTCACCGGTTGCTCCAGATCGCACTCGCTTTGCCCAATTTAATCAGCTATAGAATAGGGGATGCGGGCAGACACCAAACAGGCACATGCACACACACACACACACATACGCACGTGCATCACACATCATTAGGTCGGCTTTCGAGCCCAGTGGCTTTTATTGCGCTAGACTGGAGAATGGAGCTATTAAACCAATGAGTGAAGCCTCAGCTCCCTTCTTACTGCCCACACTTCGCTCTGCTCCTCCTGTTACAAATTAGGACATTGATGCACATCGGCCAGCAGCACGGTTTACCACCCGCGAATATCACTCAGGCCCAGATAAAGAGGGTGAAAAGCAGCACCCTAGGACTCCTAACAGCTCATTCTGCTCCTGAATTTCTTGGCGTGCCAGCACCACATTCACATAGTGACATAAACAGCTGCTTATGCGCATATATTCATGCAATAAAGCCCGGAGAAGTTGCATAACACTCTACAGACTTATCCTTATTCTGTAGCACTTTATTTGAACGGGTGTGCATAAGACTGTCATGACAGTGTCATAACCATCTCATGACACCTGTCATGAACATGTCATGAGTGTGTATGACTGCTGTCATTAAGTTCAATCAGTTATGTCACTTTTGCTGCAAAGCTTACATTGTTTGAGATGTCTTTGTTATGATAGCTTGACATTAGTCAAGGCAGTAATGTCTTTCTTATGACTTATGACAACTTGACATTAATCAAGATAACATAACCTGTCAATGTCTTTGTTGTGACACCTTGACATGATCAAATTTATGTTTTAATGTTACATTATACTTTCATATATGGTTGGTTTTGACATTGCTCGTCTCAAGACCATTATAACTGTGTCATAAATATTTTTTCTTAACCTCAAGTAAAGAGGTACATTTTGGACCTGTTTTAAAGATGACAGGGTTTATTACACTATCAAATGAAGGAGTCTTTATGAATGTTTATGACTGCCGTCATTAAGTGTCTCTCGGTCAATTATGTCACGTTTAATCTAAAGTTGACATTGTTTGAGATGTCTCTCTTATGACAACTTGACATTAATCAAGACACAAATGCCCGTTATGACAACTTGACATTATCAAACTGTCTGTCAGGTAACTCTGTACATCACCTTGTCATCAAACTGGCCTTATAACATTTAATGACATCTTTATGACAAGTCCCTAATGCACCACTTTACTTGAGGTCAAGGAAAATATTCATGACACACTTATAACAGTCTCATGACAGCAACAGTATAATGTAATGTTAAAACAGGAAGCTAAACAGTTTCTTTAAGTCTGATAATGTCAAGTTGTCATGACATTGGCATATCAAACAATGTCAACTTTGCATTAAAAATGACATAATTGACCGAATCACACTAAATGACAACAGTCATAAACATTCAGAAAGACTCCTTCATGTTGACAGGTGTTGTGTCATGGTTATGAGAGTGTAATGACAGTCTTATGCACACCCCATTCAAATAAAATGTTACCCTTTATTCTTAATTCTGTTATAGCTGAATAACCTTCTAAAGTAGATAATTTTGCGCGCTGCATAAGCTTTGTTCTGATTAGGAAATAATTCATGCGTGTGTGAAAGAGTGAAATCTGGCGTGAAGACTAACTGCAGTCTGTTTTTGCTTCCGACAGCAATCCATCAACGACGCCATGCGCTGCTCCACCCTGACCAGGATGAGTGGCAACGGGAGCGGTGGAGAGAACGGACGAATCCTCACCCACGACTTCCCCAAGACCGTTCAGACGCTGCCCTGCATGAGCCACACCGCCAGCATGGGACTGGGTGCCTCCGGCATGTGATCATCACGTGACTGTGCTGGCGGCGAGGAATAGGCAGGGTGGGGCAGAAGAAGAGCACAAGACTCTAATGACCTCAAAAATCATGGCCGTCCGGTTTGACCCATCTATTCTCCTGGCTGTCAACGCGCCCGACTTGAATAAGACTTAACTTACTGCCAAAATGCACTCTCGAAAATGCTCCTTACAAACTACGAACAGAGACTCGCAACGTCTTTTTTTAATAAACGGATGTTTGGAAAAAGAGATAACTGAGAAAAAAAAAAGAAGGGAAATGTGCTGCAATAAAGAAGCCGTCAACGGGGCGTGTTTTTGAATTTTTTACAGTGTTCATTTATGTGGAAAAAAAAAAGAACTTTATTCTTCAGTGTGACGCCTGCGCTGTGCCATTTCGATGGAGCTGTTGACGTTAGTCTGCGTGTGCAATATCTTCACCTCCACTGCTGACCTTGTACTACCTAGATGCTTCTGATGGCCGACGGAACGTGTCTTTGCACAGATGTGGCAGAGGAGGACAAACACTTGTGACTGCTGCGACGATGATTTGATATTGTTTTGGGACATTCCCGCTCTCTTTCACTCCCACATTTACACGCCATTTTGGAAGGACAAAGTGCTCCGTGTAGCATAGCCAGTTTTTATGATCTAGTATATGGTTTACAATGTTGTAATAAGCGCAAAGAGCTTCGTCAAAAGTAGTTTGATTTGATTTACGCTCGACTGACGGTTAATGCTGTTAAATCAGCAGCTGACCAGGCTACAACAAACATGCATTGCTGCTACACCTCATTTAACACATCATGCCTTGTCTTTGTGCCATATGACCATTCTCACAAATGCACACACACACATACACACACATAGACTATACACTTGTTGCTACTGGGTCATTTGTTTGGCCCACGGATAGATAAAGAGTCCTAGTTTTTAATGCTCACAAAAACAGTCAGAGGGCAGATTCACTTTGACCTGTGTGAGAAGCAAAGAGAGAAAACACACTATGTGACACATTATGTACAGTACTGAGTGACCTTACACTGTATTCTACTGTTGTGACATTCATAGCATATCCATTGATATACTAGGGAGTCTAGTTGCAGCACATGTTAAAGAACAAAGATTGATGAATTCAGATAAAATCTGGAGAAAATATTCCTCAAACTATTGTTAGAGCTGTTGCTGCATAATTCACTTACTCCTGTGATGTATCTTCAGCTGTATTCAGTTTTAATGAAACGGGCAGCGCAGCTATTAGCTCTCAATTTATTGAGAGCTGGCATATCCCCTGCAGATCGTGCGTGGCCTATAAAGGGAAAAAGATGTTGCTAGCTAGCTCAGGAAGGAGGCCGGACTGGAACACCCAGTGTGACTGACAGATTGATGGTCACTATTATCCGTGTTCGTTTGGAAGTCAAGGTGAAGGTGGCGGCCGCGCTGCACGGCTGCTGAGCTCTCCCTTTCAGATCACGTCAAGTAAACAGAAATCAGAGTGGCAGGCCCTGGACAGTAGAGGGCAGAGACGACAAAGGGTTTGGCATTAAAGGCCTTAAAGGGGGATTCCACCTTAACACATTTCACCTCCGTGGACACAAAATGACTGTTGGTGATGTTCTTTGCATTTCTTGGCACATTTTGTCGACAGTGGTGTGTGTTTTATATCCCCAGGAGTGATTTGTGAGTTAAAATCAAAGCAAAAAAAAAGATAGAAGAAGAGTCAGACTTGCATGATGAAATATTTTTCCTGTTGTCAACAAATCCCATTAAAGGACGTGACAACAATGCACTGGTTCACCTCTTAAAGCCCATGAAAAACCTGCACAAACAAGTTTCTGCTGAACAGTTTTGGTCTTGTCTGTGCTCCGCTCACTTTTCTGTGGTTGGTGGGACTTTCTGCATTTCTGTGAAGCAATGAATATTTAGCAATGTTTGACACAAAATGTGATGACAGATGTGGGTTTGTTTGCTGATGTAGTAGGCCAGTGTCAATCAAATCTGATCAAACCACGCCCGCACAGTCCTGATGATTTTTGAGAGTTTAATAAATAGATAACAGTTAACAATGTTTTTTTCTTCTTAGGATTTAAACTTTGACTGTTATGCATTTCGTGATGAATAATATAAAATACAGCGGAAGCATCTTAAAGTGATTACTTCTGTCTGGGTCAAACTGATCAAATTTGATAAGCGGATAATTATTCTTATAGATTGTTTTGTTTTTCCTTTATTTCTCATGCAGATTACCATCTCAGTTATTACATGATTATAATATGAAGATATTTTCCCTCACTAAGGGCCCATGTACGGGGGCATTACGTGACCGGGCTTCAACCACAGGTGCTTTCCCCGTGCAGATTTATTTTCTGTTTCCATCACTAGCAGACACTCAAGTGAAACTCAAGTTTCACCGCTGCATCTCGTTTGCTAGTTTTTGGCAGTTTGGAAACTATGATTTTCATTAAGAGAAAAACATCATGATTTTAATTTGCATGCAGCAAACAGTAGAAGCAAACAGTTGCTGCGAGGCAAAGTATCATTAAAGTGAAGTTTCATATGTTGTCGAGTATGAAAAGACCCAAAATGAGCAGTGTAACTGGACTGCTTGATTTCTATAAGCACATGTAAGCGTTCTGTCGCTGGATCTGTGATCACTGTTAGCGATTTCCACCATATTTTGAGGGTCTTTCTGTTTGTGACACTAAGCCCCAAGCCCCTTTATTCCTACTGTGGATGTACATTAAAAAGAGAGATATTTAAGACATATACTGAGAAAATGCTTAGTATGTTACTGAGACAGCTGGACAGTGGAGGTGTCGGGAGTAAACAGTGCATTTGTCGGGGACTATTTTCAGCAGCGGATTACTGTAATACACATTTGCTGTGCTTGTGACAACACATGGCAGACTGACAGTGTGGGTTTTGCTCAAAATAAACTACAGTGTCCATGCACATGAGGGAAAATATCAGCCAATGCAACAACATGGCTCGCTAATATGTTGGGTTTTTTTTTTTTTTTTTAGTTGATTACAAGCCTGGGCCTGTGGTCACACTGCCCTCCATGTTTTAGATGTTTCACTGCTCCAACACATCTGAATCAGAAAAATAGTCTGTGACTACACAGGCAGTGTTTGTGTTCCAAGATCAATTCATTGCTGGTTTTGGTCTTTCTTTTCATGGGATTTGTTGACATTAATAGCAAAATAGAGTGTCTCCAGCCTTTAAACTCAGCTGTCTTACGGGTGAAAATCGTCAAAGCAGTAGAGAAACCAATAGCAGTTCTTCACAAAGCATCACAGCCAGAAGCTATGTAAAAGGGTACATTCTGTGCCTTCGTTTTGACATCCTTTCCTCTTACCTATCTATCATTTTACCTCTGTACGCCTACACAACTATTCCACTGCGGAGTGCAGCTATTTCAGCTGCCTGGATTATCAGACATAATTCAAAAAATATATAGAAAACCCTCAGGTTAAGTCTAAGCAGGTGGAGCAGGTTGAGGGAAAAGTGGGAGCATCAAAAAAATGGCAAAATTACAATAATTCACCACAACATAAGTCCTGAAGCGCACAGAACATCATCAGACACGGTTGATATCGAAGAGAGCGTCCGCAAAGGTGTGGTTTTTACTTTGAGGTGACTGGAAGGTTGTTGCTTAAAATGGGATTCTCGCTGCTGTCGGATGCCAAGAGGTCGGCTTTAGATTATGTACCGCACACTCTCGCTGACCTCTCGTTTCCCAGCAGAGGCCAAGCGCCTGTACAAAGGCAGCACTCATCCTCTGCTTCCACAGCTAGTCGTGTATTATTTTTCTTCTCCTCTGAGTTTCTGCTTTAAAAAAAGATATATGGTACCAAATCTAATGTATGACCTCTCTCTTTATTCTACAGTGTCATACAAGCAAGAAAAATGGGCAGTCAGAGTTTACTGAAATCATACATATCTCCACCTAATATGTATATAAAAGGCTTTTTCTCTTCCCCCAGTGAAAATGTTTGTTCTCCCAATCATGCCTCAGTGTACCTGAATTAGTTACCTACCGCGTGAGTACTTTTCCTTTCTTCCCTCATCTATGCGTCTTCTTTTGCTGATGTTGTTATTAATTAGGACACAGCACAGCGCTCTTCAGCGGAGGCTTTACCTTCGGAAAGATGTTTTATATGCCATAACAGATTTGTAAAAAAGAAAAAGACACTCAATGTTTGTATTATAAAGGAGAGTCGGGGTGCCAGGAAAGTGTTATACACTTTGAAGAGTGTAAAAAATAAAACACACACACACACACACACATGCAAACACACAGATGTTGAAATAATCCGTAGACGCTAATGTTGTTTAAAGCCAGTTTTTGAGTTAATTTCATTTGATTTTGTTGCAAAAAGGATTTCCTGTTGGTGTTTTTTAAGTGCTTGAAATTTAACACCATTTGAATATTTCTTTGTCGCTTTTTCCTTTTTCACGGTACATCATTATTATCGTTGTTTTTGAAACTATGGAGAGGGTGTTACTGAGTTTTCGAATTAAACCGATGGTCAATAAAAGGGTTCACAGTTTAAAAAAAAAAAATGTAAAAGAATACAACTATTAGGAATCAGACTTTTGAGAAATAAACTTTTTTTTCTAACCAAAGTGTCCTGGAAGGAAGTCATCATGCTTTTGTAACCGAATAAAGGAATAAACTATGTATATTTGTTCTTTTTTTTATTTATTTCCATGGGAGTCATATATCTGTGCCTTGGGCAAATGGGATATGACTTTAGATATTACAAGCAGAGGGGAATAAAGCGCCGCCTGGGTCACAAAGGAGTGCAGTGATCCAAAAAATAATCTCAGGCAGTCTGTCTTGCTTGGGAAAAAAAAAATAGAGAGGAAAAAAGCCTCTGTTACATGAGCTGCAAGGCAATTAAAAAGAACCAACTTGTGTCGATTTAATGGTCCTCGTCAGGGTCATACAGATTAGGGAGTACAGACAACATTTAATTAAGGAGCACTCTCACATGCATTCCACTCAGACTAATTTGCATCTGTATGTATACAACATTTGCATGGATTAATGTAGTAAATGGACCTGCAGACAAGAGGAAAACAGAAAAGTATATTCAGTATATGATTTCAGATTCTGTTATGACATTTTTCCCTTTATCTGATGGCATAGAGAGACCAAGACAGGAAATGTAGGAGGAGAGCAAGAGGGTGATATTACAAAGGTCCTCGACTGGGTTCAAATTCAGGGCACTGTGGTTTGTGGTACTTCGCCTCCACTGGCAGCCAGTATGTTTGTTTTTCTTACCTGTCACAAGAAAACATACACCTTTAGCGTCTGCATTAGTCCAAACCTTCTCAACATCTTTACCTAATTTTCTTTAACATGTTTAAAAAATGATTGTAGAATCTGGTTTCTACATACTGGTCGATTCCTGCCTCTTAATTCTGCCACCAGTTTGATTTTTGACTAAAACTAACAAGCTTGCTCCAATCTTCGCCTTAATGATGCCGTTAGGCAAAAAATAGATTTACTTTTAACTTAAAGTTTCCCTGCAGACAAGCTTTAAAGGATGTAAACATACTCTGCTGTGATTAATATTGTGTTTCTTCCATGTAAAAGTTTTATTTATTTATTTATTTTTTAAGTCTAAAAAGGGCTGGAAGCACATCTACTCCTGCCCGTTCTTAAGCAGCTTAAGCAACACCGCTGCTTGCACTAGGTTTACCGTGCTGGAGGTTACAGGTCTCTTTGCCTGCGAGTGCATATTAGACAGGAATTGGCTTTCGAATTTGTTACATACTAAATCTAACTTGCCGAGGGCACGAGCTCAAACTTTAGCCAAGTGCACAGACATCGTCTGTCCAGGATCAGTAGGGGAATGTGAAAACACCTCTCAAGTGAGAAACTTTACTCAAATATAGGTCAGAATGGTCCATGTCAGACATTTTTAAAAGACATAAACATAAGAAAAACGCATTAAGTGGAGAGAACCTAATAAATCTTTTGGCCACATGGAGGCAGTGCATCAAGCTTTAAACACAACACTGACGTATTATCACTTTATGAAGCTGATATGGCGAAAACAGCAAAAATAGCTTTCATTTTGACACCTAATGAATTTAAAACCGTATATTTACTTATGTCTTCCGTGTTTAATAACTAGTCATTAACTTTAATCACTAATGCTTCACAGAGTTGAGAATAACTGAATCAGGTGATCATTCTCTCTGGGTTGGTCCAGCCTGTTCTCATTCCAAAGTTGTCAAATTCTGACATTTTGTTAGGCCCCTCATCATCTCATACAGATGAGGATACCCTTTAGCATCTGTATGAGATGCTTTCATGCAACTTCAGTGCAAACCCATTCCCCCTCAGGTGACATGCAAAAAGCAAAAGAGCGCATATGGAGGATGTGGATGGGTCAAACAAAAACAGGACTTTCACTGAGGAGCCTGGGGTTTGTGTCCTATGTCGAACCAAAAGTCAACATTATCTAAAGTTACGTAATGTTACATACACCACGTGATGTAGTTAATTTATGTCACATGATTTATCTAATGTAACATACTTATTTTAACTTGAACCATTGGTCTTTCCCTAAACCTAACCAAGCTGTTTTGGTGCCTAAACCTGAGCTAAAACTGTGACGTTACACAACATTAATCACATGTTAAAAAGACTTTCTGATGGTCTAATAGGTTTGGGGCGTGACAAAGCAGCATCTGTGTTTGATGACCTGGGATGAGAATGGGTTGGTTGACCACTAAGAGATGACTTTTACATTATATACTATTTTTTCCCCCATTTTTAATATAAAAATTTTGACTGAAGTGTTTCATCATAAATGTTACTGAGTCAAAACAAAGTAGTCTGCTTAAATATTTCCTTTGAAAACACAATGTTTAACCCTCTTCACCATTTTTGACATGAATGTCTGTGTCATCCCTCTATATTTCATTCAACACAATATTACTCCAAACAACTCAACTGTGCTGAATTTATTTGATTCAGTCAAGCAGCTCTTTTGGAATTGATTAGTATGTAAATGTAGAATACATATGTAAAGTGTTATTGTTTAGCGTCTAGGCACTCTCCTCATCACTCCACACAAGGAACAGCAAGCTCAGCACAGCAGGGAGTGGGGAGTGATGATAATAAGCCCTCCACTCGAGGGGAACAGCCAGCAGGTGGATGCTGGGATGGAGGTGGGGCTTATGAAATGCTACATTAGCAGTGGTAGTGACAGATATTAGCATACCTGTAGCTTTCAGGTGAGGTGGTGTTGTGGCAGACATGCAGCAGAGTGAAAAGAGCACTGATGACTTTGTTAGGCTACACTGCAATGATCCAGAGCAGGGGGGAGAAGAGTGTGCCACGTGAGAACAGCAGGGGACTCTGAGCCGACGGCCTGAAGTAGCTCCACTTCACTGGTGTAGAAACTGAAAATGAGCTGAAGCTTTTTTGTATTTTTTTTCAGTAATTTTCAGAATGAACCCTTGGCTTAAGCCCCTTAGTTACTGTTGCTACGTCTGTCAAGCTTTCCACTTTTGCTCTGCACATATGCAGTTAACAGTGATAATGGTGGCTGATTTAACATCGATACTGACAGTAATTTTTGAAAGACTCGGTCTTTGATTCCACAGATAGGTAAACAAAAGCAGCTTCTCATTTCTAGCAGATGGCCGTGTATTTTGTCGGCTAAAACAATGACACTTGCTAACAGCTTTCATAAGTGTGGCTAGCTAATGTAAGCTAATGCTAATGCTTGCACTAAGCTGCGTAAGCAGAGAAGTCAGTCTCCAGCGGGCTTTTTAATGTTTCCATGACACATTTTAAAATGAGAACCCTGTAAAAGGGTCTGAAATATGTAGTTACTGCTGCTGCTGCTACCGATATAATGTTAATGCTAACCGACTGAGGCCAAAGCCACATACCAGCAAACACTGGTCAGACAGCGAAATCAACACATAAATGTACACCCCCTCTAACAAATTCCAATTTAATCCCTAGTGTGAGTTAGTTAGCTGGACATGTTACATTCGCAGCTCATGTTGGAACAGAAAAAGACTAAATTTAATCCATTCGTTGCACATTTACGCTTGTATTTCGCATTTTTGAAAGACGACAAAAAGTTGCCCTGTCCAATCTCATGAACTACAGAGTATTTTCGAGGTCCATGCACACCATGTAGCGACAGACAAAGTTTACTAATCTATGATTGGACAGTTGCCATTTGGAGGCAGGGCTGAAGGAAAGGTCAACTGAACTTCAAACTCAGAAGTCAGGAGAAGTGGGGTTTTTTTGTGCACATTTAGAACATTTATGATGACAAGTCAATGGAATATGTCCTTGTCAATTTGATCCAGTTATATCAATGTTCATTTTGAGTTTCATCAAAACTGCATCTCTGCAAAGTTGATCCAATCTTCAACCTGTTCTTTATGAAACTTTTGGCATGGCTTTTTTTTTTAATATCACTTCACTAGACTGATATTCCAAACACAAACTGACTGTGACATGTCAATGAAGCTACAAATCCTCAGTGTACCTATGCACACGTACTCTGCTTGATGATTCATTTATTTGCTTGTTTAGTTGTTTGTTTATTTTCTTGTCTGTATCACATACATTCAGCTTTGGTAATTCCATCCGTGTGCATAAGGGGTGAAACGAAAAATAACTTTCATTACCTGCAAGAAACATTTCATGCAAGAGTTGTTTCTCATTTTATTTTTCAGCCCAGAAGACTTATTATTATGATGAAGATGCAAATATAGAATGTGGTATTGTGTGCTGTGGTGCTCATTGTGTACGTCTGTGTTTGTGTTTGTGTGTGTGTGTGTGTTAGCGCCTGTGTGTTACATAGAGATAGCAGGGTGTCATGCTGTGTCACACCCCATGATTAGTGACATCAACTACCGGAGGTCCCACTCTTTCTCACTCTGACAGCCGAAGGCCGACTGTATAATTAACATCTCTCTTTCTCTGTCACTCTCTTTCCTTCTCTTTTCCGAGATAGGTGTTTTTTTTTTACATTTTTGTTTACCACTTCTCACCCCATTCTCAAGATTCTCATTTAACTTTGAAATAAGGTGCAGAGTCATATACTTAAACACAGGTGGACTCAGGGGGCAGGAAGGGGGGGCAATGTTCTGAAAAATGGTAAATAAAACATGATAAATACCCTCTAGAGTGGCCCAATGTATGAGACAACATGATAAAGTGCCCTTTAGAGTGCTCTCTCAGTGGACTAAACATGATAGTGTGCAGTCTAGAATGCCACTTCAGTGGACAAAAAGTGATGAAGTGCCCTTTAGTGTGTCCTCTCAGTGAACAAAATGTTATAGAATGCCCTTCTCAGTGGACAAAACATGAGAAAGTGCCCTCTAGAGTGTTCTTCAGGGGAAAAAACATGATATAGTGCCCTTTAGAATACCCTCCCAGTGGACAAAACATTATGGAGTGTCCTTCAGTAGAAAAGCATGATAAAATGCCCTCTAGAGTGCCCTTCAGTGGACAAAACTTAATAAAGTGGCCTTTAGAGTGCTCTCTCAGTGGACTAAATGTGATACAAAAAGTGATGAAGTGCACTCAAGGGTGCCCTTCTAGTGGACAAAATGTGATAAAATGCCCTTTAGTGTGTCCTCCCAGTGAACAAAATGTAATAGAGTGCCTTTCTTAGTGGGCAAAACATGCGAAAGTGCCCTCTAGAGTGTTCTTTGGGGGAAAACATGATATAGTGCCCTTTTGAGTACCCTCCCAGTGACAAATATTGATAAAGTGCCCTCTAGAGTGCCCTTGCATTTGGATAAAATTTGGTAAAGTGTTCTATAGACTGCCCTTTCAGTGGACGAAAAGTGCTAAAATGCACTCTAGAGTGCCCTTCCAGCAGACAAAATGTGCCCTCTAGAATGCCTTTCCATTGGACAAAACATGATAAAGTGCCCTTTAGAGTGCCCTCCCAGTGGACAAAACATTATAGAGCACCCTTCTGATGAACAAAACATGATAAAATGCACTCAGGAGTGCCCTTCTGGTTGACAAAAAGTGATAAAGTGCCCTCTGCAGTGCCCTTTCAGTGGAAACATGATAAACTTCAGTGTACTGATACCCCACCACATACAGCTAGTGCCCTCTTTATTTTTTCGACCCCGCCCCTCAGATGGCCTGAGTCCGCCGCTGCACTTAAGTGTGTTTTCTATCAGATGCACATTAATGTATTAACTTACTGTCTTCGCTATAGGTGTGGTGTGTGACTGCATGACTGCCCGCTGGTCTTCAGGAGTCACCACACGCTGGCGTTCTGAGGTTGCACCTCGGATGAATTTTATCTTAGGAGAATGAAATCATGTCCCCAGGTTTTAAGAGCCCAAGTAATCAGTCTTTATCTAAAATGAAATCTGGATGCGTCACCTGTCTTTGATCTTTGAGGACCAGTAAATCATGTCTTAAAATTATGACGTCCTTTGAAACCTTAATGTCTTCAGGAGCCTACAATAAAAAGACACCTTCAACAGCAGAATAGTGATGATCCTCAGAAACACCTGCAGGTGTTCTAATGATGGTGAAGGTGGCAGAAATATTATGAAGGAGACAGGAAGAAATTTTGATGAGAAAACAGAAAGCATGAAAACAAAAAGATGGAAAGAAAGCAAAGGACAGGGGAGGGAGACATCATGTTCCAGCCTGGAGAGTCATTGAAAGTGAATGCTGGTTAATTGTGTCCAGGTGCAGATTTCTCACACACTTTCTGTCTCTCATTAGAGAACTGTTGATAAGCAGCAGCATCATACCTACATAAGTGGACACACACATTCATACTCACACTAAATGTGCTCACAGACTCTCTAATAGGGGCAGCTGATTAGCAGCAGAGCCACTCTCCAAGAGACCTAGACAAACACAGGTGTGATGAGACACACCTGCACACAAAAAAGTTTAGCCACGTAAATGGATCTGAAGTAGACAAGTGATGTCATGTTGCTCTGCGGTCAAATTCCTCCCTTCCTGTTTCCTTCGAAATTTGGATTTCGGACATGCCAAGCATACTGCAGGTCTAAGGAGAAGGTTGACCCACCTGACTGGCTAGACTAACGCCTACTATCTAGGGTTTAGGTAATACTATGGATCCAAGACGAAACTGACTGGAATGAGAGAAAAAGGCGCAATAACAAATGAGGCTGCTACTTTCAGCACCATGGACAGAGCCACAGACGTATCAATACACAGCAGAGTTAGGCTGCTGATATTTCAGAGCCAAGGTCACTCCCATAGATTCTAACATACAAAGTCCTCAGTCAGATGTAGGATCAATGTTCAAGCAGAGTTGCAAGATCAATGTATATAAAAATATTAATTTTTAGGATGCATTGAGCGTACTTGGATACATGGGACTGTGACTAAGCTGCCCAAAGATGATTTGATGTTGTTTCACACTGGTCAACTTCCTTATATCAGATGGTGTTGGAAGCTCCAAAGGTATTAATTGGGGTTGCAAATTGTAAGCACTTTCCATAATTGATCACTGGTAACATTACCGATCAATTCATTGATTAATCATTATTTTAAAAATATGCAGCTTGTACCAAACAATACCAAATTCATCTGTGAAGGACTGAAATGAATCCTCACATAAGGTTCTGGCCCCATAAAAGAAGTAAACTAAACAGAACTTAACTCAGACTCTGAAAACTTCAACTGAATAGAACTGCATAGACTGAACTGACCTAACAAAGACAAAACAGACCTAAAGAAGCTGCACACAAAAGGGGAACATATATAATGGCTGATCAGATGATTCTTGGAAAAAAAAAAGTGGGTAACAGAAAGAGAAACACTACCAACTAGAGTACAAATGAAACAAAACAGGACACTTCATCTTTCAGTATAAATATTATATAAAAAAAACAAACAAAACCAAAACACAAAATTCCTAAGATAATTTAAAGAAATAAACAAAAAACTAAACTAGAAACCCTAAATCCATCCATGATGCAGCAGGCACATGGTGCGGCCAAATTGGCTTCTTCCTTTGTTTAAGGCCTCAGTCTCAGTGGCTGCATCTTTTGCCCAGGCTGGGCCAGATGTCTCTGCTACAGCAGCAGGACCCTCAACACTGGTAACTCAAAAAAACCAAAACAAACAAACAAACAAACAAAAAACAACAAAACAAAACAGAAAATTAGAAGAATTCGAAGTTAACTAATCGTGCGCACTACAAATAGAAATTAATGTACTGTCAACTTATGCTAAACAAACATGAAACAAAAGCTATGAGTCATCATTTATGTGTGTTGTTTGTATGTTGTTTGCATGTGGGTGTCATGAATGAGGCCAAAATGTTAACTAAATAAGTAAATGAGCCATTAAATGTAAACTAGAATAAAACTATGGTGAGTGCAGGAGAGTTACCGACATTTTAGATGAGCTGTGTGGCAGCAGGTGCAGCCATCACGGCGTCTTTTCCCCCTCAATGAAAGCTTTATTTAATATTGCATATTCTCTGACAGCGTTACGCAACCTATGAAACATATAAAGATGTAAAGGTCTATATATTAACACAAGTACCTAAATATCAGAAATTATGCAGAGTGTGTGCATAAAAATAAACTTGTATTTCAGATCTTTATTTGATAATAGAGTGAATCAATTTTACTTGATCGGTCAAATACGGTGTGTTTCTGCCCGGGTTTGAGCGAGTGCTTGTCATAATTTTGGTTGCTTTTACTTCGGCTGAAAATATTGTTTGTGTGTGTCATGGTGGTGCTTACTATTGATTTTTGCTGCTGGCATTTTGTTTTCTAAATTAGGTCCGTTCCCAAACTCTCTTCTCCTCTTCCTTTTGCATTTCAATAATGCTGTTATGAAGAGGGGGTAGTCTAACTTTGTTGCAGTGTCTCCTCCTGGCAGGTGAGCCATGTTTTTCCAAATAGAGGAGGAAGGGAAATCAATAGTGGTGAAGATGCTGCTGCCAGCTCGTGTTGGAGGGACGGAGTAAAGTCTCGCAGCCGTCAGGGAGGAAATGCTTGGAACAGCTCGAGTAAACTATCTCGGTCTGTAGCAAAAGGGCAGAGTCACACATTCCCTCACAGATGTTGGCTCTTCCTCATTATTTTTAACTTAGAAGTTACTTGTAATTCACCTGCCTCTCATTCTGTCCTCTCTCGTGCCTGCCCCTTGTTCCCCCCCATGTGTGTTACAAACACCCACAAGCAGCTGCAGGCAGAGGCTGTGCACATTTCTACGTGGGAGTTTTCTTCCGCTCATATATGAGCAAAGACATGCAGACACGGACACGGGTACACATAAACCCAAGAACACACTCTCCGCCTACAGAGATTTTGCAAGACTGAAGCCCCGTTCAATGGCATGTAGCACCTCTTGTCTCTCATCCATCCAGCCCTCGGGCCGTTTCTCTCAGTCTGAGTGACTGCCACTCACAGCAGTATGAGATCTGAGGACAGCATGTAATGACACATTCACAATACGCAGAAAATGCCTCAGGACAGTCTTAGTGCTTGCTTGATTTCCAAACACATACACTGCTATAAACAACACACATGCATGTCGTCTGAATCACACAGTCAAAAAATAGCTGTAATATGGAATACTAGGTGTTTTTAATTGTTTTGTTCATGTACTCCAGCACACTGGGTGACGCTTAAGTACAATTTTGAAGTAGATGTACTTTACTTAAGTATTCTACATCAATGCGCCTGTGTGGTTATGAATGTCCAGGGGATTTTTAACATTTTACATACAAAATCTGTGATTACTTATTAAAATATGATGCATTATTATTGATCAAATTAAATGATTTAATATACAAACTCAAAACACAAAAAGTTAATGGATGGTCAGATAGACACAGATCAAAACTAACAAATAAGTCCAGTGAAAGCAAACAAAATCCAGAGGAGCAGACAAAATTCAATGTCCATGCAACTGACTAAGTCCAGGAAACAAAGTCCAAAAAGCTTGAACCTGACTTAGAGACAAAGGACAAAGACGAACTTGCAACAAAAGGAGGGAAACACACAGACTGAATACACAAGGGACTAATTAACTAATGAGAGGACGCGTGAAGAAAACAGGAAGTAAAGCTGACCAGGATGAATGAGGGAAGACCCTTCCAAAATAAAACAGGAAATAACTGAACAGAAACCCCAAACCATGACATGATAATATTTAAGTGCATCAGTGGTTACAAATCACTGCTGTATAAATATATGACACTGACAGGGTCAACTCTGGATAAAACATCCTTTTTGCTTTTGATACTTTAAAGTTTGACATTGTGAGAAATATGTTTATTCACTGTCTTGCAGAGAGTGTCTGTCTGTCTTTTGTTGCTGAGCAGGTAGTGTACAAGGGGTTTGTGGAGCTTTTTTCTTGGCTGAAAACATCTGCCTGCTGTGGCAAAAATGATGCTCTTTGTGCAATGAGAGTGAACCAAAATACCAAACTTGAATAGGACAGCACAGGACAGCAAACCAAAGCCAAAAGGGAGCTGCAGAGTCGGCTGATATTTCTCTGTGGGTTCATTTTCACTTTTATTTGATACAGTTATTTCAAGTGATGTTTCAAATGCAGAGGTTTTACTTGTGACAGAGTATTTTTTTACAGTGTAGTGTCTAGAATAGTAGAATATTTCTTTCACCAATGGCCAAAGGATGCTCTTGATGTGCCAAGTCACTTTCCTGACTTAAGTCCAACTGAGCATGTATTTCATTTGCAAACGACCATATGCCCAAAAAAGCATTCTCGAGTATTTGCGTACTCAAAATCCCTCTTGTTTTTCCCTCTTATAAAATATGCAAATATTTTTTGATGACTCATCCTGCAAACATTTATCCAGTCAAACGTGTTCTAGGGCAATAAGCGAACCCCTCTCATCCTAAAACTAAAACTCGCTTTATTAACTTGTGTGTCCTAGCAGAGGGATATCATGAGTCAGAGGTGTGTGTTTGGACATCGGTGGGCACAAACGTTGTTTTTGGTGTTCATTGCTGTTTTCCAGTGTCTTTTTTGATATGCTAATCATAGTGGCTTTAAACTTCTTTAATCACTTTCTGACACTAAAATTGGGGGACAGTGAATAAGAACTGAATCGACTAATCTTTTCTCATTAATGTAATATAAATATTAGGGATGCACTGATACCACTTTTTTTCAGACTGAGTACAAGTACAAGTACTTACGGTGGGGTAATTCTTGCCAATACTGAGGACTGATATGAGTACTTAATAATGCTAAAACTTTAACTAGTATTTTAATTACACATTACCATGTGTCATATTTAAGTTTCTTCTTCATGTCCCTCTTGTCTAAGGGCTAATTCGTTCCTACCTGTCATTGTTCAAGGAGAACAGTTATGAGTGTTGTGCCATGTGTGCAACAGTTTTGTTTACCCCAAAGAGTGAAGTTGGGTAAACTGTGGTGTCAGACCGTTTTGGTGAAGATTAAGTACACAAAGTGAAGTTGTAGCAGCTTATTAGGAAGTAAAGAGGGTTACAGACTGGTGGCAGCGGTGTTTTTTCTTTGTCTTCGGATTAATTAGCTGAGGCATTCAACTAGTTTACACCTGCCAGGACTTATTGGACAGCGGCTGGCTGCGGTCTATGGGTGCACTCTGTGTGTTTATTTCAGTTTTACATGGAATTTTACGAACATTTTCCAAAGTCGCTGCGGTCATTAGTGGATGATGTTGAGGACAGCGAGCCTCTCGCTGATAATGACAATGTGACCAGAAAAAGAGGGTAAGCATCAGCAAACGCCTTGAACTCTGCTTCGTGTTGGATCTTTAGATGTTTGCTTGTGTCGAGCGGCTGCTTTTTGTGACGTGTTATCAGGTGTGGGGTATCGGAGTAGGTTTATGAGTACGAGAGTATGTGTGGACAGTATCGAACCGATACCCGATGCTGGTATTGATATCGATGCATCCCTAATAAATATACAAGTTTTATTTGTTCAAGTTAATAAACTTTCTGGAATTTATTTTCAGAACACGTTAGAACTTATAAACATGAGTTCTTCTAACTGGACTTGATATGATGAGTTAGAAGACTTCCCACATGCATTGTTTCACACTCTCCTGAGTGAAAAGTCACGTTTGCTTGTTTTCCCAGTGATGAAATCACTGTGCACCATAATAAAGGTTAATATTGAATTCAGTCCCTTTTACACATAATATTGAATAAATTCACTGGGAGCTGCTTCACATATTGTTTTTCTGTCTACGCTGGAACAAAGCAGCTCCAACAGGAGCAGCTGAAGCTGCAAGTTTTAATTGTGAAATGTAAAAATGACTTTTCAAAGTGAGAAATTTAATTTGTTTGTAAAGTTCATCAGTGTGACTGAAGAGTTGTTGGTTTGAACATGTTTTCTCAAGCACAACTGAATTAATATCAACTTTATTTGACTTGAAAAGTTCATTTATGAATCATTACAAAACTACCTCAACTAATCTTTTCAAATTCTGTTGACTTAAAATTTAAAGGCAGCCTGGATACTAACTTTTTTTTTAAAGTTAAAGCTTGTTTTTACAGTGCAATCTGATGTGCATGTAAATAGATTAAAATTACATAAAGGTCTAAAATCCACTGTGCTGCAGTACAAAGCCAACAAAAAAAAAAAAAGTGTCATACAGGTGAACAGACACTGTGGCCTGAGGAAGGACCGTTATATTGCTTCAGCACTTCAGTGGTCAGTACACACATCAAGGCTCACAGTCTGAAGCTTCACTTATCCCATTAGCTGTTGATTTATAACTGGTAATGCTGTTATATTGCTCTCTAAATGAAAACGTATGAGGTTATGATGAGTTATTATCCAGCTGGAGCTTTATTGGCCCTCCCACATCTCTGTGGTGCTGAGGGTCACCCAGGGACCGACTGAACAGGACAGTCAATCACGAGACAGAGCCTGTTAGTCCGATGCTCTCAAGATTAACTGTCCCTGTTTGAGATATGTGCTTCCTCATTGTTGGGTGGGGGAGGGGGGCTGAAAAGTTGCACCACTGCCAGACCTCCTGAAGTTAAGGGGAAAGCTGGTGCCCTGAACCCTACCTCTCTTCCTCTGTTTCCCATCTGTCCATCTCGGTGGACGGAGGCAGACGACGGGCCTTGAGGGGAAGATGGATGGAGGTAGTAAACGGGCGCCGGAGACAGAGAGAACAGGAGAGCGGGAGAGTGAGGGAGAGATGTATGGCAGCCCACATCGGCTCGGACAGAATGACAGATGAGGGGATTATAGAGCAGGGCTACTTTCCACAGTGATCAAAGTTAGGGAGCCTCCCTGCACAACCCAGGTAGACTCCCAGCCAATCACTCTGCTGGACGGGGTCAAAACCCAAGGAGCAGGAAATACCCTCCATTTCAATGCAATATTTCACCCAATAGGCCAGAATTCCCTCCACTTATATCTCCTCACTGCAGAGCAACGCTTTAACAGTCATTTCCATTTGTTGAAAAGGAACTGTTTTTTTTGACAATAGGGGACATTTTTCATTCTACACTCTCAGAAATAAGGGTACTGTAGGGGTTCTCTCTGAAGGTTCTACTTCTGGAGAATCCTTTTTTGAAGAAAAGGTTCTTTGTAAGAATGTTGAAACCCTTGAAGAACTCTTTCCTGTAGGGTTCTTTGTACCATAATATAATATAAAAAAGTTCCCAGTACAAACCCCTGCGTGGGTTCTAGATAAAACCCTTGAAATATAAAAAGGTTCCCTGTAGAACCCCTTGAGTGTGTTCTCAATAAATCCCTTAGGAAAAGGTTATTGAGGTACATCTCCCTGGGTGGGTTCTAGACATAAACCCCTTGGAATATAAAAGGGTTCTCTGAAGAACCCTCTGAGTGGGCTCTAGATAAAACCCTCAGAATATAAAAAGGTTCTTGGTAGAACCCTTGGAAAATAAAAAGGTTCTCGGTAGAATCTCCTGGGTGGGTTCTAGATAAGCCCTTGGAATATAAAAGGGTTCTCTGTAGAATCTCCTGGGTGGGTTCTAGATAAGTCCTTGGAATATAAAAGGGTTCTCTGTAGAATCTTCTGAGTGGCTCTAGATAAAACCCTCAGCATATAAAAAGGTTCTTGGAAGAACACCCTGAGTGGGTTCTAAATAAACCCTTAGAATATAAAAAGGTTCCCTGTAGACCCCCTGAGTGTGCACTGGATAAACCCTAAGAATATAAAAAGGCCATTTGAGGAACACCTTGAGTGGGTTCTAAATAAACCCTTAGAATATGAAAAGGTTCTCGATAGAACCTCCTGGATGGGTTCCAGATAAAACCCATAGAATATAAAAGGGTTCTCTGTAGACCCCCCTCACTGTGCACTAGATTACACCCTTGGAATATGAAAAGGTTCTCTGAAGAACCTACTGATTGTGCTCTCTTGAATCCCTTAGAATATAAATTGGTCCTTGGTAGAACCCCTGAGGTGTGTTCTAGATAAAACCCTTGGAATATAAAAAAGCTTCTCTGTAGAACCCTCTGGGTGGTTTAGAACCTCTCATGAGCAGTTCTGGGTGAAACATTTCACAGATGGCATTACCCTTTATATTGGGTTCTAGGTAGAACACTCTGAAAGGGTTTCAAGTGGAACTTTCATGAAAGGTTCTACCAGGAACCCAGAAGCTCTCATGAGGGGAAGCTGAGGAACCCTTTTTTGTTTCTAGTCAGCACCTTTATTTCTCAGAGTGAACCACTGAGTGGATGGTGGTGGTGTACTTGCTGGGAGCTGTGAGTGGGCACTCTCTTCAGTTTTAGCCGACAGTTCTTCTGTTCTCATTCTCGGTGTCAGAGTTCACTTGAAAGACACTCACATCACTATAGAAACATTCTTAACTCTAAATTTCATCCTTCTCCTTCCCGCAGGCCCAATGCATATTTAGTAGGCACACAAATCAAATTTGCAGAGACAGTCGCATTACCTAAAATGCATTACTGCAGTAATGGCACATTTAGACTAATGCATTTATCTGAATTTGTGTGTGACTCTGTGTGTGCGAGCATCTGGAGGGAGCATGCATATATGCATGTATGCATATATGAGTGCACGTGCAGGTGTACATGCATGAGTGTGTGAAGCGTGCAGGTGTGATTTCGGTAAATACACGGCGAGAAGTAAACCCTGAATAATGGATTCAGCCCCAGTAAGAGTAATCAGTGAACCCTGAGCTCAGCCTATTGAAGTTTAATAACATTCTGAATGTCAGAACACATGACAGCAGAGAAACATAATCCCCTCTCCCTGTAGAGAGAGGCCGCAAACTAACTCTCCCCCTCACTCCCTCACACTCTCCCTCTCTCTCTCTGTCACAAAGTGTGTATACACACACATCAGTGCTGGTAAAGCCTTTCAGATTAGCTGGTGTGATTTAAACAGCATTTAAAGAGCAGCAAATAAGTGAGAGTTCCAGTTGAGCACGGTTCACATTTCTCCATCACCTGCAGGCTTTTGTCACCTTATCGCAACCAGGTCGTCTGTGTTTGATAATTAGAATGAAAGTCACACGACTGCGCCCTCCGTGTGTTTTGGGCTATGTGACTGTTGTTGTTTGTGTGGCTTGTATCAATATTAAGCACCTTTCTTCTCTGAGATCTTGTTCTTGTTCTGATCTTAATGAACATGGCACAACGATATAAAGGGATAGTTTGTATTAGCTACAGTAGATGGCCGTTGAGAGGAGTACCACTGTGGACAGGGGCAGCAACAAAAGGTATATCAGCCACTTACAAAAGGTCCACCTAAAAAAATCAGCGTCAGTTTAAGTGTACACTATGTTTAGAATATTTTCACAGCTTTACTTTGCCGGCAGACAGCCTTTTGCGACAGGAAACTGCCGTTCACGAGCAGAATATTGCTCTTTCTAATCCAACCAAACTCAATAGGCAAAATCAATCATTTTACCTCGCAGAACACAACAGTTATCTGTCCACCACTGCCTCAATTTGGTAGTTAGTTTGTGGTATTGTGTGACTTTTGGTGTTTTAAAAGGTGAATTTGGATTCACTGGAGCCTCACAATAACACAAATAAACTAACAGATCAAGGCAGCGGTGAACCAGCAACTCCTGTGTTCTTGCGAGGTAAAATTTGTGTTTTTTGCCTATGGAGTTTGGTTGGTTTGGAGAGAGTGATATTTGGCTTATGTAACAGCGGTTTCCTATCAGAAAAGTGCTGTCTGACAGCAAAGTGAAGAAGTATATTGAAAAATATTCCAAATATAGTGTACACTCTGTTTCTCCAAACTGGGGATTGTGCCAACTGGTGTCTATTCTTAGTAAGATTTCACAGAAGAAAAAGTGATTAACACTGATGCAAGACACACAAACGTCAACAGTGACACAACCAAAAACACAAGGATGCTATAGAGGGTGCCGTCCTGTGACTTTTCTTCCACTTCCAGTTCCCTTCCAGTCCCTCCTCTGCTTTTCTACGGTGGGCGCGTGCTGGCTGCCATCTACAGGCAATACACTGACTATCAATAAGTACATCAAACAACTGTACATCACATCATCCGAAATATCCCTTTAATGAGAAATCATAATTCTCTGTGTGGATGCAAAGAGCGATCAGATTGGAAAAAAGGACACATGCAGCATGCTGATGGAGATGTTACTATATATAATAGCAGAAGCTCTCAGACACCTCTTGAACTTTCACTCCCTCACAAGGTAACCGCACAATAATATTCACACACACTTCATCCCACACAAGCTCTTCAATTAAAGTGGTCAGGTGGGTTTTTGTGAGGATCTCCACACACAGGTTCAGCTTCTCTTTGGGATTATTTATCAGCGGCAGCAGCCACCGGGGGCTTCCACACAAGCACAACTCTGCTGTATTTCCATCGTGCAGCTGAGTCTGACTGTTTCACCATCAAGCCAAAGACAACATTATCATTTTCCTCCCTTTGTCTCCGCCTATATTTCAGCCCCAATTTGTCAGAGAAACATATTGTTTATAATTTATGAGCTCTGTGATATATAATTCACATATGAGAGTTGTGAGAAGTTGCAATCCACACATTCAGTCTGCTTCTATTGTGCACTACTCACCTCAGAAAGATTTTTAAAAATGGAAGGAAAGATGAAAAGTTCTCAATTTTTTCGCCACAATAAAATGTGCAACAATGCAGCCTACATTATTCATTTCTCAGATATTGATCAAATTTTAAATGTCCGAAATAGAAGATGTATAATGCAAGATACACTTGAATTAAGCTTACTACAATCCATATTTTGTTTGTGTGAGATGTCAGTCATAGTGTCAAACCCATAGACAATTATCACTGGATGTTAGAGATCCCCTTAGCTCTACAGAGCATTTTAACATTTTCAGCTCATTGTTTTGTTTTTACCACAACTTTACTGTTTCAGCTCACAGTCGTTGCCCTCGTCAACCTTGTTTCAAGTGGCAGGCAGCTGTTTTCAGCTCTGACAAACCCACTCTACACTAGCTGCCCAGCACCAAACAGCAGAAAGACAAAATTAGAAATGACCTTGTGAACAGAGTGGACCATTTAGCAGCTAAATAGTCACGTATTTTCCTCAGAAGCTGGTGGAGAGTAAAACGCAGTTCAAAGGACAGCGAAGATTAGTCGTCGGAAGTCGGAGCTGGGAATGACAATCAATTTGGAAAACAAACACCTCCAGGAAAACTTCTACTGTGATTGGTAACAATGCACGGGTCCGCAGACAGTACATGTGTGTACGACTGCTTTAATGAGACACAGAAGACGCAGTATATTACTACAGCTTTTATTACCATTAATGCGTGGAGCAGCCTTCTTGGATTTTGAGGTCAGGATTCGTGAGGTTGCTCCGACTTTCCATGTTGGAAAATCCAATTTCAGGGGGTGTTCAAGTAAAAATTTTCAACTGGTAACTTGGAAATTCTGACTTCCTAGTTCAAACTGAACGCATCATTAATATTCATTAATATGCTGACATTGCTCTGGATCTGCTGAATATGTAAATAAGCAACTTTTTCACTTTTAAAGGAACATTTCACCCCAAAATCAAAAAAATACATATTTTTAGTGTAAGTTGCAGAGTTTTGGAGATACTGGCTATAGAGATGTCTGCCTTCTCTCCAGTATAATGGGACTAAATAGCACTGGCAAAACCAGTGTCTCTTTCCATAAATCATGACCTGGACTCACAAGAACATACAGACCTTGTTGTGAGCAGTTTCATGTAGGAACTGTTGTTTTTTTCCTGCATTAGAATCCACCTGAACTACTTTCTTTCCTCTAGAAAGAAATTGGTTCCTAGATGAAACTGCTCACAACAAAGCCTGTGAATTCACTCGAGTAACTGGGTCATGATTTTTGGGAAGAGACACTGGTTTTGAATTTTTCATTTTTTTGGGGGGGCACTTTAGGCACCACAAGCTAAGTGCCATTTAGCCCCATTATACTGGAGAGAAGGCAGACATCTCTATCTCCAAAACACTGTAATTCATACCAAAAAAAAATCTAGATGGATGGTCAGGGAAAAATCTGTTATGTGATAATATATCAGTGTTGCCTGCACGGTTTGTTTCTGCTGCTCCTATTGGCTAAAAAATGTTTAAAAAGCTTTAAAAAAAAGTTTGTTGCTGCTATGTTTACCTTGTACAAAATCAGAAATTGATCTTTCCCCTTTCTAGTGGATAACATTTTATTTCTCCAGGTACACACAAAGTATGCGGCCGAGTATATAAACAACATTGTTTAGTCACAGTTTGTTGTCTATGCATACACAATGCTAAAAGGCAAATATATCACGAATCTTAATGTCGCATTAACATGTGACATTTATGGGTAACCTAAATGAAAAGCACTGTGATATTTATCCCACTCACACTGCTGATTTCAATAATGCAACTCAAAGGCAGCGGTTGATTGTTGACATTAGATCGGGAACACAGGAAGCAGGAATACTGAAATTGTGATGGCTAATGATGCCGCTTGTTTCTGAAGGCCTCATTATCATGAGTTAGCATTAATTCACTACTTGAATTCCTCTTTATCTCTCTCTCTGTCTCTCCGTCGGTGCCCCCTCACACTCTCTCACATCTTTCTCATCTTCTCTCCACACTCTCCCCGTCTCATCTTCACGTGTTCTCACTGTCCCTCTCTAATCTGTAAAACCGCACATTTGGCTCGGCACGGGGAGCGATGAGAGGAAATGTCACATTCCACTGCAAGCAGCGGACCGTCGCACTGGAATGTCAATTGGCCGACCGGTGTCGGGGCGGAGGGATGGAGAGATGGAGGGATGAATGGGCGGAGGAGAGGAGGATGGCAGGAGCGGCCCTGTTCCATTGTGTGTTTTTTAAAGACATGGCGTTTTTTTGATGATTATTCTAATCCCACCAAGGACCTCTCAGCCCGAACTGGGTGCCTTATCTCCCCTCCGCAGTCTTTCTCTCATTAAAACACAATCACAGGCCACCAACTCTAATAAACCTTCAACTTCCTCTTTGAAAGAGGGCGGGGGGGGTGGGGGGTGGGGGGCAGTGAAAATGCAGATTACAGTAGGTCCGTCTGCCAGTCCCTCTGTACGTGACATAGGGAACAGGAATGCTGTCTCTAATCACTTCTAGCGCAAAAAGGCCTTTTAAAAATCATTGGATTTTTTTAAATCCACGTTGAAAAAGGTCACTCTTTAATAAAGGCCATGGGGATTAAGAGAGCCTGTGGGATTTAGGCTGTATGTACCTTGATTGTTTTTGGTTGCCTTGGAGACTTAGACCACACTTCTGAAGTCACTGCTCTCAGGGCAAGTTGTCCAAAGTTAACGTCAAACCAAACACTGGCAGGCATTGATGCGGCAGGCTGCAATCCTTTTTGACTACCATATTCCACCCTCTCTCTGTGTGACACACACACACACACACACACACACACACACAGCAGACAGGGTTTTAAACCCCCTTTAATCACAAACTCAAGTGAATATATCAACCCCTGCAGCTTGGCTTAAATTCAAACATGGTGCAGTGAAGTGGGCCAGTTTGTCGCCCGCCTAACAACTTCAACATTTGGGTTTATATGATGTGTGTGTGTGTGTGTGTGTTGTGTGTGTGTGTGTGTGCTAGCAGGACTGGGCAATAAAACAAATTTACAGACATTGTGGGTCTCTAACAGATCTAAATTTATTCAACACAGTTTCCAATAAATATTTATTCCATTCCCCGTGTAATTAACCAGAGAATAGCTCAGCTGATGGCTTCTTCCTGGACATTCAACCAACCAGTCAGCCCCCCAAAAGAAATCTTGAATCTTTTACTGGTTGTATTGTAATTATTCCAGATAAACAAAAGGGAGCCAGCACGGGAAAAGAAATGTCATTAACTGATGTATTACTGCAAAAAAAGTTACTTGTGAGATTTATTTGCTCCTGGGTTGGTCCTGTTTCCTGAGTTGGGAAGACTTTCTTCCACTTTTTGTGTGTTTAAGAGCTTAAAGAAGGTAGGTTATAGTAGGGTCGGGTAAGGTATTGTAGGGTAGGGTAGTATATTGTAGGGTATGGTGGGATAGCGTAGGGTTGGGTTAGGGTAAAGTGGGGTAGGGTCGGATAGGGTATGGTGGGATAGGTTGAAATTCATGTTGCTATCCAAGTACACTTAAACAGTTTGAAGTTTTATATTAAAAATTAATTTTGTCACAGGCTTGTTACAGTACATTCCCTAAAACAACTAAAATAATATTGTTTTACCCGAGAATACCTTAGTTGTTACCTTGTTACCTGACTATCATTGGTAACACCTGTGTTTACATTACTATTTCAGTTCAATATGGCTGCTGTGGAAAAGGTTTATATCACATTAGTGACCACATTCAGTGTTAAACTGTTGTATATTACATTATTGGATTGTTATTGCAGTTGCATTAACATGTTAGCAGTTAGCAGCAGTTGGCTGTTGTAGTTGGTCAAGGAAAAAACTATTTTTAACTCTTTTGTATGACAGTGGTTCTCAACAGGGGGTCCACAACCCCATGGGTGTCCACAGAGGTGCTGCAGTGGGACCTTCAAAAGTTTAAATATGTCTGAAAATCCACATTAACATGAATCCAACACATTACTAGCGAAGATAACGCAGCCTTTTCACTGACAAAACAAATCATATCTTATATTTTTACATTGGTTTTATTACACATATTTTGTTTGTATATATTTTATTTCATATGCACATTTTATTTCATTATTGTATACTGTATTTCATTCTTCTTCTTCTGTCTTTTACTACTTAATTTATTTACTGTTGTTTTTTAACAGAGCATCCCAGCCAAAGTTTTTCATTCGATTGTACCTGCATTATAAACATATTGAATCCTGAAAAAAAAAACAAAAAAAACCAAAAACATAATGGCCAATTATTACACAGACACCTCCTGTGAGCCACAGTGGATCATTTCGTAACTTAATGAGCAAGAGACTCTGACTGATCCTACACATCAGAAAACCACCAGTGAAAAGCGCAGAGGATGAGGCTAACATTAGCCAAACATTAGCCATGCTACAATTGCTGCTGATTTAGCAGCTACGGGTAAGTGCAAATGAGAGAAGACCCAAAAATATTCACTGCAGCATATGTATTGGAGGCCCCTTCTCTACAAATCATCATCAGTTTATCTATAACAAATCAATCAAGGCTGATCATGTTTTAAAGTCATAATCTGTAAAGTAGCTGGAAAGTATGGCTGTCACTGTGCAATATTTTTTTTTCTTTAAGAATTGTAGTGAATTATAAAGCTGCATTGAATGGAAGCATTTAATGCTAATATATATTGGACTAGCTGTAGCAGTAATTAAAAACTTAGCTTGGATGTGATCCCAAAAAATGAGGCACATCAAAGTACAGAGAAAGTTCTGCTCAGAGTCGCATCTCCTCGTTAAGTACTTCTGCTGGCCTAAAAAGATATGATAAACAAAGCTATTGTTCCAGAGTTGTGATGATTATGTAAATGTGAATAATGATTCGGCATAACTGCGGTAACAAGCTTTTTTTTTTTTGTCTCCACTGATGACAGTGATGGGGGAGCACAAAGTAAATCAGCGAAACATCTGGAGATGGGACAACGTCTGCTGTTTTAGAAAAGACTGAACAAACCACTGATGCATGGCTTGTTTTTGACTGATACTGGACCTCTGCAATGCACCAACCAGATTTTTAGCATTTTCCACCAGCTTTCCTTGCTTTTTATTTCTTCTCTCCTCCAGCTCGTTTCTCCTCCTCCCTCTGAAATCAACAAGTCCACTAATCACTATCCCCCAATTATATCTGACAGAAAACTGCAAATCAATAAAGCCTGTCTGCTACCCTTTACAGAATGCTGATGATCTAAGTGTGAATCTCTTAGGAATCATTTTGTAATGTCCCATTTATCATCTACAGTAACTTTGTAATGATATTTATCTCTTTAGTCCAGCTCCGCTACTCATCTGCCCAATAAATTTAGCCAGAGAGGAGAGTCACTTTGGGTTTTAACTGCTTCAAGTAGAAGTACAAGTGAAATCTTGCAGTGCTGTTGCTTCTGTTGTTTTCTAAAAGAAGTTTTACCTCGTCCCTCAGGCCATCGCCTCTGCTTGCATGTCAGAGATTCAGATGCTCTTTGCATCCGGACACAGCTTAGAGATGTAAGGAGAGGAATTTATGGAAATAATATGCATTAAAAAAGATGAGAGAAGAGCCAAAGTCAGAGCAGGCAGCTGTCATTGGTAGTGATTCAGAGGTCTATGAGGCCTCTCACTTTGTTCCTAAATTATTCATGCAATCTGTCAATGCTGCTGTCGAGGCAGACTCTTCTCCCCATGTGTTCAATGACGACAGAAATCCTGCGCTATGTTCACCGCTATCTTCTGCAAATCCCCCACGGGAGACACACACCCAACTCACAAAGCTCCAGCACATGCTTTTGTGTGTGAGAGAGAGTATGTGTGAGAGCGTATAATCCCACTCATGTTCAGTAAGGATATATATGGCTTCGTATGTGCTCGAATGCCTCCTCTTGTGTTTTTTTTTTACTCGCTTTAAGATCATTTAGCATCTTTGTTGTGTGCTTTCATGTCTTTGTGAGTGTTGTCATTATGTCTCTGTGAGTCTTCCCTCATGCAAAACAGATAGAAAACGCACAGCGGCAAATGAATATTCAGACGCAAATGTGCACGTGCATGCGCGCGCACACACACATTTGCCATGCTTACAACAACATAGACATGCACACAAAGAAAGACGGACAGAGTGCGTCCTCTTTCTCTCACATCTGAGTGAGAAGTAGCTTTGCTGCAGTTCCATTTCTCTTTGTGGGGACTATAAAAGACAGATATTCCTCAGATGTTGGAAAGCATGTATTATTGAAGCTTTCCCTCAAATAGCCCTCTAAAGTTCCCTCCACCACATGATAAAACTCGCTTGGTATAAAAAAAAAAAGAAAAAAAAAAAAAGAATGGAGTGTCTATTTGCACCAGGTTGAAAATGGTCATGCAGCAGCTATTCTGTTATTTGCATCTGGTTGTGGTGAGGAGGTTGTGGTGGATGAATGAGTTAATTACAGCATTCTACCCAGGGAGATTAGGTTTAGGCAACAACACTTAGATTAGGAAAAGATCGTGGTTGGTCTTTGCCATTCGGGTGTAAATAGCCAATGTACCGAGTACAAATAGCATTGTTGGCTACTGACACCCCAGTACTTGTCTCTGCCATGCTAGGCTTTATACAACTGGGTGTAAATAGCCAAATTGTCTGTTTACACCCCCAGTGCAAATAGCATTGTTGGATGCTTGTCTCTGCCCCCTTAAGCTATATACACTCAGGTGTAAATAGCCACACTGGCTACACTGGCTATTTACACCCCGGGTGCAAATTGCATTGTTGGCTACAGCCATCTGAGTACTTGTCTTCTCCATGCTAAGCTATAGAAACCCTGGTGTAAATAGCCACTTTGGCTACATTGACGATTGGTGTCAATAGTCAATGTCAGGTGGGAATAGGATTGTTGCCTATGAACACCTGGGTGCATGACTCTGCCATGCTTAACTATATTTACCCAAGTGTAAACAGCCACATTGACCATTACACCCTGGGAAAATAGTATTGTTGACTACTGACACCTGGGTGCTTGTCTCTGCCATCTTAGGCTATATACACCCAGGTGTAAATAGCCACATTAGCTATTCCACCCTGGGTGCAAATAACTCTCTTGGTTGCTGACACCTGGGTGCAAATAGCCTCTGCTAAAAAAGAAAAACTTAAAAGGTAAACTTCCTTCAATGAATATCCACTGCAGTCACCTGTCAGGATGTGCAGATCTAATGAAGTACATCTAACTCTGTGCCTGCTGTGTGTTTTGAGTGTGACCATACAGCTCAGACTGAGACAGATGTGACCGTGCGTCACAGTGATCCAGGCCACCGTCACTCAGCATTAGGACGGATTGTCTCTCATCTTTCAAGGATGACCACTTTTTTCTTTTTTAAAATGTAGAGTCTCAAGTCTTTAAAACTTTTAAATGCACTTGTGAATTTTTCAGTAGTTTTGGCCTCACATTGGAGCATTTTCAGCCTTTTAAACAAGTAAAAATATTGATAAATGAGTCTCATTGCAAGCTCTAAGTGCCTATTTAAGAAATTGGAGGACTGTTTGTTTCTGTAGATGCTGACGTCAAGTGTTTTGTGCTGCAGTGTCACTGAGGCTCAGAGCAGATACAGACTGAATGCATGCAGGCACACACACTGACAGATGGATATATGTAGATGCAGAGACAGACATTAATATATTTTTATGCACGCGCACTCACAGACAGATAGACACACACACACACCTTTAAATATTATCCTTGAGTACACAGGATGTCTGCATCCAACAGTGATCTAATTAAGAAATGCCCAGTGAGCAGATTATCAATGTAACGGTAACCAAGGCCAACCGCTTCGCCTCCATGACAACCAAACATCAAAATCTGAGAAAGTCCCTGTGCTCAGTGCTGCTGAGATACTTCAAATAAAAGCAGTTATGCACTGTGCTGATGGTGCCCATGTTTCTTTCCTCTTTTCTTTATAAAGAAATCATACAGGAATTAGTGGAATCAACTTTTCTCTTGATGTAAATGTACAAATTAAACTAAACGGGTTCATTATTTGTTTTCAGAATACTTCAGAACTTAGAAACCTGAGTTCCTTTAAGTCTTTGACTTGAAATGATGAGCTGAATGAACGTATCAATGAACTCAATACATTTTTTAAAGAAACACTTCCCAGCATGCATTGTTAGAGACCCTTCTTTTTTTGGTGCGTCTCCAATACACTTTAAAAATAAGTCATGGTTGTTTATTTTCACATAATGAAAACACTGTAAAGCACAATGAATGAATACAGCCATTATTAATTTAAAATGTAATAAACTCAGTGGGAGCAGTGTAGGCAACATTGTTTTGGTATCACTGAGAAATAATTTTTTATAAATAATTAAATTCAAGTGGGCTCTGTTTTCAGCCTTTGGGGAATCTGGCCCGTGACATAAGTCTCAAACCAATCACAGGTCATCTAGAGACCAGGTGTTCCTATTGGCTGTTCTTCTAGTGCCGCTGTGCGTGCAAGTTCCTTCGGTGAGACCCTGAACCAATGGTGGACACTGCTACAGGAAAAGTCGCTATAAAACAGAATTATCAGGAAAAGACTGAATGAATGTGCTGTAAATTAAGTTTCTAAAGAAACTTAAAACTCTCCTTGCTGTGCGTCTCTAATACAGTTTAAGATAAATCATGACTGTTTTCACAACAATGAAAACACTGTAAATCATGATGATGACAAGTACTGAATTCTGTCTCTTGCCTCTCACACTTAAAATGTAATTAATTCAGCGAGAGCAGTTTCACACACACATATTGTCTTTGTGCAGTTTGTCAGTCTGACTGAAAGTTGTTGGTTCAACTTAATATCTTAACATCTCAACTGAATCAAGTTTATCTGACTAGTTTATTTGTTTAGAATCATTATAAAATAACCTCAACTTTTCTTTTTAAACTCAACTTAAAGTTTTAAGGCTGCCTGGACCCTGACTGTTTTTTTAAAAGTGAAACAATGAGTTTATTTTTACAGTGTTCTTTATGTTGTTCTTTCATCCACATCACATCAGGTTTTTCACTTGTCCTTGTAGCTGTATATTGTTCCTTTGTTACAGGACTTACTGTAATGATAAGACCTGCAGGCTGAACAGTAAATACGATCTCATCCACAGCTTTGGCTTCTGCTGTTTCTATTCAGACGTCGCCTTATCTTCCAGACACACCTTTGCTTCGCAACAAACTTCAATCCCAAACTCACCCGAGGTGAGGCACGCTCTCCTGTGAGAACGTTATGATGACTTGCTGCTGGGAAAATTATGACCGGTAGGTGATGAGATGAAATAGAGTGATACTGCTGTATTTACTGAAATGTGCATATTTGTCAAATTGAGCTGGCCTCTGAATCACTCCGTCCTCTTATCTCGTTTTCCTCCCTGAATCCTTTTCCACACTCCTTCTGCATCATCTCATCTTTCCTCAACCACTTATTTCCTTCGTTCATCATCTTTATCTTGATCATTATCCCCGCCATTGTCTTGGAACTAGTTGATATGATCTTTCACACAGTTTTTCATTATTCAGATGGTCGTTTTTCAAAAGTTATCTCTCGCATATGTCTCCTAGCTTCCTGTCATCCTTTCATTTCAACAAAATATCTGTCTTTTGCCTTAATATGCTGAACTTTGAGGGCCTGGTCTGACTTCACAGGGGTCAAAAGTACTTGTCACTTGTTCCACCAAAGAATTTGAAAGCTTTTGAAAACAACACGGCTGGTAGTGAAGCAGCATAACACGAAATATCATAACAACTGTTAATTTTTAGATAAAAGGAGCATACAAGGTTAAGGCAACACTTTTCATAAATGCACCAAATATGATCTGTTTGAACCAAAAGTGCACGTTCCAGAGCAGCCAATCACAAAGCAACTAACCAATTGAGCATGAGTAGAGAAAGGCAGGGGAGGCTGCAGTGTTTGTCTGCATTGTGCACTAGATATGTGTTGCAGTTATACTAACATCAGTCAACAATGGTTTAATATTCAGCAGGTAAACACTGTCATCACTGAACAACTCATTGTCTCCATGGGGACAGTGTTGGTTTTTGTGTGTGTGTGTGTGTGTGTGTGTATCTGGGCAATGGGGGACGCTCAAAGATTTCTACCACTGACCATGGATTTCACAGTCATGTTAATTTGAGTGCAGTTAGGTAGAATGGTTTTTCGTATATGAATTCAGGCTTAGACTGTGTGACCTCAACATCAGGTGGAAATGGTGTAAGGTGTTTCGTGCATCATTTTCATTCCCCCAAAATTCTGCGAGACATATTTGACATCTTTGGAAACTTTAGCTTCTCCACTAGAATCTAAAATACACTTCTGTAGGTTTGAACAATGTTTGGCTGCAGGGCATGAGTTTGACTCACCCACTATAGTGTGTCAGTGAGATTTAAAGAGATAATGACGTGCCTGGCAGATGGAGGACCTTGAGGTTCACCGTTTTGAGAATGGAAAGAGATAAATCATTAATCAACAGAAATAGCAAAGTTAAATCAATCAGATGACATTGTTGACGAGCTGCTGGTGAAGTTTTATTCCGGCGTGATGAACCAAATGATGCTGAATTTCATCTGGCGTACACACACGCACACACACACACACACACACACATGCTGCTGCTTGTGAAGCCAAATGTGGCGCCATTTTCTGGTTGCAACAGCTTAGCCGTCTTTGCAAACACGGTGAATCACATTTAGCTCGGAGCATGCAGCTGACCATGGACACATGAAAACACACCTCGAAACACGTACTGCTCTTTTTAAAAGTGGGTCTGACCTCCCATTATCACATTTGGCTCTGTGTGTCTCTCTCTCTGTCCTTCAGCATCATAAATGTACACAAGCAACACACCATGCACACAGACCTCTTTATACAACTGTGAGGACCATATGAGAGCAGCCCCACCGCCAGGTGTGTGTCTCAGCGGGCGGTAACTCTACGAATCAGTGAGCCAGTAACATGACATCATGTCTCCTGCAGCGTCCCCCTCCCAGCTTCCTGTTTCTCCTGTCCTTCATCTCCCAGCAGGCGATTTTGCTTCTGCATTTGTTTTTTTTTTTTCTACAAGAAATCACCAGAATATTAAAGGACACTCTTGGTTTTTTCCCTCTAACCCAGTCAAGCAGCTCCAGTGTTGCCTCAGAGAATTCTTTGTAGTGGGGCAAAGGAATATCTCATCCATCTTTTTTTGACACGTTGAACCGTCAATCACGCAACACGGAAGGTCAAACTCTTTTATGCGCCTCACAAATCACAAGTTCCCATGAAATCGTAATCGATGTTTATAGCTGACATGAAATGAAAAGATCCTTTTTAACGCTTTTATCACATCCCCAGACATATTGTACACCTATTTAAGAATATATGCCATTCCTTTGTGTTTTTATATCAAAGTTATGGAAAATAGATTTATTTGTTCTCGCAATAAAGCAAAATACGATATGTACTTACATAAGCTAAAACCAACAAACTTCAACCCATAATATCATGACATCCAGCTGTCAATCAGTCTTCAACTTTTAGTGGTGCAGAGCTCAGGCAGATTCATTGAGTTTCTCATATGATGCTTAACAAATATATACACTGTGTTATTTTATGATTTACATTTTGTTGCTGTGAGGACAAATGTGTAAGACCAAAAATGGTGAAAACCATGAAAAAAACAGAATAAAGATTAAGATTTAACAACTATACTGATTGTGGTGAAACTGCATCATATTTTACGGAGAAAAGATTCTCTGGTTTTCACTGTGACGTCCTCCAGCTCAGTTTCAACTCTGAGTCAGAGTTTCTGCTAACTTAGCTGCCGTTAGCGGAGCAACGAGAACACAGTTGGAGCGGGAGTTTCCTGATGGAAAGATAGCTTCACTTGTTGCTTAAGTATCTAACTGCTAACTACTAACTGCTGGTAGCTCAGGTTAGCCATGCAGCTAAGTTAGCTGACTGAGCACCGAGGTGCCAGGAGCCAACCCCGGCAAGCAAACCACCTATTATACTTTATTCCCTGTCGTCACAAGGTTAACAGAGCACTGTCTGTAGCTGCGTGGCTGGGGAGGGTGTTAACACTCATTCATTCATTCATTATTGGTTACTGCGACAAGACAATCCATGCATGCCTGTTTTTTTTTACCATAGATATACAAACTGTGATAACATCATTTATTTTTAGATCACTTTTCTTGGTTGTAAAACAGTTTTAGAAATGTAAAAAACTCCATGGATTAAAGATTTATAATAGAAAAAGTCATAATTAACCGTGTTTGCAGTTTGAGATGTCCTGTCAACAGTTTTACAGATGTCTCTTTTATAATGTTGGCTTATGGGGGGAGAATACTTTTTGGGCTGCAGGGGAATTTTTCAATGCAATACCACAAGGGGCCACTGTCAGAAATCGGAGGCAAGGCTGAGTGGCAATGGTCTATCGAGGTTTACATAATTAATCTCTGCTTTCCATTCATGGGAACTTTAAGGCTTGAATCATCAAGTGTCTTCTTCGGAAGGAAAGTGGGAGAGCTTTCAGAAGAAGAAGAAAAGAAAGAGTCTAATCCTGCGACACAGACAGTGCTCCATCCTGGCTGGGTCTCTTTATCTTTCTCTTTTATTTCTCGTCTGTGATTCTTTATATCAGGAGTATTTATGATGTGTCCCATGGTGCTCACGGAGGCAGGTGGCCAATATGTTTACCTTGACTCTCAGAGGCACTGTCACACGAGAGCACACTCATGGGTTTATCATCGTGTTGACACTCAAGGGGATTATACAAAGACAGAAACAAGCAAGGTTTATCAGCTTCAAACCCACGGAGAGAACACACACACACACACACACACATTGAGAAAAAGTCCAATCCTCCAAAGAAGAAGGGCATTGAGCACTGCAGAAACAACACACACACACACACACACACACAGATTTGGTAACTTGAGCTCTTCCTCACTATCTTCCTCTCACTCTGCTTCAATTCACCACACTTATATCTGCGGGAATTAGCTCCCCGCGCGTTGTCTTTCATGCTGTACGGTAAACAAAATGCCTTTCACTTCAAAGACAAAGTTTCTCAATTTCCTAATTGATAATCCCGCTCTTGACATTGAGCTTTACCCGGCTGCGTTTTGTTCCTATGACAACAGAGCCGCATTCATCCGCTGTTGCTCTCCGTGGCCCTCTTGCTGTTCTATATTGCACAGAGAGCAGGATGGTCTATTTTAGTCGAGACCCCGGTGAGTCGTACCGCAATTATAAAGGATAATTGTTAAAGATACACGCGCTCATTTGTGTGATTGTGCTTTTCAGGACCGGAGCGCTCATCTTAATTCTAATCCTTTCTTGCACTCCTCACCTTGACCCTTACCTAACATAAATTCCAACTTTAATCCTGATCCTAAAACTCTAAAACTAGCCAAAATACCCTCTCTGCGAGGGATTTTCTTCATCTTTCTATCCCTGTGAGGAAGCTTGGTCCTCTTAACAGCAGAAATACAAGAACACACACACATACAAACACACACACACACACCGCACGCAGCCACAGCCGGTTCCCCCTTTGCGATAACTCCTACAAAACGCCTGTCATCCTTACTCAGTCATACACAAGCAGGGAGTCAGCGCAAGCCGATGGATCAATTTAGTACAGAAAAGCTGTGGCATTCTTCAAATGTAATGGGCTTTGATGTAGACGCTGAGCTGCATTACAGAACCCCGCTGAAGCCAGTGAAACCTCTTTTCATCTGCCTGCTTCCTATGCAGAGGATGTTGGCAGGAAACACGTGCCTCACTTCTGCTACACTGTTGTTTTTTTTTTTTTCCTCCTCGTGCACAGAGGAGCGCGGCTCATGGCACGCACACCTACACCACCACATCCTCTTTTACTTTTGCTAATTTGTGTTCTTTTCAGCTGCAATGGGGAATAACTACTTCCTCCCGCTTGTTTCTATGATTGGTTCTTCCTGCCAGCCAAAATCCCACTTTTGACCCCATTTGTGACACTGACATGCTCATTTGTAGCCTTTATGAAATGGAAAAGCCACACTCTCATGACATTTCTGCTTGTTTATTATAAAGTATGATTCCATCTGTGTGGCGCTCTGCTGTCCTTCCACAGATACAGACTGCCCCCTGGTGGAGTATCCATTCATTGCAGTGTTTGTGATGTATTGTTTTCACGTATGGAAAGGTTTGTTCACATTTTTTTTTGATTGTGCTGTGGTGAGGATGGTACTTTGCTGTGACTCCCTTGGTCTGGATTGGAAAAAAAAAAGTAAATGTTTAAATCTCAAGACAAAAGTTGAGAAAACTCATAATTTCAGCTGTGAGCTGTGGGTGGTTGAATGCTTGAATGCGATTGAAAATGTTAATTTATTACCTGTTATTCAATTTGACTTAAATTAATTGTCTTAAACTTTTTTGGGGGAAGGTCTAAACTAGAAAAATTAAGTTTATATAAAGAAAAAAAGTAAATTAAAGCTGAAAGCAGCATTGAGGGGCACTCGCATCCCATGCACATCAGATTTTTGTATGACTTGAATTATGTCCTGTTTGATCTGAGCAAAGACTTGACTTGTAGCAGGGACCCGACCTGACTTGCTTAATTCTCACCACACTAACATAGAACTTGCTTGAGACGTGAAGGTTAACATGTGAGACTTGCATTGACTTGACATCGGCAACTTACTCCCGTCTCTGGTAAACATTAGACCTGCTTAGCATTGGTATTGTAGCATTATCACTGTTAGCATGTTAGCGTGCTGGCATTAGCATTAGCGTTCAGCTCAAAGCACCACTTTGCCCGATATGAGCTCACAGAGCTGCAAGCATGGCTGCAGACTGTTGTTCAGTTTTATTTGTGTCTGAAGCAAAGTGTGGTGCTCATTAACAAACCAGAAATATGGAGTCCAAGATTTCAGAAAACAGGAGAGACAAACTCATTTACACCTTTTAAACTTCTAACTACAATGCAATGGGCAAGGGACACTCAATTTGCTTTGCCTGGGGGCCACTTTTGCAAAAAGACAGATGGCCAGGGGCCAGTTAATAAACAAACATTTATAAAAACATTAATTATCAAATAAAATTACTACCATCAAAAAGCCCATAACTCATGGGACAGATAAAACAGATATTTTAAAGCATTTAAAAACTACAACTGCACCAAAAGGAGGCTTCTTTGAGCTGCAGAGTGATTACCTAACCCTAACCTCTGTGATTCAGAGTTCTTGAAAAAAAAAACAAACTTTTTTCTGACTTTTTTACCTTTATGTTTTTATAAACAGAAGCATTATGTTTTCAGATCATTCCATCCTTGTGAACTGTGATATCTCACGAAAGCCTTGAGAGAATTTCTTCAAACTTGACACAAATGTACACTTGGACTCGCAGATGAACTGATTTGATTTTGGTGGTCAAAGGTCAAAGTCCAAGACCTCATTAGACACGTAATTTGGCTATAACTCAAGATTTTATGCAATTATAAAGAAATTACACACAAATATCGAATAGGACAAAATGATGAGTTGCTGACATTTTGTATTAAAAAGGTCAAAGGTCAACTCCACTGTGACACCACAATATTCAGCTCTCTATCAGTCTTCTGTCAAAAAATAGTCTCTAAGTGAAGACAACATGTTTCCCAAAGACGAACATATTAAACTTTTGAGGTCAAACGTTGTCATCGTCAACACCCTCAGGAGGAACCTTTGGGCTGCCTAGCAGGCCTGATACCAGGCCGCTGCCCTTCAGGAGGGCCCTTCAGGGGGACGATGATGACAACGATGATGACATTTGTCACCTCTAACATTAACACTGAAAAAATATTTCATACAATTTATTAAAGCTTGAACTGATTTGTGATTCCACAAAAAGCCTCTTTCATGATGCAGGTCCCTCTGTGGCAAAGGAAGGTGCAGGAGCACACTGTTGTGGAGCCTGCAGTGAACATATATAGTGGCTTGGCCAAACCAAATGACGTGGGGAAAACATGATGGACACTAACTACAAATAACATCTGGTAAAAAAAACTGACTAAAGCCAATTCCCCCCTCTGACTTGGCAACACATGGTTTGGTCTGATCAGATGGCTCCAGGACACACCTTCACCTTCTGCTTCTCCAGGAAGGGAACCTCCCCCAACAACCACAGTAAGTCAAAGACAAAGAAATACATGATTAATATAACAGAGAAGTGCTTGTTTAACCCGACAGTGTGAGAATGTGTGCACTCTGTTTAAACAGTGTGAAGCTAAAAGCGAACGTGAATTGTTTGGGTGCAATGAATCTGTGCGGGGTAACAAAATAATGAAGTGAGAGTGTGAATGGCTGCTACCATGTGTGTCTGTGGTCATCACAACATTAGCACTCTTTTTAAAGACAGATACACCACTCGTACAGAGCGGAAAACCAATGTGTTACCAGCAGCCATTTGGCCCTATATACACACACACACTACGCAAGTTGTGTAGGGCCCAGCGAGGCATGCGAAGGCCTCGCTTCCCCCTCGTTTCACAGTTTGTGTCAATGTTTGCAACTTTGATGAGGGGATGAAGCAGAATTAAACAGAAAATAACATCACGGAAGTGAATGGCGTGAACAGTAAGCAGGTAAATTTGTGTTTTCTCCTCGCCAAGTTTGACGTCAGCAGGTAAAAGTAATGGTTCTGACCTCCATCGGGCCTTAAAAATTCTGCTTCCACTACAATCCTCCCTCCTTTAAAACAGTTTGCTGTTTACATATATAGAACAGAATGAGGTACAAAAAACAATATATTGAATAGAATAATTTGTGTGTAATCCTAAAATAAGTGAATACTGGCATTGACATAAATAAGAAATTTTAGAATATATAAAATGTATAAAATACTAAAGCATACACTGAGCTTTGGGTCTGATGCCTGGTAATTAGTCACTTAATTGATTTTAAATTCATTTTTAATCAATCATCAGTCCATTCATTTCCGTCTTGCATTGGTCCAGAGTTACAATCAGGGATGGACAGTAACTAAGTACATTTTCATCAAGTACTGAACTTATTTTGTACTTTACTTGAGTTCCATTTTATCCGAGTTAAGGTTTCACAGAGCTGAAAAAAGGCTGTTTTCTGACTTCTCACAAGACAGTGATGCTACATTCATCAGATGATCTTATAGACCATGATGCATTGCTGCAGATTAAATCAGCCAACAATGGCCTATCAAGTAGTTAAAATGAGTTCAAACTTATAGGAATAGTTCACCCAAATATGAAAATCCAGTCATTATCTACTCGCCCTCAGGCCAACTGAAGGTCGAGTTTAGTTTTTTAGTCCACAAAACACTGCTTGAGTTTCACAGGAAAACAGCAAACAATGTAAGTGAACGGTGACCAGTTTTCAAACAGGAAAACAACCGAAAACAAACATAAAATGCCTTCATACTGCTCGTCTGGAGTAATCCAAGCCTCCTAAAGTCCCAACATGCCAGGTTGACTTGAAATACATAATTTACACCATGTTTTTAGCTTAAATCTTCACTGCAGATCCAAAGCTTGGAGCTACGTTCATGTACATGTGCACACCCTTTAAACTGTGTGTGTGTGGTGTGACCGTGTGTGCATGCGCAAGTGAACGGCATGTCAGGGCTTTAGGAGACTTTGATTATATTAGATGAGCAGTATGGAGGCATGTTATGTTTTTTTTGGTTTGTTTGTTTGTTTTTTTTTCAGTTGTTTTTTCCGTTTGAAAACTGGTCGCAATTCGCTTAAATTGTCTGGGAGATTCTGCAACACTCTTTTCCTGTGAAACTCCAGCAGTGTTTTGTGAACTAAAAAACTAAACCCAACCTTCAGTCATGATGAGGGGAGTAGATAATGACTGAATTTTCATTTTTGGGTGAACTATCCCTTCAAAGTAAAATCACTCATCTTGCAAGTAAAATGTTCCTGTTAGTGTTATTATGTCTGATGTTTTTTGGGTTAATATTATTGCATTAATGTTACTGCTGTAGATGTTTAAGGTTGAGCTCATTTTAAGTGTTTGCTTTTTTAACTGCAGCAATGCATCATACTCTTTAAGATCATCATATGTATGAAGCATCATTGTCCTGTGAGAACCACAAATCTCTAAAATGTCAGAAAACAGCCTTTTTCAGCTATAAAAAGTACATTATTTACCTCTGGGATGTAATGGAGCAGAAGTATAAAGGGTCTGCTAAAGGGGCCCCTTTGCAGTAGTTAAGTTTTTCATGTTTTGATTATGGTCACTAATTATAATATTTATACTAATAAGTATAAACTGTCTTGTGTTGTTTCACTTGTAGTCTAGTTGTTAGTGTTTGTCTTTTTGTTACCCTCTTTGTCTCAGAAATGGTCTGATCAGCCATCTTATATCTTCCCCCCATGTCTTTGTTAGGTCAGTTCAGTTCAGTTTACTCAGTTTTACTGAGTTAAGTTCTTGAGTTCTCTTATGGGACCAGAACATCATGTACGGATTCTTTTTTTTTTTTTTTTTTTTTTTTTTTTTTGGTAAATTAAATCTTTGTATTTTTTGGAAAATCCACCTGTGACTACTCGTGCCTGCCTGCTTGCTCCCTCCCATTGATGACCTTAAAACATAATGCCACAGCTGTCACTGATGTGGAGCCATAAAAAAATGTTTTTTTTCAGGGTTTTTTAAGATATCTGAGTCACAGAGGTCCTTCAGCATACAGTCATGAATATGCACAAAAAACACATTAGGCTAATGGTCTAGTAGTATTTGAGATGAGCTGCAGACAAGTTCAGGTCTGTTGGTCTCTCATGCACGCATTCAGGCAATTGATCGTTCACGCCTGGTGGAGATTCAAAGTTTAGTTTAGTAGTAAATCACCTTTCCAACAAAGCTGATTAAAGATCTCTGGCCAGGTTTCAGTTGTTTTAACACACAGAGTCACATATGGCCACAAATACATCAGAAAGTATCTGACTGTGGTAGCTCAGTTGGTACAGCGTGTGCTCCATGTACTGAGGCTCAGCAGTGGCCGTGGATTCAATTCTTTCAATTCAAATACTCGCTCATCAAATGTATGGAATGAAAATACAAGCAATTTGTAATTTGAAAATACAAAATTACATTTCATACAAGCTGATATTATCTCATTTTAGGTGACCTCATCTTTGAAAAGATGAGCTCTTCTAATTTCCCACATCATAGATTTGAAGTGGCCAATCAGAATATCTTGAACGTGGGAGGCTGTAAATTGCATGCAAGACGGGGGGGGATTAAAGGTGTTAATTATATTAGCCAGTTTTTACAACACATGTGTTTGCTAACTGCTTTTTTATTGTTGTATTTTAGTGTCTTTGAGCTCACCTCCTGTCGCCTGCAGAAGGAAGCCCAAGATAAAGGTATGTAATCACACTACTATCACATTTTGCTCATGTTGTTACTGGACCTGAGAACCCTGGGGATAAAAATGTGTCTGAAAATAGAAACCCACTTAACGTAGTTAGACTTCATAATACAGCATTATTAAGGTATTTAGGCTTTTTTGACCACATTTGAGCTACATCTGGTCAACCTCCTACGAAACATGTCATTTATTATTGTCATGGGTATGTCTTCAGGCCAGGACGCTTCTCAAACGTGAAGTTTGGGGCAGATCAGACAATGTGCACAGAGGTTACAGCGACTTCCTGATTCAATGGCGAAATATCAAAATTTCACGCCATGCCGCGGCTGCATCCTTCAACGATAGCTCGACCTTTTAATCACTTTTGATCACAAAGTAGTCTAGATCACACACACCGATTTTAAAGTAGGTCCGATCAATTCTGTAGGAGGAGTTTGTCAAAAAATACGCCTGGAAATCACCAAAAATGACCACAAAATTAAAAATGGCCAACTTCCTACCTTCCGTCCATACGTTTGTACTTCTAGGCATGATTCACGTGCCCACTGTTTTTCATACATGAAGACGTAACGCGCAGAAACCCCCTATCAGACGTAAATTTTCACCATGACTGATGTGTGTGGCAAGTTTTGTGAGTTTTTGAGCATGTTTAGCCTCTCAAAATGGGATTCATTTGGCAGAAAAATAGGAAAAACAATTCCTTGCATTACAACAGGGTCTTCACATCTAAGGTCGGTGTTTGGGCCTTAATTATCTAAAAAAAAAAAAAAAAAAAAAGATAGGTTGGCAACTTTTATTAGTTTATTTCAAAACATAAGCTTTTGAGTTTGATTCGAAACTCAACAAATTAGTTAAGACACTTGCCTTGAACTTTTTTTTTTTTTTTTACAGTGTTACAGTCTTTTTACAGACTGAACATAACAAACCTTATCGTTAAAGTGGTCATGTCATGCTAATACTTTTGTTTTGGGTTTCTACTAGAATAAATTTACATCTGTTCATGTTAAAAAAAATGCATCATTTTTCTTCCACTGGCCAAAGCTGCAGCACCTCCTCTATTCACCCTCTGTTTGAAACATGCAGTTTTAGTTCTTGTCTCTTTAGAGGCGCAATTCAACTAAAATTATGAACAGAATGTGAAGAAATAACAGTTTTGATGTTATGTTAAAGACCTCTATTTGTTATGTTGCAGTGACCTCATTTGAAGTTAGCACCAGCTAACCAGCTAGCCCCGGCCCGTCCTGTCTCATTACCACTTTGTACCTCAAAATAGTGAGCCTCTATAGCGGGCAGTCTGACCTCATTACAAAAACACTAAAGTGGGCGGACGTTTAGCTCAGTTGGTAGACCGTTTCGACCCATGTATGGAGGCTGTTAGTCCTCTGCAGCGGCCGCTGGTTCGACTCCCGCCTTCGGCCCCTTGCTGTGTTTGTCCCCTCTCTCTCTGCCCCCCTTCCTGTCTACTCTCTGGCATGTCCTATCAAATAAAGGCAAAAATGGTTTTGCTTGTGGCATCCAAGGGCTGACCCCACCAGGAAGTGGGCGCTGACTGATGTCTGACCTCCTCCCCTGTCCCCACCTGAACCTGCCGTGTCGGCATTGTCCTTGGAGTCAGACTCCTGGTTGGAGCACCTGTAAATCACCTCAGTACTGTATGCCCAGTCATCACTGTTGCCTCCATCAGTCTCAGAGGCTGTGTTTGGTCCTGGTGCGGCCATGTTGACAGTTAGGCTGCAGAATCTACGAGCTAACAGCAGCTACAGTTAGTTACTGGCGATATACTGCCCCCTATTAATTTGAGAGGTGGCCAGTTCTTATACTTTGCACCTTCAAGTCTCCAGACTCTTTCCAAATTCTTTTACAGGCTAGCTGCACATTATGCAAATATGTTACATTGTGATGTCAGAAAGTAACGGTGCAAAAGAAAGGCTGCAAATGTGGCGTTTTAGGCCGTTCAGGAGTGTTTTCTGTAGGCGTGAGTAACTCCTTTTGGCATGCACTTTGATCTTTGCAACTTTGCAGATCTTTTACATGCGTGGCATAAACCGAAAAGGCCTAGTATGGCCACTTAATTTACTTCAATAGGTTATCATAACCCATGCAGTTTCTCTGTGGCAGTAAAAGTTCTCATCTAATCTTAAAATATCATCCAATTGGACGTTCACTTGTACTACCCATTCTATCTAGCCTAATTTTAATGTCTAACCACAAGAGCAAACCCAAGGCTTCTTTCCACTCTGCCGCAGCTGCAGCACTTCACACTTCTCTCAGTAATTATAACTGTTTCCACGCCAGAGTGTCTTGCTATCGGTATGTGAGGCACGTTTCAGTCCCATCACCCCTCCTCTCTACCAATTTCTGTCATGCTGTGGATCGCAACAGATCCTGCCACTTCCATTTGGCTTGTAATGTCACCTTAATGACCAAAGAAAATTGGTGGCATAACATTCAAATCACTCAGACACAGAACAAGCACGTTAAATGAAAAGAATGCTGAATTTGCTTTGGAAAGCTTTATTTATAATAACATTTAAAAAGTCATCTGGGGGCAAGCAAATAAACAATAATCAGATCAAGACCATTTTCTGCTCTTGGCTTGGAGGTGGAGGAATGCATACAAATTAGTGTGACAGAAATTGCTTTAGTTTCAGTGGGTTTAAATGTACTTGTTGCCAACAGCAAGGTATATGAGCAAAGGGTGTACAGAATAACAACGAAAGTGTAGTTCAGACAGCCCACAGACCACTGACCATCCGACCACATCAGCCAACGTTTCCTGCAAGCTGCAGCACTTAGCAAGAACACGAAGCCACCATGCCGCCTTTCACAGCCTTTCCCCAAGTACACAAGTGTAAGACTCAATCTCACAAGGGAGTCGCTGCCAAAGAACGGGTCATTCATTATGCTCCGTGTTCTGCGTTAGAGACAATGTGGATTCAGTGCAAATTGTTTTAACTGTGCTAGAGGACATTTTCTGATAGCTCAATTATCCTGCAACTACAGCTAATGGACATTGTTCTGCCAGGGTTTGCAGGGGCAAGAGCTGCAATCTAAATCAGATGAAAAATCATAACTGCTGCAGTGCATTAGCAGCACCAGAGTTGAACCTATTAAATAATTACAGGCAAATTAAACCTTGAAAATACAGGGGTGCAATAATTTATTTTTCCAAATATATTTAGCATGTAATCATGAAGTAAATCACACACTGGTGCAGAGATGATTATATATTTTAAACAGAGTAAACCAATATGAGACCGACTGCTACGATCAACATACTTCATTCAGCATGTTACTCAATGAAAGGCGGCGTCTTTAAGTAATGAAAGTGACACAGAAGAATGCAAGATTTGACAAAGAGAGAAACACGTGAGATACTGCAGTAGGGCATCAGAAAACAAAACACAATTGATTTCACTTTGCAAAAATAATACTCTCATAAGAAGCAGGACAGGGGTGTCAAATTCACCTCAGCGGCCACAGACTATGTGTCTACCACAAAGGCTTATTAAAGGGAATGTTTGGATTTTTTGATGTGGGGTTGTATGAGGATGGTCAGTTTATTACCTACAGAAGATGCCAGTCGGCACGCCTCCAGTTTGAAGAAGCAGAAAAGGGCACCGGCACAGAAGTTAAACAATTAACTGCTGTGTACGGGGTCAGCAACAAAAGTTATTTTAGCCACTTAGAAATGCTCCACCTAAAAAAAAAAGTTAAATGTACGCTATTGTGAGAATATTTTGACTGCTTTACTTTGCCATCAGATGACCTTTTCTGAACGGAAGCTGCCGTTATAACAGCCAAACATCGCTCTCTACAACCAACCAAACTCCAGAGGCAGAATCAGTTATTTTACACTGCAGAAAACAGGAAATGTGGGTCTACCGCTGCCTCCATCTGTTAGTTTGTTTGTGTTACTGTGTGACTTAGGTGTTTTAAAAGGGTAGTTCAAGTTCACCAAAGTCTCACAAGAAGACTAACAAGCTAGCAGATTGAGGCAGCGGGAGACCAACAACTCCTGTATTCTGTGAGGTTAAACTGCTGATTTCGCCTATGAAGTTTTGTTGGTTTAGAGAGAGCGATGTTTGGCTTATTTAACAGTGGTTTTCTGTCAGAAAAGGCTGTCTGACAGAAAAGGAAAGCAATGCAAATATTCTAAATATAGCGTACACCCTCTCTGCTTCTCCAAACTGGGGGCATGTCAACCGTCATCTACTGCAGATAATACACTGACTATCGATAAGTACCTCATACGATCCCACTTCAAATAATCCAAACTCTCCCCTGAAGAGGCAGGTCATTCAGAAATTCTTGAAAAGTCCCTTTTTGTTACATGTCTGGCAGCAACAAACTGACCTTTCTGATGCATACAATCTGTCAGTGAAATCAACACCACAAGCTTTGGAGACATATTGTGATAACTGGCACAATCTTGTCTTTGACTTCAATCTCAATCGCAGATGGCTTCAAAAAAAACATCACAATATTAAGTGAGGTTGAGTAACTCATTTTAAGAAATGGTAAAAACAAGTGTTTCCTTCCCTCAAGTCAGAATTCAGTGCCTGTTTATCAGGTAACCATTGCTGCCCCAGTATCCATCAGTCCATCCACTGGTTCGTCCTTTAGCGGGACTTTTTTGTGCGTATCACGACTCCTTTAATTCTAAGCTTTACAACACAGCTTTACTTCTACAATATATCACACTAACAGGGCGCCGGTTCCAGATCACATACACTGCATCTAGAAGAACGTTTGCCAGACTAATTCTTACTGTTTGAAGTGATATGTTGGCCATGTGGAGATAGTAGTTCAGTGTGCACCATACAAAAGGCATGAGGGTTGAAGACTAACTTCAGAGTGCATGATGTGGACAAACATTAACGCAGTGACTACTCAGCTAACTATTCTCATAAAACACAGAACATAGAAAAATCCATGGCACATTTATCAAAGTAGAAAAACAAAACTCTTATGTTTCACCCAGTCAAGCCCGTATTTGTTAGTAAATTAACTATACGTAACATTGCAGCTTTGACATTCCATGGAATGTAGCACTACGTCAATAAAAATCAATGGCGAATTAAATCATACAGTCCATCCCCTATGATGTGGTGTAGAGACTCTAAGACTTGCAGGTGAGCTGGCCCAGGCACTCAATGGCACCATGACTGGTGGTAGAAGGGGCCAGACGCAGGTGATAAGGCCTACACAGAGGCACCGCAGGGGTATGTAGCCCTAGTCAGACCCTAGACCCTAAATAATTCTGCACCCAATCCCTGCCCAAGTGATGTTAAACACCGTCGCCTGGGACGGACTCTTCACTGCACCTCAAAGGAGCAAACATGACCACACCATGCCATGTGTAATTAAAAAAAAGAAAGAAAGAAAGAAAGAAAAAAAGAAAGAAAAATCAGCTTATGAAGACGGCGAGTGACGAAAGTTACTCCATATTTACAGCTGGCACCCATACATACAGTGCTGCATCCATCAACATACATAATCACACAGGTTCATACTGTAGTACAAAGCTAGCAACGCCTCCGCCTCCCTCACACACATAATTTCACACAAGACATTTTTTTTTCCCACCAGATGATAACAAACAGCAGAAACATCAGCAGCTTTCATTCATTAAAAAAAGATCCTCCAGCTGCTGCCATTTCACGTGACACTATAAATTATTATTGCAATATTTACTCATACTAAATAGGGATCTTCTTTAAGATTATTCAATAGTATAAAACAAGCCATGGTCAATGGCTGCTAAGGCCAATAGATGCAACTGAAATGTAAGCATTGCATGTAGGGCCCTTCAGGTTTTTTTCCCCAATCTGCATCACATGAACTGTAATCCTCTGATGTGCATAGTCCTGGAAAATTCTCTACAAATTGTGTGCTATTAATGCTTATTTTTATCTATATTAATGCAAAGAGTCTGATTAATAGGCAACTCATGACAGTACAGTATACTGTACTAGCTTGGGCTGATGCTGTTACATGTTCTTCATGTTTATAGAGGAAACAGTGACACCTTGTGCCTGTTTTCAGTATTATTATTCAGGAAAACAAACTGACTTAGTTTCTGCACAACTAATAATTTACCCCTTTTCACGGACCTAAATAAGAAGCATCTTTGGTCTTACTTTTACAGTAAGTACATTGTGTATTCTGAAACTTTAATTCCCAGGGATTAAAATGGTGTAAGAAAAAGATAACATTTGCAAACCATGACAGCAAAAACCCAATTCTGTACACCTGAACTGTGTTTTGTAATAAAATCACCATCTTTCTGCTATCGACCAGATGATTTGGCCTTTGGATTTTTAAGACAATTCCCTCCACGATACAGAGTCCAAAACCCAGCCAACCTCTGTAGTGTGAGGGCATGCTTTGATTTCACTCCATTCATATGTGTGCGTGCGGACAATATTTGACTCTCGAGCTGTTTGTGGCCACAGCGCCACTGTGCCGTGGGGTCTAGCTCTGAGAGAAGTACTCGAGGACGAGGCGGAGGTGTCCCAAGCGGTCTTTGAGTGAGGTCAGGGACAGGACAGTGGTTTGATAGGACGGGTCCAGCTGGAGGACAGAGAGCAGCCACCAGCACCAGGCCGGACCGTTGGACGAGGCCTAGAGGACAGTTAAGAAAGATTAGAGATTGTTTTCACTTGACATTACTGCCCTGTAATATTTTGGATTTCTCCATCGTGTCATTCTCACCCTCCAACCAGCCAGTGTTTTCCATTCATTCTACTGAAACTATCAGTATGAACATAATGTCTGTTTTTATTGTCGTTAGAGTTAATGTTACGTGTGTGCAGTAATGGGGCTCTGAGTGCAGTTAGATTGGAACAGTCTGCACAGTATTAGCATAAAACAACAACTGAATTCAAAGACAAAAACATAAAATATCGTCTCTGTGAAGAATTACTTATCAAAAGCTAGTTTGAAAACTCTGCAAGTTCATTTCTCATTCCGTACTGAATTAATAGATGAATGCTGCATGGAGGGAACAGAATTTTTAAAAATAATTTTAAAAAAACATCGCTAGACTTTGGATTGCAGGAATGTTTAGAATACATGATTTGTATGATAAAAAACAGTGGTTCCCAACCTTTTCCTTCAATGAATCCTTTTCTATCAGTAAGTGAACAGATGACCCCACTAAGTGACATATTTTATCAATATTTCATATTGTATTCAATGTATAACAACAACTTAAGTACAGAACAACTGATAAAACTGTTCAATTAACCCCAAAAGTGAAGCAATAACTGCAGGAAGTTTGTGTAAAACAAGGAATGTGGATTAATTTTGACCAGATTTCTAATGTTTTTAGGAACTTTTTAAACAATCTTCTGTTTGTATTATGTATTTTTGAACAATCATGCATACTTAACACGCTTCTTTTTTTTTTTTTTTTTTTTTTTTGACAAATTCAGTGCAATCTTCTTCCTGATGGTTGACCATTGTGTTACAAGCTCTTGGTTTTAAAGCTATAATATGTAACATTTCTGCATAAAATGTCTAAAAACGTGTGATGCTACTCACATTAGTCCAAATGTTTACAACAGTAGTCATCCCAGAGAAAAAAGTAATTTATTCAAGGTAGCTAGTGAGCTAGTTTCTAGTTATGTTAACTTCATGGGAAAACCCGGGATATGTCAGTGAGTGAGGAAGGAAGTCAACACATGCAACTAAACTGTCATTTTTTAAAAATTTTCTTAAACCTCTTAAACTCTGGATCTTTGGCGACCCCTGGTGGTGGTCGGGACCCCAAGGTTGAGGACCAGTGGACAAAAACATGCTAATTAAACACCAGATGTATTAAACTGTGGATGCATGAACCTTTATGTTGTGCATACATAAATGAAAAAGTAATGAACCAAATAAATGTAATGTCACTATGGTCAGGAGGAAAACACGGATGACTAACCGGCTATTATGCTGGACATTGTTAGAGAAAAGTTTTAAAAGTTTGAGACATTTGTGCTGAGGTCCCAACCTGAATGTTTTCCTCTTTCTCTGGCATGGTGCCGTACTGTCTGTTGATCTGCTCGCGGATACGGCTGCCAAGGCGCTGATACCAGTCCTGAGCCTGCTGGTACACACTGTCATGGAGATGCTGCAAAAGCTCCAACTCAGTGCCATCAACCTGGGAGAGGACACACAGACAAGAAAAATGTCAAAAGAGAGAGAAGAGGCCCAGCGATCAAGTCGTTTGGAAATTTGCAGTGTTTGTCTTTAAGTGTTACTTATGTTTGCGATCTCTGTGTCTCCGACCTTTAGGTCCTCCAGGTACTCTATGTCAGCGGTGTGGTATCCGTCTCTCAGACCTCTCTTCAGCACCCTGAATCTGCTGCCGCCCACCGTGTCCACGTACGATCGTCCATCAGGCAGCAGCTCCAGAGTGAGGATCTCCAACATGCAGCCGTAGTCTGCAAACCTGAAGGATCATGAAGTAACATCACGAGAGTCTTAGATTTACACACCTTCAGTCCAAACTTAAGCTCTATTTGCACAGGACTAGTATTACCTGGGGACCTCTAGTAATTTGAAATAATTCTGGAGGTCATCTGTGATGTTAATACTGTGCAAATCTTCAATGTCTTTCATTTGTAAAGTATAAATTCCAGTGCGACCATGTATCCTGTGATAATATTAGTCCCACATGAATTAGCATCATTGTGATTTGGGGCCGTAATTTTTTCAGCATCTGTTTTCTGTTGTCAACGACTGAACAAGTATGAAATTTGATTGTAGCTTGTAATATGTTGAACAGCTGTCAACAGCTGTGCGGTGAGTTCGGCTACACTGACGTTTAAAATGAGTGATGATGACTGTTAGGAGCAACAAAAGGTTGTCGTATTCAAGCACAGCCACAAAGCATCTGTTACTCGATCAAAATGAGCTGCAAATGTGTATTTATGCTTGTAAGACATGCAGAAAGTGGGCAAAACAACTCTACATGTATTATTAATGTGGCTGCTGAAGAACAGGTGCTCTGCTTTGGAAACACTGATGTTACGCAAGAGCCTTGACATCATATCCGGAGGAAAGAGTAAAATATAGATTTCACTTAGATGTTGGAGGGTGATTTCTAAATCACATGTGGTCCTCTGGTAATACTGGTCCTGTGCAAATAGGGCTTTAATGTGATTTTTCCTGTATTTGTCAAAAAAAAAATTGTCAGGACGGTTTCATATATCATTGTTGTGCAAAGAAGGCTGACTAAAATCTGGTTCATTTTAAACCAAAAATTCATTCAAACCTTTTCTATGTATACCTCATCTTGTAATACTAAAGAAGGAATACAAGCTGTGTCTAATTTGAAGCAAAAATCATAAATCACAGAATTTCAAATTTTGAAATATAGTTTAGAAACCATCTAGATAGGGATTTGTCTAGATGTAGAGAGCTACCTCACATTCAATGATTGATAAAATTAAAGAAATAATTGTTTTTGTTGTTGTTGTTTTTTTTCATGTAAACTTTTCACATGAAATATGTCATCTTGGTAAAAGCTCAGGAAAGTGTTTTGTCATTGCCATTTATGTTTTGGTGTAAGAAGGAACTAATCTAAAGGTTTATAAACCTGCGTAAGCAATAAAATGAGCTGAAGAAACAAGATGTTTCAACTCATTATTTTGCACATCATTTGCATATTTTAATATTGTTTTAGATAACTGGGTCTATAACAATCATACTGGTGGATTCAACACCATACCAGCGTTCATTGGGACTGGGAACAAATATCTGGTAGGGGATGAAAATGCTCAGCAGATTTCGCACCAGATTGGTGACCGTGCTGCTATCTGCCACCCACTCAGGGTCACTTATGACTGATTTAAACTTTGCCCACTGTGCTGCCTGCTTGTGCTGCATTGCCGTCATTCCCATCAGGCTCCACCTAGCCTGCTGTGAGCTTCACAGTTAGAGAAATGTCAAACACGGTCGCTACATGCCTGGGTAGCCTGGTCAAAATAACTGTTAAGACCTGTGAAAATAGCCTTAACCTCACCTGGTTGGTTCAAAACTGGCTATATTCTTATACCACTTAACTAAGCACATTAATATAGACTCTAATCTACTATTTAGTTTTGAATAATTGGAAAAAAAAAGTAAATTTCATACCCCTTCCCATGCTCATAGCTGCACATTCCAAACTTCTTGGTGCCAGTCTCCATGCAGCGCCGCATCATCAGCCGATACCGAGGCTCAAAGATGTGCAGAGGGCAGGGAACTCCAGGGTAGGCCACCGTGCAAACGAATATGGGGATATCCTTTGTAAGACTACAGTGAAAGAGACAGAAAAGAAGATTGAGACAAGGAGGGAAAAAAATAAAAATAAATAAGAGAAAGAACTGAAAGAATACGGTGCAAACTGCGTTGCTAAAATGAATCCCAGCTGTAAACTGTGTGATGTAGGTGCCTACTTGGACAGTTCAGCCATCTCAGCATCGTGGACCTGTTTCCTCTCAGCCAGCTGTGAGGGGAAAAGACGGGTCATGATGTCCTGAAGCAGAACGGTCGTGTTGTACTTCCTGTTTTTAAAGTACTGAGAAGAGAAGGGGATAACAATCAGCTATCATAGCGACACATGCTATGATGCTTACAAGCAATGATACACAACACCATTAATATGTTACAGTACAATTCACTGTATTGCAACAAAGGAAAAAATGAGACCACTATAATTTGTACTTTGTACTTCTTAACAGTTGCATTTGTGGACATGAAATAAAGCTTTATTAATTTAGTATTTTATTATCGCATACACACAGCTGATAAAACAGTATTATTTTATTTTATTAGATTTTATTAATTTATCGTGAGCAAAACAGGACTGAGGAGACAGGAAGTTCTCTTGTCTTGTAACTTTTAAGGAACTTGTTAGCAGGTGTGAAAAATCAGTTATGATGAGGAGAAAATTAAACCGTCACAAAGCTAAAGCAGAGGAGTGCTGCATCTCGCCCTGCCTGAGCTAAACGTGATGTTATTAACGCAGGGGCAATAACAAAGCATTAACACTAGAATTGCCATGGCGGTTATTGTGACCAAATTTATATGTGCAGTAACTTGAATTAAAAAAAATACAGTGCTTAACTTTTCCTAAAAAAGTATTTTCATTTAATATGTTTTATATAAATAACAGAAAAGGCAAAAGACTTCATGAGAGCCCTTGAGTTCCATTAATTTGCATTAAAATACAAATTATTAGACTAAATTGTCCTAATCAGTAGAATAATTTAAGGACTTGAAGAAGATAACATAGGGAGAACTGAGGACAGTTGTGACACTTTTTTTCTCAGCTGAATTTTTGTATTAAAGCTCTCAATCTACCCTAAAGTATTACAAATAGAAATGTTTGTTTTAATGTTTGCACAATTTAAAAAAAATACAAAACATGATTAAGTCTGTTTTTATATACTTTTATGTTTTAGATCAGCTCATTTTCCCGTAGGCTATGATTATTTTCTGTGAGGGTCAGTTTGGTCTTTTGGACGTGTCTACCCCACAGCCTTTCTGTCCAAAATAAAAGGATTGTACCCTATAATATATTCACTGTTTGTTTCTCATTATGAGTGATTCCAGATTGAAGTAAAGTGGGAATGGGATCTGGGAACGGTGAATACATTCTATCAGAATACAGTTTACTATTTATGATAGCATGCATATAAATAAATACATATTTTAATTGGGTATTTTTCATGAGAGATTATAAAGTCTGGGATTCAAACATTCAAAATGACCGCCTATGGCACTTCTCATGTTGAAAATTAAGCAGCTTTGAAAGTGGAGACCTTCTTGTGCTAAAACCTAAATCTACCACCCTCTTTTTCCATTAGTTTTAAAAATAGATGTATGACAGTGTCTGTAGGTGGTGTTACCTCTTGTAGTGGCTGTTTGCAGAGTGGACAGCGGAGGTTGTGGTCCAGACTCCTCTCTATGCAGTTTTTACAGAAGGTGTGACCACAGGGGGTAGTGACTGGCTCAAAAAATAACCTTTAGAAGACAGAGACAATACAGAAGCATTTTTTTTAAAGCTGTCTAGCTGAAGAAGAATATTCATGCTATTTGTGGTTGAACAGTGGTTGTATGTCTGGTGAGTGTTTGTGTACATGCTGCGTGCGAGCTAAACATTAACCAGAGTGAGGAGATCGAGAATAGAATCAGCCTGTTATATGACTCTGCAGCTGACAAGGTGCAGGCTGCAATGCATTCTTGATTAGAGCGAGTGCTGCAGCACACTGACCTAATGCAGAGAGGGCACTCGAAGTCTGACACAGTGAGAACAGCCAGAGTTTTCTCTCTGCAGTGCCGACTTTCACCTGCGGGAGGGAGAGAAAGGAGACAAAACACAGTCACTTTTAAGCTCTAGGATGCCCTGCTGAAGACGCTGCCATTATTACGTAATTTCCAACCATCTGGTGGGTGCTATGGTAAAGCTGTTTGTAGTGACAGCGACAGATATGATTCACGATGAGGACAATGATGATGTGTACGTACCCCTGCCATGCCCATCTTCCTTCCTCATCATCATCTCCTCGTCTTCTTCAGCAGCGGGGAGGAAAGAGACAGCTTGGCAGAGGCTGAGGCAGCACTCAGTGCCCGAGTCATGCTTCACCTTGGAGCCCTGGAGACAGTTTGATCAGTCATTTGCATTCAAACACCTCCCACAACCCCAGCATTAAAGGGGTGGCTCTGATTTTTTTTAAGGTGGGGCTGTGTGAGGTTCAGTGCAGCATTTGCACGGTACTGCTGTGGATGGGATCTGCAGAAAAATGCATTTTAGCCACTTAAAAAAGGCCCCTCTAAAAAAGAAAGAAAAATCAACTTCAGCTTAAATGTTAGCTATTTTTACAGTATTTTCACCGCCTTACTTTGCCTTCAGTCAGCCTTTTTCAACAGGAAATCAACCTTATATAATCCAAATATCGCTCTCTTCAAATCAACCAAACTCCAGAGGCAAAATCAGTCATTTTACCTCACAGAACACGGGAGTTACTTGTCTCAAACTACCTCGATCTGTTTCTTTGATTGTGTTATTGTCTGACTTTTTGTGTTTTAAAGGGTTAGTTTGGGTTCACCAAAGTCACACAAAAACACAAACAAACAAACTTAATGAGGCAGCCAAAGTAGAACAACTCCTGTGTTCTGCAGGGCAAAATTACTGTTTTTGCCAAAGCAGACCAGTGGCTTTGGAGGAAGCAATATTTCGGCTATGTAATGGCAGTTTCCCCGTCAGAATAGGGTGTCTGATGGCAAGCCAAAGCAGTGGAAATATTCTAAATAGAGCGTGCACTGAAACCGATTGATTATTTGGGTGTGCCTTTTTTTTTAGGTGGCTAAAATATGTTTTGTTGCTGACCCTGTCCAAAGCAGTTCACTGCTTTGCTTCCTAAACTGGTTCTCCTTCTGCTTCTCCAAACCGGAGGGCATGTCGACCGCCATCTACTGTAGGTAATACACTGACTATGGATAAGTCCCTCATACAACCCCACCTCAAAAAAAAACGAATCTATCCCTTTAAATTGCATATCAGAAGAGTAAACATTATCCTCACCTGGTGTGCCTCCCTCCTCCCTTTTCCCTCTCCCTCATCTCCACGTGGATGTTTGAGGCCCTCAGGGTGAGTTGGCCCCTGGGAGCCACTGAGGCTGGTAATGGGGCAGGGCTCTTTCAGGTACTCAGATACCACTTGCAGGATGCAGGACACCTCGTCTGGCACCGCCATGCCCTCTGCCTCCAGGATCTGCCATTTGAATAAATGTCATGATACAAATGAGTCACATAAATGTCTTATCAGAGCTGTAAACTAAAATCTAATGAAAGAGTGATGAAAAGCCACTGTTGACACTGGAAATAAAACATAATGTTAAATATGGTTGTAAACATTGGATGCATTTTCTTTAATTAAAGATATATTGTTTGAATGACTTTTAAGACAGAAGTATCAATACTTGTATCATAACTACTAGTATGACCACTACTGTAATGATAATAATAACACCAATAATTAAATAAAAAAAATATGAGAAGGAAGGATAAAGTCACACTGCAAAATAACACATGCAAACTCAAACTAAACTGATAATAACAGATAGTAAAGAGAAATTAAAAACTAATAGAAAATCTGTCTATAATAACTCTATACTGCAGCTACACATACAGGAAACAGTGTTTGATCAGAGCAGACGATCATGATTATATGAACCGTGATGTGACATAACAGAAAAATCACATATTCATGATATCAATCAGATCTTTTAATCATATCAAAATCATCATTTATGTAACCAAGTTAATTGATCAACTCAAAGATCTGTTTGTGATGGGTGCAGGTCTGTTTACACTGCTACAGGGCAGAGGTTCCTAGACCTTCTCAGCTTGAGAAAAGACAAATTTGGTGTCTCCACAGAACCTAAACAACTCCACATTGGGGACAAGCCCACGAGTCAGGGGACAGAATCCAAGCATAATAGACCAGCATAGCAAAAAAACAAAAAAAAAAAAAAAAAGAACGCTCTTCTTCTATTTTAATTCTTCTTCTGTTAAATTCACATGGAGACACGATGAAAAGGGGCCTGTGACCCATTTAGGGTCCCGACCCCAAGTTTTGGAAACGCTGCTAGAGGGCAGTCTCTTTATATTGCGGCTTTAAATCCACAAGGCCAAAGTCTTTCCGGTAAACGTATTACTTCAGTCTGCAGCTCACTGTACTTCTATTTTTGCAGACAGACAAAATAAAACAACATGCAATCATATAATTTTGAACAAATGCTATGCTCGCCTTTTTCATTTTACAGTCTGCACCTTCTAATCCAAATTTTCAGTGTAACTTTGCATCAAAAATGACCCTCTGATGAGTGGTCGGTCAGACAAACAAACCTTCTTGATCTGGCTCTTTGCAGGAACAAAGTCAGCTTGTAGATTCAGGCAACGGTGGAACTGGATGAGAGCTTCTGTCTGCTGACCCATTTCCAGCAGTACATTCCCTTTACGAAAGAAGCCCTGCAACAGAAGAGTGAAATCAGCACATCGCTGCCTGTGTAAGTGGACGGCAGGTCTAAAGTCTCTCACTGCAAAGAACACACAAATTCTACTCACTGTTTATCTGCAGTATGTTGTAGTAGCACTTTATCCTACATATGCAGAGATTGTCATTTGCATCATGCATCACTGGCACTAAATGCTTCAAGTCAAATTTATAAGTGATATAACACATCTCTAAAAATAAAATGACACAATATAAAAGATTACATACATGAGACATTTATGCTCTAACAGTGAGCCACCCACTGGCACAAAGTGATTAAATGATATAAGTAGCTGTTTGCATAACTTTGTGAATGACATAACACAATAAAACCACAGAAAATTGCCCTAAAGGGATCAGCTTTGCACGCTAAGGTAAAATACAAAAAGAGTAATTAAAAACAACACCTTTTCTTTGTGGTTATGTGTGCTGTTACATGCATGTTACAAAACCAACCAGTGGAGCGTGTGTTGGGTTAAATTCAGGACAGAGGTGAACCGAAGTGAAATGGCAGCTCTAAATTTGGTATTGTTGTTGGATGATTTCAACAGATTTGTTCCTGCTGTGCAGAAAAGGACACAATTTAAAGCGGGACGCGATGTGTTTTGCCAACACTATCAACGGTAAACACGACACTCACCTCGGTCCAGTTAGGACGAAGGCAGCAGAGGTAGTCGAGGTCCGTCAGAGCATCAGAGAAGCGCATCATTCCCCAGTTAGCTTCGGCTCTGTACACCTTCAAACTCAGGTCATCTGGGACTAAGGATAGTAAGACAAAGAGTAGGAAACAGAAAAGAGAGCTTACACAACTTTCTACATATAATCATTCTGTACTGATTGAAAGTACAGGGTCTTAAATGTAAAAGTATAGGAAGATTTCTATCAGCTGTGTCTGTGCAAAATTAAGTAAATTTCACCCCTTCTCCATGGCCAAGTCTTACTCTCTGTCTGTTTCGTCTCGTGACATCATTTGACGTCATTTTTGTCAAATGCCCTTTTCATCTTTTTTGTCTTGTTTTTCTCGTTATATCTTTTACGTTGGTTGTCATCTTGTCAAGTCTTTTTCATTATTTTTTGTCTTGTTACGTAATTTTTCACCTTATTATGTCACATTTGTCTTGTGTTGTTTTTTGCTTTGTTAAATCTTTTTGTCTTGTTGTATCTTTTACATTATTTTTCGTGTTGTTATATCATTATTTGTCTTGGTACGTCCGTCATGTGTGATATGCACTAATGGATACACCAGGGAGTCAACTTTTCGGAGTTACTGTCCCGTCCATTTAAGTTGAAATGTCTTGATGTTGCAAATAAATAACTGATAATTCCCCTCAAATTATCAAACCTAAAGAAACAAGCCTGTTTTCAAAATATAATAAGTAGAAAGACCTGATATTTGTGTTGAAATATTGGGAGCAAAAGTAAAAAATTGCTGGAAAAATAAATACTCAAGTAAAGTACAGAAACCTGTGCGGAAATGAAATATTTGTTGTTACTTCCCTCATCTGATCACTTCCTATTACAATACTGGTTACATGTTGTTGTTGTGTCAAGCGAAAGAATTGCTTTAATCACCTGCTACACCAATGTATGCATGTGTGTATTCAAGGCTTTAAGATTCAACGTTAAAGATTCACCTAAACCTGTTGCTCCAGTCATGTTTATTGACAGTGTAAAAGCTTTAATTGTAGACACTGTGCTTCACAATGGCCACATATAAAATAATAAATAAAGCTGCCAAGGCACGACCTCGAATCTCCAGTGAAAGAAGAAAACCGGCGTGCACGAATCTGCCAGTAATCATTACACAACAGCGAGGGAAGCAGCATTATTTAATTGGATTGGCAGAGATGGCAAACATGTAGGTTAATTCAACGGTATGCTGATTCACTTCAGCACAAACACTCCTACGATCCCGAGGACGCCCACTGACTAGAAAAACTCATCTAGGGCAGAAGTTGGCCCTTATTTTACTTCCTCGCTCCCGCATGCAGAAAATAAGGTCAATTGCACATACAAAGGCAAGTACAGAGGATCAGTGAGTGTACAGATAAGGTAGTAGGTCTGTTTGCAAGGGTGTTTCTAGGAATCAAAGGCATTAGCTGAGAAAATATTACACCACATCCTCTTACAATTCCCAGCTTTTCCATCTGTGGTTAGACAACAGAAATGCACAGAGAGCTTGGTCTAAAGGCAGAAATGGCTTCAGCCAGTGGCCAGTTTTTTACCTAAACAACAGCTGTTACAGCTTCTCATACTGCTTCATATACTCTGTGTGACTGACAAAGACAGGAGGGTAAATGCTAAACCAACTAATGCAGATTAACTTTATTGTGCAGCACAAAACATTCGTCTAAATGCTTTGCCTGAATGGTTCAATATGCAAACACGCAGGAAAAACAAGACTCTGCTATCCAGGAAGGAGCATCTGGAGACTGTTTGCTGACCCAGTTATACATTCAGGTCATCAACAGCCTCAGAAGGTAGATATAATGCATCTCATGACACAAGTCTGAGATGCCAAGTTTCCTCTCTGTCATTACACCTCCTGCATCTCACTTCAGTTGGACTGCAACTAACCATTATTTTCACTGTCGATAAATCTGTTGATTATTTTCTTGATTTCCCAAAGCCCAAGATGACATCCCCAGATGTCTTGTTTTGTCCACAACCAAAAAAGATATTCAGCTTACTGTCATAGAGGAGCAAAGAAACCAGAAAATATTCACACATTTAAAGAAGCTGAAATCTGAAAATTTGGACATTTTTGTCTAGAGATGCACGACATGGCTTTTTTCAGCCGATACAGATAAGACAGACGAAAATGTCACATGTTTGTGTTTAAAAGATAAGTTGATATTACCTGTTGCTTATGGACACCTGAGGGTAAGAAAGGGTAAAATGTAGCAAGCAAAGATTGATATCACTTTTACAACAAAAACAAAGAACAGTTCTGACTCTTTGAACATTCATTTAGTTTTACTAGTAAGTACAACCAAAAACTAGACCCGCAACAATTAATTGATCATTAAATTGATCACCAACTATTTTTATAATCGATATCAGCTTCTCAAACGTAATTAGTTTCTTTGGTCCTGCGTGATTTTACACAACATATGAGGGCATTATTTTGGGCTTTGGGAAACAGCGATCAACATTTTTTTTTTTTTTTTTTTTACCATTTTTTGATAATTTATGGGCCAAACAACTAATTGATCAATCAAGAAAATAATAAAATAATAGACAGACTAATCAATGATGGTAATAATCTGTAGTTGCAGCTCAGCATAAAAACTTCACAAATATACTTTTTGCCTGAGAATCAGAGTGAAATACTTTGAGATAATGTGTCAGATCAGATCATTATTATTATTATAGTGGATATTTATCAGCAAATAGCCAATACACTGATAGATATAGACCAATATAGCTGTGATAGGCCGAAAGATCATTCATCAGCATTTATCGAGCATCCCTATTATTGTTCGACAACTAATCGATTAATCGATTAATCATTGCAGCTGTACGCTGCAGTGCACATTTTGTTCTGGAGAGCTGCACTGTTACTGAGCATCAGCCAAAAACTGTGAGCAGTGCGTAAAAAGTGACTCCAAACTGCCTGTCTCCCTCCTGAAAGCGAGATCATTAGGTAACTGTGCTGCACTGAGTCCGCACAGTGTCCACCAATGCAAACTTGTCTGTGTTGTTGTCTGCAGCTGCACCGGCGTCTTACCTAAGTCTAGCCCCTCATTGGCGATGCGTAAAGCTTCCGTGAAGTCGCTGGCTTTGAGCTTCTCCAGTATGTGGCACTTCATCTTGGCCTCCTCCGGGCAGCACTTTTCCACCACGCTGATGAGCAGGACGTTGTTCCTCATGCCTTTCACCTCTCTTTGTTTTAACCTCTCTTTGCACGCCGGGCATTTGGACGGGAGGTAACCCCCGACGCACCTCCGGCAGAACGTGTGGCCGCACGACATGGTCACCGGCTCGCACATCAGGAAGAGACACAGCGGACAGTCCAGCAGGTCCATGATCGGAGGGTTATGTCACCACGACAGCGTCCCGCTGGAAGAAATGCTGTTTTTTCACGTCGAAGCACTGCGGACGGAGAGGGTGGACCATTTAAATAACACGCTGACAGCTGGAGATCACAGTAAATGTGTCTCCCCTCTGATCGCATCTGCTCCATCTGTTAATTCAGCTCACCTTCAAAAACGTCCCTTCCGCGTAAAATTTATCCACTGACATTGCCCATTTTTTTGCCCTAACTTAGTCTTTGGTTTGGGACACATAGCCGTCTTCCTTTTTTTTTTGGTTGAATTAAAAAGACAAACTCAGCCTCCCAGTTCAATGCGACGCTGCAAACTCCACGAACCGCACCACAATATTTCCACATTAATATTCCTCCTCTCTTAAGTTGTCCGTGTCCGCTTTTAACCCCTGAAACGACGGCTCCGCGGCCACAAAGCTGGGTTACTGTGTAACACCATTACATTACATAAATAAAGACCACGTGACGCAGCAGGCGTGCGACCTGATTGGACGAAACAGTGGCTTTCCGCCCTGTTGTGAAACCCAAGGATGCCGGGTTTCATAACATAATTCCTGCGACAAAACTTCTTGTTTTTTTTTAATACGGTTTGATTAAAACACCTGAAATGAAATGATAGTCTCGCTCGTTTATTCACTGGAGTGATAACAGTTTAAGTGAAGAGGTCAGTGAATGGAAACCACCCTGTCACAGAACAGGGAATCCCAGCAGAGGATAATAATAACAGGCAGGGGGCGGGGTGGCAGGATCATGACATAAACCCAGTGACTTTCATCCCATCCTCATTTCTAATTTACATACCCTAAAAAAACTATGCCACGTGTAAATGTACGTTTTGTAATCCTAAAAGCAGCTTTAAACAGGCGTCTATGAAGGTGCAAATTGCAGTTATGGCCCATGTTTTGTGTTGTGTTTTTTTTTAGGCATGGCAGGACAATGCTGCAGATCAGTGATGCAACAAAGTCTCTTTACATCTGTTACACAAGTCGGTGCTTGTCGAGTGGAACCTGTCCCACAGAAGCTATTGTGGGTCAATTAAATGAGGCCGGAGCTTGCAGCACTTCTTATATTCACATTATTATCATACCGTTGCTGCTATATACCGCTTTAAATTATTATGAACACAAAGAAACAAGTCTGTCTTACAGTCTTCCCGGGGGCCTGTTACACAAGATGCTGGAACAGGTTTTACTTGCAGGCCGTGGTTTAATTCAACACTAAAACATTATCTCTAGTATTATACTGGATTAATGTACAAATACTGGGGTGAAACTGAGGGATGTTATTGATTTATCAATTAACTGATTAATGCATGTTTTGTGTACCATTTCTCTGGAGCTCGTAGGTTTTCTCGGTTTAATTTGGACTGTCATGTTTGTCTAGAATTGACAGCAATTGCACCCAGTTTGACTTTCGGCAGAGCCAATTGAATACGGACAGGCTGACAAAAGAGGGCATTTCAAGCAATAGCCTTATTTTATTTGACTTCTTTGTGCTTCATGAATTATTGTTGCACATAACCAATGTGCTGTGAGAATTGTTTAAATAAAACCTAAACTGAAGAAGACATGCATTTTGTACTTTTAAATTATTAATGATGAATCAACTGGTGATTAACATGTTCAACTATCCATTAGGGAAAATGCACACAACTTTAAAAAAATTTACCCCCTAAAGATTTGGCTCAGTTTTGCACTAAGGAAATTAGGAGATTTGGTAGTTTACATCATTAAACAAGTGCTGCTGCTGCTGCTGGAAGAAACTGATAACGAACAAGGAAATAAAACACTGGTTATATTGTGCAGTGCTTTCATGAAAATCTAAAGTGAAACAGCTTGAGTGAGGGAGGAGCGACTATGTAACTACAGTCTATACATACTGACCTTTCTGTGACCATTCTCACCAGATTACACAGTATGCAAGTCACAGTGACACAATGCTTTGTGAACATAACAAATAAGGGATTCAAATACGAGAAATGATTTGATGCAGCGATTTTAAAAACATTGCTTCACTACAGTGTTACTGAGACAAAGATCTTTATTGGTTTTATTACAAAAAGTTGGCACCCCAGTTGATCTGTGTAATATATACATTTTTCAAATATCTTCACGGGAGCTGATAATATCTACAAGACAGCTTTTAAATAAAACACCTCTAAACTCCTGATAGGACTTCAGGCCCAGTGGAAACACAGCAAACATCTTCAGACTTTATCTAAGTACAGCATACAAAAAACAAACAGTTTAGGTGTACAAAAAAGAAATACAACTACTTAACAGAAAACTTAAGCAATTTCATCAATAATACTGCACATGGCAGCGTCTTTGTCCCATATTTTGTCCCGCTTTGAAGTAGGGACGCTCTTGCCCTGCTGACCTGCTGCCATGCAGCTGGCACCTGCTTCCTCTACATCCATTGGTTCAGTTTTCATCCTGGGGGCCTGCCCAGAGGAACAACCAGCACCAGCTACTGCTGACGCGCTCCTTGTTCCATCACCAGCAACATCCGGACCCTCCATCTGCGGTAAGTCATCAGGTAAGGAGGCGAGGCACCCCTGGATCATCTCCACCACCCTCTCCAGATGTTTCTGGAACCTCTCAGCCGTCTCCAGTCTCTGTCTCTTCTGCACCTCCATCATCACCCTCAGCGTCTCCCTGGCTTGATGTGGCCTGTATTCATTTACCAGGTGGTGAAAGTGAACAAACAGAAGCTTTAAATCCTCCAGCTTCTCTTCGCGCTTTATGCTGCCCGGGCTCTTGATGAGAATGTCCAGCAGGTCCAGGAAGTTGACGAGAATGGACATGTTGAGCTTCTTAAGCTCCCGTTTGTGGTCAAACTGCATAGGATGGAGCCTCTCGATGCCTTGGCTCTCCAGTGGCCGGATGATGAGGTCGTCACACTGGAACTGGTTCCCAAACATCATGTAGTTGTCTCTGATGGGTGGAGGTGGCTTAGGAGCCAGACCCTTGCGGATGTTTTCATCCGTGTACTCTTTGATGTACTGCATAGGTGGAGGAGGCAGGGCACTAACCTGCTGTGGTTCACCCATGATGCCGACCTAAACAGTGACAAAAAAATGTCAATTAGCCTGTATTCCTTTCCAAGCAATCCAGAACTGTTTTTTTCCTTTTTAATACAAGGCATAAGTTACATTTTTGGTTGTGAGTTAAAATACCACACAAGATTTTCTTGGTAGCATACATAGTCACAAGTAAGCAGTGTTATAATCCTTTACATAAAGATAGCAAAAGGGGTGCACCATATGAATTTTTTCAGCCAATCGGAGAATTACCTGCTTCTCATGACAGATACTGATACAAATAAGATAACCAATAATTTCACATTTTTGTATTTTAAAATGGAGGTCAGATAACCTGTATTTTATGGACACTTGTGAGTAAGAAATGCTCAGATGTAATGAGAAAAGATAGAAGATTTTATGTTTCATAACACAACAAAACAAAGAACAGTTCTGTCTTAAGTAAGGCTGCACGATTTGGTAAAAACAAGCATACTGCAGTTATTTTGACTGAAACTACGATGTGCAATAGATTAGTGGAAATAATCAGTTATGCATTACAATTTACATGTTCACTGAAAAAAAAAAAGTTGTGATGATGTGATATTTATTGAGGTCTGTACCAAACAAACGTGTTCTTTCAAGTGGAGAACAAGATTTCTTAGGCCAGGTCATCTGTGCAACAGCACAGTTGCTCTTTACAACGCTGTTTTCTCACACATTTTTTCTTTTTTCAAAAAACTGCAACATGGTCCTGCTTCTGCAATTTGGACATTGCATTTGACCATATTGCGATTTCAGTCCAACTGCGATTTACTTGCGCAGCCCCAGTCTTTACTACAGTATATCAACTTCACAAATATACTTTGGCCTATTAAATGATTTGTCATTTAATCTGTAATCTGTCACAGCCCCCATATTTATTTTGCATTCCTAGACAGCAATACTGCCAAACAAAAATCCTGAATTGAAAATGTTACATGTGCAAAAGAAAAATGTTACACAAGAGCAGGTAGGTTGGGTAACAGTCATGTGCTTTTAGTCAAGTAAATACAGAGAAATGTAAGTCTCGAGAGTAGTCATTACTAAGAATGGCCACTTTCAGAGTATGGACCAGATAAAATCTTAAATACGTACTGATGCAGTAATGTGAGAATAATAAAAGCTTTGTTATTGTGGTTAATCCGGTGGTTAACTTTATGTTCTCTTGAATATTTTCATTGACAGCGACATGTTCAATGAGCTTCAATTAAGTTTTATATGCGCCAATTTTAATCTGTAAAACTACTCTGTAACTGCAAGCTCTCACAAAAACATTACGGAGTAAAAAGCACAATATTTGTCACTTAAATGTTGTGGAGTCAAATCAGAATCAGAATCAGAATACTTTATTTATCCCCGAGGGGAAATTGTTGATGTTACAGGTGCTCCTTACAAGATCAAGAAAGATATAGTGCAAATAGAAGTGAAATATAAAAAATATAAAAATATAAAATAATAAAAAATATAGTGAGAAGTTTAAAAATATATATCTAACCTATCAAATATACACAGATGGTAAAAAAATAGATAATAAACAGACTATATACAGTGATGGTAAGGTATGTGCATTGCTTTCTGAAAAGAAAAATAGAACAAATTTGGAAAAAGTAGTGCAAAATCATGAAGTTACACGGTTGGGGATACGTGACTCAGCTTTATACCACTAAGGTTACCTCAAAACTACTGTTAAATACAGTAGATTTGTTTAAATACGTGACGTTAAGTTCATTCATTCAGTCTGTTCTTTCGTGGACAATCAATGCACCGATCAGCTGTTTCAATACAAATCAACTTCAACGTCTCCCCCATATCAGGTATGAAGGAACAAAGTCAGCCTGCTAGTCATCAATACGAGTGATGGCTGCCGTGACAATAAGTTCAGCCTGAGAATGACGATGAGCGGATATTTTCAATCACTGTCTGAAACCTTTAATCATGTTGTTAAATGTGTAACGTTAACTCTTCAGTGTACGTACAGACGTGAGCGTTTTAGAGACAAACGTAGCTAACGAGCTAGCTATGTGGCTAGCGCTGGGCTAGCAGCGCTGCTGCTAACCTCTGCTAACTAGTTACGTCGGTGCCGAAAACCAACGTTAACTTTCAAAACAGCAGAATGAAAAACACCACTAATGTTTATACACACCTCTTAAATGACTCCTCGGTTGCTCGATGTAGACTTTCGAGATGAAATGTAGCAGAGGGAGAGGCTATCTAATCAGACATTTGACGCTAGCTCATGGCTAGCTTAGCTGCTTCCATGCACTGACATGACGTAGTTCTTTGTCCCGTTTCCATTGGCTGAACTGTCCTCGTGACAATTTTTGATTGTGCCGATTGGATAATATCCGACCAAGGATAGTTTCATTCTTAGGTAAATAAAATATAAGTGATGGTAGAGACAAAGATGGAGCGTGACAGGGTAAACTTCCGTTGTGCTTAACTGCTAACTTTGAGTCTAATTACAAATACCCAAGTTACTGTAATTAAGTAGTTTTTGGGTACTTGTATTTTTATGAGTACACTTTCAAGCCTGCACTTTTACTTATTCTTAAGAACTCATGACACCATGTAATCTATTTAGTTACTTTCAAAATCATAATTGAATACTGAGTACAAGTTGAATGAATGAACAAACCTTTCATCTGCATTTCTGTAGCCAATAAGGTGATCTGATTGCAAACAGGCCGGGATGTATGGACGATAAACTAAACACTGCAGGAGCACAGGTTTGGAGTAAGGATGTTAAAAACTAATCATTAATCGATTAATCACGATTAAGAATTTAACCAATTAAAATGTATTCATGGATATTTAATAGTCTAGAAATGGAAGTAAATGCATGCCATTTGACCTTGTTTTTTTGGCAGAGCCATTTATCGAATAAGGAAATGATGACACTAACTAACTAAACTAAGGAAACTAAATGAAAATGAGAAAAAAAAGTTAAGAAAAATAAAACATATGTTTTGTATTTTATAAATTATTAATGATTAATTGATTGTTAGCATTTTCAACAATTGGTTAAGGAAAACTGAAAATTGTCAACCCTAGTTTGGTGAGGGGAGTGTAACCACTGAGGCAGAACAGAGAGCATGCTGGGAGTAATTTCAGACAAAAAATTTGGAGAACCAGAAACCGCTCTGATTGACTGTCTGCTTTTGATAATGTGTTACACATCAATGGTTAAAAAGTAACTAATACTCTGAGTAGTTTTTGAGATCAGTGCTTTGTACTTTTACTTAAGTATTTTTCTGACACTAGTACCCTTACTTGTAATTGAGTAAATATTTTAGTTATGTAACAGTACTTGAGTACAGATTTTCATACTTTTTTCCACCACTGCTTTGAGTAATGCATAATGCATACTAATGCATAATTTTATTTAGTTTTATCTATTTTCTAACTAAAATCCACCTTGTATGAACAAAAATCAATAATAATATTAATAATTCTATAGACCAAAAATATAGAAATTGGCCATATAAATTTGCATCTTACAATTAAAGGAAAACTGGAAATGTATTAGCTGTTAAGAAAAACCTTTCTAAACCTGGTTATTAAGAGACAAAAACTCCTTTTGCATGACAGTCCTGGTCCCAAGCACCTTGTAGGTATATGAAGGACATTTTCAGTTCACCACAGATTTTATTTTTTACATTTTTAAAGTCAGTCACATGTGCTTTAAAATTTAGTTTCCACCAAAATGTAGGTACAGCACAGAATGATTCAGTATGAAGTCCATCAGTCAGAGTCTGTCAAATCTTCAAAACAAAATTAAAACTTTAAAACACCTTTTTTATTGTTAGTTGATGAAATATCAAACAAGCTGTTGTGTTTTCACATCTGAACAAATGATCATTCTATTTGACTTAAAAACTGATCTCATGTTCGTATTCTTTACATTTGTCACTACAGACGTCAGATATGTTCACATATTGGTGGTCTTTTCCGCTTGCATTTATCTGTCTGCATTATGTTGCCGTCGCTCTTGTGAAATGTTAACACCACACGCATGCACATTGGCAACCACGCACACACTCAAGAGACTCTCACACACTTACCAAACCATTATCTCTTCTTTTCTGAAATGCTCAAATTGAACAAAATGTATTTACATTTCTCGATCTACAGAATTCCATTATAGAAGTCAACAACTATGTGAGATAAAAACTGATATAAGGGGTAAAAATATTGTATCCCTACTAAATATAAACTTATTTTTTTTATCCTCATCCCTTATTCTGTGACATTTCCACCTATTCCTTTTGACAATCAAAGTGCCTTCGAAAACTGATTGACACCAGATGGTACTGTAGTCCTCATCCAAAAATTAAATGCAGACCAAATTGTAGGAGCAGTTTTCCTGATGGTGGTGCTGTAGCATCCATCTCAATCTTTCTTGTACTTTGTGAGGATAAATTGTTTCAGTTTTTAGCCTCTAACTTTTCTAAAATTCTGCTCTGTAACTCCAAATCACTTTCCTCCCTCGTGGTTACTGACTCTATTGTTGCCTCAAGCTATAATCAAAGTTGTTTTTTTGTAGCCCGGACAATCCCAGCACAAATAGAATATGTCTCTATTTGTCTGTGACTATCGAGAGAGAGATTAGACAGAACAAGCAAGCTGAAAGCATTTCTCAAGCACTGAATAAAAGCAGTGACAGATGTTGACAGCGAGGCTTAACAAAGAAACAAGTAAATTACAGGGAAAATCTTCATTATGGAAAATTGCCCTGCATTGCCTGAAACCTCAGTTTTAATACACAATAGTTCAGTAATTTTGTTTTTAAGTCATTTAAATGGTTCAGCATGTGTTTCTTTTTCTTAAATTAACACTCCCGGCCTTTACATTTTAACAAATATTATTTTCAAGGTGCGTGTTTTGATGGAAAATGTTAAAAAGTGTACAGAGATTAAAAAAATCACCCACCTATAACGGCACTATCTGCATGCTGACTTATTGCAACATCGTCAGTGAAAGTGCATGTGACTGCATGTACAGTGTGCGTGCATGAGAGAGAGAGAGAGAGTGCATGGGTGTGTATGCACTCTCACAACTCATTTCTTGCCGTAAGGATGTGGTTTACCGAGTGCAACAACTTTATGCCGGAAGCTCCACAGCCTCTATCAAGTCATCATCCACTTAAATTTTTTTTTTTTCTCTGTCACTGTTAGGTGCTCAGTGTCTCGCCGTGAAACCAAAAGCCACCAGTGTTCCTCACAGTGTTGCTCAGAGCTGTCACAATGTTCCCCAGGGTGATTTTAAAAGCAACTATGATTAAAAAATCTCAACAAAAGAAAAGGACGTCGCCCTCTAACTATAAGGAGAGGTTTTTTGTGTTGGACACCCAAGAGCTGAAGTATTCTGAGCGCCGTCCAGGGGTAAGTGTGCGCTTTGTCAATGTACACACTGGCTTTGAATTAGAAACAGTCTGGAGGAAGGGTCTGTACATTTAGCCTCCTGATAACCAGCTACAATTTGAATCACATCCGCGTAAATATACATAAAGTAAAGATGATGTTATTTCAGAAAAAGCCCATGGTGAAAGGTTGCATCGAGCTGCACAGAATCAAGTGTGTGGAGATTGTGTGTTCTGACGTACCCATACCATGCAACTATAAGTACCCTTTTCAGGTAAGTTCAAAAAGAACACACGCTTAAAAATACCCAGTAATTAAATATAATGTTAAATACAGTAAGTGTAATGTATGACGAAACATGACGTATACATAAGTATGCCATAGACACAAGATCAAAAGTAGTGTTTTCTCAAATGCAAATGTCTCTGCAGGTTTTTCATGACAGCCATTACCTCTACATTTTTGCCCCAGACAATGATTGTCGTCAGAGATGGGTCAGAGCTCTCAAAGAGGGTAAGCTACTGAAAAAAAGATCATGCTTCAGAAAATTATGCAACAGAGTGTTGTGAACCCTAATACAAATTCATCAGCTTGGTATTTCAAACTATATTGCTTTTATTCTGTCTGGTTTAGAGACAAAACACAACAATTTGGTTGCAAAGTACCACCCAAACTTCTGGATGGATGGAAAATGGCGATGCTGCCAACAAACAGAGAAACTGGCGGCAGGTTGTCATGTGTATGACCCCGTGGGTTATGGTTTGTATTACTTTTTCTCCTCTCTTTGTTTCACGTTTATTTTCATTAAGGGTTTAACACTTCTTTGTGTATTTGATTTACATTTTCTCACAGTCGAAAAAATCTCACGTCAATCAGATTCTGTTTTATTGGCCAAGTATGTTCACATGCAACGTATTCGACTTATCTTAGGAGCAAAACAAGGCTGAACAAATAAAGGTAAAGAGTAGACAGGAGTAGGACTGGATGATATATCAGTATTATGTTGTTATTGTCTTAGATTTCAGATATTGTGATATGGGATTAAATGTTGTCTTTTCCTGGTTTTAAAGGCTGAATCACAGTAAAGTGATGTAATTTTTATGATTTTACCACACTGTTCTAACTGTTCTATAATTTGCCTTTACCTACTTAGTCATTACTCACATTACTGCTGGTTATTTATCAAAAAATCTATTTGTGTCAGTATTTTTGTGAAAGCAAAACATTGACACCATTTTGATAGTTATTTGGTCACAAATATAGTGATATTTGATTGTGTCCATATCACCCAGCCCTGCTGTTTGGGTAGTTTTATTGACAGCATTGCGTCATATTCTATCAGATCATCATATGTCTGCACTATTTGAGAATTTACAGGTACATTAGTTTAGAGAAAATGCGTTATAACAGCCATATTGCCCTGCCCTAGTAGACAGGACTGTTATGTACAGAAGAATGTGAAAAAATAGGTGTATATATAATTATAATATATATGAAACGCTAATGACAAACAACATGAATAAAATCCACATACAAGTGAAGTGTTCAATATACAAGTGTTAACAATGATTCTAAAATAATTTAAGGTAAAGATTTCTCCAACACGTGATTATGTCAGATCTTCATCTGAATCTAGTGTTGTTATGTAACTTCTACAAAGTCCGGTACAACATTTCTATTTAGTACATTTAGATTTGCCAAAAACATTCTCTAATATAATTTTTCTGATTTCTCCACAGCTTCTAAAAAGCCACTTCCTCAACTCCCAGATCCAGAGGTATACCACTTTCTATGGCACAAATAAAATTTTGATGATATATTACTGGCATGGTAGTTACTACTTTTCAAATTGGGAGTAGACAAAATAACTTTCTGTCACTTCTTTGACTAGATGTTGTCATTCTTTTTCAGACTGTTTCACATTTGTGTAACATAATCAAGACTGCTCCTCTTGATATATTTAATAATTGTGCATTTTCTTGTAACAAGTGCAGCCGCGCTTTGGGCGCAGATGATTCTGTGTCTTGTGCAGCTCGGTTTGTTATCTTGCTTCTCTCTTATCTCGCTTATATCTCGCTAGACTTCCTCTATTACTGATAATTTGGCACTTGTTATAAAACATCAAATGCTCATTATCTAACCTACCGTTATATAACCCAAATAGCCTCATGATGAAGTCTTATGGTGTGTTTACAATTCTTTTGTGTTTTTTTTCTGCTGTGTATGGAAAAAAAAAGGTAACTGCTTGCTTATGGGGCTTTTTGACGGTATCCATATTGATATGAAATAGTGAGGTAAACACAGGCGTTACCAATGATATACTAGGGCTCCTGTGGCATCAGAGATGGGCACAAATACATCAAAAGTATCTTGTTACAAATTACAATTCTTGCTCAACAAATGTATCAAAATACAAAATACTTGTATGAAAAATGTATTTAATTAAAATACAAATAACGTGTCATTTGAAAATACAAAAGTACATTCTATATAAACTGATATGATCACATTCTTGGCAGTTAGTAGGCTCAGTAGGGGTCTGACTTAACCCACCTACATCGTGGATATATAACAAGAACTGAACACAGCGTTGGAGGCGAGCTCCGTGCATTGCAATAAATGCTGCCCAGCACAGCATGAATCCAAAAAAAAAAAAAAAAAAAAAAACACTCGTAAAGAAATTACCTGACTGAATGTATACTACACATGGACCGCAGCGGTCACCTTACACTGGACGAAACAGCTAACTTCAGGTTTAGCCCTCCGCTAACTTGACAAAATAAAAAGATGTAATCTTGCGGCTCTTAAAGAATCTTTATTGGACCAAATGGATCGAATTCCGGTTATTAAAACGAGTCATTTCACAGAGGGTGCGATGCTCAAAAAATGTATCTACCCTTTTACAGCTTCTTCACCTTGTAAGTCTATAGGATGAAGTATTATTTGGCTAATGCATGTCAAGTAACTTGTAATACATATTTGGCCACTACATCAAATTGGCTTCAAAGGCTGGAGCACTTTCTGGGTACTTGACCTACATTGAAACGATGGGCTGCTTATTTCCCACATCATAGATCTGAGGTGACCAATCAGGATATCCTGGAGGTGGAGGCCGCAAATTCAGGGGTGCATGCTGGGTGATTTCTAGCAATAATTACATGCCAGTTCTAGAGCAGATGTGTCTCTCCTGCTCTTGTATTTTAGTGTCATTCAGTCAGCTTGCCTTTGCAGCAATATCTATGTATTTTGATTAAACAGCTTTATGTCAGGGGAAAGCTAAACCAAACACCAAAGCAGTTTTTATCTTCAAGCTACAGGTCACGAATGGTCGACACAAATGTAGTTCACAGAGGTGGATCCTTACACTAATTGTTGACCACTTTTTTCCTAAACCTGGGGACAAAAATGTGTGTCACTTTAGAATAAAATGGCATATTAAATAATGTGTTTTAAAGCTACTACGAGCTACTTATATTTTGTTGATTCTGGAGACAAAAGCAGTCGTGTTTCAGCGTAATCACCACAAAATTTAACTTGAAAGACCAATAAAAATCTCCTGCTTTTTTTTTAAACTAGTGAACATACTTCTCATTGTAACTTTGCCTGGGAAAATGTAAACACGGGCCTTTTTCATCTGATTTCAAGGAGAATCCGACCTGTTGGCAGGCAGTAAGACTACATAGAAAAAGAAAAAGTTGATCTTCTCGCTGGTGGTTAACTTATATAGGTCACATAAAGGCACCGGCAATAAATTGAGACCGTTTCATAACCAGTTAAAAACTTCTTGTAGTAGCTTTAATTATTTCAAATGCACAAATACAGTCTCTTTTTTATTAATTGCATCTTACACCTTGGTTAGTATCATTGGTTACACCTGTGCTTAATCTACTATTTGAAAAGGCTGCTGTGAAAAAGATCTGTTATCAGATACTTTGTGTGTCGTTACAACACCTGTAAAGCAGTCTGTGTTTTAAAAGTATTACACAATAACAGCTCTCCTCACAAAATATGTTGCTAAAACAGCTCAGTAATATTTCTCATCCTGTTTTTTTGGATTAAGTCGAAATCTTTCTCTCTGCCAGATGAGACCACTGGATGCAGGACAGAGGGTCATCGCTCTGCAAGACTACACGCCGCTCGGAGACGATGACCTGCCTCTTCAGAAAGACCAGGAGTACACCCTGATTAACAGCTCCCACGCCGACTGGTGGGCCGTACAGAATGACAGGGGGTAAGGCACAGAAAATCCGAGTCTTAGTGACAGCTTTCACTGAAAAGAATGAACAGCAAGAATGACTATGGGTCTATGAATAATGAATATTTTTTCCCGCCCTTCATCAGGGACACAGGCTTTGTACCCAGCACTTATGTAGCTGTAAAATTTGGCAACAACTTCGAGAGATTCGAGTGAGTTTGGATTTGATTCCTCCTCTCTGTGCTTCTAATTGTTAACACGACTGCAAATCCATTCTGTCCTCTATAGAATTAGTTCATTTGCGGTTAATTTGTCTCCTCACAGATGGTACAACAAAAACATCACCAGAGCGGAAGCTGAGGATTTGTTAATGAAAGAGGTAAAAAAAAACAAAAAACAATGTCAGTGTTTAAAGGATCCAGCCATTATTCCATTTTCATTTGTTTGTGCACCCAGCTTGTGTTCTGACAGAAAAAAACCCAAAATGCTCCAAATAATAATTCTGATGATTATTAGTTGGATGTTTCTCCTGTGTGACGTGGTGCACTTTTGCAGTGACTGTGCCCACCACAGCGATCTTTCGCATTTGCAAAATTCACACAAATGCACCTGCACACAACGAGAATCTGACATGACATGGGACATGAAAAATGTTTCACAACCACAGTGTTTCCTCCAATGTTGAATTTCCTGCTGTAAGCTGCTTTGCTAAGTTTTGCAAGTGGGAGGTAGAACAGAGATCCATCATGTAATACATAAAATGTCTATTGGCCTGGTGTTGCTATTAGCTACAGATTGAATAAACAGTCAGTAAACATGTCTAACTTGTATTGCAGGTGCTTCATTTGAGGTTTTTTTTTGGGGGGGCGGGATTTTTTTTAGATTTTTATCTTGTTTTAACACTCTGCTTGTAGGGAAAAGAAGGTGCATTCATGGTGCGTGACTCACGACAGGCAGGAGTCTACACAGTGTCGTCTTCACCAAAGCACCAGGGTAATTTTTACTTCCTTCTGACATATTTAAAGGAGCAATATGTAATATATTTACTGTTCTGAATTGTAAAATGACCACGTTATGTCGTCAGAGATTAAGGAAACATCTCCAAGAACAACGCTTTTAACCGTTTTTGTTTTCATAATTAATGCCAAATGTTCATTGAATGAGTGAGTGTCTGTTCATGAGTCATAAAAAACTATTAATAATCTTATAACAGTTAAATTGAGTAATATGAGCTCCAACTCCAGAGTGTGCATTTTTCGGAGCAGTGGGTCCTTGTTTTTGGGATAACTTAAATTTATATTGACAGACAACTGAAAGAGTTGCAGCTGGTCAGCTTACAGTGTACGACTTGTCACTTGTCATTGTCAAAGTATAGTGTTGCGCTCGTGTAGGTTCAGTGCCCCTGCAATCTGCAGGCAACCAGCCCGTGCTTTGAGTCTGGAGAGGAGGAGGTGGGGGGAAACAACTCACTTCAACCGCAGGCCGTATATTACAGTAAATAGGGATTTAACCTATTTAATATACCATCTATGGCTCCCACTCACTATTTGGACTGCAGTACTCATTTTTGAACTCCAGGATTTTACATATTTCTCCTTTAACCTTTAACAAATAATGCTATATCTGATATACATAATGAAACTTGACTTGTATAACATTAGATACTCGCAGTATAACTTTATATGTTGTACAGTTACAACAAAACTGACTGAATTCAGTGACATTTCGTGTCATCTTATCTCTGGACATTTCTGTTATTTGTCGCATAAAAGCATTCTTTATCCCCTTTAGGTCAAATGGGGAGAAGAATCCACGAGTGAAACATTACCAAATCAGACAAACAGAAACAGGCGAGGCCACATATTACTTGGCAGAGAAGTACCTGTTCAGCACCATTCCTGAACTAATCCATTACCACCAACACAATGCTGCCGGTAAGTACGCCTCTGGCCTGTAACACAAACAACGTTATGAAAGCCATGGTGCGATGTTTCATAAAATGTGATATTATTTGTTTGGCAGGCCTGATAACACGCCTGAGACGCCCTGTCTCTCTAAACGGAGGCTGCTCCCTGAACATCGTTGATCCCTTAAGAGGTTAGAAGGTGCACTGTTGTATAAATGGCTCAGCTGGTTGAACTGGAGCACAAAACTACATGCTGAAAATCTTGTTGTTGCCGACCTCTTGTGGTTTTCACGGAGGATTGCTCAGCGCGTGTTCTGACTTTAATGATTCTTTGATTATGATTAAGGCGTGGGTCCATTCTTATGGGGATGTTTCTGTTGAGGTTTTTGTATCGTCCTGTAGCTTCCCAGTAGTGTTCTTTATGTATTCAAGTCTGGACAATCACATTTTGGTTGAAGTGTGTTTTAGAGTCAAAACACTCTTCTAAAGCCCCTCAAAAACGATTTCTTATAAGACCTGATGTAGGTTTCTGCACGATGACGTTGCTATATGTAAACCCCTGGGTTGATGGTGAGGAGTGGGAGTTTCCATTTGAAAAACAGGAAAAGAACGCAGATGGAGTCACCCTTTAAGCCTTATCCTACCAACATATTTAACATATAAAGACTATCAACCCAAGAATAAACTACTGTAAGAAACACCCATAATAGCAAACTGGCAACTTATTTCTTTCCTTTAATATAATTATGTAATTAATGTCATGACAAAAAAAACAAGCACTAATTTAGGAAAGTTCCAGTTATTTTGCGTATGTGCAAAACTTGTCTGTCTCCTTCAAAATGTCTGACGGAGTGCCGCATTATAGTGTGTGATACTTTAAATTAGAAAAACATGAACTCATTAAATAGTTCCATCTATTAAAACCATATAGGTGGAAATGGATGATATATTAAAAAAACGCACTAATTAAGGGACTGGTTCGTAAGATTTAGTGACATTTATTGGAAGGGCAAAAATGAATGTAATATTTTAAGCACATTTTCATTTGTGTATAATCATCTGAAAATACGTTACCTTAGAATAAGGTGTGTTGAACTGCAGTGTTTCAACAGTGGCCCAGAAGGGACAAACCAAATGACGGTTCTAGACAGAACCTTTTTCTTGTTTTTTTTTTTGTTTTATTTATTTATTTATTTATTTATTTTGCCAATTTTGCGGCACCTAGCTCATGGGCTCTGAAGGGGAGGGTGAGGGAAGCGATATTCAGCAGGTTGCTTTTGCAACCTCACTGCCAGATGCCACTAAATCCTACACGCTGGTCATTTAAATCAAAAATTAAAATAACAATGATATGAAGTAATAAGGAACAAAGTCACTGACAAAGTCGTGAAAAATTGGAACGATAGAATAAAGCACCTGTGAGATATGATAAAAAGTAGACCTCTGGGGTCTGTGGGTACACCTGTTGATAGCGTCGCGGAAACCCCACATTTGCTGTTGTCTTTAATACTGTATGATCTGCCTTTGTTGTTATTTCATCTTTCTCCACCTGTTTGCTGCTCCTCAGAGCAGTGGGAGGTAGACCCCGAGGAGCTGACCCTGGGTCAGGAGTTAGGCAGCGGCCAGTTTGGGCTGGTGCTGGAGGGGACGTGGAACGAGAGGAGGGTGGCAGTGAAGATGATAAGAGAAGAGTGCATGTCGGACGAGGACTTTAAAGAAGAGGCGAAAGTCATGATGTGAGTGCAGTTTATAAAGTTGCCTCGTATTGTTCATGCAAAAAGATCCAAAAACCACGCGGTTTTATAGTGTGTGTGTGTGGTGTGTGTGTGTGGTTTTGTTTTGTTTTTTACAGGAAATTGTCTCATTGTAAGCTAGTTCAGCTGTACGGTGTGTGCACCCAGCGCTCTCCCATGTGTCTGGTATTTGAGTTCATGGAGAACGGCTGTCTGTCTGATTACCTGCGAGCCAGGAAAGGCACTTTGTCTCAGGACTTGATGTTGGGGATGTGCCTGGATGTCAGTGAGGGGATGGCTTACCTGGAGAGCTCCAACTTCATCCACAGAGATCTGGTAAACCAACACGAGAGCTTTGTTCGATACACGTTTGTCTCCCTGCTCCGTTGGTTAATCCTCTGTCCCTCTGTCCTCTGCAGGCTGCCAGGAACTGTCTTGTTTCACAGAACAATGAGGTGAAAGTATCTGACTTCGGAATGACCAGGTATGTATTTCACAGTCGACTCAGTTGTGCCAACAAAGATTAATTTAATCTAAGATAAGTTCTGATCAGAGTTTAACAAAATTAGGCTTTAAACAAGCCAAGTTAGCCTTCTCATGATAGCTCAGGAGAAAAGCTTGTTTTCTCCTCCTTTGAGAAGGAGGAGAAAACTTCTTTGCTGAATTATCAACTGCAGTGAAGGAAAGAAGAGACACATCATCGAGTTTGTCACTCTACTTTCTTTGAATAACTTTATTTTGTTGGTCAATCCATGTCAAAAAGGCAGCTATCTAAAAAGTTAAGTTCCTGAAGTGTTAGTTTCCTGGATCACAAAGTTTTGGTGCAAACGAATTTCATTTAATCTAAGTTTATAAGATCTTTGTACTGACTAACATTTTGTGTGCAGCTTTTGCATCTTTTGCAATATTCATGATGTTTTTACAGTATTTAAACTGCTGTGTAATGGTGTGTGTCTGTTTTTTTCTGCACTGTAGATTTGTCCCTGATGATCAGTACACGAGCTCCCAGTGCTCCAAGTTCCCCGTCAAGTGGTCGGCCCCAGAGGTCATCAAATACTGCAAGTTCAGCAGCAAGTCCGACATCTGGTCATTCGGTGTGTTCATGTGTCTGTCGCCGTTCACAACATCCGTCCTTTAATTCATGTGATCTTGATGTTCCATCTATAGTTGTCACAGGAAAACAGCAGGTCTTGTGAGTTTTCCTGGCTGGTTGACTACACACCAGAATCAGCTGTGTTTCTCATTGACTCTGGTGTTCTAGTATAGTGAACTAAACTGTGAACACATGTGTTACCAGTCATACTAATTAAGGTTCTGTTCCATTTAGAGTCAGGGTGCTGTTGTTGTGCATGGACTCACAGGAAAGGCTCTGCTACACAAAATGGAATGAGACTTTAATTAGCATCATAGGTAACACCTGTGTTGACCCTACTATTTCATATCAGTATGGCTGCTGTGAAAAAGGTCTACTGTCCTGTTACTGAGGGACACATTTAATAACAAACACACAATTTATCAAAAAAAAGCAAAGAAAATCATGATGTTGAAACCATAATAACAGAAGCAATTTCAAAACACACATTTTTGTAACTTCTGAGGAAAAATAAATAATGTGAGTCTTAAAAGCATTTTCATTTAATACATTTGATTCATTTATTTGTACTCACATTCCTTACTTGATCAGAAGCGCTCATACTCAGGTAAAAAAAAAGGCTCTGGTAAAAGCAGAAGTACTGATTCAACCTCTTTACTCAAATAAAAGTAAAAAAAAACATACAGACTCTGAGAGTGTTTAAGTAAAAAGTCGCCCCATGAGCAACATTTCAAGTCTTCCTATCTTGTCAGTTTCGTCTTATTACATCTTTTACGTAATTTTTCATCTCGTCACATCTGTTGCGCGTGATATGCACTGATGGATACACCAAGGAACCATATTTTCTATGTGTTATTATCCCATTCATTTAGGCTGAAGTCAGTCTTGATGTTGGGAAGGCTGCACACAATGATGCAGAATAAAAATAATCAATAATTCCTCTCAAATGCATCATCTCAAGTACAGTACAGATACCTGAAAACTTTGTTTCTTCCCACCTCTGGATACAGTGTAACTATTGGTAGCTATTTTCATGGTGTAATGCCAACTAGTGGATTTACAGTAATCTCCAAGACGTTAATGCTGTTAGGAGCATCTCCCAAACGGGACTTCAAACAGGCAGTAACATATTAACTTGGCATGAACAGCTCCCTGGGAAAAGATCCTGTTTTCAGAAGTTGTGTTTTGCTTGTATCCAACAGATGGTAAAAAATAAATATGTTCAATTACAACTTCTTATAATTGATTTATACCAAAATAAAGTTTATTTAGATGGAGCAGAAACATTCTGGAATAGTGGGATCATGTTGGTTGATGCTGGATAATAACAGGACACATTTGTCTTGTGTACAAAGTGTGGATACTTAAAAAAATTAATATTAAATAGTAAGTTAAGAGCAGCTAGATGTGTTGGCAGGTTAAACAGGACTTTGCAACAAAAATAACAAACTGCTGGTAAGTTACTACACCGTATAGGTAAGAAGTACTGCTGCATGGATAATGCACAGATTTAATAGTAACTAAATCATCACTGATGATTTTTGTCATAATCATTCAAAAATAATACGCAAAAGAGCTAACAACAAATAATGAATTAATTAGACTCAATTAAAAATGAAGTAGGAGAGACCAGCGAGAGTTGTAACACTTTTTGTCTCTCAAATGTTGAAACAAAGTACCCTTACTCATTACAGATATCAAAGTTTCCAACTTTGTTTGGTTTTATTTTTGTACTCGTTTCCAGCCTTTTCCTATAGGTTCTGATTATTTTTGTGATAGTTCGAGGAGGAAATTTATTATTATTAATGTTAAATTAACATATTTATAATCTCATGAAATACATTTAACTGTTTCTCACTCTGAGTAATTCTAGATTAATCTAAAATTTGAATCAGATCACTGATGTTTATTATCCTACAGAAAAATATGCACTCATTGCGGTTGTGGTTAGTCTCTTAGTCTGGTATTTATCATGAGGGATGATAGAGTTTGGAAGTCAAAGGTCGTTCTGGTAGTTATGAAATTCTGGGACTTCTGGTGTTAACTGACCAGCAGTCAGTCTCTTTATAGGTGTGTTTGTTCTCTAACAAGTGTTCACCCCTGCTCAGGTGTGCTCATGTGGGAGGTGTACAACGAGGGCCGTCTTCCTTATGAGAACCGCTCCAATGCTGAAGTGGTGGAGTCCCTGAACTCAGGCCTGAGGCTCCTGAAGCCCCGCTTGGCCCCAGACACTGTCCACCTGCTCATGGAGTGGTGCTGGAAGGAGGTGGGGACATGAGTTTCACTTATTTCCAGTAGAAGAACCACTGACGTGCAAAAGTACTCTTTGTAATACTGCTGTTTTTTTAAACCCCCCACGTTCTCATTCTCAGAAACCAGAAGATCGTCCATCCTTCGCTCTCATCCTGCACGAGCTGGCCTCCCTCGCAGATCTGTGAACCAAGAGAAGAGTTGAGGTTGACGACTATAAAACTAGCTATATTTATTTAATTTATTGATTTATTACCAGTCGCCCGTCAAATGTTTTTCAAATGTATGTGAAGTTGTTTTTTATTAATGTGATTACAAGACACAAATTCCTGTTTTTTGCACTTTATCTGTTTCTACTATATACAGGCTCACACAGTCCATTAACTCACGCAGCTACTGCTGATCATTGCAGGTTTATATTTTATATAGAGTTCATATATTCCGTTCATTAAACAGGTGAGATTAAATGTGTTTTTTTTTTTGTCATGTTTTCTTTAAATTTACAGCCCAAAAATAATGTAATAATAAATGTGTAAAATTGTAAATAATGGATGTAATTATTGAGGTTTAAAGTACAACTTGACCAAAAAATATTTCTTTTGACTATTAGTCACCCATGAGCTTGAAAGGTGGTTGTATAAAGCTTCTGTGTGGAGAACAGGAGCTACAACCAGCTTGGATTCAGGTCGCTTACAATGCATTCACGTTTTCACAACAGAAATATGATGAAAATGTCCATAGAAACAACATTCTGGTCAATACATTAGGCCTCAGATGGTCACAGTTTTGCAAACATATGGCTAAATACAGCATTTTCTTCAAAGTTACTTCTACTATGGGGTTTAGATATGGTTGCACATGATTGGTAATGTAAAAAAAATGACAATAACAAACTATCATTACTGGAACCGATGTAGTGAGGATGTGGGATCACAACATAACAGGTAAATAATCAATTTCTGCTAAGTCATCCATGCCAGGTGTTTTGCTTTTCAGGTGTAGTGGCAAGAGAAGAACTACAGGTCACATAATTCTCTCTGACCCAGAGAGACTCTGCAAACACCAACCAGCTGCCAAGATAAAATGTTGATGTTGTACATTTCTGCAAATCGTTCATAAGTGTAATGTTTACATTTCTGAGGAAAAAATAAGTTTGTCATCACTATCTACATGTCTATCAACGTGACAGCGTTTCAACTGGTAAGCTTGTCAGCCTACAATACATGTATGATGTCATCATGCATTATACATATTTTTCCACATTTGAAATGATCCAAAACACTGTTTCAAAAAACAAGCAAACAAAAAAGTCAAACATATACTTCATACAATTTTAGCTAAGATAAATTAAGAATAAAATAACAAGTGAGGTGATATTATGTTCCAATGACATCCTGCCACCAGGGGGTTTGAGAACACTATTATTTGATTTTGTCCTGTATCATCATTACATCATTGTTTTTTCTTTAAATTAAAATGGTGTTGTCTCTTATGTCTTTAAAAATAATAAATAACAAACAAACAAACAAAACAGTACCACCATGAGCACCACAGATACGCTCTAATCCCAATGGCACTTTATCCCCTCTTCTCCTGCTTACATATGCAAGTATAGTAGGGGAGACTGGGGGCAATTGCAACAGAGGGCAATTGTAACACACTCAGTTCCTCCAATCAGAAACAAGTTGGAGTGATGACACTTCCTCTGCACATGCTCATGGTGAGTCTCTCTCTGCCTGTGGAAAAGAAGCAGGATAATTTCACCTCAGAAGGAGATTTCAACAAAACTGATTTTGAGATATGAAAGTTACTTCTGCTATCAACGGTTTAGATGACTGCAAATTTAAATTCACATAATATTTTTCTCTGGATTATTTGTTAAAAATGAACATCAACAAACTATGCTAGTATAGCTGTTGCTAGCATACAAAATTGTATCATGGCTGCAAGATCAATGCACTAATGGAAGCACCTTGTTTGTATATGTTGACATTATTTTCTGTTAGAAAATTATAATATTTCATTAAATTTAAATGTAAAATCACATTTAACTCAGTTCAAATAATTAAAAACTTTTTTACCATGAGAATAATTGCCTTTTGTTCTGTAAAAATACAGATATTTGCTTTGAGTGCATATGATGCCTGACATTTAAAAGATCTTGAACCATATATGAAAAAACTTGACTAATGTTATTAGATAATGCAGCAGTAATGTGATTACTTTGATGTATGCTTTTATTTGAGATACAGTGGGTTGTTATGACTTATTTTTTCTTTTTTAAGACTGAAAGTTTCTGGCCATTTTTAGCCTGCAGGACTGTACAGTTCTGAAAAACAATAACTAATATAATAAAAAATAGCTATAGCAATAATAATAATAATAATAATAATAATAATAATAATAATAATAATAGCAATAATAAGAAGAAGAATCAAGACAAAAAAATACTAAAAAAATAAATAAAATCAAAATAATAAATAAAATAACTAAATTGATTAAAAAGTGTTACAACTGCCCCCACTAAGGGGGCAATTGTAACACTCTAACTTCCTGCATTAAATTTTATGATGTTTGTTTATTTGCTTGGATCCCTATTTGCTGTGCCCTATAGCAAAGCTAGTCTTCTTGGGGTCCACATTTAAAAACATACATACATTTTAAAATATACATCTAAAAGAGGAATATAAATTAGACTTTACAGTCCACACAAATCATCTAAGTATTCTTGCTTTTATTGGTGAAAATATATGAATTGTGTCATTAATTAGTACACAGATACAGTGTTTGTTTCTCATATCAAAAGATGACTAATGTATTTTAAGTAGTCTGTGAGATATCAAGGGAACTGTTAAAAAAATGTTAAACTTGCCCCCGGTCTCCCCTACTTTATTACATGAAAATCAGGATTTATTCTCTCTATCAGTACAGTCAGGTTTTAATAAATATACTAAAGCTGAACTGAGCAGAATCAACATGTCGGGAGCCCCTCATCATCACCCATCACTTTCAGTGTGACTGTCCCTTTAAGAAAATGCACTTGCAGCCATTTTCTGCTCTTTGTGTGGGGTGGATTAGCACTGGGTAGGTACTGGGCGAAACTAGAGCATCAGTCGGCACAGAGAAGACGAGGAAAAAAAAAAAAAAAAAAAAAAGATCAGCAAACACTGGACCTCCGTCGCAGACCGCGACACCGTCCGCCCGTCTCTGCGTATCGCCGGACGGACATGCAATTTACAGGTATGTGTTAGATGTAGCGATGGATGGAGCCGCAGCAGTAAAGATGAACGGGGCTGCTGCTGCTGCTGCTGCTGCTGCTGTGGTGGTGGTGGTGGTGTGGTGATGTGCGCCTGGGTTAGTGATGATGGCTGGAGACTGGAGAGCTGTGTGTTTTTTTTTGCGTCTCTCTTCCTCCTCGCACCGTGCGTCTTGTCCCGTTATTCACCCCTCCGTGCGCAAACATGATCATTTAAAAGGCGGATCGGGGAGAAATCGGCCTCTCGCTGAGCGGGATCGAGCGTCCCCGGCGGGGTTTTTTTTTTTTTTTTGTCGCGGATTATTCTGACACATGAATGGGATCCCCGTTAGCTTTTTCCATCGGCACCGTAGGGTCGCACTGAGATGGGTGGGGTGAGGAGAGGGTGCTGCCTGTGTAGCAAGTGCACACTGATGGGAGATGGATCTGAACGATTCTCTGAGCTGATAGCTGCGTTTTTCAGCGCACGGAGAGGAGAGATGTCCGCTATGATATGAGGAGGGAGCCTGATGCTTCGGATGGCTCGATTTCACGCCTCTTTCATCATGTTTTTTAGGCTTTTCTTTCGCTCCCACATCGCCGCCTTGACCCATCCGACCAACGGGGCACAGCATGTAGATGAGAGCACATAGACCCACGGCGTTATTATCACGGCGGCCTGTTATCAACAGGCCTGTTACTGATGCACAAATGACAGGTTCACCTACTTCCTATTCACGCTAAAATGTCTAAACACGGGTGTTTGATTCGGTGCCAAACTCTGCGTTAGATTATGATCCATCCGTCCAGTAACTTACACGTACACATGAGGGATCTGCTGCTGTTGCAGACTCACTGAGTTGTAAATCTGTATGCCAACCCCTCTCCAGCCAGCAGTGATGTAATGATGAGCCTGTGGGTTCTCTGCTGCTGCTAATACTGATCCATACTACTGTGAAAAATCACCATGATATTCAGAATATAATATAGTTTTTTAGTCAAGTCCAATTTGTTTCATACACAAGTGCTTTACAATTTCTACTAGAGCTGCAACATTTGATTGATTATTTGTTAACTATTAAAGGACCGGTGTGTAACATTTAGCCTGCGGGAGAGTATTGGCATAATATGGAAGAAATATTCACAAAGATGCATGATATACTTCTGATCTGATTCCGACATCTGAATCTGGATTTCTGCCGTTATGGTACTATACCGATACCAGTACCCTTTATTTCTTGGTTATTATTGTTATTATTATTATTATTAGTGCAGTCACATGAGGCTGAAATTGAATGGCGGTTTAGTGGTGAAAAGGTTTGTCATTTGTCTGGAAAGCTTGTTTAGTTTGTGTAATGTAACTTGTGTTATGGCGTCCTTCAACCTTTGTGGGGTGCAGTAGGATCGCGGCCTGTGACATTCACACTGCTCTTGTTTGCATAATTTCCCATGATGCGTTGCTTTAAGAGTCTTAAGTTTGCCATTTTATGTTGCAAAATGAAAGTGTTACTTTTTGTTGGAATATGTTTGTAATGTGTTTGTTCAGAACATGGTTTATGTTGGTTATTGTCAAGTTTGTGCTGGTTTATTGTCGTTTCACTCCGGTTGTATAGCCACTCAATACATTCAAATGTGAGTCTCTTGTATGATATGGGGAGTATATCTGACAAGCACGTACTATTCTCAAGTCATGCTTTTTAATATAGTATTTACAAAAAGGAAAAACGTGGCGTGGTGAAACTTTGATTGGAATGAGGAGCTGTCATGTGAGGCTGATACCCAATGAATGACTTATGGCAATTTCGGGCCCCTTTACAGATTGGGCCAATCTCTAATTATTCATAAGTATGTTTTCATCAATGTATAATCACCCCAATATAAGAATCTTTTTGTTTTCATTATCTTCATACAAGCGGTTTTGATCAACATAGAGTAGTCCGCCATGTTCCACTAACATCTTTCTACAGTAGTCCAGAGTGGACAAATTAACCACTGGCACTTTAGACACAGCGTTTTGGGTTTTTGTGAGTTTCACAGCCACCGTAGTCTCCTTCACACTTGGCAGGGGAGTTGGTTGCAGTGTTGCAACTTCTCTGCTAGACGCTACTAATTGCGACACACCGGACCTTTAAATTAATCACCAACTCTTTTGAAAATTGATTCATTGTTTGGAGTATTTTGTTAAGAAAAAAAGTCAAAATTCTGTTCTTAAATGTGAACATTTTCTGGTTCTTTACTTCTTTGACAGTAAACTGAATATCTTTGGGTTGTGGACAAAACAAGACATTCGAGGACGTCACCTTGAGCTTTGGGAAACACTGATAGACATTTTTCACCATTTTCTTACATTTTATAAACCAAAAAACTAATCGTTGGCCCTCTTTCCTGCACCCTCAATTTGGATATGGAGGAAAAAATCCCCCCAAACCCTGTAATGTGTGAAAAAAAAAACCTCAGAAAGAGCATCAGAGTAGGGATTCCTCTTAAAGAGCAAGACAGGCATTCAATAACTGTCTTACATAAGAGATGTCTAGATTATTAGTTTCTCATGGCACTAAGTCTTGAGATGGTTTCCCTCAGTGATATCACTCTAATATCTGGTGCTTAAAGATCATGAATGAATGGCTACCAACTGTTTTGATCGTCAGTGAATATTTTGACTCACAAATCCAGCCAACCTGCCAGAGATTCACTAGTTCCAGCCAGGTTTCCAAATGCGAGGATTTGCTCAGTTCTCTCTCTTTTTTTTTTATATAACTGCAAACTGAAGACATTTGGTGGCAATTTATAGACTGAATGACTAATTGAGTCAGATAAATAACTGACAGTTTAATGGATAATGAAAATAATCAGTGATTAATCTACATAATATTGTTGGAATTATGGTGGTTTTTGTGTTCCAATACAACTTTTTCCCTCCCAATAGTGATTCCGATACCTAAACTGTGGCCAATACAGAGTACTGATCCGATACCAGTGCATTAAAAAATTTATATATTATTATTTTTAAACAGCTGTATAGATGTGGCATGATTGCTATATGTGCTGGTTCAGTTTAAACTCTTTGTAAAACATGAACAAATATTGTACATACAGAACATAGAACATGATGTCACCATCCTGGGGAAACAAAAAAAGGTGTACGAACACTGCCGGGAAATACCACGGTCCTGTGTTCGGGTTAGCCGAATAAATGACCTGGTGTCGGATCGGTGCATAGACTCTTGTCGACATCAATTCCAGCACTTTAGGCAGGATCTGAGGCCTTTTCTGATAATGATATTCATATTGGAAAAAGCCTAGTTGTTTAGTTGTAAAATCAGTATAGTAGCCTTGTAGTTATATATCATACAAGCATTAATTTAACTACCACCTCTAAACCTGATATGATCATGAGCAGCCAATAGCAGCTGTTCATAGTGTTGCTGTTATTTTTCCAGCTCAGCAGATTGAGAGACAGAAAGAGACAGAAAGCACAGCGCCTGTAGAGATAAATAACCAGCTAATCAAAAGGCCAAAGAAAAGGGAAGTAGTGGTGAACAACATGGACAGTGGAGAACAAAAACCATTTACATCGTCATGTATTATTAAGTAACACAAGCGTCATACTGCAAATGTGGCTGTGAAGACATTTTGATTAATGTTCGTTTAACACAACAATAAATGTGTGTTATGAGTTTGTCACACCACAGAAAAATAGGTTATTAACCACCCTGCCCAATCTGAGTGAATAAAAACAAGTATATAAGATTAGGACTCAAAGTCAAAAAGAAATGAGAAAAACGCCGGGGGCACTAAGACCTGAAAACGACTTGAAAAATGGACGCTCCGTCTAGAAACTTTATTGGACTTGTTGAGACATGTTTGAGCTATCAGAACCAGGGGACGGTGACAGGATGGTATGTTTTTTTTTTTCTTCTGTGTCGGGTTGTTGGAACTGAAGTGAGCTGACGTGAACTGCTGGGATGATTTGGACTGAAAGAGTCGCTTTAGTTTGGTTCGTAACTAACTGTTAGGGAGGATGAGGGGAGGGGTAGGCGGCGTAAATTTGTGTATCGGTTCATGCAGCTTATGTAGTGCTGGTGGACCATGGCTCCGGCATGTCACCGAGTCATGTTTCAGGTCCCCCCAAAAAAACATGAACAGCATTTTACCCGGTCTAACTCCACAATTCAATACTACATAGTTCTCAGTCTTTTTACTTTTCAGTAACTATTTTCTAACATGTATAATGTGTTTAGAAGAGCAACTTTTTCCTTTACACAGACTTTAAATCCCTAAAAAAAAGAATACCTCAAAGGCTGGTGATGTTAGTTTAAGCTTTTGTTTACTATCCTCTACCTGTCAAGCTTGGTCATGTGAGCCAGGCTTGTGTTACATATTCATGTGACGCTCATTGTTGTTGGTCTAAAAGGAGAGAGCATGACATGGGGATCGTGAGACGACAGCAGTTTTGCGTTGCCACCCTCTGAAGTGACAATCAGCCTGTGAATTACCTCAGCCAGTCAGCCAGTCAGGCAGTCAGCTGTCCTGCACATGACGACGTGCTGTAGACACACAGATGCTGCTGGAACACATGTATGACTGTTGTGTGGTGTGAGTGTGTTGTTAAATGATCATGTGATCACATGTGTGTCCAAATGCTCGCAACTCTGTTTCCTCCGCGCTGATCGGATCTCATCTTATTGTCAGGGTGAATATACTATATTACAGAGCCAGCCTTGGAGGGTGAGATCCCATTGAGTGGTGTGACCCTGTGTGTGTGGTTGACACACTTTCCCCTCACTTCTGTCTTTCTCTAAAGCAGGATGTATTACACAAACGCCCAGCAGCACACGCTGGTCATGATTTTCTTCGACAAATGACCTGTGTTAATGTTGCCTTCAGCTATTTTTGCACTTTACCTACTCTGTCTCATTCCTGTTCTTCTTTTTAGTCATAATATTTTGAGCACTTCCTCCTCAGAGCCCTTGATTCCTCATGGTTTTGTGTTGTCATGAGATCTGACCCCAGCTGTTGATGTATAGCAGCTTTAGTTAAAACCTCAGGTTGGCCAGGGGGAATTTTTTGTGATGCATATCAATGATGTTCTTTGTTAATTTTCCCAAGAGTCCAACTAATGTATGGGCTTTCTAAATAGTTGTTGTGGGCTGTCATGTGTGGCCTACGGCTAGGTTACCAAGTGTCCAGAAGGGAATGAAGGGGCCCTTTGCTTTGTAAAGATGCTCACACACACACACACACTCCCTCTCACACACACTCGCACACACCAACTGTTGAACAAAGTCGGGTACAGGGTGGGAAAGTTTATTCAGCCAACCCAGGCTTCAGTCTGCGTCTGTATTCCCAAGCACAGATGGGAGTTTAGCAGCACTGAGCGTGTTTGTCTGCCTGACAGAATCCCTTGTAGCGAGCTGCATGTTTCCTTTTCTATAAGCTGAACAGTTAAAAATAACCAACACAGCCTTCAGAGAACCGGAGAACGTGTGAATCCAGGTTGTGAGGTAAACAGCCGTGAGACGAATACAGGAAACAACAACTTCTTTTTTAACATCAACATGACAAGGTGACGGCAGTGCAGTGGCCTAAAGGCCTGAACACACTAAGCGATAATTAACACGTCTCATTCGATAAGCCTAAATCGAAACATGGTCCGAGTAGAAGCATCAAGGCACTTTGACACACCTCTTAACACTTTTGGTGCACGTTCAGCCATTTAAAACAATAGATATACTTAAAAATAGAGGTGCCCCAGTTCCATTTTTTCCAAATTGCACTAACTGAACTTATACCATATGACACCAGTGGGTAATTATTTAACAGCTGTATGCTACAAACCTTGTGTGGATTTGAAATGACTGCTAAAACATAAACAAATACATACAGAGAATGAAATCCATAGAATCATACCTCACCATCCTGGGGAAATACCAGGGATCGGTGCATACTCGCGTGATTTATACCAACATTTTAAGCAGTATCAAAAGCGTTTTCCTACACTGCCATCGGTAGTGAAACAGTCCTTCCTCAGAACGCGGGCATCAGGCGCTTTCAGTGCATTTGGACCATACATTTTCATGAGTATACATCAGTATAATTTCAAATCTGCAGGTCTAGGGCAGAGTAATGAACTTACTTACGATACTTTTATGTCACTGACTGAATTGCTTCACTACTATCGCGTAATGAAAAATGACCTGTCATTTGATAACAAATTTCGACACCTAAGGAGTTTTGACAGTCATATTTTTTACGTAATCATTGTATTTCTTCATTTTAGTTCAGTTATCAAGGTTGAGTAAAGTGCTCAGAGTAGAAACAGCTCCTCCAGCTCCTCCCTCATCTTTGAAATTTAAATTTTCTTTTTGTTAAAATGGATTTGGTATTGAAAAAATATCATTCAGGAACCAATATCAAAACCAAGGTACTGGCACTGAGTATTTAGACTAATTTTTTAAAACTTGCAACTCATCAAAATTAGTCAGATCTCCTTTGTTACTTAGTTTATTGAGCAGAAATAAAAGGTTTCTGCAATGGACTACAACTCCCAGTATATCAGTGGTGCTACATGCTACAATGGAAGATAATGTCACCCATCACCAACCATTGCATTAGACAGATTTGACATAAGAATCCAGTAAATCTCACTCTAGATTAATTAACCTTATTACTACCACCCGTATGTGAATGTCTTTACAGTGAAGACTCACTCACTTTAGCATCATTCTAAGTTTGATGACTCAGCCATACCGTTGGTCTGATTTTGGCCTCGAGGCTGGTGGTTTACCTCATGCAAATATAACCTTTTGTGCATTTTAACTTTGACAGTTCGATGTGACAGGAAACTCCACCCACCTCCTTTCTCACCCCACTTGTGAACACTAATGCAAACGTGGGAATAATCAACAGCTACATGTGTACGATGAAGGCGTCCATTTTTGTTTTTTCTAAGAAATGTACATCCATGCTCACTACAAGAACACTTTGTTTCTGTACATTTTCTCTAAAATTAGTCACTATTACAAAGACATCTTAATTTAAAACCACATAATGACATTTCTTATACTTATTGTTATTTGGAGCATAGTAAGGAGGTTGGGCCATTTAGTGAAAACTTCAGGGCAGTTGTCAACATGCTGCTGCTTTGACCCGCATTTATCCACATGCTCTTTGTCTACCTATGGCAAGGAGAGGAGAGACAGCCACCTTTTAGTTTTATCTGCCTCTGCCTCTTTTCTCTTTGCTGTTTGGCCCCTGGCCTTCTCAGCTCTAGTTGTGCTCTCCCTGGCTGTGAATATTAAGCTGATTATCGGCCCTGTCAGCTCTGTCTGCCAGGTCAGACGTAAAACACACATTTCTTAGAGGCACATGATATATGGGTGGGTGCATACACGCTGCTTTGGCTGGGTTGGTGTTTTATAATGAGGAAGAGGGCACAGCAGTGACCTGCACTGTTTTAAGGGGTGTAGCTGTTTATTTCAAGGATGGATCAAAGGGAGGGAACAATCATGATAGCATAGACTTATGCATGAGGTGCATTCCCATTTTGTGTTCATATTACCCAACATTAATTTAATGAAGAAAAATAGTAAAATATCAGCTCAACCAAAGCTCCTGTGAAAAATGCATTTGCCAGTGGGCCCTCTGTCTTTGCAGGATTGCACGTTCTGTCTTCGTCAGATGTCACTCACTGCCAGACCGCCTCTCTCAGATCAATGAGATTTCCAGGCCTTGGCATTTCAAGAATTATACGCTTCAAATATGCCTCTAGTCAAATAAAAAGGTAGAACGGAAACAGCGAGGGGGCCTCTGCCCTTTACTTCCTCTGAGCTTTAGTCTGGTATTGACATATAGTGAAATGTGAGAGGATACAGGTGCAGGGTGAACGCACAAAAATACAGCACAGGATAACTCAAACAGGGTTTCAAAAGAGGAAGTGCAGTCTAGACATGCAAAGAGAATATTGGGTTTATTTGTGAAAAGAAATCTTGTGGCTAACTAGAGCATTTGTGATGAGCCACCCACCTCCCTCAGACATTTGATCTATTGATTCTGCATCTAACCGTATTTTTTTTTAAGCCCCCAGTTTGCGTTCGTACTACCGCCAGTTGAAGAACTTGTTGTAATGTTGTAACGTTAAAGGACTTTTAACATTACTGTTTCACCCATTTTCTTTTATTCCATCCATACGCCTTATACCATCAGCTATCTGTTTATACTGTTCTACTTTTAGCTATAGCTAAATTATTCACCTATTTCCACACTACTTTTAGCCACCCATTTAGCAAAAATATTTCAACATTTTTTTCCACCTCATTTAGCCAACTATTTAGCTAACATAGTCAACTATTTTCCCATTTCTTTTAGCTAACTAAAAGTAAACTAACACATCTTTTAGCTAAGTTATTCAGCCATTTTCCCATTACCCTTATCTAGAATTATTTAGCCAACTAATTCAATTATTTTACTTTTTGCCAACTATTTAAATCTTTTATTGTATAGTTAAGGCCATACAGTAATTTAACAATTACCCATTACTTTTATCTATTTTTGCCATTAGCTCATCTCATCTATTTCTATTTCAACTTCTCTGCTAATTATTTTTCATACATTCTTAGTTGCATTACAGTTTTCGGTCGTCAGTTGACTCAATATGTGGATATATTTAGGCTATTTAACCAAACCGCTTTTTCTGTTTCATCAAATCTACCACACGGTCTCTCCGAGTACCCCTGGTGTCTATAGAATAGCCCCCTGGGGTGCGAGTAACCCCTGAATGCACATTTAGTCCCATTTTGCATTTAACGTTCATCCTCTCTTTCTCTAATTCTGTCAGACTCGGGTGTTGTGTGAGTGACGCCTTGTTACCATGACGACCCACGTGACCCTGGAGGATGCCCTGTCCAATGTGGACCTGCTGGAGGAGCTGCCCCTCCCGGACCAGCAGCCATGCATCGAACCCCCACCCTCCTCTATCATGTACCAGGTACTAACGCACACAGACCGCCCTTGCCCACCCACCATCAAAACCCCAGTTGCTCAGACTTTTTCACTCCCTTCTCCCTCTTTCCGCAGGCTAATTTTGACACCAACTTTGAAGACAGGAATGCATTTGTGACCGGCATCGCCCGTTATATAGAGCAAGCTACAGTCCACTCCAGCATGGTGAGACCAGTGCTCCAGTTTTAAGACACACACACACACGCATGCCATCGTGTTGGTTTTTCACATCTGATTGGCTGAATCAATTATTTGTTGTACATCTTAAATAGTTGCTGTCCCCCTTTCAGTAAACACAAAGCCGGCTGTGGGAAGCAGCCTCACGCCCATAAATAGAGCCTTGTCTTTTCTGAATTGATTATCATTTGGCTCTTTTGTTAGGATTTGGCTCGGCCTGTGGCAGGACACACATACACACACTCACGCTCATATAGACACACACTTCCCTCACACTCTGGTGAATCAGGCAGGCAATGGACCAGTAAACCTCTTTCCCCTGATGGTGAATGAATGGAGAGTGTGATTTGACTGGCAAAGAGGGGAAGTAGTGCTTTATTTAACCTTATTTAAGCAGGAAGTCCCATTGAGGTTGAAGCTGGTCTATTTGAGGACACTCCTCTCTGTTGCCCGAGTGATGGAGGAATCTGTCTCACCTACTTCTGAATGGAGGAAATGTTCCCTGGCTGCTAAAATATTTATCAAGCCCCATTCATGCTGGAACATATGACTCGTCTGAGATACATTACACCTCATAATGTTTTGTGTTGTTAAGTGTTTTTGCAAAATTTCCATTTGTAACGCACACATATTAAGCAAGTAAGAAACACAAGGAATTAAGGGATCCACTCAAGGCTTTTGTTAGTTGAATATTTGCTCTAACTGTGCATTAAGAATTAATGATGTCTTTGTTGTGTTTTCTCCCGTTGTGCAGAATGAGATGCTTGAGGAGGGACATGAGTATGCTGTGATGCTTTACACTTGGAGAAGCTGCTCCAGAGCCATTCCCCAGGTAACACACACAAACACACGCATACGCTTATGTGTGGCTTTCCGCTAGGATATGGCGAGTCAGCTGGTGGGGAAAAAAGCGGCCAGCTACAGTAAGGGAATCCGGGGCCTTCCCGCCCAGAGAAAAAATTTGGCCATAAAAGCCATATTTGGTTTCCTCTGGTGCATTCTAACCGGCTGATTCCACCGAGCACAGCACATCTAATCTAACTCCATCTGATTTCCTGCCTGTTTGATCTGCTCTGTGCTAACTGATGCAGCATCCATCAAAAATAGACTTGGCGGAGCAGTGTGGAGAGCCGCTTCTGGGATGCGCTGAGACGCTGCTGGCGGAATCAGGCGTTGTGATTATGTAGAATGGCTGCGATCAGCTCCGTCTGACGTGGCGCAGCCGTAACGCGACGCAGCCGCGCCTGGTGGAATTTAGCCGTAATGCCTCTATTTAATGAGGTTGCCTATGGGCAATACACACATGATTTAAGTACAAACATTCACTTTGTTACACACACATCAGGAGAAAATTATGCAGTGACAGGATGACCAAAACTGTAAACCATAGACCAAATGTATGATGAGGAAAAACATATACATGCTCATATATATTACTGCCAGAAGATCTGCATCACAATTTATTTTTAAAACATATTCTGGGGCATCTGACATTAGTTTGCATAAGTGGTCAATGGCAAAAAAAAAAACCTACAACAGCAGTGGTGAAGCTGAGGCATAACCTACATTTTATTGTTTTAGTGTGTGTTCTCAGTGCATTTTAGATATGGCCTTATCACCCTTATCACTCTATACATGATTATTTTTATTTACAAACATCAATTGAATTTGGCAAACAATTATTACTCCTTAAATATTTATTAACAAAGGAGTTCAATAATTCATTTGAAACATTGAAACTGGAAAAGAGAAGTGTCGGTCAGGGCCTTTGATGTGTCAGACTAATAATTCCCACCATCCAGCAACAAGGAAGTTCTTTGTAGTGTATAGAATTCACCATTGTATCAGGAAATGAAACGGTGAATTAAAAATTCACTCATAACTTTTTGTTTAGTTGTATATTGCAACAATAATGTATGGTACACCACAGTGGCACACCACTGTGAACCACTGTGCTGCGGCACCCATCAAAAACAGATGACACCATTTCTGTATCATCGCACTGGTATTGTTTTGAAGTGGAGGACAGTGCTCCTAAACTCCCGCTCAACCACAGCTTGTTAATCAAAACTATTTTATTAGAACCAAAAATTAATACAGCAGAGTAGCCGGATGAGCTTAATTAAGTAGTCGGCTGTTTGGCTGGCAGCCTGTTCTTACGGGCAGCTCTGCTCATGCTTAATATGATACTTTATCTCCTACTTTTTATTGCATCCCTGTCTCTTTTCTTCACAATCTGATCTTGTTCAGAGACTTAACAAAGCATAGATCCAGTATCACAACAATCCAAACTGTAATATCTCTCCAACTCACATTGTGTTTGTCAGCTGGAGCATTCAACCTGCAAGTTCCCTCTTGTTGAAAACACAGAAAAACCTTGTGGAAACATATTTCTACGGCAGAGGTTATTAACATGATATGTAGCTGTTCTCTCACCAAACCTATCAATCATTCGACAACCGTTCAGTCATTCAAAACTCTCAGTGTTTCGCCTCTACTCTGAATTTACTGATTTTGACCAGCTGCATTCAAGAAAAATCAGAGATTGTCATATCTTTGAAATATAATTGCAAGCTTGTACCTCAACAGGTCTGTAGTTTTACCTGATTTATTGCACACGTCATTTCCTCAATTTGGACAACTACACCTCATGCGTATGTGAAAATATGATTGCAATGCTGTACTGCTGCAAGAACCAGCTGAATTTAACATGCTGTGTACTGCTGCTGCTGCAAAATCAAGCTGTATCATGGCGCCCTCCTGTGTTGGCCAGGTGAAATGCAACGAGCAGCCCAACAGAGTGGAGATCTACGAGAAAACAGTGGAGGTGTTAGAACCTGAAGTGACCAAACTCATGAAGTTCATGTACTTCCAGGTAAGACTGACAGCATCATTAATATTTTATGATTAATTTAACCTGAAAAGTTTGCACTCTTGTCAATTAACAATTCCTTACATGCATTTTCTTTTTCTTTTTTCACAGCGGAAAGCCATCGAACGTTTCTGTAGCGAAGTGAAGCGTCTGTGTCACGCTGAGAGAAGGAAGGACTTTGTGTCTGAGGCCTACCTGCTCACTCTGGGCAAATTTATTAACATGTTTGCGGTGCTGGACGAGCTGAAGAACATGAAGTGTAGCGTTAAAAATGATCACTCTGCCTACAAAAGGTAGCGAACGGTAAATAAAAGAGCCATGTTAGTTATGTTAGTTGGAGCCAAGTTAACATTTGTCTCCTCCTTTGCCTCCAGGGCAGCTCAGTTCTTGAGGAAGATGGCCGACCCTCAGTCCATCCAGGAGTCCCAGAACCTCTCCATGTTTTTAGCGAACCACAACAGGATCACTCAGGTTGGTGTGCAGACTCTGGTGTGAAAATGTGTAACCGTGTGAGGATGGAACATTGATTTTTTTTGAATGAACTAGACTTTTTGTACACAGTACTATGGTTGTAAGGTGACTCAAGGCTGTTTTTCCACTGTATATTGAAAAAAAATAGCCCAAATGTTGGGTCTGTAATAATACAGAAACACAGCAGCCTTCTAACCTCCAGGAACTGACTCACCAGACAAGCTGAGCGGATGAATGACTCACATTTGTACTCTCCAAAGGTGACGTGACAGATTGTGCAGTCTGAAAGTGTCTGTGGAGCAATTTAGCTATTAACCTGAGCATTAACATCTGACCTGCAGAACAAGCTGCTCTCATCTTTAAATGTGTGAGACTGTAAACCTGTCAGCTCATTTAAAAAAGGTTAGTGAGCGCAGTCCAAAGACAGGCACTTTTTTTAAGAAACCAACTGAAGTTTGAAAATTATTTAGAATGACCAAAAGGCCAATTGAAACATAATGTAATTCCTCTGTTTTCTGATTGCATTAGTGTAGTTTAATTTATAAAATACAAAATATACGACCAATATAAAGGACAGTAGTTGTACTGCTGGAGAGGAAGCTAGCCTAAAATGATTATTTAGAGTTCTTCCCTATAAAAAAAAAATATTATTGCTCAGCAAAAATGAACAAAACAAGCAAACAATGAACAAACAAAAAAGAACATTAGCACAAACCATAAAAAGATTATCTTCTTGAGTTTCATGGTTTTCACACAGTATTGTCATTTTTGATATTTATCCATATATATGTTTATATGCAAAGTACAATGAACCCTTCTTTTTTCTTTTTTTTTGTCATACTTATTTTTTCCAAAACTATTTTCAGCTTAGCTTAGCAGCTTCCAAATTTACAATTTATGAGAATAAGTTTTTTTGATCAGTATTTTAAATTAAACAAGCAAACATAAACAATAATAGCAAAAGAAGGGGGGGGGGAGAAAAGAGGGACATATAACAGACACGTTGGACACTACATATGCTTCTGCACATTAAATACTAAATGCTTTTCCAGAAATGGCCAATTGCTTGGCCTCTGGTATTACTCCTTGCAGCTTTCTGGAGAACTGTTCATCTTAACACTTCACACTTGACTCTGGGTGGGGACAAAAATCAAAGCTGTGATAAGCAGTTTCCGATTTTCAGAGCTTACAGAGCAACGTGTTGTGTCTTAAAACTTTGTCTAAAAACCTTAAGATGATTGTGAGCTAGGTTCTTTAGCCGCAGCTTGTTCTGCGAGTCATGCTTTGACTGTGCGCAGCCACCTTTGTGATGCGCCATTGCTGTTATCGATGAATTCGTTACTGCGCTTCTGGGTCTTCGGGGTGCACTACCTCAGGCCCCTCAGCAATACAGCTCAGCTGCCAAGCTTGAAGTAGATTGGATGAACGATTCTGCCAGATAAGCAAATTACAGACATAAAGGCAGACAGAGATTCCTTGCTTCATCATAGATTCAATATAGTATTCAATATATATTCAAATATTGTGCATTTACCCCTACATCAGCGTACATGCTAATTACACTGAGCCATTTCTGTTTGTAAATGACTTTTCATGAAGGTGACCTGTCGTTCCCTCTCTGTTTCCATGTAGTGCCTGCACCAACAGTTGGAGGTGATTCCTGGCTACGAGGAACTTTTGGCAGACATTGTCAACATCTGTGTAGACTATTATGAGAACAAGATGTACTTGACGCCCAGTGAGAAACACATGCTGCTTAAGGTACACACATATTGACATCTTCGCCGCCAACCTATGACAGTCTGAATATTTAGCTGGATAACTTTGCTGTGCCGATGTAAAACAAATCGCCTCTCTGTGTGGGTCAGGTGATGGGCTTCGGTCTGTACCTGATGGACGGGAACGTGAGTAATATCTACAAACTAGATGCCAAAAAGAGGATCAACCTGAGCAAGATCGACAAGTTCTTCAAAGTAAGATTTGGCTTTTTCGGGATCTCTTTCGCCCAGAGTTTGTGTGCATGTGAAATGAGTGTGATTGATTTTTTTTTGCTGTGTTTTTCAGCTTCAAGTGGTGCCACTGTTTGGAGACATGCAGATCGAGCTGTCACGCTACATTGAGACAAGTGCTCACTACGAAGAGAACAAGTCCAAGTAAGTGTCAACTGTCTGTATACCAAGCTAACGACCCTAAGCAATGCCAGCAATTCTTGACCACCACGCCATCTGCTCCCGCCCTCCCCCAACCCTCCATCTTCTCCGTTTTGCGCTCAGGTGGACGTGCACCCAGAGCAGCATCTCGCCACAGTACAACCTGTGTGAGCAGATGGTGCAGATCAGGGAGGACCACATCCGTTTCATCTCAGAGCTGGCGCGCTACAGCAACAGCGAGGTGGTGACGGGCTCGGGCCTGGACAGCCAGAAGTCGGACGAGGAGTACAGAGAGCTGTTCGACCTCGCTCTGAGGGGCCTGCAGCTGCTGTCCAAGTGGAGCACGCACGTCATGGAAGTTGTGAGTGAAAAGCGAGGGATTGGCTGCGTTTGCATGTAGGCAGGGAAAATGTTTGTGCTGCAGTCAGAGTGCGTGTGTGTGGGTTTCGTTATGAAGAAGAAGTTGGTGGTTTAGCCATTGATCGTGTGTAGCTTTGATCTATTTATAGCTCTCTTTGTCTCTTCCAGTACTCGTGGAAGCTGGTCCATCCCACGGATAAATTCTGTAACAAGGACTGTCCGGGCACAGCGGAGGAGTATGAACGAGCCACGCGATACAATTATACCAGTGAAGAGAAGTTTGCCCTGGTGGAGGTCATCGCCATGATCAAAGGGCTGCAGGTAAAACGCTGCTGACCCTGACAAGGTGTTGAGCAGCTCTTTTATTGATGTTCTCAACAGCTGATGACAAGACATTTTACATCAAACATGAGAAACTGTTCAACAAAGGGATTTGATGTCATCCATTGTTAACTGTAAAGGAAGTGACCCTCCCTTTCATTTGATTTAGATTAGCTAGTTAGCTTGAGCTTTGCTGCAGAGAAGAATGAAAAAAGGATTGATGTAGATTAACTAGCTAGTTAGTTAGCATTTTGCTAACATTAGGTAACTTAAGAAGTGACTATATGTCCCTATTATAGGTCCCCCAGCAACATCTTTTAATCACCTTCAAAATTTGGGTTTCTTTTAAACATAGACGAGCCAAACCCACAGAATATCAAAGTAAACGAAACAGGAAAGGAGAAATCTGATCAAGATTCTAAAAGGGGTGGGATTTAGAAAGGGTGAATTGGTTGACATTTTTGGGAACACGTGTATTTACTGTCTTGCTGGGAATTAGATTAAGAGATCAGTACTAGGGATGGGACGGATCTGATCTAAAGTTGGCATCGGAGGCTGATTTGATGGAATCCACTCATCAGATATTATACTAACATCACAGATCCACGTACCGATCCAGATTCCTTAGTCTTATATTTCTATGAGTGATAAATGGTGATGCCAAGAGGTACGAAATGCAAGCTAGAAAGCAGCGGACCCAAAGTCTCGAAACAGATTTCAAAATACACCTCAGCTGAAGAAATGTTCTTGCCACCTCACTCAGGGTTAAAATCATGAAACAGCACAAAAATTACGACCAATGTAAACACCATCTTCTGAACAAGCACATGACAAACACTAATAGAAAGTAACATTTGCATTTTGGAACATAAAATGGCAAATTTAACAAACGACTCCACTATGCATGATCAGAGGACGCCATCACACAAGTCCAAGGCTCTGAACTGTGAATTTAGAAAACTCTAACTAGATGTGAACTGTCCTGACATCAGTATAGTACCAATATTGGTAGATATCCAAATTCAGGTATCGGAATCAGATTGGAACTGAAAAAAAGTGGATTAGTGCATCTCTTCTAATCAATACCACTCTCATATGTGTCTGTTGAATGTGAACCTACAGCCTGAATCCAGATAGCTGAACATAGCGAAAGACTGGAGAAGGACTCATGTAATTTAGGAATAGTTTTATATATATTTATAAAATGTAGTTTAGTAATTTAACTTCTTGTGGAAAAACCATATCCAACACATGCTATTACTCAGAGCTGGGTATGTTAAAATGTCTTAAAATATGTATGGAAGGCGTCTTTAATGGACAGATATAATAGTGATATTGCACTTCTCATCTAACTCTCTGCAAGGAAGCAGGTAAATGTTTTTTTCCCAGAATGTGAAATGATTCCTTTAATGCTTGGTTGATGTCAGAAGCCCTTGCAACCAAGATGATGATATGATGATGATGATGATGATCATGGTCCTGTGTAATGAACTGTGCAGGTTCTGATGGGCCGGATGGAGTCGGTGTTTAACCAGGCCATCAGGAATACCATCTACGCCGCGCTGCAGGACTTTGCCCAGATGACCCTCAGAGAGCCCCTGCGCCAGGCGGTGCGCAAGAAGAAGAACGTCCTCATCAGGTACACAAGCACAACGATGATCTGATCAGAAGTGCATGAAACATAATGTCATGGCTCGTATTGGCTCGTAAAGGTCTAAAGCACCTCTATAATCCTGTTTTCTTTGTCTGTAGTGTTCTTCAGGCCATTCGAAAGACCGTCTGTGACTGGGAGGGAGCGAGGGAACCTCCAAATGACCCCTGTTTGAGGGGGAGAAGGACCCGAAAGGTGGATTTGACATCAAAGTGCCCCGCAGGGCAGTAGGACCCTCCAGCACACAGGTGAGTTCCAGTACCCATAATACCATATTTAATGTTAAATGTGCCAGACAATTTTTGCAGTATGCAAGCCAGCATGCTTTTCTAGCTATTCTGACCCACAATCCTCTGTGAAGAGGAAGATGCCACGTCGACTGAGCCACTGATAGAGCACAGACAGGTGACAGCTCATTAACAGATAAGCTGCATTCCAAATCACATACTTTTTCTTTTTACTTCAAATATCAGACTACAGACTGCAGCAGATGTAGGAGGAAGAAAGTTCAAGGCACAGTATTATGTCAAAGTCGTATGTCCCAAATGTATGCATAATGCATGCAACAGTCGTACTAATATTAAAAAGAGGAATTATGGATTAGGAACTTGGCCATCGATGAATTATCTTTATTTTGCAGTAGTGTTCACTTTGGAAGAGTTGTTGTCCTCCCTAACATTCAAACACAACTACCAAGTGCTAAGGTGCATTACATTACTTCACAGTGAGGGCCATCACCAAAGCCATTTTGTTGCCACCTACTGGCCTGGAGTGAAAATGCCCAAATGACTTTTCATACCCCTCCAAAAAAAAACTCCCTGTATTGGCTCTAACAAGGGTGGTTGGGGAAAGAAGCTGAAATGCTCGTTCTGACCGAAACAAAACAATCTAATACAGACTTTCCCATTTGTACAGCAATCCTCTGAACTGGTTAGGCTATAAAATAATTATTTTTAGAGCAGGTCTAATGTTCCACACACCTTCAGACTCATTATTGCCAAAAGAGACTCATTATTTAACATGTGTGAGAGCAGAGTGAGTTATAGTGGATGTTGTCACTAGGCAACGCTCCCTTAGTTACAGGCACCAGGACAGAATAGAGGGGGGGGGGGGCATTAACAGACAAGAGAATGAATGAAACTGAAACATGCAACACAGCTTGGTGGCTGATAAATTATTTCATATGTTGGACCTCTTTGATCAAGGCTTTCATTCTGAAGGGTAGAAATCACTTTTCCATTAAAAGCTACATGCAGAATATAAAACGATACAATAAATCTTTGTCAGTTTACACTGAAAGTCATTTTGCTTTCTTTGGCAGCTCTGTTCAAAGATTACACACAGATTAAACGTACAGTACACATATGACGCTTTCCACAATCCTACAAAAATACAACAAACAGTCAAGTCAAATATACACTGCATAACACATTATATCCTCTGGATTTAGAGCTCAGTTAGCAGCACATTGACTTTGGTTTAGCAATAGGATAGACTTCAGCCTTTTGCATTTAAATAGAGGGACTCTGAATCGCCTTTTGGAGAGCAGACATTGATGCCATCCATTTCCATAATCAGAAATTGACATGGTTAGTGTCATGTTTAATAACGTGGTGGCAAATTCTTACTAATAATTAACTTGCTGCGATGCACAGGTTTCTTACTTTTTAACATTTCACCTTTGTCCTCTGTGCAGCTGTACATGGTGCGCACCATGCTGGAGTCATTGATAGCAGATAAGAGTGGCTCTAAGAAGACTCTCCGCAGCAGTCTGGATGGACCCATAGTGGTGGCCATCGAAGACTTCCACAAACAATCCTTCTTCTTCACACACCTGCTCAACTTCAGCGGTGAGTAGATCGTATTGAAGCCGCTCTTGTTTTAAATTTTTTCTTTTGGGACAGCAGTTAAAATTGCTAAACACACATCAGGACAAGATGCAGTTTTGTTTCCTCTGCCTTTCAAATATTTTTTCAAAATTTAAAAGTTTGGAAAGAAATTGAAGCAGTCTTTTGTAGACATTTGAAGTAACGTCTTCCTTTTCTGCTCCCTACTTGTGTCCTCCTGCTGTCCAGAGGCCCTGCAGCAGTGCTGTGACCTGTCCCAGCTGTGGTTCAGAGAGTTCTTCCTGGAGCTGACCATGGGTCGCAGAATCCAGTTCCCCATCGAGATGTCCATGCCCTGGATCCTCACCGACCACATCCTGGAGACCAAGGAGCCCTCCATGATGGAGTAAGCCAAAACTTCCAGTGATAAATTCCGATTGTTTGGACGTTGACACTTTATTATAACGACCATCCTCCCTCCTCCAGATATGTGCTGTATCCTCTAGACCTGTATAATGACAGTGGCTACTACGCTCTTACTAAGTTCAAGAAACAGTTCCTTTATGATGAAATCGAGGCTGAGGTAAGGTTAAAATTTGAATGATCCTCACTTCAGTGTTGCTCTAAAAAAACAGCCGCTTCATAGTGTTTTTCTCATTCTTAGGTAAACCTCTGCTTTGACCAGTTTGTCTACAAGTTAGCAGATCAGATATTTGCCTACTACAAAGCGATGGCTGGAAGGTAGGAGAAGTGACTTCCTTTTTTTTTTTAACGTTATTTGCAGATATTGTCACTGTCTCTGCTAACTTAATCTGCTAAATCACACGGCATGTGTTTCACAGTGTCCTCCTAGACAAGCGCTTCAGAGCGGAGTGTAAAAACTACGGCGTGATCATCCCGTACCCTCCATCAAACCGCTACGAGACGCTGCTCAAACAGAGACACGTACAGGTACTGGAAACAAGGAAACAGCCCTCTGTGGCTCATTTAGGGTGTCATTATCTAACATGTAAGGATACAGACTGACAGCCATATTTTAGCCTTCATGGAACACCTTATTACACTCTGTATGTGTGTTAATAAGGCGGTACCTCAAGATTATTTTTTAAATGATTAATTGAATTTTTTTGTTGATTAGTCAATTAAGACTAAAAACTAATTTCTCGATTATTCTAAAGGTTTGATTAAGATTTATTAACAGTTTACCCAAAATAAATACCAAAAACTTATCTTATTAATATTTAAATATTTTATTCAATCATAGCCCTGAAAAATAGACACACAAATCACGTTAGAATAATAAGGGTGGCATATTTGTACTGTACTGTATTTTTGCGCCCCCTCTCCCCGATTGCTCTGTATGTATTTTCTCTTTTATGTGTTCACTCGTACTTTTATGTGTTTTACTTGTGCCTTGCTGCATAACCAATTACCCTCCGGGGACAAATAAAGTTCAAGCTGACGCTGATATTTTCAAATTAGTCTAATTTCCATCCGACTTAATAGACCCTGTTTATCAGATGCTTGATTAGAAAAATACTTGAGCTCAAATTTGAAAGGATTGCTGTGATGCATATTTATTTAATCACTAATCATGGTGTCAACACTTGCCCTGAACTGGACAATCAGTATTTTTACAAAAGTACTTGACTCAGAACTTGAAAATTGGATTTATTTTCTCACTGGAGTCATATGCAGTTAAGATAATCACTGGCAAATGTGTTTTTGTATCGGTGTGGGGTAAGGAAAATAAGTGAAATGATTTACAGACTGCAACAACAACGTTAATTCAAGCCATTTTTCACTCATACGTGGCCGTTAAAGTAAACATAAAACGGCAGAATAACAACGTTAGATGATGCATATGTGAACAGCAGCGGTACAAAAATTACTTTTAACATGGTGGCGATGAAGAATGAAGGAATTTTAAGTGACTACTACAAACAGAAACACATTCTGCGTGTTCATGATCCTCGTATATCATGCTCGGTTGGGGACGAAAAGTAAACAGGACGGTGCCGTCTTGCTGCTGTTGCCGTCTTGACAAACCGCTCCGGCGCTTTTCACTTCAAGTGTTCATGCAGAGCAGTTGTACTGCTTTGATAAGCCATTTCCAATTTGCAGCACTTACAGAGCCACCACAATGTGGGTGAGGTTTGTCAGCTGCAGCAGTTCATTGTTATGAGGCGATGCACATTATGCAAGTCGATATATTTCCGTAATCAATAATGAATCGCCTCAGCCCTATGTGTTATACTGTATTTCCTAAATGTTCCTCCTGTGTCTTGCAGCTGCTAGGTCGCTCCATTGACCTGAACCGCCTCATCACCCAGAGGATCTCGGCAGCGATGTACAAGTCTCTGGACCATGCCATCAGCCGCTTTGAGAGCGAGGACCTCACTTCCATAGTGGTAAGATGACACGCACCAGTGAGACACGCTCCGAAAATAAACTGGACACACTCTTAAAATGGAGCTTTTCCCTTCTTCTTTTCTAATCGGTTGTTTAATGTTTATAAAAGGTTAAGAGAGGCAACATCACAGTCACACAACAGGTTCTTTGCATCCTTTCTTCCTTGTTTTCTACCCTGCCCACCCACACCCTCTAACCCTGACATGATGAGCCAAGGCATTTGAGCTGCAACAATTGGTCAATTAATCAGTCACTTGATAGGGAGGAGATTAATTACCAATCATTTTGATAATCGATTAATGAGTCCAGTCATTTTCCAAGCAGAAATGTCAAACATTTTCTGGCTCCAGCTTCTTAAATATAGCAATTTTTCTGCCTTCCTTTATCATTTATGACAATTAATGAAGAGTCCTTGAGTTTCAAACTACTGGTTCAACAAAAGAAGCAATCTAAAGACATCACTTAAGGTTCTGGGAAACTGCAATAAACATTTTTCACAGTTTTTGACATTTGATCGGTCAATTTTGAAAATATTTGGCATATTAATCAGGAAAGAAAATAATTGTTAGTTGCAGCCAACAGATATAAACAAAACTACAAGTACAGCCTGTCCATTTATCCCAACCTCATCACTGATACCCAGGAATCCCATGGCCATTATAGACATAACCCAACAGCATTCAGATGCAAAGGAGGTATGCAAGGTAATGGCATAAATACTTATGCCAGTGTCCTCCATCATCCATTATGATAACCACAGAAAGAGCCAAGTAGACTTGTATACATCAAGTATATGTATATACTGTGTCTTAACATAATTTAATCATGCTGTAGAAAGCTCTAGCTGTACAGTATCTCTGTGATAAGAGCTCCATTCCCTCACTGACGGTGCTTGTGGGTTTTCCCTTCATGTCCTCGATCACTGTTCTCATACACATGTTCTGTATTCCTGTGTGACAGGAGTTGGAGTGGCTGCTGGAAATCAACAGACTAACCCACCGGCTCCTGTCCAAGCACATGACCCTGGACAGCTTCGACGCCATGTTCCGCGAGGCCAACCACAACGTCTCCGCTCCCTACGGACGGATCACGCTCCACGTCTTCTGGGAACTCAACTTCGACTTCCTCCCTAACTACTGCTACAACGGATCCACAAACCGGTCAGTTTGCTGTTGTATGTTTGTAGAAATAACTCTTTTAATAGTCTGTGCCTCCTTTTTTAAAATATTGGTTTTAAACATTGTTTTCCTTTCAGCTTTGTACGCACAGCCATTCCTTTCACCCAGGAGCCTCAAAGAGACAAGCCAGCTAATGTGCAGCCTTACTACCTGTATGGGTCCAAGGTAATGTGCCGCTAATGACTTGTATTTAATATTACAGGGAAGATTTTCCTAAAATCTTGTAGCAGCTTGTATAAAGGAAACCCGTCCTCCTCCTGCTGCAGATTAACATTGTTTCTCTGTTTCTTTCTCTCCTCAGCCTCTGAACATTGCCTACTCCCACATATACAGCTCCTACAGAAACTTTGTTGGCCCGCCTCACTTCAAGACCATCTGCCGTCTCCTTGGTTACCAAGGCATTGCCGTCGTGATGGAGGAGCTGCTTAAGATTGTCAAGAGCCTGGTATTTATCTCCATTTTCCATTGCATCCCAAAAAACAGCTTCCACCCACCCTCAGTGTGCTGCATTCTTACAGTGAATTATTTTTGTTCCCTCTTTTGTGCCCTCTCTTCTCCTCCGCCTGCTGCGCTCCATCTATCTTCCCTGTCACTCTGCAGCTACAGGGCACCATACTGCAGTACGTCAAAACTCTGATAGAAGTCATGCCCAAGATCTGCCGCCTACCGCGCCATGAGTACGGCTCCCCAGGTGAGCTTATAGCCCCCACTGTGACAGTGAATAGAGTGCATGTGGGGTTTTATCAGTAGAATTTGAATTTAGAGCACCAAAATTGGTTTTACTTAGAAATTCTAAGTGGATTTGTGTGGTTGCACATGTCATGCCATCATGTCCTCAATAAATAATACAGAATGCTCACTTTAACAAAACAAAGAGTTTTTAACTGGTTATGAAACAGTCTCAATTTAATACGGATGCTTCTATATGACCTACATAAGTGAATGAAAGCATCAACGAGGAGATTGGGTGTTTCTATGTTATTTTTAATGCCTGCCACCAGGTTGGCTTGTCCTTGAAATCAGATGAAAGGATTTACAGCACGCACACCGGAAGAGCATATGTTTGCATTTTTCCAGGAAAGGTTACGTAGAGTAGTAGGTTAGACAGGTAGAAAGAAGCAGAAGGAGATTTTCCTTCAGGTGTTTTTATGTTTAAAATTATATTTTGTGGTTATGTTGGTGGAAACACTGCAGCTTTTGTCTGTATGGGCCTCCAGAATCAACACAATATTAAAGTTCCTTGTAGCTGACGGGTTGAGGATATTTTTACTGTGTCTGTCCCCACAATAAGTGGAAAAAACTTCACAAACATGACACTAAATGCTTTGTCATCTATGCTTGAGTTTCAACTTGCAGAAAGTTGGTGGCGATGCCCAGACTTTCACTTTAGTTCTTCCATGAGGTTGGCACGTGGTTTCGATTGAAATATCTGAACAAATGTTGGATGTATTGCTGTTAAATTTGGCGCAGATATTCATGTCGCCCTTAGGGTCGTCTCTGACTTTCATCTGGCGCCATCATCAGGTCAAAATTTCACTTTGTCCAATGTTTTGTATACGTGCGAAAGTAATGACATTCTGTCTGCTGTATTTTGTGCTACTTAGCAAGTATTAGCCTTCTAACATGCTAAGCTAACATGGTGAACATTCAGACATTGTACCTGCTTAATGTCAGCATTAAGTAAAACACCTGAGGATCTATTAGTCCTCCGTATGCCTCTGTAAAATAGTCTCTATATGAAGACAGCATGTTTCTCACTGGAAATTATTCACTGGAATCATACTGGACATTTTATACTGAACATTAATACATTTCAGTATAGCGATAACACTTAATACCTTTTATTGAATTCCTTCAAAGTCTTCGTTGAATACATATTATATGAGTCTGGACAGACATGGATGTAAACTGAAACTTTTCTTGCTTATTTTTAACCTTTTCTGCCTCACTTATTCAACATTTAACTTTTGGGAATCTTTTTGTCCTCTTCTTCTGTCCATTAAACTAGAAAAAAAAGACAATCAAGGGTAAAAAATATTTTATTGTAAGCACATAAACAAACATACACAGAAACGCTTTCACAGATTAATCCAAAAACTGAACCCTGCTTCAGTTAGATAAATGGCAACCTATTTTTATTCTTTGTTACATTCAGTTCACTTCCATGCATACAATGCACTTCCACTCCCATTTTATTACCAGCTCTTCCTCCTCCTCCTCCTCCTTGCTAAGCACTCCAGTGTTTTGTGCACATGCTGCCTCTGTGAGTGCAGTCAGGACTTGGAAACATTACTGGAATAAGCTCTCACTTGGAGCAGCTGTTAAACATTTGCAGCCAGAGGAAGAAAATGCTGACAACATATAAGCCACTTCATCAACAAGAATCAAACAGCCAGTATTGTAAACAATTAGGGGGGTGTAAATGTGCTAACAGTGGGAAAATAGCAACTCTGCAGCAATACAAATCAAGGTTAAGATAGGTGGCATAATGTAGTGATAAATAAAATATGTGGTGCAGTATAGTATAAATAAAAGAAATATAGTTATAAATTATCTATTTGTCATCATGCAATGCAGAAATAAAAATGAAATTACCTCTGATAAGGACAGAAATCCGTTAAAGTGCTTTACTCGTCGACCGGCTTACTTTGCATCTTTACTGACCTTCCTCCGTGCATTTTGGCCGGAGCTCTGTGTGCAGATTAGAGGCCAGTCAGATGGGATATCCCTATGAGGAGGGCTTAGTAATCTGTAGATTACTGATGTTCTGTACCCTGAGTTCTGTACCTGGCTTACCGCCTGTGATCTTACTGTCAGCAGTTAATGATCCTCCCGTCCTCTGCTGTGAGGGCCTGATGGTCGGACCAAATGTGGGTCAGGGCCAGCGGGCAGACCCACTGACATCATTCCTGATAGCGATAGATTATCAAGGACGGTGCTGCTCGGTCGTATGATTAACTGTAGGAGCAAAAAGGTGGATCAGTGATTTGTATGTTTTTATTTTATGTTTTATGGGGTTTATCTAACAGAAATGTGGATTTAAGAAGGTATCATGGCTAGCTTTTCTTTTTTTTCTCAATTCCAGGTATCCTGGAGTTCTTCCACCATCAGCTCAAGGATATCATTGAGTATGCTGAGCTGAAGACAGATGTCTTCCAGAGCTTAAGGGAGGTGGGAAATGCCATCCTCTTCTGCCTGCTCATCGAGCAAGCTCTGGTAGGACATTTTCCTTTACTTGTGTCCATTTCCCTTCAAAATGTCATTATTATTATTCTATCCCTGGTTCCTGTCTCCCTCTTCCATCTTTGTAGTTTTGACATCTTGTGTTTATTTCTATGCTTTCTTCTCCCTTTGTTCCACCGATTTCCCAGCCTTCCCACCGTTAATCCCCTCTGTGGTCCCCGAGCATGCTCAGTGCTCAGGGGCCACTAATGAGTAGCTTTTCTGGACTGCCATGTTATTGTGTGGGTGACCAAAAACCTGGGTGGCCTGAGGGTTTCTGTCCTATTCATGATGTTGATTCACATCCTAAATCAAACGTCACGGACAGAAACCATCAGGCCACCAACTATGTTTGATCTGTGATGTGTTTTTTTTTTTCTGAAATACAACTCTATTTTTCATTACACGCTGGCATCTACCTCAGGTGGTAAGGATTTAGGTCTTGTCATTGGTATCAAAATAACACAGTGACCGAATCTGTTTTTTTTTTCCTTCTCTTTTTAATCTCTTGTTGGTTTGGGCTGCTGTGTTTCCGTTTGTTCTTTTGTCACCCCGTTAGTTTGGCACACACGGTTTCACCTCCAATCAGCCATGGAAGCAAAAGGGCTGAGACGACCGATCCCTTCTAAGTCCCGCCCCTTTTAGAACCTCGGACAACTTCTCCTTTCCTGTTTCCTGTTCTTAGATAAGCTAGGTGCTGGGCTGGCCTGTGTTGAAAAGAAAACAAAAAAATTTGAAGATGGTTAAAAGACGTTGCTGGGGGATCTCTAAAAGCAACATACATCTTAAGTTCGCTAATGTTAAAGGAAAACACGCTAACTACCTAGCTAAACTACATTAACTTTTATTAAGCTAGTTCCATCTAGTAGCTAATGTTAACAAAATGCTAGCCAACTAGCTAGCTCATGGGTCTGCAACCTTTACTCTCAAAATAGCCCTTTTTGCTGACCCCGGAGCTAGCTAATCTACATCAAGTTTTATCAAGATGGTTACATCTGATAGCTAACGTTAACAAAACGCTAGCTAATCTGCATCAACTGTTAGCTAGTTAGCTAGCTTAGTTTGGTTTTCTTTTCAACATAGACAAGTCTAGCGCACGTAAGTACAGGAAACAGGGACGGAGAAAGTTGACTCCAAGCTTGCACAGCTGTTATTGGAGCACAGAGGGGAAAGGGGCGGGACTTGGCAAGGGTCAATTTTAGTGTCTTTTTTTTTTTTTTACAAGGAATTAAGTGAAAATACAAATTTTGACACAAAAGTTTCAAGAAATCATTCATGATTAAAGACATTTGAATTATAAAGTAAGTAATACAAAGTAAGTAAGTAATAAAAAACACACATTGGCCTCTGTATTAAAAAATCTTTGTGTCCTTGTCTTCCATGGAAGAGGTGATGTTACATTTCTGGTTGGTTGTTGGTTCAGTCCTGTGCTTAAACTCTGCACCACTTCCTCCATATTCTCTTCTGGCTCTGGATTCTTGTGATGCCTGTCTACATGACACTACTCAGCTGTCACTCTCTCTACCATTTTCTGTCTGATTGCACTGACCTGTGTGCGTATAGGGTGTTTGTGCGTATGTCGGTTTGGACTGCCTGTAAGTGTGTGTGTGCACTTTGTCTTACCATTGCATGGCTCTCTTTCTAATCCCATCCAGCACCCTTTCGTCTTGAGATGGTTTCAAGATGCTGCTTCTCTGCATTTAGTTTGATTCGTAGCTTGTCGTCCTCACTAACAATCACCATGACAGCCACCTTGCTAAATAAGCCGAACAAGTAATTCTGCTAGCACGACTTACTGTAGCTAAAATACCACGCTGACGTTTTACCCAGAGGGATGAGAGTTTATTAAGATGGTTGTAAGCTTGACCTCTGGCTGCTAAACCAGATTAGATGGGATGCTGTGACAAATTATAATCCTGCTAATATTGGCCTGTCATCATAGCCTCATAATACACACAGACACACACTCATTCAGTTATCTGATCTGCTTCTCTGCATAAGCTGAAGATAATCCGTCAGTATACACCTACAGTGTGGAGCTCATGGCACTTTCCTTATAACTTTAAGCATTAAAAATGTGCCTTAAAAGTTATTGTTCAAGGGATAGGTCAGAGTATTTAAACTGGGTTGTATGAGGTAAAGGTGTCAGTTGGCATTCGCCCAGTTTGGAGAAGCAGAAATGAGTACCAGCAGAAGCTAAGCACTGATCTGCTGTGTACAGGGTCAGCAACTAAACGTATTTTAGCCGCTTAAAAAAAGGTCCACCTAAAAAACACAATATCAGTTAAAGTATATGCTATATTTAGAATACTTGAACTACTTTTCCCTGCTGTCAGACTGCTTTTTCTGACAGGAAATCGCCATAATGTAAGACAAATATCGCTCTATCTCGTTCAACCAGATTCCTCTGGCGAAAACAGTAATTTTACCTTGCAGGACACGGGAGTTGCCGGTCTACCGCTGCCTCGAGTGTTACCTTTTTTCGTGTTATTGTGTGACTTAAAAGGTTAGTTCTGACTCACCGAAGTCACATGATAACACAAACAGACAAACAATCGAGGCATCAGTAGACCAGCAGCCCTCGTGTTCTAAAACGGTAAAATTACTGATTTTGTCAATAGAGTTTGGTTGGTTTGGAGTCTGGTTTATGTAGCGGCGCTTTCCTGTTGAAAATTCTAAATATAGTGTACACTTAAACTGATACTGATTTTCGACAGCATTACTTTGCTTGACCAGCACCTACTCTCAGGAATATACACTGACTATAGATAAGTACTTCATTCAACCCCACTTCAAGTATCTAAACCACTTTTTGTAATACCCTATAAGTATAAAGTAGTATAAAAATTCATATATTAAAAAAAGAAATCGGCATCACCTCATGGCTACCTGCATGCTCTGTTCAGATGTGCATAAAGCAAAATGGGTGTTGTTCTTTGACTTGAAATGACTCTTTCCTGTGTTGTTCTTGAATCTTAGTCCCAGGAGGAAGTGTGTGACCTGCTTCACGCTGCCCCCTTCCAGAACATTCTGCCCAGAGTCTACATCAAAGGTACTCAGAGAGGGTTACAGGCAGTAAATTAAAGGCAGATGGGTAAAAAAAAAAAAAAAAAAAAGGTCAAATTACTCTCATCCAGTTTTTTTCCCATTGATTTATGTGTCATGTTTGCGCAGCATGTACAGCTCTCTGCTTGTGTTTGTGTTATACAGAGGGAGAGCGTCTGGAGGTGAGGATGAAAAGGCTGGAAGCGAAGTACGCCCCTCTCCACCTTGTGCCTCTAATTGAGAGGTTGGGAACCCCGCAGGTGAGTTTAACACCACTCTGTCTTTAAATGGACAGTTCAGGGACAGTTGGTAGTTTCATGACTGAAGTGTTTCCTTTTACTGTAAAAGAGGACAAAAAGACAAAAACAGTGTAGCTGGACAGGCCAGAAAATATATATTATTTTTGATTTGGGGGGGATTTGGGGTGTTTCTCCTGCATTTTGTACAAATAATAAGTGATTTAAAACTTTCTTCCTTAATAATAAAGTAATTTGACCGTTTTTTTCAGCAAATTGCTATTGCTCGTGAGGGGGACCTGCTGACCAAAGAGCGTCTGTGCTGCGGCCTCTCCATGTTCGAGGTCATCCTGACACGCATCCGCAGTTTCCTGCACGACGGGGTGTGGCGCGGGCCTCCGCCCACCAATGGTGTGATGCATGTTGACGAGTGTATGGAGTTCCACCGCCTGTGGAGCGCCATGCAGTTCGTCTACTGCATCCCTGTGGGCACACACGAGTTCACAGCAGAGTAAGTAGCACCTGCTTGTCTGTGTGTACTGTAGGAGCGCATTTGCAGAGGTGTACTATTATTTTTAATCTTTTGGAGTTGTTAACTGCATGTGCAGCCAACAATGATCATGTAATTCAACTTAAAATACCAAATTTAGATCAAATGTCGAATTGAAATTGCGTGTTGGTTTGCCAAAACCATCACAAATAAATAGGTTACATTTTACCCTGACTCTTTTCCTGCAGTTGACTTTGTTTGTTTCTTTGTTTGTTTGAAGGCTTAATCTGTTCATTCAGTAGCTGAGCCAGGATTTTGGCGAGAAAAAGATAAAAAATGTTGGACAAGTTTTTACTCATGGCAGAGGTGGAAAAGTTAGAACAGACAATGTGACAAAGCTTGAAAGAAACAAACTTTTCTCAGTACACCTTGATGTTGCAGTATGTGCCTCTGCTCCCTCTGCTGTAGACGAAGCATTCACATCATGCTGCCATTTACAACACGGCTCTACTGCAGCACCACAGCAGGAAAAAAATAAGTAAAGTAAAATGAAAAAAATAAAATGGAGTTGTGGCTCGTATACGTGACCACAATTTGGTTCAGATGGGGGACCATTTCATCACCATAGCAACTGATTTAAACAGTATAAGGCAGAAATTCTCAATTTGTTCTCAGCCAAGGACCCTTTACAAGATAGAAAATATAGAGATAAGAGATATAGATATAAGACATGTTATGCCATATTAAAAATATTTGCACCATGTCAACACACAATACGCATAACATACATACACATCAAGAAAGTGTTTCATTCTCAGTGCATACATAAAATATACAACACAATATATAAAATGTACATAGAACATAAATAATATAAAATATTAAAAAAATGTAAAAATTGTTTGTGTATTTATAAAATAAATGCAGGCTATAATGAAGCCCTCTGTAAAATAAATCAAAGAATTTTTCTGCATGTCATGTTTATTTAAATGAATGAATCTGAAAACTTTTCACAGACCCTCTTTGACTGCTGTATGGTACTCTTGGTTCAGATGAGACGAGTTATTGTTGCACAATTGATTATGTAATCTTGTCACGTACTCTGGAACAAATCTGCATAAAAGCAGTTGATGGAAATGTGCACTGAAATCTGACTTGTGCCTCAGTTTATTGGGAACAACTGTTGGTGTGTAAAAACGCGCCTTGCCTTCCAGGCAGTGCTTTGGAGACGGGCTGAACTGGGCCGGCTGCGCCATCATCGTGCTGTTGGGACAGCAGCGTCGCTTCGACCTCTTCGACTTCTGCTACCACCTGCTCAAAGTCCAAAGACAGGACGGCAAGGATGAGATCATCAAAAATGTGGTGGGTATACTTTTACTTTTACTCACACGCATAAACACAACACTTGTCTGACTTTATTTTGACATTATTCTATATATATATGTTATTATACTACACTGCTGTATTGCATTATTTTATCTGCTACCCATTACAACTGCACATTACTGTAGAATGCATTACTGTGTTGCATTACATCATCATATATTATTATTATCTATTATTGTATTGCATCATATTATGTGCATTGTAATACATCATTATTTTTTATTCTACTCTGACATATTACATTATGTTATTTCATTATTTTTTTTATACCTGCAACTCCACTGTTACCTGACTTAACACCGACTACTACTGTACTGCACTCTGTCACTTAGGGATTTTCTGCACCTTACTGTGTCTGATCTGATAGACTTAAACTGCCTTAAACGACTATAACACCACCTCAATTGACATTCTGTTATTCTATTCTGTTATTCTATTATTGTTTACTGTCTTGCGCTGTTGTTCTGTTCTGTTCTGTGCTGTGTGCTGCACCGAGACTGAGACACCAATAAAAAGCTTTTTATCATGTTGTATACCTGATGACAATAGCGTTGAATTGAATTGTCATTTTCCGTTCCGTTTTCCTCTGCAGCCCTTGAAGAAGATGGCTGACCGCATTAGGAAGTACCAGATCCTCAACAACGAGATCTTCGCCATCTCAACAAGTACATGAAGGCGGTGGAGACGGACAGTTCCACTGTGGAGCACGTTCGCTGTTTCCAGCCCCCTATACACAACTCCCGGCTACCACCTGTTGAGATAGACCCTTCACACATAGTGCACACAAACACACATAGCTGTGATACTAATTCTGCCTCTCCCTGGTCTCGTAGAGGTCTAGATTACCACGATGGCTCCGCGCCGGCTTCAAGAATCCAAAGACAAAACCCTCTCAGACTGTTCCTCTGTCTAAAACGTGTCTGTCTTTGTATTCTCGAACCCGCAGAAGTGGACCAGGCCAGAGGTGGAAGTGTATATTCACACCTTTTCTCTCTTTTTTTTTTTTTTTTAATTTTACTCTCTCTGTGTGGCTGTCACTCAGACTCATGCATGCCTTCTCTTATTCCTTCCGCTGCACACCTGTGGATCGAACTGCTCACACAAATGCCAAAACCTGTCCTGTAATCTCACAGCCATTGGGACTTCAAACAGAGAATTTGCAATCAAGAGCTGAGACATAAAGCGGCTGCACTTTTTTTTTTACAGTAGACTAATAAGACGTAACAAAATATACTTTATATTGAATTAGACAAAGTCTAGAAATAATATATTCTTTATTAGTCAGTAAACAAGACAACTATATCCTAATTAGACATCATACACCTAACAATTCAGTTATAGGATGTAGCAAGCTGTACTTTGTATCAAATTGAACAAAAATTAGAACTAATGTGTTCTTTATTAGACTTTATCAGACCCCTTATTAGATCCTTAAGGTAATTGGGAACACATTACAGAAAAACTTTACATTCTTATTAGAAGTTTTAAGTTTACGGTACAGTTCGGTTATAATGTGTCTGTAATTACGCTCTAAGAAAGTCTAATAAGGATCTAACAGTTGTAAATATTACAGCAGAACTGTACTGTAAGCTACAGTGTAATGTGTCCCTAATTACCCGCTAAGAAAGTCCAGTAAGGGTTTATTAGTGGGAAATAGTACACTTAAGTTTACAGTACAGTTCTGCTGTAATATGTCTTTAATTAAGCTCTAATAAAGTGTAATGAGGGTTGTGTAAAGGGTCTAATGCTGCCTAATAAAGAGCATATTGTATATACAAAGTATGGCTTATTACGTCTTAATACTGTACCATTGGCTACATGGTGTCTAAGGCATACATGTGTTTGTTTAATGTCTTCTAAAGATCATATTTCTAGTTTTTGTTTAATTTGTTCCAATTACAGCTTGTTACTTCTTATTAGCATCCTGTAAAATAAAGTGCAACCTGTAAATCTAACAAGGTTTAAATAAAATAATAAATAACGTAACAAATATTTTAAGTTCTATAAAGATCTTTAAAGTGAAACATGGTGCTCCTAAGTGCTACTACAGCTACTAACCGTACTAGCGCAGGCACCCTGTGCTACCATTATGCGTGTCCTCTATTATGACCCAAACCTGTTTATCGTGATCAAACTCTTCGCTCATCTGTATAATAATCTGGTCTGGCCATGTTCATGATTCATAGTGTCTGTCATGATGCATTTGAATACTTCTTCCTGATTTTCTCTCACCTGCTTGCTTTCAAAGGAATGAAGTTACATCGCAGTTTTTGATTTGCTTTTATTTATCTCGCTCCTCGCATCTGGTTTTCTTGCTTCCTTCCTGGCACATTTTTATTCGGTACCAGTTCCACTGTAAATTTCACTGTTGAACTAAAAGTGAAGTGTTGAGTGTTGTAATTGTTCTTGTTTTTAATTATGAATATTTTAATTTACACATCCTTGGTATACTCGCCTACTCTACTACTGGCTGGAAACCTCATCAACTGTTTTTTCTTTCTCTCTTTTTGTCCGTTGGGAAGATTTTTATATTCTGTACATGAATACAGTGATTATTATTTACAGTTTTGGAAAAGACACATCTTCATCTGGGTAAATGTGTTTGCTTTTTCAAGAGAACAAAAAAAAACAAAACAAAAGAAACAAGATTAGAAAATACCTCTAGGTTGTATAAAGACAGTGCTGTACTAGATTAACCTGTTTGAGAGTGAATGGATGATGTTGGTCGAGCAGACCTATGAAATACTCTGCACATCCCTAGGAAAAAAAATCATAACTAATATGTCAGTTATAATTAAAGGGCAGTTTCCTAAATATAGTCAGTATTTACTATTGTTGGACTTTTGCTTTAGATTTAGCAGTGTTATCAAAATATGCAAAATTTGTCCCTATTTTTTTCATATGAAGGAGAACAAATGAATTATTAAGACATAACCCTCCCCAAACCAGCCCTGTGATCTTTTTCTGCTCCGTTTTGAACGAACAAAGTTTCTTTTGTAACTCCAGTGTCTTTTTATCATATTTATTCAACTCTGACGTATTGTTCATTTAAAGGTTAATCTAGTAAAAATGAAGGTACCAATGTATCATCTCAAAACCTTAGCATGGCAAGTGTAATTTATTGTCATCAATGGCTCCATTTGTGACATGAGGCTTTGTTTATGATATTGTTGTACAAGTGACCATGTTTTGAAGTACAAAAAAATGGAGAAAAAGAATATAAAATGTACAACAATGGTCCTGCAAAGGATTTGAAATTATGTTGTATTTCCATGAAATAAAAAATGTTTAACTGAAAAAATGAAGCTGTGTTTACGGTATTGGTTTTCAGTGGGTTCTACCTTAAGTGCTCCTCTGTTAATTTTTTAAACAAACTTTTTCAGGTGCTCCTGGGCCCTTTCCCTTACATGCATATGAGTTAAATTGCTGGATATATTTGTTGACTGTCCACAGTTTAATGATATGAAGAGAACATTTGAATTGTAATGTATCACTAAACATAATTGAACCAAAAAATATAAAATGCGTTGGTAGCTCGTCACACTGAAGTCAGTAAGTAGAATATATAACTTGAAATATGAAAACTGTGACCAAACAGCTCTGCATACATTTTTGGAGCTTCCTCTCCTACTTTTTTCTATACATTCCAACACAAATAGCAATTTTTCAGAAATTCTTAACAATTAAATTTTGACATATGATAGAGCAAACTATTGAATGGATAGTATAAGTACTACAAATGGTTTATAATACTTAACTGCTGGAATTTAAAAGCACACATTTAAATCAAGTCAAGTCTAAAAGGGAAACCTTGATTTGAGAAGCTCTCGCGAGATTTGTATTGTGCGTTGCTTCTTCATTGCGCACCTTGTGCAAAAATAATAATGTTTTATAGTGTGACGCGCTGTGATTAAAATCCGAGCGGGTTTATGTTCAGAAAACACTTTGCTATGGTTGGAGCATAAACGCGATCACTGAAAACCATACGGTCACTCTCGCGAGATTCTTCGCTGGTCTGGGGTTCCCTTCTAGACGCGACCGTTTAGAAGGCGGGTTTTGAGGACGTCGTCGTGACGTCACCCCAGACTGGATGTCTATTGGCTACGCGTGCGTAAACGTGCGCATGACGTTATTTTGAAATTTCAGCGCGGAAGCGTTTGTTGTTGTGAGTCTGTCACCGTCCGGAGCTGCGCTGCCGCCTCGTCGATACGGTTGAAAATTTAAAATCGGTAACGTGCAGCGGATTAAAAATGTCTTTTTCAAGAGCCCCGCTGAAAAGGTTCAACGACCACTCAGGTAAGTAACATCCGGAAGATAGTAGCTAGTAGCTGAGACAGCTCCGCATAAGTTATTCAGCGGTAAGTAGCTTACGTTAGCTGGCTTACGTAGCTAGGCAACGTTAACGTACTAGTTACACTTCATCAGTGCGATGATCTGTTGGGATTTCAACAGTTACACCGAAACAAAGCCGACGTGGGTTAGTTTATTTAGACACTTTAACAAAGAAGTAGCTTCAGTACCTTGGCTAACATTGTGCTCTTGTGCCGCAGGCTGTGCCCCTCCACCGGGGTCCTATGAGATTAAACCAGGGGACCTGAGGGGCGCTGCTTCTTTCGACAAGTCTGATCGATTCAGACCCGTTAAGGCAGGTGGGTAAATGTGAGAAGCACAATGCAACAGAAGAAACCTAATAAATACAGATATATGCCACTTCATTTCATCATCATCTCTCTCCAGGCGCTCTGCCTCCTCCATCACCCAGCAGAAGGCGCCCTGGTGTCTCCTGTCCGCAGGACTTTGTCCGTCGATGGTCTTGTAAGTTGTCTTTAATTTCAGCATGTAGCTGATGTTAATCACGCCACTCCTCGCCAACAGATCTGCTAGTCCTACAGCTGCTCCTGGCATAAAATTTAACCCTCTTGTGTCCTGTGGAAACCTAGATTGAAGGCTCAAGCGTGAAGAAAGAGAAGAATGGCACGACCTTGGAAAAGAAGCAGCAGAAACTCTTGGAGAAAGAGGTACACTTCAACAAAGGAACATTTGTGCTTTAAGGTTTATTGATAGTTGTCTGTAATCAGTGCCTTGTGTCCTTTAGTTCTTACCAAACAACTGGTGAATCAATAGATGTGCGTGTTGTCATTATTCTGTTTCGGGCTGAACAATTAATCAACATTTTATCGAAATCGCAATATGGCCTACTCAGATTTTCAAATCACAGGAGGTGCTTAAAAAATAGAAATTTAAATTAAATATTGTCATGCTGTAGAGATGTCCTGGCTTATACATCATATTTTATAGACTTTAGAATATTTGTACAAAAATCATACCATACTCATTTGAATACATTTTTCAATGAAAAGGAGAAAAATGTAAAAATATCATTCTCTTTAATACTACAAAATCATATCCTGTTCAGCTCTACTTCCTATCATTATAGATGTCACAGTCCTAACCTTAGCTTCGTTTCCTTCCAGATAAGGTGCCTGGTTCAGGAGCGAGGGGAGCAGGACCGTCGCTTGCTTGCTTTGGAAGAGAGCTGAAGAAGGTGGAGGCCAAGCTGCTGGCCGCGATGAGGGAGAAGACGGGCCTTGCTGCCAGTGTTACCACCCTTGAAAGACAGCGGGCTGAGCTCAAGAAAATCAATGAGTTCCTAAAAAACAAGGTTCTCTTTTATGTTCATATTTAGGCTTTAAGAGTATTTAGAAATTCTGTCTTGATTATGCCTGGATGAAATGTGTCTTAGATGGTTAAGAACTAACAACCAATCAACCAAAAAGAGCTTTCATTTTCAAACAAAATTAATGGCAGAATTGGTGATTCTACCAATATTTTTTTCCACACCTGCCTAATTGTGGCATCCAGTGTGTGACTGAAGAAAAAAAAAACAACACTTCAAAGACAACACAGCGTAGCTTATCAGCTGTTATATCCCACTTGATACCATATAGGCCATTCCTTTTTAAAGAAGAATTTTGAAATGTAAATGACAGTTGTCAAGGCTTAAAATCATTGACTCGACATATTTAAAATGAATTGAATCATGACCTTGACGCAGAAAGTCAAATTGAATCATGGATTTGGAGAACTGTGACACCCCTACTAAGAACTTTGAAACGTGTGACTGAGTACATGAATTTTTTTTAGGTTTCAGCTGACACTACAAAAAAAAGAATCAATTCTCTCACAATGGAGTTGATGGAGGCCAGGAACACTTTGGATGTTAAAAACAAGGTATGACTTGTGTACACATACAACTGTACTTCCTTTATTGTTTAGTAAAATTCATTTATTTAATCACAACTAAGAGTTTATGAGCACATCTGCTCAGCCACAGTGGATGTTGATGCTAATGTGTAATGTGTGGGTGTGTGTGTGTGTGTGTCCAGGAGTTAAAGGTCCTGCAGATTAATACTGACGGCACACTAAATGTGCTTGAAGCTGATCTCCAAGCTGCCAGGGATACTGTCACAGCTCTAAAGGACAAGAATAAAGACTTGGGTAAGATTTAACAGTCACAGAGAGAATAGGCTTAGTTGTATAGAGCAATAAAAGTGAATGAACAGCAACAATCAGGTAACCAGGGCTGTTCTGTGTTGTGTTTTTTTACCTTTTATAGAGGACCTTCATAAAGTGACCAAAACTCTAAATGAAGAGTTGGAGAACGAGAATGCAAGATTGCAAGGTGAGTTCTGTGTATGGCCTGCTTTTTTCTTGAAATGCATTCAGTCATGTTTACTCATAACTGCCAGATAATATAATATCTGGGCTATTTGCCAGTTTTCTCAGCCTGTCTTTTGCACTTCAAAGGGATAGTTTGGATTGTTTGAAGTGGGGCTACATGAGGTAGTTATCCATAGTCGGTGTATTAAGTACAGTTGATGGCAGTCAACACGCCCCCAGTTTGTAGAAGCGGGGAGGGGCAACAGCACAAAATCAATACATGAACTGCTGTGGACAGGGTCAGCAACGCTATATTTAGAGTCTTTCACAGCTTTTCTTTGCTGTCAGACAGCCTTTTCTGACGGGAAACCGCCGTTATATAAGCCAGATATCACTCTCTTAGAACCAACAGCTTTTTACCTCGCAGAACTGATCTACCACTGCCCGGATCTGCTAATACACTGACTATTGTACCTCATACACCCCCATGTAAAATAATCCACTTAAAACCAAATTATAAACAATCTACAGGTAATGGTGTTTCTACTTGTGTTTGTGGGTTTCCTTCCTTATGCTACCACCTTTAATGTTATGTTATGTTATGTTATTTTGCAGCTGTGATACGGGAGCTGAGGGAAGAGATCCGAGTCATACAGGGATACCTGGACACAGCCAATGATGAGATCCAGGTATAAACTAAGCCTATGAAAGCAAATCTGACAAAAATGGACATCTACTAGTAATACTTTTGTGAAAGACATGCTTGAGCTGTTCATGTTTTTTTAGGATCTTCGCTTGAAGCTCCAAGAGAAGACACAGGAGAACACTGCCGCTGGTTCTCAGGAGGAGAAAGCAAAGTAAGAAAATTCACAACAGTTCCTTTGAGCTAGTTAGATCTCGACTGAATACCATGACACTCATTTGTCACTTTTCCACAGGCGACTAGAGACTGAACTAGAACAGCGCACTACTGAGCTCGAAGGCACTCAAGACATGCTGAGGCAAAAAGAGGAAGAGGCACAGAAATACCAGCAGGAGCTGCAGGCGTCAAAGGATGCTCTAATAGAGGTGGAGAGGAGGCTGCAGAACAAAGAGCTGGAGCTTAAGTCATCACAAAAGTCAGCGAGTGACATGGAGGAGCAAATGAAGTCGGCCAGCCAAGAAGTTCACGGCTCTCAGGCAACAATTCGACAGCAGGAGACAGAGTTGGCAAGACTGAGGGAGGTGCTCAGACGGACGGAGAAGGAGCTGGACGAGAGAGTGGCACATCTTGAACAGAGATATCAGTTCGCCGAGGAAGAGAGAAGTGAGTTCACCAAGATCCTGTTACAATGTTCATTTAAATAGCAAAAATAAATTATGGCAGTTATGCGACTCATGTATTGTTTTAATTTTTAGGTAGGACTCAGGAGGAGGGGCTGAGGAGAGTGGAGGAGTTGAAAGCAGAGCTCGTCTCACTAAAGGACGCTAAAAGAGATGAGAAAAAGATTCAGATTCAGCTCGAGCAAGAACACGCTGCTCTCACTGAGGAACTGACGAAAGAAAAGGTTACGCAGACGATTTTGTCTTACAAAGCACATTCCTTTTAGATTTAGCGTAGAATCGCCCAAAGCCATAACTGATGCTTTTCTACAGGCACTCGTGGACTCCCTGTCTGTGCTGGTGGAGCAGGAGCGGGAGGAGTCCGACGAGAAGATGAGACAGCTTAAGGAGGAGATGGAGGAGGTGCTGGGAGAGCTCGCTCTCCTAGAGGATCAAGACAAGAGGAGACAGGAGGCGGCGGAGAGGAGTCAGGAGGCCCTCCAGAGGCTGCAGGAGGAAAACAACAAGCTGGAGGGAGAGCTGAGTGATACCAAGTCTCTGCTGGAGAAGTGAGCATCCAAAGCCCAGACAACAAGAAGTATTGACAGAAAAAGTATTAAAGTTGAGATGAAATCAAAAATGCCATTTTAGCCCTTTAAGAGCACATCCCCAGTCATATAGTGCACATATATAACAATATATGCCAAAAAATCCACTTTTTTGTTTCGTATATCAAAATCCAATCATGTTTTGTTCCTGTAGAACAAAAGATGACGCGTGTGTTCGTAGGAAATCAGCCAGTTTCAACAAGGGTTGAACAATGTAATCGAAATATTACCAAAATCGCAATACGGTCAAGTGCAATATCCAATTCATAATTCAGTTAAATTTTTTTATAAAGGTAAATCATATGAAGCATTGTGGGGCTACAGAAATGCTCCTGCCTACAAATCCTCTTATCCAGATGTAAGAGAACCTGGTTGTTTGGTACAGACCTCAGCGATAATATATGTCAAAATAAGTGCAACAGGTTATTTTTTTGCATATGGTTCAGCGCTAATTTCAGCCAGTAATAATTTCATTACATCCATCAATCAGCCATTGACTTTTAGCAGCACAGAGCTCAGTTCATTAGTTAGCTAACTAACTGGGTACATCCACTTTTCCCACCCAAAATTCAAATCAGACCCCCCCCCCCAAAAAAAAAAAAAATCTGCAAGCTACCAGCTGCCATAGATGCCATTAAATCCGACACACTCGTTCATTAAAGACATCCTGCTCTCTACACTTTCAAAGAAACACTTTTTTTAAATTTTGGATTTGTTGCCTCTCTCGGTGTGTTACTATTTAGAGTAACAAGCAGCTGGGAGCATGTCCCAGCAAACACTGAGCATAAAGTAGAGGAAAATAATTGACAGGTTTCCAGTGCATCACAGGTTTGACACAGACAGTGGGTCATTGTCTATTTCTGTTTACGGTCAATTTCAAGTTCGCAAGTCACCTCACTACCCCATCTTTGGAATCTGAGGGGAACCGGGGCACTTGGAGGGGAACGTTCTTTGCTTTTATTAGATAGTTGAGAGTCAGAGGGAAAATAGTGCAGAGAAAATATAGTAGGCATGGCTCTCAACAAACTGGCAATCTTTCATGTGCTAGAGCTACAGCTAAAATATTTTCCACTGTGGAATCACTATCATTCATTTTCTGAAATATTTGATTGCTTGTTAAGTCTCTGAAATGCTGTAAAGTCCACAGTGACTCTTCAAATTTGTTTTGTCCAGCCAGCAAAACAGCAAATTGTCATAATACAGACACTAAGAGCTGCATTTTTGCTTGTAAACTGATGTAAATGAGTTATTAATCTCCAAAATAGTTGCAGATTAATAATCCACTAATTGTTTCAGCTCTGCTCACAAGAGCCTTGTTCTAAGGTATTGAGAGGACCAGTATTTGAGAAAGATGGTATCTCCCAGAGGTGGGACCAAGGTTGTTGTTTTGGAAGTTACAAGTTTCTCTTTGATCTCAAATTCAAAGTCAAGAAAGGCTAAAGCTATAATGCGCTCTTCACCAAATGTAATGCAAACAACGAAGTTGGAAGTTGTGCTCTTTCTGCAATTTGTGACCTGGATGTTTTGCATACCCCAATTCTTTTTTTGTTGACCAGCGCATACTTTTTGTATGTAAACAAAATTACCTTTATTCCAACTTAGCTCAGTAACATGATGTTAGTTCTACAGTTCCTGCAATTTGATTGGACGCTGTTGGGATTGGTTCAGACTAAATTCGACTAGGGTCCGAACAACTTTGAAAAAATTTTAATTATGTTGGTTTTGACAATTGCGATATGATCTGTGATAATTATTATAGTTACTTTTATTCTTTGGGCTTAAGGGAAATTTATCAAGTACATTCAAGTCAAAAGGCTCAAGCCCAAGTGAAGTCACAAGTCATTGATGTTAAAATAAAGTCGAGTTGAAAGTCTTTGGTTTTGTAGAGTCTAAACCAAAAATTGACAAAAAAAAAGATGTAAAATAATAATCTTGTAATAATGCATGTATCAGTTCTGTGTTTCAGGGCAGTAATGTCAACCTGCTTTTACCACATAAAGACTTTGTGCTTGTGATTTTTAGGAAGAGCAGTGATGTGGCAGCTTTAAAAGAGGAGCATTTGGCAGCCATGAGAGAACTCAAAGAGGCACACTCGAAGTCACTGAGCAAGATGGCAGACATTGTCACAGAGCTGGAAAGGTGAGTGCTCGACTGTCACCATTTCTTGAAGTATCGGAGTGGAGTGTCAGTTTGATTCGTGTTGGCGTTTAGCGTAGGGTTCACAGACTCCTTGTCTTACGTTTCAGCACCAAAGAGGCTCTGAAGGCAGCAGGGCGAGACAGAAAACACTGGAAGCAGAGGTGGAGAGAGTGACCCAGCAGATGAAGGAGGAGATGGACAAAGTGGTACAACAGAAAGAGGAGGAGATCAACAGAGTGAAGGAGGGGTTAGAGGAGCACCAGGAGAGACAGCTAGCGGAAGCGAAAGCCAGGGAGGAGAATTCAAGGCATGCTTTCAAATTCACTCTCAGTCTGTTTTGAAATAACTGTCACTTTCCGCGTTTTTTATATTCTCTTTTTCCTTGACTTGACAGAATGTTGCTGGAGGTGCAGACTCGCCTCGCACAAAAAGATGAGGAGATGAAGGCCATGGAGGCGAGCCACGCCGCCCTGATCAGTCAGCTACAGCAGGAGCTACAGCTGCAGACAAAGGAGAGGGAAGAGGCACTGGGGCACCTGGAGGAACAGAGAGGTCAGAGTGTAACTCAGCTCCAAAATGAGAAGGAAAAAGCCCGGAAACTGCTCGAGGGGGTCAGCCAGGAAAAAGAGGAAATAATGGAAAAGCTCCAACAAGAAAGAGAAGAGAGAGTTAAAATTCAGACAGCCCTTTGGGAGGAAAGGGAAGCATTGGAGGTTGAAAGGAAAGACCACCAGCAGGTCAGGTCAGAGGTGCTCAGACTACAGGCCGAGCTTGAGAGGGCAGACGAGGAAAACAGGAGCCTTCTGTCTCAAATGGAGCTCACAGAAAATCAGCTAAACATGACAGAGCAGGACAGAAATCAGCTTCAGTCTCGCTTGGATGAGGTTGAGCACGGGGCGTTGAGCTTCCAGACCCAATTAGACCTCATAGAGCAGAAGACACAGGCCATGCAGCGTGAGTTGGAAGAAGAACGACAAGACAGACGAGCTCTGCAGGAGCAGGTAGAAGTACTGAGTCAAGAAAAGGTTACGCTGCAGTGGGAGATGGAGGAGCAGCGGCAGGAACTCCAAAGACAAATAACTGAAGCACAGGAGCAAAGGTGAGCAAGACTGGAATTTTGAGTGTGTGTGTGTTTGCCCAATTTGGAGCTGGTTTGTATTGTTTTACAATTTGCACATTTCAACTCTTTCCTTTTTTCTAAGCTCCCAACATTCAGAGACAGAACACTGGAGGAAACAATATGAGGAGCTGTTTGTGAAAGTCGGGCCCTTCCAGGTCAGTCTTTTCCACCTCATTTAAGATAGCCCAGATCATCTTTCATTAAAACTGCACTAATCAATATTTTAATATTACCAGTGGAAAAAGAAAGGTGTTGCTTCTAGTGATGAAACCACAGATAATTATCACCCAACTCTGCAGTTCCGCTTCCACAATAGTTTGGATTATTTGAAGCAGGGTTTGTCTGGGGAGCTTATCGATACACAGGTGCATTGATTGCAGAGGATGAAGGTCAGCACGCCCTGAGTTTGTTGTAGCACAGAGAAGTACCAGTACGGAAGTTGAGAAATGAACTGCTGTGGATGCGGTCAGCAGCAAAACATAATTTATAGAAAAAGGTTAAAAGTGTATGTTACATTCAGAATATTTCCACTGCTGTACCTCAGCGTCAGACAGCCTTTTCCAACAGGAAGGCACCGTTACGTCCGCCAAATATCGCTCTGTGCAAAGCAACCAGACTCCCTCAAGAAAAACAGTAATGCTAGAAGCATTTTAGTGTCTTTCAGCTCATTGTTTTGTTTTTTTTTATAGACTGCAACTTCACTGTTATAATTCAGTCTCTCCACTCCCGTCAATCTTGGTATACAGGCCCAGAACACAGCTGTTTTCACCAAAGATAAAAGCTCTAATAAAACCCCTGTATGTTACCTGTTAGCAGCTAGCTTTGTGAACATAGTGATGAGCTGGATTTTCCCCTCAGGAGTTGGAGATATGTATTTCCCAGCAAGTGGAACTGAAAGTTGTTGCTCCGTGTCTGCTGGATGTGTAAATAGGCCATTACTTGCTGACATGTTCGCTATACAAAGGTCATAATACGCTTTGTCAGTGTTTACAGCTTGTTGTGCCGCCTTTAAGTGGCCAAAACAATTATCTCCTGCATGTTTGAGTTAAAATAAATGGATTAGAGTTAAAGAGTTAAAACCCTCTCAATGTTGATGTTTGTTTGCGCCCACAGGAACAGCTCAATGCGTTCGCAGCAGAGCGAAATGCACTAGTCAATGAAAACGGAGCAAACCAGGAGGAGCTGAACAAGTTGGCCGATGCTTACGCCCGGTCTGTTGGGCCACCAGAACCAGAAGCAGAAGATCAAACACGTGATGAAGCTGAAAGATGAGAATATCAGCCTAAAACAGGTGATACACGAGAGCAGCCGTGTCTGCTTTTCAAAACTCACACCACATATTTTGTCTCGAACTCATGCCTGTTCTTCATCTCTTTCTTTTTTTTTTGTATGTGTGTTTCTGTGTGTGCGTGTAGGAGATATCTAAGCTTCGGTCCCAGGTGAACCGGCAGAAGAGTGATCTGGAGCAGCTCAAGTCAAAGCTCCCTGGTGCTCCTCGCCGCAGGTTTGATCCCAGCAAAGCTTTTCAACACGACAAAGAGAACAGGCAAACTGAAACAACTGAACCTCTTAGAGAAGGTGAGCACTAAACTGACCTCTAACTGGCTATGTTTACACGCACACTAATTTTCCACTATTACGCAGACTATGACAATATTCTGAATTTGACACAGGTCATGAAAACGGCATATTCCGTTTGGATATTCTGATTTAGGCCTTAGTCTGAGTGGGAGCATATTTCATTTAAGACGTGGGATATGCTGGTTTTATTCAGGGTTTAGGAGCTTTTGTTGGACATGTGTACAGTTCCTTTGGAATATGTCTGCAGATTGTGACACAGGCCTCTTGCCTTTTTGTGAGCAGCTGTGTGCTGTAATGAAACCAACTACCCAACAGTTTTCAAGGTGAATGCACAAAAGAAAAGGCCACATTTCAAGAAGTTGGTCTAACAAATAAAAGATAGCGGCTGTATTCACATGGTCAAACACGTCCAGCACCTGTGGAAAAATCCTATTTTTACAAAGAGCATTGATAATCAGAGTATGCACAGCTGCATGTAAACAGTTACATCTTTTTATATGTAATGAGAACAGTTACATGGTATTTGTTGGTGATTTTCACCTTGAGCAATTGTTGAGATTTGTGTGGAAACCTAATTTGTTCTGTTTGCTTTGTCAGGAAATCATGTGTAATGGAGCCCCTCTACCAGACGAGAAGTGACTACTAATTGGCTGCCAAATTTAATTTCAGTTTATGGTTTTTAATACTTATCAACCTCTTTATGCTTCTTAAAAATGCTGATTGTGGTCCCACATGCTAATGTTTAACAGCCTTTTGTGTTCGAATTGTTACACAGAGCGTGAGGATTTACATCATCTGTTTTGATTTTAAAAAGAAATGCTGAGAGAAGGTTGTGTGTACAGTGTGTGAAAATAATGAGGAAATAGATGTTCCATGCAATCCAGAGAACATAAGTCTTAATCATCATAAAAATGTGAGATGCTTTTTACTGTTAAATGTGTCTTGGAATTGTATCTATAACTTCTTTAGCAATTTTTAGGGTTGCAGAACTATCTCTAACTTTTTCATGTAGGATTGCTCTTTATAAATTCTTTGTAAATAAAGACATTTTAATGCTCTTCTTAAACAAAACTGTTGTTGTGATTTATTGACTCCCCATGTGTACAAAGCCTTTTTTTATGCTTGGACCATCTTGGCCATGTCTGTCCTCAGCCAGTAGAGAGCACTCTAGGACTACAGCCACATGTTGGAGCGCAGCAAAAAGCTATTACAACCCATGTTTCATCCACACTATATAGCAGCTACAAAGAACACAAATTCACATCTTTGCAGAGAGGAGCCCTGGGTTATGGGTCATGAAGCTTTATTTCCTTCGGTTGATAAGACATAGCCAGCTAGTATTGGGCCAGAAATTGACTTTTTACAAGCTATGAGTGGTGCTGGTCGTGGAGTGACTCAGTCGCAGTAGCCCTCCAGGTGGTAAATGCTGCACGGCTTGTGGCAGCACTGCTCCACGATGCCTCTCTTCACCTTGGGCTCATCGTGGCCGGACAGAGCCCTCCACAGCCGCTGCTCCTGCCTCGATCTTTTAGACAGGAACCCTTTGAAGTGGAGAAAGTTTCCACAGCCTCGTGTTAAGTCCTGCTGCTGCTGTGCAAAACCTCCAGTTCCTCAAACTACCATTTAGACTGTTCACACTTTAATGGAGACTTAATGGCTAGGTAATCTGATCTCCCCAATCCATTTAGTCTTGTTAGTCTCTACTACAAGAGCAGATATGACGGAGCTCCAACAGAGGCATATCATAGCTTTCACCTCTAAAGTTAACTTCAAGACATCAATAGATTGTTTTAGGCGGGTGATCCAAATAATGCGCCCTGGGAATAAGGTAATGAGGAATTCAGGGATTTCACAAAAAATTTGTGGTTATTGGATTTGTCACATCATAGATGTTGAAAGCAACAATAAGAAACCAAAAAGCCTGGCCACGCCACTGAATTCAAAAGAGGCCGGAGACGGGCTTTGCACACTAATGATGGGTTGAACAAATACACAGTTCAGGGAAGTTTCCAGCATGTTTCGTCTAAACATTCTTCCTCCGGCTTGGATACAAATTGGCATTCTCATTAGACTGAATCTGAACTTTGAACATGTCAGGCAGAGACTGCAGAGACACAAAGCCAGCCTAGAGTCTCTGGGCAATATCATGCTGTTCCTTTCTGAACCTCCCCCATCAAGGGCACAATTAGAACTTATTTTACACAAGTCAAACACAAGAAGTTAAGACTGCTCACAGAGTCAGTGCGGCCTTACCAAGCAGATGCTCCAGGTCCCGTTTGTGGGGTCGGCTTGGACTGAAGAAAAAGCCCCGCTCTCCGCATACAAAGTAGAGAGCGTCCACCAGGTGGGAGCCACACAGGTGCTGGGCGGGGGCCGAGGACACCCCTGGAGAGTAGAGCACCAGCAGTAACAGCATGGACACCGCCCATGGTATCCTGGCCATAGGAGGGAGACCTCTTGGACTGAGCACAGAAAGAAAAGCTCACACATAAAATAGTACACATCTGATCAAACTTTTATTATGCTAGGTTTCAAAGACAACGAACAAGACTGAATCCACCCATCAATACTTAATACCTCAAGGCCAGACGCTTGAAAGCCAAAGGATGAAGTGATGTTCAAATTTGATCAGACCTTTTCTTGATGACACTCAGGCATTACAGGACCACTTTCTTTTAAGAGCTTTCGATATAGATGTTTTGTGATGTTCCTGTGAAATTCTAACAGAGAGCTTCATGCCTTGGGAGTTTAATGGCTCAGAGACAACACTGAAGGCATGCAGCAATACCTCAACTCAAAATAAGGGCTTTGAAGTGAGCAGAAGACTGAACAATTCATTCTTTCATTGGAAATCAAAGACCGGGATGAAAAGCCGCGTGAAATAAGGTCTGCAGAAAAGTCATTGGATGATATTTGACTCAAATCTCTGAAACTTCCAAATTAGTGTGAGCCTAAGCAGGTAAAGCCAAAGATTAAGAAAAGTGATGAGTGCAGAAATTACTTCTTGATAAACCTGCTGGTTTTCAATGCTGGGGGTGACGTGGTAATGATACTAAATTCCTGCAAGACTTGGATAGTTTAAAGGTCCAATGTGTAAGATTTGTGGGGATTTAGAGCAAGAATATGACAGAAATGGAGTGTAATATTCATAAGTATGTTTTCAGTTGTGTTTAATCATCTGAAACAGTCCCTCCAGGATGTTGGAGGGTTTTGGGGGGATTGTTGTGGCCTAAAAGGCTTGATTTTACACCAGATTTCTAAAAAAAATGAGATGCATGTTGCAATGTTTTTTAGCCATTTTTTGCAAGCATAAATATAAAATTTAACGATGACAAATCTTGTGTTCTTTTGGCTATGATTGGTAGAACGCTATGATGATTGGTCAAATTTCCAGAAAAGGCACAGTGATTGGACAAGATTGCAAGATCGTGCAGAATTCACGTAGATTGGTTAGATTTGCATAAATTGTTCCGATTGCAACATTGCAACTTCCTGCAGGGACTGCCTGAAAATAAGAGCTGTTGTGTTTTCATTACCTTTGATTAAGCGTTTATATCTACAGAGTGTTAGGATCCTCATCCACTGTGGCCGCCATGTTGCAGTTCCATGTTTCTACAGTAGCCCAGAACGGACAAACCAAACACCGGCTCTAGATACAGCCTTTTGTGTTCTGCACAAGTTCCGCGGCCACTGTAGACTCTCCTGCACACTTGGAACGAGCGAGTGGCACAAGGTGTTTGCAGCCTGCAAGCTCACCACTAGATGCCACTAAATCCTGCACACTGGTCCTTTAAAAGTTAAAATCAACTCCCCCAAAAACTGTTATCTTTTTGATGTTGTACATTTCAACATTTACAAACAGCATCTTAGAGATCAGCCATCCAAGTTTATGTTTAAAGTGATTTCTACACAGTTCTTATTGAAGTAAATTGAAAATTGATTTAATTTTGATGCCTTTTGCTTTCCTTTTATCCCCAGGTGAGCCTTATTTTATCAAAGCACCATCTATTACAAGCCAGAAAGAATGTCTGTGTCCCAAAATCCCCATTTTGGATGCTGCCAAGTGTATCCTCAAGGTCAGTCCCCAACTTGCTGTCCAGCTTTAGCAGCTATAGTGCTCCAGAGTGGGAATGATCAGTCCAAGATCACAGAATTGTTATTAGTGTTATTAGTCAGATCCCACTTGTGATGGATATTCTCCTGGGTTGGAAGTTCAGCTCCATTTTCAAGGTGAAAAACATATTTAGCAGTCATTTAGAAACTATATAGACCTTTTGTGGACATCTTATAGTGTACTGCAGATTATTGGATTGAAAATGAATCATTTTAACAGTGTCTTTAACAATGCACCTGTGCCAGGCATTACAACATTGGCAGAGCGCTCTATCTGGCCCGCCACTCCTCTATCCCTCTTGGCTGTGTGCCAGCCTCCTTGGCACAGTAGATTAGTTGAATTATAGATCCTGCTCATGCTACTCTTTACTTTCATCTGTGGTTATTACACACATAAATTGTAAAAGTTGAAATCTTGAGGGAATACAGAGAAACTTGCTTACCTGTGTTTGAGGCCTCAGTGCAGCAGAGCAGTTGGTAGTTACAGATGAAAAGGACCTGGGCCTTCAGGACTATACAGGTACAGAGAACATCTCCACTTGGCTACCTTTCCCCTTTATAACTCCCCACCTCCACCTGGCCTTTGTCAGGCTCAGCGGAAAACGCTAAGGTCCTCTCATTAACACCCTGACCTGTAAGTATGTTGATCTGTTCTTGAGTGGCACTAAGTCATTTAACTGGAGTGTGGACCAACAGCAGAGGTGAGATAAAGTTGAGAAGGGCAGTCACCCAGAGAGATACCCAACGCAACCCCTGCTGTGCGCTGGCCTGACTGGCACAGCTCACATGCTGACGGACAAACACCATATGCCATGTTCTGATCACAGAGTGTAGATTAAAGGACTTCCAGGGTTGACGGTGACCACTAGTGGAGTGTTTAAGATGGAGCTGTGTGCACGTATAATGACTCATGAGAACAGAATTTTTTGTTTTCAGTCTCTTTTACAAATCAGAAAAAAACTATTATGACTTAAAATTTGAAATATCATAAAGTAGAATGATAAAATCTGAAATCAAGTCAAATGCAGTGTCGAAAGAAACCACAAAAATGTTCAAACTCATGTTATGTTTGCACTTTCCTGGATCTATCGGGCATTAGTGTGACATGTTTGGTGCTCATTTCAATATTTTTTAAATGTAGTTTTATAGCAATACATACGGATTATATGTGATGTGTCATTTGGCTGCAGATCACACACATATTTTGCAGCTGCCCAAAAATCGAGCTAGATTGGGATATGGTTTGTGATGTTATGAAAGAGGATTTTGGGTATGAAATATCCAGGAATTGGACAGTAGGGGAGAACAGGGACAAAAGTACGAGGGGCGGTTGCAACACAGACCTATTCTTTTGGAACATGGACGTCAGGAACATGACGTACGCGTGAAGTACACAACGTCACTCAGACCACAGGCTTTAAAAATCAGCCCAGTCCAACCAGTTATAGCCAGAGTAGAATACGTGAGCTTGACGCATTGAACCAGTTTCATACAACATTTAACACGATAAATTGATTTGACAGTTAAGTTTGGAGGACTAACTAAAGCAGCACTAAGCGTTGTATGCCCAAATATTCTATCCATATATATGTATATCCAACAGTTACTTTCATCCATCCAGAAATTTAAAACAACTGTTGGTATTGGTAGGGGATATACAATAAGTGTATGTTGTTCACAATGAAATATGGTTACTCTAAATAAATTCATCTTTGTGCAAAGAGGGAAATACAAATAAAGTTCTTTCATCCCTGCTCTCCTCTACTGTACTGTAATCAGGTAGAGGTAACCGTACTTTAAGAAGATAAGCATTTGGCTAAGGTTTTACTGGCTGCTTGTCAGAGCATGTTCTCACCTACCTCGTTTGATCCGGACTGTCAGATTTTTCAGTTTGATCCGGAACAAAACTATAGGTGCGAAACCTCCCCCCGATCACAGTCCAGCAAAAAAACGGTTGCCTCAGTCTGGGTCAAACTGAACCATGGTTCGGTTTGTTTCTAGTGTGAAAACATTTTTTGGTTCGGACTTCGGACCAATTACAGGAAATTGTGACGGGATATCCTGGGGACAGGTGGAGACCAGATGTTTAACTGACATCGGTCTGACAACTTTATAAAGAGTCACCTGTAAAAAAACTCTTTTCAGTTATGGTTTCACGTTGGTCCTGCTGGTGCTGTAATAATTATGTTATGGCAACAATGTTGCTAATCTGTTCATTCATCTGTCTTCATAAATGGCCACTGAGGTCAGGCTACCTGCCGAATTGTCAGACACTCGCCCATCTACAAACCAATCAGTGTCAAAAATAGGGAGACGCAGCCCATGTAGGCGATGGTGACAGGACGTAGGCACGACATGTAAAGCTTTTAGCTTGTTTCAGACCTTTGATATAGAGTTTTAGGTGTGAAAGCACCCCAAGAAAGCAATTACATGGACATGGTATAGAAAGGCTATATATAGTACTGGATATAGTATAAGAAATATATGCAATAGAGAAATTAACACATATTTTAAGAATACAAGAAAAATGAACGATTTACAGTTCCTGAAGAAACACACCAATAACAAAAATTTATGCGGAGGCTCGCAGGCCAAATACGGCCCAGCACCTCATTTCGTGTGGCTCATGAGAGCTTGTAAAGAATATAATTTGCACAATACAGACGCTAAAGAGTCTCAGTGTTAGCTGTTTCCAGCAATGACACTCTAGATGAGTGGTTGTTGCCACTAACGTTAATAGTAGGACCCTAGAAAAATGCCCAAGAAAAGAAAAGTTGGCACAGAGGAAAGGCAGTTTGTGGAAGATGGGAAGCAAATACACATTTGTATGTAATGGAGACAAGCCAGTATGTCTTCTTTGTCTCATACAAACAATGTATGTCTTTTACAATCGTAACAATAAATTGTATAACAGTTGTACATTTGAATGTGTCCTTGCCATTATTTTTCTTAGACTTCTGCTGTCAGAGCTAGTTATTAATTGTTAAGTTATTACTAGTACCAATAATAAATGAATGAAGGGGCATTTATGTAATATTATAACATGTTTTATGGTGTCTTATATTTACAACCTTCCCTTTGAGGGCAACTATAATGCTGATGACCAGGGATAAAATTACGTTTGACACCCCTGATGTAAAGCTAAACATTTGTGACTGTAAGGTGTATAATGTCCAGAAATGATGTCCTATTATTTTAATTTTAATGTTGTTATATGTTTTGTTAAATTAATAAGAAGGAAGTATTTTTAACAAAAAGAAAAATCTGACTCATAAAATGCTATTGCGACACAAAATGTAAAATAAATGTGTCCCAATTATTGGGATAAAAAGTGATTTGGCGATTTCTGTCTTCTGTTCAAGCCTTGTTTTATTGCACAGGTTTTGACTCATCTTTTGTCATGTGCAGCAGCTGTTCTTTTTAATTTCAGTGTGCCTACATTATCTGAGGGTGGGCCAAATTTAGATGAGAGGTGACACACTGTATAATTTTATATCAAATGATGACTCAATTGTCAGGCCCCGAGGACGTGGCACAGCTCTGTACTATCACCTCTTTGTCTCTGTGGTTTAATTTCACTTTTAATATTTATAATTGATAGGTACCACTCCATGGACAGGAGTGCTGCTGTAATGAAATGCCATGTAACAGAACACCCACAGTATAAAATATAGTATATACAGGAGACTACAAAGGAAGACCGTATTACTGAACATATTTATATAAATAAACTGGAACCAGTGATTCTAGGCTAGCTTGATTTTTTTCTACCGATTTAGAGTTCCTTTACGTGTAAAATATGTCATAATCATATTAGTTATTTGTGAAATTTGGGGCTCTACCACAGACAACAAAACTGTGATTTTGTAGACCCATTTGAAGGGATATTTCTGATTATTTCATGTGGAGTTGTGTACTTTTCGATTACCAGTGTGTTATCTACAGCAAAGAGTGGGTCACACAAGATTTTATTTGGGTCCCCAAATAAATAAAAGACTATGGGAGAAATGCTGCAAATTTAAGATTTATATCTGCAGTACACCTTTTATAAAGCATTTAAAATGTGTGTACTTTTTTACTGATAAGAAGCAAAACCAAGAGGCTGTAATTTCCATCTAAGTGCACTTATTTTGTCTCATTTATGAAGGAAGCTAAAATGTCCTGTATTGTTTTCCTGATGAGACAAAATAAAAGCAATGAGATAACCTGCTATCTCAGCCTAAATGAATTGATTTCTCATTTATAAAGTTTTAATATGTATATGTTTTCAATAATGTGTCCAGATAATATAAGGTGATGCGGACATGGCAGTAAAAAAAATAGTCAGGAACTTTCATTTATGTACGAATTAACTCCCAGAAGTTATTGATATGGCCTGTTGTGAGTTGAGTCATGATGATTTGTCATTTTTAAAAAAGAACAGAGAAAAGTTTGGCAATTATTGACATACAGTAAATGATGGTTAGCACACTCCCAGTTTGGAGTAGCAGAGAGGGACACCAGGACAGAATCTATGCAATGTACTACTGTGGACAGGTCGGTCGCTTAAAAAAGGGTCCACCTGAAAAAGAAAAATCAGTATCACTATATTTAGAATATTTTTACTATTAGAGCCTTTTCTGACGGGACACAGCTGTTATATAAGACAAATATTGCTCTGTCCAAACCAACCAAACTTCATAGGTGAAATCAGTCATTTTACTTCACAGAACATGTGATTTGCTGGTCCACCACTGCCTCAATTTGTTTGTTTGTTTGTGTTTTTATGTGACTCAAATGGATTGTTTGGATTCAGCAAAGTCACACAATAACACAAACAAACCAACAGCTCCTACAACTCTCGTGTTCTGCGAAGTACAATGACTGATTTCACTCATTAAGTTTGGTTGGTTTGGACCGAGCAATATTTGGCTTATATAACAGCAGTTTCCCGCAGGAAAATGCCATCTGACAGCAAACTAAAGAAATGAAAATATTCTAAATGTAGAGTAACTCTTTTAGGTGGCTAAAATACATTTTGCTTAGCTTCTATGCTGGGTGCTCCTCTCTGCTTCTCCAAGCTCGGGGTGTGCACTGACTATTGATAAGTATCTCAGGCAGCCCCCCTGCAAAATATCCAAACTATCCCTTAAATACTAAGTTGAACTGTTGCAGTAAAAATATTCTACAACATGTACAAACTAGAATTTGCTACTTTGAGGGTAAAAACTCAAACATCATCAAAAATGAACAAACTCAGTAGCTGATCATTGGGTATGCAGCTGGAGCAGACATTACATCTTTCCGAGACTCTCTGGGGTCACTTCTCCAGCTTTTAGCTTCGGGAAATAGAGGTGCATGTTCATGAGTATCAGCTGAGCTGTCCTCAGAGCAGAACTAATGTGGTTTCTAAAAATGTGTCACGTTCCCCTTTTAGCTGTCGTTGCAGCATTGAATTTAAATGCATTCACCAGCTCACCTTGAAAAAGATCCAGTGGTCAATAAATACGAATGCAGTTTAATGAATGAGACATATTTCTGCAATTTTCTGTAACATGGAGAACTTTGAGAACACAAAAAGTCTTTAGATTGATGGAGCTATCATTTCTAATAGCCTTACCATCAACTCAAGCTCTTGGATCGTGTTACATGTTATTTGTGGTATTCTATATTTACATGCTGATGTGTTTTTCCAGTCTGTCCAGCAAGGATCACATGAACTGTTCACCTTTTGGTACATAAAACTTTATTCAAAGCATGCTATGTCTGGACTATATACTGTGAATATCTCAATCTGCCTGTAATGTTTGCAGCTCGTTGTAACTTTTCTACATATTTCTCATTGGAATCTGTCCAATAATAACCAAAATCCTTTACAAATAATCTTTAGCAGCAATGCCGGCAGGGGTTTTTCTGAGAGAAATATTTGAAAATCATTTTTCTGGTTTCACAGTGGTGAGTACATACCCTCCGAAAGAAGAAAATGTAATAAACTTGCATTCTGACCTCCTACTGGGCTGAATCTGTAATCTAGTCTAAACACTACAGATATAAAATGAACAGCTCCAAAATATCAAACAGGGCCTTACCAAAGCAGTTTAAATGTTACACTCAAGTGAATAAGGCTCCAGCCGATATACTTCTGGATAATGTGACTTACTTATAAAGATCTCATGTTGCTCTTGTGTTTTGATCCAGAAGCTTCACAGTTTGATCAATGCTTCAGTTTTTGGTTTGGTTGCTCTTGGTCCAAAGGGCCGCCACACTTCTTTCCTCTGATGGATGACACAGGGAGCCGAGCCACATGATTTTATGGAGATTACAACAACCTTAATGATGTCATAAATTCTAATTTGTCATCTGATATGAGCTGGTGAGGCAGCGCGTTCAGCTGGGGTTGCAGAGTCTAAATACAGTAGGAATATAATAACACACGTGAAACATCTCAAATGGTGAAGCCTGATATAATGATTTTGACTGCAAATGCCTTTTTTAAAATAAAAGCACTGTTGCAGCCAGGACCACCTGAATTTGGACCAAGTCATGACCAAGACTTTAAAGGGGTTGAGACTAAATCAAGACTAGGGCTGGTTTAAAAACTAAAAGACTTTCAGATTCAAATCAATCTTCATTTTAATAATCTGATACCGATTCATAAAATCTGTGATCAGTCTTTTAATATATGCCTTTTCCTGTGAACGTGTGAAGGTTTAACCCTCTTGTGTTTTGTGTGTTTTTCTTCTAGCAGCAAAGAGGGCTGTGTGTGGGATTTGTTTTTGTGATAAGCAGATTGACATTAGCTAACTAGCGAAAAAGAGAGAAAAAAAAAACATCCAGTTCAGAGAGTTGTGTTTACTTGTATTTTTTCAATGTATGAGGGTGGGATGTAGCCTGTTTCCCCCGAGGGCCACATATTTTTGGCTTTCTCCAGCTGCAGCTAAAAAGTGAACGTTACTGAGGCTGCAATACTCTCATACTTCACAAATTTGACTGCTTTGGCATGTTGTGGTGCTAGCTTGATAGACTTTTTCTCCAGGCTAAAAAGAGTACATAGATACTCAGAATGTAAGACAAAGGAAGATCACAAAAGAGGCATGTTGATAAATTACAGTACAGTATTTAATGGGCCTTTTCCACCAGCACTTTTGGCCACGCCAAACCAAACCGTACTGTGCTCCATGATTACTTTCAGCGCAGCAAGCTACGTGGAGCTACGCCCAAGATGGACCAACTCTGTGGACCAAAGCTGGCCCGACCCTCCTTCAAGCAGGCTGCGGTGATGTCTCGCCGGTCGCGGCCAACCCATGATGACCGTCCTTTCTCCCCCTCGAACTCAGCTCGTGTGTGCAGGAGAGCAGAGAAGAAGAAATTTCATAAAGTCTCTTTATGTTCAGCTCTCAGTACTTCTGCAGCTTCTAGCAGAGTCGTTATGGTTTAAAATGTAGTTTCTCTTCTCTGTCGTGGTTTGCACTTTCAGGTATCTGCATTATTTTACTGTTTCATATTCACTTTCAACCGCCCCCAAAGAAAAACATGTCCTGTTTGTGCTGCGTCATAATAAAAGATTTTAAATAATGTAACAACACGGGACGTTTATTGTGAAGAATTTGTGGAAACAGCATCCCAGAGACGTAAATGAGCAGTTTATCCACCACTTTACAGCCGCTTGACTCAAGCCTCCTTGAGCTCATCTTCAGGTAAACAGCACATTTTCAAGTGGGTAGCTCTGTTGTAATGGGAAAGCAAACCCCTGCTGTGCTGCTCAAACTGAGTCGAGCCAGGCCAGCTCTGTGTGTGGAAAATGGCCAGATGTGTGACACTGAAATTCTACATCATATAATGCTAACTTACATGTATCACAGAGGTTTTGTGAGACAAATTTACAGCATTAGTTCTCTGGGAATCTATTTCATAGACAAGCAACACTGGTATTGTAACTGAAATAACCCAGAGAAACTAATGAATCAAAAAGAATTGAATCGCAAATGAAATCATATCAGGAAATCAGTGGCGATATCCAGCCCTTGTCAAGACCAAGACAGAGACCGAGACCAAGGCCTGTCATGTCTCTAGCTCTCTTCACCCAAGTGAGGGAGCATTGCCGCGCTGTGTAGCATTTATGTCAGCGCTGACATTATCTAACATTGATGTAACGTTGCTATATACAGTAGCTAAATAGTTTTATGTGGCTGATCTCATATTTGTTTATCACAAGCAAAAACATAACTTTGTTAGCATCACTTACACTTAGCTTACATTTCTTTATGTTTCCTTTCAAAATGCGGCGTAAAGTTTGATGCGGTCTCAGTAAGTGTTGCACTGCATAATTGACATGCTGTTTCGTGGATGCTGTTTTACAGATGAACTCTTTGTGGTTTGTAATTTGGCTGACGTCTCTTCCCAGACAGCCATGGCTTCTTCTTTCTTGGCGTGTGGTGAATTAGGGGCGGAGAGTGGTGACAGCCTGGAACAAAAATTTCAATTTAGAAATGAGTCGAGCTATTGGTTGCATTTGAATCAGGAAGTTCTCCATCCAATCAGGTTAATGGTGTTAACAAATAATAAATCAGACAATGCACAGGCAATTTACTGATATCCCCACAGTTGTGGTCTTGAATCCTCAGTAACACTTTATTTTAAGAAATGTGCATAAGACTGTTATAACCATGAACCTGCTAAGAAGATAAACAAGTCTTCAGTGTCATTTGTTCAATTATGTCATTTTAATGCAAAGTTGACATTGACTGAGATGTCTTTATTATGACATCTTGACATTAATCGAGACAATGTAGCTGGGATCTCAGCTCGACACTTATCAGGCTAGCATGGGGGAAAGTGCAGAAACTGTATATGTGCACTCTCAACTGAGAAGAGAAGGAAGTGAGATGACCCACAGCTTAAACTTCAACTCCAAAAATGATGTGTTTAATTCTATTATTAGCTATTAGCTATTATTAGCTAAGCTAAGACTTTCGAAAACAAGGTTTAATATCTCCTGGATACAGTCTGTTTTTAAAAAAGCCTTAATCAATTCAACATTCATAAAGACTCACACATGTTCATGACAGATGCCATAACATGATTATGATAGTGTAATGACAGTCTTATGCATGCCCCTTCAAATCAAGTATTAGCTGAGTCTTCTTAGTCTGAGAATAAGACAAGACTGAGTAAATATTCTGAGACTGTCAAAAAGAGTTTTGAGACTGGTCCTGAGATGAAAACCACTCGACACTAGTAAACAAACATTTACATCCTGATGAACTGAGAATTGAGAGTTCAGTTTTTGTCTACTCCTGACTGTTAATTTAATGACTGGCCTCTTACTATATCCTGTATGTGGTAATTTTATGCAGAGAAACCAGAGCTAATTAACCCAAAGTTCAACTTGTTTTTCATTCATTCTCCACATGGGGAATAAAAGCCGTTTCTAATGAGTTTACAGTAAAAATCTTGTAACTTTTTAGCATTTTTGATGTATAATAACATTATCAAGCTGGCATGATCAAATATCCTTTTAATAAGCAAGACAAAGAACATCACATAAGGGTCCACGTGTATTAAAGTGGCTTTTGGGGCACTGTAGAAATTAACAGAAGCAGATGCTCATTTCCTTTAAATGACAGGTTTTAGCTAAATGACAGTAGAGGGAGGGCAGGTCTTTCAAAACCTCGCTAATGAAAGGAGGGCCTTTGGAGGAATGATAAAAGAGAGAGGTGGGAAGAAAGCTATCCAGCACTTTGGCACCGCGATTTGAGGAGGTGTTAAATGTAGAACCAGGAAAGGTCCAACTTTGCCACGCTTTGAAACTCGTTCCTCGAGGGAACGGCGCAAAGCGTCGAGAGCTGCGAACAACAGGCACATCCTTCTCTCCCCGGTCACATGGCTGCTTCAAACACGCACATCAAATAGCAGAAGACGAGCAGACGCCCTAGACATGCAGAGACAGACAGAAGTTGGATGGAAAGTCGGCTGGGTCCCTAAGGTGGGAGTTGCGTAACTCGTCTTCTCTTCTGCTGCGTTTGAGGAGATAAAAGGGAGTGAGGAGTTCAGCCTAGTGAGATGTTGTTAATCTGCTCTGATAGTGAGCCTTTTTACTCCCATAATTATCCCCGACTTTCTGAGGAAACTGAAGAGACTTAGAACATCAAAAAAAAAAAAAGAATCGTTGACTTACACAGCAGACAACAGAAACAGCTTGGATCATTATGTTTTTATGTGAGGGTTTGAACCGCAGGAAGGCAGAAGTAATGAGACAGATTTCCATAAGTCAACTTTGAGAACTGGATACTGATACAAAGGCTCCGCGAAGATTCATCTGTGCTTAGACTGAGCAAATCTTTGAATATTGAACAACTTCCATTAAAAATCAAGTGCGTGCCTAAAAAGAGAAAAGTGTCAAAAAAAAAAAAAAAAAAAAAAAGTCGAGAACTTCTTCTTTTTTTGGCAAGGGCAAACAGTTTGGATTCTGGCAGGTCAAACAGCCCTGTCATATGCAAACGTTGTCTCATGCATGTTTGCGCATACACACAAAAGACAGACTGGACACGTCCGCCTGTTCCAGACACTGCCCCTCCATGTGTGCCACGGCCTGCTGGCTCAGATCCATGACAGAACGCCACGCTTTCAGAAGAGCGTCAGTGTGTGCGTGTGTGTGTGTGCGAGTGTGACTGTGAGTGAGAAAGAGAGGGCTGCCCTGGTGTCTGCACTCTCCTGTCCTGCCAGTGACAGTCGCTAATGCAATACTAACCTCTGTCATGACCTACTTTGCTATGCCACCTCTGTCCGGACCCTTACAGATCACACACGCGCACGCACATTAATAATGAATAATAGGAATCTCTTTGTAAAGCCAAAGACAGTTTTTTTTAGTTTTTTTTTTAAAGACTGTACTTGATAGCACACACGCACGTGCACGTGCACACGCTCGCGTGTGGACATGTGAGCAGATTAGAATTATAAGTTGACAGGTTGAGTTGGGGAACAGAGCCTGGTAAGAGCACGGTTTGACAGCTGAGAAAATGACTACATGTTATAAATGTGACAAGTCCCCAAGAGAGAGGTGAGGCAGGACAGAATGATGGCCAGTTTGATTTTCAGGCCAGAAAATAGATTTCTATTTAAACCCCTCATGCAACCAGCCTTTTCAAGTTGAGCTTGGTACGTGTGCAAGAGAGAGAGAGAGAGACAAGAGAATTCAATTTGGAATTGGCATTTTTCTAGTTTGCGTGAGGCGTCCTTTAGTTTGATGGATTGATATCAGAGCGCCTCGCTTCCTCTCTGAGGGGATTTTTCTTCCCACACCACATCTGAAGGGAGGAGAGTGTTGTGTCTCTTTGTAGCGTGACCCTCCCACCTGGGTATTATAACCCTTCAATGCCCAAATGAGAAGCAGTATCAGCTTGAAATGTGCTTGATCTCTTACATTTCTCATCGGAAGGAGGCGTTCACTCACTTCAGCTTGGGATTGACGTGATACAGTCTTTGTCTTGTTGATGCTGACAGCATGCAAAATCAGTTTTATGGTTACATCCATCTTCGGGCTGAGAGATTACAGTCCTGCTAGTGGATCAGTGAGGCTTCACTGCAGTGTTTTGAGCTAAATGCTAATATCAGCATGCTAACGTGCTCACAATAGAGCTGTGTTTCCCAGATTTTTTTTTCTTCTGTGACGCACTTTTTCAAAAATAACAAACCATTGTGACGTGGTTTACAATAGGCCCTGTCAATAAACCTTGGGAAGAATAAAATACATTATAAATTAGCAATTAATGTATTTGGTCTAAGTTAACAGGCCATCTCCTTGTTTTTATTTCCTCTTTTCTCAAAATACTATAGGACATTAAATGTGCATTTAGGCAGCGTTAACCATCTCTCAGAATCTCATTGGAATATGGACATTTTAAATCTTAAATTTGTGGCATTTCTTCCATATTATTTTAATTATTTGGTGACCCAAATCTAATCTCCTGTGACCCTCCTGGGGTCTAAGGAATGACTACAATAGATGATTAGTTTGCATCATGTCCCTGCCCCTTTTTTGGTGAAATAAAATAAAATAAAATAAGAATACCATATAACTTTTGAGCTACTCAGAGCCCAAATCCTATGGCCAGTCAGGCAAACAATTATGTTGTTGCTGATCAATGATTATATAGATGGAAATAGAGGGATAAGTGACCTTTCAGTCCGCCTCGATCAAATTGGACAAACCTGACATATACAACTACCTTACTGAATCTCGAGGTAATATATTTCTGACAGCTGTCAGTTTTTAAGTGACAAGTGTAGGAAGTGACTCTATTTCGTCCATGACATTACTGTAACCTAATCATATCACTGTACAGAAGTGGAACCACACACTGTATTATGAAACTGATTGTCCTTATTACACAACTTTTTATTACAAGCTGAGAAAAGTAGAAAACAGGTCTGTTTTAGTCTCACTTCGTACGTTACTTTTTGCTGTTTACAAGGTTCATTATTAGAAGGTAGTACAGCTCAATTTATGTGAATTAATAAAGTTCAAATACCTTCTGCACCCAGTGGTCTTTCGAGTGGACAGATTGTTAAACCAACTCCATTTTAAAAGCAGGTATCAGGGCCGTGTCTTTTCACAGTAAAAACTTTAGTTGCACCATCACTGAGACTCTTTTCTGATTCTATATTAATAAAGAAAATCAAAGTTTTTTGTTTGTTTCTTGTTATGACATGCAAAATGTGACACAGCAGCTTTTAGGCGTGGTGACATAATTTTTTATCAATTTGGTGCCAGCGCCTTGTTCATCCAAAGGAGGTGGGGGGGTGTGTGGGTGTTCTGAAGACAGAGACGTTGATGTATGACCTGGTTATGGAGCTAGAGAAAAAACGAAGGGATCGTCGAAGTGATTAAAAATTCATCTTTATGTGGACATGTACGATGGCCTTGAGAGCTCAACGCACTGCATCTAAAGAAAAAAAGATGCAAATAGACAAAACACAAGCACATTGAGAAAACATCCTCACTAATCTGACAGCACAAAATATGCTGCAAAGTGTGAACACACAACCAAAAACGAAACTCTGCAAGTAGCCAGATGTTTCCAGGTGACACTACAAAGTGACGAACCAAGCTGGGACATGTTTGTTGTTGCCATGGTTTGTGACTTATGAAGTTATGATGCCAGCTATCTGTAAGCGATGTTGGAAAATGAGCAAAAATGTAACATTTGGGTTTTTTTTTTTTTTTTTTTTTTGGTTTGACAACAAGCGTGTCCCAGCCATGTCCAAGCGTGTTCATCACTTTGTAGTGTCCCATGGAAACAGCTTCTGTAGTCGTCTGCAGCTCATTGCAGTGTCTCTGTATTTGTCGTGTTTTCTCACTTTGTAGTGCTTTTTTTCTAATGCTAATGTGCATGTGTTGACATGTGTTGGTGAAGATTAATTTGCTGTTTTTCTTAATTTGCTTGTATTTTGTCTATTCACATGTGTTTTCTTAAGTTCTTAAGTTGAGCCCTCAGGGCCACCGTAGACATGAACGTCTGTACCAAATATAATTGAAATCCATCCAATAGTTGTTGAAATATTTCAGTCTAAACTAGGCCTGGATCATATAACTGAAAAGTCAATCATGATAGTGAAGTTTCATATCAGTAGATATTAATTATTGATCATGTAGCTTGTTGCTGATGACATGTTGTGCACTCTGAAAGATGGAAGCCGCTGAGGTGATAAAATAAATTTGTTGTATTACAGCTCTTGTTCGGGAAGCTTTTTCTGCAGTTTGCACACAATGTTGTTCAGATAGTTATTGATCCATGCATCAGTCCATGTACTTCCACTTATCAGCCGTTAGGTCACAGTGGCAGCGGGCTTAGGATGACATCCCTCTCCTCTGCAATGCTATCCAGCTCCTCCACCTCAGCTGGCTCCTTTCGAGACAAACCTCCCTTCGGATGTCTGGACGCTTCGACCTCTGACAGTTGTTGCCTGACTTAAAAAGCAACAAAAAGTCTGCCACACCGTAAGCTGGTGTGTCCTTTTTTTAAAAATCTGCTCTCATTTTACTGCTGTTTCTGCTGTCTCAAGTGTAACCCCCAAAACTATCTAAGCATTTCATCAAAGTAGTTCAATCTAGCTATTGTTTTATCGCTCAGGCCTAGTCTCAACCAAAGTGGTGCACCAGCTGAGCGACTGACATTGTCATCCATCTGCCACGCTGCTAGCAACGCTAAAATAGCGATATCTTCCAAAGTAAGAGCATTATATGGCCGAATATTGCTAGTTATTTTGATGTCAGAGTGTGTATATGTTGATAATAAGAAATTGTTTTCACTTTTATCACGAATCAGCTCGTAGTTACGGTGTTGGATAGGTGGAGTTAAATCTTAAGGATTATAGCAAAGCTGTGCACAGGTTTATGTGTGTGTGTGTGTGCATGTTTGCACAAATCGATACGGCTGGTATCACCCCCCTGAGTCTGTCTCCCCCTGCTCTTAGAGATAAAGTCGAGAAAGCAGACCTGCAGCCAGACATATGAGTGGGATTAACAACAGGCGCTTATTTTGGAGAAGAAAAGAGGCCAAAGCTAAAGATAGAGGGATTTCAACACTTTTCATTATTTTGTGGAGAATGTGTACAGCAGGTACTGTCAGTGAAAAGGTCAGAATCAATCAATCCAATGTTCTCTGCCAACCTGCCTCAAATTGCATATTGACTCGGTGTAACGGGTCTCCAAACCGGTGGATTGGATGCATGTTGACAACTTCAATGCTACAGTGTGGAGCTTTTCTGGAGAGGTATCTATGTGCCGTTATTGGGTATCTCGGGGAGTTTGAGTTGATGTTACACGGCTCGAGCTGTTCATCTCACTCCTTCCTGCGCTATCTCTTCCTTGAAAACTTTCTGTGCCGGTGTAAATGCGAGCGCGAGAGAGGTGCCGCTGGTTATGGAGCGGAATGCCAAACATGTCCAAGTTTGTGCGTACGTGCATGTATACCTGACACCCGAGAGTTATCTCGATCTGTACCTGTCTGCTATCTGCAGGAGCTGTCAGAGCGATATATAGAAGCAGTGTGTAGTTGCCGGGAAGGGCTGCATGTTGCCTTGTTGGTTTCCACTGAGTTCGCGTATAGCATGTTGAACAGAAGCCACAACAGCTTTGATATGTTGATGAGAACCTTTTATGTCGTGGTGTGTGTGAGGAAAAAGTGTGTGTGTCGGTATGTGTGTCAGCGCATGTGTTTTAGTCTTTTTGCTCAAGAGCAGGAGGGAGATGCTTCAGATGTGTTGTCCTTTCATTCCAAAGTCCTCCTTTGAGGTAAGAGGATCCCATGGAAACTTAACATTTCATTGTGGCTTGCCGCAGATAAAGATTGAATTATCTGTGTTCTCCTTAAATCCCCATTCAATTTTTTTCTAACAGGGATGAAAGATTTTGTCTGTGGCGCCTGAGGAGCTGTGTACCCCGCTGTTTGGTAATATCTGAAATTAATTCCTCCACCCGTCCCAGTTGTGCCTAAACAATTCAAGGGCAGTGTTAGATCCTCAAATTGAGAATTTACTGAAAGGCCTTTGTACCACAGCCAGTGATAGCTTTTTTGTTAAGCATAATTCCATTTATCATTACTGTGTCCTAGCGCAAACTGGTTTGTATTGCCCGAGCAACAAACTATATGTGACGCTCAATCAGAAGGGTTGTTACCCATTAATGGAAGTAGATTTTTGCCCAGTGTTAGAGAGGAAAGAAAGGAGAAGATAATTCTTTGAAGTGAAAGCAGAGAAGTGAGTCTGAGTCCCACAAAGAAGAATTTCAAGGAACAGAAGGCTGGGTGGGAATGGATAAAAGGTGAAAACAGAGGAGTCTGGAGGTTTTTTTTGATACCATGCAAGAATACTTCATTCTTTCCAGGTAGGGCTTGCTCCATAATTCAACAGTATCTGGACCATCCACACCGAATTTCCACTATACACACATACACACACACACACACACACCCCCCAAATTCGCCCTGTGTGATTGGCCTTTGCCCTGGCCCAGTAGATGGCTGTCTCGGGATGCGAGTCCTCCTGAATGCAGATTCTGCATCGCGGTCTTTATTTCATCTGCAAATATAAGAGAATGGAGACATGGCTAATGGAGTTTGGCAGTTATGCCTTTGGATGAAGTTAAAATGGCTCTCTGGTGATTAAGCCAATAGCTCATTGGTTTGCAGAACTAAAAGTTTTCAACAAAACAGAAAAGACAGTGATAAAGTCTTTCCTGCTGTATCCTTTTCAAACAAAAACCCTTCAGTAAAAAATTCTGCAAGGCCAAAATCAAAGTGTTTTTACCAATCTATACATCACTTGTATGCCAGAATCTGGCCCAACAGTGACAAAAAATATTTGTGCATATATTTTGGGGGTATTTTAATAGTATTTCAGAGCTTGTCTTTTATGGAATACAATTAAAAACTGTTGATTCATCCTGCACTCGGGGCTGTTCCTAAACCTGCATCCAATGAAACATTTTCTTGCTATGATGTTGCCGAAGCATGGAAAGAAAATACATCCCTTAACTGGAGCAGACTCACTGTACAAAAGCACAACTTTAGAACTCTTTTCACTGATTTCGGTGAAACTGGGTCATATTTTATGGAGAAAATATTTTCTGGTTTCCCCTCTGGTGTTCTCCAGCTGCTCAGCTTCATTTTTCTATGATTTACTTAGAGTTTTCCTGACGGACAGACAGCTGTAGCCTACTTGTTGTTAAAGTAACTGTTGCTGTTAGCTGTGGTTAGCGGGCAACAGAACGGGCTCAACAGCCTCCCGATGAACACGACCGGTAACTGGGAGGAACAGCCTTTGAGACTAACAGGGAATAGAATACCAAGGTGGTGTTCTTGCTCCCAGCACCCTGGGCTAAGTGAGCTAATGGCAGATAGCGGTTAGCTAGCCCAACTTTGCAATTATCTAAAAACTACCTGGAAGAGCTGTATGTGTGAACACAAATGTCTACATTTTTTGGCCCAGACTTAAACCCTGCCAGCTCCTCAGTCCTGAGTCTGGGTGAGCCTCGTGTGAATAGAGCAGCTCAGCATTTGGAGTGAGCGAGTGGGCGTGTTGTTGATGCTGCACGGTGTGCAGCCGCTCACTTGTGAAGAAATGATAGTTACGTTTTCTTAGAGACTACCTGCTGGTTACTATCAGCCTAGTGATGTGAAAACATCAGAAAACAGTCATAAAAGCAGCGCACCACAAAGTGTCTCTCTTCCTGGACAGTGATTATTTTTTCCTATGATGACGAAGGCATGTCCACCTTACTCTGACATGCTTTACTATATTCCCTGCCAACAAACTGGCCTCTGTTGGTTTCAGAGGCTGTTACAGTTCCGGTCCAGCCACGTTCACTGGAGGCTTCCTGCCCAGGAAGAATCAGCTAATAGGTCTGCTCTCCCTCCTAGCATTACATCCATGAACCGCCATAACTGCATGGCGGGGGGCGTGACCATTGACTTATTATAGACCTACACAGCACATTGCTGCTCAGCCTTGCCAACAGTTTTTCCCAGTGCCCACTCACAGTACTGAAAAATTCCCCACCAGCCCAAAAAGCATTTTCTGCCATATCCCACCATTATAAAAGAGATGTCTCTAAAACTGTTGACAGGGCCTCTTGAACTGCAAACAAGCTCAGTCATGACTCTTTCTATTATGAATTATTGATCCATGGAGTTCTTATTTTTGTAAAACTTGAGCCAAAAAAGCTATTTAAAAACAACACTACTACTGCGCCGGGCAAGCAACTCCCATTAAACTGAATGGGCGCGCTCTTTGCATACACTATCTAGTTCTTATAATACATCTGTGGGCGTGACACATAATGTTATTGGCCGTTATAAACCAGTCCATCCCTCGCTGCCTTAAAAAAAACTTAAGCAATAAGCACTTAGCTGGTCATTTCATTGAAGCTTTACACCTGCATCATTTATTTATTTATATTTTTGGTCGCGTGGGGGCAGCGCAACAAGTTGTAAACACAACACTGACATATCATCTCTTTAAAAAATTGGTATGTGGAACCTGTCGGCAAACGGTGGCTTATTTACACATGGAGAAGACATGAGCAATATTAAAATTCATTTGAAGTAGTGTGTGTTTCAACCTGAGGAATTTAAGTCCAGTATTCACTCTCCTTTCAGCCCTGTCTCAGTCTCAACCAAAACTATGTGTCTCATTAAATTATCCTCTATGTTCACCAGCTAGTCTCTAACTATGTCTGTCTGCACTTTGGTGCTGGTCAATTAGCATACAGTGTTTAATTTATCTGTTAGGCTCCCCAGTGGCTGCGCCCTGGAGCAAAGCTTCCTGGGGTCCACATTTAAAAACAAACATGCCTTTAAAAAATACAATTGAAAAAAGAGAATGTACATTAAACCTAACAGTCCACAAATCAATCATGTGAACATGACCGGTACATTTACCATTTTTGGACTTGATGTCTAACTGTGGGCAGCGACCTTTTTGGCTGACCATTCTAATTAAATTAAATTAGAAATCTTGCTAATAAAGTGCAAATATCGCTATCAAAGTCCAAAGTGCAATTATTAACTTGCATAGTTAAGTTGTTTGTCAAAAAGTTCTATTAATACCAACCCAGCTGTGCAATATTTACAAGGCAAAAGCTGTCAGTCACTGGTAACAACGTGCCCTTTGATACAATGAACAACAATTTAGTAATATTCAAACATAATTTCAAGGAGACAGGGTTGGTGTCCACCACATTATTGGAGGGTTCCACCCCACGGGCCCCAATGCAGCTGCACCTCCTGCCTTGTCTATATTTATGCCCCTGCCTCACACGTAAGAAATCAACAGCATAAAGCAACAAGAAAATAATACACTGCGGAGGCCTTCATATATTTCAACATTTTCACCAGCTGCGGGATTCAACACATTCTGTAGCAACAGATGTAAACAAGAAAAAATATCTAAGAAAGTGAGAGAGACAGAGGGTAAATATTAGTTCAGAAGCCTGCAGCACTGTTGCTAACAACTGGCTAAAGGACAAAAAGGGATTGAAATATGACTCAAACTGTGTGGAAAGTTAAAGATTACTGCTTTGAGCATTAAAACAGGCAAAAAAGAGCTTTAATAAAGCAAACAGCGCGGATGATTTAGTGCGGCCAACCTGACTTGTCACAGAAGCAATCCTTCTAATAGAACCACTCTGATTTATTGCCGAGACTCTCCACAATAGAGACTGTAATGGGCTTTATTCATATTTTTATTTTATGAAACACGATGAAAGGGGTCATGATGGCCATTAAGAGGATTAATGGTATGTGTTGGGTAAAGAAGATGCTATAAAGTCTTAAAAGTTAATGCTGTCATCTGCGGACTGCTGTCCTGATGGAGTGGGAGGGGCCACGCGCAGCTAATAGACATAATTCAGCCAGGTAATGTCGGATCACTGGGGGACAAGATGGATATCACTTGGCAATGTTATGGGGTGTGTCTTGGTGTGCCGGCACATTTACGCAGGTTATTTATGCTCCATAATGAAGAGCATAATGAAAATTGGACACAACTATAAATATGAGCAGGGAAAGCGTAATGTGGAGGGATAATCATTGATGCAATTAAGGTGTCGTACACATGCAGTGTGAGCCTGGCCTACCCTGACTTTCTCCTCTTCCTTTCACCGAGGCTCTATTTCATCCTGAACCATCACATTCAATCAGACGGCGGATGTCAGCATAAATCCCCTGCTCTTACACAAGGAGGCTGCCATTTTAAATATGTTCATGCCAAAGCAATAAAGTCGTTGGTTAATCTATCTCCGAGGTTATTGACAACCGCTGTTACATTGTTAGCGGTATTTCTCAGTCTTAATTGGCGTGCGGACGTGTGTGTGTGTTTATGTGGGGAGAAATGAAAGAACCAAAGTGTGCAGTTGTGACGGTACTGTCAGAGCTGTCAGTCTGTGAGTGAGAGGGAGGCAGGGAGGCAAGGAGGGAGGGAGGGAGGGAAAGAAAGTCGGGTCAGGAGATCTGGGGGAGAGAGAGATGCAGACAGATGAGAGGGGGGGGAGTCCAGGAGCTGAAGTGACCCTGCGGACCAGATGCTGATAAACTGCCATCACTGGGCGCTCTGTCAGCTCTGGCTCTCATCTGTCATTGTCACCCTGCTACATTTCACCCTTTTCTCCTCCTCCGCCCCCCCTCCTCTTGCTCTTCTTATTTCTCTTCCTTCGCCTTCTCTGCATCGTCTTTTCTGCCCACCTGTATGCAGGGCCGGGGAGAAACAGAATACAAGTTGTGGCATTACGTATTTAAAACACAAAATATGAGCAGTTGTATTCTGTCAGTTACTGTATTTAAAACTAGATTACTTGATGGGATTACTTTATTTGTTGTTGTTTCATTTGCTCTAAAATTAATGAGGCATGCATTTCTCATCCACAGATTTTTTTTTTTTTTAGTATGCAACAGTTGTTCCTCCATAAGTCCCACCCCTTTTTGCTCTGTGCTCCAATAACAGTTGAGCAAACTTGGTGCTCAAATTCTGCTTGATATCAACCAAGCTGCTTTCTGCATCAAAAGTCTCTACATCTAATTTGAAGAAGCACTCTGAGGTAACTTTAAATTCTGTTTTGTCACGCTGGGATGCTCTGTCATGCTAATAGGATTTAACGTGAAGGACAGAGGGTGTTGTACACTGCTACAGGTTTTTAAAGCCCCCGGAGGCAAATTGTGATTTGTGATTTTGGGCTTTATGTAAGTCAAATTTGACTCGACTTGCTCATTAGTTTGGCTAACTAGCTGGCTAATTAGCTCATCTGTGTAGCTGAACGAATGAACCTCAGCATAAGTTCAATTAGGAAGACTATCTTTATGCCTCATTTATTCACAACTCTCTCTTTCTCATGCTCTCTTTCCTGCTTATTCTCAATCAGCTGATTATGGGTGATTACTTTCAGTTAACCAACCAGAGTTTGCTGCTGTCCCTATCAGCCAATCACGTCATTGCCATCAAACTTTAAAATCTGTCCCCCTCTAAGCTGTTGTCAGCTGTCATTTCAGTGCAGAATCGTTTCGACTCTCCCCCACCTTGTTATCCTCCAGTTCTTCATGTCCAGAGTCCAGGTTGAGCTCATCATAAGTCCACTCTTCATAACATCCTGATCCTCAGCCATCTCCTCACCACCACCAGTGTCAAGACTCCAGCGGGAGATTTTCCTACATTGATCGCAGCTTCACTACCCCCTGATACATGATGACATCACGATGGGGTCTAATTGCCAAAGACTTTCCATAATTGTCATCCTGATTGTGCACATGCTCAATTAAACATATTTTGCACACCGTAGGATGAAGTCTCCCCTGACTGAAATATGACCAGTTTATTCAACACATGAATAACATTATATTCCAACCCGTTCTCATCCCTACTCGTCACATCCTCACATTTTCTCAACGCCTCTCGGCATCTCATACTGAAGCACAAGGTACCCTTTCGTGCCGCGAGAAAGCCTAAGACAATGTTTGGGTGCACAATAAGTACATCATCTTACATAACTCACCTGATGCCACTGCAGCAACTTGAAAAACAAAAATCACATGTCACTGAAGCGACTCTTTGTTGAAAGTCTGGTGCTGATGGGTTTACATTGAAGTCACTTGAAAGCCCTGTGTGTTGCTTTCACCTGCTCCGCGTGTCTGTATGAGTCAGTGAGTAATCTGAAGTGGAATGTGTTCTGAAAGGAACCCTCCAAATCCTTTATCTCTTTCATGCTACTTGCTAGCTCAATATGTCAATATCATTTGTATCTTCACGTGCTGTCACGTAGCTCCATCCTCCTGTAAACATTTCTTAATTTCTTTTTCCGTCTGTTATTTAGACACACTCCTTTACATCGGATGCCACACAACTGTAGCCATTATTTCCACAGACTCAGGCAGCAATTGAGGCTTTTCACTGAATATTTGGAATTCTTCTTCCATCTTGGACGACCACAGCGGTTGCTATGTGCCAAACAATAGTTGTTTGTGTGTGAAATAATGTGAAAGAACTCGCGCTGGAGCGCAGATATGTTATTTGATGTTTTATTTTCTGTTAATACGAGTAGTTACACTTGCCCGTGCTGACAGAGACAGCAACATAAACTTCCAAGTACAAAGCCTGTATTGACAATAAGCTACAGAGATGATGAGTTATGATTTTAGGGTCTTAGTGCACTGCTGGTTGTATAGGTTAATACATGCAGAGTTGAGGGGGATTAAGTGGAGTTAGCATATCCAGGTGGGGATGTCCTGCACATAAACTATTATCCCTTGCCCCCTAACCTCCGGCATTAGTAGATTAATCGCGACTGGCTGAGTGTTCCTGTGTATATGTAGCATATTTTTAATGCGCTGTGAGATGAATGCTTGAGCGTAAAGCAGCCTCATCCCGACACACTTCACCGTTCTTTGAAGCAGTGATCTGATATTATGTGACAGAGATGATAAAGAACTGAGGATTTTCTTCTGAGCTGGAGTGTATAATGTAGTGTGCAGGCGAAGTGCACTTTTGAAGATAGCAAAAATCTAAGATTTGACATAACATCTGACAAAACATCTATATTACCTTTCTTCTTCTTCTTCCCTTCCTATTGCAATTACGTGACAAAAGCATAATATTCAAAGATTGTGAGTTTGCAGATGAGTTAGTTTTCCAAACCACGCTGACATATTGGAGCCATGCGTCCTTCATTCACAGTAAAATATGTAAAGGGACAGAGGATGCTGTGTCCTTGCTCTGCAGTAGGGGTTGGGCAGAAATCCCTCAGGTTAATCTGTCTAATAGCAACTATCCTGGCTGTCACAACCAGGCTGGGACAGCCACTCGCAGGCTCAGATGACTTTGTTTTGTCCCTGTCTGAGAAAGCCCAACTGATTGGGACTGTTGTGTGTGGTGTGTGTGTGTGTGTGTTGTGTGTGTGTTTGTGTCTGTGTGTGGTCACAAAAATAGAGCCACATAGACATTGATTTGTGTTTGGTGGAACAGATCAAATTGTCCCCTCATGCTTGTACCCACTTTTCCATGACAGAGTGTGTATGTGTGTGTTCTCAGTGTCTGTGTGTGAGGATTATGTGTGTGTGTGTGTGTGTGTGTGTGTGTGTGTGGTGTGTGTGTGTGTGTGTGTGTGTGCGGGCGCACACAACATGGCATCCTCATTCCCGGGCCAAACCCCGTCATTTTGCGCCTGTCACATTCTGTTAAGTGTAGCTCACACTCTTTCCTTAATTCCCCACATTCCCTTGTCGCCTCCAACGTCAATCAAGATGCTCATAAACAGCATCTCTCAAAATGGCATCCGATTCATTACACCCCACTACACACAAAGACGGGAGAATACAACCACCTTCGCCCACACACGCTCACACACACACACAAGCAGCAGTTTCTGGTACAGTGCCAAATCTAAAGCTTAATTTATCTCACATCCGCCCAATCTTTCCAATATTTTGTTTTGCTGCAGTCGCCCAGGCCTTAAACATTATGCTGTGTGGTGAAAAAATACTGTTCTAAGTGTACGAGCTTTACCACTGCTGATCCCACTGGTGTAACGTGAACCATAAGGATTAATTTGATACTTGTATTAGTATTGATATTCAGCGAGAGTAATCAGAATCAATGGTTGCATATCAAAATCCTTGTTTGTCACAAGTAGAGATGACTATATGGGATCTACAGGCTTCGTAACACAGCTTTTTGGAGAATTTGGCACGTTTTAATTGATTTGAATCTTTTAATTCAAACAGGATCCTTTTCATTTCGCCTTGTGTTCAGCAAAAACAGGTTGTTCAATATAAGCCGAATAGGACAATGTAATATACATATACATATATATATACATATATATATATATATTATATATATATATACACACACACACACATTATGATAGCCAAGGAATTGTTTTAGAGAAAATCAATTAAAAAGACAATTATTACTAATTGTTTGCGGCATCCAAGTGAATAAAGTCTCAGCAGGTTGCATATATAAAAAACACAGTTCTCAATTTCCACTCAAAATTTATCTTAAGATGACATTTCAACCTTTAATTAGTTTATTTAACAGTGTATTTGTGATTGTGGTGGGAAAAATGCAGATTTCATATTTGATACACACATTTTCAACATGATATTACTATAAAATAAGGTACAAAATATTAATTAATTAGATGTTCTTTTCAGTACAGTAAATATTCATACTGAAATATTTGTAACAACATAACTGTTATTCTTACCATATCCTTTATGAAACTAGCAAAGGTGTCAATGCCATAAAAGTGCGAGTTACTGTGAAGGCAGCCATGTTGGATTTTGCATTCACAGGGCGGCTGCTGCCTGCAGTACACTGATATTCCAACAGGGGGCAGAGGACATGTCTCAGATTGCATATAACAGGTTTTTCAAGAAAGTATTGTAAGTAAGTAATTAAGTATCATACTGATGTTGTAGATGTGTCAGAAACGTATCTATCAAGTATGATACAGATGATGTTACAGGGATACTGTGTCTTCACACTGAAAATCTATGAAAATGCTCAGTAAACAATGAGTGTCACTGTCTTCAGTGACCAGCAGGGTGACTTATTTCGTAGGGTCTCTCGATGATTATAATTTTTTACAACCATAGACTAACCTTTGTTCTATATCAGCTGGCTGTATGTGGTATTTGGAGCTCTATTTTTCAGATGCAAAACCCAAGAAATCCATCCTCTGGTTCACACTCTGATAAAAACATAGCCTCTAAGGCGAGTGATGGAGCCAATGTTTAAAATGATAATCCTTATGATTGTCGTAAAATCATTTATGGCCTGCATTTTCTTCAGCAATATCCATTAAATGTATTTACATTCTCTAATTACCTCTTCACATATTGTAAAGATACACAGGAAAACACACTCATATAATGAAGCATCAGTGTAGAAACCTCTCCCCACTGATAAAGCATAATTTAAAGGTGCTGTCTGCAACATTCACTGACACAAGAGACCAGAGCAAGTGTGGGCTTTGTTTACTCAATGAAGCTGAAAGAAAAAGAAAGTGGCATCTGAAACACACACACCGCTCCTGAAATTCAAATCAAACTGACAATCTAGGCCAGGGGTCTGTAACCTGTGACTCCAGAGCCACATGTGGCTCCTTTGCCCTGCTCCATCCACTCCCTGTGGCCTGCTACAACTTCTGGGAGAACACGGGATACACTGGATACATAAGAAAGTGAGGAAGGAAGTGACTAAACATAACATGAACAAACCTACCTCATCAGATATTTTCATCTTTTGTTATTGTTTTGATGTGAGAGAGAACCCCAGCAGCAGAACTTACATATCTACATTTAATAATGGATGTATAGCCTGAATTATTTTTTGACCTTGCTGACGTACAATATTTTTGCCACATCAAGTTGTTATGGTTAATGTGTTAATTTAAATCCAGCAAACACAGACACAAACACACAAAAATCAACCTACTGGAATCCTGTTTCTGGCCACCTGACAACTTTAAGTCCAATAATATCTAAAAAAAACAAACTTACTAACTTTGTGTGCCTGACAGCACCTGGTGTCAGGTGCTCCTTTAAGTGCACACTCCAGTCAAGTCAAGTACATTTTTTATCCATCCATCAATCCATCCATCATCTATACCCACTTATCCTTTTTCAGTATCCCAGGTGGCTGGAGTCTATCCCAGCTCAAATTGGGTGAGAGGCAAGGTCAGTTTTATATATATCACCCAAAATCACAAATCACACGTTTGCCTTCGAGGGATTTTCAATCTGTACAATATTCGAGACCCTCTATCCTTAGACGTGGGTCATTCTTTGAACTGGGTCACGAGAAGAAAGTTCCACATACAGTACTTTGTGTACAGAAAGTCTGGGAAATAGTCGATCAGTAGCCGTGAAGGAGGACTGATATAAGCAGCCTTTGCCATCTGGAAACAAGTAAACTAGGGAGACCAGGGATGATAGTAACACTTTTTGCTTTTACCAAAATGACATATGATGATGTCCACAGTGAAACATTATGATGGATGATGATATCGTTGCTGTGTCTAAAAGGGTCTTCGTCTTGGCATCACATTTACGTAACTTAGTTGTGTTTAAAAAGAAAATAATAAAAGGACAAGGAGATGTAGTGCACTGACCAGCAGCAACATCTTTTTATTTTCCTTCCCCTGTCACAAATGGAACTTCTCTATGGCAACTCTGAGGGGACACATGACCTTAAATACAGACGGTGTTATGATGGTAGATGGCTCAGTGGTCGATGACTGTCACAATGGTGTTGTTAATCGACCCAACCCCGTGTCACAATTCAAGAGTTAACAGGTTTGGACCCAAATGCAAACAGTGGAGACAGATGGGAGCAGTTCAGTGATTTAGTGAACAAAAACAAAACCATACAAGAAGCTCACATGAATGTAAGGCAGGGAGAAGCAAGGTAAAACCAAACAATAAATCTAAAATCCACAGAACAAAGCAGAGTCCAAATTCAAAAGCACACAGGAACAACACAAAGCAAAAAATCCACAACACACTCGGAGCTCATGCAAACTGATGAGGACGAACTAGAAACTGAGGAGATAAAGACACAGGTTTAAATACACTAGGGAGGGGAGGATAACAAGACGCAGGTGAGAGCAATCAAGAACAGGTGGCAATAATCAGTGAAAACAGACAAAGACAGGAAGAAAAAGCAACAAAGACACACAAGGGAAAACATACCAAAATAAAACAGGAAAAACCCAAACCATGACACCCTAGTCTGACCATCAGTAACTTAGTGGTTGTTCATGCTAGAACTTTGGTACATGGTACCCACAAATAACACAAATAAAAATCACTTGGATGTCCACTACACAATCACAGATTGTGTAAGCTCATGGCTCTTGTTGTAACTTACCCCACTACTGGAGTGAGCTGTAAGACTAGCTGGGGATAGATGTAACAATGAGAGGTAACATGCTAATTTAAGATACACGCTGTGGATTATATAACTGTTTGAGCACGTGGGCTTGAAGGTAGCATGATTGCAAAGCGTCAAATTAAACTTAAGAAACTGCTTCTTTAGGTTATGTAACTCAAACCGTTGAATCTATAATACTATGAATGCTAAGCAAAAATAATCATGATAAAAAATTTTACTTAACTACCTGAAAATAATTTTTTTAGGTCTTAAAATCCACAATGTTGTGCACAGAAACATGCTACATCCTATCCTATGGGCTCAAAAAGGAAATGGGAGTGTACAATATAGATTACATCACTGCAGCACTTTCCTGATAGTGTTACAACTAACCCCAGGGTTACAACACTCCCAGGTCTCCCCTACTGGTGTTTTGCCAGCTTCTACTGAGGAGCAGCTGCACAATTCACAGGAGAAGAAGACAGGTGTAAAACAATAATATATTACAATAAATACGAGAATGGTACAAAAATAGTAGTTCAGCCCTACCTAACACCTTAATATCCACACATGTACTCCTGCAGCAGGTAGGCAAGTGCACAGGCGCACCATCCTGAGCTGAGTGGCACTCAGCAGCCCGAAAAGAAGAAAGACTGTGATCAGGAGTGACACCCTCCTCAATCAGAGTTTATCAAGGCACTCAGCCACCTCAACTAAAACTCCGCTATATCCCATAAAAGCGTCAGCAACTTACAGGCCTAAATGCAAGTCGTTTGTTTTGGTTGTTTGGTTGCAGTGAATTTTCTTTTTTGTGTTCGGTAGTTCTATTTGTGCAGTCTACAGGTTCACTCATATATATTTGATTTTGTTTATTTTTGGGGGGAGAAGGCCTGGGTTGCAGTGTTTCTTCATTTCATTCCCAACCAGGCCTGACTTTTTGACTTAGTCCAACAATATACTGATAAAAACTTGAGTGCACCAGTGCCTCCATATATATGTGCCGTTAAAGTCGAAACATTGTGCGCAGGTGAATGCGTGTGTGGAGGAGAGGAATTTCACTCAAGGTCTCAATTCATTCTCATGAGTAAGTGTCAGGCAGTGGCATCAGGTTCTTTTTGGACGCTAAATCTTCGGCTGCTGTGACCTTGTGTACGTTCAAATGGGCACAATAGTAATTATCTGCAAAACTGTGGTTAATTTCCTGCTTCCCTACCCACAATGTCACTCACAATGTTCCATTCTTGACAAATATTATATAGGGGGCAACGAGAAAAACTCACTCGTGCTAATCACTCTTATACAAAGCTAGCAAAACACTAATTAACCTTTGTTCACACACACATGCAGACACATATAGAGCACACCCACCATGTGACTAGCTGTTGGTCTGCTTTCCAGCTAAATATTGTCAGGCAACTATTTGCAAAGCCACTTTCCAGACTTATAGTGTCCACAGCCGGTGGGGAAGCAGAGGGAAACCATGAAGTATTTTGGTCAGAGTAGCTTCAGCTCACTGCTGGGCAAAGATATGAGACAAAAATTTATACACCACTTACACACCAGTGCCCCGAGCCAGAGGAAATGGAGGGGGTGGACTGGCCACGGGAGATCTGGCTAGAATCATTCTTGGGGGTTTCTGTCTCACCCACAGGCAAGCGATGATTACTATAAAGCACTGCCATTGCTATACTACAAGAAGAATGTGCCAGAAGACGTTGGAAAGTTGTTGTCACAGCAGGCAGTGCTCGGCTCTCAGTGAAGTCTGTTCAGTTCTAAACTGGTTTGCGCCAGCTATTTGTAAATCCATCATGGAGTCTGTGTGTAAAAATCCCTTCTAAGTTCTTGCTAGCTAAAAGTGATTCACTAAATCAGACTGCACCATGAAAAGTTAAGATATATCTTAGCTAGATGTACCTTAAACTTAGGCAGTGTGTAAACTGGTTGCCAGAAAATGTTAGAAGCACTGCCCAATCAAAAGCAATCCGCTATAAAACAGGAAGTGAACGCAGCATCACAGCTAAGTTTCAGTTTCATATATATCTTTTGGAGAAATGTTTGTGTTTAAGGGACCACTGTGTAGGATTTAGTGGCATTTAGTGGTGAGCTTGCAGATTGCATACATGTTGTCTCACCCTCCCCTTCCAAGCATGTCGAAGAAACCTGCGCAAAATGTGAACGCCCATATTTAGAGCCAGTGTTTGGTTTGTCCATCGTGGGCTAAAAACATGGCAGCGCAACATGGCGGTCTCCTTGGAAGAGGACCCACCTAGTCCTCTGTGCATCTGAATGGCTTACTCTATGGGAACAAAAAAACATAATGATTCTTATTTTCAGGTGATTATCCACTAGCGACCATATTTGACCGTATTCTGCCAATAAATCTCCATAAGTCGAACACACCGGACCTTTAAGAAATAGTAGTATTCCTAAAGTTTAGAATTAATGGACAGCTGGTGCAACCAGTGGTAATTTATGCATCCAGCAGAAATAGAGTGACATTAGCATCACTTTGGAGTCGTGTTTGTGTCCACCTGGTGAATGAAAGACCAATATTCACGTCTTTTTTAGCTCTATTTTCGGTTTCCTCCAACCCCTGAGGGAAATATCCAGCTCTTTAGCTGCTACATGCTGCACGATGGCCAGCTAGTTACTTGTGTCTCCAGTTTTGAGGTGGGTAAGTAGCGGACAGTGGGTTGGTCGGTTGATCAGAGCTATTTTGTTGAAAACAGCTACCTGCTGTGGCTGGAAACCACCGCGAGCAGTGGGCCAGAAATAAAACAAGTTGGGGGCCGTAAAAAGCAAAAACATTAGGTGAAAGATGCTAAAACTACAGAGGAGTATTAGTTCCAGTCAGCCACAAGATTTTTTTTTTCAATTCTGCAGTTTAAAATCGAAATGTTAAGGTTAAAGTTGAAAAACAGTTTTGACTTTGAAATGGTATTTCAGCTTAATTCCTGACATTTCAGCTTTTTTCTCCAAATAAAAAAAAAGCCCTTGCCTAATTTATTTCTCGTGCCTGAGACTAATACTGAAAGTTTGACTGTATTCTTGGATTTTTTATTTCATTCTCAAAATCCAAAAAAAAAAAAGAAACTTTAATTTTTTTCCCCTCATGCCAATACATGTATATATACGTATAAAACACTTCTTAAAGCCAAGGTTGATAATTCTCTGTGTTCATCACTACTAACAGCCCCTTTCACTTCTATTCATTTAAACCATTGTTAATAAAAAATGACTGATGTCCTGGATGGATGACAAAGAAGGAGAAAATGTAAAGTCCTGCAGGAAAATGACAGTGCTGTGACTGTGGAATAAACAATATTGAGTGAGTATACATTTTAAGCCATGTATATGTATATGAGCTGATAAGACGAGTGTCCTTGATTAATATAATTAACAGAGTGACTTTCCATTTAATCATCGCTACAGATGCTGTAGGACATAAACTCCTTCCAAAGGCCTGGGTGTTATGATAGTGATAGATGAACCTATGCCAGGACTGAGGATAAACTAAAAATATTTCTGTGGTTTGTTAGTGTTATGATGACACACCGCTGTAAACATCAACAAATGCTTTGAGGATTTGGAGGTAATCATATCATTATTGTTGATAAAGATGCATGACATTTGCTGAAGTTCCCTCAAGCCTCGAGAGGCTCACAAAGTACACATAAAGTTGCCACTGATCTTTAATCAATTTATCCTGCAATAAGCTGCAGAAATAGGTGGTGGATGATGGCGCTGCATTAAAATTCTGTTTCATTTCACTTCAAAAGAGGCTTTTAATGTCTGACGTATTTACCTTTGAAAGTGGACCTCTTTGAATCATTCCATTATTTGGAGTTCAAGCTATATAGGCCTCAGAAATATGTTGAGGAATACTGAGCGGACTGACTCCAAATGTTCTGTTTGGGCTCCCGGAGAATTGTGGTCCTGTCTAACAGCTCAAACAACATTATAATCAGTTTGATAGTGCGTGACTTTTCTTAATTCAGCGGGTACTGCTTATGATTTTCATCAAATGACACGTTTCAGAACAAAAAAAAAAACAAAACACATTTACCTTCTTTTTGGGACTCCAGCTGCAAAACGTGGTTAAATACAAAGGATTTTTGTAATGTTCTGTGTCTGATTGGTGCTGACAGTACACTGTTAAGATGAAAAAGCTGAGAAAATGCTCACTGAGTGGAACTTATTGAGATGATTTACTTTCCCTCTTTATTTAAAGTTGAATCTTTGAGCTTTAAAACCCCAGAAAATTGTCTTTCAAAAATTAATTCACTCAAAGTGAAAGTTAATAACCGTCATATATATTTTAAATTAAATTTTCAGGCTCTAAATGAAGTTCACAGCTTATTGTGACCAATTAAATATACAAATACTATTTCTCTGTTTTTTTGTTTGCTTGTTTCTTTACAGTAGTTTAATCCAAAACTTCCAAGTTTGAGTTGGGCTCAAAATTCTAAATTTATTGCAGTAAGCTGCATGGAAATTTTGAGTTGTCTCAACCTTTTTTACAGTCTAGTACTACACTTTCCAAATCACAAATAAGTGTATTTGAACCATAATAAAAGCTCTAATAAGGACATATCTGTATATGTACATTTCTTTATCTGTGAAAGGCTTTTTGGCAAGCAAAAGCAGTATATTGCACATATAAAACCTGAATTATTTCCTCATTTGGTAGGTAATAACATTGCTTTATGGTCATTTCCATGTTTTGTCATCTTTTTCAAATGTGCAAACCACTGACACATTTATATCAATGGTGCGAGCTCAGTTTGTGGCAAACTTCAATACATTCTTATATATTAGGCTTTAAAAGGTCAGAGGAAAAGCAAAACATATTTTGAGGGGAAAAATGGATTTTGCAATTATTTTGTATGTTTTATTTTATTCATTTTACCCCAAATGTTAAAGCATGACAGCACGAATAGCCCAGGAGAACATTCTTTGTAGTGCATCTAGAAACAGCCTAATGAAAACTGTTCAACGTTGAGTCTGAAACATTTCCGTACGTTCAGAATCAGACCGGTTTTATATATATTTTTTCATGGGAAACAGCCCAATTGTTAATTCCACTAACAGATTGCTGTAAAGGTTGCCGGCAATTGATTCCAGCAGCACCAACAACAGGATTTAATCCATGTATCCTGCATAAATCATACACTAACCTTGAACAGCGCTCCAGCCAAACTTTCCATCTCTATTAAATCTGTGAATTATAATTAACATTGCTGGCGAGTCCGGTATTAGTTACTGTGGCCATATGCTCATCTCCCTCAGCTTCACAACAGCTGAATCAGTGGTCGTCTCTTTTAACCAGAAAACACAATATGACAGCATTTGGCAAGGCCTGCTCCCTCATCTTAATGCCACTGTTGGTGCCAAAGCCTCTCTTTACTTTTTTTGATGAATTGGAGCAGAGCACCAGTAGGTGGCAGTGTTGCTCTTCTGCAGTTCTCGTGCAGGTTTCTTGGCCTCTTCCAAGGCCCAACATTGATTAATTAGTTTATAAAATGTTGTGTAGACTTTGGTGTATTGGCTGTGGTCCGCTTTGGCTCTCCACCTCTGGTCGCAGACAGATTAACAGATAAATGGGTCACCACAGAGTATTCCAATGTTTGGTGGAATCAATATCTATTGTCCAGTAATGGCTTCAGAAAACATAAAATAATCTCTCTCTTTCTCCTTTTCTCAAACCTCCACCCCCCAAGCTCCAAACTATTGTACTTTAACACACAGAGGAATGAGCAGTTTCATGGAGAAAGATTTCAATTCACTCGAATATCTAAAATAATGTGTCATTATTCACCAAAGCTGTTCCACAGACAAATCAAGGCTTCTTCACCGTCCATAATAACCAATGAATACTTCAGTGTGCAAAAATCTATTGTGCCTTCTAAATATTCACACATGAGGTGACGGAAAACCTTTCAAGCTTTGCTAAATTGCCATTGGTTGTTAAGCATATTGTTAATTTCAATGAAAATTAATTTTCTTTCATTTCAATTTTGTAAGGTCAACTAACTTTGAATAGCATAATGAGAGTCCACCATTATCATTAAATGTGTCCTGATTGGGATTGGCCTCGACTGAACAGTTTATATGCTTGAATTATAGACCAGGAAATTGTGGGTGCAAACCTCCTGGGAAAATGATAAGGAGAATCCTCTCTTTTTAATGAATCAATTGTGTTTCCAGCAAAAGAAATTAATTACATACCTTAATATCGCTTATTGAAAAAGACAAAGAAGTTAAACACTTGGCAATCAGTTGAGATAGAAAAGGCACTTAATTTGTCATATAAATGAAATGCTGAATGAAACATCATTAATTAGCAAGAACAATAAGAGTAGTTGTTTGAAGGATACAGTGAAGGGTAACGGCATATGCTCTTGATCAAAGCTCTTGAGCTGAATGAAACTTTCAGATCAAAGAAAACACTTAAATTAACAGCTCCATTAACAACAGTGAAATTACTCCCATTCACATGCAACCATGGAAGACATGGGCCCGCAGACAGGTACGCTGTCTTCATAAATGTGTGTTTATAAGGAAGTAGATGTTCAATTAGTCTTTTTCAGTTGTTTGAATCATGTTTACTTGAAAAGGCTGCATTTCACCAGATGTTAGCAACTCTGATCTATTTAAGTCTGATTCTTCCTGTCAGAATCAGATGATATGAAGATGTTAGGATTCTCTGGGTAAAGTGAACTTTAGAATTAATGAACAACTGTTGCAACATATAGCAGTTGCCTATTTATATATCCTGTCCACATGGTGGATGGAAGTCCAATATCACTCTCCTTTTAGCTCTGTTTTGGTCTCCTCCTCCAACTCCTCAGGGGTTTTGTGGTGGATAGGTAGTGGCTGCAGGTGTTGAAAATACCTAGTGTGGGACTATAAAAGCAAAACATTGAGCTGAAAGATGCTAAAACTACAGAAGAGTATTAGGGCCAAAGGAAAAAAAGAAGAGAGAAGGCGGTTTATTTTTTTTTATTTAGCATGTCGAGAATGAAGTCAAAATGTTGAAAATAAAGTTGAAACTGTTGGTGAAGTAAAGTTTAGAATTAATGAATGACTGGAGCAACCAGTGGCAGTTGCCTGTTTTACATTCTGCAGAAATGGAGTAACATTAGAATTCAGCTAGAGCTCCTGGTGAATAGAAGTCCAATATTCTCTCCTTTTGCTCTGTTTTAGTCTCCCCCAGCTTCTGAGAGAAATACTTATCTCTTTAGCTGCTATATGCTGTACGATGGTCAGCTAGTCTCTCACTTTGTCTTCCATTTTGTGGCGGGTAGATAGCTTTTTTGTTGAAAGCACCCAGAATGCCTTCTGCAATTCAAAACAAGCTTGATTAGAGCAGTGAGACAGAATTAATAAACTTTCCTTGTGATTTAATTTTTTATGCCTAAGACTAATAGTGAACATTTGACTTAAATCAACAGCTCATTCAATAACATTAAAATTATTCCCATTAACGTGCAGCCATGGAAGACACTGGCCATGCCTTTAAAGCCTTTAACCAAGTTGTTTGAATCTTGTTTTCTTGTAAAGGCTGCACATTTTCTTCATTATATCACTGGATGTTAGCAGCTCTGGTGCATACTAAAGTCTGTTTCCGTTTTATAAACGCCCTCCCCATCAGAAAGGGATAATGTAAAGGTGTTAGGATTCTGTGGGTAAAGTAAACTTTAGAATTAATCAACAATTGGCGCAACCAGTGGAAGTTACCAATGTTTACATCCTGCATAAATTAAGTAACATTAGAATTCATTTGGAGTTGTGTTAGTGTCCTCCAGGTGAATGGAAGTCCAGTATCCACTCTCCTTTTAGCTCTGTTTTGGTCTCCTCCAAAACAGAGCGTTGTTTCCCATTTGTGGTGGGTAGGTAGTGATCAGTGGGCTGGTCAGAGCTTTTTTGTTGAAAACACAAAACCTACCTACTACAACTGGATGGAATTAAAAGAAGTTGGGGGCCATGCAAGCAAAAGAATGAGCTGAAAGATGCTAAAACTACAGAATTAAAAAATAGGGAAAAAATGAGAGGAGTATTTTTTGCATTTTGCATTTTCTTGAATATAGTCAAAATGTTCATTTTGATTTTATTCTCAAAATACATGCAGCCGTGGAAGACATTGGCCATGCAGATAGAGGCGCTGTGTTCATACACGTGTGTTTATAAGGTAGCAGATGTGCAATTAGCCTTTAAACCAAGTTGTCTGAACCGTGTTTACTTGTAAAGGCTGCACAATTTCTCCACCATTTCACTGGATGTTAGCAGCCCTGATGTATACCAAAGTCTGCTTCTGTTTTATAAATGTGTATCTTTCCCTCCCTGTCAGAACAGGATGATATGAAGATGTTAGGATTCTGCGGGTAACATGGACTGCTGAGTTTATCCTTCCTTCTCTAAGGAGCAAAAAAAATATTATGACAGATACTATGGCAGTGTTCTCCTTCCTCCCTGACAACACTGTATGCATTTTTATACATAAAACCCTCCTGAAGTGTAACAGCACGACTGGAGATTCTACAAATCTGTTCAAATCTAGTTCCTCAGCCAGATTGTTGAATAATTGCTGAAGCACCGTTTGTATTAGCAGGACAGAGTGCCCTCTTAAACCGAGGCCTCTGACTCCTAGACAGCCTCTTTGAGGGAGTCACGCCATGAAGGTCATCACTAATTCAACACTCTGCACCCTGACCAAGCAACAAAAATGTCCCCGAGAAAGAAAAGAAAGTCTCTGTTTAACATATTTAATACCAACCGTGTGCGGATCTAATCACACCCATTCTCTTTGAAAACCTAGAAAATGGTAATTAATTTTTCATAGTGTGAATTAGAATCCTAATTTGGAAATGTGAGATCAAAAGAAACAATTTCAATAGCTGGCTAGTGGAAGTAATCCTTAGTGGCCAAGGACAAGAGGCTGTGGTGTTCAAGATATCCCCAGTGGCAGCTTCACAGCAGAATGCAAAGAGGGATTTACTGTTTTTTGCCGAATCACATTAATAAACCATGTACTTATTAAACCATAGCAACATTGGAGGAATGAGTCATGCTTATTTTTTTCTTTTTTTTATCATTAGCATTGCCTGGCTCCTTATATAAAGGAGAAATATGTAAGACCCTAGGGTCCAGAAATGAGTACTGCAGTCCAAATAGTGAATTGGAGCCATATTAAACAGGTCAAATCCCTCTTTAATATACAACCTATGGCTGAGGCGAGTTGTTTACCCTCACTTCTGCAGACTCGAAGCTCAGGCAGGTTGTCTGCAGGCCTGCAGAGACACTGAACAGGAGCACAAGACGAGTCCTACACTGTAAGTTGATCAGGTGATTATTAGTGTCAGCTGTCTGTCGATATAAATGAAAGCCTCCTGTCCTGAAAACAAAAGCCCACTGCTCAAAAAATACACACTCTGGAGTTGGAGTTAATTGACTGCCTGCCAGAATTGCTCAGTTTAACTGTTCTAAACATTTATTCCTTCTAAAAGATTATTAATGATATCTTCTGACTCATAAACAGACACTTATTCCTTGGGCAAACATTTGGCATTAATCTGAACTCTAATTAATGTGAAAAAAGCTGTTATTTTGGCCTGGAATAGAAATTTCAGAGGAGAATGTGCTGGCTATACCGTTGTTGCCAGAGAAGCTGGTATTTTCCTTCATCTCTTATGACGTATCATAGTGATTTTATGATTTAAAGCAGTAAATACATTACATATTTCTCCTTTAAATAACAGGCCTCGTTCTGCATTGTCAGACTGGCTCAGCAGTGCACATACGTCCCCATAGGCTGTACAGTACATGTCTGACAAGTAGCTAAATAAGCAGTGCAGACATTCAGCATGTTGCAATAGCAGCAATTGCATTAGGTCGGGATCAGTTCTGCAGGCTGGATGGAAAGGTCGCAGAGGTTGTGAATCACAGAGGAATCCTAATCAGGCCTTGTTGCAACTCTAATTAATTACAGCCCAGAGGGCAAGAGATCATACAGAGACCTACAAGCTAGCACACATGCAAATACTGACTCACAGACACGCACACACAAAAAGGAAAAATAGCATCCTTGTATTGTCTCACACTGCTGTACACATATCAATCTGTGATGCTGAATGCTTTTCAAGAGTTAGCTGATGAAGTGTTACTTAACCTTATATTCTGCCACTTTCCTGCAGCCTGCTGCCCCAGTTAGAAATGTCCTATTTCCACATAATGACTTTTGACAATCTCCAGAGCACTTGCCTGGACTTGTTGCATCCAGCTGTTTTATGTGTGGGCAACAGCAAGACAGCAGAAGTTCGTGCTCGAAAAAGCATGAGAGCCACAGTTGCTCTATAGACAGAAGCCAATTCAGAAATCAATGTCTGTATCCTTCAGTGTGATTTTCATTGGGTAAAATAATCCAGTGAGAAACATTTCTTATCAGTTTTGAAGAACTGACACTGATACTTGACATTGTTATGTATTTTTTCAGGTATTAGGTTAACTCCTGTCATGGCTGCCTGGAACAATCTCAGCACATCAGCTACTAAGAAAAATACACCATCAAACAATAGAAATATAGTATAAAATAACAGCAGCTCTTTAAAGGATAGTTCAACATTTTGGAAAATATGCTTCTCTGCTTTCTTGCTGAGAGTTAGACGAGGAGATCAATACCACACTCATGCCTGAGCTAAAAATATAAGGCTAGAGCGAGCAGACGGTTAGCTTAGCTTAGCACTGGAGACAGGGGAAACAGCTAGCTTGGCTCTTTCCCAAGGTGTAATATCTGCCTAGCAGCAACTCTAAAGCTCACTAACACATTGCCTCTTGTTTGTTGAATTTGCACCAAAACCTGAAGTGTAAAGACAACAAGTTGTAGTTTTGCAGGGGTTATGTGTGAGACTCTCTGTTTGCTAGGAGTAGTGATTTCATGGAGTCTGACTTCCTGGTGAACTCATGGTGATGGAAGGTTCTTGCATGGATTAAACAAATATATATTTAATCAATGAATTTACGAGGTACAGGTCAGCAGACATTTTTGCTGTAATAGTGTTTTTTTTTTTTTTTTTGCATGCCTCCTTTAATGCACAATGTGTAAATTCTGCCACCAGACGTTTCTCCCCCATTAAAACGATAACAATAGACGTTAGTTTGACGACATCATGAATTGGCACGGGACGATGGGAGTTGTTATCTTCACTTCACTTTTACACGACCACCATAGTTGATGAAAATCCATCTGACATGACTCAGGCAGAAATCATGTTTCTGAGGTAATGTTAAAGTTTTATTCACATCATGTTTAGTTTAGTTTCCTATAAATACTTTTTGTTCCAAAACCTACCAAAGTCATGTTTGTCCCTAAACCTACCCATGTAATTTTGCTGGCTAAACCTAAACTAACTGCAACCATTTCAGGGTGTGTCTTGTAGTAGGCTTTTCCTGTAGTACTGTGTCCCCACAGTTAGACCTACCTGGACATATCCTGTGTTTTCCCAGAAGTTATAGCAACTACGGCTAGCAAAAAATGGGCCATTACCTTGAATGAATTACAGATTTCTCTACATTTGAACATTGTTGAAAACATTTGGGATAATGTAAGTACACAACTCAACATTATATAACATATTTCTTGCATTTGATTACATTTTAATGCTGAAATGTTACATAGTATAGCTTTAAGATGTGTTAGGTAGATCTTGTTAACTTTGGACAGAGCCAGGCTAGCTGTTTCTCCCTGTTTCCAGTTTTTTTTGCTAGACTAAGCTAACAGTCTCCTGGCTGCAGCTTCATATTTACTAGAAAAGTATGACAATAGTAGGCCATCAAACTTCTCATAAAAGTCTAAGAAAGTGAATAAGTGTCCTTCACTAGATGTTGCATTACTGCTGTAACAGTGGGGGTTTTATTTTCCTTTTTTCCTCTACAAAATATATCACCTAGATATGTGCGTCAACACACATATTGAAGCTGGATTAAAGACTTAACTATACAATATAAAATGATGGCATACAGGCCTAACATATTGACCATGATTGTACAAAACCTTTTCAGAAAGGTTATTGTCTATTTTAATATTGGATACCGCACTTGTGTTCGTGGCAGCAGCATTATAAAGGCCAGTGTGTGGGAGCTCTGATTAGCGGTGGAGAAGCCAGCCAGAGGCTTCCAGGGCAGCTCTGTTTGCAAACAGTGAGAAGAGCAAGGGCAAGCCAAAGCAGGAGATCACAGGGGTGTGTGTGTGTGTGTGTGTGTGTGTGCGGTGTGTGTGAGAGTGTGTGAACGGGCGTGTGTGCATGCATAATGATATTTTTTTGTAAATTAGACAGTGATGAGTAAAACTTTGCTGACTCAAATTCTGGGAGTCACTTCCAGATCATCATTCCCTGTAAAATCGTGATCTTTGACAGGCCCGAGATCAAAATAGACTGATCAAAAAAAAAATTAAGGTGATAAATCATTGACTAACAAAAAGAATGGCCAATATGAATATGTTAACCTTGAGTTTAACATTTTTGCTAATGTGCTGAGTAGGTGAAAAACACTGACTTAACTTCAATAATGCCAAGTTCTCAAACTCATAGTGATGCAGAGTACATATTTTCCTAATCGATTTGGGAGCAAATCCTCCACTGAAGGCAAACAGGACTTTAGTATTCATGGGGGCATGCGTGCCTCTCACTATGTTAATAATGCTGTCTTCAGACAGGCTCTGGCTATAATGAGGATTTGCGAATTCAAATCACAGCCTGCTACATATGTCAATGCCATCAATATACCACAGCTCGAGCTCTACAGTTTCCTCTCCATTTCTGACACAGGCCGACTTCTTGACCCTTTCCACCTCAACAAGGAAGCAGTAGGGAAGTTATCGGTGCTCCCATCAGATAATGACAAGATGATGACTGGCCTCTGGCCCCGGCTTCATGGTTTACAGGAGAGCTGTTGGCAAGCAAAGGGCATAAAAGGAAAAAAAAAAAAAATAGAGAGGAAAATGGAGAGGTCTAAGCACTACTGCTATTTACTGCTTGTCAACATATCAGCAATCCTTATTTATTTATTTATTTATTTTTTTTACGTCTATTCCAGTTTCTGTGTATGGGCTTTTTAACTGTGTTTTCTTACAATGACCCCATCTCTGCTTTAACTATGTTTAATAAATGTTTAATAGGATGGGTACATGAGAGTCAATCTAATTTAGCCTTTCCCCTGCTCTCTGTGTATTGAACAGTAAGTGTTTATGTAAATGAGAGACTGGATGGCAACTCTCCCTCCAGTGATCTCAATGGATGCTGTTTATTCACATGAAAAAGAGGCTGTTTTAGAGGGGATTGTTTTTACATGCTCACATGAAACGTGACTTTTGAAGCAACAGTGTTACCATATTTGATAAACTCTTAGATAATAAAGGTGCTAACTAGAACCATTCTTTGACTTGTCCTGATAAGATAAACATTTTTGGTTCCTTGTAGAATTCCACTTGGAACTGTTTCAGAGAGTTAAACCTAGAAACCAACACAAAGAGTTAGCCTGTATCTTGAAGCATTTGTAAAAGGTTTCACTCAGAAGCCCCTATGAGAGGTTCTACAGAGAACCCTTCTGTGGTGTAATGATTCCACTGTCGGGAGGGTCAATCCAGAACCTTTCCACCTTTCAAAGGCGCTAATAAGAACCCACCCAGTTGGTTTTACCAAGAACCTTTTTAAAATCTAAGCGTTTTAACTAGAACCCATTGAGTTTCATTGGAAACCCATCCAGGGGGTTCTACCAAGAACATTTTTATATTCTGAGGGTTTTTACCATGAAACTACCCAGGGTGTTGTACCAAGAACCCTTTTATATTTCAAGGTTCTTATCTAGAACCTACCCAGGGGGGCTCTACTGAGAACATCTTAATATTACAAGGGTTTCACCTACAACCCCATCCAGGGCATTATACCAAGAACCATTTTATATTCCAAGGGTTTCATCTAGAACCCACTCAGAGGATTCTATTGGGAACCCTTTTACATTCCAAGGGTTTTACCCAGAAATCCACCCACAGGGTTCTACCAAGAACAATTTTAATAGTCCAAGGGTTTTACCTACAACTCCGCCCAGGATATTCTACCAAGAACAATTTTATATTCCAAGAGTTTTATCTAGAACCCACCCAGGAGATTCTACCGAGAGCCCTAAATGGTTTTAGCAAGAACCCACCCAGTGCAAGAACCCTTGACAAAAGCGTTCTTCAAAGATTTCAACAATCTCTGAAGAACTCTTTCTCTCAAAGCATTTCTTTGGATGAAAAGGGTTCTTAATGGAACGCTTATTCTTGCAAAGAACCCCGTCTTGGAGAAGAACCCTTTAGGGACCCTTTATAAGAGCGTAGGTGAGTACCTGGGCAGCTTAGGTGCATTTTCCTCATACTCCGTATCATCATTATACAAAAGACTCGCGAGCTGCAGTGTTTATTTGCTACAATATCCCGAGGTCTCTCTTTAAGCTTCCCAAGCTACTCCTCTGTTTTACACGTTCACTTCTAAATAGTTACTTTGAAGAATGAACTTCGGGTCATTATAGCCGAAGTACTTGATTAATTAAGTAGTTAAAAGAGAAAGCACAGAGCAATGGTTTGCTGCCTTTTGGTCAACACTTGTTTGCTTCTGTTTATTAAAAAGGATCCTTTGGGTGAGGAGACCTCTTAAATGGGGTTAGAGCTTGTTGAAAGGAGCATTTCGCGGTGAATAATTGGATTGCGGCTTTGAGCACGCGTGTGTTTAAATGTTTGGATCGAACAGTGCCTGGGGTGTGTTTACCTGAGAAAGCTCCACTACCCCCCCGCCAACCCCCCTCCTATCCTTCTTTTCTCCCTCCCACCGTCCATCGCTCCTCTCCTCCTCTCTAATCAGTCTGATAAAGGATATCCTCTGCAGTCCCCCAGCCATAGCTCTGCAGCAACAGATTAGGCAGTCTGCACGTACGCACACACATCGTCTGCTGCGGGGAGATGGTGGGCCGCTGGAAATGGCCAGGCAGAGACAGACAGAATTACAGATGGACAAAGGTACAAGCACCGGGCTGTGGATGTAAAGTGCACCCACACAGGCAGACAGATTGGTGATTTTTTTTTTACCTCTCACATTCAATAAATTACACATAGTCAGGCGGGCTAAGGAGGCATGCACACTCACACGCTTACACACGCATGTAAAGCACGCTGGCAGAGTTAACAAACTCTCAGATTTGAAGTACTCTGCTAACAAGCACAAGTGAGTGGCTCTGACAAATTGGTGTGCGCTGATGAATTGGTGCGTGTGTACTTTGGCTAACAACACTTGGAGTAATGAGCAGGTTGCCCCTAAAGTAACCTCTGCATGCTGAGCTACAGAGATGGATGCCGCCTCGGACTGCACGCGCTTACACGTCTGGGCGCGCGTGTGCATGCGCATATCTGTTAAGTTTGCAAGAGAGCCAGGAGGATGAAAGGACTTTATATTCCGATGCATGACCAGAATCCTCTCGAGGTCATCGCAAATGTCCCCGGACTTTTATGTGATCACTCCAGCGCCAGACTATTTGTGTGCCTATAAACACGGAGTGGAGCAGAAGAGCTCGTTCAATGGCTTTTACTATTCTAGGGATGTTGTATAGAGACCGTTTGCTCATCTGCAAATGGTGCGCGAGATGCCAAGTCAGAAACATTAGTAGATGGTGTTGCTGATTTCAGACACGTTTTTATTTACTCTGAGCATGAAATTACACCACTCAAGCTGTTTGCGGCACTAGAAAGCGTCTGATTTTGTAACCTCCCGGTAGCACTTGCAGGTCTCCAAAACCATTGTTCCTAAAATACACATGCCAACACTGCTGCCACTGTGACAAACCTATCATGCTTTACTTGCAATGGCTTTTACAGCTCCACGGAACAGGGCAGAGGAGAATACAGCGGCGTCTGTCTGAGGCTGTACGTTCATTAAATGCACCAGCTTGCCAGTTTATGCGATTCTTTATCAAAACAATGAATGCAGGCATATCCTTTGTATTGGACAATGCCTGTTCACTCAAAATGCACTCTCTCTCTGTGTTGGCTCCCGAGTGAGACAAGACTTGCTCTGTGAATCAGCTTGTGCATCACTGTGCCCTCATTTAGCCTCCTTCCCTGTTGCTGAATGGAGGCTGTTACAAGCCCAGATTCTCACAACTTTGACTGCTGCAGCGATGAGCTTGAATCACACACTTTTATCACCCTGCTCCCTTCACCCACACACCGCACACTTACGAATAAAGATGTTTTTTTTTTGTTTTTTTTTTGTTTCTAGTAGAACCATTTATAAAGGTTCCCCTTCAGAGAGTTCTACCCAGAACCCAACATAAAAGGTTATACCTAGAACCATTTGTGAAAGGTTTCACCGATAACCCCAAATGAAAGGTTTTACAGAGACCCTGTCTATAATGTAATGGTTCCACCCTAAACCCTCTCTGGGGGTTTTATTTAGACCCTTTGCCCCTTGCAAGGGTGCCAACAAGAACCCACCCAGGTGGTTCTGCTGAGAACCTTTTTATATGTACAAGGTTTTTTTTAAATCTAGAATTGTTTTGTATTCCAAGGGTTTTATCTAGAACACATTCAGGCGGTTCTACTGAGAACATTTTATATTCTAAGGGTTCTAAGTAGGAACCATTACAAGGGTTCTATTGAGAACTTTTGTATATTCCAATAGTTTTATTTAGAACATGCTCAGGGGGTTCTACTGAGAATCCTTTTATATTCCAAGGGTTTTATCTAGTACACAGTTATGGGGTTCTACCGAGAACCTTTTCATATTCCAAGAGGTTGATCTAGAACACACTCAGGGGGTTCCACTGAGAACATTTTTATATTCCAGTGGTTTTAGTTGGAACCTATTACAAGGGTTCTACTGAGAACTTTTGTATATTCCAATGGTTTTATCTTAAAAACACCCAGGGGTTCTATCAAGAACCCTTTTATATTATAGGTACAAGAGCGTTTGATGAACCCTTGACTAAAGAGTTCAAGGATTTCAACAATCCTTGAAGAATTCTTTCTTTCAAAAGGGGTTCTTTGGGTCTCACAAAGAAACCCTTTCTTCAAAGAAGGGTTCCTCAGAAGCAAATAGTTCTGGGTAGAACCACAGCTCTTCAAGAACTCTTGTGGAACCCTTGTTTCTAAGGGTGTAGAGTGAATAAAATGACATGCTTTATAAGGGTAGAAACGTTGCCTCTGGTTCACTTCTCACTTAGTGTGGTAGGTGACTTTAGATTTACGTTTGATGGAGTTATTAAAACACAAGCCAGTGGTGCCTTTAATTCATGTGGGTGAGGCTGCAACATGACACGAAAGACTAAACACACTGATTCACAGGTCAGCACCGGGATGGTCACATCTTTCCTTGACCGCTGGTTTATTTAAGCCATAAAAACACACCACAACCGTTAAAAGTCAGAGGTTGTCATATTTACAAAGTTACCTTGAAACAAAGAACAGGCAGGTTATTCGAGCTGGGCACAATATCCAGGGACGCGGAGTGAAACCAAGCTGTGAGGGAAAGTTTCTTATGTCGATAACCGGCAAAATTGGAAATGTACGATTACAGAGTCATGCGGAGAAAGGTTAAAACTCCACACTATCATACTGAGATCATGAGGCAGTTTTTCTTGTGCGAGCGCGCCTGCATTTACACATGCGTACGAATTCTCTTTATTAGGGTCCTGAACTTCATCAAGACACGCTGCATGGTGCCATTATCTGCACCCAGAGAGCCACGCAGGGCCCCACTGGCTGATGGGATTAAGGAACAAAGAGAATCATGGGATTAGTTGGGTACAGCAGAGGTGCAGGAGTCTGGAAGGCGACCATTTTGTTTACCTTTGTCTTTATTCTTTTATTCCATTTCCTCGATGTTGTGTTGCGACTCCCTGTCGGGGGGCGGGCGGAGAGTGATATCTTGTTTGGCTCCTGACAGCACCACTTGGAGAGGAAAATGAAAAGAGATGGTGATAACACAGAGACTCACGCATTCACACACACCTCCTGCCGGCCTGTCCACCCCACGCTGTTCATAGGGCAATTCAGGCCTGGCAATTTAGGGCCGAGTTAAAGTGGAGGGAAAAGCCTAAAATAGTGAGGCAAGGCGAAAGAGAGGGGAAGAGGAGGGAAAAAAAAGGAGACCTGGGGAGTGATTGGTGGAATGGTGAGGGACAGATGTAATTTTCAGACAACGGCGGGGAAGTGATGTAATTTTCTGGATGCAATTTGTGTGTGTGAATGTTTGTGTGCACGCCCGCCACTGTCTGCGCGCCACGTAATGTGGGACAATGCAGATGCTAAAGTAGCACTCGGATGGAGGACTCATCAGCCGAGAGAAACAAAACATATCATTTTGGCACTTAGATCTTTTTGGGAGACAAAAAAAATTGATGCAAGGTTTTGTGATATAATGGCCACCTTCAAAATAAAAGTGGGGTTTTCATCTTGTGCAAAAGCTTAACTAGTTTGGTCACAAACACATTTGTCTTCAGACAATATTAAATGAGCTCTCAAACTTTAAAACTGATGATTGAGGCACTAATACATTCCTTTCTTTCTTCAGACTTTTCATCTTAACAACCCAGTGATAAAACAACATGTGCAGCAACTGTAATCTCTAGCAAATGAGCTTTAAAATTTGTGAAGGACACAATTGATATTGCTATCAATGTAAATTGTGACTTTTATTTTGCCTTCTCTGTTGGATTTGCCAAACTAATGTTGTGCCGGGACAGCATTGTTTGATGCATTATGCTCCTGGCTGTCTTGGTAGACAATTAGTGTGACAGATGAATTAAAGAATATGAGGCCATTTTCTGCAGGAGATGGATCCCTCCTGCAGCATATATCCATTTATGGATGGGGGGGCCTATTTTCCTATCATAGGAAGGAGAAACATTAAAACTTTAGTGTTTGGTAATTGAATGGTTTAATGGCAGCACTCTCAAAGTGAACCAAGGACATCTTTGTTTGTGAATTTGAACTTTGAATGCAAACTTTGAACGCAATGTCACTGGACAAAAAGTCAATTTAAAGGATTAGGCCGGCAATATTTTTCTTACTGTCAATTTCTTGCTTACAAATCCCATTAAAAGACTGAAACCAGTGATGAATTTATTCTATTAACACGTATTGCCTGTGAAGACAAAGCTTATTTATTCACTGCACTGAGGTTCATTTTAAGTGAGACAGAATTAGAGCACAAAATGTACACACAACACTATTTACCTCTTCTGATACCTGTGTTCATTGAGTTCTTTGGAGTCTTACTGCCAGTGCAACAAGTGTAAAGACCACATTGTGATATTATCATCTTATAAAGTTGATACTGACAGTTTGCAAACAAATTGATCAGGCTGCTGTGGGCCTGACACAAATGTGACACAAGGTCATCTTACTGTATCTTATCTCTAATAATGGAATAGCCAGAGGTGTTCAAATGTAGGGCACAATGACACGTGTATCGTCGGGTCGTGTTTTTTTTTTTTTTTTTTTTTGGCTCATTTGTTGAGCTGCCGACTGAAGCTGGAAACGAGGTTGATGAGAGCAGCCAGACTGAACCAAAACAGTAAAGTTGTGGCCCATTAAACCGAAACAGAGATTAAAGACACTGAAATGCTCGTAAAAGCTGAGGGGACTGCAGAGTCGGGTCATAATTCTCTGTGGGTTTGTTACTCAAAAATATTGATTAGTTTTAGCCTTAAGCAGCATTTGCTAAAAACTACAATGCCTGCAGCTGTTTTGGGAAAAATGAAGATGAAACTGTGTATTGTAATCAGTTCTTGTGCCACAGACAGACCAGTCAAGATAGGACTTATTTACTGTAAGGTATGTATGTGTGGTTCATTTTTGGTCTTTTTACTGGGTTTGAAGATATCTTATATTTTTATCCAAATTCATACTGCCTAGTTATTTCCAATTCCCAGACATGTTTCCATTTGCATCACTAAATTTTCAAACGTTTAAACCTTCATCTCGTCTGGAGCCTCCTTTCCCTCTGGTCCACTCAGTTTACTCTCCAACCTTTAATTAAAATCTGGATTTAAGGTAAGTGTCACATTTAATTCCTTCCTCTATAACTGTGACCGATGGTGTTGAATTAATCTAAATAAGGATGGTGATGTCATGCGGTCACCATAAACATGACAGGGCTGGCTCCTGTTGTTAAACTGTCCTCTTACCTCATCTCTCTCTCATTATGTAGACAGCAGGTCAGCCGCGAGGTTAGAAGGTGTTAGACGGAAAAGACAGATTCGGCTGGTTACACCTCCTGCTGGTCTGCGCGTTAAATGGGCTTGATGAGCTTTATTGGGCTGTGTCATCATGTGACTGAGTAGTTGATTCAGTAAATCCTGTTGCCAGAGGTTACAGTGGAAGACAGATATATTACAAAACCCCTCATAATCTGCTCAGATAATTGGGTAGTTTAAAATAAGACCCTATAACCAATCAGACATGTGAACCAGTTTTTAAAGGTGTAAACACACGGGTCACGGCCACGTGAAATCACAAAATCTATGCAGCCGAGCAGAGTTTATTTGAGCATTCACCTGAAGATAAGACAACGTTTATTGGCTCCTCTTGTGACCTCCTCGTCCTTGTGAATCTCAGCGGGACTGTTAGTGTCTTGATGGAAGGTTACCTTCCAGTATAAAACACTCAGCCTCTGCAACAACAACTTTATAGAACACCTGTGGGAGCGGGATTTTATGAGCTCATCGGCTGCATGATTTTACATTTTCCAGTTGGCAAAGTGACATATGCTGCAGGAAACAAACACTGAGTCCTCGAGACGCCTGCACCCGAACCTCACAAGCCGCATGCAGATGGCGACAATCTAAAGTCAGTCATGTTGTCAAGTCCACACCAAAAATGCTTCGACCTTAATTGTCCGGCTTAGACAATATAACTTAATATGCATTAAAATAGTCATGTTGAACCATGGGGCCAATTCTCACTGATGTGTCTACGTTCACCATATGCATCATTACATTTTGCCATAATCAAAGTCAAAACGATGAGTCAACAACAGTTTTCCAAAGTGTTAATACTCAATTAGCTCTCTTTTTTTAAGAGCCTCCAATAACTAGGCCCATTTGCATGCATTTTGCATAACCAAGCTGGCAGCGGCTGACTAAGAGGAGCAGCAGTTATATATCTCCTTGCGGCAGAGCACCTCGATTCTTTTGGGGGCAGTTGAAATTCTGCAGAAGCCCAGTTTTCATTTTCATAGCTGCATTTACATGCTGTCTCACTGTCTGCCCCTTTGAGTTATATCAGGGGGCTTTATCACCTGAAATAAAGCAGAGATAAATGTTGCTGAGAAAGTGTAAAACAGTGTCTATATGTATTGGGTGTGCGTACGCAGGCAGGCATGTGTCTGCCTCAGAGTGTGTGTGTCTGTGTCTGTGTGTGTGCGCGTTATTTAATGCTCTAAATCTTGAGCCCGTATGTGTGTGTAAACTATGAGCATTCTGCAGACTCGGCTTCTCACGCCATTCCCGCCGTTCTGCTGAGGATGCACTTTCAGCTCAGGGCTGCAGGAGGTCACTGTCTGACAGAGTACACACACACACACATGCGCAGGCATACACATATACCCACATTTGTACCTTTCCTGACATTTGACACACATATAGATCCAGCTGTCACTAAAGGAGGTCCATTCCCCTGGTGACATTTACCTGGGGTTAGCACAAATCATTAGTGAAGGTCAGTTTTATAAGACAGGTGCTATCAGTACCCAGGTGTTAGAAGCCAACAATGCTATTTGCACATTGGAATATCCAGTGTGGCTATTTACACCTGGGTGCATATGACACGGCTGAAATAAGCTTCCAGATGTAGAGCCAACATCTCTATTTGCACCCAGGGTGGAGCATTGCAGAGACAAGCACCCACATGTCCATAGCCAACAATGCTATTTGTACTGCTGTATGTGTTCATGTACTGTATGTATATTTTAAGAAAAGCATCAGAGTGCCGATCTGCTGAACTGCGTAACTGAGAAAGTGAGGGGTAGTTTCCATGAGGTCTGACAATGTCCGCCAGCCAAAAGCGGACATCAGGGACAACCACATGGACTAACATGAACTCCGATCCCGAGTTGTAGCATGCTGTACTTCAGAACCAGGACTTGCAAACTTGCACGTAGCAGCAAAATTCAGTAATGCTCCTCAAATCGCATCCACTCACTCAATCATGATCTTAATAAGAACATAACAACAAGAACATTAACACTTTTGTTACTTAGACTTGTTTTAAAAATTCATAATGGCACGCAGGGTAACATGCACTAGCTTGTTGGATTCTTGTGCCAGGATGACAATATAGCCATATATTATCTGCATGTGATACAAAAGAAAAAAAAAACATATATAAAAGTACAAAAATACATAGAAAGTACATACCAGCAAGTTGTATAATCTCAAGATAAAGACTACAAGGAAGATACTTTTTTAAATGAACCATTCATGTAAGGTACAGTGACAGTGTTTCACAATTAAATCTGTGATAAATAACTGGACTGCCATAATAAAACTAAAACAAATTTTATACTCACATTATCACTGAGCCATGCGCCTGCTTGGAAGGACTTTAGGGACATCTTCATGTAGAGCAGTTCCTCTAGTGCTAAAGCCAGCCACAGATTCAGTAGACATAAGGAAACGAAGCACCGTGGGGGGTCATCACAACTAGATTTCTTGGCTAAAGTAATGAGACTGATAATATTTACTTAAATGCTGCCTTTGTGCAGGAATACAGGGACAGATTTTCAGTTTTCTGGGTCAAAAGTATTGTTCTGCAATTTCAAGAAAGTTTGTGCCAATGTGCCATTCATAATAGATTAACATAACAGATGTTATTTCTGTCCACGTTTCTTTAAAAGTTAATTTTCTCAGACTCTTTGGTCTTCCTTGTCTGTTCTTCACCGAGAGTGACCTTTGTGTCACCAGCATCATACTTTAAGAAAGGCCTGCTTGCCTCTTTGGCTCACCTTCTGTCCCGGTGCATTTATTTACCACATCATCATCAACTATATGTGCTGCATCTCTGTCCGACTCCAACCTCTCCAGGCTAGTTTTTTCAGACATTTGGTCAATTTTTTTGTAATACCACTTTCCTGTTTAGCTTCCAGCTGTGCAACATTTGTTTTAGAATCTGGAACGTTTCCTCATATTCTTTACCCCCCCCCCGCCCCAGAGCCGACTATCAGAGTTTGCATCCGTGGCCACAGAACAAACTGCATTAAATCAGCCTTTCTCACCGTGTTCAGGTGGCTTCAGCGTAGTCTGAAGGGATTCTAAAAGGTGATTTCCAACCTCAGCTTTAGGTTGGTTGCAAACTCTTTGCTATCTTGGGTGCAACAATGATGGGTCTTTTACAGACACATTTACGTATATATGGCAGGAAGTAAGGTGGGCACATGGAAGAACAAATGACACTGGCAATTTACAGGAGCATCCTTTCATGTCTTTGTCCAGAGTATATGTCCTGTGTCTACCCTGACCCTGACACTGTAGTCTTTGTAATTCTTTCTGATGCTGATTTGACAGCTGTCTCATTTTTGTAGCTCTTCAGCCAATATTTTGAAACCTCTGTCAGAAAGGATTTTGGATAAATCCGTAGCCATCTGGCTGTCGGAGCGAGTGTCCAAGAACTGAGACACTGGACACTGTTGAATCCTTGAAACTCTAATTACATTCTTTCCTGTCTGTGAATCTGATCAGTTTAATAAGGCTTTCAGACACCGAAAGACTTGCTTCAAGAAAGATCTTCAGTTTTTGAAAATGGCTTTTCGATCCTGTTATTTGTGTTATTTCCCATGGCAGGCGAGTTATTTCTAAGGACACAAGCCCACATTTCTCTTTGGCCATCCCAGCTGGTCAGAGATTATTCCACAAATTTCTCGTCTGGGCATTGCTCTTTCAGCTTCTGTATGCCTGAGTCATATCTTGGTAGTTTTTCAGTCTACAGCACTGAGAAAAGTGTGGACACAAGACTTGTCTTTTGATTTTTAGTCAGAAGAAGCTTTGCAACTTTTTTCCAGTTCTTAATGACTAGAAATGAGCATAAAAGTACCTTTGCTCTCTTGCAAAAATTTAATTTCTGTAGCATCTTTGTTGACAGAGAACATTTTGATCTTCCGCCAGTATGGATTTCCTTGTATGAACATAGAGCAGACCTTACAAAGATACAGTTCAGTCTCATGTTCAACTCAACCATGTTCATTTTCTACTTCTTAACATCGGAGGACATAGCCTTGTCTGCTTGTTTTGTATGTAGAGTCTACAAATGTAATGTCAAGGTTTCTCTGCACGTCACATTTCTCAAACAACAGCCGTGTTCCTGCTCTGCTACTGCGTCCATTGCTGTTATCTGCCTTTTTCTGTGGGAAATAAATACTCAATGCTTCAGGTGCTACTTTTTGGAGATGATCTGGAAAGGAGGACGCAGGCAGTTCCTCGCCAGCAACTTTACATTTTTGGATGAGGAAGCATGAATGACGACTGATGATGTTTTACCCTGTATAAACTTCGAGTTATATTTAATGAGTATGGAGTGTACAAAAGAAAAAGCACTGCATACTTCTGCAAAAGCCTGATTCTGGTTGTATAATATTTATCCATGCTGGGTAGCTTGTGCATAATTGCGCAGAGCACTAGGAAATGTTCATCACTTCCCTCAAACTATAGAACAACATACCTGTCGTGCTGCTTCAGATGACTGTAGATATTTGATCAACCATAAGAGAAACATGTCATAAATCCCACAAGCAGCTCTGAAGCATACTGGTCAAAATAGCCCTTAATCTAACCCAGTAGAGACTCCTTCAGCTTTGGTGATATTCCCAAATACTGTGGTATTTTTGTTGTTTTAATCAATTAAAAAATCATATTCTGATGTGTATTCTGTTGTTCTACTCCCTGAAGAATCTATATCTGTGACCAGAGCATGTAAGACATTTGGAAAGGTGTGTGCCAGCGCCCAAAACCACCAAATTAGCACAGCCTGCTTTTGATTTGCATTAGTGTTGTTTAATGCCAAAGTGGGACCAAAATTGCACAGCACCAGGGATCTGTTTGGTTTCACGTACTTTGCCCCAAAGTGAACACAGGAACATGTTATTCTGGAGTGAACAGTTATATTTTGGAGTGCTCTGTTTCTGTCAATAAGCTTTTCTGATCTCTCTACGTGATATCAGTCTTTGCTTCAAACGTCAATGATCTTGTCTGCCTCTGCAGCGCTGTTAAACTTTCGGCCTTTCTTTATACATTCTGTCTTCGTCTGCCTAATGGTGAAACAGGAAATAAGGATAAGGCCAATTGAGGTTAATACAGTAGGGAGGATGACATTTGCAAATATTAAGTTAGACACAACAAAATCCAAGCTAGACTCCCTCTCCTTACTAACAAGTGGGACATGATTTTTAAAAAAAGGTTAAAAGATTACTTGATGCAATAAAAAGTAAAGTCCCATTGGTGTACTTAACACTGAAGTGTTGTTTTCTTCACTTTTTATCTGACACTAAAGATGCACCATATGTTTGCCAGTCAAAACTTGTTGCTACAGTCTAAATTTTAAGTAAAGCCATTTAGCATTTTAACCCAACTGTAGATGGGAAAGTTTTACATTTTGCCCAAGTATGTGAACTGTGGCCAGTTATCTAGCTAGCACTAATGCTAACTAGTGTGATTACTGTGTGCCTTCAGCAGGCTAGATTATGTAGAATATTCAAGTTGTCTAACCAGCGTCTGGCTAGAACCATTTTAATTTGAATTAGAATACACACAGCAAGACAACATATTGTTGTTTCTTGTGTTTAATGTACCTGACATCATTAACCTTACCTTATGGGATACCTTATTTTGACCCCAGTCTGACACCTCCAGCTGTTGAGGCACGTAGCATCATGGAGTGATGTGCAACCATGCATGCAACACAGTGTTTATGCTTATTTTTGGAGCTTGGTTAGTTGCCTTGTGACTATTCTCACTCGGGTGCAACAGACACTCTGTTTTATAACTTCTGAATGTGGAGGGGGGATAACAGACTTGAGTCTATCTGTACCACTCCACTGGGCTGTATAGCTGGATACTGTACAGCCATGTGGGTGGGTGCACTGAGCAAAATTGTCATCTGAAATAGATCTTGGACATTTTGATGAACACCATGTGTGGAAAATACTTCTAGAAGTACATTTCTTACCTTCTATAACAGAACCATGCTTATACTGAAATCTGAAAACAGTTGCTCACTGTTTTCCCTCTATTAGGGCCCAAGATTCTGTTTGCTTGCACCTATGGTGCCTCTGTTATCTTGTTTGTACTTAAACAGTTTCCCCAGACTCCAGCTCCTTTATTTGGGGATGTTTTGATGAACCTTTGAGCTCTCCTGAGAGAATGACTCAACTCCCTCTGAAAACACAACTCCAGAGAATAACAGGGGGAAAATCAAAGTGCTGTGCTCAGAAATATGTGGTAAATACAAATACAAAGAGTATGTGTTGTGTGTGTGCGTCTGTATGTTTGCAGTGGAGAGGTAATGAGGACCAGTAGAGGGATTTAGAAGAGGCCTTTATGAATAATTATTTTTCAGACTAACTCAATATATTCCTCATAGCCAGAAAAAAAAAAACACTTAATATTCTCCTTTTCATCCTACACAAGCTTGATTCCCTACAATATACCTTCTTACAGTAGAGCATCTCCTGACTTGGGATTCAGTGTAGTTTGCTATGGCGCATAATAATAAGGAAGTCCGTGGACAAAAGAAAACCTTTACAGCTCACGGATGCAAATGGATTCGTTAGGAAGCAACCTCATTGGCTCACTTAGAATCAGTTGACAGGAAGGGACAGAAATATTCTGATCATGTACCACTGGCGTAAGTTATATCTTTCTCTCCCTCCCCCCTCTTCTCAGTGATCCACTTTTCAACTGACCAGACTCGAGTGTCCGTGCAGACTCATAAGTGGTTAACTGAGCACTGCGGACGATCACCTGTCATTTAATGACACACCATGAAACAACACTTGGACATAATTCAATATCAAAGCACAATCCAATTTAATCATACCTGGGGGGTAATTGATGGGGTAGGCAGTGAAACGATGACACAAGTAAAATCCAATAAAGAAAAAGAGGTGGCGGACTTTGAAGGTAGTGATGATAAACTGCTATTCTTAACAGCCTTGTGTAAAACATTTTCTTTACTGTACTTCCTGCCCACACATATACACAGATGTCTGCACTTATAATCAGCTACCACATGTAGCTAAAAAGAACAGAGTTATAAGAAACAGGAATTCTTGTTCATATACACAATCCTACCTCTTCTCATCTGATGAAAACATATTTTATTGTGACCCAGCACTGGTGAGACAGAGTGAGAGAGAGCAGAAGACACTATTCATATGCCAAGCTGTGCAGAGCTGAGCAGAGTGTGGATCCACTGCCAAGACACGCAAGACAGGACTGGACTGCACTGGACTGAATTTCCTTGTCATGTCGCTGTAACTGCACATTTAGGAAAGGAGGAACGGATACAGGCAGGTAGGACGAGGGCTGTGACGATAACCTAAATACCATGGTCATGTGATGCCTACCTTGGGGTTGAGCTTGTTACCATCATCACTGCATGATGCACGTCAGTCTATTATACAATATATATATATTATATATGTCTGTGGATCAGTGCTGTCACACACAAGTCAGAAACACAGCCTCTGATTGCATGAGAAACTCAACTCAAGGCATCTTGGGATGGATAGCAACAACAACAGCTGTTTTCAATGCTGCAAAATGGATGAATAACTATGGATTACAAAGATCCTGAAAGGGATACAATCTTACTGGAGTCGATGTTGTAAACGCTAGCGTTAGCATTAGCTTAACATTAGTCATTCATGCTCATCTTACTTTGGGGGCTAACCCCCTTCACTATTATATAAATAGGAGTAAAAATACTAAATACTAAAGTATTTTATCTTTTAGAATTGATTTTAAAGTTCTTTTACTCGTTTATAAAGCTTTTTAATGACCTGGCTTCTCCATTCATCAGAGATCTTCTTTCATTTTATGTTCCAGCCAGATCACTGAGGTCCTCCACTGCTTTTATTTTAAAAGTTCCTTATGTGTCCCACAAACACGCTAAAAAGACCTATCTTTTTAGTTTGGCTTTTAATTGTTAATTTGGGAGTAATGTTAAAACTTTGGTTTTTTAAGCTTCAATTACTGTTTTTATATTATTCTATTTCTCAGTGTTCCTTTTATAACTTTCATTTTACTGTTGCCTTGTTGTAATTTTATTCTTCCATTTTTATTTGATTTTATTTATTTGTATTTCTATCAGTCTTTGCTTGCTTGCTGAGTTGAGCTGAGTTGAGCATCTGCAGTGTTTATTATCTGGCACACTATAACCTGTACTGTACATTTACTGCCAGCCTGACAACTTAGTGCTAAGTTTAACCCTCTGTTCAGCTGTAAGCAGCACAAAAATGTAATATATAGCAGCACCCTGCACGCACTGCCCTATTCCTTAAAGGAGCGATGCTACACACAGAATGTTTCAATAAAGTCCAATAAAATGTAATTATTAAGGCAGTTGTGGTAAACTGGGAATATGTTGTTTTGTCACCATGGTAAGAAAAAGTCCATAACATCACAGCCTCAGGTAGAACACTGGCTATGCACACTTTAGGCTGAGTAGAGAAGCATCTTCTTCTTCTGTGCTCAGCAGTTCCCGAGGCTTGGGGAAACAAACTTTGTTCCAGTCCAACACACACACACAAATATCCTCTCTGTCAGCACAATTCTGTGTTTTTGTTGGGTCTGAAATAGCCTTTCAATGTATACACACACACAGTAGAATTCTATTATCTATCATGCTACCATATAGTGTACATTTGTGCTCGCGTCATTGTAAAGTGAAGATGTGTTCCAGAAAATGAAACCGCATTCTCAGTTGAGAAACAACAAGCAGTAAGATACAGGGAGTCCTGCTCTTTGGGCAGAGGAGTAACATTAGTAGGGGCTCGGAGAGGTGATGGAGAGGATGATTGAGGAATTTAAGGGATTTCTCAGCGTGTACCTGTCTGAGTCCTCCCTGTGGTGAGTGGAACACTACTCAAAATGGTATACTTAAATGATTTGATAATTATACGGTTAGACTCCTAATTAAGGTAATAAATCCTGAATACTAATGTCAAAATTTAACTTCACATTGAGGTGAGCATTAAATGCTGTAATGTCATCCCCACAGCCACTTTCCAGTTGCAATAAAACACTGTTGCCTTGCAGATTTTAAATAAGGTCTACTTGTTGTCATGCATCAAAATTACACACACCAGTGAGTGGTGCTGTTGCGGGCCTGGCTGAAGACAAAAATACAGTGGTGGATGTAAAGCACAAGCTAATAAACATGCAAAGATAGAATGTGCTCCCTCAGGCTGTTTTACTTAGATTATGGTTACTGTGACATTTTGTGCACCCATGGACACACAACCTGTATAATTCACAATTCTAAAAATGAGGAATTGTCACCAAGTAGGAAGTGAAAGCTTAAATAAAACAAGACAAAGTGTGTTCGGACAGAAAGTTAACGACATTTTGGCCTTGCGAATTTATGTATATTTGAATGCAGGACCAAGTGCAGTCTGTGTTTATTTGCCTCAAACAGCACCAACCATGTAGTCATTAGCAAAGCTAACTAGCAGCAGTGTGTGGGAGTGTGTCTGTGTTCAGGTCAGTCCTGGGATAAGCTCAAATTTTTTGGGTCAAATTGAAACATTTTGAAGTTGCACAGTTGCATCATTTGCACCATTCCAGGTGAATTGACTTTGTAGCCAACGCATTGCTTCAGAAATTTGCCTCACATCTCATGCTAAAATGCTCACAACCATGCAAACATGTTGTCTGAGTTGGTGTAATATTTTCCTCGTTCACCATCTAGTACAGCTTGTTAACATGCTAACATTTGCTAATTAGCACTAAACACTAAAGCCCCATGTCCATATAGTGTTTTTTCCTGGCAGAAATGTGCTGGCATGGCGCTGAGATGAAGCGTACACAGAGAAAAAACAAAACAAAACAACGCTGCACACGTGTTATTGACATTAGCTCGGCAGCTAACTTCATGCTATGCTAACAGAGTGTTGACTACTAATGCTTAATGCTGCCACATACGTTGTCTTCTCATTGGGAACAATTAAAAAAACAGATGCTGCCACTCAAAAAAAAGCCATATGGACAAAAGCCCCAACTGCTTGATTCCACTGAGCGCAGCGGCGTAACGTTCGAGCAGTGCCGTGACTGCCAGAGCTGATTATGGCCATGCTAGACCACGCTTGTGACTCCACCAGAAGCGGCTCTCTGCTCTGCTATTTTTGACGGATGCTCCTTGAAGCTGCACAGAGCAGATTGAGTGGGGCAGGAAGTCAAACACAGGAATGGCATAGAGAATCTGGTCAATTTAAAAAAAATAAAAGACCCATGCAGACTTCAGATCATAAAAACACTACTTACCAATGGTAAAAGCACAGAAATCAAGGAAAAATGACAAAATCAACAAAATCTGACGGGAACACTGCTGATGGGGCATGAAGCTGTGTGGACAATAGATCAAAACTGTGTTGCAGACGCGACGTGCTTTGTGGAATCAGGGCGTAAAGCTGCTGTAAGGCACAGTTGAGGCTAATGGGATCCATTACTTTTGCTGTCTTTGGTTAAACTAGAGTATATAGTGCAACTCTCGTCATACTCTGAAAACCACGCCCACTGGGGGGAAACATCGGCACCACAATATGAAGCCAAGTGCTTAAACGCTAACAAAGTGACTATAGCTCGCTAAAAACATTAGATTTCAGCACATTAATGCATTATGTCTACCGCAGAGGAAAAGTTAAACTGGCAAACTCAGTATTTCCAATAAAATCTCAGTGTCCCTTCTCCTTACCTTGCTTTTCTGTGAGAAATTATCCCACTGAATGGCCAGAGGGGAAATATGAACTACTTGATCGCATCACCAGGTAAGATCATCATTTAAGCTAACAAAGATCAGAACCAGGCCGTTTATAGCCGAGTTATCTTAAATTTCTAGACTTTGTCTGGTCAAATTAGCACCTCTAATATAGGCATAAATGTTAGGGTGTCAGGATCCCACAGTTTCCTCTTCATCCTGGTAATGCCTCACATCTGTATCCACTTTTGCCTTCATAAAGACTCGTTTTGGGGGGTTTGGCAGCTTATAAAAACTTAGTTCTGGGTTCTTTAACGTACTGGTGGTGCATCCCAGCACACAGCAGCTTTTACACATTTTTCTGTTGTTTGTCAGCAGACAAAAAGTGACAATTGTAGTAACTGTATTGGACAAATAAAGATTTTGCTCTGATGATGGCGCTAGAAGAAAGGCTTCGTGATAACCAGAGTTATTAGAATTCATCCTGAGGGGAGACATGAGTGTCTGCACACTTTCAAAGTCATCCATATAGCTGAACTATGGTGGACCGACTGATGGACATCATCCCTATAGAGCCAGCCACTAGCGAGGCTGAAAATGCAAAGTTTGTTTGTTTTGTTCATCTGTCTCTCTGTCTGTATATTATCTACGCTATAGGCCTATAGCATTTATTCACAGCACTTTGACTAAAATGATAATCATCCTGCAGCACACACTTTGAAAGCAAAGAGATATCTGCATCATAAACACACAGATACACCAAGGACCATACCATGAATATGAATTTTTGGAAAACAAGCGGGTTCTCTGTAAAATTGATCCAAATAAAATGAAACAATCGAGAGGTTATTGTGAGGACACTGGTGAATTCAGAGCATTTGTTGTTGCTAGTGGTTTATGTCAACTGTTTTGTACAGATATCCCTGCAAGTAGTTTGTCCAGGGGAGTTTTCATATTTTATTCACAAGACAACACTGGCTGTTGTTTTTTTTTTTTTTTATTTATTTTTATTTATTTTCACAGGAAGGAAATAAATATGTTGCAAACAAGATATCTAGAGAATTGAAGTGTCTGCATGCATTTATCAAGTTTTTCAAACTTGCCACAGCACTCCACACGGGTAGTTTCCTTGGTGTTTTCACTGAGCTACAATGTCACCCTGATAAATTAATTGTCTGCGTTCCTTTTGCGGAGACGGAGTGAAAGAGAGAGACGGGGATGAGTATAGTGAACAGTAGGGGACAGTAATTGAATCCCAGAGTTATTGATTTAGCCAGAGTATCACTACAGGAGACCTACGGCCAAGATAAGTTGTCTGTGAAACTCTTTACTGTGCTAATAGCAGGCTTACTATAATTATGTTTTTGTTTCTCTCCCTATCTCTCCGTGCTTTTATCCCCCCTCTCCTCTTTCATTTTCTCTCATTCCCTCTCACATGATTCAAGTACTGTGCTGTGAAGTCCTGTCTGTGTAGGCAGTGACCTGATCCTTTCACATACGTGTAAATTCAATCAATGCAGCAGCTGGAAGTTCATATAACCTACAGACAAAATACAGGCCAGTCTACATTAGTGAGGCTGTACATACATCAACAAATATGCCTATTGGACCACCTGCAAAGTAAAGCTAACGCACAATCAAACCAATAGACACATCTACACAATAAATGCCACTAAAGGTTAAGATTTCCTTTATTTTTACATTGTGCACACTGATATGTGCTGCTCAGGGCCGTGTGAATGCGACTCTTGCTGCAGGTTTTTCGAGGCGATCTGAGAGCAGAGAGTCTGTTTGAAAAGTTTGTGTAATCTTTTGCCCCATCTGCTGAGGTTAGATCCTGCAGGTCAGGTGTTTGCTTCCCCAGCAATGACCACAGTTCTTTTTTTCTTTCATGAGATGATATTGAAAATCTTTTAAAGTAAGAAATATTTGCACTGACGCACTGCCGCTGTTAAACTATTAGCACTAAAAAGTGGCAGACGTTAGGGGAGTGGTCTGACTCCTGGAGCTGAGGAACACAGTCCAACTGTTGAAAAAAAGTCTTCAAATCTGTAGATCATCAGTATTTACTGAAATAAAATATGGAGTGAAATTGCTCACAGTGATTTTGTTACTGTTTTGCACAGTGATTAACTGTAAGGGCCCAGGGACTGAATTTCTTAAACCATTACTTATCTTAAAGCGGGCCTCAGGAGAGTTTTAACTCTCAAACAATGCATGCTGGGACGTCTGCTAATATGCCAATCATGTTTCTTTAGAAACTTAATTTAATGAGTTGATTGAACCCTTCTGAAAATAGATACTAGAACATTTATTAAGTTTATTATTATTAGGTGTAATTCTGAGAAAAAGTATGAATAATTAAACTTTAAAATAAAATAAATAAATGCGTAAAATTCATAAAATTATAAATGTGAAGAACTGATCAGTTGATACGTACAACTATCATGTAATCTCACTATATTCTTTTGAGGCACGGCCTCCCCTGCCTGCACATCACTGCACGAATCCTTTCTGGCCACATAATGCACAGTAAGTACTTATTCTACGTCCTCTTTCTTGTCTATTCCTCCGCCTCCCACCTCACGTTTTCTCTTTGCCCTTTATCTTGCTGCCCTCAGCTGAAGCCAACACCCCACAGAACCTCACTGCTCTCCCACCCTGTGTGTCCAATTCCCCCGGTACTACGGAGGACATATATATATGCTTGCAAGGGTGCACACTTCTTCCAGCAGCAGTGAAGTCATGTTTCTCTCTGTGGGCCTGGAGCCAAAGGCCAGCGCCGGTGTTTTACAACGAAGCGCCGTGGAAGAAGCATCGGTGGAACTGCAGAGATGGCACTTTCCCCATCTCAGTCCCTGGCCTCCCCGCCTCTCCCCTCCAGTCCCTCAAGACCCTGGGGATCCGCGAAGATAAGGATTGAACATCTCCGGATGCCACTTTGCATAAATGTTTAATAGCAGGGAAAACATTAGCATCAGTAATTAAAGCAGTAATTTAAGCCTAGATGCCATCAACAGGCGAGCTACTTCCACGCTGGAATAACACCACTGAAACACAGTAATTAGCTTTGCTTTGATTGGACGGGATACTGGGTTCAGGGAATGTGTGTTTCTGTGTGTGTGCACATTAACACATCTGCATGCACAGTACAAAAGAGGACATACTTTTCGTGTTTGCCTACCTTCCGTGCAGGAGAGAGTTTTGCAAATAGCTTGTGCTTCACGATTGATCTGCTCCTCCCCGCATGGCTGTACCCAAGATTGATTGCGTGTGAATGTGTGTACACACACCCCAGTGCGTTCATGTGTGTTGAATGGCATTTGACATTGGTTTGGACAGTGTTTAACATTGGCCCGAGGAGGTCAAATATTGTCTAGGACTTCCCCAAGGAAGCCGATGTTGTCCTATGTCATCATCCATGTCCTGTGAGCCTCTCCCTCCTTCTAATTCCCCCTAAACTCTCGACTCTAACCTTTCTATCTGTCTGGGACCTCTGGGACAGTACCCTGCATTCTTTTTCATTAAAGTGCTATGATAGCAATATGGCTGTGAGGGGGGATGATATGTTTTGCTTTTTTCCACTGGCATCAAAAATCGTTAGGAGTGCAAGGAGGTCAGCCTGGCTCGTATCTGGCTTTTAATGGGTCCTTAAAGCTAGGCCCCAGGGATGGGTGTACACACACACACACACACACACACACACACATATACACACACACACACAAACTGCAGGGTGTCTGAAACCAAGCCAAGACCTTGCTCTCATCTCCCCTCTCTCTTTATTTCACTCTTTTTTTCTCATTCTCTCCCTTTCTCTAGCCAAATAGCTGCAGCCTTTGATGTATTGCGAAAGACTATTGCTGGAGCATCAGCGCTATTCTATGATTCTAACTCATCCTTGGCTCGAGTTGAATCTGCACTCATGATTGTTTCTTTCTCTATTCCATTCAATCTTTTTCTTGTCGTTCCAAAGCGTTGCATTGGCCCCATTCGAGGTGCATTTCTATCAGGCTGCTGTCAGAAATTCTTATTCATGTATCAACACAGTTAAACTCACGACCTTTGACCTTCCTATACCGAGCACTTTTCACTTGTGGCGGCACCCAGCTGCGCCTTCTCAGTATGCTGATAGAGTTTCTGTGCAGTTTAATTAAGCGCATTGAGTTTGCATCAGCAGTGGGGTGTTATATGGCCAGCTGGATACGCACACACTCGCACAAATGGACGTACAAGCTTGCAAATGCACATTCCCAGGCGCTGTCGCGCACACTCCTATCCATCCCAGCTGACAGCTTGTTAATTGCCAGGGGGTTAACTGGAAGTGGTGGTGTAATTGCATCAGAGTTTTAATTTACCCTGGCCTCTTATTTATTTACCTAGCTGTAGATTTTAAAGCGGCATTAATCGTCTGGGTGCGTCAGGACAAAGTGGGGGATCGACAGGCTGGATGTCAGTCCAGACTCGGTCCAGACAAACCTGTGGATCGCTCAAGTTAAAGTTTGCAAGAAGAAATTACCTGCACCGGGATGAAATCTAATAGAGCGTTGCATACATTTGAGGCAGAATATTTAAAGCTTATTGAAAAAGAAGATAATAATTGAGTCACTGTGATGTTCCTTAAGGCTTCAGGGTCTTTTCTTCCTGAACTGCTACAGTGTTTTATAATCTATGGCAGTGATGAATGAGCCTCTGCATAGCTGTCTTATTATCAATGCTTTGTGCAGCTCGACTATTCTGAAAAATACTGAATATTGCGTCTTATGAGGCCTTGATGCTTGAATGCGTGGCATTTTATGACTGCATTGACTTTTTTTTTTTCCCCCGTCGTTTTTTTTTTTTTTTCACACTCCTGACCTCGGGGAAACAGCAAAGCAGGAAGGCCTTGGTAATCAAATTTATTTGACAGGGAAGCAACTTAAAAGCTCTGCTGCAGACTAGCCTTTAGTTCAAGGCTTTGAGAAAAAAAATTAGGGGGAGACACTCGAATACCTATGAAACACAGTTTAGAAAAACGTCATCTCCTTGATCTATCTGACCACACTGGCTTTGAAAAATGACTAGATTAATTGGAAAATTATGAAATCTGTTTGAGTTAGGACTTCTTTTTGATGTTGAAGGGTTTCTTTGTATCTGCCTGTGTGTGTGAGAGTATCTGTGTGTGTTAGTGTGCGTGAGCTCAACGGTATGTGTTTGCTCTCATTGTACATCAGAATGAGACTGGATGAGGAGTAGGAGGACGTAGTCCGGTGGAACAATATGGGACGTAACTAGTCAATTGTGAGAGACGAGTAATCTTGCGATCCCTTTTGAATTATGCAATGAATCACGCATGTGATGTTTATCAATTTAAAAGGTAATTTTACGAGTCAAGACAGTCGCCATTTATCATAAAACTGTTTAAGTATCAGACTGTGAAAATACATAATTAGAAAGACTCGGGGTTCTTTCGTGTTCTGGAAATACTTGAAAACGCTTGAATTTTAATGTGATGTTTTCAAGGTTTGAAAAGTGCTTGGATTTTGGATAAAGTGTTTGAAACTGCTTGAAATTGTAATGGCCTCATTTTCAAAATAAATCACTCTTGACTGAATAGTTGACTTATTAGATGAAGAAATAAAATAAATCAGAAACCCAGATTGCTTGATTAATAAATGAGATTCTGCTTGAGCCTTGCTTGTACAATAACATCTGATTCAATGTGATGAAGAAATTAAATTAAATCATTTTGAGGATATCTATGTATACAAATGTGTCATTAAAGACAGCTGTAAGGTGCTGGAAAAGCTTCAAAATGTACCTTTAAAAGTACTTGAATTTGACTTTAGAAAAGGAAGTCGAGTAAGCAGCATCATGACTTTCTCCCTCCAAAAGCTAACGCTAGCTGCTGAAGCTACGATGCCTATGTGTTTTTGTACTGGGGTGTAGTCACATGAGTAACAGGTCTTACTTGTCCTTTCATTTCCCGGCCGATAAAAAGACAAGCAGTCACTGGAGCCTGGCCTCTTACTGACGAGTTACAGTAAAAGGAAACTCTTCCACGCCACAGTCGTGGTGACTGTGGAAAAGTTTCCTGGTTGCTCTTGGTGGGAACAAGTGGGTTTATCAAGAGTACAGTCTAAACCTGCTCTGTTTGAAAACTGCCCTGAGATAACTTTGTAAGGATTTGGTGCTATACAATTAAAACTGAACTGAACTGAAAATACTTAAGGCAAGATAACGTTATATGGTGCAGTGATGTTGGTGTTGGTGATGACATAAATCCACCACAAACTGTGATTTTCTTGACCAAGATTATGTTTTAAATTGACAAACATCATATGTGTAATTTGTGACATAATTCAAACAGGCATAATTCAAAAAATTGTTTGTTTCTCACTGCTGACTGTCGTTCATGTCGTTTTTTGTTCGTATTATTTGATCCCATGGGGCACATCAGAAGGGGAGGGACTTTCCCGGAATCAATCCAAATCTGCAGCTTGATGCTTTCTGCCTTTATCTATCCAACCCCCAACCACCATACCCCGACACACACACACACACACACACACACACACACACACACACACACACACAACACACACACACACACACACACACACACACACCACACACACACACACAAGCACACACTCATTCCTATGAGCCCATCCATCCATCTCCTTGACATGATTGTTCCTCTCTTGTTACTTTATGTTCTAATCCATCAGCTATGAGTAAAACGGCAATTACACCCGGCCATCGATGCAGCCAGCAGACAGAGCCAGAATTATGGCATGGTGCATTACTGCAAATTGCTATTAAAGTTCCTTTTTTTCCTCTAGAACACGGGGAGCAAGTGGAGAGTAATGGACACTCATAATAAGGCACATCATTAGGATAGATTTAGTCATCTCACCGTTTTAATTGCAGCCTGCAAATTTTCCATACATGCAGGAGTATCCTGCAGATTCTGAGTTGTGGTTTCGCTGCAGCCGCCCTCTTCGCCCCGAAGTCGGGGTTCTCACTTTGTCTTAACTGGCCGTGCTGCCTCTGCCCACTTTTATCACTTTTTTCTTGTCGTTTTAACCACATTTTTTCTTGTGAAGTTATCTGCAGTCAACCGACAGCAGCTGGGATGCATCACAGCCAATTTACAGGCAGGCTGCACTGTAAAACATCGTCAGTGGAAACAACTAATCTTTTCTCATCTCATCTCTCATCACAGCGTAAATAAAGATGTTCTCTTTATTCAATTTAAATGTACTACAATGAGTTTTTAACTGGTTACAAAACAAACTTAATTTTAATACGGATGCCTCCAAATGACCTACATATGCAAACGAGACCATCCAGGAGAGGATTAGCTACTTCTATATTCTTAACGGCTGCTACTGGGTCAGATTCTCTGTGAAATCAGATGAAATGAGCTTGTGTTTACCTTTTTCACAGGCAAAGTTACACCAAGTAGCGGATTAGCCAGGTAAAAGGAAGAAGGGAAGATTTTTATTCAAGATAACTTTATTTGTAATGTTATATTTTGTGGTTATGGCAGAGGAAACACTAGCGGTTTTGTCCAGAGGGCCCTCCAAAACAAAACAAAACAAAACATGAAACATCCTTGTAGTAGCTTTAATTAAACCTTCAGTTTCTAGTATTTATCTTCAGACCACCTAAAACTTTTATTACTGTCAACCCACCGAAATTAAGTTTGCTTGTTTGAGAGTTAAAATTATTCTAATACCCTTATAGTTTGACGAAAACACATATGATCAAACTTGCTAATATACTTTAACAGAAGTCATAAACTGTGATATTTGTCTTACCTTGATTCACAACAAATAGACTTGTTTAGTTGAATAAATTTGATCTTTTCAGAATTCAGCTGTACTTGAGAAAACGTTCAATAAGCTTAAAATATTAAGTTCAACCAACAACTCAGCGTTGATAGGATTCTTTATCGTGTAGTTGTTTGTTTTCGCATTAATAAAAGCACTGTGATCTATCATGGAGGTGAGTATTGATTTCAGTACCTACCATCTTTCACTTAAAATTTAATAAATGGAAGAAAGTAGATCCAACAGCATCAGCTGCACCTGTAAATTCTTTGGGTGAAATGAAAACTGAGTTTTAAAATGGGAAAAGGTAAGTCAGAGTGACTGAAGAGTTGTTGGTTCAACTTAATATTTTAAGCTTATTGAACATACTTTCTTTTTTTTTTGACTAGAAAAAATTAATGTTCAAGTTTAGTAAACTTTTACAGCAGGCTGAGCACTAACTTTTTTAAGTTAAAACAAACAGTTCGTTTTTTACAGTGTGTTCATGATCTCATCTGGACTAATGCACGCTAAAACGTGGAAACTGCAACATGAAATATGGCTTTACCTCTTGATATATCAGAGTGATACATGAAACTCTGCAAGAACAGTCCTGAATTCAATTACTTAATGAGGAGCAGAACAACCTACCAGCATTGTGAGTATACGGGAAAAGACAGCATATTGTAGAAAAAAAAAAAAGCAGAGTGATAGAGGATAGATGGAGAGAAAGGTGAAGTGATGAGCGGTGTCCTGTAAGCCAGTGCTCGAGGAGATGGATGGTGTGTGTGTGGGTGGAGTTGTCCTTGGTGTGGTGCTGATTGTGTATGAGGTGGTGCTCAGCAGGACAGATGGTGCTAGTGGGCAGATGAGTGAATAATGATGTTTCACCACAGTGCAGTAATTACCTGCTCCTAGGCCGGCATGGCCGCATGCATGCGTGCATATGGATGCTTGCACACACAGAGTCATACATGCCCTCATGAATCTTCAGCTACATATATACAGTACGTGCTCATGGGCATATACACATAAATACTAACATATACATGCACTGACAGCACTGTTCTTCCAACCTCAGGATTGATGGGGACACATATCTGATGTAACACTCTGCGATGTACTTAGTGATGTGAAGTGTGTGAGAGATTTAAGCACACATTTAAACCAGACTAAATCTATGCACCTGCACATGTAAAGTCAGCTTCACTGAAATACAGCGTATGGCGATTTTATACCTACAACACCGGAAAATGTTGAGGTACTTAATGAATCCCACAGTTGGAATTTGGTGTCTGAAAAAAAATAATCTGTAATGCAGTCATGCACAATGTAAATCGCACTATTTACACCCCCAAGGGGGTTTCATAACATTATCCAAACAGACAGAAAGCAGCATAATCCTCTGACATGTATCTGAGTTTGGTTTCATAAGGTTTTATTTGTGTTTGCAATGTGATAAATTCAGTTTCAGTGGGACTGATGCAGTTTCAAGACTCAGTTCTGATTAAAATCTACTTCTTGGCATTTGGGCATCACAGATTGAAACTAGAAGAAAACTCTAGAGTGCAGATCAACGTCAGGCAACCCGGAGAGAATATTTGGATGAAACCTCCTTTGTAATCACAGACATTTTTTTTATTGATTTTGTCATAATTAGCATATTAATTCTTGAGTTATGGCCAAAAATATGTTTTGTGAGGTCACAGTGATTTTTGACCGCTAAAATCTAATCAGTTCATTTTTGAGTCCAGCAGACATTTTTTAAAATTCAGTTTGTGCATTTACAGACAGACATCACCACTCCAAAACCAAGACAATGTGTAAGCAGAAAAACAAAAACAAATGAACAAGCAAACTAACTAAAAAACAGATTTCGTAACCCAAGCCCCCACCTCACGCCCACTGCTACATAGTGTTACTAAGAGACATGAACATCAGACAGTAAGGAACAGGGGCTAATAGACAGATAGATGAGACAGACCAACAAACAGACACAAATAAACAGATAAACAAGCAGACACAGACAGACAGGCTCCATAGATTTGTAATTAATCTTCACATGTCTGGATGTACGATAAGAATATTATTTGCTATAGATGTATATAGATATATATAAATAAAAAGAAACAAAACAATCAACATAAGTAAATAAAGAAATTTAAAAAAGAAAAAAGAAAATGGAGAGACTTAAGAGGTCTTAGTTCAGCAGCAGATTCAGGGGTTTCAGAAAGAGAGACCAGGTGTCATGAAAAGTATCTGTCTGATTATTGTTAGATGCTGTGATTTGTTCCATTGAGACGTGTTCAGCCAACAAGTCCAAACACTGATGTTGTTATTTTGTGTCTGTATTTCCACTTGAGCAACATTGTCTTTTTTTTTTTTTGCAATGGTCAAGGTGATGAGTATGGCGTTGTGGTGTCTGTGTAGGTGACTGATGGGTGTGAGGTCTCCTGAGAGGCAGAGGGAGGGGGGGAGGGAAAGTGGAATCTTGTGGTCAAGTATTTGAGAGATGAGGGTTATTACACTGTTCCAAAGGTTTGGCCTGGGCGTTCTTAAAGTATTCCCAAGAGTGTGTGATGACCCAAAAACATAATGCAGGTTTTTCAAAAATTGTGAATCACAGAGGTCCTTCAGCACCAAAAAAATTAGTCTGATTGGTCCATTAGTATGCAAGACTAGCTGCAGATAAGCTCCAGGTCTGTTGGTTGGGAAGCCGTGAGGATCACGTCTTACTGCTGCACCTAGTGACTCCACGGTTGTTTAAAATGGTAAAATAAAATTAGATTTTATAAAATATGTTAAGACATTACTGTGTCAACTTAAGTTGTTGGCATGAGAGTGCAACGAGTTCTCACTCTCAACTTGTCAAATACAGCAGCTCGATCGCTGGTCCTACGACTCAAACTATGACACTGTCAGTAGCCCTCGAGCATCAGTTTTGCACTTGCAAGGCTCTGTGGTCAGATTAGCAATAATAAATATGTGAGTGGCTTTCAAAATAAAGGCACAAAAACTGCTCGTCAGTTTCGGTAAAACCAAACTATTTGAATAGGTTTCAGAACCTACTAATGAGTATGTTGCTTATGTAAATTCATGTACATTTATAAGAATGTAAATTATCGACGTAAGTTGGTAGACTCTGGTTTCACACAGGACTTGAATTGCAGTCTCCTGGGTGAAACCCCTTTGTTTGTTTGACCCATCCTTCCACCCCACCTCTTACATACATTGACTTTTTGGTTCTTTATAATAGGTCATCTGACTTTGACAGCAAAATAAAACACAATGCTGCAAGGATGCCTCCTGAAATGATGCTATAGGGGTTTCTGCAGCGTCAGGGTTTGAAGCATAGGAACACTGACCATGCTGCTGTGTTTGATGCATACATAAACAAATGTACAGCAAAATTTAAAAGCCCAGAATACAAAATATGCACATATTCTATGAGGGGAATTTGTATTCAATAGTGTAATCAAGGATTATAGACTTAGTTCACTCAACAACCCAATTCTCATATAGTATTACTGAACATAAAACATTTTTCTTCCCTTTTTTTAAAGCTGCTCTAATCAATATTTTTCTATGATTAAATAACTGTGTGTGTGTGAAAGGAGTTGCCTCACAGTGACAGATCCACAGATAATTATCAACAACAACTCTGCAGCTCCCCTCAGCATATGGACCATTTCATGTTCTAATAAGTTTTTTTTTTATTCGGGGTGGGGGTGTTTATGGCCTGCAACTTTACTGTTTTGATTCACTCTCATCAGCGTCATTTCCACCAGCAGCAGGCAGCTGTTTTCAGTGAAAAAGCTCTAATAAATCCACTGTGCACTACCCGCTCAGCAGCTGACAGACAAAGTTAGTGACTAGCTGGTGAACACAGTGGAGCATTTAGCAGTTAAAGAGCCAGATATTTCCCGAGTGAATATGGGAGTTGCATTTATCAGGTGGCCGCGCACTCGACTTCAAATGACTAATAATGTTGCTCCATCTCTGCTGGATATGTGAAAAAAAAGTGCTTGCAAACAAGTTGGCCATATCAGCTTGAAGAAATTTTGCTGTAAAGGAGAATCATGTAATCCCTGGCATTAAAAAATTAGCACTGCTGTCTAAAAAGTAAATCTGAGCCCTAAACGGTATAATAAAATGGGATGAATCCATTTTTAATACACAATCTATGGTTGAAGTGAGTTGTTTTGCCCACCCTCTCCTCCCCAGACTCGAAGCTCAGGCACATTTGTAGGTTGCGCACATGAGCGCAAAAATTATACTTTGACACTGCGACGATGAGTCCCACACTGTAAGTCATGCTGTTTATAACTGTCAGTTGTGTGTTGATCTGAAGTTAAGCCCCTTAACATCAAAACAAAAGTCAAATCTCGAGTTCAGTGACTGCCTGTCTCACTGCCTGCAAGACTCCTTAACATTTTGCTCAGTTTAACCGTTATAAACTTATTCTCCTTCTAAAAGATTATTAATGATTTCTCACAACTCATAAACAGACACTAATTCATTCATTGAACTTTCGTCATCAATCCTAACTCTAATAAACATGAAACGGGCAAACAGAAACAGTTTTTTTTGGCCCAAAGAAAAAATTTTCAAAGGAGAGCAGACTGGCTGTAGTTTTGTTGTCAGAGAAGACGGTGTTCCAACTTAGCATGGTTCCTCAATCTTTGATGACACATCAGGGTAATTTTATGATTTAATACAGTAAGTATATTACAGATTTCTCCTTTAAAATATAACAACAACTGTTCTTATTAGTTTTGACAAGGTTTCCATGTACGTTACACGAGCAGCTTGTAATTCACGGACCTTTGCATAATTTGTCAGGCCAGCTTGGCCAGTTTATGCGTGAGACAGTGTTCAGGGTGTGAAAGTTAGAATACAGAAAAGTTAAATGGGTGAAAGAGGAAAGACGGACTTGTGGTATACCCTGACACACACACACACACACAGACACACACCGGAGCTGGCAGGCCAGTCTACGGCAAGACTAGCAAACAGACTTTTTTGTGCTGCTGGACTCATTGGAAAAACTCCTGGTGTTTCAGATAGCCGTGCTTGCCAGTCCGCTCAGTGCCTTGTCCTGGGTACAGATCAGTAGGGATTTTCGTTTCATCAAGAATAAGTTTGATTTTACATTATTTATTTATTTCCTTGTTTACTTACTTTCTTTCTTACTTACTGGGGCACAACAAAGTATTGCTGCTGCCCCAATAAATGAGGCCTAACAGCACCCTCGGCAAAGACGCGCACACAGGGAGGGAGGGATATTTCCCTAAATGATTAATGCACAACCATCTAAAACTTCACATAACTGTTTTTAAGAAGCACCAAAAGTGTGTCAGTCCACCATGAGTCACGCAGGATACCAACACCATCAAGACAAGCTGGAAAACTGCAACACGTCTGGCACCTTTTTTCTGTCTGTGAGGTGTGGAACTATTGTTAAATGGTGAAAAGTGTTCAGACTGTCAGTTTGTTTACCCCTGTTGTGTAGCTTGCACTAATGCCTGCTCGTGGTTACTTTATATTTTATTTTGTTTGCATTTTCCCTCTGGAATCTCAACTTCCTGTCAGCTCATTTGCATAGAGAGTTATTGGCAAATCTTGACACGCTGGGGATTCATGAGTGGTGTGTTCTTTTGGCATGTAAACACTCTTTATTAAATATTTCTTAGCTTTGTTATAAAGTAAAAAAAAAAACAAAAAACTGACATAATGAAAAAGGGGTCATTAAAAGTTTTATTTTCATCTCACAGGTTTTTTTCAAAAAAAATTTTATGAGCCATGCTTTGGGGTTTGTGAACAAAGAAACACACCCAAACACACATTACCAGACACCAGCTGAGTGACTTTTATGGCTGATAAAATATTTAAGTTAGTTGCTGCAGCAGTGACTATTCCCAGGTGCTATTATGTGGAATTTTTAATAAATCTCTTGGTTGAGCTGGATTTAAGAGTCCCCCCTTAATCCAGTCCGGCGCTGACTGTCTTATTCACATGATTGTGTTCGAGTACTCAGGCTGCCCACTTTCAGTTGTTAAATATTAGTTTCTCGGGTCTTTGAAGAGTAATTTCTAAATTCAAAAGAAGAAAATGCTGAACTTGAAGAGTGCTCTCAATAGAGTGCAGATCTCCGCCAGGCAGCCTGAAAAAGAATATTCAGATGCAGCTCCCATATTGATTAATAATTATAATTTAATTAATTTTTTTCTCAGCAACTGTAAGGGATTACAATTAAATGTATTTCTATTTTGCAATTTAATCACATCTAACTAGTTAATCACCAGCAGTGCTAGTAGGTGTAACTCTTGTTGAGGATGAACAGCAGGACGGAGACGGATATTTTCTTAGGGAGCACTTTACTGTTCTCCACACTTCAGCAGCTTCACAACAACAACATTTCCCTGGTTACACTTCCTTGTTATGGGTCACATGTCTCTAAACTAACCAATGAGAAGCTAGAAAGACTTAGACTTAGAGGTAAATGTGTGTGAGACTTAAAGAGGCAGATCCAGTAACTATTTTTAACAATGCTGCTGCAAATATTTTAACATGTAAATAATAATTTTGAACATAAATGTGTGAAATAGTTAACTGTATAAACTTGTAAATATATTTTTAGCAAATTAGTAAAATACATGAATTAACTTAACCTGTAAACCTTGCTATACCCTTGTTTTTAGCCTAGCAGTTGCTGATTGCAGCCCCCACCAGCAGTTTAAGAGCCCAGTATCGTGTGAGATTAGCTGCAGACAAACTCTACATCTCTCACATACGCACAGAATCACACATGACCAACTGCATGATCTCCCACAGTTTTATGCCGGCAGAGATAATAAGCTCTAAAACTTGGTGTGGCGTGACATCTTTCAGTGCTATGAAACAAGATGTTTATAACTTTTAGGTCTAAGACATGTAAATTCTTATAGCTACACTGACATTCAGGTGAAGCTTGAGGATGCACATTTATGTATTTGCACCAAACCAAAGGTTAAAGCTGCACTAATCAATTTTTTTATATTATCAAGAGATCCAGTGACTATGTAATATAAAGAGTGTTGGTCATAGAGGGGGTTATTACCCCTTTCTGCGATTCCCCCGGAGAGTTTAAGCATCGTTTAGTTCATTATTTTGGTTTTATGGCCTCCAACTTAATGGTTTTCGTTCAGTGTCACTGTCGACCTCATTAATAGATGGCAGTTATTTTCAAATAAAATGCTCTCATTAACCCAATGTACAGGAACAGCAGACACAAAAAAGTTAGCATCTAGCTAGCGAAGCATTTAGAGACGGGTATTTCCCTCAGGGGTTAATGGAAACCAAAAACAGAAAATGGAGACTGAAAATTGGACTTGCATTCACCACGCAGCCAGAAACATGAATCCAAATTAATACTGATGTTGTTTGCTGGATGTGTAAATAAGAAACAGGCTGCAATGGCAACTTTATAAGATGATAACACGTCAGTGCTGTGTTTACAGAAACAATGGCTATAAAAATCTAAATAATCAAATAAAGTGCTATTAAGAACATTCCCTGCCACATTCAGTTCCATTCAAGTGGAATTTGAACTAAAACGTTTTAGTTTTTTTGGGTTGTTCAAGGAAACTAAAAAAAAAAGGAAGGGACATTACATCACCAAAGAACATTCAGCCCTCTGCTTGATGCTAGACTTTGGTACAAGCACACTAAAACCAAACATATCTCTGTTGTATGACTTTTGATGATGAAAAGCCTCTAAAAAATGAAAGAATAGACTTCAGAGAATAACATACTGACTGATTATTTCAAATGTGCACATTTGTTTATTTGCTGTTGGTTGGTTTGCAGCATTCTAAGCTGCACTTTAGTGTTCTAGCAGTGGTTCCCAGCCTCAGAAAAGCTGAGCCCCCAGCAGCATTGTCTGGTGGAGCCATTCACTGAATAAAGAAACTTAAAACTAAACTTAAAATAAGAAAAAAAGATAAAAAAACAACAACCAAACAAACAAAAAAAAGAGAAATAATGTGACAAATGTGTTTTATATCTTATTAATTATCAATGATTCATCAATTAATCAATTGTTAACATTGTAACAACAACTAAGGAAAATGCACAAAATGTGTAATCCCTAACAGACAAGTGTAATTTTGGTTGATAATAGCACAACAGCATCTGATTTAATGTGCTGTAAGGTGCTGAAAAGGCTTGAAAATGCTTGAAAAGTGCATGAACCTGACTTTGGAAAAGGTGCACAAACCCCGAAATAGTGATTTCTGTTAACATGTACAAATCTGGTTTTGAGGACCTCAGAACTGACAAGGTCTTTGGGACCCCCTGTGATTTCTGGCGCCTCCCTATGGGGGGCTCAGACCCCAGGTTGGGAACCAATGTACTATGGTGATATAATGTCCCCTCCTTCCTTGAGGTTGCTCTAGTGCTTGCCCAGAAACAAAACATCACAACACCAAGCTTTATGGATGTTTTGCTTAAAAAAATCCTTTATTCCTACTGTATATCTAAAAATGTTATCAGAAAGCCTTTAATGCAGATTTCAAATTAAATATATTCAATAATATATTTGACTTTTGTATTGAAATCATTTTTTCCTTCAGGAAACAATGGCTGATCTACTGTCATGTTGCTATTTGAATATGGTGATTACTATAGCTCTCATCCTTTAAAGCCAGAAACTGCAGCATCAGATTCAAGGACTAGTTAGTCTTCGATACACCGTACATCAATTAGGAGCTGGTTTCCAGACCTCTGCAGTATATACTCACTGAGTAAAGGCTCACATCTACAGTACAGATGCGAAGCAGCGTGTCACTTGCAGGTCACCAGTTTGCTATTCCACATTCTGCAGCTGTCGTCCCCCGGTCCAGACAGCAACCACTTCATCAAAATCAGCTGCTGGAAAGTCACACAAATTACCCACAGGAACCTACTACAGAGCTTGAAATAGCAATCAATTTCACTGCTATCACAGCTGATGTCATATGCGGTAAACACTGCTGTGCATAGCTTATGCTAATGACTGAGACAGGGAGGAGGGGGCGGGCGAGAGATGCTCTTTAGATGATAACGTCCTTTATTGCGATTGGTTAAGTGATGAGCGCTGGTGGAAGAAGCCAAATATATTTGCCCTTGGGACACAATAGTAGACTCTCAACAGCAGATCACTTGTAAGAGTGATCTATACAACTGCCTACAGATCATAGGATTATGACTTTCTGTTGCAATGCAAAGACCTCAGGGGTCTTTTCTTCAAAACATCTTAAAGACAACAGAGGGGATCATGTTAAAACTTTAATACGCCTTTGTAGATTTCTAACTCTGGCTGTAATTGGCATCATGTTTTTATATGTGCAATGTGCATCCCAAGAAAAGCGTTCTTTTTAAAATTTTTATCTCTCATCATTATGATTAAATAGTACTGCAATCTCACATCATTAACGAGGTCTCTGGCTTTCATGGCTCTTTACAAGTTTGCTGGCTGCAGCAATCCTAATAGGATTTTCGATCTATGCGGGTTCAGGCTCGGCATATGAAAAGAGGGGAGATAAAATTTAATTCGGCCTTTGTTTCTCTCACAAGATTTTTTTTTTTTTTTTGGGAAATGGGGAAAATGAAATCGTCTGTCAGGATGTTTGTGATTAGGCTTAAATGGGGATGAAACAATGTGCAACTCTGAGCCCGCAGAGGCAATGACCTGTCAACAAGCTCGGCTGCAGAGCACAGCTACATCCTCCTCTGATCCCTACCCCCCCAACCTCCTTTACTGTCTCCTCGCACTCTCAAGGGGGGATGTATCCTCATCTCAAAGGCCACTGCGTCACTCACTCGACACATGCTATTTTCAGGAGGAAGAAAAGTTGCGAGTTTGTTCCTCCCTCTGATTTCCGTCTCTTTTCATCTTCGCTCTCTCATCCCCCGTGGGCTATGTAGTGTTGGTGGACTTGTTGCAGATATACCATACTCTCTCGTCAACACAACACTCCCGACTTATATCTTCTAGGAGCATCACAGAAAGCTCCCTGGAAGATACCTCAAGGCAGTGCGCCTCTGTAGCCGCTGAGCTGTTGAGAGCTGCCTGAGCGAAGTGGTGTGTTGGATAAAAGGGACTGCACCACCTGCGTTTAAGGCAAACGCAGCAGCATGCAACTAGCCACTCTCGACAGTGCTCTTATTCTCAACTGCTCCAAACTACAATGGTATGAATTCAGAAGATTTTCTTCAATCAGAAACACAATCATTTCCACAGATCTGACGGAAAGGAATGAGACTCAAAGCGTTAACATGATTTCTTTGCATACCAAAGTACTTTGTTGTTAATGCTCAAATCAAAGTAGACTTCAGTGTTTCACGGTCGCTTGTCTATTTATTGTCAAAGAGCTACCCAGAGACTTTTACTTTGAAACAAACAGACACAAACAAGGACATACACTCTTAGAAATAAAGGTGCCATCTAGAACTGCAGAGCGTTCTTCAGCTTGTTCCCACAGAAGAACCCTTTTTGGTTCCTGGTAGAAGACTTACATATTATATTTAGAACATCTGTGAAAAGTTTTACCAAGACAAGAACCTTTCCCAGGGGTTCTACTGAGAACCCTTTTGTATTTCAAGAGTTTCATCTATAATCACTGAAGATGAAGTTTTAAAGTAGAACTCTTCTGTGTTGCAATGTTCCACCCAGAATCCTCTGGGGGTGCTAACCAGAATCTTCCCACTTTCTAAGGGTAGCAATAAGAGCCGTTTTATATTCCAAGGGTTTCATCTAGAACCACCCCAGGGAGTTCTGCTGAGAACCTTTTTACATCCCAAGGGTTTCATCTAGAATCATCGATAGATTCTAAAGTAGAACCCTTCTTCTTCCGCCCAGAACCCCACTGAAGGGCCTATCTAGAATCTTCCCACTTTCTAAGGGTGGTAACGAGAACCCACACAGGGGGTTCTATCAAGAATGCAAACTACCACAAATCCTTTTATATTCCATAGATTTTATATAGAACCCACCTAGGGGGTTCTGCTGAGAACCTTTTTATAGTCCAAGGGTTTCATCTAGAATCACCAATGATAGATTCTAAAGTAGAACCCTTCTATGGCGCAATGTTCCAGGGTTCTATCTAGAATCTTCTTACTTTCTAAGGGTGGTAACAAGAACCCACAAAGGGCATTCTGTCAAGACCACAAACTACCACAAACCCTTTTATATTCCATAGGTTTTATCTAGAACCCATCTGGGGTGTTCTGCTGAGGACCTTTTTATATTCCAAGGGAGTTTCATCTAGAACCTACCCGGGATGTTCTACCACAAATGGTTGTGTTTGATCTAAAACTCACCCAGAGGGCTCTGCTGAGAACCTTTTTATTATTCCACCAGTTTCTCTAGAACCCATCCAGGGGAGCCTACCACAAACACTTTTATATTCCATGCCTTTTTTCTCACCCCCACCCAGGGGGGAGAACTGTTTTCCATTGCGGTACAAAGAACTCTTGACAAAAGAGTTCTTTCTGGATTTCAACAATCCTGGGAGAACTCTCTCCAGCCTTTCCAAAAAGGGTTCTTAATGGAACCTTAGTCTACGTCAAGAGCCCTTGACGAACCGTTTCTTCAAAAAAGGATTCTTCAGCAGCACATCTGTGCAGAACCTCACCCCTTCAGGAAGAACCCTTTTGGAACCCTTATTTCAGAGAGTGTAAACACTAACAGGTGGGACATGTAGTGGAAACTAGAGAATGGAGGGATGCTAGTAAAGTGCGGTCGAGGTGTGTGTGTCTGTGCCTCTTCCTGGACTGATCTGTAACTAAAGTGGCAGGTCTGATCTTGTAAAGGTCATCCATGACATCAGGACTCGGCTGCTTTAGACTTGATGCGTATTGGTGCTGATAGCTGCACCACTGGTGAAAACTCTGTCCTCCGCTCTCTCTCACTCTGCCTTTCTTTCCTTTTCTTTTCTTCTCTCACGCACACACACAATGAGGACACAAGCATGTGCATTAGCAAGCCTCAGGTATTTAGAGTATCTGAAAAGGTCAGTCCCACTCATTCACTCTCTTTACTGCTGACCAGTGGGAGTGTGCGATAAAAGCTTTCATGATGTGTGCGTGTGTGCCATTCAGGCTCCTTTCACCGGAACAAGAGTTAGGAGACGGACAAGAGGACAAAGTCAACACAACAACCACAGTTATGCTAGCAGAGATTTGACCCTTTCATCAGCCACATTCTTCTCAGAGTTAGTCAATTGAGGAGTCTGAAAAAAACTCTAATAGAGTGAAATTGCCTCAATGGCAGAGAGAACCAGGGACTGTATAACAGAAATGTCCTATGTTACATCTCAGTTTCAGATAGGAAGCTCTAACATAGGATTTTTCCCAATTTGGTGTTACTGAAGCAAATCCTAACTAACTTTAGAAAACCTATTTTATCTTACTTTATCCTATCTTACCTCAGATTAGGAAATCCTAAATACTCAATCCAACATTGCTTATTAACTTTTATGTCTGTTTCCTAGCAGCTAAACAACTTGGTAACCATTGGTTTCTTATTGAAACATATTGAAACATATAGGTTCAAAACTTGGAGCAAAAACAGCAGTGGCCACTTAACTTGAAGACAGATGAGTTAGACGTGTTGGAAACATCTGTAGTTCTTTTAGAGAAATTTACAACAATGCTAACTTGGGAGATAAAAGAGCAACCATATGGATTAAAAAGTTAGCTAACACTGCCTTTAGCTAGTTAAGTTAGGAGAGTTTATTGAAGATTTTGGGGAATTAGGTCTCAGTATATACATTTTCACAACACCAGTTACATCAGTAAATAAATATATTTTTAATTCACAAAATTAATTACAGTCCTCTCACTGCATTTCCAACCTGCTGGTTATCAGCAGGCTTTAAGTATGAAAAATTCACAGGAAGTTTTAAGCTTTATTGACAGCAGATTAACATGAATTGTGAAAAACAAAAGGGGGAAAATGTTGAATTAAAGTTGTAACATTTCTGCCATATTCATTCATATGATTTCTGCTGGAATCATGTCAAATAGATTTTCATTAGCTATGTGGTTGTTCAAAAGTGAAGATAACAACTCCCATGATCCCATGCTTCTGCATGTCATCATCAAACTACATCTTTTATTATTGTTTTAATGTGAGACAGACCCCTAAAAGCAGAACTTACATACACTGCATGTTGAATAGATGTATTATATAGTATTATATCTGCTAAGAAAAGAAACTCAGGGGCCCTGGTTGCTCATGTGTTAGAGTGAACGCTGCACGCTGGCTCCAAAGAGTCCTTGTTGCAGCATCCCTTGTTCAATTCCAGCCTGTGGCCCTTTGTTGCATGTTATCCCCTCTCTCTTTCCCATCCTTTCCTGTCTCTCTTCAGCTATACTGTCCAATTAATGTAATAAAAGCCGCCTCAAAAATAATTTTTAAGAATAGAAACTCAGAGCAGCAAAGGGGCAAGTGTGACTGCAACAACAGAGACAACTGATAGAATTACTGCTCTGGAAATATACAGTACATTATGCTTTGCTCACACCCATATAAGAGCTGTTGTTGCAGGCTTCAGATAATTTCACCCCCAGCCATAATTAGTGACCAGCCTTGGAGACTCTTCCATTATTTGAATACTGGACCTTATTTGAGATAACTAGAGCTGCTTAGCTATCTTAACACATACAACAAGGGAAACAGCTTTTGCCTGTTACTGTCCAAAGGTAACACAAATCTGCCACTTCTGCCTTCAACCTTGTGGTGACTTCAGTCAGTCTTGTCATCAGAACGGATTTTGCTCAAACATAATCAGGCTAATTGTATCCATGGTAAGCTTACTTGCTGTTGGCTCCAGCTCAGAGAGACTCTACTGATTGCTAGACGCGTATACATCATATGCCTTGCAGGAAGACCCACCCCTACTCTGTTTTGATTGGTTATACCCTTCCAGCTGTTCCAGGCTTCTGCTAATGTTTGCCTAGTTAGGATGCCAGCGGTGCTACGAACTAGTCATGACTGGGAGGAGGGCGACTCAGCCACGGCAGCTTACATTTTATGTTCCTGTTGTTGTGCAAAGTCTGTTTCCCCAAACCATAACCTAACCCCAACCTTACCCCTAATCTTACTCAGAGGGGGTTGTTGCAGCCACTTGAAGTAAGTTAATGCAAAACGCAGAGTCATGTCTCTGGCTACAACCTCGCTACCTGTCTTCACCGCCAGCAGCCCTAGCCAGCATGCAAATGGCACCCACCCCCAGCAATGAGTGCTTCTGCTAGGTTTGAATGTTCGAGCCATGCGATGCTCCCAAGAACTGCTTGTCCACACTCAACTCTCTCCCTTTCAACATTACAAATAAAAAAGGGGGTATCCCCTTAGTCCTCATCAGGTAAAGGTGCAGGCACTTAGCTTACTTACGGTCTGCAGCTTCCGTTCCATGAACACAGTCATGCTTTTACACTAACCTACACCAAACTACACCACAGAAGAAGCAGGCAAATAACCACAGGTGCTCATTAATTTTATATTGGACAATTGCGCTGTGATATTTAAACAAACCAACCGTCAACAGGCAAATAAAAGCCTCTACAAGACCAGTCCCTTGTCAGAGCTCCAGCCAGCTCACAGTGGGGTCTGTGAGCTGGACTCACCAGCTGGCTAGCTAGCAGCCGCTGCAGGCACTGGCTTTCTGTCACAACAGTTTTATGGGTAGGGTTAGGGATTGGTTTGGGATCACTCTCCTCCCAGACCTGACCAGTTCACATTACTGGTTAGCATTGTAGCTAGGTAGATGTTAACAAATGCCCTGAAGGATATAGCCAATCAGAGGCAGAGTCTTGCGTGTTCACTTAAATAATTTCCTTTCAAAAATATCCAACTATTTCTTTAGTACAGATATTCTCGATATTCAATAGAGATGTGTCATGTAAGGATATGGTTATGTGTGCAGTATTAGTCACACTTGCAGTTGAAGGAAATGGAAAAAGAAAGAGAAAGTGCTGCTGTACTTATCCATTTCACTCCGATGGCTCAAGGGTAGGAGGCCTTATGAGGGCACATACAAACACATGTAAGTGTCTCCCTTTGTTGACCTAAAGTACCCCCACGCTTCGTCCTCGTGCCTGCGTGATCTGCAGCTCCACACTAAGTTTATTCTGTGGTTTCCAGCAAACAGTACAACACTAGTCAGTGAAATTAAGGTGAAAAGCAGAATGGCAAAGTTGAGGGCCTTCCGTTAATGTTAAGTAGCTTTTTTCCCAGCAGGGACCCCCGAAGCTCTGAGCGCTCTAATGTCAGACGCAGTACAGAACGGCCTGGCCTCACCATGGCAACCGTAGTCCTACTCATCAAGAATTACCCAGGATGCTCGTTGCTGTGCTGCGACTTTTTCCCTGAACCTCAGAAGTTTGCAGCCGCTGAGAGCTTCATGTCTCTTTGTTTTGTCCTCTCGCGCGTCGGCTGGGGATGATGAAATTCAGAGACATTTTTGCTTAACCTTCATAAACTGTGATGTAGGGACTGCTGCTGCCACCCAAACACACACATACATCCAGTCTATCTCCCTTTCCCTCACTGTCGGCTTGTGTCACGATGAAGGCTCTGTCACTCCATCCTTATTACCAAAAGAGAGGTCACCGCAAGTTCACGCTTACATCACTCAGCCTGTGACAGCGGCAGCACTCTCCGCTAAGAGAGAAAAAGGAACAGACGTATGGAGAAAGAGAAAAGAAGGAGAGAAATGATTCTAGTTTATGGAGGGCTATATCCATCGAAGCAGCCCTGTCTCCCTCTGCCAGCCATTGTTGGTGTGAACTGAAGGAGTCAGTCAACCAGCTGAGTCTTGTCTGTGTTCGCCTGCCATTTAGTGAGATGTGGAGGCGCAGAGGAAAAGAGGAACGAGAGCGGTACAGCACATATCACAGGAGGAAGCTCGGGCCTGAGTGCTTCTGTGTCCAGAATACAGAAAAGAAAGAAAGAAAAAAAAAAAAACACCCACAGAAGAGAAAAGCAGCAGAGAACGGAGAAAGAAGGATCTCCCATATGCTTTTATTGGAGACTGTATAGTATTTGTTGTTACCCAAACTTCAGACGGCATTGATTTCCTAGGATCTGGATATGGGGAGCCATATTTTTCCACTTTACCTTTTCAAGTGTTTGTTTGAAGAGCTGGTATTGAAATCCATCCTCTGCTGCGCTATTTTCAGCACACCTGGAGGGCATCCAGCACTGCTGTTGAACATATGTACGCTCCAAAGCCATGTTTCCCATGTCTCCGTTTTTCGCTTTCCCCCATTTGATCAATCACTTCTTTATTCAACACGACTTGTATTTTTGAGCTTGCATTTCACTCCTCTCTCCAGGACCTGCCCTCCACCCCTCTTTCCTTTTTGACTTCTTGCCCCCTGAGTTACTCTGCCTCCCTGACGCTCTGTTGGAGAAAGGTGGCTCTGCTGAAATACCTGCGCATAGGTTTCTGTCTCAATTCTTTTTCATCTCCCCAGGTAACCACACCTTCTCCTCCCTCCCCGCCTCTGTCCTCCTCCTCCTCCTTTTCTCTCTTCTTTTGAAAGATATAAGCCACAAAGAGAGTCATAGTGCAGCACAGAGGTCCTGCGCTCGCCTGAAGAGAAATGCAGGATAGGGAAAGGCCAAACTTTGTTTTATTATTGACATAATCCTAAAAGCTTGCGCCTGTGAAGCCAGATCAATTTTCTGCACCTTATCCTATTATTAAAAGCTGGCCTGAAGGCTAAGGACACCCGATCTTAAAATGAGAAACAGAAGGAGAGAAAAACACGTGGTGAGAAGGATGGAGACACACAAACACCGAGCCTCTCTCCTGCCAGCTCGAGCTGATAAAACATGTATCTTGTATGAATTTGATTTTCCAATACTGTCATTAATAGATGAGCTGGCTGGCGCTGGGGTTGCGGCCTGTGGAGCGGGCAGGCCTGCTGTAATACTCATGGACAGGAGTGAAGATAGAGACAATCACGGCTGCTATGAACAACACTTCATCACTGTCACGTTTGGGCAGAATTCAATTTGCAGATGTCGAACTCGCCCCCCTCTGTCTCTGCACCATGTCTGGATTGTGAGGAAGGCACACGCAGACACACATACACACGCACACACCCCCGCACGTATACACTCTAAGAAAGTAGGGTTCCAAAATTGTTCTTCCTCAGAACCCAGAACCCTTTGTTGAAGAAAGGATTTTGTCAAGGGGTTACTGTAGAGACTATTTGTTTTCATTCAAAGAAGGTTTTTGAAATCCTTGAAGAACTCTTTCATCAAGGGTTGTTTGTACCATAATATAAGAAAATTTTCAGCACTGGATAAAATGCTTTAAGTATAAGAGGGTTCTCAGTAGAACTCTCTGGGTGAGTTCTAGATAAAACCCTTGGAATATAAGAGGGATCTTGATAGAAACCCTTGGGTGGGTTCTTGATGAGGCTCTTGGAAGATAAAAAAGGTTCTTGGCTGTACCCCTTGGGTGGGTTCTAGATAAAACCCTTGGAATATAAAATCCTCACGGTAGAACCCCCTTGGTGGATTTTCTCACCCTTAGAAGGAGGGAAAGATTCTGGACAGAATGCATAGCAAGGGTTCTGGGTCGAAATATTACACCATGAAAGGGTTCTCCTTAGGGGGTTCTGGGTGAAACCTTTGGGTCTCTGTATATCCCCCTTCTGTTGAGTTCTCAGAATAACTTCCCGAAAGGCTTCCAGCTGGAACCTTTATGAAAGGCTCACCCAGTTTTTTTTCTGTGGAGACAAGTTGAAGAACCCTTTATGGTTCTAGTTAGCACCTGTATTTCTTAGAGTGCACACACGCTTGGATATTATGTGCTTCTTACAGTACAAACCCACATCAGGTAGAGATAACAGTGTTGTTGAGAAGAGTCAGGGAAAGAGGGGATTGAAGAGGAGAGCTGCACTCCAAACCCTTTCAGGTCCATACATATAATGAATGTGCTCTTTTGTGTGCTTCAGCACATATAGTGAGTGGTGTATCACTCGCAATATAAGAGAAATGAAAATGTACATATCTGCCTTACGCCAGTTAAAAAATAAATAAATAAAACATTAAAAAAACAGGGAAACTCTCTACTTTAAATTGCATGATGTACAATGTGTAATCAGTAATCAGAGGGATCTTTCACTGCAGGCTGTGGAATTTGAAAGCTTTTCAGTGTGCATTTTCTTAACAACAATAAAAGAGAGAATTTATGATTTTCTTAATAGTTTGATTTAGTAGACTCCAGAAAATTGCCATCCAGAAAACAGCAGAGTATAAAAAGAAATCATTCATCCTGCAATTAACACAAATGAAGGAAAGTTTAATCAACCAAGAGCAAATTATGATGTGACACCCGGCGAGCATCAGTGTCAGTTGAAATTGTGTTGAAGCATGTAGACAAGTATAGTCTGTGTTAACAATACCTGTCATCTGGATGATATGTATGCTGGAGAGTGTGTTGATGTTTATAGATTATTTCAGCAAACTGACAATGTTTTTTTCTGCTTCATTATTAGCGCTCGTTGTGATTATTGCTCTCCGCCGACAGTGGCTGAATTTAATATTGATATGCTCATATGCTAAGTGATTAGCTCCAGACAAACAAATCTGAGGAGTAGTATGTGAGTGAAATAAGAGATAAGACACATTATCACCATTAAACTTCTTGGGCACGGACCACTAATGAAAATGTGATAATGCTTTTTATTACATTCCTCACATGTCAGTTTAATTATTTTGTGCATCTGGGTACCAGTGTAATATTTACTGGGCACCTACAGGCATGTACAAGGGAATAAGGAGGTGCCAAATTGAATTACACTGCAAGTACTTTTAAAATTGCCTAGTATGACTGCAGCATGTACGAGTAACTACTCTATTTTCGTGCCTATGTATTCACTATACTATGTTGTAATTACATTGTAATTACACTATAATTATAGTAAGGAAAAAAAAAAAAAAAAGAGGATGAACCAGAGACTGCTTTATTTTACAACCCACGCAGCAACAAAGGATATTTTAACCACTTAAAAAAGGTCCCGCCTGGTGGACGTTTAGCTCAGTGGGTAGAGCGTCCGACCCATGTATGGAGGCTGTTAGTCCTCTGCAGTGGCCGCTGTTCGACTCCTGCCTTGGCACTATGCTGTGTGTCATCCCCCTCTCTCTGCCCCGTTTCCTGTCCTTAATCCTGGCTGTGCTATCTAATAAAGGCAAAAAATGCAAAAAAAATAACTTTAAAAAAAAAAAAAAAAAAAAAAGGTCTGCTTAAAAAATCAACATCAGTTTAAGTGTACGCCATATTTAGAATATTTTCACTGCTTTACTTTGCCGTCAGATGGCCTTTTCTGATGAGAAACTGCCATTAATCCAAATATCACTCTCTCCAAACCAACCAAACCCCATTGGCAAAATCAATAATTTTACCTCGCAGAACACGGGAGTTGCTGCTCTATCGATGCTTCGATCTGTAAGTTTGTTTGTGTTTTTGTAAGGAGTTTAGTTTGGATTGTTGCAGGGTCAAATCCCGGGAGGGCCCCCACTTTGTCACAGCCCGATTCAAACAAAGGGATTTATATGATCAAAAAATTAAGTTAAACAACACAATTTCAAGTATGTAAATCAGTAGTGTTGTGTGTGTGCAAGTGACTGACTGAATCGAACTGCTTATAAAGCCGAGGAGCCCAGGTGACCATCAGTGATGCACTTCCTGCTTCCCTCCTAGAGGGAAAAACAGCCCACACAGGAAGTAAGAGAACGGCAGCCCAACCAAGCTACACTGATTTCTCCTATGGAGTTTAGTTGGTTTAGAGAAAGTGATATTTGACTTACATAATTGTGTTTAAAAGGCTAATAAGCACCTCATACAACTCCACATCAAATGATCCAAACTACTCCTTTAAGGTGAAAGGAGGATAAACAAGAGATTGCTTACATTTGCAGCCCACATACCCTGGACATACACTGCAATAAGAGTGCTTTCTCACACTTTTTTAATGTTGTGTACCGCTTGTAGTGTATCGCTGCCAGAAAATACTGGCCATTACCTCGGATGGAATTTTTTATGTGTGCATTATGCAAAAAAAAAAAAAGAGAAAATTGATACCTCTTTTGTGGAATTCATGAATGGAGCATCACTCTAGTCTTTATACCTAATGTTGGCCAATAAACTCTGTGAGTAAAAGTATGTCTTTGGCTTCTTAATTGTTTATAATCTGATGATATGACAGGACATAAAGGCTTCTTTTCTTCTCTGGCATCAGTTTTTATTGAAGCATTAAAAACATAAACATAACAATTTTATAGCTGTTTATAGCTATAAAAGTTATATAATCACCTGCATATAGGTTATATATGCATTGTTTATCATAAGTGCTTCTCTTAGTGAAAAAACACCAAGTTTATTGAAGTTTAAGAGATATTTTTATGGCTACAGAAACTTTTGAAGTTAAAATGTGAAAGCTTCAAATGAGCTGGCCAAATTCAAATTCATGCAACTTGAAATGAGCTGGCCCTATTTCCTCTCATTACGTGAATAATAAAAGCGGCGAGGCTGTCAAACTTTCCAAAATAAAATCAAGACAAAAAAAAAATTCAAGATCTAATAATTGTAAATCTCCTCACCCTCTATCCTGCCTTGTTTTCCTTTTACTGCACCTTGGTTTGAAGAGCGGACTGGACAGGAAAACTCTAGGTTGTAATTCTGATATGACAGTGTGCCATTTCCCTGTTAAGCCAAAACACATTCTTCCCACCAGCCTCACTTCTCCACCGAGATTGTAAAATCAACACGTTGAGAAAAGTTCACATTGCTTTTGTGCGTGTTTATAATTTATCGCATACAATGGATTGTTTTTCTGTCTGCGAATTGACACAGTAATGGTTGCCTGTGATGTATTTGACCACTTTGCTTCTTACTTTCAAATCAACACACATAATAGGTGGTGATTACGGCAGCCAAGCTGCACAGCCACAGCAAATATTTCCTCTAAAGAATGGGACTGTTTGAACCCCTTTCAGCCCAACACAAATGGAATCGATTAATAATTGCCTTTTCTTCTCCAACAATGATTAGTTATTTCATGTTACCATTTGTGTACCGTTTGATTTGTGTGACTGGTGAGGGAAAGTTTATGTGTGTGTGTATCCAGGGACTCAAGCCTGTGATTTGTTGCGTAGGTACCTGGGAAATGTATTCTTAATTGCGTCGAAACCTTGTTACAGCCGCAGACTGGCAGGTCACAAATAACTGGCCAGCTGCTCTGTGGCTGTGGGCACATGAGGAGAGAGGAATATAAATGGATGGATGAGAGAATGTGAGAGTTCGGAGGGGAGGAGTATTTCATCCCCTCATCAGTGAGGCTGCAGGTGTCCTGCTGTCAGGTCTGGGTGGGCAGATGTGTGATGTGAATGTCTGATCTACACCCCTTTCTTCAGAGGAGAGGCCGCCTTCAGGCATTTTTCTAGATTCAGATTTACTGGCTTCAGAGCACGTCAGAACAGTGTGGAATCTAAACAATGCAGCAGATTAGTACAGTACAATGATACTGTAAATAAAATGTGTGGCACTGTAATTGAACAGGTGTGCATAAGTGACAACTTGACATTAATCAAGCTAAAAATGTCTTTGCTATGACAACTAGACATTAACCACGACAACATTACCTGTCAGTGTCTTTGTCATGACAACTTTACAGTATCAAATTTAAAGACACGGTTTACTGGTACATTAAATAAAATAGGCAACACTTTATATTAAGGGGTGAGCATAAGACTGTCATTACACTGTCATAGCCATGAAATGACACCTGTCATGATATTAATCAAGCCAATAATATCTTTGATATGACAGCTTCACATTAACCAAGACAAAAAGCCAGTTATGTCGTTGTTATGGCAACTTGATATTAATCAAGTCAATAATGAATTTGTTATGACAATTGACACTGACTGAGACAAAAATCTTTGTTATGACAACTTGACATTATTAAACTTAAAGAAACTCTTGAGCTTGACAGTGTAGTAAAACTCAATGATATGGTTATGACAGGTCCAAAATATACCACTTTACTTGAGGTCAAGTAAAATATTCATGACACATGACCACATATGACAGTATAATGTCATGTTAAAACATGACATAAAACAATGATTGGTTATGCTGTCTCGGTTAATGTCAAGATGTCAAAACAAAGACGTCTCAAACAATGTCAGGTTTTAAAAGTGTCAGTAAAGATCACATAATTTGCCAAATGACAGTCAATAACAACAGTCATAAACATACATGTTCATGACAGGTGTCATGACATGGTTATGACAGTCTTATGCACACCCCTTCAAATAAAGTATTACCACAAAATGCAAGCAGCTGTGGAATATTTGCGTCTTATTGATGTATCCTGTGAGCGTTACCATTATTGTTGTTGATTTATTAATGCGTCTGAATATGTTGGGATGAGAACAAGCTCCCCCTCACTTCCTTGATCAGACAGATCAAACGCTACACAGGGGACACCTTGTTAAAATGTGCCATTGATTTCCAGCCCTATCCATGTCTTGGTGATTATGAACAAGATTGGAGTTTTAGCTTAAATGGAAATGACTGATGTTTATTGGCTGCTAATAAGCTATTACCTCAACCTTGCTGCAAGCTAGAAGTCAATCCATGCTCATTTCACTTGTAAGGAGGAGGGAGGGGTGGGAAGAAGGATGGGAAGGTGGCGGTGGGGAGGAGGTTTGGAAGTATTAAGGAGACAGAGGGCAGAGTGAGATAAAAAGGAGAGAACATCCGTGTTTGTATTTCAATGTGCTGAGAGTAAGCTGCAGCTTAAAGCAATTTATATACCTGTGAAAAATGTGCCAACCATTTAATGGGTGTGGAATTAGCTGGGAATGGAACAGCACCTATTTCAAGGGCAGGACTGCTTGCAGATAAGCATCACCATTTACTGTAATATTGGAGCCAGAGGATAGAGTCCTGTTACAGAGGAGATTAATGAGGCCCGTGTGTGGGTGTGTGTGTCTGTGTGGTTATTGTATTTATATCTTTCCTGGAAATGTTAAGGTTTCCAGGAGCAAAGAAATTAATATTTCCTCGTTTTTGACACTCTACACCACACATGAATTGATTGTTGCTTTGAAAAAACTCATAACAGTGCCATCCAGTGGACGGAGCTCTGCTGTGCACCTGGTGTGTGTGTGCCAGCACTCATGATTGAGCCAGCATTTTTTTTTTTTGTCCTGCCCTACTTTGGCTTATTTGCAATATTTGTGTCTGGACGTACACATGCATGCACACATACACCAGCACACATAGACACACAATTTTGCCTATTTGCTTCCCCCTCCTTTTTTTTTTTGATCAAAAATGATAGATGAGAGTACAGTTTCTGGTGTATTGATTGCATGCTTTTATGGAATTACATCTTTGGAGCAGGTTGGGCTTTATAGGGAAGACAAATAGGCCTGACTAAATGAGAGTAAGCACAATCCACTGTGAGCTGCTGGCTGGAGAGATTGGGCGAGGGGGCACCTAAAGGCCAGGACCAGTTCCAACACTGCAGACAGACATCCATCCTTCCTCCCGTCCCGCATGTCATCACTCAGGAAAGAAAGACAGAAACAGTCCCTGCGTGGAGATTTTTGAAATGGAATCCACTCCACTTCTCCTCCTCCTCCTCCTCCTCCTCCTCTACATGCTGCACACACTCACCGATATGGTAACACACTGCAGCACTGAGAGCGACGGTTCAGCTTGATGGGTTTCTCCTATTGCCACAACATTTAAATGGACCGCTCTATTTCCTTTATTGATTATTATGAAAGCATTTCATTATACAGGAAGTTATATGGCCAACAAGCAATTATGAATTCAATACTGCAAATGTAAACTGAAATGTGTCTTCAAGGCACGTGTGAGAGGTGAAAAAGTCATTAAGCTCGCTCTCCAAGCACAAGCTCTCCTAAACACACACACACACACACACACACACACACACACTAAGTGTAAAGGGGGGTGGGAAATATCTCCATTTTTGGACATTAATTCACTCACTTGGCTGGTAGTGTGGTGTTGGGGTAATTTGGTGATGGCAAGGCAGTCCATTATCAGAATCAAAAATATGGAAATGCTGCTTACTTAAGCTGTTTCACATGGAGGGGTCACAAACAGGCAACAACGCTCCCCAACCACCTGCAGCAGTGTGGGGAGGGGAAGAGCCTCATCTTATATCATGTATTAGGCACATGGTCATTCGTAAGCAGTCTGAGACGTTTAGTGTGCAGGGGATACTTTGTGATGTAGAGCTGCTGTATCTACACTACATGGATAAAAGTATGTAGACAATTGAACTGTATGACTGTTGAGGGAGTGAGCAATAACACACTTCATCAATAGCAATAAGAAAACTGTTCAATAAAATGTTCAATAGTTTCACTTACAGGCATTAAGTGCCATGAAAGCACATATGAATACATTGACTCATAAATGGCCTATCATAATATGTTAAGTCTATTATCTGTGAGCCTTGATAAAGTTAATGAATTCAACCCTTTTTTCCTGGTCTTTACGGTAAAATAGGTCATTAAAAATAATCAATAATAATCAATATTGACCCAAATGAAACATTTTATTGTGATCAGTTTTTCAGCTATATTGCCCAACCCTTCTTAAACACTTTCATTCTGAAACAATGGGCATTATTATGCTGTTATAACAGCCTCCACTCACCCATTTCTTTATGGACCTCATTTTTGTGCATAGGGACATTATGGTGCTGAAACATGAAGGGACATTCCCAAAAAATGCCACAAAGTTCCCAACCTTTTTGGCTTGTGACCCTTTATGGTACAGTAATGCCAACTCACAGCCCCTCCTTATTGGTTACATATGCCTCCATGAAAGTACATTCTCAAATCAGATTGATTAACGTAAACAGTTTTTAAAGTCTAAATAAAGTTCATTTGTCCAATATTTGAATGGTGGTGCTGTGACTAGCACTGTTGCCTCACAGCAAGAAGATTCTGAGTTCGAATCCCCCAGCCGGGTAGGGGGGCGGGCTGGGGAGTTTGTGGCTGGAGCAAGATCCCTCTGTGCGGAGTTTGCATGTTCTCCTCGTGTCTGCGTGGGTTCTCTCCAGGTACTCCGGCTTCCTCCCACAGTCCAAAGACATGCGGCATAATATGTTAATTGGTAGCTCTAAATTTCCCGTAGGTGTGAATGTGAGCGCGAGTGGTTGTTTGTCTGGCATGTGTCAGCCCTGTGATGAACTGGCGACCTGTCCAGGGTGTACCCCACCTCTCACCCAACGCCAGCTGGGATGGGCTCCAGCCCCCCCGCAACCCGTCAGAATAGCGGTTATGGACAATGGATGGATTTCAGAGGAAAAAGCTAAGATTTGAGAAATACCACATACAATTTATTGTTGCCTTACTGTTTCCTACTCAATCATCTTGTGACCTCTCAGATTTATCATGTGATCCTTTTGGATCAAGGCTGGGAACCACTGGTCTAAAGCGCAGACAGTATAATTAATAGTGGGTGGAACGTCCATGTCGTCACCCATAAAGAGCCAGCGTGAAGCTCACTGTGTGGTGGCTCTGACTGTTGCCATCTTGGCAATGTCTGTCTCGGCTAACTTTTAGCCTTGGATGCAGACGTTCCCCCCCATTTATCCTGCTCAGTGGTATGAACCGCATATATTGCTCTCCTTGGGAGTGCCGGGTGAAAACAAGCACTGGGCCAGTCAGTGCTGGTACTGTAGTGTACATCTGTGGGAAACACATCATCAGAGGTTAGTTAATGATGTAAAAGAAATGTGTGCCGATTGTGCCTGTGGGTCAAACTGAATCAGAAAAAATAAAACCCTATCAAAAAACACATAAGTTGAGCTACCCTCTAATAATGAATCTTGTAAACAGCATAGGAAGTGCTTTCTACTTCTCTTGCCTCGTAGTACAAGAAATAGCAGCTCTGCTTTGCTGCGCTCCGTGGAGTCCCGCTACGTCATCGCCCACCCTCCCACTCTTAAATGATTTATATTTCCATGTTTGTAAACTCCCCCAGATATCCGAACATGTACAGCCTATAAAATCCACTTGAAACTGTGAAATACTCAGCACAGGTTAATGAGAAGGATGTGCTTGAGAGGAGGCACATAACTCTGCAATGTTTGGTTGAGTTTGAGAGACTCTGAGTCTTAAATCATTTTCCACACACAGTCTGTGCCTGTATCTTGCAAATCACATTTTTTTTCCCCCCTACCCCCCTACATCACTTCACGTGGAAACAGGGTTCCTAAGCCTGCTGCAGACAAAAAGTATCTGTGTGGAAACTCCTGTCCACATACTTTTGAGCATACTTTCCCCCTGCATACCTGAGATTCTTCTCCTGCAGTTAGGAATTTTCTGTATCACAATACCCTGACATTGTCACACAATGACAATGGCGAAATAATGCATGGCTGGGATGAAGTTAGCTGTAACCTTCATGTTAGAAGTTGCATAAGCTAGAGACAGGCTTACTCACTTTATTTACAGTGTTAATCTACCTTCTCTTTCTTCTCTATAGTACTTTGGTGGAAAGAACAATTAGCTCGAGTTATCTGTCACTGTCCTTCAGGACAAAACTATTGGTAATGACAACAATCCGTCCTCCTTTTGCTTCTTACAGCTCAAGACGTGGCTTCCTTGTGGCTGCTTTATGGACTACTGAGGCTCCTGACAGTGGAGAAATTGGTATCCCTGCCTCTTATCGGCCTCTTTCATGTGGCCAATTATCCACATGAAAAAGGAAAATACATCATTAAACAAATTTGACCCATGAATGCAACTCAAATTCCCAAGAGCTGTTTTCATCCAACCTTATTAAATGTTTTGGGCTTCCTTTCATCATAGTTTTAGGTAAAATTTGGGTGAAAGCTACACCCACGCTGACTTCACATGTTATCTGTAAATTCAACACAGTCATGAATGGGAATTTTAATGAGGGAGAGAGGGGACGCACTGCAGAAGGATATTTAACCTCAGAGCCATTTCAGACATGGATTATGCAGAAGCTGGAATAACTAATGCTGGATCATACACTGAAAAATGCAATCAATTGAATATAAAATATGTAAAAATCTGTGCTGCTTAAAACACAAAAAAATGAGTGAAAAAGTTTCATGCTTTGCAGAAAATGGACATGTAACTTTTATTAGGTGTGAGGGGAGAAAAGGAGAAAAATCAGCGGTAGATGCGAGGCAAAAAAAAAAAAAAAGGAAGTGAGATTTGTGCTGTGTTCTTAGCGCTTCAATCCCCTCGAGTGATCCTGGTGAGCGCAGGCAGAGAGAAAAGGGAGAGATGTTCCTGCTGCAATGTCTCTGCCTGATTAGTAGCAGACCGATAAGCTTGGCAAGCATCCCTGCAGGACAACTGACCAATGGCAGCACGTTTCTTAAGCTGAGAAGGACAGCAGGAAAAACACGTGCCGTATCACACAGGCAGCTTTCCCCATCTCTCAAAGTCTCTGATTGTCATACATGAACCGCCTCCAAGGACATAAATTTTTCAAGTGCGCCGCGCCGATGTTATTTGTTTGCAGTGATTTGATATTTCTCCATATGAAAGCCTGTCGGGTGGTATGTCTGCAAGCAACGTGGGGTTATCACATGCATATATAAACGTAAACAAGAAGAAATAAAGCAAAGCAAAACAAAGGGAACTGATAGCTTACGCATGCTTTTTTTCCCCTCCTATGTAAACAATACAGTCAGTGGGAGTTAATGCAGTGGCTAAATACGTGCATTATAATGACGCCTGCAGATATCTGTGAATGGAAATGGATTTAAACTGTGACTTTTGAACTGCAAAACAGAATGCAGGACTGCTGTGCTCAAAATTGTGCACTGGCTGAAGCCCCGTCGCTCTGGACATAATTGTAAGTAAGGAAGATTTTATTTTTATTTATATAGAACCTTTTGAAATAAAGTTTAAAGTGCTTCACAGGGTGCAGATACACAAAAATAAGCATTATACATATACAGCTTTATGCAAAATGATGAATTGCAGTCCCTTTACAAGGAAGGCAAGTCAGTAGGAATGAATTTTGAGAAGCTTTTAAAGCCATTTACAGACTCAGCTGATCTGGGACTGATTACTGATTATTTTTACAATTAATCAATTAATCATGCATTCGTTGCATGTGTGCCTGCATGAGTGAGAGTGTGCGTGAGTGATCAATAGAAGCTGAAGCTTGTCCGCAGCAAATCTTGCATACTACTGGACTGATCATCCTAATTATTTTTATGCACATTCATGACTGCATGCTGAAGGACCCCTGAAATTCAGAATTCTAGAAAAACATTTTTTTAAAGCTCCACACTGGTGACAGCCACGGACACAGGCATTATGATTTCAGGTCATCTCATTCCAGTAAATGTAATATCTCAAGAACACCTTGAGGGAATTCCTTCACATTTGTGAAATGACCACTTGGACTCAAGGATGAACTGCTTTTGGTGGCCAAGGGTCAAAGGTCAAGGTCACGGTGCACTCACTAAACACATTTTTGGCCATGAGTCAATAATTCATGTGGTAATTATAACACATTTTCAAACAAACATCTAATAGGATAAAATGATGAGGTGATGACGTTTTATATCTCAAAGGTCAAAGGTCAACTTCGTAATGTTCTGCAAAAAAAAAAAAAACTTGTGTATGTGATAAACAATATCTAGAAATCTTTGCTAAACTTTACAGGGGAGACAATGAAGGAATGCGACAAATTAAGTTTTATAACTATGGGGCAGGAACAAGACCACGCCACTCTCTCACAAACCCAATCACCTGCATGTTGCTCGTTCAACCACCTGTGCCTCTCACAAACCCAATCACCTGTGTCTCGCTAATTCGACCACCTGTGCCTCTCTAATCCAATCACCTGTGCATACCTTTATAAGCAAATCCAGCCCTTCTCTCCTGGTTGCATCAGCTCTCACAACCCTTCTCCCAGAAACCCCCGTTCCTGTCCTGTCTGTCTTCTCAGCGGCAGTGCGGCGGCTCATTGGTCCGCACGGTGGCCCCACAGCAACAAGGACTGAACTGTCTCAAGTTCCTTCTGTGGGGGGTTCAGATGTTCTCCCCGAGTTTGGGTGGGAGCTTCAGTTTCCTCCCACCCTCAAAGACATGCATGCATGATACTGTAGGCTTAATACTTACATCTAATTCTTTTTTTCTTACTTTCGATTACAGGAGCCACAGTGGGATGACACACTGAAGCTCACTGAGACATGACCCCACCCTGAAGCTCAACCCCCAGGTTTCTAGCCACTCCGGCCAAACCAGAAACTGACCACCATCCATCCCAGACGGCCCTCTGCACACAACCCTCATCCCATCCTTCCTGAATCCCGTCGCCAATCCAAATACATGACCTTTTACACTAAGCATGTGGCATGGTCTTTGTTAGTGAATTGGTGTGAAGTGGGATCTATGGTTGGTTTTGATTAGCAGCCTGGAGGCAGCATTTTGCAATTCACTCTGGGGCTGCTTGGCTGAGGCAGGAGAGAAGAGCATTGCAGAAGTCTAGACTAAAAAAAGTAGGGTATGGCTCAGTAAAATGCAGTTACAACATCAATGTGTCACAAAATACAAAGTTGTTTTTTTCTTTTAATTTGTTCAGCTGTAGGTTGAAACAATATTGATTAGTGTGAAGGCATTTCTCCAAACACTGCTAGATGAAATGCGGACTACAGGAAGACGTCATTTCAAATCATTTAATTTTTCAGATAAAATGTAATAAATACAAACTATATATGCTGCGTGCTGCCAACAAGAAGCTTCCAAGACATCGTAAAGGGAGAAGTTTTTAATGTAAAATAAAGAAATGGTTCTTTTTGTCACATATGCAACGAGATGTATTATAGAGGATGTGGACAGGACTTTCATCCACTTAACTTGGGTTTGAGAAGTTTGGACTTAGTTATTCAGAATCTAAAGTGGCTGTTGAGGATGAAAAATGTTTAAAATTCTGGTAAAATATAAATATGAAGTTTAGTCAAGGTCTTCAAATAATCAGTGATAAAACGTTCACTTTTGAACCTGTTCTGAACGTCTTTTCTCCCGTGACCAGTCATTTTAAAATGTTTTCAATGGAAAAATTCTCACTGGGACAGGTCAAAGTTGAGATTCTGGTTAAAGATTGCGCCCAGGTTTCCAGATGCAGGGTTTTTCTTCAGAAACAGTCTTATCAGGACTATTAAAAAGAACCTTGTTTTTGTCTGAATTTAGCTGAAGTTAAAATGAAGCGACATCCATTCCTTAATAATTGTGTTTACCAGTGATCATTGCTGGCCCCCATGGGCCACTGCTGGTAAGAATACCCACTGGATGACAATATTGATATTCGATTTGCTTAACGAAGTCGCTCTTCTTCAATAACATCCGTTATACATGGCCTGCACTCGGTGTGGGAGAGTGAGTGTGTATAGGAGCAAAGCTACATGAATGATTTGAAAGGTTGGTCCTTTATCAGATCTATCACCGGGAGCAAATTAAACCATGTGGAGTCAAATAGCCTCAATAAGAGGTCTGAAACGACTCAACACAATATTCTCCTTCCACCAGGAATCTATAAATGGCCCATTTAGCATCTGTGACCCCAATGCCTGCTACTGAAGGAGAGTTATGGCCTTTCAAAAGGAAACTATCATAGATTTTAGTGAAGTAAGAAAATGTCCCCAGGTACCGCTAGAGCAAATGAAATTATGCATGACCTCCTCATTACTTGGCTTAATAAGTGATCTATGGACTGGGAACAATAAAGATCCAGATGTCATGGAGACATATGAACAGGGAAAAATGAAAAAAAAAAAAAAGGTGATGAAAAAATCCACAGTGCAACCTATTCAGTCCTGAAGGAATGCATGAAAGTGGGAGGCTGGTTCCCGTCTTTCTCTATGTCATTCTCACACGAACATACCAAGGACTGTGATATCTGTCTCTCATTGGTATTCATTGACCCTGGGATGGAGGAATGGGCATCGCAGTTTTCATTTAATCAGACTCTTATGGGGATCAGCTGTGTGCCTGTGTGTGTGAGGTGTGTGTGAGTGTGTGTGTGCGCATGGTGGACATAGGCTGTCAGCAGATATTAACACAGACTTGTCAAGGTGGAGGAGCAAAGAGGGTACGGAACCTGAAGCTGGGTTAAGTAATTGGATTCTTGTTCAATAAAAGTTGGGCTGAGAGTGTGCTTGTGTGTCTTTGTATGTGGGTTTGTGCGTGTGCTTGCATGTGTATGTTGAAGGAGAGGTGTAATTGGTTCTGTGTGTTTTGCATGTTGAGAGGCACCAGCACGTTTAAACTCAGAGATTTGCTTTGCAGGTGGCACCGGAGGTTTTCAAACCGCAAGGTGCGCTTCCCCGGGAAGCCATGGGAGAGTCGCAGAGGCGGCGTGATGGGAGAGACGTGAGGCAAAGATACTATGTGAGGTGAAAAGGGACGGGAACATGCCGGAAAACAACAGGAGGTTAGTTCTTGAAGTTTGGCCCCCTGATTCAGCCCACTTAACAACACAGTCACCAGTTGGAGCTGCAGCTGTGACACAAAACCCTTAGCAGCTTATTTTCACAAGAAATTTCTCAAATTTGCCAGTCCTCAAATGGCTTCTTTTGTCCAGCTAACACTCAAAAATCCAAAGACTCCTCATTTAATATCATAAATGACAAAGAAACGCAGGAAATCCTGACATTTAAGAAGCTGGAACCAGCATGTTTGACATTTGTGCTTGAAAAAATAATTGAAATGATTATCAAAATAGTCTTTTTTTATAATCACAGGGAAACAATGCTCCTTTTAACTGTGGAACTTGCCTGAGAATCATCACGTCTTTATGGTTTTTTAATGTTTTCTTGTATCTCTTTTTGTAACACTGTTTGGTTTTTTTGACTCAGCATGCTGGGTAGAGCAATCAGCCCAACACGCTGGGTCCAAAAACCCAGCACATTTGGTTATTTCTACTACCCACATGCTGGGTAAAAGTAACCCAGAAGTAACCCAGTGCTGTTTGTTTGTTTTTTTTCCCCCCACATTACAATCAGCTTAACCTAACACACATAAAAGAAACCCATCGCTGTGCCCTCTAGGGTGCCCTTCCAGTGGACAAACCATCACCACATCTGCTGCCATTTTTATTTTTTTCACCCCTGTCAGTCAGACAGCCTGACTCCACCACTGCCAGCAGCGACAGGCATACTGGACCTTAAGTCAGTTAGATCATGATATTGTAGGGCTTGGTATCTGTACTCAACACCTGCATTCAATCCTTTTTATACCCAAATCTAGAAAAAATGACTATTTACATGGTTTTCCTCACAGTCAATCACAGCGTTCAAGCATTCTTCTATAAAAATTAAATGAAAGAAAAAAGGTATTGAATGAAATATTCCATTGGTATCAGTATTACTACTGGTATTGGTACTAGTATTGTAATTTTTTAAAGCTGTAACCAGTCCTTTTAATGTATCGTAACAAAAAACTCAAACTGAAATTTTAAAATAAGTCCATGTTGACTTTTGGACACAAACCCTGGTCTCTTGGGTGTAAGTCCTATGTTTTGTTTGACCGTCCACTTCAACCTCCATCTCCATACGCAGACTTTGTTGCTCATCATACTACCTCACATGACTTCCTCCTTTGCTCCTGTCATAATTAATAAATGCTCCTTTTAACTGCAGAACTTGCCTGAACTGCACAAACATCACGTTTTTATGTTTTCTTCATTAGTGAGTGAGTAGCTATTTTTGCCTCTATGGTAACACTGCAAATGTAAACTACAAATAGTTAATTTGACATACTTTTTAATGGAGCCAATTTGGCAAAATGTAAAGAGATACCGCCTAAAGGAAGCTCGCAGCATGGCTCAATGAATCCATAGCAATATCATACTTTCTGTTTACATCTCCCAATGGTGGTTCGACAGCCTAGAGCGTAATTATCCCCTAAATAATATAAATAAACTTCTCTGCGTAACAGTTTCTTTACAAATTTTCAATACACCAAAGAGCTGTTGTATCTTAGTCTAGCTGGGCCGACATACACCAGATCACAGGGACATTTCGGTATATAGATAACGTGAGTCCTACTGCAGTTTATAAATGACTGGATTTCGATTTCTTTGCTGTGAGTGGCTGCACAAACTTTTTTGCATCAGTGGACCACGCTGATAAAAGCTGGCAGGGTGAGATGCTATCCAAGTGAACAGCAGAGGTTTGTAAAGATATGAACGGACAAGACGGTCTTTCATGTTACATACTTGTCTGAACGAAGTTAGTCGGAGTTCGAAAAGATGTCTCTCAAAGAGGGATTATTTTATAAGTATTGTTTGTGTCATCTGTCTATTCGCTGGATAATAAATACCTGAGAAGCACACTCGAGGAAGTTTGGTGTTTGGGCTTTTTGTCCTATTGTGATATGCATGCTCGCTGTTTCGTGTCTCCAAGTCTCGATTCTGAATCTAAGATATCCTCCGGCTTTGAAGGATTCCTTTATTTCAGTGGCTTTTGACTGGACATCATTATCTTCACCATAGTTGTGGCACAGCCTGAGAAATTGTCCAATCAGAATGTTTTTAACAGGGTTTCTTGAATGATAACCGTCTGCTCCAAGGATTGTGTTTTTGTTGAAGATGGTGGTTTTCAGCCTGCTGCTTTCACAAAAAGAAACTGTCAGATCTAAAAAAGTTAATATCTTTAGCGCTGTAATCCACAGTGAAGCATAAATAATCAGCTGTGACTTTCCAGTATTATTAAAAAAAACAATACTCAACACTCCTCATACCTTAATGACACGATTGGTATGAGAATAATGACTCCGAAAATGACTGACTGTTGGAGAGTATCGGCTGCCTCTTGTGGTTGTATAATCAACCCAGCATGCTTGGTAAAAACAATCCCAGCACTGGGTTTGCTTTGACCCAGCATAATGGGTTGTACAACCAACCCAGCTGCGAGGTAAAAGTAACCCAGTGCTGTGCTCTCCAGGTGTCCTTCCACCAGAGAATATCTGGTGAATTGCCAACTGGCCTCTTTTTTTTTTTCCTCCCCTGCCCCTCAGACAGCATCACTGCCGGCAGCGACAGGCGAACTGGACCTTATGTATGTTATGTAGGTCACATGACGTAAGTTGTGTATGTGAAAAGTGGGTGAAAGTCTTGTTTGACCCGTCCATCACTCCAACCTCCTTCTCATACGCAGACTTTGCTGCTTTTGATACTCCTTCACCTTACTTCCTCTTTTGCTCCTGTCATAAAGAGTACGGCCACGAGAGGTCGACCGCTTACCAATATGTAAAATATGTTTTAATACACTGCTTGCACAGATAACCTACATGGTCATCTTTCATTTGTGGATGGGCTGGCAGTTCCTTAGTGCTTCTCCAGATATAGGATATCTTAACAAAATTTCTTGAAAAAAGCAATTTTAGAGAAGAATTAATTGCAGCATTGGAAATTGTGGATTCTCCAAATCCACAATTTGATTTGACTTTTGATTTAAAGGTCACAATCCTATTTTCTTTTCCATTAAAATGTTTTTTATCTTGTTTTTTTTTCCCCCAGTACTGATAGTTATGCCATTGTTTTACTATCAAGTTTCCACGTGCAAAAAGCCAGGTGGCCTTGTGGGTATCCTTAGGCCTAATATGTCCCCTAAAGGGGTTGTTGTGGTTAAATCTACTAAAAGGAGTTTTTGACTAGTTATGAAGTAGTCTCAGTTTAATATGTTGCCTCTATACAACTTACATAAGTTATTTTTAATGCCTGCCCACCAGGTCAGCATAAAAAAGAAGAGAATCGCTGATCCTGTTTTTGGTTTCAGTTACTGGAACAGAAAGCTCATTCCGATCGATTTTTGATTTAGAATTGATATTGTTACACCCCTACCATGAACCCAATACAAGTGTCTGAGGGGGCAAATTAGCCTCCTATGGCTGTGCCTCGTGACTGCAAAACAAGTGCGTCTGAATCTTTAAAAAGTTGAGGGAGAGAATCATCTCAGTGAAGGTCAGCAGAAAATCATTGAGAGTCACAATAGCACGGGGCGTTTGTTAAAATAATGCTTCGAGGCTGATGTGTACTGTGTTTACAAGTGTACAAACTCTGTAAGTCAAAAGTCGTAGGCAGTTCATTGTCATTGCACCCACAATCTCTTTCCGAAGAAGTCCATGTTCAAGGTATTTGGGCCTTTTCACTTGCAGCTTTAATTCCCCAGAGCGAGATAGGAAGTCTCCCATGTGCTAGCAAATGGTGGACAAAGAAGATAAGCAGAGTATCACCGAGGCACACTCCTGCAGGCCCCGGTCAAGCATGAACTTGTCTCTCTCTTACACACACAACACCACACACACACCACACAACACACAAACACCAACACTGTGACTTGCAGAAAGAAAACTGACATAAAAAATCACCTGTGAATAACTCCGTGGTCTTAATATCTAAATAATCTTGAGTTCAGTCGGGGTGGTGAAATCCTCCATTGATCTATACGCTGTCTCATCCTCATTAGTGTCGAGAGTGTGAAAATCTTTCATCTTTCGACAGAGCGTGAACATCTTTCAGCTGCTCCCTCGAAGTCTCCACACGCTCCTACACCAGCTGGAGGTTACAGTCCCTTCAGTACGTCCTGGTTGTTCCCAGCAGTTTGGCAGTGGCCTGTTCTGCGCCACAGCAGTAGTCCCAGGAGGTGTCTTTTACCCAGTCCCCGATCCACCCCGCCTGCTCCTATTAGTGTGAAGAAGTTGCGGCCTGACCCTGGAGCCCTTTCTCAGATCCGCACGCTGTCATGGAAGGTGAAGCCAATCAACCCGTGGATAAAATTCATTTTGGCTACGCGAGTCCCGGACCTTATTCTTTCAGTTACTGTCAAAACTTGTGACCACAGGTGAGGGTCAGAAGAACAAAGAATTGAGAGGGAAAATCAGTTTGGCTTTTGCGGCTCTGCTCTCTCTTTGCTACGGTGGTCCGATACAACAACTGCATTACTGTACCCTTGCACCAAAATGACAGTCAATTTCATCATCTATTTCAAGGAGAGAATCATGGTGTCAGATATCAAAGTACAGGGCATCATCCCCACTGAGTCAGAGACATCCTCTTACAATTGGACAAAGGCTTAGGTTTGGTTTCAGTGAAGTTAGTTGGACTCAGGGGGTCCTCTGCCTTTATCTTACATTAGTCACAGGATTCAGTTATGACACACGTCTTAAAGTTAAAGCTGCAGCGGAGAGAGCAGAGAAGCACTCACACCATGGAGCAGAAAAGGGCTAGAACTGCTGAAAAACACCGACAAAAAAGCAAACAACGTTCAACTTATAGCCACTATATATGCCAGGTCATCTGCTTTATTTGAATATATTATCCATGTGGTTGTGGAAGCTTCCTTGGATTACCTTCCTTGTGTAAACGTATGACTTCATCTCAACATTCACTAAAGTATTGCCACTGCATACAAAAAACGTAGCGCAACACAGATGTAGTCAAAAAGAAGGTCAGTGAGGTGATGTTTTCCTGCCCGTTCCGTCTGTTTTTCTGTTTGTCAGCAGGATTATGGAAAAAGCACAGGACCGATTTTCTTGAAATGCTGCAAGAGAGGGCATTTGGCCTTGGCGGAGGTCCGCGCTCTCTGAGTGCCCTTTGAGTGGGGGAATATTGTGTGTAAATATTGAGAAATAATTTTGCAGTTTGTTTTGGAGTGGTGCAGAAGTAGCGTGTAAGAAAAGAAAGAATTGCAACCTATGGCATGAAAAAATATTCCAAATTCAACTTTCATGTAGGTAGAGCATTTAAACGATTTAACACATGACTATCAGGACAATCAGTCAGTCTCTGCAAAAGCAATGGCACAGTGGTTGAAAGAGCCCAGAGCTCCCTTTTAGATTGAGTCAGTTTTCTAAAATACCTCAGAAAATGTTGAAAGTTTGACACATAAACTCTCTCACCTACCCTGATGTGTTTGTAGATTCCAGTGCTCCTCTCAGCAAACTCCATTGATAATTTTTTTCCGTAAATAACAATACAGAACAAATGAAACAGTCGATACAACAACAAACATTTCACAAGCGAAAGTTCAACCATAGATTCGAGAGTGCTCAAACACGGTCGATCCTCCTGGCACAAATGAACAGTGTGTGATGAGTGTCTGAGGTCTGAAATAGAATTTCCTATTGTTGAGTCACAGAACATCTTAGAACAGAACTCCTGTCACACATTCTGGTAGGTCACCAAGGAAACACTCTTTGCAAGTATCCTGTTGTTAAATAAACCGCAAAAAGGTCTACAGCCACCATGAGGACAACACTGTGAAATTTTTTGTGATGTGTCATCCAAGTTGCCTTAAGAGTTGAAAATTTGTTCCTGATCTTGGAAACAGTCGCTGATAAAACCAGTTTTCAATCTCATCACAAGGTCTATTCAGCCACTGAAGGGACCTGGTCTTTGAGACTGACTTTTACTTGAAACTGTGCCCTGAAAGTAGGAAAAACTGTCTTTTTTGGTGAAAAGGAAATTAATGTTTGAATTATAATTTAAATTTCATACAACATCTTAAATGTAGGAACACATAATAGGCCTTTTTTACAGGAGACATTCTGACATGTCACAGTAAAAAAGAAAGGCACTCATTTAAATAATAAAATAAATGATAGCTGAATTTAATTTCAGTTTCAAGGTCCTTGTATTGTTCAGTTGAGCACAAGTAAACTTTTAAATTTGAAATTAGTATTCTTTTTTTTAAACATGCTGAATACAAAGTAATTCCGTGCAAAAAAAAAAAAAAAAATTACATGATAACCTTAATCCTTTATCTTATCTACAGACATGTATTTTATTTATTGCCAGTGGTGGACAAAGCACACAACTACATTACTTGAGTCAAAGTATAGATGCGCCTGGTCAAATATTGCTCCAATGCAAGTGAAAATCTATCAGTCAGTTTTTGATTTGAGTTTAAGAGCTGGAGCACTTGCTTTTCAAAATACCTAAGCATTCAGGTACATTGCTTCTTTAATTATTTAGCCCCGGCGCCCTGTTTAGTCAAGGGTTTTGTACTTGACTGAATATAAAATATATATTTCTGAACAGAGACAGGAAATAATGAAATTGACGACAAGGAATAAGCCACAGAACCGAAGGGGTTTTCTCTCCAGGTTTTGTTCCTGACACCCCAGTGCTAAAAAGAGTTAGTGGTTAGCTAAGTTATTTTAGCAACAAGTAAAGCTATCTTTCAAACAAGAAACTCAATAAACGATCTTGGTACTCTATTCACTGTTGGTCACTGAGGCTGCGTTCATCCAGGTGACTGGCTGTGTTAACCGGCAGGCTGCTGAGCCCCATTCTAACAGCAGCTAACAGTTATGGTTAGCCACTTTAGCAACCGAGTTTAAGCTATATCTTTCCATAAGGAAACCGTGTAATTAAATTGCAGAGAGTTGAAGCTGAGCAGCCACAGGACATCAGGGAGTGAGAAACCAGGAAATACTGTCTCAATAAATTTGATGCAATAAGGTTACCTTGTGAGGCAGCTGGATTTGCAAGATTACAAGATCACACGCCCTTTATCAGGCTTCAAGTTATCCATTTGTGTCCGCACCAAAAGTGCTGCTGCCAGTCAGCATCCTAGGTGGGACTCCTGGCAGCTACGGGTGTGGTTTTAAGTATAAGAAGCACCCTAAGCAACGCATCTCAAACAAACTATGGCTGCTCCTAAAGAGGTTAGTGTTAGATACTGTGATAGCATCAGTTACATAAGTGTTTGTGTTTCTTTATTGAAAAAAGAGCAAACAGCACTGAAGGCTTTTTGCAATGGAAAAGATGTTTTCACTCTTTGACGCTGATCCGAATGGCTTAAGTTTTTGGAAGTGCCTGCCCTTTTCCAAACAGTTTGCAAAAGAACAGCTTCTCAGGCGGTTCTGCATGATAAACCAGCTGGTGTGTCAGGTTAGCGAAAAGGTGCAGCTTCACCCAAATCAGTGAAGGTTATACAGTTAGAAACTTTTGCTTTTGTGCAGCGAGGCCCCCAGAAACACTCCAGTCTGCTCTGGTGAACGGATGTATTCTCCATTCCTGCTCTGGCAGTATCATAAGTGAGAAAAGGATGAGTCATCAACAGTTAATTGTTTTCCAGGAGCCATAAATCCTGAAACACCATAAAAAAATACTTGAAAATATCTACAAAACAATTCTTTTGACATTGTTGAGCCAGATACTAGCATATGGGTGATATATAGTGCAATACATATGTAATAAAAATACAGCTAAACATTGATTTTGACTTTATGGTAACTTTTAATTTAGTACTCAAATAAATAATGCTGTTTACCCCTGTTTATATATATAGAAATACATTCTTATACAATAAATTCACTGTGTCTGTGTTCTGAATGCAGGGGTGCTGTGCAGGTCCCTGGCTTGGTACAGAGCAGCACTCAGTCTCTATTACTGGAAGAGCAGGAGTGTCTGACTGGAGCCAGGGAAGCTCAAGGTAGCATCATAGATTTGACCAGTCAGTCGTGTAGAGCACTAAGTCCTTCATTTACTCCCCCTGCCTGCCAACCTCACACCAGTGCCCTCATGTGCACACAACACACACACACACACAACGCACACACACAACTACATGCACTAAACACAAGCACACAGAGATGTTTAATGCAGGCAGTATGTCTGCTCATTCTCTTTCTCTCTCACAGTCACACACACGCAAGTGCACTTACACACAAAGCTACACACACAGCGTCCTTGTTTCCCAACTCACTCACTCCACCTCTTCACACACACTATTTTAGCAGCCTTGAAAAGCTAAATGGTGTGAAGTTGAGTGTTGGTCCATCTGTCTCCTGGGTGTTTGGAAGGGATGAGAAAGACAGTGAGCAGTGGGAGGAACACGGGGAGAAAGATTGGAGGAAGAAAAAGGAAAAGGAGGGATTGGGGTCAGGTCCATTAATATGAATCACCAGCAGAACCCCACAGCGGATCCATCTGTGGTTGTACACTGCCCAGAAACAATTCGCAGCCCAGTCAACAGGACATTAATGGGTGAATAGGGGAAAAAAATACTTATGTCATGCATGAATTCTTGAATTTCTGCCCATGGTTCAAGGTTTTGGTGGCCTTTCTCCATCACTGTTCTGCAGGTAGTGAAAATCAAATGGAACCGCCGCACCTTTGTGGAATGAGACCTTAAATTGCTGAATGAAGGATCTTTAAAGTTGCTAGTTTTAAGGTGAAACAATTCTTTGGTAGCTGCTGAATGTAGTTTTCAGTAAGAAGGTTCTTATATTCAAGAGAGAAGGACACTTGAAGAGGCACTTTATGGTGTAAATTTATTCAGCACAACATGACAGTGGAAGGGCCAGACTACTGGTGCTGAAATCAATATTCTCCTTTCACGGATACTTTAAACAGTAAATGCCCCTCTTTGAGGCAGAGCTACAGAGCCAGGGGCCAGTGCGGGGAGCACACACACATGCAGGTGAATGTCAGATCGGGTGATGAATTATACAGGTCCACTATGGATATTATACACAGCAGAGTGGGAGATTTCGAAAAGAATTTTGTGTTATACAGATAAGAGCAGCTATATATTACGAATAGAGACCATTTACCTGTTGTCTGAGGGCATTCATAATGCAAAATGCATGAAGGCAGAGAATAGAGCGAGTCTTTAGCGAGGAACCCGAGTCTTCTGGCACAGAGTTGTGAAAAAGATTCTTGTGGAGAAAATAGGAGGCCATTGTATAAAGAGAGGCCCTTTTAAACTCAGGTCCAACTGTGTGGCTACAAAGCACTTTGTTTGTTCTGCACAAGGATAAGATATTGTAATGAGCACTAACAACTGGTCTATTCAGTGTGGCTGCGCCACTGCTGAGAATTTGTGTTGTAGTTACTTCAATGTATGGACTGGAGAAGGAAACAACATCAAGAAGAAATGCTGCTTCCTTTGAAGCTGTAAACATTCAGATTTCAGTCCTGGTTGATTGAGTGACACACATGGTCACTGGAAGTAATAGCAAGTGTGTTGTTAAAATATGAGTCCCTGCACATCAGTCACTGGGGAAATCACACTGTTAGCAGCAGTGGTGGAAACTAACTAAGCAGATTTATTGTAGTATGCTGAGTACAACTTTGAACTACTTCTATTCCACTACATTTCAGCAGCAAATATTGTAGCGCACACTGTGCAGATTGAGGCAATAACAGAAGATTAATTGTTTTGACATGGGGCATCCTGCATAATGTTTACTTTTACTTTTGGTACTTCAAGTATATTTAATGACTGATACTTTTGTACTTCTACTCACTTGTACTTTGCTTTACCTGGAACAACAACAGCAACTAGCAACTGGCTAGCAACAGCTAGCAAGATATGCGTTGTTACCTTGAATACATGATGGATTTCTTTGTGTTTGAGGATTGTTGGAAACATTTGGGATAATGTAAGTACACAACTCCGTATTAGTGTTAATTTCGTTAACGAAAACTAAACGAAAATATTTTCGTCAACGCACATTTTTCACCGGACGAAAACTAGACTAGACGAGACTAAAACCCCCATTAATAAACAATAACTGGGACTAAATCAGTATGCATTTTCGTGGACTAATAAAGACGAGACGAAAATGTAGTTCACTAAATAAAGACTGGGCTAAAATCTATGGACATTTTAGTTCACGAACAAAGACGAGACGAAAATTATATCATATTATTATATCATATGATTTTGTCAAATCCTGTCTCCTCCGCCTCCTCCTCCTCCTCGGCTCTTCTGCCACTCACACACAGTGACACACCCCCTTTCAAATCTGCAGCGGGCACAGAGTGCACAAACACATTGGACAGACAGGAGTTGGATTCACGGCGAAAGGTTAAAAGTAAAACATTAATGGCCATGCTTTGCATGGGGCCTGGGAGAAAGAGAAGACGTGATATATGGACACATTTTCACTACATTGAAGTGGAAAAAAAACCTTATGCTTGATTTTAGTCGAAGGGAAGGAATGTGGGCACAAGGTAGCAGGAAAAAAACACAACAAACCTGAAGAGACACGTCGCAGTTCACCACAAAGACATCGTGGTAAGTTAACAAAAAGTTTGGTGGTGGTTGTTTATAATGTAACATTAAACCAACGGCTGTAATGTTCCAACAATAACGTTAAACCGACCGCAAACTAATGCTGGCTAACTTACGTTAGCTTCTTAGCATGTAGCGACCGTAGCCACTTGTTGATAGAATTGTGTGTGAAGTTGAATTTATGCTAACTTAGATATGTTATACTGGTCGGGCAACTATGGTTTCAGTTGGATTGCAAGTTTAATTAAAGCAGACAGAAGTATGAGCTAATCTAGGAGCTGCAAGCAATATTATCTGCTGACAAAAAAAAAGTAAAAGGGTAAAATCATTGTCCTGACTAAAACTAGACTAAAATGTTGACAGTTTTTGTTGACTAAAACTAGACGAATAAAATTATGTTTTCTTGGACTAAAATAAAGACTAAAATGCTTGACTTATAGTCGACTAAATAAAAACGGGATGAGGTTGACTAAATGTGTTAAAAACTAACAAGCGTGATTGAAACTGGACTAAAACTGAGACTAAATTTAAAAATGGCTGATAAAATTAACACTACTCTGTATATAACAATGTTATATCATATATAACATATGTTCAGCATTTTTTGACACTTTAATGCAGAAATGTTACATATTATCCATGTAAGTACAATAACTGGGTACTTCCTTCACCACTGGTTTAGCAGCCACTCTGTTACAAATAAAACAGGAGAACAGCATCTGGAGTTTCAGCTTATGGTGCACCAAAACAAAGAGTGTTTATTGAGTCAAGCTATTTCAATGAACCTCCAAAGGGAGGTGTCCAGGAGGCACCACGATCCGGTGCCTGAAACCACCTCAGTTGGCTCCTTTGGATGCAAAAGAGCAGCAGTTCTTCTATAGGCTCCCTCCGGATGTAAGAGTTCCTCACCCTATCTCTCAGGCTGAGCCCAGACACCCTACAAATGAGACTCAATTCAGTTGCTTGCAACTGTGATCTCCTTCTTTCTATCACTACCCAAAGCTCACAACTATAGGTAATGGCTGGAACATAGATCGACTGGTAAATTGAAAGCTTTGCCTTTGCCGACTCAGCTCCTTCACCACGACAGCCCAATACAACGCCTGGATTACTGCTGACTCTGCACCATTCCACCTGTCGATCTCATGCTTCATGTGTTTCTTTTATCTGGTGCTTAATATCCCAGGTGACTTCACCAGAAGGTGGGCAGAGAGGTTTGGGTTGCTGCTGTCTCAGGTAAACTGTCATGAGAGGGTGTCCATGTTTGTCTTCTTGGTCCCTGCGTAGGACAGGGTGTCTATCAGGCCTGGCAGGAGTTTACAGAACAAAGTTTATGGTTGAACTGTAATAAAATTGCTGTTCAGTCCCTTTTAAAAAAGTGCTTCCACTAGAGTTAGCTTAACTAGCAGTTCAATTCAATATTTCTCTCTGCTTTGGAGGGTCTCTGTGAGAAGGTGCTGTGGTGAAGCTTCTGGTCTTCGGCTGATCTCTGAGAGAGCATTATTCCAACCTCCTCATCAGAGGCAACATACTGACTTAACTGTCATTAGTTCCAACATTAATGATGATCTTTTTGACGCCCAGATGGTTCGGTATCATTTTCTGGGCTGAGTCACAAACTATGATGCTTGGCACATTAATAAGTTTGCTCTTAACATCCCTAATTAGACAACAGGCATTAGTGATAGCATTGGTCCTGCCAGCATTAGGCTTGTGTCTGGCATTAATGTCAGTGTGCTTGACAAAATAGTCTTTGGCCATGCACTGAGACAAATCCAGAAGCATGTGTGGGTTGGTTGTGATGTCTGTCTTAAGCAATTCTCCTTCAGTGCATGAATCAAACCTGCGAAGAGTGTCATCCAAATCTTCAAATGAGGTGCAGTGTGAAGGTTAGAGGCTCCGGTCTCTGTTTTAACACCATCCGCAGACCATGATACTGTGAACTTTGAGTCAAACATTTCCTTATCCTCATGTATCTGATGTCATACAGAGATTTCACAGCCCAAGAGTATAAATCCAAAGTGAGATTAAAGCAAAAGTGTTGGCCTAAACATCAGAGAACATGCTGTGGGGGTCTGTCTCCTAATACTTAATAATAAAGAATTATGGTTTCCTTTCATGCCCACCATCTGTTCCTAACCTTAACCAGCAGTTTAGCCGCTTAAATTAACCTCAGACTTACCTTAGCCAATGCTTACAATTAGGTGAATTTTCTGTCTTATCAGGATTTTGATGGTCTAGACAGGGCCTCTTGCATTTTCATAAGTTTAACGGCCACCGTAGATTCTCCTACATGGCTGGAAGAGGAGGGTGAGGTGAGGGGTGTTCAGTTGGTTGCAATCTGCAACCTCAAAGCCAGATGCCACTACATCTTACACACTGGTCCTTCCACAATGGTAGGAAACAGGCTGCCTCCTAACCTGGTTGCTTGGTAAACTACAATGTCTTGTTTTGTGTTTTTGCACATGTGAAATACAGAAGATGTAACTGGTGGGTGTGCAGGATCGGGAGGTGTGAACTTTGATGCATTATGGGCTGAGTAACTGATTGCATTTGATTAATGAGTGAGTTTTAAGATTATCCAACACTGATAATGACACATTCAAGATTGTTGAGTCTCATTTCCAGTCATCAAATTCTCAATGAAATGAGACTCAAGAATTATCTATCTTACCAAACTGTGATTGGTAAGATTGGGGTAGATGTACTAAAGCCTGAAAACAGAGCCAAGAAGATGAATGGGAGTCTAATTTTCTCTCAGACCACTTGAATTACATTATGCTTAACTGTTATTTTGGAATTTTTGCTCAATATCACCAAAAATAAACTGCCTACCCCAGCTTTAAGCGCAACAGAGCGATGATATAGTTGGGTAGAGAAATGCTGTCCTGAACCCAGTTTCTTGATATATTGAAATTACCGGAGCTCCAGCAATTTCCCCTGACATGCATCTTAGAGACTGTGCTTGTCTTTCTGAAAATATGTTCTTGGGCCCTCCATGACTTATTTGACGAAGTACCAAATGGCCTAGTACAGTCTCAGAACAAAGGACTGCAAGGACAGAGGGTGAATTACAAACCTTGAAGTTTACTCACAGATGAGGATGAATGCAAGACCCCCAATGCTCGTCATGAGGGCGATGCATCATGTCTGCAGAGTGCTTTAGGTATACTATAAAACTGTGCTGACTAAACAAGGTGGGGAAACAACTATTGTGCATCCAAACCGATCATGAGACATCAAACAGGCAGCCTTTCTCAACTGTGAATCTGCATTCTCTGTGCACATGTTCCTCAGAAATGTGTTCTGTCCAGGACAGCTTGAGAAAAACGACCACTTTGGCATTCTCGGGTTTGATAATCACAAAGACTGTGTGAGGGCTTTTGCGCCAGTAATGTGCATCCAGGCTAAGATTAAATCTCCCTCAGTCCAGTGTGAGTGAAAACATTACTGGGTGTATTTAGGGAAGCTGTCAAAGCTGTCCCTTCCAGACTGTGTTCAATTCCACCTCCAGCCCCCAAGGGGTGGTGTCTGGGAATTAGAGCTGTCTCATTCTCTCTAACCCACCCACCTGCACATAAATTCTCACACACAAACACCCCTGTTGGCCATGACCCATCTGGTTTCTTTCTACTTCTGCGGTTTCCCATGTCTGATAAGGGAGCCAGAGCTGGTTAGCTGACAAAAATACATTTAATTACCCTCCAGCAACCCACCTACCCACATACCCAGACAGGCAGATGGACAGACAAACAGACACATGCACACACATGCACAGTCTGTCTCTCACTTCGCTTTCTGGCCTTTCCACCACATCTCATCACCTGTCTTGACAGTCTTATGTAAGTGTCCTGAGGCGGGGGAAATCTCACTGTGTTTGCACATACAGTATGTGTGCAGGCATGAATACACACAGACATATGCACTCAGCACACACAAACACACACACACACATTTGAGCACAGACCTGTCAGAACTAGTTTCTTTTTGGTGCAGGGGTTGGGGCTCGGCCTGTGAAATGGCCTGTCCATCCATCCAGCTTGTTAAAGTCTCGGGGGAGTAGATTGACTGTGACATGTCTAGTCTACCTGTCTGTGTGGAGATGGTTACATAATGAGTCAGTTTGAAGGTCTGGAGATTGGCTGATGGGTCAGCTCAGAGGGTGTGTGTGAAGACATGCACAGTTTTGAAAATATAACATGAGAAAGGAACAAAAATGCGAAGGCAATAACTAACAAGTTAAAGGGAAGGATATGTTTTAAGCAATTAATAAAATATGGTATACATGACACACTGTGAACATTAAAGTGATCTACACTTGATTAGTTTTCTTTAAATCTGCTATCAGCAAGAATTTGAGCAAAAGAAACAAATATAAAGGAACATGCCTGACAAGAAGATTCACTAGCTGATGAGTAATAAAGAAGTATGTTTGACACTCTCCTCCTCATGTCAGCACCTTGAAATTCCTATCCATGAAAATCACAAAGAGAATTGTAAAAGTCTGAAAATGTATTTGACTTCCTGCCAAGAATACGGACACAGCGCTCGTTCCAGTTATATAATGAGCGGATGGCTTGTAGCATCGGCCCAGAGATGGGACCGAGTCATTGTCACAAGTAAGTCTCAAGTCTTTGCTCTCAAGTCCAGAGTGAAGAAGAGGAATGCCTCAAAGACTAAATTTTGAGTTTCGGGTCCTAAACAAGTTTGTGCTCCTCAACAAATGCATTGCCATTTTAACAACGGGGCCTCGTCTCACCATCCTTTGTGCAGCATCAAATGTCGAATGAAGTTGGAAGTTGTTGTGTCTCTGTAAATTTCTACCCACACACTGAGCACACTGTGATTCCTTTTTTATTGACCACCACATATTTTTCCAACTTGAGCTCAGAAATATAACATCCCCTTCAGAACCCTACAGTACGCTATTTCCAGTGACCAATCAACTTTTTTGAGCAGGCGAATAGTTTCCCACACCTGCTGTGGCTCCGCAGCTCAGACAACAGCTGCTGGTTATGCAAAATCAGACAGTTGTGTGTCCAAACAAGACTAAGATTCAGCCACACTAGCAGCTCTGAGGCTGTAAACAGCAGCACTTTGAGCTGAATGCTGCACGCCAACATGCACAGAATTACAATGTTGACATGCTGATACTAGCAGGCAGGCTATAACGTTCTACATGTTCACCATGTTTACCATTATAGTTTAGCATGTTAGCACGCTAACATTTGTTAATTAGCATTAGTCAGAGTGAGATGTAAACTGTGGGTAGGCCTGTAAGACAGCTACCAGGTGGCATTTTCAGGCAGCATCCGTCATTAATGCTATCTGCGTTTTCAAAGTCCCCATTGCTGTTCAACAACACAACAACATCCAAGCTAGCTACATGTGGAAAATGGCAAGTTAGCAACAAGCCAGCAGCTGTTGCCTTTTCCTTTGCTTTAACCATTTTAATGCCAGGGCTTGCCTCTCAACACGCAAGTGGCCCACCAAAAGAGGTTCTCCTCTGACACTATTTTGCAGGGGCACTGTGGCCGCATACTAGGCTTAGTTCTGCCCAAGATTATTGTAATTTGTTTAAAGAAATACAAACAAGCTAGAGCATTTTGCCTCCTATAGCAGAATGGTAATCTGAGGAGCCAGATCTTTCTCCAGTGCTGAGCAATGTGGAGATCTGGTTTTGCGAGACTAATAAGCATAAGCGCAAAATACATCTGAGGCTGATGGGAATGTCATTAAATCAGTCCGATAGTTATGTTTAAGTCTGGGACTGACTGACACAACACACCAACATTGCCATCCCTATAAAATGATTGAGCTCAATTTGCAGTGAAGTCAGTGACTATCATTTGATGTTGTTTCCTTTTCCAACTTTTTATGGATGAATCAATTCTGTGTTCTGAGCTTTACTATTAGCATATTTAGTGTGCATATGGCTCACACACATTAAAACTGTAAGGAACTGTTTATTAAGATTGCATAGCAATTCAGCGCTATGACAGCATTATGATTCTTTGGAGCAGTAAATCAAAGGTGTGATTCTAGAGCCTGCGGCCTTGCAGCGCTAACAGCCTTGCCACACCCGTGCCTATATCCACGTGTTTCATGTGCAGCCTGGTGACCTGGATAAATCAGTTTAGGCCAGCTTCACAGAGCTGTGAATTGTATAAGCGTGTTTAGAAAGGTGTTAAAATGGTGAGGTAACTTCCTTGGTTACATTCAACACTAACATGAGCACCCTGCTCAGACATCTAAACAGCATAATTTTCACGTGGCTGAATAACAGCACTGAGTGTCTGTCTTTGCCATTGGCCACCTGTTGTATAGTAAATAACTCATGAAATCATATCCCACTACTAGACTATTGCAACAAATTACGAACACATCCTTCAAAATACACCTCGCTACACATTCAAACGATGCAAAAGTTATTCACAACAGCTCACTCAATATGTTCCAGGCCACAAAACACAGAATATCAAGTATCTTGACAAGTATCTCTTATCTCCTTTGAAACAAATCTGATTCCATCTCAAACAATACCACTCGCTTTCAAATCACATCATTCCAAACGGTGCTGAAAAAAACAACACAAAACAAGAAAAGAAAAGAAGAAAAACCTCATATCTGGTGGTTGTAGGACCATATATTTTTCATCAAGATTTCCTAACAAGAAATTGTCTTTGTCAAACCCACTCAACTCAAAATAGGGCAGATTTTCTTACAATGATAGCATGCAGCTGAGATACACTGTTTTATTCTTATCCTGACTCCTGGACCCGAACAAAAACAAGTCTGAAATTGTTTGTAGGGAGGGGACTGGTGAAGCAGAATATAAGCAAAGGTGATTGAAGGACTGAGGAGAAGAGATTGACGGCTGGACATTAACAGAGAGTGGAAAAATAGCGAAGTGATTGCTGGGCTGAGACAGGTGGATACTAATACAGAAATGGTGTGAAGGCAGCAGACTGTGGAGGATCTGCATGTCGAGTATCCTAAGCAGACAGGAAGACATATCAGTCTATAGTTTGACGGGCGGGGCAGGACTCTATCTCCTCCCTGAATCTCATCTTTCTCATCTTTCAGTCAGCGGTTTGGGCGGAGCCAGGGTCAACATGTCTGTCTGTTAGGGGACAGGCACATCTGTCACACACTGTTAGAAATAAGGGCTATTGCTGAAAGGTTCTACCCAGAGTCATTTGATTCTGAAGAACCATTTTTTGAAGAAAGGGTTGGTCAGTGGTTGTTTATAAGACTAATGGTTCCATTAAGAACCCTTCTAATCCAAAAAAACCATTTTTGGTAGAAAGAGGTCTTCATGGATTGTTGAAATCATTAAGGGACTCTTTCATCAAGGGTTCTTGGTACCTTAATGTAAAGGGTTCTCTGTAGAATCTCCTGGGTGGATTCTAGATAAAACCCTTGAAATATAAAAGGGTTCTTAGTAGAACCCTCTGGGTGGATTCTAGACAAAACCCTTGGAATATAAAAAGGTCCTCACTAGAACACCAGTGTGGGCTCTTGTTGGCACCTTTAGAAGGTGGAAAGATTCTGGATAGAAACCCCAGAGAGGGTTCTCCTGTAGAACCTCTCATAGGCCTTTTTCACCAACAAGGAACTAGCCTCGTTCTGGGCGGACGTTTAGCTCAGTGGGTAGAGCGTCCGACCCATGTATGGAGGCTGTAGTCCTCTGCAGCGGCCGCTGGTTCGACTCCCGCCCTCTGCCCTTTGCTGCGTGTCATCCCTCTCTCTCTGCCCCGTTTCCTGTCTACTCTTCAGCTGTCGCTGTCAATAAAAGGCACAAATGGCCAAAAAATAACTTAAAAAAGGAACTAGCCTCGTTCTGGTTGGAGCACCTAATTTTTAACCATTCTGAGCATTTCCGCCTAAAATAAACTGGTTATGAACCTGAAAAGTTGGTTCCCAGCTTGAACCAAAAAATAGCAGGTTCTCCTTGGCAACAAAAGTGGCCGTGTCATATTCTACAAGTTGATGTACATTGTGTAGCAGCGCCCCCTGTTGATGACATGCTTTATTACAGTGGTTCCACTCAAAAGTGGTGAAAACACAAGCTGGTCAGCTGACAGCACCAAGGTTCCAAGGATCTCAAACAGAACTGGTCCAACAACCAGAGCTATTTTGGTGGAAAAGGGGCCTCATTCTGAGTGTTTCCCTTTGCAGCTGGTTCTAGGTAAAACCATTGGGTTCTTGTTAGAACTCTCTTAAAGGAATCCAGTCTGAACCTTTCTAAAATGTTCTATCAGGAACCAAAAAGGGTTCTCTTATGGGAACAAGCCAAAGAACCCTAACTGGTTCTAGTTAGCACCTTTATTTCTAACAGTGCACACACACATTAAAAAAATGTACAAAACCAAAGGTGCACATATTTATGAAGAACCTCACAGGTGACAGTGATCTGTTTTTGATAGAATAATATATGTGTTTGGTTTCACTTCAACATTAACGTTCTCATTCCTAGCAAGACCTGTGTCCACCCTCGCACAAATCCAGCGATGGATCATTAAACACATCAGCACTTATAGTAACCAGCCACAGCTGTGATTTTTCATATAATCAGTGTTGCATGGTAATGCTTCCAGCCTTGAGGACAGACAAGCCATACACTCGCTCGCACACACAAACCATAAAGGAGCTCAGGTAGTGCAAAGCAATCTTGGCAGCCAGCCTTGGCATATTCGCAGCCTTTTACTATCAACACAGTGAAACGGAGGGCTGATTCTCGAAGCACGCTGGCAAGGTACGGCGTCCTTGGGTAAACCGATGTACAAACTGCATACAGGAAGAGATGGTATTCTGCTCCTTGATTATAAGGCCACACCAGCTGGTTTATGGCGCTGTTATTTTGAAGTTGGCAAAATGACAACTCTAAGTGTCACTCAGGAGAAAGACCGATGGAGAAAGTTAAGAAAAAAAAAAACAAACTTAGAGCGGGAATGAGCAAAAATCAACAAAAGCTAGAGAGAAAACGCCGACATAGACCAACAGATGCTGAATATTGTGCTCATTTATTCAGGGCCTGCTGTGTTAATGGCTATGTAAATCTGCTGGTCTCACAGAGTGGTAGAAACTAGCATTGGCAGGCCTCAACAATGCAGCCTAATTGGAGATAAGCCTGAACAACAAGCCTATAGCATGGCCTCATAAATTACTGCTCCTACACCACCCAGTCCATTCTTGTTCTCTTTTTATACAATCCCTCTAATCTTTACCTCTTTACACGCTCATTCTTTGCTTTTCGCACCCATTTCCCTCGATTTTTTCCTGATATTTTCCTTTGAAATCTGCGATAGCTGGACCATCCTCCACTCCTCTTCCCATTCACCCCCTCCTTCCTCCCTTCCCTACTTGCCCTGGCCTTCCCAGGGTTGTAAAGAGGGCTGTGCAGATTGAACAGTAAATTAAATTAATGTAGGCCATTTCTCAATCATTTTTCATCCCCCTAAAATGATTAAAGCTGACGTAAGAAGTTCATTAAAACAGAAAACATTAGGCTCATTAAAAAGCCATTAAAACTATCGCGGAGAGGTGATTTATGCCGGAGTAGGACTGGGGGAGGAAATGATTGGACGGGGGGGAGGTGAGTCCGAAGAGGAGGAAATGGGAGACCGAGGAGGTTGATGGTGGGGAGTCAGCTTTTTAAAAAAAGGAGGAGGCCACAAATAGTAAACTCATAGGAATTAGAGAGGAATGGAGGCAAAAGGAAACAGTGGGTGGCAAGCATTAGCGGTTTTTAAGTGCTAGGACCCTTCCTTCCCGTCGCACCTAAACCAGAGCTCAGCCTGTTAGAGAGAGCAGGTCTCTCCGTCTTTCTAATGTCTTCACACTAAGTCAGCAGAGCCTCACACCAGACATCATTAACTGTTCTTAACTCTGCCCATTAGGCTCTGGCATTTACCAAACTAAATGTCATTGTTCCTAATCATCATCTGTAAAGCAAGATGCAATATGCGTGCATGGGCATGCATGCACGTGCAGACGCACTCATGCATACTAATGCTCTGAATTCCAACTGTGTCTAAGTAACAAAACTCTTTCACTCATCTTGTTCTATATATTCCACCTTTGTGTGTTACATCTGTTCGGAATACGGCGCATTCAGCGAGATAGCATCTCAAAGCCCATTCTCCCCATTTGACAAGGCAGAGGGAGAGCTTTCAGCCTACTGTTGCAGGTACAAAGTGGCAGAGAGATCGCTGGAGATGGAGAGGCGGAGGGGAATATTTTGAAGACGGTCTTTGAAGCGGCAGGCTGCAGTTCTGTGTCGGAGAGATTCGGCTGCGCGCTAACGTAGCAGCTGGTGACTCAGACAACAGCAAGTCGGGTTTCTAGAGCTCAGCTCACCTGGAGAGGCTCAGCAGATCGGATGGTTAGATTCTGCTCACTCTCCGTCTAGCTGGAGGCAAGGTTTCACTGATATGTCTGCCGCTATCAAGCAGACAAGCTGTCTGTGATACTAATGCATCGCCGCATATTTAACTTGGCAAATATAGCAGAGACCCAGCTATATTTCTACTAATATTTAAGGTTTTGCAGAAATTTGACCAAGCTTTTAGTTAAAGATATTGGTTTCAGACTTTATCTTAAAGAGACAGTTTGAATTATTTGAAGTGGGGTTGTATGGGGGGCTTATCAATAGTCAGTGTATCGTAGATCAGTGGTTCCCAACCTTTTTTCCTTGAAGCCTCCCCTACTTTTATCTAAGGAAAGCTGAGTCCTCTCAGCCTGAACACACGCGTGCATACACTAAAAGAATAAGTGATTTTTTTTCCAAAGCTTTACTGTTCGAATTGTTCCATTCTTAGAACCGTTCTCTGTCTCTGTTCTAGTATGAGCTCAACATTTTTTCTCTTTAACAACCTGTCCGAGCGGCTCATGCACATTCATTCTTACCAAAAGAACAATAATAATTCATTATCACAGAGCTTGAAAGGTCACAGAGTCATGGCTCATTAAATAGCCTACTATTTTTAATTGGGGCCAAAGAAATATATCTTTTTAATAGTTTTATATTCATACTTTTGTATAATGTGCAGGTTCATACAGGTGCTGCTTTTCAAACCTTGAAAACACTATTAAAATGCAAGTGTTTTCAAGGTTTGAAAAGTGCTTTTAAACTGCTTGAAATTGTAATCACATTACTTTCATTTCTGACTGATTGAGTTAGTTAACTGTTGATATATAGACATAAGATGAGTCAGATATTTGCTGAGCCATATTGTATAGGAAATTAATGATTAATCATTAAGCAATTAATTGCCAAGTAAGAATTTAAACACATTAATTGATAATTAATCACTAGTCCAGAAATACATTAATTGTGCCTCATTTGACATTGTTTTGTCTGTTGGAACCATTCACTGAATAAGGAAACTTCGATTTAAGTGTCAAATTAAAAAAAAGAGAAGGAAAAAAAGAAAAAAAAGAAGAGAAATAACATGTGTTTTATACCTTATTAATTATAAATTATTAATGATTAATCAATCAATCAATCAACTGTTAGCATTTTCAACTATTGGTTAAGGAAAACGCACAAAATTCATACAAAAATCACTAAAGTCTACTTACAGACAAGTGGCACATTTTGAAACATGAAACCCATCTGTAGAATTCTATCACAAAAGATAATTTTGGTTGATAATAGCACAAAAACATCTGATTTAATGTGATGAAGAGGAGAAATAATGATTTTGTATCTAAATATGTCACCTATAAGTGCTGGAAAAGCTTGAAAATGCACCTTGAAAGTCCATGAAAAGTGCTTGAATTGGACTTTGGAAAAGGTGTATGAATGCTGAAATTGGGATTTTAGTTGACATGCAAATCTGATTTAGAGGACCTCAGAAGAAGACCTCAAAAGTCTTGGGGACCCCCTGTGATTATTTCTGGCGCCCCCCTTAAGAGGGGCCCGGACCCCAGGGTGGGAACCAATGCAGTAGATAATGGTTGGCATGTTTGGAGAAGTAGTCAGGGGCACCAGCAGACCCACCAAACATTTGTAATCAATCATTAGCAAGTACAGGGAAAGGATTCAAGTTGAATTTTAGTGAAACAAAGATTAACATGATAGCATCAAAATCCCTGGTCATCTGTGCCCCCCCCCCCCCGCTTTGGAGACAGCAATATTTGGCTTGCACAACTGTGGTTTCCCATCATGATGAAGGCTGTCTGATGGCAAGGCAAATTACTATAAAAAAAAGGGGCAAAACTTGCCTTGTACAAATAAAGTTGTTCCACGTACCACAAGTTTTGCCATTTTTTTAAAGTCCTTTTCCTCTTCTCTGTGCACCGTCTATGAGGGTGAAGTTGAGGCAGAAACCCTCACTTGTGACAGCAAGGTAAAGCAATGAACATATTCTGACTATAGTGCCACTTAAACTGATAAGATTTTTTTAAGTGGCTAAAGTATGTTTTGCTGGTGAATCCATTCACAGCAGTATATTGCTTTGTTATTGCCCCTCTCTGCTTCTCCAAACTGAGGGTTTGTCAGCCTCCGTCTACTGTAGGTATTACACTGACTATCGATAAGTACCTCATACAACCCCACTTGAAATAATCCAAACTATCCCTTTAAAGAGGAAGACACCATTAGCATGTTTATTAAGTTAGTTTATTCTCTTTGGTTTTAATTCATCATTCAATCATGTTCTTTTTGTATTTCCTCCTCGATGTTTTCCTTTGTTCCTCTATCCTCTCATTTGACAGAAAAATGGTATAGAATGAGCTGAACATATCAAGGAAGAAATCCCTCGCACATTATTCATTCTGATTCTCTAAAGCATGGTCTGTCAGTTTGCAATTTATTCAAATATTCACTGGTCTCTTTGAATGTGGAAATGCATACATATTGTTAGTACCGTCGGACACATAAAGCATCCAGAGCAGGCTTGAAGGGCTGGTACACTGCAGCTCTTTTGCTCCCTCTAGGTATGCTCAACTCTGCTGCATTTCCTCCTTTGAAGACAGAAGAAACCTTTACATGCAAATGTGCGAGTGTATGTGAGCATAAACAAACACATACAGCCAAACAAGCTCCCACTTTCATGCGGATGTTTTTGTGTTTAAAGAGAATTCCAAATCGCGCCATACGCGGGCCAGTTGATGCTTTTAACCCGATGGGATCTCGTTGCAGGCTACCTAATTGTGTGTGAAGCTGCCAACTGCTTTTTTCACGGGTGTGTGTTTAGTGTCTAACCATCCAGCTGACAAAGACACACTTTGATTTATTGGCAAACAGTTGAGCTAGTTAGCAGTCTGCAGACATGGACAGAGTTTGTGTATGTGTTTATGAGTATGTATGTCAAGCTGAAGATTGTGTGTGCGTGTCTTGTTAAGCCTCACACAGAGAGAATGTCAAAAATGAAGCTGGCTGTGGGTCACATATCTAATTTGCAAGCTGGCTAACAGTTCAAAGTTACCTCACTGTGTGTAGCTATGTATCAGCTCTGTCTCCTATAAATTACTTTTCTATATTAATTTGCAGCAGCAAATACATAATTTGATGGAAACATCATGTTGCACAGACTTTTTCATTCACATTATAAATAAACACTATTAAAGGAGAAATAGATAAAATATTTACTATACTAAATCATAAAATGGCCATAATATATCATCAGAGAGAAAGGAAATTTGAATACTAGTTTCTCTGACAACATTGATTCAGCCAACATGTTCCCCCTTGAAATTTCCATTCCAGTGCATAATAGCTTTGGACAGAGACACGTTTTGGCCAAACATTTATTCATTTTACACGGACTAAAATTAATGCAGAATGTTATATGAAATCAGGATATTTTTTTTAGAAGGAGTAGATTTTTATATCAGTTAAATCGAACAATATGTTAACTGAACCTGGAAAGTAGTAAGGCAGGCAGTCACTGAACTCTAACCACTTTTGTTTTCAGGATAACAGGCTTAACTTTACATCAACAGACAATACGAATTATAAAAATGCTGATCAACTTACAGTGTAGGACTCATCCTTCGTCATTTCTTTTACTGTCAAATTATAATGTTGCACTCATCTCACGCTCGCGTAGGTTCAAGTCTCAATTATACTTCCAAATGGATGCAAGCATGGACAACTGTGGACAACACAAATGCATAATATTTCTGTCTGTTTCCTGGAGTCCGCTGGGAGGTCGGTGTCCTTGCAGACCTGAAAGCAACCTCAGCCATCATCCGCTGGCTAACTTGCCTGACCGTAGCACATGGGAATGGTCCGGTATATGACTCACAGAACTGACGATTCTCACAAACAGACCGTCAACAGGGGAAACACTTCTTGACTTGGACCAGTGGCCAGGCACACAGTTCCAACCCTGGCTACAGTGGTCAGCAGTGGCTACATAAACAAACTGTTCCAAATGGTGTTTTTTATTGTTGAATAGCAGCGAGACAAGTAACCTTTCACTTAAGATGCAGACTCTCCCTGTCTCACATATTCACACACACAGTGCGTAGGTCTATACTGCTTTTTTAGCCCAGTGTTGGGCTGCTCTGTGTCATAAAAGAAAGGAGTCCACAGTCCCAGGATTTAACCTATTTTGATGCACTTCGAGCACCAACCAGCTGAGTGGAAAGCGAGCTCACCGCATGCGCTTGTTGCTGGACTGCACAGCACCGTGCTAGCCTGGATATGTGTGTTTGAGAGAAAGAATAGTCAGAGAGGGAAGAGTAGGTGGACTGTTGCACGCAATGTTTCTGTAAGAATAACTTACTCTGAATGCGGCTTCGTTATGAGCAACATCAGGTTTCTATTATATTTAATGTCCTAGTTTAATATCATGTACAATATTACTTGTCTATTCTGATTAATATACAATCAATCAACCATGTGCAATACTACTTTTCAACATCAGAGGCTATGTTATGTTAATTATCATGTGCAATATTATTTTTTCTATTACGTTTAATGTCACACACACTGTGCAATATTACTTTTTATTTTAGTTTTCATTATTATCATGTACAATTACATTCAATATAATCTGCTATCTTTGCATTCATTATATGGTGCAATATAACTTTATTATTACCTCTCAGTATCACTTCTAATATTACTTTCACTGTAATTGCCACTACTTCTTTTTCTATTTAGCTTACTTTTGTTCTTAACTTATCTTACCTCTATTGTTGTTCTATTAGGCACTATTTCTTTGATTTACTCTTTGTACACTATACTTTATATTTCTTTTGTTGTTATTATGTTACTGTAATTCTGTTAATTTTGGAGAAATCTGGCACAAGAATTTCCTGCGGGATTTATGAAGTTCTGTCTTATCTTGTCACTTGTCCACCCGTATTCATGATATTTTCTAGTAAGTCATGCTGAACCTGCTCAATCCACAGGTTGTGGATCGCCCCACGCATACATAGACGGTATAATAAATAGTGGATGGAGCCTCCATGATGTCACCCATAGGTTTCTGAAGAGCTGTTTTGAAGCTCACAGGGCGGGGGCTCTGGCTGTGGCCATCTTGGCAGTGCTTGACTCAGCTAACTCCCAGCTAATCCAGAAATGGGCAAAGAGTGTGAGTGGAGCTGAGGGGGCCAAATGAAGTACTTAGCCACCTGTGACAGTACCTGTGACTCAAAGTGGGCTTCCCCTTAATTGTGCATAACTTTAAGCCTTAATACAATTTTAACGGATGAATTATAGAAAAAAATCACCTCCTATACAGGTTTCATGAAGGGGAAAATTAGCTATAGAGACAAAAACTGTTCAGTACCAGGCTGTAAATTTTTGCTGTAAAGTTGGGTTTGTTAATATGGGGGTCTATGGGGATTTGGGATTTGTCAGCATTAAGTGGCGGAGGAACTGCAGTTTTTTGGCATTTCTGCATTGGCCTAATTTTTCAGCCCCGGAGGTCCTCCATCCACCTCAGCCACCTCCCTACAAATTCTGTTTGGTACAAGAATGTAGCTCCTCATTCACTGAAAAAAAAAAATCCGGCAGCAATTACATTTCCTTGAAAACATAACTGGGAAAAATAAATTAGCTGTTTATAAACATGATTTCCAGGAAACATGGTTGCATATTTGATCTCTTTCATGTCTTCAGTTTGACACTTTCTCCTGACTTTTACTTGTTTTTGCCTTTTTGCTTTTACAATTTCTCCCCTTTTCCCTTGTCACACTCTGCCTTAGCCTTTATTGCATAATTTGCTCACAAAATCCTCTGATCTGTTCAGCTCCAAAGGATCCTGTTGACACATGAATTATGGAATTGGACATTATTCAACATTGTTTCACGCTCCTCTTTACATTGTGTTGCTATGCATTTATTGGTAGGACCGCAGAACAGAATAAAACATGATAGGGACGCTGATTTGTTGCTGCAAAGTCTGATGCAATATTTGCTCCTGTGCAGCTACTGTGCAGTTCTATTTTACACACACTGCCCCCCTATAGCTCCCCTATTGTGTAGAATAATGCATATTCAAACATGCTGTCACACTCAAATATGTCTCAGTTACTCTTTGCATATATACTACAAACATGCACTGGATCTCTATGAGTGAACACATTAGCACTGCTCGTGTGTTTTCTTTGTCTGTGGTTTCTTGTTACTGTGCAAACATAGTTTAGAGCTTTGCTGAGCCCCACAGAGCGAAACCACACTTGACTGCATATTCATGCCAACTGTGGATGTATACATTTGGGACTATTTCTTTCTGTAAAATTACTACTGATTCTGGGAGCAGCTTGTGGGGTGGCGCGTTCTGTCCGAGAGGGTGGTGCAGTGGTCAGCGTGACACAGAAGTTTGCCCACCCCAACTCTAAACCACGTTTCATTTGACTACACACACACACACACCCGCCCCACCCAGGCTGAGTATGGCCAGTGGACTCCCTCAACTCAAATGAGTGACATGCACGACCAGCTTTAGCTTTTTAATGAATTAGTCATAACTGCCATCATCAATCAATCAATCTATCAATCTCTCAGTCACTCCAGCAGGGCTGCCATGGGCATATGCATTATGCATAGTCTGTTAGTCTGAAAAGGGAGACAAACTGCTCATTTCACATGCATAAGTTTGTGTAGAGCTCTAAAGCACCTTTTGTAAGCTTATGAAGCGTTAAGGTTTGGTGGTGCTAACTGCGAGGCACCAGCTGCATGAGTGAGTTTAGCTCTGTGATGGAGTGGTTCGCAGCTATCTCGACTTCCTGACAGCAGACCGTCTCTCTCTGTTTCCCTGTCCAGACTCCTACCTGTCACCCTTGATTTGGTAACTGGACAACTTCGACCTGTTGTGTGCTTGTTTTTGTCAATGTTTTTTTTTCAGGTGAGTCGTATATTTATTGATGTTCAATGCTTGAAAAGGAGAATAAATTCAGATTTGTATGCAAGTGTCTCGCAGACAAAATAATAGAATAAAAATGAGTGCATTACTTTGATTGTTTGTATTAATTTCATTCATTTTGATTCATTTTTACTGAGGGGTTCAATAATCTCAAGAGTTTGTTGTGTGGGTGTGAGTATTATATATTCATCATGTTGAGGGGACTGAAATCTGAAGACTAAACTGAGGACAAAAGCCTCAACATTCATTTAGAGGATAAGACTGATGATATTCTGTCTCTTTTTCTTAATGTTAACAAATACCATGAAAAGATCAAAATAAATTATAAATTGATCCTACTAACAAATATTGTCTTTGCAGCCAAAGCCTGATAAAGCTTTCTGTGCCATAAACCTCCAGTGTCCACAATGAATGGAGGGACACTGTTGCACTGGATTGACGTGTTCCTTTACTACCATCCAAAGGGCCTCTGTAGTTTATTATGACTCAGTAGTGCACCACATGTATATATATGTATATCAAATAGTCAAAATACTAATATTTACTTTGATTTAAAGGTGCAGTAAGAGATTCTGGAGAAAGATAGTTGATTGTTGAGCCTCATTCCCAAAGTATTTGATGGCCTGGGAATGAGATTCAAAAACCCTGTGAACGTGCAAATCTAAAGTTACCTGACAGCTGTGTGCATAATATACGTTAATGTTAAAAGACTGAGGCTAAAGCTAGCTACATCTCAGCAAACACTGGTCGGGTGGTGCAAGACGGCAGGTATATCTACATGATAGATGACAGAAATACACTCATTAACATGGGAAAAGGAAGTGCAGGGAGTAGGTTAGTGTAGTTGACTTGAAGACAGGTCACTCACACAGAACAGCCAGACCGCAATTGTTGCAGACAGCTGGGATAAGAGCTAAGCTAACTCGGCTTAGGCATGAGACAGCGAGCCAGAGTGAGATGCATCGTCTTCGACCCACTTTGATTCTGCATCAGCCCACATCCTCGTCCTCAAACCCCCACAGAACCAATGCAGATGCAGTGGGATCTAACAATTTTGGCTGGAGGTAAAGTTCCTGCAGCTAGTAAGCTAGCATTAGTTAGCCAGACATGCTAACATTTGCAGCTTAAGTTAGAGCAGATAAAGACAGAGTTTAATCCAATCACCACATGTGTGCTCTTGTGTTTCATGTTTGTGAGAGACTAGAGAAAAGACGTCACCATCCAGACTCATGAAAAGACAAGAACCTCCTGCACACCGCTTCAACATGTAGGGAAATGCAAAGCTTGCCATCTCTAGTTACGGTTGCTAAGCTACAATTGGACAGTTGCTGTTTGGAGGTGGGGCTTAGTGAAGGGTCAGTTAACTGTCTTACCACCTTGTGCCTACTCTGCCTCTGATTGGTTAGTACTGGTTGCATTCGTTGGTTGGGTTGCTTAGGTTTAGGCATGAGGAGTGACTGGTTAAGGTTTGGGTAAGAATATCAGGGTTAGCCAATCAGAGGCAAAATAGATAACATATGCCGAGGGTTTCTAGACATTTTAACAGGGAAATGTTATATATTATAGCTTTAAGTAAGCTAATGTTTACTTGAATCTACAGTGTTTCAGGAAATTACTTAACATTTTTACAAATGAGACAATATGGCTTGTTTTACATCAGATTTACATCTGCTGTAGGAATGAATGTGCTTGGAGCCACAGGAACAGTAGCTAACAACACATGTTGGTTGGTTTTGATCTGTTTGTGAGATTTGTTAACAAAAAGAAAAATCTCGAATAGTACCAGCCTGTAAGGTACAGTCTTAGTTTTAATTTTAAGGCTAGAATTATGCCAAGGTTTAGTGCAAACCTCCAGGGAAATAAATCAATACACTGTCCTCACAAGTCAAGCAGTAAAAGTTTGAGTGTGTGTCTGAGACAGATTCATGCATGTGCTGGGCGATTTCTCCAGCAGTTCATCATTACAAAGCCATACACAGTGCAGCGAGTGGTGGAAAAATTACATTTTACATTAATATCACGAGTGTAATTCCAGAAAATACAACGCTGTTATTTCTCAAGACTGTTCGAAAAGGGTTATTCTAATGTCAGGGGATTCACTCTTTAGAGATGGATGTAGTACATATTTAAGAAGTGAACATACTTCTGCAGTTATTATGTTCTTTGTTCTGACTGTCTCAACTCTTTCGAATCACAAGGAGCTTGTTACAAACTCTGAGGTCAAACAGCGAGATGAAATATGTAATGTGTATCCTCAGCAAAAAAATGCTTTGACTCGCACACTTCACACCTCGGCCTCCCGTCCTGCTTTTGGTGGATTCATAATTAATGATCTATAAATGAATAATGCATTTTCATTTCACCCACTCCAGTAAAACAAGAATTTGTGGCGTGTGACCATGTCCACTCAACTTAACACAACTGTTTGGCTTCCAACAATGGATCCTCTCCTCTCCTCCCCTCTCCTCTCCTTCATCGTCTCCTCCTCTCCTGTCCTCTGCTGCCCTTGCTGCCCCCCCCCACCCACTCCCCAATGCTCCTGCTCCTGCAGAGATTTCTGATCCTAGCAATGCATTTTCCACACACCTGCTTACCTCCATTCATTGGAATCACCTCTTTTTTGTCCCCACACCGATCATCCACTTGCTCGTACCATCTCCTGCCCAAAAGAGAGACGACCCATTAATCAGCAAATAGTGCATTACCTTTGTAATTAACATTCAACTGAGTTTCACCCAGTAATATTTCATTAGTTTATATGCAAATAATTTTGAGCGATTGCCTCATTTGGTCTGTGAGTGCAATGATATATTGGTCTGGTGAAGGATTGTGCGTATGTGTATACGTGTGTGTATGTGTGTGTGTAAGTGTGCATGCACTCATACTGTAGGTTAACGCATTTTCATGAACTCTCTCTATCTCTCTGTCTCTCTAACACATATACACGCATACGTTCTCTCTGACACACACATACACAAACGCACACATGCAGACACCCACACATGATAGATGGCCCGCCATATATCCTTGTGCTGGGTTTTTTAAAGGCATTAAGCTCTTTACGCACATCGCACTAATTTCAAATTCACTGCACTCCATCAAACCTGAGATGACTGTTAAAACCTCGCTCGGTCAATTCCCTCTCAGTTTACCTGACCTGCTACTGATACTTGAGGGTTTCACCTCAAAACAGCTGCCGGTTCTGTGTGTTTATTTAACAAATGCATGAGATCGCTTTAAAAATAAAGGTTTTAGCATTAATTCAGCAAGCTTAGTATCCAGCGCCTTCCTCCTGATCCACCTCTCAGCTCCCTTTGATCCAGTTTTATTCCCATCATTATCACCGCCAGGTGTAATCATGCGATCGGTCATGTGTGTACGTGTGTACGTGTGTGAATGTGAAGGACCTGGAGCTTGTCTGCATCTAATCTCACATACCACTGCACCCATCAGCCTAAAACTTTTTGTGTACATTTATGACAGTGTGCTCAAGGATCTCTTGTGATTGGAGTAATTCACAAGTTTTGCAATACCATGAATCACCTATATAAAACCTTAAATATAACATATACTGACTGCTGACTCCTCACTCCTCTTTACTGGCCATAGAGGCCACAAATCATCAATAACTTCTAAGCTCAAACAAGGCTTGTTTACACGCAGCCAAATTACAAAATAAATGTAATTGTATCCTGGTACAGTTGCTGAGAAAAAAGCCCATATTGACTTATAGAGCTAGTCAATTAGCTGTAACAATCCGGCTCTTCAGAAGTGTATTTCAGCAGAAAATTGTTCACTAACATTACAATGACAATGATTCAGTTGAAAACTGCATTTAAAATGTAGCAGACTGGTACTTTGTGTACTTTGTGAAAAATGAAACCAGACACTGAAAATTAACACTCTTTGTTCTCCTCATTTATATTTTAATTGTCATATAGTTGTTTGAAAAATCTATATAAAACAAATATAAAACCTACACCAACTGCTGACTCCTCAGTCCACTTTACTGGCCACGAGTCATCAGCAACTGCTAGGCTAAAAACAAGGCTTACCTACTTACTACATGTATTTGTAAATTCTAAATGTAAATTACAAAATGAATATAATTTTAGTCTGTTTGCAGTCACTGGGAAACAGAAGAAAAGGCTGTCTGACAGCCAAGTAAAGAGGGGAAAATATTCTAAATATAGAGGGGCTAAAATACCACAGCCATACATTGTTTAGCCTTGGTGCTGGTGCTGCTGCCTCTCTAAACTAGCGGCGTGCCGACTGGCAACTAATACACTGGCTATCGATTAGTACCACAACAACAGCTACAGCCAGTTAGCTTAGCACATTTTTTTAATCTAGGGGATCTTACACAAAAATCAAAACATAAAAGTTGCAAACTTTATCTGTCTTTGTGCTAAGCTAATTGGTTGCTTGCGGTGGCTCCATATTAAACGGACTCCTACGAGAGCAGTATTCATCTTCTCATCTCATCTGATTTTGACTCTGTCTGAATGTGCCCTAATTCTCGCCAAGAGAGCAAAAATAGTGTATTCATCAAAATGTCAAACTATTCCTTTAAAAGACATCTGGGAATACAGCAACATTTCTGAAAATAAGCCCAACGGGGAAAGACGAGTGTACTGTCAGACAGTCGTGCAGGTTCTTAACAAACACAGAGTCTAGCCAGACTTATTCGAAAGACAAAAAAAAAAAAAAGTTAATGGTAAAATTATTACTCAAGCTATTTGTTGTGAACATCCATCACAGCTTAGAGACCAACTTTAACCTAGTTGTGCTTGCTTGTACCAATTATGAGTGACATTTCAGGAGCACTCACTTTTGGTTTTATCTTGGTTTAGAAAATCACCATGTCACCGTGCTCTTACATCCCAGCAATTCTGTAAACCTCTGAGTGTTACAAGAAATGATGAACAGAGCTATGAAAATAGGACCCAAGTCATATTAACAAAAAACACTCCAAGTTTCTGATATTTCTACCACCACTTTGGACAAAGATGGAAACCAATAATATCACCATGTCTAGTATTATGATGATTCAGGGCCCCTGTGCACTTCTGGAAACCCTGAATGATTAAGGGCACCCTTATAGTAACCAAATATGGTTTGGTTTGACATATGATTTCTTGTCTTTCTACTTACCCTGTTTTCTTTATAAAAATGTGCTGAATCCAATAGAGTGATCTTAGAGACAGGGAGAGAGAAAGAGGGGAGTGTGTGCATGTATTGTGTGTGTGTGTCAGTGTGTACTCATTTATAATGCATCCTGTCAAAGAAGTGGAATGATATTGGATCTGATGTATGTCAGAAACTGCTCGTCACGACAACTCAGAACAAGACTTAACAGGAGGGGACAGATAACTCCTCTGTGTGTGTGTGTGTGTGTGTGTGTGTGTGTGTGTGTGTGTGTGTGTGTGCATGTGTGTATGTGCACATAATGTGTCTGCATACATTCAGCTGTACCATTTCCCAAAAGAACTCAATGCATCTGGCTGCACAGTCACATCTCTGCTTTGTCAGACTGAACCACTTTAGGTACTCAGTGCAGTGTTTGTAATTATGTGAGATCAGGCAAGGTGATGACAGGAAATAGATGGAATTGAGATCACCTTTAGCAAAATGTTACAGAATTCTGCAAAACTGCATTCAATTTTCTGTCTAGTCAGACATAAATTGTCTGCCTCAGTAAATCTGAAATGTGGATAGGTGTATTAAAGCAAGAATATTTTGTTTCCTTCAATTTAGAATTTTGCATTCCACTGAAGTACACTGATATTTACTCTCAGTATGGGCCCTACTTTTTAACCAACTGGACAAAATATTAGAATTTGCAACTCTAAATTGGAAAACTGTCATGTAGTATAATTGCAGCCAGAGATAAAAGCTGTACGAGGTTTACATATACCGGTGACTGGGCCAAGCTAACACTGGGAACATACATGTGTCAAGGCACTAATTGTATTCATGTTGTGTCATTTAAAGTTGCTATCTGTAAGATTTCAGTCCTACAGGTGATAAGAGTAAGCTATGATTTACAGCACTGCAGCTAACACTACTTTAGCAGCTGCTCTGTCATAAATAAACCAGAGGAGGAACTGTATCTGTTTACAGTGCAGCCAAACAAACGCATGTTGAGACAAGTGATTTCATGCTGCAGACAACTCTTTAACACTGGTTTGTTTCCTTGCTGAATGGAGGTGTGCAGCTTGTTGCTTGCAACTACCTAAACCAACTTAAGCACTAATTTCCCGTCAATTAAACTGAAATTTTAATTCAGACTTGTCTACTAGAAGAAACACTCATTAAAAAAAATAGCGAGAGAGCCATTTCAAACTGTTAATCACATTTTCAATTCCAAATCATATTTTAAAAGCTGCTGAAATATGTATCACTTTGCACCATGCATTATAAACATTGCACATTATCCTACAAAACATGACAACGGCTCCATAAATGTGTTTTTCAGACCGAGCAGGATCACAGTGTCTGCAGGTAAGCAATGTAATATTGGTTTGCTGAGTGTGGCTAACGTTAGCAGTGCTAACATCACCAGCTTGCTCTCTTCACAGGTTAACGTCCAAATGCCTGTGCTGAATTATGTTTTGTCCCAGTCAAGTGGCTATGTGTCAGTTTATTCTAACACAGGCTACGTATAACCTTATTTTCATTTTCTATATCAAAATACTGTCCAGCTGCACTGGTTTTAACAAGATGTCATCCGTCTCTCTCCTTTCCACCTTGCCGGATTACAACATCCTGCAACACGTGCGGGGAGAGAGCAGCTGCCATGGCTGCAGCCCCAGTTAGTTGTGGGCGGCTGCGTAACATGTTAGTCACTGGCATTAATTAAGACATTAATGTTAAGAAAATGTTAAAAAATAGTGTTACAAAGTGGCGTTTCTGCTTCCGACTAGCAAGGGTAGCACCGTTTAATTGTTTAGTTGTCTAATCGCGCATATCCCTGATGACAACACTTTGTGCTTTCCAAACTTCAAATAAAACCCACCTTGTGTTAAATGCCGGTTGAACGCCTTTAATGTGAAGCAGTAGTGGGAAATGTGGGATTTCATTAGCAGAAACAGACTAGAGTGCTGCAGGGATGAGTCCTAAAACCTGAAAGTCAGTTAGCATATTAGCACTTCCGGTTCCCTCATCTCAAAGTCAATGGGGTTGTTGGTTAGGTGCCTGAAAGAAGGTTAACACAAGCTTAAGAGATTTGAACGTTTTGTTCTACAACATACATGTATATGTGTCAGTAAATACCCCATTCGTGAATTTTGAAGTTTTTTCATGTCTTAAAAAAGGTGGTTGCTAAAAGTGGCTAAATGAGACGACAGAGTTGTTGGAGCTTACTGATAGTCTAACACTGGACTCTCATTTCTGGCAAAAGCATTTCCATTTCAACAATCACAAAAATGGTGTGCACAAGATAATCTTGCTAAATAAAAAGTGTGGCTATCATAAACTTTGTGGAGGGAACCACAGCAATGCTAACTTCTGGGTTGGCCTGCAAAAATATGTCATTCCTATGTTGGATTGCATTAACATAATAAAGCTCTGGTTCAGTGAAAAGACAGTTAAGAGTCAACAATGACAAAAAAAAATGCAGACCAGAAATACCATAAAAATGCATGGTTTGATTTAATAAAAATCTTATTTTGTAAGTTTAAAACTTATTTAACTTAATATCAGTTTGGGTGCAGCCGGATCAGCAACAGTTTTCAGCCTCATAGAATCTCTCCTGTGTGTGTACCTTGTGTGTTTCTCCTCAATATGTTCAGCATCAGTTTGTGCGACACGTGTGACTGTTTCTACCACAGCTGACACTCGGGCAATATCATTACATGACAACTGCCAATGTGTCCAGTCGGGCTGATTCATTGGCGCTGAGTACGGGGGCTTACCCAGAAAAGAAGGCTCTCCATCAAGCTGGAAGTGAGCAGACGCTGGCCTGAAGCTGACAGCTTTCCGATATGTAAACTTTCTGTGTTTATTTATTTGCTTCTTAATGACCTCAGGTTCAAGCCAGCGGGGCATTTTTTTTCTCTCTCTGTGAAAAAAACAACAACAACAACACAGTCATTTTTCCTGTTGATCATTTGTCACCGACACATCAAAGTCAAGGACTGAAGTAACTTTGAATGGAAACTTTTCTCTACACTTGAGATGGATGCCTTTGAAAGTTTACCCTTTAATACCAATAAGTGCTTGTGTCGCTCCTGCCCCCTCCGACACACATACATGCACATTTTCGTTACCTCTGCCTACACACCTTCTCCCCTCTCCCTCCCTGCTTTAATCAGAGTAATGCCAACCCATCACAGCACTATGGGCTAGGTTAGACAACAAGACAGGTAATGAGATTACACACAGACTACAGCACTGCATGCAGTTAAGTTAGCAGAGTTGGAGGGGGGGAAGCCTCCCCTGCTCTGCCTTTGTAAAGCTTTTGGAAGGGCATTCAAATGAGTTGGCTGAGCACAAAACATAGCTTGAGCTCTGTCACATTACGCCTCTCTGTGAAAGAGGCTGCTGGTTACCTGTGGCACTTTCCTGACACGTCTCAATTGAAGAGAGGGATCGGGCCAGCTGCTACTTTGATGTGTTGTTATAACTTCCCCCAGCCCCGTCTTTCTTCGAGTGACTCTTGAAGTTGCACTGTCTCAGCCTGTCTATGCATCAGACTCTTTGGCTCTTTTCTGCATGTTAATGAACTCGGCAATAATCCGTGTTGGGTTTTTTTGGCAGGGGTTGGCTCAGGACAGACAGCTCACTGCTTCTCTTATTTTGGCGAGGCTTTCAGTATGGGCATGCATGTGTACTGGTTTTTATGTGGGTGCACGTGTGTGTGTCCGCGGAGTGAGTGAGAATGGGGTGAGTCAGAGTAACTCATTTGGATGAGGGGAAGAAAACATGGCGTCCTTGTTTTAGCCCTGAACAAGACTCGTGAAACCGTTCTGTTTGCTCTGCCAAAGATCATTGTCTCCGTGTCTTATTGGAGGAGAAGGTTGCTTCCATCGGACCACTAGAATAATTATACCGCAGCTGTTAACCATGATCTGCCTTTTCATCATTTATCAGCTCCTGAACTGTGTTTGATCAGACTGTGACTCCCCAGTGCCAGTGTCATGGGGATCAGTGCCCATCCAAATGAGCTGTTGCGGCCCCCCAAAAGTCTCAAAATTCATTATAATATAATAAACATTAAATGTGATAAACATGTATTGATAAATAATTTAAATTTGCAAACAAGTTAATAAGTTAAACTCATGCTTTATGTACAATACTGGTTAACAGCTGCCGGTCCCTAGCCAGGGCTGCAACACTAAAGGGAGTGGATAGGGCATGAAAGAAGACGGCTCAAGGGACTGTTATTTGCTCCTACAGGAGGCATTAAAACACATTAATTGCCTTCTTGTTTCTTTTCCTCTGTGTTTACACCAGGAAATGCATGTTGAGATGTCTGCAGTGCTACATTGGTCACATGACACATGGTGGACTGCATTATTACAGAAGCGAGTCTAAAAAGTTAAACCGAAAACGATCTATGAAACTTGTGTCAGCCGTCAAAACAACACTAAACAGTTTGGTAATGTAATAGAATTCGACAGTCAACAATATGCAGCAGAGTTCATGACATAAATGGCTCAGTTTCCAAAGAAAATAATAAAATAAAGCAGCAGCTTACCTTCAGCAATGCAAAAGGGCACTGTGAGGGGCAGATGAGAGGGACTATGGAAGCCCAGGAAGTACAGAAGAGGCAAAGTGTAGTAAGGTCATTGTCACAGGAAGCATTAATAAAATCATAGTTAATAAAAGTAACTCATTGAGATAAAATTAACAAATATCATCATAATTATTATATGATAAATAAAAATCAGAAATACAATTTGGAAATAATAATTAATAAAGTGCATTTGTAACCATCAGACAACAGATGGCACAGATGACACTGAGTAAAACCAGCACAGATTAGACGGATCTTTATCTATAAAATAAGGTTGTACATAGGCTGTGCCAGAATTAAGTGGGATATATCCACTCGACCAGAACAATGCATGACCACACTCAGCACAGGCACATGTACGTCAACCTGCAAGGAGAGCAGGCTGCTGGTGCTAGCACAGCTAACATTAGCACACACTGCAAACCAAGGAACTGTTTGTCATTTATGAAAGGCAGTACATTGCTGCAATACAGTGCGTTGGACTTTGATGATATTGTGGATGATTTCACACAAAGCAGACCCAGGATAAAATGGATTACACAAGGCAAGACTATTATACGATGAATTTAGGTTTATCAAGTCTTTCTGTTTGCTATATGACACCATGGCTTGCTGTCAATTTTTTTTCAGGCTTTTTTGTATATTAGAGTTTCTTTTATTTGAGGTTGAGTGTGTTTTGTGACTGTGCTGCTTCAACCGAGTGTGTCTGCTCTGTAAATCCTGTGTTGCTGAGATACAGGTGAATTAATTGTGCTGTTGGTCTTTGAGTGTTCCTGTACTATCAATCCTGTTGAGTTGCAGCTGAACGTATGTCTAATTCTCGCTTCCTCCGTGCTGTTTGCCTGTTGCATTGGTTGGACTAAGTTAGCAGCTCATCTTTGTTTCTGGGCTGGAATGGTAACTTTTGCATTATACACAAGTAAGTAGTGAATCTGATGATGCAATCTGATGATAAGATGATGCAACTCATCATAGCAGTGACTTCAGAAGATATGCATGCATTGCACTATACTTCTGGTTAATGTGTATATGTACCTGATGTATGTTTGTATGTTGTATACATGCTCACAAGAGGCATGTAGGGATGCCTGGAGAAAACTATTCCACATGTATCATAAGTATGGTAAACATATTAGGGATGCTGTGAGGGTGTGTGGGAGGGTGTTGATTTGTTTGAATGTATTGCACCAAGCAGGGGATCCTAATCTCGTGGGGGGTCAGACTATAGCAGGATTAAGGGGGAGGGGGGCAGGGAGATACAGGTGCAGAGGCTCTTGTTCTGCATGCTGAGCAGAAACATCAGATTTGCGTGCGCATGTGTGTGTGTGTTTGTGTGCACGTGCACTGTGTGTGTATAAGTAAGCTTCTCCCTTGTTCCCAGAGGACAGAACAAAACTTCAAAGGCATCCAGATTATCTTTCATTAATGCAAATAAGTGCGTTTGAAATGAAGTGAAATATATGGATTCAGCGACGGAGATTGTTGTGGAGTGGGTAGCTTGGTCTAAATGAGGTTCCTTCTCCTTTATTTTTCTGCTCTTTCACTCATGGATTCTTTTAAAACAAGCTATGTGTAAGAATCTGTTGAATTCACAGATTGCAGGCAGCACATCACCAGGAAGTTAAGATGTCCATACCCCATTGTAAGAAAAACAGGAAATACACAAACAGCTTCTTTTAACAAAACAGCAAACTTAGCAAACACATTAACGCTGAAACTTCCTAAGCCCCACCCCTTTTGGAACCTCAGTCAGCTTTCTCCTTTCCTGTTTCCCGTGTTCAGATATGCCAGGCATAGCTAAGTTGAAAAGAGAACCACATTTTGGAAAAGATATTATAGTGGGACCAGTACAAGCAACATGTACTGGACTATGTTATCAATGTTATCACCTCAAACTTTGTCCTTTCACTTGCCAAAGGTTTGCTTAGAATTTTATCACTTCTTTCTTTACCACTGAACATAGTTTCTTATCCTCAAAGTAGCACTACTGCTTCATCCTCCCATGCTGGAGGGCAGAGTCGATTGCTATAGTGTCTAACTATCACCTCTTGTGGTAAAAAGTGGTATTACAAGGCAGGATGGTCCAGGGCAAGCAACACACACGTGTCTTTGACTTAAAGCTATAATATGTAACATCTCCACATTAAAATATCTAAAAACACTAGACATTATTTATATATCTTTTTTAAGTTGTGTACTACATTATCCTAAATGTTTCCAACAATGGTCAAACAAGAGAAATCTGTAATCTGTTTAAAGTAATGGTGTGTTTTCCACTAGTTGCTATTACATCCACAAGGTGCATCAAACTACGTCCTTTATTATTGTTTTAATTTGAAAGATACCCATAGCAGCAAAACTTACATATTGTGCGTTTAATGTCAAGATTGCTATTCTGTTGATAATTTTTAAATGCAATGAACTAAAATTCTTAGCTCCATTACTGCGCCTCTTTTGCTGTTCATTATGCTCTAATACCTACACTGTCAACATCATGGATGGGGCTGTCTTGCCCGGGGCTTGAGCAATCTGCATCTGAGTGTCACAGATGACCACAGCAGACCCCCGCAGGTGATCCATCACCATGGTAACCGGACGACAGGGACCAACTAGTAGTGCAACAATTGATCGATGTTCAAACTGTAATTAAAAGCGCTGCACTAATAAGTACCGTGGGAGCAATAGGCATTCCACATGCATGGCCAGAGTGCGGGAGAGAGAAAAGAAGATGGAGAGTAGACGGAGGGGAGGAAAGAAGGAGGGGAGGAATGGAGTGAGGGATAAGAGGGATGGAGATGGATATGGGAGGTATTAAAGATGAGTAGAGTTAGAGGGAGGGAGCAAGGGATGCTGGAGGGCTGGAATGAGTAGGCCTGGGTGAGAAGATCAAAGCTCAAGTGTTACGATGGACAGATTGAAAAGCATGGGGTCGGCGGAGGCAGAGGAGGGTGCTGTTGGCTGAATATCTAACAAGCAGAAAAAAAGCAGGAAGGAAAGGAGGCCAGGGAGGAGGTTGACATGAATTGCCTGCAAAGGGAAAATATCATCTCTGAATTATAAAACATTTTAGAGGCCTGTTTCTGAGCCAGATGTGCGCGCACAACCTTTGCAAATTTAACCAGCGACAACTGAAGACGGAGCGAAGAAGAGTTAAAACGCTGCCCTTTGTCTCCTAATCTCTTGCCATATCTTATTAGGCTGCACCCCCGTACACATCCTAATTAAAACTCATCTACAACAATGAATCACAAATGCATACCCCCCCCCCCAACATGTGTGGGTTTGAGTGGGCACAAACACACATGCTCACACACACCAAAGTCATAAACCTTGGGTGGGATATTCTTCTAAATCCCTTCGTAAACAATTAGGCAAGTTATAGAGTGTTTAATGAGATAAAAGCAGATAAAACCTTGTCTTTTGTTTGTCTGTCCGCTGGGACCAGGAGCTAGGAGTTAGTTTGTGTTATCAGGATGTCTCCCTTGAGGAGGCTGCACGGCTGGAGAGCTCCAGGCATTAACACACACTGTTCCTTCTCGGGGTGTGTGTGGGTCTGCCAGTGTGGGCGTGTGTTTCAACTTCAGCACGACGCTCCAGGTGCAAACGAAGTATCAAGTTTATTCAATTTGTCTTTTTTATTTAGCTATGCCCCTCCACCCCCTCCCCACTTCTCTCTCCTGGCTGCCTTCTCCCCAGCCCTGAATACATGTAAGGCATCTTCTCGGAGCCTCACACACCTTCAGAAAACAGCACAGCAGAGGCACGTTTCAATTGCCCAGGAGGCGGCAAATTAAACAAGGCTGCGAAGGAGAAATTCCTCCCTCTCCCTTTTCATTTGAATTTGTGATTGCTTGCTGTGGTGTTGCTGTCTGCTGCTACACATTGGGAAGCATGAAATGAGAAGTGTTTATTGAGACTCATGCAGTGTTAAGCGGACAGGATACAGTGAAATCTCATTTTCATTCACACCAGCCAGAGCTCATTCAAAACAATGCGCCAGGAGCTCTGCTACAACGGGCCGAGAATCACCCAAAAAAAAAGTGCTTTAGAAAGCGACTGCTGCTTTTACCGCCGCCGCTTTCTTTCTCTCTGCCCGTCTGCCTGCCTGTCTAGTTTATCTCTGTCTTTCCCTACCTTATCAATCCCTCTCACATAGTCCGCGCCTGCTAGTTATCGCACATCATCTACTAATCGAGAGAAAGGGGCCTGTTCTGTCAACAACCTCACAAATCTAAAAGATCTTATCTGCCCTTAACACATGTCTGCAAATATTTTGTCCCATAAATGATTCATGCGTCTTTGCATCTGATGGCGGAATTCATATCCTTGTTTACTTGTTCTCCCCCCACTTTAAATGTGATGTGGCTCTTTATATAAGACTGCAATTACCAGGGTGCAGAATAGCCAGGGAGGAAACAGCAGAAATGTCACCACACTCGGCTGAGCTAAACTGGCTAAACGATGACAAGCACTCTCCCTGTCAGATAAACAGACTAACAGGCATCAGGGTTTAACGTACTCTTCACGATCCTCATTAGGAGCGGCTAATGCGTACGTTCGGCTCTGCAAATTGGCAAGACATCAAAACCTCTTGTGATATAGGAAGTGGGTGAGGGTAGCAGTGCATCAGATCATAAACCCTCTGATCATATAACGAGACAGATGTGTGTCCCCCCCTCCCCCACATCAAAGGGTGTGTACGTGTGAGGGTCACATATTTCTCCTTCCGTCATCATGGGAGATGAAAGATCACGCAAACTTTAGATACTGACACTGCCCACCACAAAGGTGCTTGAGAGCTGCACTCACCATTACCTTTAAGGTAATGGGTCACTGCCGTTTATACAACAAATAACAGGTCTATCTGGGAAAGTTATCCTTGAGCTTTAATGATAGCAGTGTTTCACATTAAAACTAGAAATAATATGCTCTTATTTGGAGATGAAACAAACACAGTTATACCCTAATGAGTCACCATACACCAAACAGTACTTAAGATGTAACAAGTCGATCAAATTAGATAAAAACTGGATATGTTCTTAATTAGACAGTATTAAACCATTTAATAGACCCTTATTAGACTGTATTAGGGGGGGATTAGGGACATATTACAACAGAACTGTACAACTAAAGTGTATTGTTTCCTGCTATTAGGCCATTGTTAGACTTTATTATTACATTGCTTTGTTAAATACTTGATTCTGATTGGTCAATAACAGCATTTTAAGGTCTAGCAGACTGTTGGTATGTATAACAGGCCGTCATTAAGAAGAACACACCACTGCTATGGACGCGGTTCATTTTAAAATGAATATTTTGTGTCAGATTATTGTTTTTTTTTGTAAATAACTGTGTAATAAGTGGGATGGTGTTCAGTGAATGGGTCATTATTGTGAAATAAACCCCTTCCAGCATCATCCTGTTGGGGTTTATTTTACAATAATGACCTGCTCACTGTGCATTATCCCTTACTTAGCGGGACACATCAGAACAGAGCTGTACTGTAAACTAAATGTATTCATTCCCACTGTTAGACCCTTATTAAACTGTACTAGAGGTTAATTTGGGACGCATTCCAACAGAACTGTACCGTAAACTAAAGCGATATCACATATCTGCAACTTGAGACACACCTTAAAAAATATACTTAAATGATTGTGAACAAGATCTACCAGGTAAAGGCTAGAATTATAGAGGCAGAGGAATATTTTGTCTATGCATGACTGCACAGACTTGTAATACAGTAGGAGATAATGTGATTTTAACAAAGAATAGGCATTGGTTTTGGCTACTCTGCCAGTGTTATCGGACCAACTAAAGAGGGCGTGTCTCAAGAAGCAGATATGTGATCTCACTTTATTTTACAGTACAGTTTCTGTTGTAATAAGTCCCTAATTACCTGCTAAAAGTCTAATACTGTCTAAAAAAGAACATATTTCTAGTTTTCGTTTAATATAATAGAAAGTATGGTTTGTCATGTTTTGTGAGTTTACTGTAAAATAAAGTGTGACTGTATTTCTTTGACAGTCTCACATCTACGTTGCTGCTTCCTGTCCTGTCCCAGAGCCACAGCTGTCTTTTCGCCCCTCCTTTTTCTCCTTTTACCCTCTCTACTCCCCCTATACTAATTTGTGTCTCGGCTAATGACACATTCATCTTCGGTCACCTTCAACGTGCTGCCTCTCAAAAGCGGTTCTTGACAAATGCTCTCGCTTTCCAGAGGCCACCAGTGTCAAAACATCAGAGGGTAGAGTGGCAGTGTAAATACCAACAACTGATGCTTTCTTCAGGATAATCACCACCGCTGCTGGCCTGCTCCTGGCACTCAGCACCCCGCTCTGCCTCTCCCTTTGATTTGCAGTGGTGGGGGGTTGTCTTATCCGTGTGCGTGCAAGCTTGCATCTATGTGTGATTAATCTATACTGAGCGAAAGGTAGGGTGCAATCAGCGCTCCATTTGTGAATAGGAAAGGGCTCTGTGACCATGAAGGGGAAATGGGAAATGGGAGATGGCGTGTCCACTGTTTTGGCAGGGTAATGGAGCCTAAGAAGTCATTTAGGCCCAGCTCTGCCCTGTCACATGCCTGTCACACCGCTGGCTTGGCTGTGTCAGATCCGATGTGCGTCTGGTCGAGCGCCGCGCGGTACGCTGGCATCTCCCATAGTCCCGCGTCAGTCAAAGACAACACACATCACAATCAAAAACACGCGCGCGCAGACACACATTGCGTCACGGAAAAAGGGAACGGAGCTGCAGCGGCCACGTCAAGCCATCAAATCTGTCGCCGCCAGATAAACATCCTCTCGACACTGTGACATTTTCCCCAACACAAGCCGAGTGTGAAGGCTGCACATGTGCATGGCCGTGCGTGCACGTTCCTATGCATGTGTTTACATGTGCATGTCTGTCTGAGTGTTTTATTTATGCATGCAGAAATAACAGGCCTTTTATATAAAGAGCGAAATTAATGTATGACCCTGTTGTACCGGGTAATAAATCACCCCTCGTGAAGGATGATTTTTTTTTTTCCCAGCTCCCCTCTCCTAAAATGTTACTATTTGCATTTTGTTGTGTTGCGTCTAGATAAATGATTGTAAGATTTATGCAAAGAGAATTAGATGATGCCAAGTGTTTCTGGCACGGTCATGAGAGTCATGTCAAACTCTCCTGTTTTTGATCAATGGGAAAAGAGCAGCAAGTTGACTTCATTTGACTTGACGTGTACTTTTAACTCCCTGTCAAGTTGAATTTAATTACTTGATATTTGTCTTTTTTTATGCTATATGAACTCCAATATTTGTCTAGCTGACGCACTTTGGACTGAGCATTACACAATCTAATGGCTGTGACAGCAAGCGGTTTTCTGCTGTCTTCGAAATGAGAAAAGTTATCATCCCCATCAGTGTCTGCTGTATCATTTTTAAGGGCCTATATAATGGCCATTTTTCACTTCAGTAAACATGAACTAAATAATTTACACTATTATTGACTACAGCTTGCAAGCCAATTTATACCTACCTCCTACACTGAAAAAAGAGAAACTGTTGGATCAACTAAAAAAAAAAAAAAAAAAAACTTAAACCGGTAACACACAAAAGTAAGAGGTTATTTTAAAGTTTCAAGTTAACAAGTTATATGAAGACAATTGGTTCAAGTCAGATGTACCAATAATCTAAATTTAAGGCAGGTCAACCTAAAAGTTTCCATTTTTCCAACTCAATCATTTACTTAACCCAAAAGTAAAATGATGTTCCTTAACAACCAGTACAGTTTCAGAAAAAGTACTTTTTTATAGTAACCTTAGTGTGTTATTTAAGTTTGTTAAATGTAATTAATAATGTTAGCCTGACTTCACGATAGATGTTCACATGGTAAATCATTTCAAGCATGTTCAACGTAAAAACAAAATTCCCCCCTGCTGCCCTAAAAGCTGTGTTGATTGAACTTTAAATAATTAGTCCCAAATTGTCCAGTGTTTCCTTTGAAATTTAATCTGATGAGTTGAATTAAGTCACAGCAGTGCATTTCCTTTCAAGTCAAAAGACTTCAAGTCAGGACTACTTATGTTTATACATTCTGAAGTCTGAAAATAAAAACTTTGAAGTTTTAATTAAAATTAACTTGCCATTAATAAAATCTATATATTTATATTAGTTAATGAGGAAAGATTAGCTGATTCCTCTAATTCTCTGTATGTTTTACAGTGTACCTCTCTTGCGTATTTTTACCCAGACTCCAATGCAATCAATCCACACTCCGAGAACTTAAGCCCAGCAGCGTATCTCTCGGTCAGACCACCTCCAAAGGTTTCACTTTCACTCTCCAAAGTCCTTCCTCTTCCCCGTGCTCCATTTGTCGTCCTCCTCCCTTTCCACACCCTGCGCGAGGTTGAATTAATGTTTGACTGTGGGAGACTTGTAGATGGCAAATGTTCACATTCATTATGCATGACTTCCATGTTGCTGTTAATTTCTCGGAGCCAGCCAAGTCGAGGAAATGATTTTGTACATTATGTTTGTTTAATGAAATTGTCACACTAATGGAAGTGGGGCTGAATAAGATGGAGATGACTGTTTCTGTTTGTCATTTTTATGACCACTTTTTTTTTTTATATCGCAACCAGTTTTCACATCATCACCCTCACCCGGTATTTATGGACCAATGCAATGCTCAAGCAGTTGAGACAGACAGCGGGAGGAATTCTGTTGGATCCCTTAAAAATTATTTATCTGCTCACGGTTGGTGGTGCCCTCTCATACATTTCTAGCAATATATGAACATATACGTGTGCAGGTGCAGACACACCTATTTTTAACTTTGCATATGTACACTTAACTCACACAGGCACCTGAGCAATGGAGCAAATGGAGCAGCTGCACCCTGAATATTAGACTGACGGGGAGCAAATGTGGCATTTGCATCTCCAATTTTTGATCATACAACTTTTTTTTTTTGTTTTTTTTTTTAATTTGAGCTACGCCAGGCAGAATCTTTGCTGCAACAGAAAAAAAGCAAATCACAAAATAAAACATTCCGTAATTAATGATCTGTACACACACAGGATAGAGCTGAATTAACAGTGTCATAAGTTGGTGTTTAATTTGGTGTGTATCTGATCCACCATCCAGATAATATTTTAGTGCGAAATCTTAATTTTTGAAAAGTTTGTTTCTCATCCCATGGTCTTCTTCGAATAAAATAGCACAGCTTACCAACAGGGGCTGGTAGCGAGTTGAGGTGACAAAGTCCAAAATGTAAAGTTTGTCTGGACATACATCCTGTCTTTATTGTTATATTAATGCTGAATTGACAAAAATACTGTCGACATATGATGCTTTTTATTTTGTGTTTCTAGTATTGTGTGTTTTTTATGGGCATGTAAGAAATTTTTAATATTGCATATTAATTAAAGGGAGTTTGGTGCAGTATTTCCCCTGGAGATTGCAGGGATTTAATTCAAGCTACTAATATGTATGTTTTTGTTTTTTTTGTTTTTGTTTTGTTTTGTTTGTTTGTTTGTTTTTTTTTTTTTTTTCTTTTTAAATATTTAGTCACGACTACAGAAACACTAACTGCTAAAGGATGGTAAGGTTGTCTGGAATTGACTGATGTTAGCTTTTGGTTTGATTACCTCTATAATAATGTGTGCATTGATTACTGACGATGGCTGATCAGGCTAATTATCAGCTGATTGTGCTCATTTTCTAAGGGCAGTATGCAGTAAATAGTTGCCCTTCATGTGCATGTATTTGCCACTGCACTGCTGAAAGTACAGAACACAATGAAAACCAGATAATTTTATATATAATAGTACAATATAAACTGAGCTTTATAAAGAAAGAAGCATTTATTGGTCATGATTAAAGGCTCTATATGATAAGAAACAGCACTATCAGGTGTTAATGAAAATTTTCCTGCAATATAAATCTTGCAACTAGCCACCCATGTAATGTATACCCACATTTACTCAATGTCTGTGTGTGTTTTGAGTGCTGAGGATTCCTATGCGCTGCTTTGTGAATAATTTAGTTGTCCGTAAGCTTTCACTGGCCATAGATCTCTCTAAGCAAACATGCTTTATCTCACCCCTGACTGCACCTGAAACCAGACAGTGTAAATCTATGATCGTAATCACAGCTCCGTGTTTCTTCACCTTGAAATCAGCCTTTACACGCTCTTGCATCAACTGATAAACACTAACTTGTTGATTTGCCCCAGTTTGTGCCTCTCACACATTACCATTACATTTGAGTCACAGATCTAAACATCAGTTTTTTCAACAAAAAAAAATTAAATAACTGACAGTCTTTGCCAAATCAAGAGAAAAAAACCTTCTCAGCTGGATCAAAACATATTCACTGTATTTCAGTACATATACAGCCTGATAAAAGAAAGAAGATTTTTTTTTAACAGTTTCACAAGTTTTGACTGTATTTCTGCTCCAGGTAGCCGGATATTAAACACACATAAAAATAAAAACAAAAATGAAGGTGTTATTTTTTATGAAAATTAAGTAATATGAATTATCATCAGGACACAAATATAACCAGTTTGGGGCAAGTTATTTGAAATATTGTAAAAATAACTTTACTAATAACTCAAACAGCAGTTACATTGCTCGTAGTCTCACATAGCGAGACCTCCCCAGTGCTCAGAGAAAGGTCGACTCCACACAAGATCATTCTGGGAAAGAAATTTTGATTTGTTTGTATTTCTTTAAACCAATCTCAGTTGTCTTCAGCAGTGCCAACCAACAATGCAGCGATAGTGACACTCCAAAATAGTAAATAATGATATAACAATAATAATAATAATAAATATTTTAAAAAATCTACATATTCATATGCTGAAGGACCTCTGTGATTCAGGATTCTTGAGAATCCCTTAAAAACCTTTTTTTTAAGTGGCTCTGACGCCAGCGACATCCGTAGCCTGACTCATTATGTTTTCAGGCCATTGTTGCAAACGTGCTATCTCAAGAACACCTTGAGGGAACTTCTTCAACTTTGACACAAATGACCACTCTGACTAAAGAATAAACTGATTCGATTTTGGTGGTCAAAGGTCAAAGGACAAGGTCATGGTGACCTGAAACCCAAACCACAGTTTTGGTCATAAATGATATTTTAAATGCGAATTTGACAAAATTACACGCGTGATAGGATAAAATGATGAGGTGATGACATTTTAATCTCCAAAAGGTCAAAGGTCAACTTCAGTTTTATGTTCAGCTCTCTGTCCTGTAAAAATTGTCTCTAAGTGAAGACAGCACGCCTCTTACTGGAGAGTATTTACTAGGATCATACATTTATAGTGTACTGTATAACTTCCATTTTCCAGACCATACACTGAATACCTTTTATTAAATTCTGTCAAAGTTATAGGTCAGTATAGTGGTAAATTCCATATCAAATTCCTCCAAAGTCTTCACTAGATACATTATATGGACAAACATGGATGTAAACTGCAACTTGACTGCAGACTCTCACTCTTCTTAACCACTACGGGCCGCAAGTGATCAACAACTACTTCAGTTTGAAATCTCGTTTCAGCTTGGGCCAGCGTGTGTGGGGGCCATATTTGGTCATGTTGGCACAACTTTAGAAATCTCCATTTGTTGCATCTAGCAGTTGTGTTGGTATTGCAGCAGGTGCTTCAGCATCTGCACGCACAAATACAAAATGTAATGATTAAAAAACAAAAGCGCAATCTCGGAAACCTGCACATTTTTGTATTGGGTAGCACAGGATTTTTTTTTTTTCTTTCAGCTGAATCTTTGAGGATTCTTCAAACACCTTCCCAAACACTAATAAGTGTTTAAATGAGCTTCTGGGTTTTGCAAAGATCAACAGCTATTTATCTTTTGGAAGGACTAATGTTTGCCTTTGTGAATAAAATGTAATGGTAAAATATGAGAGGCACAAACTGGGGCTACTTGTTAAGTTTAATGAAGAACTGCCTTTCAGAGAAATCACAAGAATATAAATAATGCATGTGTACTTAATCGTTTTTTTCATACAATAAAGGTAAATGCCATCCCCTTGCATTGTTAAAGACCCTGTGAAAACATGAAAAACCCTGTAAAATGCAAATACCTGAGAGTTTTGATTATTGTCGCCGTAAAGAAATGTTCAGTGTTGTATGGAGGAAAAAAAAAAAACATCCCCAAAACAACCATTATCCTTCACATGCCTCTTCCATTTAACTTTCACATATCGGCGTTAATCCTTTTGTACACAAAACCTTTTGTGCAAATAAAGTGTATGCACATGTGAATGGTGTGTGTGTGTGTTTTATTGCAGTGGTGCTGATGCTGCCTCTAACCCAAAATCCATCACTGAGTCCAGCCATGCGATTACAGCCTGCCATGGGAAACGCTGACTACTGCTGCTACTCTATTAGGCAAAGTGCTTGTGTGCGTGTGTGTGTGTGTGTGTGTGTGTTTGTGTGTGTGTATATGTGAGTGAGGGAGAGAGAGAGAGAAAGAGAGAGAGAGAGAATGGGTATTATCCCAGACCAGGTGCTAAGTGCTTCTCAGTACCCTCTTTTCGGTCCAGGACCATTTTCTCACATGCCGCACCAATCCCTTGCCACTCCAGGGCTGTGAATCAGCCCGTCCTGCAGAAGAGTGAGATTACCGTATGCTGCATTGCAACGGATTGATTTCTACTCTGCCGCTTTCCATCTCCTTTCACCCCCATCCTTTTGGTGTCTCCTGTTCTAGCTTTGTAGATAAATACTTTGTCCAAAAAAAAAAAAAAAGTCTTTTCCCACTGTAGAGTTTTTAAAAACGTCTGCTAGAACAGATATGCGGAAATGGCTGCATAGTTTCCGAGTGTGCACGCGTACTGTATATTGCATACCCACACGTGTGTGTATGTTTATGTGTGTCAGTGTAGGAGGCCAGGCGGGCTGTGAAATAGGGATTGATGTGTCCATTTGAAGACAGGTGTTTAGAGTGTGACTGAGGGCTGCGGCAGCGTCACTCCGCCTCGGTCTGCTGCCTCTGTCGGCGCGGCTCCACCACTGGCTTTGATTACTTGTTGTTATTGGAGTGTGAAATCTGAATATGCTTTTTCATTACTCAAAGTTTGGCTTGTGTTGGTGCAGGGAGGCGCTTGGGTGACAGCAGAGTGTTTGGTTTTATGATGTGCAGTTGGTCTGAATTTGTGTTCTTAGTTGCGCCGTTGCAGAGTTTGAACTTTTTGGATCTTTTTAGGAACTGTATTATTTAAGTAAGAGGAAAGTTTCAAAATGAACACCATGTTTGTGACTGATTTTCTGTGTTTTTAAAGGATGGCAGTGACGGCCTGTTGGTCGGTCCATCTGTCCACCACTTTGGTCCAAACTGAAATATCTCAGCAACTATATGATGGATTGTTTTAATGCAATTTCTGTTATATTTTAACTATTTATTGGCTTGCTTTTAGCTTTTGATCTATGCTCTTGTAAAGCATCTTGAATTGCCTTGTGTCTGAATGGTGCCATATAAATAAACTTGCCTTGCCTTGCCATGAAATTTTGTAAACACATTCATGGTCCTAAGAGGTTGAATCTTATCGACTTTGATGATCCCCTGACTTTTTCTGTAGCATCACCATGAGGATGATTTTTTGTTTTTGTGAAATATCCTTATCAACAACTATGGGATGGTTTAGCAAGAATTTTTTTCAGGCATTCATGGTGAGGAGAGGATGAACACCTATGACTTTAGTGACCATCTGAGGTTTAATCACTAGATGGATTGCCACAAATTTGTTGTACAGTCATTCATAGTCCCCTGACAATTTACTCCTATGTTCTGAGTTTGCCTTTAGCACGTCGACATGTTTGCTGTCAAAGATCATGCAAGATTTGGTATTTTTTCAGTTTGGTACCGCTACAGTTTCTAAGTGGAAAACACCATTGTCTAAATACTGACAGCTGTACATCTGCATTTATTATGATGAAAGTGTAACAACACAAGAAATAGCAAGCCAGCTAATATTACTTACTGGTCCAACAGCAAGAAGGCCAGCCCGGCATCTGTCCTTCAGCCTTTTTATTGCATGAAGTGACTAAAAGCCTATTTGAGCCAGTCTGTCTTTCTCTTCTTAGCTTCTCCTGTCAACATCCTCCTTGGTCTCTGCCATGATGTTCATGGAGGCTGCTGAGCCCGGTTCCAAGTCAGTTGTCCGCTTGCCCAACTGCGGTGCCCCTTCCAGTGACACACTGTGCCACCATTCCTGGCTGGGTCTCCCTCTGTTCCAGGCTTGCAAACTCCCGACAGTTCAAAGCTCCTGTGTAAATCACGGAGAGTTGAGGCAGAGCAGTTGGAGGGATTCACTGGGAAGACCAGAAAACTTTTTTTTCTCCGTAGAATGTAATTCAGTTTCACCAAAATAAGTAACACAGTTGATGGTGTTGGTTTGTGAAGCGTTACACAAACCGAGATCGTTCCCGGCAAATCAAGTTACATAGTGTAAGAACAGGCTTTCGGGGTGTAAAGTGGATATGAAATCAGCACCATTCTCCCAATTACAAGTCAGTGTACCATCAAAATGATTTTGAAACTGCTATTGATGCTTTAAATGAAATGTCTCTACTATTTGATAAATTATTATATATTTGCAAATTGGGCAATCTCTTCACTTTCATGCCAATTTGTCCAAGAATCTATAACCATACATATACGCCGCTCCAATAGTGGTCACAACTGCGCAGACTCCGGCTCCAAATGATGTCGCCAGGGCAACATGGCAGCAAACGTACATCGTATGTATCATGGGATATTTTGGCTTCATTTTTTGGAGAAAGTGGAGACACATACATACATTTTTATCTTGCATTGTCACTGTGAGGATGTTAGCATGCTGATGTTAGCATTTACTGCAGCTCAAAGCATCACTGTTGCTAAGCAGCTAGCATGGGTGAAAACCTTTAGCCTCCTTTAAAATTACTCAAATTCAAGTCAAAGCACTTGCAAACATTAAAAAATCAAAGCTATATTTGCAATTCTTTTCTGTTTACATTTCTCTCCACTTGTGTCAGACAGTATTTGCCATACCACTCTGTAAGTATATCCACGGGTTAAGACTTCCTCTAAATGACCTCATGCTGTAAGCTGACAGCCAGACAGCTGAGCGTTTAAATAGCTGGAGTGTGTTATAAAAAGACAGAGAGCACCTGGTAAAAGTCTATTAATCTTCAGGTGCTTGGAGGAGACATTCGTTATCAGAGCTTGGGAATTAAACATGAGCATGAATTCTTCAGAGGCGCAATATAAAAGAGTTGGATAATTTTAGAAGGGATCACTCCACCTGTAATTTTAGCTCCCCTCAAAGGCCTCTCTGTCTCTGCCGTTTAGAACTAATCCCTTTTGGAATTTGAAAGCTGTGTTCTCCAATATGTATTCACAAAGTGGATTAAAGAGACTCAATAGTTCAGGTTTTGTTTTTCATGTGATTAAGTGAAACCTGTGAGAGTGATTAGATTTTCCAGCAAAGGGAAGAATGTGAAAGGCAGAAAAAAAAACATGTAAACACTTGCTATTGTGCCAGCAGCAGAAGGAGCAATTTTTGACTATGAAATGACAAATATTTGGCAGTGTGATCACTGTGGATGATCTTGAAACAGGTTGCAAAATAAATGCCTGGTAATTATGTTTAAGTCTGGCTATTATTCAATCTTTGTATCAGTAAGTGAAAGCTGTGTTGTGTGTGGGTTTTTTTGAAATGCACATAAAAGCAGCAGGTGTGTTTGCGGGAGGGGGATTTCAGAGCGGTGTTTACAGCATTATGTGGCACCTGTGATATCGCGGCGCCGAGTGATTGATTATTCTGACCATGGCGCTGACTGCTTTACACCGATTAGCCTTTGACCTTATAGGTGAGAGATCACATCAACAGCTGAGAGGATGATAGGTGGGAAACGGGATGGTCCTAATTTACTGTCCCATTATCACAGGCCTGTCAGGAAGGACTGGAGGGAATGAGAGCGGGAGGGACAAAAGGGACGGGGGAGCAAAACAGAGACAAACAGAGGGAGAGATGGAGAGAAGAGAGGGATTAATCAACAAGGAAGGTGGATGAGAGAGCTAAGCGACTGAAAAACGGAGCCAAAATTGCGCCCTAATTCTGATGTTTATTTTATCTGAGGTGGCAGGTGTGCCGGGTCCACAACCTCGCGCTGCTTCTCTGGCCCGTTCTCACTGGCTGTGTGGCTCGCCTAGAGATAAGACTGTAATGAAGCCGGATGGGAATAACACAGACCACCAAAAGAAGCCTTCGGCCAGACAGCCGGACCCGACTGTTGCTTCCATCCCTCCTCCCTCGGCTACCCTTTGTCTCACAACATAAATTTGCTCCTTCATCCCTGTCCTGCTGGCTCTGTTTGTTTAGGGACTGTCGATGAAGGAAAATAAGTTGCACTGATTCCCAGTGGGTATCGAGCCACTGGAAGCCCCCGTGTTTGTTTTATCACACAGACTTGCCTCAAGCTGGCAAGTTTAGAAGCTAAATGTGGACGGTCAGAGCTAAATGATCAAGTCTGACATCACACCACCTCGGGCTAATAGAAGACATTCAGGTTCACTAGATGTCATTCATTCCTTTGAGGAACATACCGTTCAAGAGGAGGATTTAATCAGCAGAGGTCTAATTAGCTGCAGCCTAATGAGCAGAGGTGTCTTCTGGATTTTTTAGTTTCCCTGTGGTTGGTGTCATCACTGATGTTTGTTTCACCACGTGTCTTTGATTTGACGGAACCGCAGAGCAGAAAGTGTCCCGCGGTGTCTTTAATAAGAGATCGGCTGAAAATTCAAGGAGTGTAACACCTTAGTGTTGCTGGTTCCCGAACCTTTCGATCGTGACGCCTTAAAATTGAAACGACGTCAACTTGTGACCCCTAAACGCAGGTAATGGCTTCTGTGTGGATGTGATTTATGAGCAGTTCAACCAAAGACTGATGCTTCATGTTTCACTGCTGGATTTTCAAAGGCCTGAAAAATCTATACTTCTGTTAAACAAAATTATGTAGATTCGTCTGGAAACCACATCACATCACAGAAATGTGCGATGCTCAAATCTCAGCCTAAACGTGCTTTATGTGCCTCTACATTTAACTGATCTCTGAACTGTTCTGCTTTCAAATGATAATCCATCTCAACCTAAATTGAGCCTTAATCTACCAAAATTAGAACCAATGTACCAACCCATCCCAGGCAGTGATCTTGCTTTCAGTTCCCAAAATTCAAAATCCAGGATATTTACATATAAAAATATTAATCATCTTTATTTATATGCTGTTAAAAGTGCCTTTCAAAATGCTGCTAGAAAGTGCTCTATGAAGGAGCAACAAAATAAAAACAAATCCACACCACCATTAAATAAAGATCCAGCAAATAAAAGTACAGTGAGTACAATAGATTGGCTAAATAAAATACCCCAAATACAATAAAATACGTTAAAAAACAGGAAAATAAACAAATAAAACACATAAAACAGTGGATCTGGGGCTGCTCCAAGGAGCTAAACCATGAGGTGCTTTAAACGAGTGGTAATTGTGATGATTTGGTGATTTTCACATTAAAACCCCTTTTTTTCTGTTTTTAAGAGGAGGATTAAAGAGGTGTTATGATAAGCATCAAGGCTTGACAATTCATTCTTGTCTTGGAAACATCTCAACATCCACTCACTCACTTGTTCTGGAGCTTTGGCATGAAAGTCCTTAAAGGACAAGTGTGTAATTTTTACTGGGATAAATGTCAGAAATTGAATACAATATTCAGCATCAGTGTATAATAACCTAAAAATATGTTTTCGTTACCTTAAAAGGAGCCCTTTAAATCTACAGGGGGCACGGGTCCTTTTCCACGGAAGACGCCATATTGTACCACCATGTTTTTACAGCAGTGTAACAGACAAACCAAACACTGGCTCTAATGTAGGTCAAGACAAGTTGGAACTCAGAAATTTCAAGTACAATGCAACGCCACTCAAAGTCAGAGTTCCGACTTGTGAACTTGGGGCAAATCCAACAACCCCACTTCATGAAGAAGCGGTTAGCAGCACCTATGGAAACGTACAGGATAAGATAAAATAAGAATTTATGTCAAAAAGTTGCCGCTGTTATGAAGCGCTGTAAAACAAAATGCATAATGACACATTTTTTCCTCCTCTGGGTCATTTATGTAAGGAGGCTGCACTGCTGAGGGTTCAATAATGTGTACATCTGCTAATAAAACTAATTTGTCAGGGTTTGTAATTTTTTTTTTTTTTTTAGTTTATTTTTGGTGTCATACACCTGAAATGCTTCGAGGCTGGAATTTGGAAATTCACCTGGGTAATCCCCACCTCCAGCGTTGTCTGGCATGCAGCATAAGCAATGCAGCCTTTCACACTTTGTGCAAGTTTTGTGGCAGATTCTTCAATCAGAGAGAGTGACAAGCACTTGAACCAGTAAAAGGACATAAGGTCCCTTTAAGGGTTCAAAGTACATCAACTTAAATCTGCTGATGAAGAACATGCAATGTACTCAAAAGCTCTGAAACAAGCGAGTGAGTGGAAAATGAGCTGAGATTGTTTCAGTAATTTTCTATTTTAAAACATTTTCCGAAGGTACCACCCTGCAGATCGATCAACTCTGACATAACCTATTATAAAAGGAGCAGAAAATCATAGGCTGTCTGTCTTACTGGATGCTTATATGTAATTTGGTGCAGCCTATAGCTGTCATTACTTTGCAATGACAGGTTCCATGTTCCAATAAGCTGTGACATTGAGAGAACCCATGCCATAGCAACAACTAGTGTCTCAAATACATTCAGATGTGTCTGGAGATGTGCAGCTATGTGTGTGAGCTCCACACACGCTCCTGCAGGTCTGGAGAAAAGACAGTTGCATTGAGCCTGCTCATTGTAGCAGGTGTAAGCACAAACGCACTGACAGCACCATGGGTTTGAAAGCTGGCTGGTGAGAGGCTGTGTGTGTGTGTGGTGTGTGTGGTTGTGTGTTGTTGTAGTGTTTTAGGGAGAATGGATTTTGCATTAGTGCCCTTGTTTCCTCTTCCTCCCCTCCTTCTCTATCCCACTTTCTCTCTCCTCCTATTATTCTCATTCTGCACTAGAGGGCCGTCAGCGAACCCTGAATGCATTATGCTGTCTGCTCCATTGTTTGTGCTGTTTCTCTGCGCCTGTGCCCCACTCTCTCCCAATATTTGTTTTCATTAATCACAATGGGTGCCTGCTGCGGGTGTCTTGATGGCTTTTTTGGTCGTCTTTTGTTCCGCAGCGCAGCTTTTGTCTTTAGGCATTGGCTTTCTGTGTTTTGTTTGTGTGCCTCTGTGTTTGTGCACGTGTGCATGTATGCCCACATGCGAGAGAGCAGACAAAGACAGAGGTGGGAAGAAACAGGACGTCGCGCACATTTCTCTTTCTTCACACATGGTAATGTATCCCTCACTTTCATGTTTTTCTTTTATCTGGGCTCATTACTGCTGTTTTCAGAGGAACTAGTGGGTATAGAGTGGTCGTTTTTTCTTGTACAATGCTGCATGTGCCCACACTCTCCTCCAGTTCACTGACATAGTTATACATATCATATAACAGTCAGATATGATTTTTATATTGAGACTTTATATTCAGCAGATGAATAAAGTCAGAAAAGTCCTCCGTGTGGTAAAATGTAGAACATGTGCAACAGTTTTTAATACAACAAACTTGATATGGGACTGATCTGGTCTGGGCCCTGATATTGACACAAGGCATTTATCGGGTATCGGCCTCGCATCACTTTTTTGCTCCGATCTAAATTCCACAACTCCTTGTGTGTTCTATTTGTAAATACAATGCAACATGAATTGAGAGTTCAGTAGGACTCTTCACATCTACTTTGCATTAGCATGTACAATCTTAAAAATTACGATGCTAACTGGAAACATAAAGGGTTCTTTGGCTTGAGAACCCTTCTTGGTTCCTGTTAGTTTTATAAACCTTTTCAGAGAGTTCTACCTGGAACCCAACATAAACAGAATCCCCAGTGAAAGGTTCTACACAGAACCCTTTTATGGTGTAACAGTTCCACCCAGAACCCTCTGTGGAGGCTCTGTCCAGAACCTTTCCACCGTCTAATGGTTCCAACAAGAACACTCCCAGGGGGATTTACAGAGAACCCTTTTGTATTAGGATGCAAAAAAAAAAAAAAAAACCCCTTGATGAACCATTCTACAAGGATTTCAACAGTCTTTGAAGAATTTTTTTGTCTAAAAGGATGAAAAGGGCTCTTAATGGAACACTTCACAGCACCCTTGACAAAAAGAGAGGGTTCTTCAGAAGCAAATGGTTCTGGGTAGAATGTCAGCCCTTCGAGAAAATAACTTTTGGAACTCTTATCTCTCAGAGTGCAATGCAGTGGAAGTGTGCTCTAACATACATCCATGCAAGTTACATTACACAAACTAAACAAACTTTGCAGATGATGAAAATTTACTGGATGTGCATCAACATGAACTGACTTTTCATCACTAAACTTAAGTTCAGTTTCAATTTGTAATAATAATAATAATAATAATAATAATAATAATAATAATAATAACTAGAACTGCAAGCAGTTATGAACGGGGGCCAAGCCTCCCGCGCGACTCGGCCCCTGTGCATAGCGGAGCCCACGCAACGCAAATGGCTCTGTTTCGTCACCAGGAGGCACGTAGCCGAGATTTGCTGTCGAGTGTGGGGTCAAACAAGGCTGCCCTGTTTCTCCCTTCCTCTTGCTGTAATGGGAAGAGCACTGCAAGTGTCAAAGGCTGAATGTGTTTGTTGTAACAGGTCACGCCCACTTTGACCAAACATCACTAAACTTTACAGGCGGCCTCAGGAGCGACTCGAGATCAGGTTCGCCGAATTTCGTGCGGATCCGACCAACTTTTTTGTCACTTGATAGTACTGTGTTTATAGCGGCCCCTTTTGCCCAATTTGTACGAAATTTGGTACAGAGCCTCTGGTTGACCTCAGAAACAAGTGAATTGAGTTTTGTGTTGATAGCTTTTATTTTGGCAAAAATATGCAACGGTATGTGTTTTTTTAGCTAGCAGGAAAAATTGCAAATTTATAAGTACCGTGTTTTTTGGAGTAGCAAAATTCTTTTGATAACTTTTGATCAGGAAAGGCTGAAGATTGTGTGTGCAAATTTTCGTGCAGATCGAACGTAAACCCTAGGAGGAGTTCAAAAAAGTAGGTTTTGACGTGTAGCGACTTACAAAGAGAAATGTGCTGTGGGAGTGGGCGTGGCCTATGTCAGAAGGTGCGAATCTATTTAGGGAAGACGTGGATATAAAGTTTATGAAGATGTGATTAAAAATGTGGAAGTTACAGGCCAAAATGCGTTTCCATCCGTTACAGCGCCACCTAGTGGAGTAGAAGCATAGTTTTTGGTGTGGTTGGTATGTGTCCTATTCTTTATATACCCTGTAAATTTCACAGCCCTCAGCATAATACTAGAGCTGAAATAAATGTTTGTTGTTTATGTCGTAATAAGCCACGCCCATTTTGATCAGTTTGATCAGTTGTGATTACCTTCAAGATATGGTCTGAGGGGTGACCCAGCATCATGCCCATCAAATTTCGTAAAAATCGGTGTTTCCGTTTAAGAGATATAATGTTCCCATATTTGCAGCGCCCTCTAGTGGCCAAAATTATTCAAATTTGGCACATACCCCCACAGTCACATGCCAACCAAGGATCTCATATTTGGTGTCGTTAGCATTTATTTTGGCTGAGATATGCAACTCTTCACTTTTTTATAGCTAGCTAGAAAATTTTGTTCGTTAATAGTTTGCGCATATTTTGACCGAACAAAATTCTTTTGATAACTTTAGATCACATCCCTCTGAACAGCATACGTGCCAAATTTCACACTGATCGGACAAAACCCCAAGGAGGAGTTTGAAAAAGTAGGTTTTCCAGTTTTTGCGACGTAGCAAAAAAAAATTATAGGCGGAAATGGGCGTGGCCTAGCCCAGCTGATTCAGGGCTATTCAGGGAATCTGTGGATATGAGGCTTTTGAATGTGCGACATACGGTGTGGGAGTTATAGGCCAAAAGGTGTTTTCCTTGGTTATAGCGCCCCCTGGTGGCGGACATGTGTCAATTATTGTGTCTGCGTACCCTGCAGGGGTCTGGACCAACCCTCCAAATGGCACCGCCCTCCCATGCACGGTTTAGCCTGCAGCACCACTTTTACCAACGGAAAAATAAAAAAAACTATAATAAGAATAAAAACTTTAACAAAAACAATAGGGTTCCCAGCACCGCTGGTCCTGGGAAACGCGTATGCTTGCATACGCGTTCCCCAGCCCCCGCGGGCTTGGCCCCCTAATAACAATGAAAGAGAGCACTGATATCGGCATAGTATTGGTATTGACAAATGGAGATATCAGATGGGAACTGAAAAAAGGGAGTTGGTGCATCTTTACAACTAACCAATAGAGGCCCAGTTGTAGCCTACATAAAATACTGCATATTGTATGATAAACAGGTGGTAGATTTTTCAATCATGCATATATTTTTTTAAACAGAACATCTATGAGCTCAAACTAAACATCTCCTCTGCACTCGTTGACTCCATTATTGAGGATCTTGTTGGTTTGTTTGGCCCAGACGGGTGGTGTTGCCATAAGGTGGATAAATAAATCATCTCTGAAGAAATATTAAAACTTGTCTGTTGCTTTTCCACCTCCTGCTCTCTGTTCCCGTGTTGCCTCTGTTCCCTCTTTCTTTTTCTCTCATTCATCCTTCTTTTCCTTGTTTTCGTGTCCCTCCCTAACTCTACCCACCTCTCTTCCTCTGATGTGTGACTCACAGGGTTTTCGCTCCTTTTTTTTTTTTTTTTTTTTTTTTTTTTGGTTTGTGAGACTCTGTATCTCGGCACAGAACACACACATGCAGGCACGCACACACACACAGGTACCTGGCATCCTCCACGCCTGAAATGTATGGATTTGCCCACTGTTAAAATTTTCAGCTGCGCCACAGGATCAATTCCAATTAAATATCAAATAGAGCTCCTATTTTCTCCCCTTCTCTGGCTGCTCTGCAGCCTCACAACAGCGTGTGGTCCAGAATTTCTCTGCTCTCCTCTCTCTCCACAACCTGGTCTGACTCAGATATTCCTTTTTTCTATATGTCCTTGTGTTGACAGGGGTTTCTGAGTGCAGATCTCAGCCAGGCAACCTGAAAAGAAAATTTATATGTAACCACTTGTAATCACCAACATTTTGATCAGTAACTGCGACAGATTACAAGTGCGTTTATTTTGTAATTTAATTATGTAATTGTAAGTAGTTACTCCCCAACACTGCGAGTAGTGTTTTTAGCCTACAGTAGCAGTTGTTGATGACTTGCAGCCCCTACTGGTCTGTTAAGAGGACTGAGTCAACATAGTAGGTTATATATGGGTGTTATATAGATTTATATAGAAACAACTATGACAATAAAAGTTCACAAAGCACCAGTTGGTTACATGAAACAATTGCAGTTTTCAACTGAATCATTGTCTGGTGAACAATTTTACTCTTTAAACATGGTAACTTTGAACAGTCAGATTGTTAAAGTTAATTGGCTGGCTCTATATTACAGTTGTATGAGTCAATATATGATCTGTAACCGATTACAATTACATTTATTTTGTAATTAACTAACTATAACAAAGTAGTTACATGTGACAGGTTCGTCCCCAACACTGCTAGTAGGTAAGCCTTGTTTTTAGCCTAGCAGTTGTTGTTGACTCGCAGTCCCTTACGGCCAGATAAGAGGAGTTTTTCCAAATTTGTGAATCACTGCAAACACGAAAAGGCCCTTCAGCATACGGTCTTAAATGTGCACTAATAATATTAGGCGATGGGTCCAGTAGGATTTTAGATTAGTTGCAGACAACACAAGGCTTACACCTGGTCAACTGAGGTACAACAGCACAAAAAAAGTTTGATATACTCTGGTGAAAAGAAGCGTTGTCCTCTGCGTCATGCAATTCATTGCAAATTTGTGCTTTTATGGGCAGAGAAAGCAATGGAAAATTGCCATTGTTACACATCAGCTGCACAGTGAAAGTCTGTAAATAAAGCTTTCACCGACTTTAAGAAAAGTGGATTTGAGAAAGTGGCATCTGGTGGCAGCTCCACACTTACCTCTTTTCTTTCACTTTTGCACCTGCGAGTTGCATCATGGTGAACACAACCCAGCGAGTGTGTATGTGTATATCTGTATTCATGTACAAGTGTTTGTGTCTATCTGTATTTATGCAAGTGTGTGTGTGTATTTGTGTACTCGAATCCAAATTTGGTGTGTGGCAGATGATGTGGCAACAGTGGACTAGGCAGTGTGAAGCCTTTTTTTTAACTTACCCAAGGCATTTCTTCTGGATAATAGTGTTGTGTGTGTGTGTGGTGTGTGTGTGTGTGTGTGTGTGTGTGTGTGTGTGTGTGACTGCAAGTGTGTCAGTGTGTATCAGCTAGAAGTGGAGCTGATAAGAGCTCTAGGGATATCTCTATCCTCACACTCTTTTCCAACAAGGACCATTCTTCCAAAAATGGATATTGAACATTGAGGCCTCGACCTGATTACATCACCTAAGTACCTGTTGCCATAATCAGTACACGAGCTCTTCACTGTTAAAGTTTAAAAAAATGAATCGCTGTGACCTTTGAGCACAGTTTAGAATTTTAAAATGCTCAAATTGACTCCTTTTCTCTGAATCCAGGGATTAGGTAGACTGCACTGCCACAAGCATGTAGACACTCAAACATGACACCATTATGTGCTGCTATAACAGGCTCGCCTCATCTGGGAGGGCTTTCCACAAGAGTTTGAGTTGCCAGACAGACATTAGATCCAAGGGCGTGACAAGGTGGCCACGGCAATGGTGCCACATGTGGATGCCGCAGCCCACAGCTCCTTCAAACTTTGCTACTTTTCTCTTTTAATCTGTTATTTTGGGGGTTTTATTGCTGAAACACGAATCACCTATGACAGAAATACATTAGCAGACACTGAGACAACAACGATAGGCACACAGCAGCTTTCAACCATCCAGCCAGACCAGCTGGGTGCACAGCCTTGGACCACCCAAGGAGAAGTGGAGGAAAGCAGGGACAAGAGCCATGCTAACCCAGCTTGGACTTAAGGCTGCTTCTGGCTAATGTCCGGTCAGGAAAATGAAATTAACAGGAAACAAGACTGTTGTTCCCACTTTTTACAGAGACCTGCTCCACAACTTCTTGGATCAAGCAATCGCACTCGATGGGCAGACCAGTTCTGAGTCAACAGGACGCAACATGCAAAACTCTGGCGGGGCGAGGGGAGGAGGACTCTGAGTTTACACTGATGATATTTGGTGCTCGAACGCAGTCAAAGTTGATAGACAGTGTTTCCCAGATGTTGAGCTTTTGATGTAAAGATGTCGACCATCTTGATGTTGCTGTTTACAGTCAAATTCAAAAAAGGCAATACATAATTATTTCCTGTTTCCATGTGAATAATTGTATATATTGTTTTATTTTATTTTGTCTTTTGTTTTATCCAATTCTACTCTGAATTTAATTCATTGTCTGTATATAGGTTGTATTTGTGTGTAGCATGAAGGAACTTTTCCTTGTGTGACCCTGTGTTGTGTAATGATAATAAATGGACGGTCACAACTACTGATGTTAGACTCTTCGTGGTATCTAAACTCATTCACATGTCCAGACATAACCATCCGCAAAAAACCCCACGCACTCTACATTCTGTCACACTCCTCACACGCACAAACACACAGAGACAGAGACAGAGATAACAGAGCTCAACAGGTGGATCCAAGTGAGAATTCAGCAGGTACAGTAGGCGATGGGACCTATAGTTGGCCAAGGCGAACCTGACACACAGAACACACAAAAAATCACTGCACATTCTCCTGAGTTGTTGTAGAATGGCACTTTACTCTATCTGAACACAACAGCTTTAGAGTCGAAGAACATCGGCGGTAGATCAAATATACTACTTGAAAGAGTAGCTGACATCGCGCAAAAAGTCAAAAGTTTCTAAATCGACCCTATTATGTGAAATATATTCAAACTCGCAACAGATATTTTCAAAGAATACAATCTGTGTGCTGTTGTTGAAAAGTTCTTATCCAAAACACCGGGCAGGATGACGAAAACCAATCCATTCACAATATAATTTCCCAATTTACTTACAGTAGCTACCTATCCGACTGTCTGAAGTGACAGCTTGATGTTGAGTACCATAGTACTGAATGGCAGATCTGCGGCTGAGATCGTCACCACATTACACTACATCATGCTGTTGGGATGTAAAGGTGCAGGTCAGCAGGAGCGCGTGACATTAAAAAGTCAGCCTAAAGAAAATATGACTTCTCTTCAAAGAGAATGTGAATGAGTGTCCTCAAGGGACAGTTCTGTCCTCTGAAAACATTTATAGGGATAAGTCCATACCATCCACATGTGAAGCTACACCCTTGATTGGATTATTCTTCAAAAATATAATGTTTTAAGTCAAACGCAAGGGTTTTAAAAATTCTTGCTTTCTACAATATATGATTAAAGGAACAGTTCAACAATTTGGGAACTACACTTATTCACTTTCTTGCTAAGATGAGAAGATTGATATCACTTCCCATGTCTGTTTGGCAGCTGGTCAGCTTACCAAGACAGGGGGAACAGGTAACCTGGATGTGTTAAAAGGTAAGAAAATCTTTAGAGCAGCACCTGTAAAGATAAAGATTGAGTCTGTACAAAACCCAAAGTGTAAAAACATAAATTCACCATTTTATGGGGGGTTGTTTTTGTATGGACTAAACATGCAAGATAAGATGTTAATAAGTTAGTGTTACAGGTACTGATGAGCAAGCTATTTCCACCTGCTTCTCAATTTTATTGCTAAGCTAGGCTAACCAGCTACATATATACTGCACAGACACAAGAGTGGTATTGATCTTCTTATTAAATTCTCAGTGTTTTCCAAAATGTCACACTATTGTTTTATAGTTGTGGTTTTCAAACTGGGGTTTGGGGACCCAAAGGGGTCCTTGAGTGGTTTGTAGGGCGTCCCAGCAAAAAAAAAACCATAATATTTTAGAATATTTTAAATTTTTATCTTTCTTTTTAGGTATTTGGAACAACAAAGGAAGAAATAGGGTTGGCTGTTTTGAATAATTGTAATTTCAGTGACCCTAGTTTTATCACTGATTCACTATAAGACTTTCTGGTATCATTATGGTTTGGCAACTAAAATATTTAGGTTTGAGGATAGGTAAAGATGGTTGTTATGATTAATAAACAGGCAAACAGTCATTCAAGCCTGTGACAGAAGCTTTAGTTTCCTATATAAAAGTCTAATGCTCTACATGCCAATTCACCACTCACACATTCTTTATTTCCGCCTTGCTAGTATTGGACGCGCCACTTCCTGCTTTGTGCCTGAATGCTGGTATTGGACATAAATCGTGAGGTGCAGATTGGTCCAATCTGGATTTAATTCCCAGGGATACTGGGTTGTATTTGCTCTCATTCAGCCACAGGAGTGTTAGTGAGGTCAGCCGCTCATGTTGGAGATTAGGCCTGGCAAACAGTCTCCAATCCATCCCAAAGCTGTTGGAAAGGGTTGGAGTCAGGGCTCTGTGCAGCCCAGTAGAGTTCTCTCAAACCAAACTGGCAAGAACCATCTCTTTGTAGACCTTGCTGTGTGCACATCATCATGTTGAAACAGGAAAGGGGCTTCCCTGAACTGTTACCACAAAGTTATAAACACACTCTAAAATATCTGTGTATGCTGTTGCATTTAGATTTCCCTTAACTGGTACCAAGAGGCCTATCCCAAACCTCAAAAACTAGCCCTGGACAAAAATACACAAACGTATATACTGAAATCCCATCTAATATGCATCTAATATGGCTGCAGATACTTTAAATTAATCTAATCTGTAATCTGTAACAGGCATTGTTACACACATAACCCTGCGAGCCAAAGAAAAAGCCTATCTCCTCTGCACACACACTGTACGTGGCTGTGTAAGGTAGTGGACATTCATAAGTCTCTCTGATCCCCCTGATTAAAGAAATCCCTCCAAGCTTCTAAAAACCAGAGGGAGAGAGTGTGAGCCTCGAGTGTGAGGGAGCAGCAGTGAGCTCATTCATTTGTGCATGTTATATTATGCCTCAGTGGATTGACCTTTGACTTCATGTTCGCTGTCCCCTCTCCCTCTCTCCCTCCATCCCTCTGGCTCTCTCCTGGCACATCCTCAATACTAAGCCTCAACCATCGGAGCTACAGAGAATTAATGAATTATAAATCCCTCTGGATACATTAACTAGACCCACTTTATATGCCAGGACTCAAATTACATCAATATACGCTTTCTGCATTTGTAAATGCCTATCAATTATTGATGTGATGTCATTACCCAAGCAATATCTGTCATGAATGAGCAATATGTGTCATGCAGCAGTATTACCTAATCTCTGGCTTGATTCGACAGGCCGATTTTAGCCACTTGGTGGCAGCAGAAGAAGCTGCAAATACAACATATTCACATATAACATGTTATCACCTCATATGGCTTTCATGTTAGCAAACCGTTGGTCATTACCACATCCAGGAGACATGAAGCAACATTAGAATTCAATTGTACTGATTTTAGCCACTTGATAAATTATAAAAAAGTCCAACATTCACTCTCTTCTTAGCTTTGTTTTGTTCTCCACCAACCACTAAGGAAAATATGTGGCTCTTTAGCAGGTAAATGTACCAGCAGCTAGATTCTAACTCTATCTGTCTACTATTTGGTTTTGGAGCATACGTCCGTTTGTCAGAGCTTTTTCAGTGTGAACAGCTGCCTGCTGTGGCCTAAAACAAATCTGATTAAGGTGATAGTGAAACAAATCAGTAAAGTTGAGGGCTGTAAAGCCAAAGAAATTGGCTAATAGATGCTAAGACATCTTTCACAGACATTTTTCACCATAAGTGACCTCGTTCATTTAGAAGCAATCGTTTAACTGAAATGAATGAAGTCTCTGTACGTCTGGATATTCTCAACAACTGTTGACCCACTTGGCGGGTGTATTGCTGAGGACCCAAGGAAGCACAGTGTCAAGTGCGAGCTCTTAAGATCGATGGGACATATTATATTAGTAGTATGTTACTACAGCCGTAAGTACACACTGTGTAGTGTCTTGAGAGGGGATCCAAATTAGCCTTTACACTGCTGAACGGCATGCTGGGTGACGCTCGCTCGCTTTCCGGCTCTCGATACAGTGTATTCAAGAGCAGATTAAGAACAAAAGACTGGAGATGTTACATTGTAGCAAAGTCTCGTAAGTTTGTCAATTTGTTTTGCTAAACTCAAACATTTCAATCATCAGTGATATTGCTTTATGAACTGCCTTTTTTGTTCCTGTAAATAGCCTGGTCCCAAATAGCTAGCTGTTAGTAATGATAGCAGCCAACTGATTATTTCACGTTCGCTATAAAGTGGAAAGCTATGTTTTTTCTTGAAATGCCCATCCCTTCCATACGTTTTGAACAGGCACTGCACTAGTGTGATCAGTTCTGAACATCAGAAATTTTGATATAGGGCATCAAGTGACTATAGTCAGGAGGAAGTACTACTCTCATATAATTAATCTTTGGCTTAAAATTACTCAAGTGACATAATCTAATGTTTAAGTAATCTAAATTTGGGATTGTAGACTGTAAATCTGTGAAAGAAAGCTTATGAACTAAGTGTGGAAGTTGGGATGTTTTCTAGATAATGAGGGATACATAGATGTGCACCTATTTTTACGTGCATTTTCAATTTGCACGTCAATAACCTGAGCGGTAACGCATCATTAAAAACAAACAAACAAAAAAATCAAAATACCCCAAACAAGGTTTTATGCTTGGTTGAGGTGAGGCAGTTGGTAAAAGTAAAACAAAAAGCAATGGAAACAGACTCAGCCAATAGATCATGTATGACATACATACATTAAACATGTGACATGAACATTCACTGAAGCATCCGCTCAAGAAAAGAGATAAAAAATGACCAAAACAGACAAAAACATCAGATCTATCTGAAGAGATGGGGACTTAACCTTTGTCAAATGGAAGAGTCAAATGTATGCTGTAATTCCAACACATTTTGAACACTGTTATTGACTTTTTGAAGTTTGAATGGTGCTTATTTAATTACAACACCATGTTCTTTTCTTCTGCAACGGTTCAATGGCTCCTGACAGGAGGATTAGCGCTACTTAACTATTTATCTAGCTGCACTAAACTCTTAACATTTACATGAGAGAAGTGGATGGAAACTGACATTAACTGAAAGCATTTTTTGAAAACCTGGCTACTGTGCTCTGAGTTTTCCTTTGGTCACATGGCCATTAAAATGAAATGAAGTGAGGTGAGAGATGAGTATAGGCAAGGTAGATCCAGGGATTTTAGGGACTGATCCATACTGGGGGCTAAAGTTGGGATGTTATGGCCTCTGCTGCTTTGATTTTGACCACTCTTTTTTTTTTCCTAGCAAGTCCCTCAAATTTATGGAAGTGCAATATTAAAATGCCTGGAGTCCACCTTTAAAATTTCTACAGCTTCAAAAAAAAAAAAAACACAACATAACAACCTACCTCAGCCCTTTGAAGTTTACACATGTTGACTTCAAAGCAGTCCATATATTTCTATTTAGTTTTAAGACATTCACTATACTCCAGCATTGAAATTGCCTCTAAAAATTCCATTTTACTCGCTCTCTGTCTCACTCACTGTCTCTCTTTGTCTCTCAGTCCTCCCCTCTGATGCAGAAATCCATAGCGTTGTAAATGAAGCTGTGAGGATCGATGCTGCAGGCAGGGTAATGCCGGAGCGCTGCCACCAGTGTATTGCTACAATGATCTAGTGGTTAAAAACACATTCACAAACAGAGAAGGGAAGATAGATCTGAGCCAGCAGCACGCCCACATCGCTCTCGCTGGAGACATCATCAAATTAAACAACAACTATGATGTGTTTCTGCTCCGTGCCCCCGCTACCACACCACCACGTCTTCTCCAACACACACTCCTCTTTTTCTCTCTCCTGCTATTGACAAGAACCTCCACTGGGGTAGATTTATAATGGAATGCATGACATGATTTGTTTCGAGTTTAGGATGAAGGCCAATTAGTTTAACAAGTATGAGACAAATCTTGTTTGACAAAACTTTATGTCAGGGCATGTGAAACTTATCCACTGGGATGTATTTCGTTATGTGGAAGCAGACACGCACACCTGCACACACAAAAACAAAATATTAAGAAATACTCACGGGGTCCACGGTTTTCTATCCACTTCTTGATTCACGTCTAGGAACATATCATTTTTTATAACACTTAGGAGAAAAACCTAAAAATATTTTGCAGTTTGGTTATTCTGCTGCTCTCTTGGGTGCAGATCCTGGGGGGCAACGGAGGGGACGCATTCACCCAAATACATTAAGTTGTCCTCTCCAATAAATTATTTAGAAATAAATTACATAATTGCGAATATATTTTTAATAGAAACTGACCCCCACCCCAGCCTATTTGCTAAGGTGTATGCACCACATGCATCACTTAACCCTCTACTGCACACAATTTGATGGTACATGATAAAAATGATTCCACATTATTTCTTGGTTCATTCTGGGACACTTTATTGATAAAACTCATTTTTTATTTTTTGTGACCCCCTCATTCCAAAATATTTTTTTGTTGCCTGAGGGCAACATCGTGTAACAATGGTACAAAATCAAAGAGAAAACTATGAACTCATTTGTTATAAAACATGAGAACAATACAACACCAAAAAATCTAAAAGTCAACAAATAACTAAACAAAAAGCAAAAAACCCAACTGAAACATATTGACATATTTCATTTGATACAGCCGTAGGTTTCATGTATCATCATTTCATGTATGTGTTGTGCCACATCAAATTCTCCATGTGATCAGATTTTATCAGTGTGGAACTTTAAAAAGCAGTTCTTGTCTGCTGTGAAGCAGAGGTGTATGCTGCATTTTCACATGACTTTGGTGTTCCTGGCAACGGGAACCCTGCATCTCCCTTTTGTCACACATGATGGCCATTGCGGTACTGTCTAAGGACATCCTGGTTTGGGATGGGAGCTGTGTGGCCCTGCTTCTTTCTCTTCTCCTCATACTGTTGGGAAATCCCACCACTGATTCGCCCTCTCTTCATGACATCTTTCTTGGATTTGCACAGACTGTGTGCAATTTGGGCCTTGAAAGCATAGAGGCGCATGTGGTCACTTCTTGTCATTCCATTGTCAGTGCAATCCCGCCTGTAGAGGAGCCAAGAGGTCACCACTGCCATATCTATGAAGTGAAAGACAAGACGGTGGTACCACTTCTTTGACCTGATGTTGGTGCGATACAAAGCAATCAGTGAATCCAACAAGTCAACACCTCCACTGTGCTGATTGTATGTGGACACTGCTGCAGGGCATGGGACCTTGATTTTCTTCTTTTGGGATCTGTCCCATCTGTCAACATGGGAAACAGGGTGAGCACCGATGTAGCTGCTGAGGAGGGTGACTGGTCTGTTGTCGTACCACTTGACTGCACGCAGCTGGGTATTTCCGACGCAGGCTGTTTTTCTTGGAAGGACCCACGGCCACGTTTTTTGAGATCAGCGTCTGGAGTCATGGAACTGCCTGGCAAGCGATTAGAGCGCACTGTACCCAGACAGTAGATGCCTTGCTGAGACAACACAAGCATCAGTGGGACTGAGCTAAACCAGTTGTCAAAGAATAGCTTGAAATTCCTATTCTTTGGTATTGGCTCTGCCAGGCGCAGTACCACATTGCCACTTGCCCCTACATCTGGAAGCTCAGGTGGATGGACAGCTTTCCCAGTATAAACTTCAAAGTTGTGAGGAAGGCCATCTGATCCAGCAAGGACCAGTATTTTGTAACCCCACTTTCTTGGTTTACTGGGTAGGTACTGCTTGATTCTGCTTTTGCCCTTAAATGGCACCATTTGTTCATCCACACTCAACGTCTCACGCATCGGAAGTTGTTTCAGCTTGGTGAGGAGGTGATTCAGAAAAGGCCGGATCTTGTACAGCTCATCATAGTCAGCCATGTCTCTCGTGGGCTGACGATTGTTGTCGCTGAAGTGGAGAAATTTTTTGATGGCTTCCCAGCGTGCAAGAGGCATCACATCAGCAACATGTGAAATGCGGCTACTGTTGCTCCAAAACATGCGGGTGGCTGGAAGACCAAATAATGACATATGGAGCACAGTGCCAAAAAACTGTTCAAGTTCTTGAAGAGTAAGGTTGAGTGGCTTGGCAGGATTGCATTGGATGCTGTACAGGTTTGACTCGTCAACAATAAGTTCCAAGAGGTCATCAGAGAGAAGACCTTTGAAATATTGGTATGGAGACAGAATTTCATTGGCAGAAGGAAGGATGTGTGACCATTCAGGCTGTACTGGAGAAGCAGTGGTGTGACATGTTTTCCATCGAGGTGTCTTGGAAGAACTGCTCTCATCCTCAGAGGGATTTTCACCATCGTCTTCATCTTCATCTTCATCTCACTGGTATCTTGATTGTCTATAAACATATATAAAAAGTAAGAAAACACAGCAAAAAACAGGAATAACTAAAGTTGGAGATCAGTAACAACCAAAGGAACAATGTTTAGAACTCTATTTTTTCTATTCAGAACTCTATTTTTTCACTTCTGCTCAAACCTTGCATTCCACTCCACTCCTCCTCACTGTCATTGCTGTCTACATCACTGTCCTCACTGTCAGATGGAATTTGCCTAACATGCTGATCCTGTTCTTTTCTTCCATAGAAATATACTGTGTCCATTTTCTGTCAAAATGTGTTAAAAGAAGTAAAATTTAATAAGACATACAAATATATTTAGATCTCATACTGTGAATTATGCATGTGGTATGTAATTACATCCAAACACATAGTTAGCAAAGACATCCATTGAAAAGTACCCCTTATCGCACAACGTTGCCCTGAGGCAACGTTAATAAAAACTGATATTCTGAACAAGCTAAATTAAAAAAACTTCATAAAACCTAACAAAAGGCTTCTCTACACCTTCATGCACACACACATATTTTTTATTTACAGTTTTTGTCATTTTAAATAAGATTACAAAAGCAAATAATCTTACCTTCTTCTCACACCATGTGCGCCTGTGGCCGTGTGTCAGAAAAGGAAGTCCCGCCTTCAAATGATGCTTGATAGAGAATCCCAAACTTTACTGGATTATTATTTGATACTTTTTCTGTCATTCTAGCTGGCTGGAATTATTTAAAGAGACATATATTGCACATGGGGCTTAAAAAAACTTTATGTTGCCTGAAGGCAACGCTGTGCAGTAGAGGGTTAACATCTAGTGATAACAAGCGCTGTAGTGCTGGGCCAGTCAGTACATATAGTACACACTTGTAGCAAACATAAACACAAAACTTTTTGAAGGTTTTGTTTATGTCTGATCCCCATCTGTTTGTTATGTAGTATGAACCGCATATGTCACTTTCATCTGGTGACAACAGGCATCGTAGTGCTGGGCCAGTCAGTATGTGTGGTGTATGTCATCCTCATCACAGAGGATGTGATGTTGTATAATGTTTGTAATGTTGTTACTGAGTAAATGACATGTGCAGATTGCGTCTGTAGATAGAAGTGAATCAGAAAAGAGTCTTAGTGATGGCGTTAAGGTTTTTACTGTGAAGAAAAATGGTCTTACCATAAAATGCCTGTTTTTAGAATGGAGTTTGGTTCAATAGTTTGTCCGCTTAAAAGACCGCTGGGAGCAGAGGGCATTTTGTGTGAATAATTCACAAAAATTAACTTGACCTCCCGTCTAATAATGAGCCTTGCAAACAGCATAAAGTAAAATATGAAATGGAGTTAAAAGTGACCTGTCTTCTACTTTCCTCTGTTTTATAAAGTTCACATAATATGCACAAGCTGCTATTAAAATACAGACCACCCGCTCTCCTCCTCTGCTTCATCCCCTGAATTACTATACATTCACTTTTTTCCCATTTGAGTTTTGGAAAATGAAAAAAAAAAAAAAAAGCATGACTGCATTGTTACATTGTTAACATGCATAAAGAGGCAGCAGCATTGTTGCCAATTCTAAGTAAGATGCTGGATGGCCTCCAAGAAAAGATTCCTGGAAAATCTTTTTGACTTTGGATGATTCTCTTTTTGTATCTTTCACCCCGCCCCTCCTTGTCGGTGACCTTTTCGTTTCACCTCCTCCTTATTTCCCGTGGGATTAACGTCACTCTACCTCTGTTTCCGTGTTGCCACAGCAGTGCTCTGGATTATGGAGACTCCTCATCCTTACAGTAAACAGCACACAGAGGCACAGATGCTCACGCACAAACACACATCTATCAGTGTGAGTAATCTTTCGGTGTGCAAACAGCAGATGAGGGGCACTCCTGTCACGTCTGCACTGGAGCAATTTATTTACCTGCACGATCACATAATCAGCTTCATGAAATTTTTGAGGTGGTGATCCTGTACTGTACTGTACATGTGTTCTTTTTATTATGTTTAATGCCCTTTAGGTGGACAAAAAAATGGACAGGTTGAGAGTGTTACTTTAAAAATGAATTCCAATACAATTGCTAAATACCTGTTAAAAAGAAGTAATCAGTCACCTAATTCCAAGTATTACAGTATTAAAGTAACATAACTTGATTACTTTCTGTTACTTTAGGATTACTTCAATATCAAAAATGATTAAATTGTTCAGTCTAGTATGTCTTAATGTTTGTTGTTTATTCATTTTTTGTCCAGATATTCCTTCCTTTGGCTAAGCATCGTTTTGATTGATAATGGTAATTATGTGCATTTAAATGAACTTTATTAAGTATATTCACACTCCTATTTCTGTGGCTTTTGTTTGTACCACACACCATGCCGGTCACCAGAATCAGCACCTACATGTCCCAAAATATTTCTCAGAAAGCAGTAGTAATATTTAGCTTACTGGATTTCTGTGTAGCTAATGTTAGTGGCTGGTCTGTGTAGAATACTTCAGGGCAGTGGTTCCCAAACTTTTTCTGCCAGAACCCCCCTTTAGAAGCTGAAAAAAGTCCAGGCCAACCCACCCCACAATTATTAACAATTAATAACAATGACTGGGGAATAAAAAAGGATTTAAAAAAGGATTCAAGTTGAATTTTAGTTGAATAATGATCAGCATGTTAGCATCAGCATACATAAATCATACTCATTTAATGTTGTTTCACTCTTTATTTCTCCTCTGGTCATCCACAATCTTTTCTCTGTAACTGTAGCTCATGGAAAACTCTTACTTTTTTTATTATATCCTAATACATGTAATCTGTTAGTCCCCAAGCCTGATAATAGCAACATTTGTCGTTATAGTAAAGCCAGTGTGTAAAGGGTCAAGATGTTGCCACTCTGTACCGCTGGGCAGCTTAGATCCCTCATCCCTGCTCACATCAGATCAAAAGCAACACAAAAACACATTCACAGCAGCTACACCTTTCGTTGCTAGCTGTGCCGACCAGATGCGATCACAGGCCCAATCATATAACCACCATAGAGAGAAACAAAGCATGTTTTATGGCATCATTGTCATCGCCGCTGTTGTTTGTGAAGTTAAACAGCAGGTTGACCAGCAGGGAATGAGGCCGGGAGCAGACCTTATCACACTGTGACAGTCCTATAGTGTCCGCTAGCATACTGGGCATTATGAACACAAGACTTTGACTTGAGCCATGGTCTGATCCTTGTCTCAAATCCAGTGAGCAGCAGAGTCAACAGGCGATGGGAGCGGAGATAGCCAACTATGGGGAGTGTCAACAGGCCGCTCGGCTCCGGATAAAAGCTCTGTTTGTTTGGCGAGGCTGATCCCCTCTCTATTCATCTGGTCTTGGCCTTTCTTCTGCACTATTTTGGACCCTCAGCTGAACACGACAGATTATGTCTGATCTCACGGGTATTTCAGGTCAACATCATCCCACCGCTGGAGTATAAAGCTCATATTCTCAGCTCTGCACTCCACCTTAATCACACTCCCTCTCGCTCCACCACTCTCCCCTCATTCAGTGATTTTCCCTCCTGCACCTCACACCGACCCTGCTGATTAACATTTTCGACGCAAATGCGTGTTGTTGCAACAACACAGAGTGGCGAGTGCTTGAGATGTAATTAGAATTAAGGATATTGATCACGCAGGGCCAGACGATGGCGTTATAAATAATAGCTAGCATGAATAAGTGAAAGCGATAGGTGAGCTCTTGGTGATTTATGTACGGACTCCCGTGGTCCCGGCATAAATCACCAACAGCCATGTTCTTATTGAGTTATGAAGCCCCACAGTTGCAGCAGAATAATGGCCAACTCTATGTCTTGTGTGTGTCTATGAGATCCATAAGATAACACCCATGGACCAATAAGCAAGCAGAGGTGTTTGCTCTGTTGTACTGAATTAGTTTGTGGTGCTGCATAATATATTCATCAAAATTTATGTCAGTATGGAAAAAAGGTCAACAAATGGTGTTTGTGTCTGTGGACTTTTCAGCATTCAGATAAAATTAGAACAACCCTAGTAACCCTGCTCATGTTTGACTTTTAAATGAATATAACAATATACTATGTCACTGGCAACCTAGATCCTGACCTGTCTAAAAAAATAAAGTTATAAACACTGTAATACTTAGAGTGTTTGTCCCAAGAGGTAATTTAGAGAAGAAACTAAATTTGAAAAATATCAGAGTGAAGGCACCCAGTTAGAAACATGAATTCTGTTTGCCTGTGTCCAGACCTTTCAATCTGTCCACTCCGCCGTGTTGATGATTCTCTGAAGATGAAGTGTAACAAAGTTGACAATTCTGGTCCGATATCAGGCGCTGAATTCTGATTTTGAGGACAAAAGCAATAATCTCTGAACAAATTGCAGCAAAACCAATCTTGAGCTTGACAGTTCAGTCTTGACAGCGGAACAGCAGCTGACAGAACAAACACAATTCGAGATCCACTTCCTTGAGCTAATTAGTCTCAAACCCCTCCGTTCGTTTTTAATTTCCGAGGGTTGTTGTCGATGTGCATGGGCCAAAATGCCTCTTGACGCAGTTGTATGGACTTACAACCAAACAGGGCAACGAAACATCATCGAACAAAATCCACCCATTGTGGTTTGCCCAGCTGGATGTAAGGCTGGTGATATTCTGTCTGAATGGAAGGGGGACCAGACATATCTGCCAGAGCAAATAAAAACATGAGCTTGGCATATTCATCTGGTTCCCAGACCGTGCTTGATTCAGAGGTTTTCACCACCAACATCTCTTGGACTCCTTTTCCATGTTCGCCAGCACAGTTGAGTTTGACTGTTAATTGTTGCCCTTGGAGACAGCAGTCGACAAAACCATCTCGAAGGGCACTCTCTTGCTTGTTTCATGCAGTCCTCATCAGCAGATGCAGTTTGTTCGGATGACATGACATTCAGATCTCCTTATTGTAAGATAAACTATACAAGATAAAGATAAATATAACAGTATAATCTGCCAAGGTTAGAACCAATCAGAGCTAAAATCAGAGTCAGGATTTCATGCCAGTTGCTGGGTTGTTTGCGCATGCTGACAGACACTAACATTTAATGATTATGCAGCATTTGTCATTTGTTAAAACATGTACAATTATCTATGTTCCCTAATAGGAAAACACTTGTGGCCATGCAAATAATGTGTCTGAAGCAAAGGCAGAAGTGTTATGACACTGTTAAAGCACTGCAAAACCTCTTAAGGAGGAGGTTGGTGTGAATGGCTTGGCTTACAAAGTGTCTGACTTTGGCAGAACAGACCGTGGTTCGCGTTCCATCTCTTACCAACAGTCAGTGATTCTTTTTAGTCATGCTGGTGGCGAGGCTCCAGGGATGGCAATGTCCATCTGTCTGTCAGTCCACCACTTTGGTCTTGGCTGAAATATCTCAATAACTATCAGATGGATTCCCATGAAATGTACAGACATTCTTGGTCCACAGATGATCCATCCGACTGACTGGCATTTTGGTCTTTTTGGTGAAATATTTCAACAGCTATTGAATGGATCACCACAGAATGAGTTACAGATGACCATGTTCCCCAGATAAAGAATAATAATTACTTTGGTGATAACTTGACTTTTCCTCTACCACCATAAGCAGGTGAAAGTTTTCACTTATTCTGTGAAGTTTCTCAGCATCTACTGAATCTACATGAATTCGCACAACTTTTAGTAGTTGGTGTCTGTACTTGTCTTGCATAGCCTGACCTATTTACTCGGTGCTCAGGTCTGGCTCCACACATGATCTTTCTTCTTTAGGGGAAATATGCTGGCTGATTTGTGGTTCTTAAAGACCAGAATACAATGATGGTTCCCTGCAAAATAGTGTTGCAGGATAACTTGTTTTGGTGTAGCATTTGCATGAGATGAGGCAAGCCCTGGCATTAAAAGAAGAGAAAGAAAGAAAGAAAGAGAAAGAAACAGCTGCTAGTGTGTGTAGATTCGTACCATTAGCGATGTGTTAGCTTGCCATTTTCTACAGGTAGGTAATTGTTGTTTCCTGTAGTGATGAGGCAGATAATGGATGCTGCCTGAAACAACTGCAGGAATATACCCACCGTGTGCATCCAGTGAGTCAGATTAATGATACCCTTTGAGCAAAATTTAATTTTTGAATGGATTACCATGAAATAACTTTCTTGACAAGTTTTCATCTAGCGCCGTCATCTGGTCACAGTTTCAATTTGTTTATTTAGCTCAAAGCTCTACTGTAGAAGTGCTGTGTTACAGTGCTAATAGCATGGTTGTTTCTTAGTCTTGGTTTAATCATGACTACAGTCTTGCCTAAACCTTAAAACTATGAGTTCATTAAGCTTGGCTTGACCATAACCACAGAAATGAGTTATGCAGAAACACTGCTATGAATCATTTTAGTAACATCATAAAGTTCAATTTAGAAACCTCTGTGGATCTGCTGGATAGTGGTGCTACATTCAGAATTGCTAATATGAGTAATTTTGCAAGGCAAGGCAATCTGTTTTTTCATTTTAGTATGAAATCTTATTGTCAAACCACAATCTTCATCAATTTGTCTCAACTGTTTTTGTTTGTTTGTCTGTTTTTTGTTTTTTTTTAGCTTTGAATGCTAACTGCTTATTTGGTCAAGTGTACTGCACCTTCTTACATATGCACATATATGTACTTAGGCATGCACCATAGGCATTTTCATCCAGATGGAAGACTATTATTACAGTGCTTAGCACATCTACCAGGCGCACATTTCAATGCCATGGAAACGGTGAGTGCTGCATTTTTGTTGTCAGGTACTTTGTGAAGGAAAGAGCTAACCGTTGCCATACTGACAGGTTCCACCAGAAAGAGCCGCAAGCATCATAGCCTCTGACCATTGCCTATGACTCATAGGCTAGCACTGACACTGATTGATTGATGACTGACACACATACAGACAGATCAGTGTTGAGTTCAGATTTGTGGTGCGTTGTTTTTATATTAGGGTTAGGTAATAATGAGTGACAGGACAGGACATGTCAAACATCTACATAAGTGTTGAAAACAAGGATATAATATTAGAATTATTGATTTAACTGTGGTGGAAATCAGGAAAATTTGGAAGTAAATGTGGAAAACCTGGACAGCTGTTGGGACTTGGGACACCAAGACAATAATGGACAAACCAGGACAATCCTGGACAAACCAGAACGTCTAGTCACCATGTGTTACAGTGACTTAAGTTTTGAAACCTGGTTTCCAGGTGCTTTAATGGCCCTTAAAATGATTTCTTATATCATATTATACTCTAGAACATTTTTTTATTGTTTTTAACAAGCCCTACTGAAACACAAACTTTACCTACATAAAAGTGAACGACATGAACTGGTAGAGGAGGTAATATTTAACCTGCAGGAGGTTTAAATGGCCATTAGAATCTTGTTATTTCTCTGGACAGGAGCCTGTCTTTACAGTTGGCAGGCATCTAGTTAGAGTCTCCGCAGTTTGTGCTGCATCTTTCACACCCTCCTCCTAAGTGACACTAAGCCTCAGCAACAGGGGAGGGTTTTTAACAGGGCCCACGAACAGCCATTACCCTGAGTCTCTTAAGTGCTGTCTGTATGGTGCGCTGACAGATCAGTATCCCCCCTCCGCTACTGTGTCGCTGCCATCGGCAGGGAGACGGAGATTTCATCCAACCTGATCAAGCATGGGGAGGAGAACAAACAGCGCTTCAGACAACACACATCACAAGCAAACATGCACCACAACAGAGAAGCGCTTTTGGGCGAGTGTGCGTGCCTCTTTGTGTGTGTGCGCGTGTGTGTGTGTGTGTGTGTGTGTGTTTACTGGTGGTGATGTTATCTGTCTTTAGTATGAAGCACTCACTTTCTGTTCTAAACAAACACAGCAGTGCAGGGCAGCTTAGGTCAGCGTTGACTGCTCTCTTCCATCTCAAATTCGCTATGTGTTCCAATGACATACACATACATACACACACACACACACACATTCATGCAGCTGCCTCCCCCTCAGCACGCCGACTCTCTGGGGTTGTGCAGAGAAAACCTTTCATCAGACACACTCGAAGGGAAAATATTTTAGCCCAAGAGGAGAACAACAGGGGCTGTGGAAATTGATTTTGATTTGAAAGTGACGGCAAATAATGGGGCTTGGAAACTGTCCCTGAATTTGAATCTGTTTCTCATTCCAGGATGTAAATGGCCCATATCAAGACTTTTGAGGGGTAAACAGGTTTGAATTCCAACACACAGCGACAAGGGCACGCGCTAACACATACGAACACCTGCACACACGCATTCACGCACGCACAGATACACAGTCCCGGGCCGGCGAATATGCATGAACACGCACAGCAGAGATGGACACACAATCAGCCAAGATTTGATAGAAGCAGCACAGAATACATTTCATTGCACAGGTCAGTGAACGCCTCTTTATCTCTCAACATCTTTTAGGCCCATGATACATTTCGTGCAGAAAAGGTCATAATACAAGGACATTTAGGGATCATGCTCATGCAGAGCAGCATTTCCTCGGCAGATTCTGAGCTCTGGTATGTTTCCAGTTGCTGCATGATGGGTAATTTGTGTTCAGGCTTCACATTCTTTCACAAGGTGGTTTTAAGCCAGTCTGAGTAGTAGTTGCGTTCAGGCTTTGCCTCCAAAAATAGGTGCATACACAGACACCTGCCCACAGACGAATGCAAGAAAAGAAACTCTAGACAAAACAGAAAGTCTACTAATATTTGTCAGTGGTTCGTTCAAACACATTTTCAGCAACCAAATCACAATTAGTAAACCCAAACCCAGACTCCCTCTAAAGCCCACCTCCAAATTCGTCTTTGCAGGGCTGTCATGTTGACAGCTATTTAAAAAAAAATGGAGATGCCAAATTATACATCATTAAATTCAACAAATTAATCATGATTTTCAGTGACAATAGTGTGGTGTAATAAAGGAAGACTGACAAACAAAGCCAGGCGCATCACCACTTCCAAATTAATAGTGACTGACACCAACACCCCCACACTTAATTAATGGGAAACAAAACACAACAAGAACATCCATCTAGATACCAGAAAACAAAGACTGGGTCGGCTTGTGTCATTCTACGTTTGCTGCCCGCTGACAGCGAAATGTAACACCGAGATTGATAGTGTTGGCGTGTGTGCGTGTGCACGGGTGTGCTCAAGTGTTGTTTTTCTAGACTGCGATCTCTTAAGCAGACACCTAACACGCCCCGAGCCCCTGACATTGAGTTTATAAGCAGGCATTATTTTTAGCGACGCTGTCATGTTTCTCGGAGTGACAGCTCCTAAAAGCTTCCACAGGCAAACCCATCTCCTTTTGCACTCTAAAGCCATGTCTTCTTAACAGCGATGACTGGGCTATTATCTTACAAGATGAAAGCTGACGCGCCGCTATGCTTTTCATTTTCTGCAAAGACCATCGCTTTATAGCTGTGCTTTTTGATGTTTGATTTGTCCTCCTCGTTCCTGCCCGCCGTGTGGCCACGGTCAATATTCAGCAATCATAATAATATCCGATCGTCGGATGTCAAGCGACTTTCCTTTTTTATTTTTTTTTTTTCCATTTAAACCACGAAACGAATAGCATACAAAAGGACAGAGTGAGGGGAGAGAGAGGTCGGGACGGCGTTTTAGAAAACCACTCCGGAGAAACGGGACACTCCCAGGCACTTTGTCACATCAATTAGGAATTCTATCTGGGCAATGGGATCATGGCCTCCAGGGCAGTGGACAGGACAGCCATTATATATCTTGCTGCTGTGTGTGTGTGCATGTCTGTACGTTTTTGTGTACGTGTGACAGACAGGCAGAGAAAGAGGAAGAAAGAGAACTCATCCTTTGAACTATCGACTTTTGCCTGACTGACCCCTGGGAGAGCTAATTTTAGCTGGTGTTTCGCAGTAGTTTTAATTGCTTCACATTGCTAATTTCCTCTTCGCTGACAATGAACGGAGGCGGTAGGTGTCCTCTCTTCCTCTCTCCATCTCTTTCTCACCAACAGTCAGTCAGGCAGTCAGGCCTCGAGGCTGTCAGAGGGGGAACAAAGTGACTGGGTGATGAGCCAGACGCCCGTTGTCTGATCACATGGACTGATGCTGTGCCAGACACCACAGCCACTGGCTCACTCAACAAGGTTCCTCTCACAACAGAGGAACGTACTCCCGACCTGGGCCCTTTTATACTTTTCCTGTCTTCTTTTTTTTCCCCCTCCCCCGTCTCTGTCTGTTTCAATCTTTTCCATCTGCTGGTTCCTCTTTTTTCTCCCATCTGTCCTTCTCTGTTTACTCTCTTTCTTTGCATTTGCAAACACTTGCTTGTTGTTTCTTCCTGTGTTATTTAAATCATACAAAGGTGAAAGACACGTGTCTGCAGTCACCCCTCTCTTTTTCTTACCCTCTCTCTCTGAGTGAGAAGGTGGGTTTTCTCTGCTGTGTGCAGCATAGTGTTGATTACTGTTCACTTTTGAACCAATATGTTACCGGAGCGTGGAATTCGGCACTAGTATCCAATGGTGCCTTTGTTGGCACTTTTGTGTCTCTGTGACAACAAAAAAATGCAAGTTCAGTGGTGAGAATGAATCCAAACTTTGAAACATTATTTATTACGTTATTTATTTACAATCCCAATTCTAAGAAAGTTGCTTTGTAAAACAGAAATAAAATGATAAATGATTTGCCAATCCTTTTCAACCAATATTCAAATTAATACAAAGACAAAATATTTAATGTTCAAACTGATAAACTTTTTGTAAATACACAGCCAGACTGAATATGATGTCTGCAACATTTCTTTTTACACTGTTATTTAAACATATATTTTCATATCACAATGCACATCATGTACATGATCCTTAATTTTTCTTGTTTCCATTCTATATCTCTACTTCTGATCTATTACAGTATTTATGTATACTAACAACTGTATAATATCAGTATATTTTTGTTCAGAAAACAAAACCCATACCTTTACTGTATATATTCTGTTTTATTATATATTTTTGCCATTTTGTCTCTGTGTATATTTGATAGTTTACTGTATATATTGTAAGGAGCTCCTGTAACATGAACAATTTCTCCTCCGGGATCAATAAAGTATTTCTGATTCTGATTCTGATGTTCCAAAAAGTTGGGAGGGGGACAATATTTACCACTGTGATGAATCTCCTTTTCTTAGCAGCACTTAGTAAACATTTGCTCTACAGTCCAGGGTCCACATAGTTGATTTTAGAACTTCATAATGCGCTACACATTTTCAGTGAGAGACAGGTCTGGACTGCAGGCAGGCAAGTCTAGTACTCAGACCTTTTTTACTACCAAGTCATGGTGTTGAGACATGTTGCTCCAAAAAGTGTACCTTTCAGCATTAATGGGGCTGTCTCAAATGTGCAAGTTACCTGTGATGCCATGGATGTTGACTTTTAAACTTTGCACTGGTAACAATCTGGATGGTCCCCTCCTCTTTAGACAGGTAAAAATGCTAAGCTAATGTCAACCATGACCATGAAAAAAGACCAGTTTATCCAACAAGCCTCCCTTAAAGTTTTGGCGTCCATGAAGGGTTGAATTACACTTTGTAGGCAGTCGATGCAGGTGTGCTAATGTTGGTGCTTTGTGTTTGGTTAAGACATGTTGCCTTCGTCACCCTTGCATTTGGCATTACAAATATTGTAGTGAGTGTCGTCTGCACACTCTCTATTGCCCTGACTCACTGTTACATGAACACCCAACCCTGGTGCAGCATTACCGCGACACACGCAGACAAGTGTATTACCTTTATGGGGAATCAGCATTTCTGAAAAGCCAAAATATTAATGTAGACAACCTTACAGAGCATAACCCATCCTCTGCCAAACCGTTAAAGGCAGCATGATACAGCCACACACACGTACAGTTGTAGAATGGCATCAACCGGCATTGTTTTGCAGACTTACAGTACATTTGTGTCTAGTTGGCACCCACTGCCGCACACTGCTCTGACAGCCCTCATCTATACTGAATCAAATCCTCTGAGGTGTGTGTACGAAACAACTATATTTTTGTTCTATGAATAAGCTGACTTCCCCTCAGATTTGTAGCTCCCAGCTGCAGTAGGCTATGTATAAATCAATGCCTTGGTGGGCTAGAGAGGGAGCAGTTATATTTACTCTGTTTCCTAGCTAGCAGCACTAGCTGTACTAGGGGGGTAAAGGAATTCGATACCCACCACTGGAAGGCGAAGGCTTTTTCACTCACATACAGGAATGGCATTTCTGCTGATAGGGATAGACTAATGAAGGAATACCAGCCCAGTCAGGCAAGAAAGCACACTCTGTAACACATCAACAGAAAATAAAACTGATTTCTGTCATGCTCTGTGGGAGGTGGAGTAAGAAAAACTGAATCGTATACATACAAGAGTGGATACACACACGCACACAGAGGGATCAGATACTAGTAGCCTCACATTTGTCCTCACAAACACCCTGAAATCTATGTGATATATTAGAATTTTAATCTATAGTGGTTTATTGATTCAGATAAAGCACTTGTGTGTTTCTGCTCTTCATTTGCAGTCTGTGTCTGCAGCACTGAGTACTGGATTAAGGTTGATGGCAATGAATTATACATGCAGTCTGAAATGTAATTCTCTTCATTAGATGACAAATCTCTTGTTTGAATATTGCATACTGTGGTAATAATACTGCTTTTATCATTGGCCACTGGAGTTGTGGGACTGAGGAAAAATAGTCTTGTCATCGCTGTAATGCACCACTGCTAATTCATTAATTCAACTACCAAATTAAAGTTAAATCAAATGTAGTTGTTGCTACATTAATTTAGCATAAGAAAACACGCAATGTCTGCTTATCTGTGGTGAAGAATCGAATGAAGTGCCTGTGTGTGTGTTTCGTGGGTGTGTGTCTTTCTGGACTTTTTGAATGCGTGTACCCCTGTGTGTGTGTGTGTGTGTTTCTGTAGGCCCTGAGAAATGAGGGCTGGGCCTGGTTAATAATAGTGGCCGAGAGGGTCTGTTAGCGTAGCCCACTACATCACTCCTTAGCAGGGAGACATCTCCAGGGCTCCATGCAGCTGTGATGGAGTGTTGGAAGGGGAGCAGACTGGTAGAGAGAACCGGTGATGGAAAGGGGATCGGAGGATGGAGGCTGGAGGACAGATGAGATTCAGGCAGCAGGGAGGCAAGGCAGTGAACAGAAGTGTACTTTTTTTTGTTGTTGTTTCATCTCTTTTACAAATGCGCAGGATCTGATGTACCACCAGCTATCCTCAGGTTATAGCTGTTTTTACCTACCATCACATGTCTGGTTGCATTTGACTTTGAAATATCTTGGTACAGAATGTGTATCTGAAATTCAAAGTAGATTTTAATGGAATAGATTGACATCTTGGAAAATATGCTAATTCGCTTTCATGCCAAAAATTAGATGAGAAGATTGATGCCACTCTCATGACTGAATGCTAAATATAAAGATGGAGCAGGGGGCATGGGGTGACTGCACTGGTTGCAAAAAGAAGTCTGATGATATGTACCCTTATCAGTCCCTCCAGGATTTCACAGGCTTTTTGGGGGGATTGTTGCAGCCTAAAATGCCTATTTTCATAACAGCTTTTCTAAAAAATTGTGATGTTTTTAGGTGTTTTTTGCAAAGAAATTGCAGGAACAAGTGAAAATTGCAAAAAAAAAAAAAAAAGTTGCTATTTTAAAATTCTTTTAATAGGTTTTTTTTTTTGTATAATTCATTAAAATGAGAATGAAACCACACTCTGTTCTTAGTGTTCTATCTAACCTTACGAAAAAGGCTCAAGATTGCATAAATTCCAACAAAATATGCTTGATGAAGTTCACTTGGGGGGGGTATTCCACAAGAACCAAAATCTTTTTCGAGCTCAAACTCAAAACCAGCACAAAATTAAAAAAAAAAAAAAAAAAGAATTCTATAAATATTTAGTACCCATGACAAAATAAAAATAAAAAATTTAAATACAGTAAAATAGTAAGTAATAAAACATTGAGTCAGTTGGAGATGGAGATACATGAATGATTTTAGCGTGGGGAACTGTTATGATTGCTGGAACTCGCAGAAAAATAGAATGATTGGTCAAATTGTGGAAAAGTTGCAGCGACTGGACAAAAGTTTGTGCAAGGTTGTGCAGAATTCACAGGTACTGGCTGTATTTGTGTTAATTGTTGCGATTGCAACATAGCAACTTTCTGGCAGGACTGCCTTATGTAAAAATGACCCTACGGGACATCAGTGAACAGTTTCCTAATGATTTTGGAGTCTCAATTTCTTTTGAGTTAGAGTCAGGATATCATTAGCTCAGCTTGTTGGTATAATTCTTACAAAAAACAATGTGACTTTTTTTATATGTATATTTTTCTTAGAAACAGCCAGGGTTAGTTATTTTTCCCTGCTCTTAGTCTTAAACTATGCAGACAAGTATGAGAGCGATATCAGTCTTCTCATCTAAGAATAAGTGAGTAAGCTCATTTCCCCAAATGTCAAACGATCTATATTATGGATTTTGGGTTTTTCCCCTTTACTTTAGTATGCTTTAAAGCTTCCTGGTGAGGGTGACCATGTTTTCAAACCACCAAACTGGGTGTTTTTATCAGGATTGGGGCCCTGACTGAGTGCACTTTTCAACACCATGGATGCCATGAATGTAGCATCTTTGCTGACTGTTACTTTAAGGAGGGAAGAGTAAGCCTCCTGGAGCTCTTTAGAAAATCTCTTCAGCATGACAGCTAACTGTTAGCATACTGACAGGTTCTGTCAGAAAGAGCTGCAAGCGTCATAGCCTATGACGTTTGCCTGTGACTCAGCAGCTGCTTTGACAGTGCCACACTGATTGACTGATACACACACATATAAAAATAAGTATATTATGATAATCATTATTTGAATTGTGGTGAAAACCAGGGCATTAAAGTGTTTTACAGATATTCTGGGGTGCTTGGGACACCCAGCTTGAAAGTGGGCCAATCCCAGACTTACAAGGGCATCTGGTCACCATAGTTTTGGTGCTTGTAAAATGTCTGCAAAGTTACAGAGCTCAAAGTCCACACCAAAGGGAATTACATTTGAGATATCATTGCAAATAATGTGTGTTTAAGTATATACTGTATTTTATATTCTGTACCAAGACTGCTGGCATATATACATATCTATATATCTATATATATATATATTATATATATATATATATATATATATATATATTATATGTATATCTCTCGATATCTGCAAAAATCCAGTACCAGTCATGCTCAATTAAACACTCAACTCCCTGGTACTCCTCATTTGTTTGTGATCTGGTGTCAAAATGCTAAAAATACCGGAAAAAAAACAGCTAGTTAATAGTTTGTCTCATGTTTTTCCCTAAAAAGTTTTGTATTTTCCCTTTTTACTATAAATAAATACAGACGCAATGAAGAAAAAGTCAGTTTAGATCAGCTAAGGTCAAGATCAGGCCACAATATATAGCATTAAAATATACAATTCTTGGTCAAACACAAGTAAGAATGACATAAACACTGTCTGTGACATTGGTGTATCACTACGTGCAATATTTTAAAATTGACACTGAATTCCTGCAGATGTGCATTATGAAAAAAAAACCATGAACTCAATTGAAAAAATCTCCAGATGGAGGCATCATTTCATTATCACACTGTGAACAAACAGTATTTATAGACAGGACACGTGTGTGTACACACATAAAGAAGTATGTACAGAGTCAATGCAAGATTTTAATGTCATCCAGAACAAATACATTTTTATTTTCTATACAGTTTAGTTGGTGTTTTTTGCTCAGGTTCTGTCAACAGTATCTGCACTACCTTTCTACAGAATGTCCCCAGTTCCTTGACATTCCTGTCATAATTGAAACATGATTGATGAGGTTGTCTCGTCTTCCTTGAACCGTTCCGTTTCGTCTTTGTTCTGCTTAATTCATTTGAAGCCTTTTTTTTTATCAGTTGCTGTGAAAATAGAGAATTAAAATGAGGGCGAAGTCTGGCTGACGGTACAGGAGGAGTGTCCTGTAAAGGATGACTGCAACAGACCAGAGCCCGAGAGCGAGGCCAGGCACAGAGACTTAACAGAGACAACACTGAATAGAATATTGTGCTAGAGAGAATGAACAGATTTGTATGGATGAGAATGAATGCAGGGAATTATGTGAGGTTTTGAATAGATTCCTCTAAACCAAGACTGCAGTGGGGGAGGAACGAAGAGCCGCAATGATTTGATTTTTTTTTTTTTTTTTTTTTTTTTGACACTGACTGAACACTTTAGTTGTCTGAGTCACTTTTTTATATTCTCCAAATGCAGCTTGTGTCATTTCTCTTTATCAGCCGAGAGCTGATCGTGATGGATAATATCATTTGATGGATATGCGCAGACCTCGGCGCTGAGGTGTGGCAGGAGACGTGAATGTGACCCGCTCGCACACACACCGCCAACCTGCTCCACCTTGGTGCCCCCCTTCAATATGCTCTCATTTTAGATAATGAAAGAAGTCTGGAGGGGGAAGCCGCTGCAGAGATCACTGATCCACTCTAAGTGAAAACCTATACTCAAGTTAATGTGAATACCCTCAGGGGACGAGGACTTCTAATTGATTAACCACATTACCCGGATAAGAGTTGAACTCTCCTGTATAAGAGCAGCTCAATATGGGCAGCCACGGGTGTGCAGGAGATATAGGTAATGAAGATTTTTTCACTGCAGCATCTGCTCTGGACTGTACTGCAGGTGTTTATAGTATCTCTGGGTGTGCAGACGTCAGTGTCCACAAGAGGCACTGTTGAATTAAAAATTCCTCCCAGCTCCAGCCAGGTTGTCACAGTGGTTGGAGCATGAAAAAAGCATCATGGGAATAACACTGCAGCACAGAATGGGTTCAAGATGCGCTCTCCTGAGTGGAGGCAGGTGCATGAAGATCAATGCTATCCTGTGCTGAAGAATAAAACCTCTTCATCAGAGCACAATGAGCAGAGCTGATGCTGGATGTGGCCTCACTCTTATTTATTAGCCCTGGTGGACTCAAGAGGGGGCAGGCAGGCAATCGCCCCTGTGGTGCCCCCATGTTTGCAAAAACACAGCAAAAAGGCCCTCTTTGATGCTCCTATGATAGATAAAACATGATAATGTGCCCTATAGTTTGGCCTCCCAGTGGAGAAAATGTGATGAAGTGTTCTCTAGGGTGCCCTTCCAGTGGACAAAACATGATAAAGTGCCATCCATAGTGCCATTCCAGTGGAAAATATGTGATAAAGTGCCCCCCAGAGCACCTTTCCAGTGGACAAAATGTGTTAAAGTGGTCTCCAGAGTGCCCTGTCAGTGGAGAAATTGTTGCATGCAGTCTAGAGTGCCCTTCCAGTGGACAAAATGCGATAAAGTACCCTCCAGAGTGCCTTTCCAGTGGACAAAACATGATAAAGTGTCCCCCAGAGTGCCCTTCAAGTGTACAAAATGTGATAAAGTGCCCTCCAGAGAGCCCTTCAAGTGTGCAAAATGTGATAAAGTGCCCTCCAGAGTGCCCTTCCAGTGGAGAAATTGGTAAATGCACCCTAGAGTACCATTCGAGTGGACAAAGTGTGCTATTCAGGGTGCCCTTCCAATGGACAAAATGTACTTAAGTGCCCTCCAGAGTTTGCTTCTGGCAGACAAAAAGTTATACAGTGCCCTCCGGTGTCCCCTTCCAGCCGAGAATTTGTTAAATGCACTCTAGAGTGCCCTTCCATTGGACAAGTGCCCTCCAGAGTGCCCTTCCAGTGGACAAAATGTGATAAAGCCAGCCAGTGCCCTTTTTATTTTTTTCGCCCCTGCCCCTCAGACAGCCTGAGTCCGCCAGTGTTTATTAGGAATTTAAAATACAACTGAATGACTTTAATTCACTTCAAACATTTTGGGCTCATAACCTTTTTGGGGGATTTGCATCTTTTCTTGTAAACATTGCATAATCAAAGCTCGGAAGACTATGTTTCGCTCATCAATGTTAAGCTTTAAATGTATTCCTTTCACTTCCTTGCAGTGTTGACATAGACACTGCAGTGATTAATAAAACTTGTCCTCCTTTGAAGATGCTCATGCAACCATCCTCAGTGCACTGAAACAAGGCGCCACAGTTCAAAATGCTCTTTGATCTTCCAATGCAAGACAACACAGTGGCTTTGTGAGGAGGAAGACACAGAGACCTGGTGGGAGATACTTTGGCCCTTAAAATCCAATAGAGACATTTTACGCTACTTGAGTTATAATAACGCCCATACGACTGTGTATTCAGAGTCCAACCTGTGTATGCAAATGCGCTGTCCTTGGGGAGGTGTTGTAGTATGTACTCAGGGTGTCATCATAAATGCTGCTTTGAAATTCTGAAAATTACCTTGGGTTTTGCAACATTCTACACACAGGTAAGTGTCAAAGAGTCAGCTTGAGTGCTTTGAAGATGAAGTCTTTTGAGTATGAAAAACCTTTCCTCTGTAGACTTGAAATGTGGCTGTAATAAGGTCGTAGTTTGGTTCTTGGAAAATTGAGGCCACAGCCGGCTTCGACTCCCCGTGGTTACGATGGTTTTCTAACCCTGTCCACCTTCAACTGTCATTTTGCATGGCATGTACATTTGTAAACGGTCTTTTTTTTTTTTTATTTAGAGAATTGCTCAATTTTACCAGAATAAGCCACTTCATTTAAATCCTGTCATCGGTCCTGTTGAGCTCATGAGCAGGCATGTCTGTTGGTTTGGCAGTGGTGGAAAGTAACTAATTAAATTGACTCTAGTACTGTACTTAAAGGTCCAGTGTGTAGACAACACTATCTCAACTCAACATCCACTTACTCACTTGATCTGGAGCTCTTGAGTTAAAAAAAAAAAAAAAGCAGAATTAAATGTCAAGCTCAGCTTTTATATCAGCATGGGAGTCCTTAAAGGACCAGTGTGTAATATTTACAGGCATCTATTGGCAGAATATGGCAGAAAAGGAATATATACTGTTTATACGTCTGTTTTCATCAGTATATAATCACCAGAGAATAGGAATCTATGTGTTTTCGTTACATAAGAATGAGCTGTTTATGTCTATAGAGGACATGGGTCCTCTTCAATAGAGTCCGCCATGTTTGATCGTCATGTTTTTACAGTCGTCCCAGAACAAAACAACCAAATACTGGCTCTAGATAATGTCTTTTGCATTTATCATAAGCTTCGCAGCCACTGTATCAAAATTCAAAAGGCACTTCCTTGGCCCATGCTGCATCCTTCCACCAAGTGTCATGAAAATTGGACCGGTAGTTTTTCTGTACTCCTGCTGACAAACAGACACACAAACAGCACATGCTACGTTCCGTTTGCCTTGGGCATTGGAAGTTGGAGCTTGGAAAGACATCACTCCCAAGTTGACCATGTTCCAAAACAACAAGTCGGAAAACAGAGCTTCTGGAAAAACCTTTGTTGCTTTATAGTAAAGCATTACACAGTATTTTGCACCTACAACAACACAGCAACATGTGCACAAATAGAATTTGGACAGTACTGTCGACTGATTTAATGAGACATAAAAGACAGCGGGGCTAATAAACAATATAATGCTACAGATTTTGCTACTGTTGACACATGGAGCAGCCATCTTGGATTTTGGAGTTGTGACTGGTGAGGTTCCTCTGTCTTTGCAAGTCGAAAATGGGACTTCAGGGGCTATTCAACGCACCAAAAGAACACAAGTGTCCCTCTGCTGCAAAATGTAAGTACTTTTGCTGATAATTCTTTTACTTACATAAAATTTTGAGTACAGGACTTTCTTGCAGAGAGCAAGATGATAAGATTAATACCACTCTAATGTCTATCTGTTAAATATGAAGCTGTAGCCAGGACATGGTTAGCATGGCTTAGCTTAGCATAAAGACTGGGGAGCAGGGGGAAATAGTCGTGACAGAGAAAAGAACTGCTGAGCCAACCAATAAACTCGGAGTTCAGCTGGAGGCATAGTGTGTTAAGCTAGCCAGTGACTGAGCAAGATCCAATAATGTGTGACCAATAGCAGAGCAGGAGACTCTCAAGCACACAAACCAATACAGGCTTGAACACTTGAAGCCCAGACCCAAGGACTCGATGTGTAAAGGATTTTTATTTCTTCTGACAACATCTCTGTAGAGGGTGGCTTTGAATACCACCGAGAGCAACAAGGTGAACGAATGTTTGACATTTTTCAGTGGGAGTGAGTCTATGTCGTAAATGCACACAGCCGCTGTAAATCAAATGAACATTTTAGTGTTCATATCTCACACGCGAGTAGGAAAAAAAGCTGCCCTACCTGTGAAGCTGTTGATGCTGTTAGGTTATGTTGTCATGCTGCAGTGTTATGACAGTGCCAGATGAACTTTTGTCCACCTATTCCCTGGTTGGTTTTTAAGCTTGCCCACAGACCGTGCCCTTTTTTTATGGGCTTGTAGATTGCTGGGAAACACATCAATCTCCTGTGGGTGCGATGCTGTATGTCTTCCCCCTCCGTGCCGTGTGACCCCATTGCCCTTCCTCTAGTGTCCACTGGGTTGCTCATGTCTGGTTCCTGAACCTCCGTTGCCCTGGTTATTAAAGAGCACTGGGCGATATCCACCCTCGTCTTTTCGTCTTTTCTTTCTCTCTCCATCTGCCCGCGCTCACTTTGTTCCTGCCTCTTCCTCCCTCGACTTCTCTATTTTTCTGTTCATTCACCTAGAATAGCACTGGAGATTGCTGTTGTTCTATTCCTGTTCCAGTGCTGCCGCTATCTCGCTGTGTTGCACAGAAATCCCAATATTCACCGGTTACACACCTACACTACCTGCAAAACGTGTAAGACAATTACCAATGGGAGGTTTTATTAATTGAAATGTATTTATAATTCTCATCAGTAATCACGGTCCCTTTCCTTTGTTCTTGTTCCATCAGTCACAGTGGAGTGTGGCAGGCTGGCCCACAGGTAGAGAGGTTGACTAATTAATGAGTGAGAGGTTGCTTGTTCATTCCACACAGAAGGATGTGCTCCAGCAATGAACTCGAATAAAGCTGATTTTTCTCTCTGTGGTGGTTTTACATCTTCCTCAGATAGGTAAATTTATCTGACAGCTATAGCTGTAGGTGGAAAAATACAGCAGTGTGTTTAAAGGAATTGTTAATTATGACAATATACAGTTATGAAATTCTATTTTAAAGCTTCTCTACTCAATATTTTGATTTTAACAATGGATCGCATGACTACCTGTATGTGTAAGAAGCAGCTCACATTGACAAATCAATTATCACCCAATTCTGCAGTTACCCTCTGCTCCTGTTTCGTGTTTTAGCATCTTTCAGGTAATTGTTTTGGTTTTCTGGCCTTACTTAAGTGTTCTTGTTCACCCTCACTGCTCTCATTAACGTTGTTTCCAGTCAGTCCAGTCCTGTTAGGAATTGAACAGCAGACAGACAAAATTAAGGTTAGCGACTAGCTGGGGGCCAAGCAGCAACCACCTGGGCTGAAAAATAAGTCACTGTGCCAAAAACTGCACTTAATCAAGGAGGCTCTTGAGGTTGGCTTCAAAAGCAAGTCAGTCCCCATGAAGCTCCATATAACAATGTCCAACTTTACAGCAGAAATAAACATGTTTACAGTCCGGTACAGCTAGTAACTCTATAGCTAATTTCCCCATTCGTAACAAAAGTGTGAACTGTACTGAATTTTTGTACAACTCATGTGTTTAAATTGTATCATTTTATGCATAATAAAGGGTATGGCTGCTTTGCTTTGGCAGGTGGATGTTGTCCCAGATGGCTAACTGCTTAGGTGGCTACTTCATTTGGCCTGCCTGAGCTGCACCCACACACCCTCTTTTTGCCCATTTTGGGATGAATTAGACTGAGTCACGCGCTAACTGGTTGGCGGCAACCAGAACTACCACACTGAAACCTTTGCAATAGCTCGTCAGAAACTTGTGGGTGACATCACGGAAACGGTGTCCATGTTTTGTACCGTCTATTCAGGTGACCACCATTGGAGCTAAATAAGATGCTGTTTTCTAACATGTTTGCCATGTTAAGTTTTTTTGGCTGCAGCTTTAAGTGATCAAGTCAATACTTGTGTGTGAACAAAATTCTAAGCACAGTATACATACACAAGCTTATCAGCACAAAAGTAAAAATGACTAAAGACTGTGTTTGTACCTATAAAGAGTTGTTTTCAAATTTTACTTGGATGTGTGTTCAAGGACAGGCATATTTGTGAGACTCCTGCTGTGTAATACCACAGTGTCTTTACCCACGTGTAAGGCCTGTCATGCATATATGTTGGTGTGTACATGTATGTGTCTACTGCTTAAACTGTCCAGATCCTCTAAAGAATCAGGCCAGCATCATCCTCTCAGGCAACACAAAACTCCCCATCACATCAGCACCATTATGAATTGTTAAAACACCCCTCCAGCACCCTATTACCAAAGACAAAGCACAACATTTGGCGATTCTTCTTTAGCCTTTTACTTTCTTTTGTAAAGTAGCAGAGTCTAGACTGAATCAGTGCATTACAGCAATGCACATTTCTTCAGCTCTGTCTTGCTCATAGCATATTCTTTATACTTATTGTGAACCTTTTTGCATTTTTTTGCACATTTTCTGCACAAACTGCACAGCTCTTTCACTTAAATAATGTTCATATTGTACATGTTATTATTGTTTTTATTATGTTAAAATAATAAGAAATGTTAATTAATTTAAAACATAATTATGTTGTCAATTTTCCATGTTCTATTTTTGCATCTTGCAATACTTGCCTTCATCTTTATTTCTATATGATGTTAATTATTATGCACTAATATACTAATACAAGCAAACTACTTGGATGTAAAAGCCTACTTAGAAATAAACCTGATTCTTAATCTTTCTTATATTTTGCTGTCTATTTTATATTAGTTTTCATTTGTGCCTAATTTGCTTACAAACTGTTGATGCTGTTCTGCTGGATTTCACCCTGAAAGCTGTTGGCATTACGGGATGTTGAAAGTCTAGATCCTGGCTTAACACAATGTACTAATGAGCAGCTCCGGTAAGTGTGATGAGCTGGAACAGTTGATCCATAGAAAACAGTGCGTGTCTGTGGTTTACAGAGTTGCTGCGCTCATGTCAGTATGACCCCCGCTCACACAGTCAGACATTAAAAACCATTTCAGGTGATCTAATAACAACCAGACGGCAAAAAATAAAGGGTGTAAACACACACGGGACACAGTGAAAATCTGATCACCCAGATCACATTTGCAGACGAGTGTGTGACCTCTTTGTTAGTGTAGTGTGAACACACAGTGTATGCTTTTTATGTTTTATTAGGCTACTTCTTGCTCCGAAATGCTGTCTGCTCGAGGATAATATGCGCTTGTAAAATCAGCCAAGTGTTGGTAGCTGGATTGTATGCTGTGTAAAATCCTCCCTTTTATGTGCGCTGGTACAGTTTTCTTTTTGCAGCCGAGCTCTACCAAAGCGCCGTTAATGAAAAAAAGTACCTCGAACCACCAGCGGTGCTCGTCGAGCTCATCGAGCAAACTGCTTCCCTCCTAACCCCCTGACGATTGGCTGAATGGAGCAGCTTTTGATTTTTATAAGGCTCTCAGTGCCACCGTCATCAGATTAAGCAAAGCATCGCTAAAACCGGGCCGTTGGCAACACCTGCTGCTCTCCGGAGCGGTCTCCCCTCTCTCAGTCAGTACCTTTTAATGAAGATCCTCCGATCCTAATAGAGTCCTCCTGTACTCCCATCAATTCAACTGCTCTTAACCCCTCCTCCTTATTCTACCCACCCCTTCCACACACGCACACACAAGCACACACACACACACCCTCTCTCTCTCTACGTCTGTCTCTTTTACTCCTCTACTGTTTTAATTGCTTGAAGGTCATTGACAATAATGTGACAACTTATTAGAAACCCCATCTGATGCCACTGATTTTATACCTCACTTTGCCACAGCGCTTGGTTTCCAGGCAATTACTGAGCTTGCTATTTATTAATTTCACGGTTCACAGAGCATCACACGCTATAAATAGTGAAGGATGATAGCTCAGTCATTCACAATGTCGGTGGCTCTTATCGATTTTGAGTGAGATGCTGTGGTGGGATGGAGCCTTCATCTTTTAGGGCCTTAAATACTGGAAAGTGGAAATATACAATGTGAGAAAGCAGCAATCACAGACATGACAGTTAAAGCAGCAATATAAAACAATTGTGCTATATATATATATATAGCCGTATATTGAATAGGTTGATATATACAATTTATGTGAGTTGTTTCCGCCTGCCCCCTCCTCCCTAGGCTTGAGGAAGCTCAGGCCAGCTGCAGGAACACTGCAGCAGTGCAAGACGAGGGCAACATTTTAATTTGACCACAGCAAGTGATGACAAGTCCTACACTGTGAGCTGATCAGCTGTTTATAACTCTTGGTGGTCTGTCGACGTAAAGTGAAGTCCGTTATCTTGAAAACAAGAGCCCACTGCTCTGAAAATACACAGTGACTGAGTGACAGAGTACTCAGTGACTGCCTGCCTTCTGCCTGTCAGACAACACATTGCTCAGATTAACCGCTATAAACATATACTCCTTCTACAAGATTATTGATTTTTTATGACTCATAAAAACATGAAACTAAGGTGACCAGACATCCTGAAAAATTCAGGACAGTCCCGAATTAAAAGAAGTTGTCTCAAATCCTGAATCCTTTCCTATTTTTGTCCTTAAAATTAACTGTTATAACGGTAAATAATATGAGCATCATATAAATTCGTGAAAATATTCTGATTAAAACAGTTATGGGCTTTAACTGCTGCTTTTTGTTTTTAGTCCTGTTCTTTTTTTGTTGATTGCATCATCATTAATAACAGATCGTTGATATTTGACCAGTTAAAACCAGATGATGGACTGTGGGAGGAACCTGTGAGAAAAAAATATGTAAAACATGTTTGTTTGTAAGCTCCTATATCTTAATGACAATCTAACAATGCTGAAAAGACATTTTTGTAACTCACCTGTTACCTGTACCAGGACACTGTGCTTCACATCACCCTCAGAATCTGTAACTTGTCTTCATAATATTCATTTGCATCTGGTCACCCCAAATGAAACAGGCAAATAACAACACAGGTTACTGGTTGGAATCGAAATTTCAGAGGAGACCACGGCTGTAGCGCTGTTGCCAGAGATGTGAGTATTTCAACTTATCATGTCTCCTTAATCTCTGATGACATATGATGCTCATTTTCTGATTTATTACAGTAAATATGTTACAGATTTCTCCTTCAACACCAGCATATAAGAACCTGATTAAATGCCCATTTTGCTGCTTTGAAAACGGTTTGAAAAATGTCATGATAATTACACAGACACAGAGGAAAAATCCAACTGCACGGCCTGCCCTTTTTATTTCCACAGGAATCCATTTATCGCAAAAGATAGCCGACATCCCCATACAAGTGTTATACAGCACTAACAGTACAAGTGCCGAGACCAATTATGTGTTGTTTCCTTGAAGCAAGACGAGAGACTAGCAGCTCTGCAGTTCGCCATGCTGCTCTTCCAAAATACTCACTCCGTGCCAAAGTAATGTGTCTGTGTGTTACGGAAACCATTTAACCTGTCAAGGCAAGAGTTCGGTGTGTGTTTGGAAACAATCCAATAAATTAGAACAAGACAAAACCTCAGCCAAGAAGTTTGACTCAGGCATCTTTTGCTAAACAGGGAAGATGGTCCATCCCTTCCTTAAAAAAAAAAAAGAAATTAAAAAATAATAATCCAGCTGTGCCACACGCTATGTTGAATTTTCAGTCTTTTTCCAGAAGCTCAAACACCAGCCCAAATTGAATTTTTAAAACCCGGTTTAGATGTCTTTTGAATTAGCAAGACACATAAATAGACGTGTTTGTTTTCCCCCAAAGAGTCCCCAAATGCTTATTCCACACAGCCTGCAGCTTTTCTCTTTTCAAGTCTCACTTCACATGAGTGGCTCTCTCACATCTGCAGCTCGTGCTTCCGCCTGAAGGTGTGAAAAAGGCGAGGGAACATGCACAAGACTTTGACCTTTAAAGTCAACAGCATAAATGTTGACTGACTGTCACTGTTGTCTTGTTATCATCTGAGTGAGCCACAACATGAAACCACAAACATCTCTCGAATATTCACACTGATGTATGGATTTGATCACCGCAGGCCAACGAGCTTATATATATTTAAAGAGATAGTTTGGATTTTTTGATGTGAGGTGCTTATCGACAGTCTGCGTATTACCTACAGTAGATGGCAGTCAGCACACCCCCAATTTAAAGAAGCAGAGAGGAGCCGCTAAACAATGAAAGTCAGCAATAAAAGGTATTTTAGCCACTTAAATGTAGACTTTGCAAGTTCTGATGCTAGGGATTTCCCTCACATTAAAACAACAACAAAAGACATACCTTGAAGACATCTGAAGAAGCATGGGATCATGGGAGTTGTATTCTTTATTGTTAAACAACCAACATAGCTGACACAAATCTGACTTCACTCAAGCAGCAATTTTGTTCATGTATGAGGTAATACTGAAGTTTTATTTATGTTATATTTCATCACATTTGCTGACTTCCTCACTCTCTAATGTATCTAACATATCATGTTTTCCTGGCTTGCAACAGCAAGCACGAAAGGCACCGGTACCTTGAATAAATTAAGGATTTCTGCGCGTGTGAACATTGTTGGAAACATGTGGGGTGATGTAAGTACACAGCAAAATATAAAACACAGGTCTAGCGTTTTTAGACATTTTAATGCAGAGATATTACATATTATACCTTTAGAAGAGGTCCACCAAAAAGGAGGTGGTGTATGCTATAATTAGAATATTTCCACCACTACTTTGCAATCAGACAGCCTTTTTTGGGCAAGAAACCACAGTTACATCAGCAAAGTACTGCTCTCTTCGAACCAACCAAACTCCACAGGCGAAATCAGTAATTTTATCTCACAGAACACAGGAGTTTTGTCCACCACTGTCTCAATCTGTTAGTTGGGTAATTTGTGTTATTGTGTGACTTTAGTGAATCTGAACCATCCTGTTGAAATGCAGAAGTCACACAACAACACAAACAAACTAACATTGGGGCAGAGGTAGACCAGCAACTCTCGTGTTCTGCAAGGTAAAATTACTGATTTTTCCTATGGAGTTTGGTTGGTTTGGAGTGAGCGATATTTAGCTAATAAAACAGCGGTTTCCTGTCAGAAAATCCTGTCTGATGGCAAATTAAAGTGTTGAAAGTATTCTAAATATAGCGTAGACTTAAAGTTATGGTGACTTTTTCAGGTGGACCTTTTTTTAAATAGCTGAAATACCTTTTGTTGCTGACTCCGTCCACTACAGCACATTTCTTAGCTGCTTCTCCAAACTGGGGGCGTGCCGACCTCATACCTCATACAACCCCACTTCAAACAAACCAAACCATCACTTTAAAAGCAGCATTGGATGCTTTGAATAACAAAAATTAAGCTAGTAAAAGGTTCACAGTTCAAGGTTTTTTGCATGTGTCTCCAATCAGGATTCAGCCCCGTGTTTTATTATCACAGCGTGCAGGTGCCATGTAGCACATAGCTCGTGTAAATCAAGCCTGTGAGCACTTAGTGTGTTTGACAGTGTGTTGGGAGACACTTGTGCTTCAAAATCCCACTTTAATGGCTTTCTATATGAGGCTATATATCTGTGGTGTTAAAGTCCTGCTCGAGGGCATGTGTGTGTGAGGTTTCCTGTGTGTTTTCATCACACAGCTCCAGCTGTAAAGGCCCCGCTGCCAGAGGCTTTCCTGATTGAGAAGGCGGCTCCTTTTACGGTCCGGAGCGCTCTGAACTTTACGAGAGCGACAGCGGTCCTTCCGTCCTGTAGCTCCCAGCAGAAATATCATGTTTGTTTATCTCTGGAGAGAATTTATTCTGCTGATTCATTGGCTGGCACCCCTGCAACGGCTGAAGGAATTCGATTTTCTCTTTATTTATTCGCTTCATTTTTCCTCCTGTGGAAGAGTAGTCTCTTGTGTGATACCACGGGAAAACTTCCTTCCTGCTCGCTGTGGTCCCTTGTGAAATGAGATTAGAGAGAGGAAGGGAAACGAGAGATAGAGGACAAGGGACATAATAGAGTTGTTATTCATTGTAATCTCGCTTCTCCCGTTGTTGCTTTTTGCTTTCACCTTCAAAATAGGCTATTATATTAAATAAACATGTCAATGTAGGCATTCATCAGTGATCATATTTTAATAACGGAACAGTTAAAAGTGTTTTTTAGCAGGCTGCTTTAGACTTTTGGGGCTGTAACTGGCTATATTTACTATGCCTCACAAAAGGACAAAAATATGCAGCTGTTACTGGGCAGGGGTTGAAGCATATAATTCAGATGGATTGTCCAATATATTACAATTACAGAGCTGGTAACAGGCAGAGCAAACCCCTACTACCATGAACGATCTATTCCAACTTATTATGGAGGTTTATGATTTGAGACGGATATGACTTGATGTGGTCTCAAATTCATTAAAAATGACATTGAGAAATGATAAACCGCTGGGAAAAATGTGCGTGCATGTGAGTGTGCGTGCAAAAATGTGCAATGCACGCCTCTCAGCCCAGCCAGTGCAGGTCATCCATGCTGAATGGCTTCCGAGGGGGGGGGGGGTTGGCCTAGCTGTGAAGTGGCTCACAGACCTGTGAAATAAAATAAGTAAAGGATACTAAAGCAGGTGGCCTGCTGTGATTTACCATGCAAACACATTTCAAACACAGGCTTCTCTAAATCCCTCTGTCTGGCTTCTGTCAACAACAGGATATCGAGGCAGCCTGAATGTACAATCGATCCTGCGCCCCCCCCTCCTCCGTCTGTTTGTCTCAATTGGTTTGGTTCAGCGGTGGGACAAGCCCAAAGTGCTGGTGTCAGGGCTGCAGGGGAGAGCACGACACACCTTTGCCATTTCCTTACTCCTCCTGCAGTTTTTCACGCATCTGATGTGCAATCAGCTGGACGTGTGACCGCCTGGCGTCACGTGTCGCATGAGCAGCTCTTGAACCACGGGGAGGAGACCGCTTGCATGACACGCGCCTGTGGAAGCACAAGGTCACATGGACTTCACATGTCAGTCCCTGCATCCCTATTGTTCTGGTTCAACTGCACCACAAGTTTACAAAAGGATGCACATCCAAACATGATCAATACTGGGTGCTGGACTGGAATACATGTGAAAAAAGGAAAAAATAGAATTTTTACACTAGATAATGCTCCCATGAACAGTTATTGCTATACCACCATGTGATGTTTCGGACCCAAGCTAAAGACTAAAGCGCCGTTTACACTGGAAAAAAAAACAAACAAAAACACTAACATCTGGCTTTTGTCTTCAGTGGGAAAGGACGAAATCAGCATTAACTCCTCAAATGACTCTGCAGTAGTCACAGCTGTTTATTGGTTCCAGCTCTGATCAGCAGTGATGAAAACATGGGTCAACACGCTAATTTTTGCCAATTTTTTCGTGGAGGCAATGAAGGCTTGTCGCTACCTTGGAAACTTCTGCAAACTCTTTTGCACCTTTTTCATATAAATGTGCCGCTGGGCTTGACTCAGTTCGACTCAGCCCGTCAGCCCAGCATGGCAGCGTTCGCACCCGCCTGAAGGTGTATATTTAACTGAAGAAGGTTGAGGCTCCATGGTGGACAAACATTTTATTTCCTACAAATTGTTCACAGTAAAAGTCCCTCTTTATTTTGATACACCCAACTCCCATGCAGCTGCAAGCGAACATGAAACAGTTAAATAAAGCAGATACCTAAAAGTAGAAACAGAGACACAGGAGAGAAACTAAACTTTAAACCACAGAGATTGTTAGAAGCTATGAAAGTACTGAGTCAATTGCCTAGTAGTTTAGGGGGTTTAGCTGTATGTAGAATGTGAATAAATTTGGTGTAAATGTGGCAAAACCTTACAAGCACCTATCCAAGGGGTCAATTATGTGTTGTTTCCTTGAAGCACTAAGCACACACTAATAAACTGGGTCAGGACTGAACCTTCATCATTCACAGTGTGTTCATTATTATGAAAACAAGACTTTAACACTTCAGAACTCATATTTATGAGTTCTGAAGTGTCCTGGTTTTTAAAATTTTAAGTTTAACTTGAAATAAAACTTGTATATTTATATTAAGTTAAAGATTAAAAAAAATAGTTGATTCCATTAAATTCCTTCACAGTGTACTGTGCAGACTCTATTTTTCCTTTTTCAACTGCACCAGGAGACTCAAAGGCATTAAAATGTTAGTCCTTGAATAAAAGTTTGTGGCCTTGAGTCCGTGCGCTTAATACTTTGGACTAATTTCCCAGGTTTCTTGTGCCGCAGAGGACTGCATCATGAAGCATGAGCCAGAGTTAAGGCTGTAATTTTGATGCTGGCACAAAATGAGCACACAGTCTTTGAGACAATAAAACTGTTGGTTTCAGGCAGATTTTTTTTTTCCCACCTGCGCCCAAACACACACATGCATACGGTAGCTGGACTGTGTTGTTACCTGGCTACAGCTTGCATCTGTACAGTTGATGCATTGGCTGTTTGTGGCAAATAAACACAGATTGGAAAAACACTCAAATTAGCTTCAAATTCACCTCAAGGCTTGTGGGCTGTAAATGAAGCAGGACAGAAAACAAGTAATTTTGACATTTTGTAGCCTGTTGATTCCATAATTTTCTCTGGACATCCAGAGTATGTACAAAATAAATGCCTCAGTCATGTAAACGCAGGTGTCATTTTATATAATTATGTAAATAAACCAGAATTACCTTTCTTGTAGTATTGACAATGCTGGCGTGTAAACACATTTGATTGCGCTCCCCTTTGCATCTCTAATGTGAGACAGACGGGAAAAACTGTTGTTCTGAACAAACCTTTAAGGTGCTGAGTGCAAATCATTTAAGGGAAAACATGGTGAGTGGGTCTTCAAATATCTGTACAAAGATGAAATAAACAGAGATGGCAAAAACACACATATTGTTTACTCAAGTAGAAGTACAGATACCTGTGTAAAAAAACACTCTTCTCAAACCTCTTTACCCAAGTAAATGTGAAAAAGTACAGGCTCTGAGATGTATTCAAAGTATACAAGCGAAAAGTTGCCTTCTGAAGGGCATTTCCACCATCTTTTTCTGTGCAAAGCTTATGATTCACTCACGAGTTCTAATAGAGCCCAACCAATATGGGATTGTGAGACCAGTTTTAGAGGAGAAAAAGTCACAGATTACAGATGTGGTGGCCAATATAGTAAATATTTGAGCTGGAATGAAAGTAGACAATTTTTATGAGGACTGTGCACTAATTTTGTACAGATAATATGATGCAGAGGTACTCAGAAGGCTGTTTACTTAAACAAATGAATGTTAAATAACTATCAACCGATTGTATGTAGAAAGGAACACTGAGAACATAAAGAATAGATAAAAATAAAATAAATAGCTTAATAAACATCTGTACTGTTCAGTATCAGTCAGTTGCTGAATATTTTATTAATGTCAGTCAATTAGGGGCGGGTTGTAAAACAAGAAGCAGCTTCTCGGCATTGAGACCTACCGGGAAGATTCTTTTGTCCTCATAAATGTTCCCCATTGTGCTAAATTTCAGAAACAATATATGCCAATGCCAGTATACCTGTGATTGGTCCATTTTGGGCCAATATACCAACCAATATATTGACCTCTCCAGAGAATCATGAGCGTTAACTTTGCTCCAACATGCAAATCAGTTTTCAATCGCACCGGTAGAGCTTGAAACATTACGATCAACACAAGAACACCTTTTTTACGTCTAATTAAACCTTTTTTCTTTTGTTAGAAATTCCCTCCTTTCTCAGGGACTACTAAAATCTTTTGTTCAGCCCAAGGCTGTCGCGGTATCAGATTTTAACTAACCAATTATCATGGCCAGAAGAATTCACAATAAAGATATTATTGCAATATTTAGAGAAACAGAATAAATAATGCTACAAATCAGATTCATCTTTAACTTTGTTTATTATGCATTTTGTCTCTTTATTTGGTAAATGGAAGGACTGTAACTGATTTAAGAGCATATTAATCAATAATTCCTGCCAAACACATTAAAGGTAAAGTAACAAGCCTGTTTTGAAAAACAGAAAGTACAAATATTTGTGTTAAAATATAGGGAGTGAAAGTAAAAAAGTTGTCAGAAAAATAAATACTCAAGTTAGGTACAGATACCTGAAAAATCTATTTAAGTACAATATATTTGTAATTGGTTACTTCTGCCCTCTGGAAATAAAGTAGGGAAGCGGCACCATCTACTCTTGATGGCATATTTATGGTGCTGAATAATGATGTGCTGTGTGACTCACCTCACCGACAATATTGTTTTTGTCCTGAAGGAGTTCAGAATCTCCTTCCCCCAAAATGAAATGAATGCCATGGCTTGTTTACCAGACACAGAGCAAGCTGCTTATAACAGGGGTGAGAGGAGCTGATTGGCCACGCTTACCACAGGCTCCCACCAGACTTATTGATAATTCTTTAAGCTCATCTTCAACTTCACTGCTGATGCGGCTCCGCTTGCAAACCACCACCAGTGGTCAAGAAATTACCAAAAATCCATCTGTTGTGCCACGCGGAAATGAAACTTTAAATGCTTTCGTATTGGAATTTGTGCTGTTTCCAGCAGGAGTGCAGCCGATTAATGAGTGTGTCCTCTGCAATTTCTGGAGCAGCAGGGGTAATTGAGAATTTTGGCTCTCGGTCCAGAGCCAGTCACAAAGTTGTTATGCTACTCAGGAAATGAGAAGTAATTGCAGCTCCACAATGTTTTCATGTGTATTCTGTTGTGTTACAAATGATTATTAATGTGTATTCTGCATTTATGTACTGTGGGAGTGACGAAAAACCTAAGGCTTTTTTTTTTTTTATATTTCTATTATTTTCAACAGTAACACAAATGGGGGAGACTGGGGATGGTTGTAACATTTTCTGTTTAGGCATCAAGTAACTCACTGGTTGTTTGTGCTAGTTCTGTCAAACTGTGATACATGGCAATCATATTTGTCTGCACTTGGCTATCTTGGACATCTACTATACAATCATATATTAAAGATTTCCGCTGTTACAACCTACCCCACTACTGGGGGCAGTTGTGACACTAACTGAGGACAGATGTAAAAATGAGAGGTAATTTGCTGTCATCACACAGCATGAATGCAAAGCATCATATTAAACTAGAAAAAACACTACTTTAGATTATGTTACTTATGTGTAAGTAATTTTATCTACAATACAACACATGCTAGGCAAAAAATAATCTTGATAAAAATTCTGGGTGTCTACTTTTATCCAGCTATGAAGAGGCATATGGCAGTTATTTGGCCATTCACACCTGACACCCTTATTTTAGTGATAAAGAGCGACAAATTCACTGCTGATAAGAGGCTGTGGTAGATAAATGGCTTAAGTGCAAAGCTCTTCTGAGGGAGAGCGGGGTGCGAGTCCTGCCCTGGGAGACAGAGGTGTGAAAATACATGTCAGCGGTACCTGTTGTTTTCATTTACAGTTTGGTCAGGTTTAGGCAACAAAACTACTTGGTTAGGTTTAGGTAAAGATCACGGTTTGTCTCTGCCACGTGGGTGTAAATAGCCACATTGGCGGATGCAAATAGCAAATAGCATCTACATCTACTTTCTTGTTCACGATATTGATAACATCACCACAGGAAATTTTGTAATTGATAAAAGTGAAAGTGTTGCAACTAACCTGGTGTTACAACACTCCCTGGTCTCCCCTATTTGTTCTGTTTTGTGTGGAGTGCTGTGGAAGTACCAGAAAAACGTAATTCTTTTTTATTCCCATTTCTAAGAGGTGTATGAATTACCAGTAATGGTGTAATAAGACGACTATAGAAAGAATTGTATTATGCTATAATGGTTGCCTAACGACCATAAACAAGTGCTTTGTTTGTGAAATGGTCAGGCTTTCAGTTACACGCCTATATACTTTCAAAAATAAAATCAGAATTTGTATCTTCACCCTTTGCATCTTTGCTTTTTCCTCCTTCTTTTGATCTTCTTCCTTTCACTGAAAATCCAGTGGCAGGAGATGCCAGTTACTAAATGTATTGCGAGTCAGGTACCTGTAGCTGGACTCTAATTGTCCCCGAGGGGCACTTCCACTGTTTCAGCTAGGTAAACGCTTTGTGGCTGTAAGCCTATTGTGAATTATATCAAAGGAAATTAGATTAAAGCAATTGGATTTTCATGGTAAATTACTCTTTACCCCTCAAATGACCCACTGAATGAGAGAACGGAGCCACAGGCTGATCTAAGTAACTGTAAACTACTGTGTCGCCCTATGTGTTTTTACCAGCCTGAGACCTGAGAGGGAAACACAGAGAGATGAGATTATTTTAAAGGCATTCTTCACTTCAATAACTTAATTTACAAACAAACAAAAACAGCACACTTATGGTTCAGGGCTATGTGTTTTAGGAAAGTTGTCACAGTTCTCAGAATTCTTGCGTGATACACCAGAAAGTTTGTGTATTAAAAAGGGCTCTCTGTTTGTTTGTCTTGGGATGAAGTGGTGGTAATGGATGCACCACTTGATCAGCGGGCGACATGAGAAAATAATATGCCATGAAAGTGACTTTTCATTTGCTGGCAGCACACATAACCACATTACACGCTAAACACAAGAAAAGCAGAAGGACAAAATTAAGGGTTGTTTTCTCTGATAGCTGCGTATCTAATTTGCATGACTTTGCATAATATAGTCCATAAAGGCAACAATATTCATAATGTGACAGCCAAATCATATTTTCCTTGATAGGGCATCAACATTAATTTTACTTCAGATGCACGGTAAAAAGGCCCCAGTGTGGGACGTCGCACCGGGAGGAGAGAAGAATAATAGAGAAACAGTAAACACCTCTGTTGAGTTGTGATGATATCTTTAGCACTTCTTTCTAAAAGTCTGTCGATTGAATAACTGAAGTTACTGATGTCTGTTGCCATCAAGTCAGACAGTGCAGTGCTTAATTTGGTCACATTAACTAAATTAGAAACTGAGAATTAAACTGTGGAGGGAAGTGTGTGTGATGGGTGATTATTTTATTCTGAATAATCGCGGGTACTTTTAGCATTTCATATGACGTGATACTTTTTGTTAAGATTAGCACCTGTCAGCTGTTAACTACTTTTCTTTTTGGACCTGCAAGATAAGTGAAATGTTTTCTGAACACCTATTGTTCCCCTGTTTCTCTTGTTTAAAGGGATGGTCCAGATTATTTGATGCAGCGTAGTATGAGATATTATCAGTAGTCAGTATATTTCCATCCACTGGCAACGGCAACAAAAGGTATTTTAGCCACTTAAAAAAAGGTCCACCCAAAAAAAAATCAATATCAGTTTAAATGTAGGCTATATTGAGAATATTTTCACTACTTTACTTTGCTGTCAGACAACCTTTTCCAACAGGAAACCACCATTATACAAGTCAAATATCGTTCTCTTCAAACCAACCAAACTCCATAGGTGGAATCAAACATTTTACCTTGCAGAACACGGGAGTTCCTGGTCAACTGCTGCCTCAGTCTGTTGGTTTGTTTGTGTTGCTGTGTGTTTTAAAAGAAAGTTTGGATTCACCAAAGTCACACAATAACACAAACTAACAGAATGAGGCAGCAGTAGACAAGCAGCTGCTGTGTTCTGTGATATAAAATTACTGATTTCACCTATGGAGTTTGGTTAATTTGGAGAAAGTGATATTTGGCTTATATTCCTGCTGTTTTTCATCAGGCTGTCTGATAGCAAAGTAAAGCAGTGGAAATTTTCAAAAAATAGCGTACACTTAAAATTATGTCGATTCTCTTTAGGTGGAACTTTTTTAAGTGGCTAATGTTTGACGCTGACCCTGTCCACAGCAGTACATTGCTTAGCTTGCAGTGCTTGTGCATATGCAGGTACAGCCCCACTTCAAATAATCCAACCTGGGGCAGCACAATTAATTGAAATATTATTGAAATCACAATACAGCCTAATGCAATATCCAAATTGAAGAGGCTGTATTTTTTTGATAGGGACAATGTGTGACAAAACAGAATTACAATGAAGTATTGTAGTGCTGCAGAGATGTTCTGGCCTACAAATCTCGTTCTCCAGGTGTAAGAAAACGTGATTTTTGGTACGGACTCGGATTTGTGAAAACTAAAATTCAAAAACAATAATTCCCACTAATTAGGACTGATATTACAATCACAATATCTGTTAAAATAATTGTAATATGATCTTTTTTTCACTATGTCGTGCAGCCCTAATCCGGACTATCCCTTTAATCTCTCCCTCTTTATCTGTACTGCAGGTCTGTCTGACGTGGGCGACATGGGTGTGTGCACAAGAGCATGAGATCGAGAGCGTTTGGCATCTTGGTGAAAAACAGAAGACTAATTACCTCCTGAAATAATTTAATGTCAGCCCTGGTGTGGGCTCCCCTCAGCAGGACAGCTGAACAGGCCCAGCCCTCTGCTGGGAGATTCATCTCTGTCAGCTTAGATAAACCTGCCGGCCATCACGGCGTTGGCACACACATCCTGCTCCTGGAAAAAAAAAAAAAAAAAGCGCCTGATGAAGCTGTCCTGTCTTGCCTCCACTGGAAAAAGACAGGAGGCCTAAATGAACACGAGCTTTCATTACCGCTCTCTTTTTTAGCACTTAGGAGGTGCATCTGTTTGGGGTTTTTTGCAAATCACCTTTATCCTCTGCAGGCATAACCAGCTGCCATCACTCTCTGCAATGGTCCTTGGAGCTGTCAGGTTGGGGTAAATAGGATTTCCATGGGTGTGATGAGACTGGATAAGCAATATATGTTCTACATGTTCACTTGAGGAGTTTTCTTATCACAAATGTCAATCACAAAATGCTGTTCTTCCCTATGGTCAAATATGTTCATTAGCTTTTATAAGCTGAAAACTGGGTGTCATGAATCTTAAAAGCAGACTCTTAAAATCCATTGATGAGATATATATGTTTTTAGATTACTTTTGGGGGGTGTTTTTGCCTTTACTTGATAGTGACAGGTGAAGAAGCAGACGGGAAACATTGAGAAAGAGAGGTACGACGTGCAACAAAGGTCACCATCTGGAATCAAACCCGTGACAGTTACAACCATGCAGCATGCGCTCTAACCATTGGGCAACCAAGGCGCTCCCGATGAGAATGATTAAGTGACTGCATGAAAAGCACTCGGGTGGGGAAGAGGCTTGGGGAAGAATAGGACAGAATAGGACACCAAAAAAATGGTAAGTGTAAAATAAAAAAGATGCAATCAGTTTACAGAAATTATTTGCAGGATTATGATTTCAAAATACATTTCAAAATAAATAACTGTATATTATCATGCACAGGGCCCATGCATTACTACATTTCGTGAGTCTCACAACAGCAGTAATATTACAGTCAATTCATTATCAGCAAAAAGCTTCACTAGGTGGAAATTTCAACATTATCAGTCAACATTAAGTCAAATCAAATTTTAGCCAATTAGCCAAAGCCGATTAACTACTACTACGACTGAGAAATATTTTGGGACTGTAGGTGGTGATGCTGGTGTCTGGGATTACTTGAACAAACTTAACAAAAAGCATTTTAATGCGTATAATTACCACTATTAATCTAAAAGGCCTTTTGCACTTAACAAAGGAAGAAATACCGGGAAAAATAATTAATTGACCAAACAGTTAACATAAAACATAATAATAGGTTCAACAGCATTACCCTTTTTGATACTGAGGTAATTCAAAAGTAATGGAAAGTAATCAAGTTACATTACATTTTGCATTTTAGTGCCATGATACTTGGACTAGGTTACTGACTACACTTAATTAGTATTTCTATTGGTATGGTATAGGATTCTGTTGTATACTGATAAATAAATCTACCTTGTATGTTGAATACATTTTTAAATTAACCCTCAAAACCCTGGTAGGGAAGAGAGGCTGAACCTTATGTTTTAATTTTAGAAAACAGCAAGACCTTCCTCAGAATTATTAACGTTTTCTTTGGGATCTCCCACTGACAAAAGGAAAATCAAGGACTGAATTGCACCCAGGGTTGAATAGCCAGTCTGGTAAATTACACCCACATGGCAGAGATGAACCATGATAATTTCCTGACCAAACTTCAACAGAGAACTTAAAATAATACCGAAAATAGTTTTTCTGCTTTGTGGTTTTATTTTCTTTAAAAACAATGAGAAGACCCACAAACGTAATCCCTTTAATCATCACTTATGACCCACTAGAAATGTGTGATGGTGTCTGTATCTACAGAGACTCTGCCCTCTATCTGTGTTTCCTTATTTTCTCATTATTTTGCCTCAGTTTGAGACGCTTTAACAACCCAAAATGTCAGTACTGACATCCTGGTGTCTTTCTGTTGCTTGAACTAATCCTATTATTTTTGCAAAATGGAAGTTATCACTACCTTTACATGTGTGATTCCAGTGAATAATTTCCGGTGAGAAGCATGCTGTCTTCACTTTGAGACTATTTTTGGAAAGGAGTACAGAGGACTGATAGAGAGCTGAACATTATGACATCACAGTGAGGTTGACCTTTGACCTTTTGGATATAAAATGTCCTCACCTCGTCATTTTATCCTATTAGACATTTCTGTGAAATTTTGCCATAATTAGCATAAAAATTCTTGAGTTCTGGCCCAAAACGTGTATCGTGAGGTCACAGTGACCTTGACCTTTGACCTTTGACCTTTGACCACCAAATTCCAATCATCCTTGAGTCCAAGTGGCCGTTTGTGTCAAGTTTGAAGCAATTCCCTCATGAGAATGAGACGGACGTGAGATCACAGTGACCTTGACCTTTGCCCTTTGACCGCCAAAATCTGTGCCTCCGGCGCTGTCGCCACTGCCGAGGCATAAAAAAAAAAAAAAAACAGTTTTACATGGCGCTCATACCCGAGTCTCCTGGGTGAGAGCCCAGCGTTTGACCCGTTCATCCACCACAACCTCCTCCTGATATAAATATCCGAATAGCCGTTGTGTGGTTGTTCTCATCTGGATGCAAAGACAGTTTGTTTTATCATTCATGACTAAAACTACGCACTACGCACTACGTACTCCTGTTTAAACCTCAACAACAACAACATGCTAATGGAACAATAATTTTCACATAGCCAAATTACACACTGAAAGCATAATTATTAATGGCCTAAAATATGAAAAAGACTACTGTAACAAAATAGCGTGCTCCACTTTACTGGGCATTCGAATGAAATGCACAGGCGCCATTTAATGAAAATAGATGAATTATGTCAGATGAGGCCTCCCTTATACAGTATGAACTATTAATTGAGAGCTCTGTTGGGAAATCACCGTGTGTAGGGCATTTGTGCTATTGGACTTTTGTGCAACTACAGGGATTCAGGGCATTGTGCAATACTCTTGGTTGTTTTTTGTTGGTTGTTTGTACATGTGGTCGTGTCGCCTGTGTCGTCTCATATGTCCAAGGCAAATTTCTCTCAAGGGAGGCAACAAAAGCTTATCTTATCTTAAAAAGCCATTGTGAACATGTTTCATTCCTCTTCACTTACTGACCTGGAAATAGTTGGGAATGTGTGACACTCAACTGAAATTACAGGCGAACTTTACATTACATATTTCACTCTGGTGCAGTTCTGCTCCCTGTGTTGAAGATGGGAGCCGTTGTGAGAAATTACCTGCTCTTTTGAAAGATAATGTTCCCTCTCTAATAAGTACTAATTGTGTCTGCCCTGTGGCCCACACGAACAACATTCCTTTGATGTAACTATTTGACTTTTTTAAAATGAATCTCACAAGAGAAGGAGGAATTAAAATATAAATCTTCTACGAGGAAAAAAAAAAAAGAACGTAAAAAAAAACTTTCATTTGCTCCCCAAAAAACTGTATACTACCCTCCCTTCAGCGAAAAGGAAAATTACCAACCCCCCCACCCAATAATTTCTGTACAGTCCCTGAAGTGACTAAAAATAAAGTAACTGCCTAATGAGTTCATGATAATCTCATCAAAGACAGAAGTCTCTGTTCTGACTGATAAAAAAAAAAAAAAAAAAAAAGAACGTGCTGTACCTACACATACTGTTGGCGGTGTCCTTGCAGTCCAATCAAACGGCACCTTATGTGTCGGTCACAGTCCAGTGATGGATCGCTGCTTAAGATCAGCCATCCTTTGAAAATTAATGCTCAAATATCTTTTCAATATTGGCATACTATTAGAACCGGAGGTGAAGTGCGCCTACATGCTCGTTTTAGGACACAAACACACGCAAGGACACCCTCATCACCGGCGATCATCTTCTGATCTGCTCCGTGTTTCCCTTTGATCACAGCTTTTTAGTCGCATTAGCATTAAGTGGCTATGCTACATTATTTAAGGCTAATAACGGAAAGGCACGTGGGTTGCTGAATCATCGCCCTCACTTCAAGGACGTGTGCCATTGTGACATTTGAGACTGTTTTGATCTCGAGAAAGCAGAAACATGAAGGAATATCAGTTGCACTTTTGAAAGGATGAGATTGCGTTTGTAATATAAAGAGAATGCTAAACACTCGAGTGAAATGTCACTAAATCACACTCAGTGTTTGTTTGGGCACGGATCCACATTGTGCATAAGACGTGCAGGGGTTTTCACAGCCAAGCAGGCAAAGGGATTAACTTGTTGGCGACACAATGATAGGCACGAAGGGACGCAGACAAGTAGTTTTTGTTATTTGATGGGCATGAAACACACACAGGCGAGAATCTTCATGATGCCCCGGTGCCTCTTTGTTTGGTGAGAAATGGACATAAAGGGCAAAACTGAAAAGCATCAGCAGTTAAATTTGTCTACACAGACTTGGGCTTTTGTTTCTGATTGATGGAGCAAGAAATTCAGACACGCAGATTTAGCAGCGTTTTTGGAGAAAGACACTGTCATTGTCCATTCATTTCAAAGAATTTCGTCTCATCTCTCCTTCTTTTCACTCTCCTTCCCCCTCTGCGTTTTTCATACTTTTGTCTTCTTAGATCTATTTCCTAAAGGTCAGGCAGACTACCATGTCCTCTGTACTTGCACATGCTTTCGTCAGATGTAGAGAGTGGAACCTTGAATGAAAACATGAAGCTGCAACACTGCGACCATTTTGTTGTTCTCAAACAGTGCCCTTCCGTGCTGCCGTCCTTGGGACTTTGATTCGGTGACATTCCGGCTTCCATCTAAAGTTTTCAGTCTCAGATCAGGTTATACGACACCTCTGGTGCCACTTTTTGAATTCCTTTTTATTGAACACTGACAAAGCAAGTCTTCAAGGGTACACAAGCAGTTTTAATATCAATATATTCAAGTCAACAAAGGTAATCATGTTTTTTTTTTTTTTTTTTTTCAGATCTGAATATTTCACAATTGCCTTTGGCTCAGCAGTTAGATCTCACAGCGTTATTTCCCCGGTGAGTGTTTAAAAGTCTTTTAAAGGATACTTGTGGCTGAGACAATAACCTGGATTACATTTCACAAGCCAAATGAGTTTACCCTTTCTTTTCCAGCGGAGGAAGAGTGGGTCAAACTTTATTTTACAGTGCACTAATAAGACATAGCAAGCTCTGCTTTGTATCAACAAAAACTAGGAACAATATGTTCTTTATTAGTCAGTAAACAAACACAGCTATGCTCTTATTAGACACCATACACACAGCAGTGCAGTAATAAGACGTAATTAGCCGTACTTTGTATGAAGTTATGCAAAAACTAGAAATATGTCCTTTATTAAACGCCATTATACCCTTATAAGACTTTATTAATTGGTAATTAGGACCTAAAACAGAAACAGAACTGTACTGTAAAGTATACAAAATATAAAAATAAAATTTGAGATAATAAAGTTTAGTTTTCAGGACAGATCTGTTGTAATGAGTCCTAAATTACCCTCTAATAAAGTCTAATACGTGTTGAATAGTTGGAAATAATACACTTAAGTTTACAGTACAGTTCTCTTGTAATGTCTCCCTTATTACCCTTGAAGAAAGCTTCAAAAGAGTCTAATAAAGGGTATAATACTGTCTAATAAAGAACATATTTCTAGGTTTTTCATAACTTCATGCAAAGTACGGCTTATTACATCTTTTGCGGTGGTATGGCTAAATATGAAAATAAAATTTAAGAAAATAAGGTTTAGTTTACAGTCCAGTTCTCTTGTAATGAGTCCCAAATTACCATCTAGTAAAGTCTAACAAGCGTTGAACAGTTGGAAATAATCCACCTCAGTTTACAGTACAGTTCTGTTGTAATGTGTCCCAAATTGACCTCTAAGAAAATCTAACAGTGGAAAACAATATACTTTAGTTTGCAGTATGGTTCTGTTGTAATGAGTCCTCTAATTTGATTTTAAAAAGTACAACTTGTTCTTATTAGTGTACCGCTGGATGTACGGTGTTTGATTAAGTTATTACTATTGTTTAATATAGAATATATTATTCTTATTTTTGTTGAATTTGAAAGCTTGTTAGCTCTTATTGTTGTACTGTAAAATAAACTGCAGCTGGAGGAGGAATCACTTCTCGGCATGGTGACGCTAAGAAATGCAGGACACTCAGTCTCTGCCGTGAAATTGAATCTTTATACAGTGTGAATGAATGAAACAGCTTCAAGCAGGTGTCATTCAAAAAGCGCAAACGGAGCCAGAGTTTGAAATAACACCCCGAGTCAAACAGAGGTATATTCATCTGCCCCCCTGCACCTTTTCATCCATTTATCGTCTTTCTCTTCTCTCCATAATTCTTTTTTTTTTTTCTCAACAAGACCCCTGTCTTCTTCTTATCCCCACAAATTAATCCCTTCATGAGCAGCACACAGAGGGGGGAAAAAGGAGAGGAATTGAGAGAGTGAAGGATGATGGAATCCTAAAGCTTTAAGGCGAACAGTACTACAGTATCTAGGTGGTGTAGAATGAGCTCCATTATTGCTCTCAGGGCTCAAATTGAAAACATTACTGCTCCCATTCACAGTCCTCAGACACAGAGGATGGTCTTTATTTCCAATCTCAGTCTCCTTTCTGGTTGAGGGAGCGCCCGCCCTGCCTGCATGTGCGTGTGTGTGTGAGAGGGAGAGACACAGAGGGAAAGATTGTGTGTTTTTTTTTTTTTGTCTCCACGAGAGCATCTCAATAAAGTCATCACTGCTGATGCCGTGCATATAGGTGACCTCTCCTGAGCCTCCTTCTCTTTACCCCCCGCCACTCGCAGATGGAGACCTCGCTGCATTTTTTTTTTTTTAAAGACCGCCTTTACATCACAAAAGCTGCAGCATTAGCCAAGAGTGCTGTGGTGTTGACCTTGGTAAGCCAGGACAACATCAGTATGCATTGTGTTTCACTCAAAAGGACGTTTTGCCATATTCTGGTGAGGTCGCGAAAGAGCGAAATCACACGTTACTCACAAAGACTTGAATAAATAAAAGGTTTAGTCAGGAGGCCGCAGATCCTTCGCTTTCAAGTTCAAGCTTTTCACATTCCTGTTATTTTTCTGCTTTATTTCTTGCATAAAAACTGAGGTATGAAAGCTCGGAAACATGATGTACCAGAGATGTCGACTTTATTTATAAAGTTGGCTTGGCTCGTTGCATTCTCAATTATCTCTCTATGGTACGGTGATGCCTCTAGGTAAGACACCCAATTTCGGCCTTTTACTCTCACACAATACATCCTCATTTATGGTGCATACATTAAAAATGAGGCAGGACCCTAGGGAAACAAATAGCAGTGTTTAAATTTGTCGCATGACCCTGTGGAGGTCATGTTGAATGGTTTCCCTCACACAGTTCAGCTCCGTCATCTCTTGCCACAATATAGTCTGAAAGCATCTTTTTCTGTTATTTTACAATCTGGAAAAAATGTATTCTCATTAATAGATGAGCAAAGTTTGATTTTCAATTGTTTAATGTACTTTAAAAAATATACATTACAAATGTATATATAATTAAGTATATTTAAGTAAGTAAAAACACCGTACCATTATGGACTACCACCAGGATATTTTTGGATTTGGATTTTTGGAAGATTTTAGACTTGAGTTTGAGTGAAAAACTGGATATGTGGATACAAAATTTAAAGGAAATCAGGCATACGCTCTCCTCCTGTAGAACAGCATGTGCCAACCTGTCGTTTGGCTCATTTCTGAAAGGCTGTTTACCTAAAAAACAATTCTCTGGAAGTAGAAAGGTCACATCTCCCCCATCCCTCCTCCACCCTTGTTTCTCCTGTCACCCCTCCCTTTTATCCGGGGGAGGCTGCCAGATTGCTTTAGCCTTTTTAGTGCAGCTAGCTGACAGACAGACAAGGCACTGGCAAGGTCACAGCCAGGAAAAGCATTCATGATGGAAACACCAGCTTTAAGAGATGACGCCTGCGTGAAACCAGAATTTACAACACACACTGTACAGCTTAATCATCAACTCTGACCAAATGAAATGTATAGAACTTCCAAATCTAAAGTCATTATGAAAATTTAAGGTCCAGTGTGGGGGATTTACAGTGATCTATTGCAGAATATAAAAGATATGGAATAAAATATTCATAAGTATGTTTTCATCAATGTATAATCATCTGACAAAAGAATCACTGTGTTTTCGTTACCCTAGAATGGGCTGTTTATTTCTACAGCAGGGGTGGGTCCTCTTCTATGGGGGCCACTATGCTGCACTGCCATGTTTCTACAGTGGCCCAGAACGGGCAAACCAAACACTGGCTCTCAGGGCCACTGTTCTCCCACATGCTTGAACATGGAGAGTGAGACAATGTGTTTGCAATCTGCAAGCTCACCACCGGACACCCCTAAATCCTACATACTGGTTCTTTAATTATTAACAAATTAATTATGCCACAAAGATGGTTATCAAGAACTAGCTAACTCTAATTAGGCTAAGTTTGAGGAAAGCTACCTTAAAAATGAAATAACCTCCTATTACTCAAAGATCTGCATTACTTTACTAATTTCTTTTTAGTTACATTACTTGTCACTTTACTTTTGCTGCTTAAATGTGCCACAGAACGCCTCCAAAAACTCCACATCCAAACTTTACATCCTCTGTAATTGATAAGTGAAGAAAGGAAAAAGGAGATAAGTTTAACGAGCTGCCTGATGAACAGCTAGCTTAGCCCTGGTGACTGCACAGAACAAACCAAAAGTCCTGTTTAAGCCTCCAAAGCCGAACAAAACCCCACTGATTCCTGAATGTAGACTTACCAGCGTCCAGCCTGGTCTCATTACAAACTTTTCAAAAACCTCAGCAACCAGGCTTTTCAACTGACTTCAGCGTAAAGCCATCTGCGGCTGTATAAGATGCACGGGCCATCGACGTAGTATAAAGAGGGAGAAGTCTGCAGATGGAGGAGGCGGGGCTGATGTATGGCTCAAACAAACACACGACTTTCAACCATGATACATAATAAAACGTGTGTCGAGTGACTTATGTCATCAGACTTTGATTTGCGAGTCGCTTCAGTGACATCACATGTAACATAATTATCGTAACACCAAACATAATCATATCCTAAACCTACCCAAGTGGTTTTTGTGCCTAAACCCTACACAAACAGCGACCATTTCACAATATTAACCATGTGTTAAAAACAGCTGTCTGGCAGCGTCAGATACAGCTGCTAAAGTGTACCTCGTGATTTGGTATCAGACACCAGGTGGCGGTGACAAATCGTTTGTATGTGACAAGTTGGGATGAGAACGGTTGCAGTGGCCAATGTTAGCAAGCCAGCCAAAAAGGAAAACCGTGCAATCAAATAAATAATTTTTGGAATTATTATGAGGTGAATTTCTTGTCATCATGAGGCTAAGAGCAGCCCTAAACCTCCACTCCCAGCAGAAGCTAACGCTAGCCAGGTCAGTTTCTCAGCTGAAAGCGTCAAACTTCCAGTAAGAAAGTGAACAAGCCAACCCCTGAATTGTGGAAGTAACATTTACTGTGATTAAAGACTGAATTTTAATTACTGAATTTCAAATAGACCTTTTTCACCACAGCCATATTGATCTGAAATGATCGGCTAAACGCAGGTGTTACTAATGATACTAGGTTTGGTTCCATTTAGTGTAGCAGAGGCAACATGTACGATAGCAGCACCCTGACTCTGTTTGACCTGAATGGAACCGAACCTTAATTAGTTTACTCTATTATTTCATATCAAAATGGATGCGGTGGAAAAGGTCTATTGAAATTCCCACACTACTCTTTACTGTAAAGATTTGCTAAGTAATGTGTGATATGCCTGTTATATTCCAGCTTTTATTCAGTCTTTTAAAGCAAAAGTAAAAATCACACACTTTCACATAACACAGCAGAGATGTGTCTCCATTAACTTTTGAAAGCCTAAGTATTTCTTTGTGACATTTTCGCTGCATTTGTCACTCTTCAGTCCCAGATTTCACAGCGGCACTTCTCATCATTTTGAAATGCTTCATGCTTGTCTGACAGTCAGTAGCCATGCAGGGCTGAGGAGAGATTCTCTTCCTTATTGGGCCTCGAGCGCAAACACAGGTTGTGAAGGCTAATGCTCCTCCGACTGACAGCTTGAATGGAAGTGAGCGCTCTGGAAGAAAGGCTAATTGGGCTGAATGGAAGATCTGCATTAAGGAATGGCAAAGGTGTTGTATTGCCTAATCGCTTTTCATCATGGGAAGAAAGAAGAAGCGCTTCTCCAACAAGGTTAAATTATGCTGTTAAGTGGTCCCTTGAACATCAATCGAATGACCTCAAACCTTTACTATAATTCCTATTTTATAACACTGTTGAACTGAGGTTGATTGAAAAAGTGCAGTTTCCCAAAGTTGGAAATAACCTTCACTGCCATTGTAACCCAATCCGGAAAGGTGTCTCATGTTCAGCACAGCTACAATAAGAAGAATTTCTGTAAATCAGTCAATGCCTGAGAAGAATTGAAGTTAGAAGGAGTTATCACATGTGTTTTACAAAGTTAGACTTCTCCCTGTAAGACGGTGAAAAATGATGTTAACAACTATCTGTGGGCAGTGGCTACGAACCTTTGGCTAAGAATATATATTCCCTTTTATTGTCCTGCTTTTTGGCTCCTCAGATGTTTCAGGGCTCAAAGGCAACATCGCTCACCGGACATCAGTGGTGGCGGGAGGACTGAACAGATGTGTCCGCGTTGTAAAAGAGGGAGAAAGCTGACAAAGAGATAGATGATGAGATAAAAGGGGTGAAAGAGAATGATACAGTAAAGACAGAGAGAGATTGGAAAAAAGACAGAAAGACGAGAGAGTGAAAGATGGAGTGGCGAGATGCCAGTCCATTGCCTTACCTTGTTATCTTCATCCCACTCTGTCGTAGATTTATCTGCACGTCTGACAGGAAGTCTCAAATGTATCAGCGTTTCCAGAATTTTGCCCTCTCGCCAACGCACAGCGCTGCAGACAAAATCAAATAAGGACATTTGTTGTTTATTAGTTTGTAGCGTGTTACTCTTGATTCATAAGGTCATTAGGGAACAGAGTCTTAACGGGAAATCAATCCATTTAATCAACTGCTAGCTCTGTATATGATCTCATTATTCTCTAGACTTCCAAAAAATGACAGAGGACTGCAGATTGCTTTTATTTTCTGACGCTTATGGTTTTAGTTTGGGAGCAGGTCTTGTGCAAATTGCATCATATTTTTATGAAAGGAGTGGATATGTTAGGTACGTACAAAGTAAGGAAGGCCGGGGCCAACTGAGACTACTTGAAAAAACACTCCTCATCTTTTGATATGAGAAACATATACGTGCATGAATTAGTAATGCAATTGTTATATTTTCACTGATAAGGACACATCTGTAATGATAAATTTAATGCAAGAAATCAGTGTTACAATTGCCCCCTTGGTGAGTGAAGTTGTAACACTGAAAAATCATATTAACCCACTGCATCTCAGGCAAAGTATGCATTCAAAGCAAAAGTCCATTTCTGTGTTTGCAGAGGACTAGGCAACTGTTCTAGTGGTAACTAGACTTTAATAATAATTCTAACAGAAAAGTATCTCAAGACAGATGATGATAAAATCTTGTATGCTAGCTAGCAACACCTACATGAGGATAGTTTGTCATTCTTAACCAATAACCAAGATATAAAATTGATGGAACTTTAGATTTATAGTCATCTAAACTTTAGACAGCAAAAGAAAAGTACTGCACATCCCAAAAACTGTTGCAACATTTCATCTAATGAGCAGAAATGTTACAAATACCCTATAAACTGTCTGTATAGGCGGATTGTTCGAATAAAGCATTACCAGTTTTTTTGTTAAAAACTTCTGCCGAGGTGAAATGATCCTGCTTTTGTTCCACAGGCAGAGAGAGAATCCTACTGAGCATGTGCAGAGTAAACAACATCAGCTGGCTTGTCTCTGATTGCTGGAATTGACCTTTCGATAAGCCCCGCCCTCCTAGTTACTGTTGCTACTCTGTCAAGCTTTCCATTCTCGCACTGCACATATCTGGTTTACAGTGATGACGATGGCAGATTTGAACATCAGAATTGGGAGTCATTTTTCAAAACATGAGGTCTTCTGTTCACGGAGAAGTAAACAAAAGCAGCTCCTCATTTTTAGCTGACAACATGGATTTTGTTAGCTAAACTGATGACTCTCATTCGCAGATTTCAGAAGTGCAGAAAGCTAATGTGAGCTAATGTTAATGCTTAAACTCCTTGAGTAACCTGAGAAGCCCACCTCCAGCTGACTTTTTAACGTTTCATCCAAGACATTTTAAAACAAGAACCCTGTAAAACAGTGTGAAATATGTAAAGTTTCTTAACGGCTAAAGCTACATCTCTGCAAACTTTGGTCATGCGGTGAAATACGACAGGTAGCTTCATGCACACAACAAATGACAGAAATACACTCAGACATGCTGTCGTTCTTATCTTACATTACAGCAGATAAAGACAAAGTTTATTTCATTCCTCAAATCTGTGCTCTTGTGTTAAAAAGACTCTATCCTCCAAACTCATGAAAGTAGCATTGCTCTTCTTAGAGCCTCCAGCACAGTGCTTCAACATGTAGAGAAAAACAAAGCTTGACAGGCCTGCAGTGCCTAGTTATGGTTGCTAATCCATAATTGGGCAGTTGCTGTTTGGGCGGGGCTTAGAGAAGGGTCCTTTGAGTGTTTTGCAGTTGCCCCCGTTACAACTGCCCCCCGTCTCCCCTACACTGAGACATAATCTTTTAGTTAAACAATCTTTTTCTTTGCACAGTCTGAACTGGGTATAGATGTTATGTAGATTGACACTGTATCCATGGTCACTGCAGTGATGCAAATACATTGTGAATCTGTAATGTTCATGAGTTCACATATATTATTGTAAGCAGGAGATGAAGCGTGATGTTCATATATAGCGATGTCAAAGTGCATTAGTGGAACTCTCACTCTCCTGGTGGGATCAAGTGCCCGATGAAACATTAGTTTAGCAACAGTGTCAAACCCTGTTTACTGTGAGGCAAATGCATTGCCACATAGGGGGAGAAACAAACCACTATGATCACAGGTGGAGCCTTCGTTGGGTTCTGTAGTCTTGGCCCCTCATTTGTATGTCTGCGCCCAGTGAAAATGTGCATGAACATGCTACAACAGCCTTTGGGGAGCTGCTGGTCACACCAATCCTCTCCTGCTGGTTCTGTGGCGAACAGTACAATGGTAGAGTGAAAGCTAAAATAACACTGCCTCCATTTCCAGTGAACTCACATTGTGGTCACACCAAAAAAATTCTGTTGGCTTTATTTCAATAAGGAAGAGCATTCTGACTCAATTTTGACCTGCAAAACAGCCAGACAGACCAATGACATGGACAGAGAATGGGAGCTTTGGTTTCCTCATAGAGTTCAAAGGGCTGCTGTTTAGGTGAATTGGAAGCAATACTACAGTAATTTACCTGTAGCTGAAAATGTGAGTGTGAAAGGTTCCTCTTGAGTCTGCCTCTTGTCAAATGTGTGCTGTGATACCCGATGTTCTTACTTGCCACTCAGTAATGCTCAAAGCTTCTGTGAGAAAAAGGAGCGATAACAACCTCAAACTGACCACAAATATTAAACAAATAAAGCAAAGCTATATTTACCTGAATGTCAGTGTGGAATGTAACTATGTAAGCACATAACCCAAGTCCTGTACTTAAAGATTTCCAGGGATCTATTGACAGAATGTGTCAGAAATGGAATACAATATTAATAATAAGTATGTTTTCATTAGTGTATAATGTTGAACCTGTTGAACTGCCAACTTTATACAGAAGCACAACATGAACAAACCACACACTGGCTCTAGGTAGGGCCCCTTGTGTTTCCCACAAATTTTGCCACAAGTCTACATGCTTGGAAGGGGAGGGTGAGGCAAGCGGTATTCAGATGGTTGCTGTCTACACAAAACACATTGTTCCCAGGGGTTAAAGTGGGCCGGAGCCCTCCGGAGCTGAGCTCCGCCACCTCAGAGCTGAGCTCCGCCACCCCGGAGCTCAGCTCCGCCACCTTATTCAAATAAATACATTTTTCAATTCAAACTGGCAGTAGCCAGTAGCTGTTAGTTTGCTGTGTTTCTCTGTTTGTTAGCCATGTTAGATTGCTATGTGTGTTTTACCTGTTAATCCGGCCTGTATTTTTCTGTTGAGAATAGACTTGCACGGATTTATCGGCAGTGCTCGGATTCGGGCAGGTTTTCACGTGGTCATCCATGACCTGCGACCGGCCGGTCAGTCTAAATTTGACGGTCTAAAGCGCCGGTCAAATTCCCATCGCGCTGTGGCAGCAAAAGAAACAAAAAACAAAAACCAAACACAGCAGGTTATAACGTGCTATAACATGCTTTGCCTCAGGTGTTTGGTACCGCTGCGCTCTCACGAGGCGCGGATGCCGCGGCGCTTTCCAAGGTGCTGATCCTGACTTTGTTGATTTATTTGTTTGCTCGGTACTGTTTTACTGTTATTCTCTGTAGTTGTTTTTGCACAGTTTCGTACTTCGTAGTTTGACAGAGCCTTTTGGGGGCGTCGGGATGAATATTTTCCCGAAAATTACATTTTCTATCCTGGGAACAGAGGCGCTATATATCCCGACGTATGTAGGTTCCCAACCTGACAACTTTAGTGTATTTTCTGCTGATATCAATAATTATTATTGAGGAAGAAGACCGCCATTTCAATATTAATCAACATTATAAACTGCAGGCTGCGTGCAACTTGACGTTTGCTGCAGCTGCACAGGTGGATGAAATGCCAAGTTCAGCCTGTGATCTGTTACTGTCTGACTGAACAACCTCATGGAAGTGATATTTTACAGTTCTACATATTTTAATCTAACAAAATTCGTTTAAAAAAGTCAGTTGGTGTTTTCAAAGTCATGATATTGAGCTGAAACAGGTTCTAGACTTCGTTCGCATTCACAGGCTGCTGCTGAGCGGAGCAGACGGCTCACACCGCGCACACTGCGATGTTCAACATCGTAGACTTAATAAAGTTAATTATCACTGAAAGTTAAAAAGCAAAACTCTAGGGCTTGGTACGCATTTCCTGGAGATGTTGGTGTCTTTCTTCAGTGAGGGGTGCTTTTTGCCACAACCAGCTGCTGATGGTAATTCCATCACATGCAGTATTTCACCCCGACGTGTTTTGGATAAAGTATAAATCCAGTGATCTTGAAGCTTCGAGCTTCACCGGGAATTTTATCTGAGATTCTAAAAGTTGCAGCAACAGTTTGCTTCTTCATTGTTTAATATTTTGAAGTATTTCCACACAAAGCTGGTGGCACACAGCGTGTCATGTGTCTCTTTAAGATGGTAGAGACAAAAGTTATTGTATTAAGTGCATTCATAATCAGACATGCTTGAATTCATGGCGATTTGTGATCGTTAACCAATTAATAAAAGCACCCTGTGTACTCAGCTGGTAGCAAATAGGAGCCAGAAAACACACACTACCCCGAATGAAAATAAAATCTTAAGAATAATATAGCACATGCTATGATATGATGATGTTATAGACAAAAAGTTATATATTATTTATTAATGTAGAGTGTGTTTTAGCAAAGACATGATTATTGAAAAGCTGGTTGAATCTTGGTTAAAATGTTCTAATAAAGGAAAATTTGAAAATTTTGCAATATCTTGTGTGCTGTAAAGTGGTTTGGAAAAAATGAAATCGGAATCGGCTGAAATCAGTATCAGCCATCCAAGCACTCTGCAAATCAGAAATCAGGATCGGCCCAAAAAATTGTAATCGGTGCAAGTCTAGTTGAGAATAAAGCCAATATAGTTTTTTGCAATCATTTACGTCATTTTCCCTATTGCGCCTCAGCACCGAATTTTAGGGCTCCCCCACCTGTCAAATCCCACTTTAACCACTGATTGTTCCTATAACTACAAATTAGTTTTATATCCTTCATACTCTTCCCGTTCAGTAAAAAAGCGTGAATGTCCAAATTTGGTGATTTTGACTATGAATGTTTTTGATAATATAAGGGATGAAGTATTTCTTTAGGGGCTGAGAAAATTTTCCTACTTCTTAATAAACTGAATTATTTAAAAACCCTCTTGGATTGGCTGGAAAATGCATTGTCAGACTTTTGTTAACACAAACATATGATGATCTTATAGAATATGATGCATTACTGTAGATTAAACTATTCAACAGCATATAAAGGGGTTAAAATGAGTTCAACTTTAAACATCTACAGCAGTAAAATGCAACATACACATTAATGCAGGAGTAAGATTAATCCAGAAATATCTCACATAATAGCGATACACTGACGAGGACCATTTTTCAGCATAATGAGTACTTTTTACATACATTTAGTGATATTATGAACATTGTTTCACTTAAGTGAGGTTTTAAATACAGCACATTTAATTGTAGTGGAGTATTTTTACAGTGTTGTATAAGTACTTAAGTAAAGGATCTAAAAAACTGCCTCCACCACTGCTGAAAGCTGTGCTGCCTTTCATGTAGTGTTTTATAAGCTCCACTTCCACCCAACCATCCACCTGTAGGCTGTGATGCTATGTTTCCCCGGGGGGGAACTTATTATCACCACTTCCAGCTCCCTGCTGTGCTGAGCTTGGTGTTTCCCCATGCAAACATCAACACATATTATACATTAACATAGTAATCTATGTTAGCTGACTGAACTATACTAAATCAAATTAAGCACCGAGAGGCAAAACTCACTGCCACAGGGATTTGATTGATGTTGGTACAACAGGATGTGCACTCAGTTGGCGGTTCATTTGGTGCACAGGAGCCTTTAAGCACATTATACCTTCATGAAGGTTATAATGTTCAGTTTTTTTGTGTTGATTTAAGTAATATTACATGAGAGGATGTGCTCTACCACCATTATTGGCACAACAGTGGTATTGTCAATCTGTAAGCATTACTTTTGTGCCAATAACCATGGTAAAGCACACTCTCAAGTGTACTATTGCAATTATACAACGGTCACAAACAAAAATAAAAGATAGAAAAAACAAAAAAAAAAACATTGCCACTGTTATCTCTGTTATCTGGGAACACATGGGCCCTGATTAATGACTGGAAAAAATCAGTCATGTCAGTAGAACTATGTAATGGAACTATGTAACGGAACCTTACTAATGTAACCTTAATACTCCAGCTAGTAGGCCGAAAAAAAAGATTTCTGGTCCCTGTTGATTTAGCCAGCCAACTTGAGCTAATGTTAATGCTTTCTATAGATTGTGGGATTTCCCAAACTGAATAAATACTACACAACACAAAACTGCCTTGATAGCTCAGTCTTGCTGTGAATAAGATATCTGCTGAAGTTTTTTTTTTTTTTTCCATGGGGAGACTTAGCTACTACTTCCACAAACTTCACATGTATTTTTAAGCTAGTAGTGCCGTTTCACTGACTCATCAGCACAGCCAATGCTGGATGTCAAAAGTCAAAATTTATATAAAAAAGATAGATGAAAATATTCAGCTTCAATCCATATTCACTGATGTTTAGTCTTTCCGCTCGCCACGCACCGGTCTTAACAGGATGGTCTAGCAGCAATCTAACAGCACCATAAAATAAATGGTGGAGTAATATTTTTAGTGATGAGATCAGCTTGCTTGGTCAGAACTACTTGTTGTATAATCAATTGTGTGGCCGTTTTGGAGGCAGCAGCTTATGGTGCTGTTGAGCTGTAGTGCGCTATACTGACAGGTGTTTCTATTATTTTGTCCTCCCCATTTATATTCAGTGAGGGTAGGCTGAACAACAGAAAGACATCCCTGTATGATGCAACAAAGTTCAATAGCACCACAAACTCATCCCTTTGAATCAACACCTGTCTGAAACAGTCGCAACAAAAACTGAAGATCAAAACCTTCATGAAGGCAGGAGTTATTACAGGACTACTGCTATTTGACTGCATTATTTTAGCTAAATAAACTAGAAAATGAATGCTGATATTGATAGGTGATAAGAAGTAAAGGCAAAGTATTTGCCTACAGACCTCCACCAGCAGGATGGAATTCATTTGAGTACCATGGACAGCTCCCATATCAGGACAGGAGCTGTGAAACAAACAGAAAAAAGAACTGAGGTTGAAAAGAGGCTGTCTCGCTCTGTCTCTGTGCAGTACATGAGACTTCTTGGGAATGTATGTTCGTTATTTGTAGGACTGTCATGTCACTGCCAGAACCATGACAGGACACCTGTCATGAACATCGAGGAAGCTTTATGAAGGTTTATGACCGTTGTCATTCAGTGTCGTTCTGTCAGTTGTGCAGTTTTAATGCAAAGTTGACATTGTGTCTTTGTTTTGACACCGTGACATTATACAAACTAATCACGTCTTTGTTATGATGACGTGATATTAACCAAGACAAAAAGGTCCTTGTTATGCCAACTTGACATTAATCAAACCAATAATTTCTTTGCTAAAACAACCTGACCTTAACTGTGGCAAAAATGTCAGTGTTATGACAACTTGACATTATCAAACTGTTTCTATATTTCTTGACCTCGACTGAAGTGACATATTTTGGACTTGTCATAAAGAGGCCATTAAGTTTTGTTACACTATCAAATGCTTTATATTAGCCAAGTAAAGTAGGACCATTTGGACTCATGAAGATGTCATTAATTGTCCAAATGACACCTAATTACAGCAGTCATAAACATTCATAGAGACTCCTTTAAGTTCATAACAGTCATGACATGGTTATGGCATGTCATAACAGTCTTAAGCACACCCCTTCAAATAATTGAGTGCTACCTGTATGTTTTATTAAGTTACTTTTTTATTAAACTTGAAAATAATAACAACATAATGGTAAGAATAATTAAAGTGCCTTGAAAATTGTGAAACACTTTGTAGTCGAAGATTTCAAAGGCTTCCCCACTGAGTGATAAAATTCCCACCTATGTGCCACTTTTATCTGGCACGTTGCTCTTCAAGGTTATCTCAAACATGCGACACAAAGTACTCCCACCCAGCGTAGAGAGGAAGCAGGAAAAGAACCAAAACCATCAGTCACTAATTCTATTTCCCAGCTCGGGGAGGTGGTACAGCCGGAGGGGAGGAACAGTGACTTACACACCTCCACTTAGCCCCAGCTGAGGGCCCCCCGCCACCCCTGAGATAGAGTTACCACAGGGGGCCACTTGGAGGCTAAACGCCCTTCTCCAACAGGCCCCTCAGGGCCCTATTGTACATTCGTCCCTCAGTGGGAACCCTTGCCACTGCAATCTCCAGCCAATCACCTTCCCCAGAGACAGTCTCATTTGTGTAGACCCTGAGTGAACTTTATGTGGATGTGTAGCAAAATTCACACTCCAAGGACTTGCTCAATAGAGGCAGTTAGATTTTTTTTTTTTTACCTGTCTGCAAAAAGTGCAAAGTGTAATATCCTACAGTATGTTACAGCTGTGCAGAGGAATGAAAGGCATCTGTGTGTATATCAAAATGCTGTGGCTTGGTAATGACTTCCTGAGCATCGTGACCTGAGTTGCCTCACCTGTGCCATTTCAGTCCAACGTTCCGCTGCCTCTAACTCGGGCCTGTCCCCTGTTGTTTGGCATTAGATGTGAGATTTAGTCAGTGGCATCATCGGTAAAGAGCTGCAAAGCATTATCTTTCTCAGCGGAGCACAGCTTTGTGAAGGAATTTGCTTTTAGAAGATAGCTTTCCCTTTTAAAAGGGATCTGACCCCGCAGGCTCTGCACCCCGTGGCCTCCAGTGAAAGGCCAAGTCTGTGTGGCTTTGCCCAGAGATAGGGTCTCCAGGCAGGGGATGGATCAGGCCTATCCCTTCTCCTCCCTGCGCCGCTCATGCCAGCGATAACGCCTGGTGTACATCCTCAAAGTCCAGAGCTGGATAGCTGCTTCGCAAAGCGTAATAAGTCAGTATACCAGCTTTTCTTTGCATTCAGCTGCCTTATCATAAGTCTTTTCTCCTCTTCTGTCTTTGTCACAGCAGGGGAAACAAAACAAGACAGCGGAGAGGGCTTTAAACCGCTAAATGTGATATAATTCCACAAGACGAGACATTAATTATATAATTCAAAGTTGCCAACACAAAGAGAGACGTGAAGGACAGTAAAAAAAAGGTCAAATATCCTTTCTTCTTTCAATCAGTCATGTTCTGTAGTACTACATGATCATATATGTTCCCTGTCTGCCAGTGTATCCAGTATAGTGATTGGGAGGCTGTGATATGTTGTCATGTCCTCTGCTTTTCTACAGCGGACAAAAAATATTCTCATTCAATTCCCACATGTGCTGCCCATACATCCAGGATGAATGTCACTTGTCACCATAGTCAGACATACTGTACTTGTACATATGTACTTTTGTTTTGTATCGAGCCTCAAACTGCTGCTGTAGATCAATTGAACACTATATTCCAGCGGGATTTTGCTGTTTCATCTCCCTCCCCGTCCTGGTTTTCCCAGGCTCCAGGGTCCGTGACTGTCTGTCAACTGCATGTTGCGTGTTATGTGTGTGTGTGTTCTGTGTGTGTCTGTGTGTATGTGTGGGTGGTTTTCAAAGACACAAAAGTACAAGTCTGTCAGTGTCACTGCAACAACACTCCCTCATGGACTCAGTCACTAACTAGGTTACTATGGATCAGGGCGCCACTTTATTTCACTGGAAATCCTTCTATATTATATCTTTCTGACGATCCTTTTATCCTTCAACATGTGAGCAAACCCGGTGTGTAGGGAGAGTCGCCTTAAAGGGACATCTGTGTCCATCTAGATAGCTCTGGTGTGAGTTATCATGGTCATTTTATGATACATGATGGTAAATGTATTACAGATTTCTCCTTTAAATATGTAGGTAAAAACATCTCATTACAATTGTGGCACTCTCCTTATGTGTGTCCTACTTACACACACACACACACACACACACACAAATGTCCCATTTACACTACACGAGTAGAATACAAAATAAGAAACACTTTGTATTTTAGTGTCCACAAGCACTCTATTTTTGCCACATCATGCAAAAAGAAAACAAAACACTAGATGCTGCAGCCCGTACTGTAAATCTTGAGTGTTTCTGACAGATTGAACTGTCCTTGCAGTAAATGTGTACAAATAAGCCATGAGAGCCCTGGTCGCAGTCTACAATATTTGCTAAGATAAGCACTGTGTCGACTAGCTGCAGGCCTGGTTTGGTGTAAAAGGTTAGCAAAGTCATTGAGCTGCAGCCGTGCGATGTTGCTGCTGCAGAATCCATCTTTGTGAGAGTAATGTGAGCGCTGTGACATTCTCCTGGTTTTAGTGAGGGCACGAGGAAGATATGGTCTGTCAGCATGACGCAGATTGGTTGCTAGATGCTAAAGGTGGGACGTTGTAGAATGTGTGGCTCTGCACTCGCTGCCCCTAATTTGCATGAAGTAGTTTGTATTCCAAAGTGGTTTGTGAAAAGATGTACAAGTAATAGATCTCTGTGTGGGCATGTGTGCAAGCTACTGTAAGGTAACCACTTACTAGCTTATATGCAAGAAAGCATTCACTGTAAAAAAAAAAAAAAAAAAGGAAAGTTTGTAAAACTGAACAAAGTAAAACAAAGAGCTGCAAAGCCTTTTTGAGTTTACTCAACCAAGGGCTAATTTGTTGTGTCGGCTTGGGCTAAGAAGTTCACTCAAAGTGCTATTTTAAAGGGACAGTTCATCTCAAAATCAAAAATATGTACTTTTCCTTTTGCCTGTGGTGGTATTTATCCATCAACTGTTTTGGTGTGAGTTGCCAAGTTTTGGAAATATCAGCCCATTGAGATGTCTGCCTTCTCACTTGATAAGCTCAACAGCACTGACTCTTTCCAGAAATCATAATCTGCTTGCTTAGGATAATCCACAGACCTTATTATGAGCAGTTCATGTAGGAACTATTTTCTTTTCTAGTAGGAAAAAGTAGTTACGGTAGATCCTACCATAGAAAGTAAGTAGTTCCTCATCCACAACAGGATCTGTGCATTATCTTGAGTAAAAAGGTCATGACTGTTGGAAAGAGGCACTGGTTTTGAATTTTTCAAATGTAATTTTTTTGGTGCTTTGAGCACCAGAAGCTGAGTGCCATTTAGTCCCATTATATTAAAGAGAAGACAGACATCTCTATGGCTGATATCTCTTGTTAAAACTTTTAATTTACACCAAAACTATTTAGATGAACACTTAGCACTACAGGCAAGAGGAAATACTGTGTTTTTCATTTGGGGTGAACTGTCCCTTTAAGTTTGTCAACCTGTCAAACTGCGAGATATGTGTTGTGTATTTTGTTGAGCTGTGTACTTTTTTTTTTAAAACTGATAAAAATCATAATTTATTCATAACAGTGTGTTTCCTGCCAGGATATGTTAGGTACTTTAGAAAGTGAGGAGTGAAGTTGGCAAATATGACTAAACATAACGTGAATAAAACTTATCACCATTGCCCGTTTCATGAACGTGATTGCTACCTGAATCATATGAATCATCAGATTTAAAAGTGACAAAAACAACTTACATATAGTGCATTTAAATAAATGAATAGATCAGAAGAAGTTTGACAAACTTCAGGCAGCATTTTGAGTGAACTTCTTAACTTAAACTGACACAACAAATTAGCATTTAGTTGAGTAAACTCAAAAAGGCTTTGCGGCTGGTTGCTTTACTTTTTTATGTTTTCTCCACTTTTTTTTTTTTTTTATTATTATTTTTTTTTTTACAGTGTTTAAACTCCCCATGCTTTTTACTAATCTCCCTCGCTTTCCCTGTCTCTTCTGCTCACCAGAAACAGATGTCCAAGCGACCTGCCTCCATTAGCGAGAGCTCCTCTGGAGTATAACTCAGCGCAGCTCCAGACCCTGCCCAGCCTCCAGACATGAGGCCCAGCCCTCGCCATCCTTCTGCCCAGACGTGGGACTTGCAAAGCGGGCCCAGAGACTGTGACGGCAGGGCACCAAGCCAAGACTGGCTCTATCTTCATATAACTCCTGCTGGAGGTGGGAGAGTGCGCGCTGGACTCTGCCCATCCCTCTGCTGTAAGTGGTCATTAAAGAGCCGGCTGACAGCGCTTTCCTCTATGAGTAGTGGTGGAGGTGTCCTGTTCGCTGCACTAGCTACTCCACTCAACACCACAAGGTTCAGTTTAATGGTGTCTGCTGGTTAGTACTGATCCATCTGTCACTGTGTGAGAGTGTTAGCTATCATCATGCTCTGCAGCCCTGTGCTGTGCAGACTGTGTCATCTCTTCACTGACAGTATTAATCTTCAGGTTTGGATTCAGTTTTGTGCAGATAGGACAAGAAAAGACATGTGAGGAGATATAGGGGGTGAAGTGGCTTCTTCTCTCAATTTTATTGAACCTTTTTATGTCTCTGTACTGCGACAACTGTGACTGGAGGCATGATGTTTTTTTGGGTTGTCCATCCATCTAGCCTGTCCTCACCAGAAAAAAAACATATGTGTCGGTCGAAAGTCCGGGCAGCTTATTCCGACTGATCTGTCCATTTATTGTTAGGCAGTGCTCCATATTGGACATTGAAGCACAGGATACTGGGGGTTGGGTCCTGTGTGGAACAAAAAGTAAATGTAGAGTTATTTAAAGAGTAATTTAAAATTTAATTATGGACGTGGCGTCTGTTACATCCATTCCGTTGCACGAGTGACGTCACTTCCATCACGTGACATAAATTATGTAGTTATTCTAACCCAACAACGATCTTTTCCGAAACCTAAATAATGAGTTTTATTGCCCAGACCGAACCAAGTAGTTTTTGTGCCTAAACCTAACCGAACTGCAGCTGTTTTACCAAGTAAACCACATGTGTAATGCCATGTGACCTATGTAACATCTGCCAGTACTTTCTACTGGTAAGATTTGTCATTTTGGGAGTAATTGATGATCAACTTATTTTGGCGTTTAGGTACTATATGAGGATGTGTTGGTCTGATGGTCTGCCCCATTCTCGTGAACGCGACTTGTTGAGAACAATTTGATGGAATTTCTTCCAAGTATATCCACAAATTCCAGGTCACTGTGACTTCACATCCATCCCATTCTTGTGCACATGATATCTCAGAATGCGTGGAGGGAATTTCTTCACATCTGGCACAAACATCAGGATGACCCGATTAGATTTTGGGGGTCACTATGACCTCAAAAAACATGTTTTTGCCCGTAACTCAAGAATTAATTCGCTAATGTTGACCAAATTAATTGAAGTGATGACATTTTATATCCAAAAGGTCAAAGGTCAGCTTGACTGTGACATCAGCTCTACATGTTCAGCTCTATCAGTCCTTTAGATTCCTCTGTAAAAAATAATCTCTAGGTGAAGACAGAATGTTTCTCAGTGCAAATGATTCACTGCAATCATACATGTCAATATAGAGATAAAAAATATACTTAATACTTTTCATTAAATTCCTATTCCTTTCAAAGTCTTCACTACATACATTATGCAGACAGTAATGTCTGATTGGCAGAGACATATGACTGCGAGTCAGTAATTCTAGTAGCTATTTTGAGTTTAATGCAGCAGTTTTCCTCAAATGAACCTGATTAGTATTAGAGATCAAGAAACAGAAGCAGAACAGAGTGGGGTGACAGGTTGATCCTGAGGTAATCTCAGTTAAGGCCCATCTGTCTGATTGCTGTGGACTGAATGTGAAGCAAATTTGAAATGTTCAATACGAGAGGCCCGCAGATTGCTGCAGATAAACCTTTAAACAGCCTCATTTCACGGGGACAGACCTGACGACATGGCCCCTCAATTACAGTGATTACATATGGCTTCACTAGCGTAAAGATTTATGTGCAGATATGAGCAGGTAGCATTTCCAGAAAATGTGTCAGTTTGGGAACCGCAAATCCTGAGAGATCTGATGTCATTTCAAGTAAAACGCCCAGTTTGTGTGTCAGAAAATAAAGCTAACATGCTCTTAAGTATCATGCCCCACTATCACTAATCAGGTGCCATTGTTTTTCCTTCCACCACATAATCATCAATATTGATGAGGCATCATTTGATTACCATGGTAGTATTATCCTTAGAGTTAATGGCAGATGTAATTTTATACCCATCAACTACAACATAATGTTCTATTTCTTTTTCATCCTTCAATTCCACCGAATTGTTCGCGCTCCAGGTATTCCGGCAAATGGTGAATAAATTACTTGGAGACGCCCAGAAGCCTTTATGGTTTTTCATTGTTATTCATTCAGTATGGTTCTGGGTTTTATTTATCTATCTTTATTTTATGTTGGAAAATCATGGCAGATAATCTTAGGAACAGGCATGGGAGAATTAAGCTGCGTGGTGCCTCGGTCGCTCCCCCACCGCCATTGCGGCCCCTCCCCCCCATCGACTTTTCCCTCTGCCCCCTCTCTCTCTCCCCATGCCTGCCTCCCAGTCCAATCTACCCCATTCATCAGATGGAAGTGATAAGCTTGGGGAGCACATGCAGAGGACTATATGTCAGCTAAGCTCTCTATATGACTGCGGTATATTGCAGTAACTGTTTCTTATATGTCACCACCTTAGGTGAAACATTTTTAGCATCTTTTGCTTGTGTGTTTCTTTGAGTACGAGTGTGTTTTACTCAAGTGGCCCTTCATCAACACAACCTGCCACATTCCTAATGTTGATTTGAATTATTTGAACTGGATTGTAACAGTGGATATGGTTACAATAATTTACAATTAAGTAAATGTCTTGATACCACACTGGAGGGTGACGATATCTACCGTGATATTACTTGGTTAATAATTTTGCTTTACAAATTTATGTTATTTTATTTAAAGAACTACAACTGACAGATGCATTGTTTTTGTTTTGTAATTGTACATACATTATTTAAACATTTGTTGCCCAAGACAATTCATGACAATGTTTTGCACATGTGTGGATCACGGCTGGCTATGTTTATTTTTATTTTTTATTAAAGAAAGAAAGTAGAAGCACTTCAAGAGGAAAAAACAAATTTTGTGAACAAAAATGCTGTACAAATCAGATTTATTATTCAATAAAAATGTTTTTTTTTAATATTGTGATAAATATTGTCATCATGGAAGACTAGCTCTGACTAGTCTGACACACATGGATGAGAGGCGAAAATGTCTTCTTATATATTGTCATATTATAAACAAATCCAGTTGGCTTTCGATTTAATCCTTTCTTGAGATTGTATCATGGAAAGTTTTGGTATCCTTACACCCCTACAAGCAGCTGTCAATATTTACGTCAGTTTGGTCCAGTTTGCATTGGTATTACTGCCACTTAAATAGCTGGACTTCAACCATTTATCCATTACCTTTGGCTGTTTTAACTGTTCATCCATTACTTTTATCTGTTTGTAACTATTTATCTATTAGTTTTATCCTAACTATTTTTAACCATGTATTACTTTTAGCTAACTAATTGTTTATCCATTCAATTCACTTTCAACTACTTTTAGCCATTTCAACCATTTATCCATTACATTTACCTCTATGCATTCAATTTATCTAGTATTTTTAGCAAACACTTCTTTGTAGTTTTCACATATGCTCAAATCAAAACACATAATATTCAGGAGTTGTTACAGACTTAATATGTGGATATATTTTTTAAATCAAATCATAATTTCTTCTCTTTTTTTTTTCAAATGAGTTGAGATAATGTTCCTTCCCCCTATATCAACTGCAGAACTACCCCCTGGGGTAGTAGACAGTATGCATGTCTGCTGCATGCTGTATTTTGAGGCGTGTTAAAGGAAGTCAAAGACAATGAAAGACAAAGGCAGTATAGAGATATAGTCACTCTATATCTCTCCTACTGTTCAATTCTCCATGTTAAAGTTATCTCGGTCGATGGACATACATTAAATCAAACAGGACCTTCGCTCTGTAGCTCGAAAATGAATTGCCTTCATCCTTTCATTAGACACTTTATCTAACTTCCATTCTTCTATTTATCTATCTGGGAGAGCATTCATGTGTCACTTTCTCTTATCCTTGGAGACGAGCGTGGAGACAATGGTTCCACTGCAGCATTTCCTCTCGTTCTGTCTCTGCTCAGCAAAACATGACGGAACAAATGAACCAATTAAGTGTGCTGGTGGCTGCTCTGTCCCAGGGGGGGCATCTAAGGAACTGAGACGGCCTGATTAGCTCAAAGGTAGGCCTGACTGGAGACAGCCAGCTAAGACGATTGGAGTGAGAAAAGCTCCCATAATGTGAACACACACCACTCGACAGTGCACCTGTGTGTATTGGCTTTGCTTTTGGCATTTTGATTGGTGTTGACTGGTGTCAAGGCTTTGTTTTAAAGTTGAAATTTCCATAGGGGGGACACACACAAACAGATGTGTGTGTGTGTGTGTGTCAGCTTAGTGCTGGGAGCAGACTTGACAAATGTGCTGTGGATGGTAACTGAATTTTGCAACAAAGACGTACCTCATAGCCCACTGTTGGACTCCAGGATGGCCCTGTCGTTGAAAAAAATGCAGCTAAAATGCCCTTTTGGTTGCCCCAAACATAAATAAAACCTGAGTGACAATAAGTGTGCCCTTTCAGTGGAAAAAATGTGGTAAAGTGCCCTCTAGGTTGCCCTTCCAGTGAATAAAATGTGATAAAATGCCCTAGGGTGCCCTTTCTAGAGGACAAAATATAATAAAGTTCCCTCTAGCGTGCCCTTCAGTGGACAAAATGTGGTAAAGTGCCTTATAGAGTGCCCTTCCAGTGGACAAAACATGATAAAGTGCCCTCTAGAGTGCCCTTAAGAGGACAAAATATGGCAAAGTGCCCTCTAGAGTGCCCTTAAGAGGACAAAATATGGCAAAGTGGCCTCTAGAGTGCCCTTAAGTGGACAAAATGTGGTAAAGTGCCCTCCAGCGTGCCCTTAAGTGGACAAAATGTTGTAAAGTGCCCTCTTGAGTGCCCTTAAGAGGACAAAATATGGCAAATTGCCCTCAACAATGCCCTTCCAGTGGACAAAATGTGGTGAAGTGCCCTCTAGGCTGCCCTTCCAGTGAATAAAACATGATAAAATGCCCTACAGTGCCCTTTCTAGAGGATAAAATATAATAAAGTCCCCTCTAGAATGCTCTTCAATGGATAAAATGTGGCAAAGTACCCCCTAGAGTGCCCTTAAGTGAACAAAATGTCATAAAGTACCCTCTAACGTGCCCTTCAGTGGACAAAATGTGGTAAAGTGCCTTATAGAGTGCCCTTCCAGTGGACAAAACATGATAAAGTGCCCTCTAGAGTGCCCTTAAGAGGACAAAATATGGCAAAGTACCCTCTAGAGTGCCCTTAAGAGGACAAAATATGGCAAAGTGGCCTCTAGAGTGCCCTTAAGTGGACAAAATGTGGTAAAGTGCCCTCTAGAGTGCTCTTCAATGGACAAAGTGTGGTTAATTGTCTCCTAGTGTGCCCTACCAGTGGACAAAATGTGGTAAAGTGCCCTCTACAGTGCCCTTAAGAGGACAGAATGTGGTTAATTGTCTCCTAGAGTGCCATTACAGTGGACGAAATGTGGTCAAGTGCCCTCTAGAGTGCTCTTCAGGGGACAAAATGTGGTAAAGTGCCCTCTACAGTGCCCTTCAGTGGATAAACCATGATAAAGAGCCCTCTAGAGTATCCTTCCAGTGAACAAAACATGAAAAAATTCCCTCTAGAGTGCTCTTTAAGTGGATAAAATGTAATGCAGTGCCATATAGGCTGTCCTACATGCTAGAAAATTAGCTGGCTACATGCTTCAGCTGGCTCTACATGCTTGTAAATGGATCAATAGTTAATTGTTCCCTGTGTGTTTTATTACAGAGGTGTAGTAGTGTCACCATAAATACATCATGACTTTCACCACGCTGTTGCTCCACAGCATACAGCTGATGCCCTTTTCATTTTTTCACCCCTGCCCCTCAGACAGTCTGAGTCTGCCACTATTATAGCCAGTAATATACCCTCAAAAGTGGGCTACATGATACGCCAACAAATCTCCTCCATGAGTGACATCTTCAGGTGGGGAGTCCGGGAATGTTTAAGCCAGTCTAACTTTATTTCCATCGACCCCATGTGCTTCAGGAGCACCCTAGATGGGTTCCATTTGACTGTAAACAAGAGTGATCAGTTAATACCTGCAGTATTGATCCGACTTGACCCTCTAACGTTGAATCTCTTCGCAGACACTGATCAATCTTTCTGTTATCATACGCTCACAGATTTGAAACTCACAAGCTCTCCAGGACTGCAGGAGAGAAAATACCGCTTACAGGGTGACATCTATCTATTCGTCTTCGAAAATGTTTTGCTGCCAAGGTCAGATTCGCTCGGTAAATTTTCCATCAGGAATCTGGGATTCACAGAAAATATCTGTGTTTAATGCTTAAGTTGCACACAGTTGGTGGTTTTGTGATTTTCAAAGATAATCCACACCCCATAGAGGTAATCTGTGCTGTATTTTAGCTGAGCTACACACATTGTCACGGAGGGATTCATCCTCTGGCCTTTGATACACAACATGCTGAATGGGTGACTATGTCACATCAGTTGTTCAATACAGGCTTTTTCCTTTTCTATCAATCCCACACACAGTCAGCTCTGATATTGACCCTGCCTACCTTTCCCTTCCTATTTTGCTTATTTTCTGACATTGTGACATTCCCCCTCTCTTTCCTGTCTTCGCCGTTCTGACAAGATCTGCAGTTTCCGGTCCTGGGGGGGGAGAATGGAACATTCAAAACCTCTTCATCTCCGAGGCAATTTTGAGGCACCTTGTCCCCCATGGTCAATTTGTCACCATGTGGAAAGCCAGGAGGTGTCCTTGGGGCTGACCACTGGTCATTGCTCTCCCTGACACTCGCGGAGAGAAAAAGAGGGAAACAGAGAGAGGCAGACGGAGAGGGAGAGGAGCAGGGGGAGAATGAACCTGACAAAGGCCCTGAAACAGATCCGTCCCACTCAGCAGAGCCAGGGGAGTATGCAGCCAGGCTGTCAGCACCTCTCATTAGTCAAAGGCAGCCTCCCTGACAATGTGACACTGATTACTGAAAGCCCTGATTCAGACTTTCTCTCCTTCTCTGTGTAGCCGCAAACAGCGTCAGCTAAAGCTGCGTGCACGTGCTCTCCCACCCACCAACCCACACACAAGCACACACACACATACACACACACGCACGCTAGTTCAATCCACTCTCTTTCCACCTCAAAATGCTTGAAGTGCATTTCATTTCATTTAAAAATTCCCCTCCCATCTCCAAAGGGACTAAAGCCTTCATTAAAAAAGAGCGATAAAGGGCAAACGGGTGTCTTCCAGCTCTATTTAAAATCTATTTATTGATTTTCACAGGGGTGTAAATAAATATTAAATGGCATTATTGTGCACAGAGGCTTTCACACTGGCAGCGGTGGTGGAATTAGAGGGGATGAAGAGTGGCGTTCGTTAAGAGTTTATCATTTTTATTGATCTGGCTGACATGTCTCAGCACTGAGGAGGATCTGATTGCTTTTACTTAATCACTGCATAGAGTTGAAGGGAGGACTGAACGAAGGTATGAGGGGGAGAAGAGGGAAATCGTCTCCAAATACCAAATACTGTGTCACTGTTGAATTTCTCTGTAGAGACCCAAGCTTTTCCCTCCCTTTACTACAGAGAGACCTTTGTTTCTAAGCGTACAGGTAAATGTCCAGCCCTGTCTCTGAGAAATTATGTTTATATACAACTTATTTACGACAGCAAATACGCATTGAAGGGAACGCAATGCCGACCAAAATACGTTTCCATTAACATAATGAGGAAATGTTAATTAATGTACCTGGCAAGTCCCAAAAATGTTAATGTATCAGTAGAATATTCACAACGTATTTCTTTTTTCCAACACACTATCCAGTCTTAGTGACTTCAGCATTTGACTTGAAACATGAGATTTATTTATTAAAGTTTAACCAAAATGACGATCCCTAATCTTAACCAAAGCACTTCTGTTGCTTATTCTCAGCCTTTTGTTACTTAAGGCCCACCTCTGATTGTTAAAAAATTTCCAAGGACTAGCTTCCTGAATAAAAGAGGAAAAATGTGCTGTGCATAACCATGGGCTGGGCTCATTGTCATATTTCCGCTTTTGAGCCTTAACTGATACAAGGTGCATGACTTTTTTCAGTTCAAAAAATGATACGTTTTGTGCCACTGAATTCCCAGAAATGGAATGTTACCTGCCTCACAGTGACAAAATAAATTTGTTTCCACCTGATGATGTGCTGTGGTTGGTCTGGTGGTATTTAAACATCACTTGTCAGTGAAATTATAGATTTTAATTTGATATTTTTTAATTCATGTGAATTCTTGAGCACATTTAGACATAACAGTGATTAGCTCTGTAATTTACTTGTTAAGAATTTGATTGATCAAGTAGAAGTTAACCAATCTACTATCAAATAAAGATCTGACAATTTTTGAGCGCACCCCACATGTTATCTGATATTCAAGTGTATGTGTTTAATTTGTACTGTATGTCTTTTTGTCTTTACATGTTTCATTGGTTATGTAACGCTGTCAGAGAATATCCAATATGTCAATGTGAAAATGAAGCTGTGATTGAGGAAGGAAACATACTTTTGGTATTGTTTGTTATAAGCATAATTGTTGATTAATTGATCATTAATGTTACCAATGATTAAGTAAAGTGCATGTCGTTTGCAACCCTACTGCGAACATAATCTAGCCAGGAGTTACTTTGTCACCACAACATAATTATGAAAACGACCTGATAATATACAAGCTTAATTTCTGGGAGGCTGTGTTGAAATGTCAGATCTCACTACCGCACACTGAAATGCACCATGTATTGGACTTTGGTAACAATAGAGAAAAATGCATTCTTGATTCTAAAATGAATGTTCTTCACCTTTTGCTCCTGATTTTAATTATTTAGCATCAGACAGATGATGTCTTGAATATCTGTGATCCACACCAGGAGGGAAAGCAGAGCATGACTTTTTACAGATCTCAGCTAACACGTTTGAAGTATAGCCAAAAAATATATAAATGCTTCCTGGTAACTATAATGTGGGATGACATTATTTACAGATTAACTTCAGATGCCCTCTCCACATGCTGCTTTTATAACCTTGACTCACAAAGTAATGCCCTTTCTTCTAGATGACATTTATATTTGATGATGAGGGATTAGTTAAGTCGAATTCCAGTCAAGCAAGTCATAACTCTTTCATGTATTTTGTTGAAAACAGACATAAAAATGTGGAATCGAGAGACTTGGCCCTTACATCAGAGATTCTGATGCTTGGTCCATATGATCAATGGCAGAATTGTAAATAAATGTATGGCTGGTTAGCATGTTCATGCTGATAATGTCAATATTTTATCAAAGATATGCCCCATTTGCTTGATCTTGAGGCACAAGCCTAACACTGCTGACAGATTAGTGAGAAATAAATGAATGAATGACCATTTTGTTTTTCAGGCTTGCATGACTACCCCTCTAGGAGGATGCACGCACAACTCCACAACTCCATGGTGATTAAATGCAAATTACGTACGCTGTCTTGATAAGTGTCCAATAAGCCCTGTGTGAAAATAGCACATTAGACGGGCTTCTAATAAAACAAAGCAATCCAAACAGATTACCATGTAAATCAGCTTAAAGAAAAAAACTTCCATACATACATTAGATCTTAGATGTACTCTGTCCTACATTTAAAGTTTATACTTAAAAAAAGAAGGCAATTAGCAGTTCGTACCCCAACAGCATAGAGAAAATGCCCTATATAACAGAGAAGAAGAAAAATATAGTTAATGGGGGATACAATTAAAAAGAACTGAATGGGAAATATAAGGAAAAAATAAGGTTATGCTAATGTGTTTATCTAAATATAGATAGAGATGCAAAACAAAAAACAACTGTTTTGTCTCTGTTAGGACAACACAGACTATAATATAAAATATGTCCTTCTTTCCTCTTGCAAGTCTTGAGATTATTTTAAGGTAGAATCAGTAAGATTTGTCCAGCAGTATCTCTGCAGATACAGACACCACACACACACTTCTCATGGATTACAAGTGATAATCGAAAGGGATCATGTTTGTTTGAGTTTATACATTGTAAATGTTTCATTGTATGCTTTTAACTCCTCCTTATATTGAACAGGTCAGTTGATCTCGAAGTTATTACATCAGCTTTCAGATGAACAATATCTGTCATAGCATCGTAGCAAATCATCATATCCACATCATTACCGAGTGGAGAAAATGGAGTACTCAGAATTTTAATATGGTACACTCCCTACACATGGTCTTCTGTTTCTGTTCTAAATGTCTTATACAATCAATTAGAGACAAGAGGACAAGTTATGCTTAAAAAAAAGCCTGTTTCTGCCTGAAGGACGACATGGAGCAGTGGCAGACTCAGACTGTCTGATGGGCAGGAAAAAAATAAAAAGGGTATCAGGTGTATGTAGTGGGGGACCAGTACGCTGAAAGTTGTGATGGCACATCATCACATTTTGTCCGCTGGAAGTGTGCTCTTGAGGGCACTTTATAACATTTTGTCCACTGAAAGCACGGTTTAAAGGGCACTTTATGACATTTTGTCGACTTGAAGCATGCTCAAGGGCATTTTATAACATTTTGTCCACTGCAAGTGGGCTCTAGAGGGCACTTTATAACATTTTGCCCCATGGAGGCACACTCTAGTCCTCCTGTCAGGGAAACTGGAATTTTGAAAGCTTCCTTAAGAACACAATCATTTCCTGAGCCTTCTTTGTGAGTGGGTGGAGATGTGTGATGTCCATGACAGATTCTCTGTGATGCTGATTCCCAGGAAGCTAAAAAAAAAAAGTGTAGACAGGGGTGTTTGTCATTGCCTTCTTTTTCTGGAAACCAATAATCAGCCTCTTGTTTGTTTTTTTGTCCACCATTCTGTACGACTGTTGATTTCTTCTCGATATGAAGTCTCATTGTTGTTTGAAATCCGGCCAATGATGGTGGTGTCATCTGCGAACTTCACAAGCGAGTTCTCTCCATGTTGGGGGTTGCAGTCGTGGGTGTACGGTTTGAACAGGAGGGGGCTGAGCACGCAGCCCTGGGGAGCTCCGGTGTGTAGAACTAGAGTGGAGGAGGTGAGACCGCCAAATCTGAACCGTCAGGGGTCTATTTCTGTGGAAGTCCAATATCCAGTTGGTGCTCAAGCCCAGAGTGCTAAGTTTGCCCATCTGATTCATGGGGGGATATTGTGCTGAAAGCTGAGCCGAAATCAACAAACAGAATTCTGATGCGGGTGTTGTTTTCCTCAAGGTGAGTGAAGAGTGAGTGGAGAGCAGTGGAGATGCCATCCTCCGTGGATCTGTTGGCTCTGAATGCAAAATGCTGAGGGACCAGACTGGCTGGGATGCTGTTCTTTATGTGCTGGAGAGCAAGTCTCTCCAAGCATTTAAGTCAATCAAATGAAACCTAATTATACAATAATTTGATTTAGACATGCAGTGCTGCAATATTGTGTTTTAAATTTTAATCGGCTGCCACTGCATTGGCCCCAGTGTATTAATAATGTGCTGCTGACGGTGTTGATTGGAGAATAACGGCCAACTGAAAAATTAATCTCTTCCCTTTTATTTGGACAACCTGTGGTCAGGACGCACAAATTGAGTTGGCAGACAAAAGTTTAATAGAATCCAAGATGAAATGCTGATTTACAATTCAACCATTCCAATAATATTATAGTGATAATAATATGAGAAAACACCATAGGCACACTGTTGGGTAGCAATTAATAATTTGGTACAACATTTGGTAAGGGGTGTGCTTAAGACTGTCATTACACTATCATAACCATGTCATGACACCCATCATTAACAAGAAGATTGTTTATGATTGTTGTCATTTAATGTCATTTGGCCAGTTATGGCATTTTTAATGCAAAGCTGACATTGTTTAAAACGTCTTGGTTAATTTCAAGTTGTTATGAGAAGGACGTTTCAAACAATGTCAGCTTTGCATTAAAGATGATATGTTTACATTATAACATTCATAAAGACAGATTCATGTTAATGACAGGTGTCATGGCATTGTTATGACAGTGTAATGACAATCTTATGAACACCCCTTTAACTAAAGTGTTACGGAATATTTTAAAACAACGTATTACATTAATTACATTAGATAGAAGTAAGACTGTGCAAGATTCTTAAAGGATATATTACACTCGTTCTTGACAGTTGAGACAAAAATGTATTTTGAGACTGGAAAATATATTTTGAAAGATATATTCTGTTTGCTATTAAACCATGTGTTGGGCCAACCTCCGAGTGATTAAATTTTTTTATTAAATGTAGACATCAGTTCCACCAGATGGTAGTTGTTTATGGATGATAGTTGTTGTCGGTAGCCATTTTATTTTTTAAAGTTGCTCAGAGTTTTCTTACTGCTGATCAAAATACACATTTTAAAACCATCATTCTTTTTTGGGTTTGAATTAGAAGGGCTACAGAGTCGACATGTTATGGCTGAGAAACATCTGATAGCTACATTATTTTATGAATTTTGTCCAAGAATATAAAGTTTACCTGTGCTTGATCTTTATTTCCACCTTTTTTAAACCAGGAGACAGGGGTCCCTATAAACAAAAACAAAAATGAAACCTATGTCATCAGTAGGTATTGTTAGTTTTTATAATTTGAAGGCTTTTAACACACTTTAAAAGTGTTTTCACTTGTGAATTCTTGCCTGTGACAAGGGTACAGACAGGCACAGAACAGGTTCAGCAATTAAAAAAGTTAAAACAGCTGAAAACATTTTAAAAATTCATATATAAATAACTCTTTGAAGAATACATTTTCACCCCAAGAAAAGGGAATTAGAGTAACATTTAAAGCTTTTTTGGTAGGACATGATTTGTTCTAGTTCTCAAGAAAGGGTGATTATTGTCGACATGTAGAGGGTTGATTTTCTTTTTGACATTTGGATGAACATAGTTGAAATGAAAAGTAGCCATTGAGGCTATAACCCCTCTAGAGGGAGCTCAAACTTGCAAACACTCTTGCGATACTTCTCCACTCTTCTTAGAAGTAAGAAGACAACAGTTGTAAGGTTTCTGCGGCCCAGCTGCGATGGGGATTATAAAGGTGGGAAACCCTCCCCGCCGCTGCAAAGAGCCCTTTTCATGTGGACGCTCTGAGGGCAGGCAGCAGGAAGCTTGACCCCTGTGAGAAGAGTGTCTACCCTGCCCTTCAAGCACAGACACCGCTGTTACCCTGGCCAGGGCAAGGATTAAAGGGAATTTGTAGGGAGTCCTCAGCTCTGCAATTCTGACTTCTACACTGTGTTTCCTAGTTTGTACCACCTGTGGATTTGCCAGGGGGAGCATGGTCTGTGTGCCTTTGATTGATCCACATGGCATTTTGACCTGGAAGGGCTCCATAGGCTCCACTCTTTATTGGAAAGCCCGCAGCTAGCTCGCACCGAAAGCCAAGAGTATTTCCCTCCAAGTCTCCTGTGTTTCAGCCTCCCTGACATGAATGCTAAGTAATCTCTCTTTGGCCTTCTTCATTTATCCACGCTTAACCCTTTGACCAATTGACTGCTTCGCTTGTTTGTCAATCTGGCTTCACAGTGATGCTCATGCTATGTAGCATGCCTCTTATTAGAGTGTCGTTATTCTAACTGCAATGCACAGCACACTGCCTACTTGTCAGCATACAGGGGGTATGTTATGTATCAGAGGCTGCAATCCTCCCCTCTCACTATCTGGGTTCTAACAAGGCTAGGATAGCAGCCAGATTGACAGCTGCTGGGGCATTTTAACAGGCTTGGTGTTAAACTGCTAAACTCTGAGGAGGCAAATGAATGATTGGCTGCCAAAGCACACAGAACACAAACACACTGCCTTCACTGTTACTATTTTCCAACTGACCATAAGCTTTCACAAAGAAAAAAAAAACATGTTTGGCTATTATTATATATTATAGATACTGATTTCCATTACAGACTACATTAATTTTACACCGGTCTCATTAAAGAGCACTTATACATGTGCTGTACATGTGTTTGTCTCTATCATGACTGTGGAGACAGTCAATCGTCATTCAAGAGAGGCATTTCTTTAGGTGAAACACCTCTCTTCACAGACACTGTCGTTCTTGTCAAATTAATGACTAATAATTAATAAATCATTTATATAAACAACTAAGAAATGAGAACAAATCATTCATTATGAATAATCACAAACAAATCATGCCTGTTCACAGTATTTGTTGACAAATTACATATCTTAATTAAAAGCCATTGCACGTAATTCTGAACAAATAATGTAACACTATTAATAAATGATAAGCTATTATTACATGAATAAACATTTCAAACATTTGGGTGCTTGATCTACATTAAGACATTTAAATTCCACGATGAAGCCTGTGAGCTGTGATCATAAGTGCCAAAAGAAATGTAGCAAGTGCAGTGTTTTTGTTGGAAAAAAAAAATGAAATGAAATAAAATATACATATATACAAACCCAATTCAAGAAAAGCTGAGATAATGTGTAAGACAAATAGAAAGAGAACGCAGTGATTTGCAAGTCTTTTTTCAACCCATATTCAATTGAATACAGTACAAAGATAAAATGTTTAAACTGGCAGACGTTATTGTGTTTATGTAAATATAAACTCATTCAGAATTTGATGCTTGCAGCTTGGGACACGGGCATATTTACCACCATGAAGCATCACCATTTCTTTTAACAACACTCAGTAAGCGTTTGGAAACTGAGGACATTATTTGTTGAAGTGCTGAAAGTGAAATTCTCTCTTGCTCTTGCTGATATATGACCTCAGTTGCTCAACAGTCCGGTATTTTGGACTTCATAACAAACATTTTTAATGTGAGACAGGCCAAGACAGCAGCCAGGCCACTATAGTACCTGAACTCTTTTACCATGAAGCCACGCTGTTGTAACATGTGCAGATTGTGGCTTGCCATTGTCTTGTTTAAATAAAAAGTCATCTGGATGGCAGCATATGTTGCTCCAAAACCTGTATGTACCTTTCAGCATTGACGGGGTCTTTACAAATGTGACAGCATGATGCCATCGGCACTATCACACCTCCATACATCACAGCTGCTCGCTTTTGAACTTTGCGCTGGTCTTTGCACAGTCTGGATGGTCCTTTTCCACTCATCCATGATTCCCAAAAACGAAATGTAAAATGCGGACTTGTCCGATCACAGCGCACCTTTCCACTTCCTGTCCATCACACATGAGCTCAGAGAAGTCAGCAGGGTTTCTGTACGTCATGTCGATGTTTAATATAGTGCCACCTGAAGGGTCAACGGTCATACAGTAAGCATTCATTGTTGTATTTCTGGCTGTGGCCTTTGTGTGCGTGGTTTCTCTGGATTCTCTGAATCTTTAAATGATACTATGGACTATAGATGATGAAAACCATGCAGGTGTGTGTTGAAGAACACTGTTCTTTAACTGTTGGACCGTTTGCCCATAAAGCTTTTCACAAAGTGGTGAACCTCGCCCAATTCTTGGCTGTGATCGACTGAGTCTTTTGAGGACGCCCCTTTCATAGCTAGTAATGACACTATCACCTGTTACCAATTAACCTGTTTACCTTTTGAATGTTCCAAACAGGTGTTTTTTGAGCATTCATCAGCTTTCCCAATCTATTCTTGCCCCTGTCTCAACTTCTTTGGAACATGTTGAAGGCATCAAATCCAGACTGAGTGTACATTTACAAAAAACAGCAAAGTCTGTGAGTTTAAACATTAAATATCTTGTCTTGTTTTATACTTCGTACTGTCTTACTGTCTTCAACTTTTTTTTGTGATTGGTGTTGTAGTCCACTTACTTGCTTTTTCTGGAGCTTTCAGTTGTCCTTATCAGCAGATAATAATGAATATATATAATAAAATTTATACAGCAGCAATAGGGGCCCTAATTTGGTCTGTTTAGTTACAGAGTTACAGGTGCAGTAAGCCATTCTGAAGAAAGATAGTCGATTGTTGAGTCTCAGGTCGACAAATACTGACATTCTGGGAATGAGACTAAACAATCAATCGATTGCCCAGAGTCTCCTGTCAAGGGCAGGATCAGAAGTCTAGTCTTTCTCTCAGACCCCTTAAATTGCTTATGCTTTAACTTTTAACCATAACTTCAAACATAAACTGCCGACCTAAGCTTAGTTAAAACACAGGCGTCATGTGTTATGGTCATGGTTATCATGATTTTATAATGTCTGTCAATTTACAAAAAGCTCCTCAGTATCAGTCCGACACGTGTCAGTACAGTGCGTGGGGAGCAAATTCAGAGGGAATGTGAGCACTAATGCAACAGTGGAATTTGCCAGTTCTCTTTTCTGTCACCTCCCTTTCTCTCTCCAAAACAGAGGGGAAGTCGAAAACACCATTTGTCAGTGCACATTACATCTCTGCTGTTATAGTCCCAAATGAAAGCCCAGTATGTGGCTCCTTTCAACAGAAGATGGTAACAGGCCTTGTTAATTGGACTTGGCTTGGGTCTCCATGAAGCCTTATTGTCAGCATGACTGACTGAGGATTACTGGGCCAGAATTGCACCACACTTACATACATGGAGCCACATACACTAACTGAGCGCAGCATGTAATCCAATGTGTGGTTCAAATGGAGACTACATCAATTAACAATAATGTAACTTTAAAGTTTAACCAAAACGTTGAAATTCTCACAGCATCTCTGCTTTTTCCACAGCCATGCTTCAGCTGTGAGCACTGAAGTTAGAGTGAAAATATTTGTATGCAGGCTACAACTGGATTTGTGTAACTGTCTAGCATGAAGGAGTCAGAGTGATGGCTTGGATTAACTCTCTACAAGTGCAGGAAAACTGTAGTCACTTTGAAGTTTCTATTCGATCAGAGGCAGTTTGATGACTGCAGTTCAGTCGAGGTAGCTGTGTGACATCAGGACATTTGGAGTAGTAGTTCTCTTGTCTTTTAAAAGGATAGTACTGGGATTGTGTGCAGTACTCATCGATAGCCAGTGTATTCGCTACAAAGAGGGGCACCAGCATGGAAGCTAAGCAATGTACTGCTGTGGATGGGGTTAGCAACAAAAGATATTTTAGCCACTTAAAAAAGGGCCATCTAAAAAAAATCAATATCAGATTAAGTGTGTTATATTTAGAATCTTTTTAATGCTTTACTTTTCTGTCAGAGAGCCTCCTTTGACAGGAAACTGCCATCATATAAGCCAAACAGCACTCTCTCCAAACCAACCAAACTCCAGAGGTGAAAACAGCATTTTTATTTTATCAGAGCACAGGAGTTGCTGGTCTACCGCTGTCTCGATCTGTTACTTTTTTCATTTAATTGTGTGACTTTGGTGTTTAAACGGATAGTTCAGATTCACTGAAGTAACACAATGACACAAACAAACTTTCAGGTGGAGGCAGTGGCAATATAACAACTCCTTTTTTATGCGAGGTAAAATGACTGATTCCACTCATGGAGTTTGGTTGGTTTAGACGGAGCCACATTTGGCCTATATAACAGCAGTTTCCGATCAGAAAAGGCTGCCTGATTGCAAAGTAAAGCAATAAAAATACTCTAAATAGAGCAGACACTTAAACTGATACAGATTTTTTAGGTGGACCTTATAAGAGTAATAAAGTAGCGTAAGCAAGTAATAAAGGTTCTATATTTTCTCTACAGGATTTCCATTGATACCAAATAAACTTTATTACACTGATAAACAGCGAATAAAGCAGTAGAATATGTCTCCAATGGGCTAATCTGTAATGTTTTCACATCTTCCTTGTCAAACCAATATATGTGTACAGAAAAGACACACAAGATGTACAAGATAAAGCCCTCCTTCAGTGTTCTGTGTACTGTATTGCAGACACTATTAGATAAACCAAATACTAATACAAATCAACTTCAGCACAACTCAAGCCGATGCAGCATATCTAATGCCATACACAATAATTCTGCATGGCTAGCTTTCCACCCGTGGCTTAGAGTGTTACAGTATTAGCGACTGAGCCAGGATAGCCCTGCCCGGCTGCAGCGAGTGAACGCCATTCACTGGGACTGTCGTGTGATTGGATTGAGGCAGACCTAAGCGCAGCTCGAGCTGCACTTATCAGCTAGCTGGCAGATAGGACTTGTCATACTGCCTGTCAGATCTGATGAGGGGACCACAAGCCTCACAATGGAGCTAAAATGCAATCTCCTCCTCTGCAGCTGCATGGCCTGCCTCAGGGATACGCTTATTAGACTTTGTAAACAGCCAAATGTGAGCGCTAAACTGTAAGAGCCACTGTCAGGCAGGCTGCCTCAGCCGGCTAGCCAAGACTGGGAGCAATTCCACACAAAACTAGTGTTGTAATAAAGGGATTTACTAGAAACCAAAGACTTAAGTGAATGGTAGGGTTATTGAAAGAACATGCATGGCCTCAGGGATGTCTTCAAGCCTCAGACTGTATTTCAGCATTTCAAAATTATGGCAGTCCCCTATTTAGCATTTATAAACACTAATGCATGATTATAACACACTAAAATTATGTTGCAAATAAATAATTAGGGGGCAGTTCAACTGATTAAATGCATCTATCAACAAACTCTTCTGTTTATGTGTATATATGATTAGATATGATTACACCTGGAATTTTCACCTTGTTTCATATGCATTATAGTTATAGATGCATTAATAAACACTTAAAAGTCTTTGGTCTTTGGTTTTACAAAGCATCTCATATAAATTAAAATAAAGTCTTGCAAAACTTACTCTTCAAATTAAACTTCAAAGTGAAACATTCAAAAGTCAAGCCAATTTTTACTTAAATATCCTCGAGGCATTGTAAAATTAGACAGACGCACAATGAAAACATTTATCTTTATTTCGGGTAATATAAATGAATCTGTGGCAAAGGGGTCTGAAAATATGACTTTGAAAAAGAAAAAAGTTCCTGTCGCTCAACTTGCCCCAGATTAGGGGTAAGTTGATCCGAGTCAGTAGGTAAATTTAGCATCTGATTTTTCAACTTTAATCCTATAAGCATAATTTTAAAAATTCACCCCTAATAAAGGTCATTTAAAGGACAAATGTGTAATAAATTTGCTGTACTAGATCATGAAATGATTGTGATATCTCATCAGAGATTAAAGACATAAAACACAGAACAGAAACTCAGTCCCTTTTAATCATTACTTAAGACCTACTGGAAGTGTGTGGTGGTGGTTATATCTGCAGTAAGCCTGCCCTCTGCCTCTAAACCTAATTATTTTTCTGTGCTTGGGACACTTTACCAACCCAAAACATCCTGGGAATGAGACAGAACAGTCAAATATTTTTTGGTGCGTTTAAGAACAACTCGGGCAAATGATTTTACCTTTGAGGAAACACGCTAAGTTGAAGTACTTCTCTGACAGCAATGCTACAGCCACCTGTTTCACAGTTATTACAGTTCAAAGTTAAATTGAGCAATATGTTTATGGAGTCTTGCAGATAGTCACTGAACTCCAACTCCACTGTGTATTTTCAGAGCAGTGGGATTTTCTTTTCAAGATAACAGGCTTAGCTTTACAATGACAGACAACTGACAGAGTTACAAACAGCTGATCAGCTTACAGTGGACTTGTTGTCACTTGTCATTGTCAGAGTGTATTTTTGTGCTCATGTTGCGCTTGTGTAGGTTCAGTGTCCCTGCAGCGTGCAGGTGACTTGAGCTTCAAGTCTGGGAAGGACTCGCTTCAACTATAGATCATGCATCTACCTATTCAATATACCAGCTATGGTTCCAATTTGTCCATTTGGACTGAAGTACTTATTTTTTAACGGAAGGGTGTTACAAATTGCTCCTTTAAAAGTGCACGTTTAACTTTCCAGATAGTTTTATTTCTTTTCACTAAAGCTAACCTGTTGCAGTGCGTAATATCATTACATATGATCACACGTTATACTTTGTATATGTGGAATTTTCACCTGTGATAAACATGTTTCATACGCAATATAAACGTTGGTAGATACCTAATAAATCCTCTATGGTCTTTAGTTCTAAAAGTCCCAACAACTACATATGTTATAAACTAACTAATACAAACTATATGTTAAATGCGGGATTAAATTAAAGTCTTGCAAAAGTAAAAAAAATAAAAAGTCAAAAGTCAAAGCTCCTTTAACATTTCTTGGGATCACATTTTCTGAGCAAAGGTTTCTCGAACTTCCAACTGAGAAAAGTGCACGGCTCTCTTTTGTGAAAGCCATGGAGGCAGTATTCCTACATAGTTTTGCCATGCGGTACATTGACACGTCTACAAAGGAAATAATGAGGGATGGAGTGAGAAATGGAGGTCTCCACAATGCTGGGCTGATTATCCTTTATTAGAATGTTCCTGCTCCTTTAACTCTCACGTCTCACCACCCAGGCTCAGAGTCCTCAGCTGGATGCCGCTGCTATTGAGACCAATGCCTTGCTCTTTCTTTCTTTTTATTTATTTTTTAACCTGCTCCCTGTCTCAAAAAAAAAAAAAAAAAAAAAAAAACTCACTCCCCCATTTTAATATAATCCCTCTTTCTTGTTCTCTGATTATGGCCCTTTCACCAAATGCCTCCCGGTTCCCCTGAAATAATGATATTTAAACAAGCGGATATGCATAGGGTTGCCAGAGGAGGCCCAGGGACGTTTAATATCTGGCTGAGTACAAAGAGCGAAGGAGAAAGAGACCAGGTTGACGGGAGACTCGCTCCTTTTTCCATGGAGCGCACAGGCTCTGTTCTGCTTTCCTGAGATCATTAATTTCTCCAAAAGAGATCTCCCCGGGTGAGACTCATTCACATGCAGATGGCACTATTCCTCGGGAGCCTCTATCGCTCTTTCTCTCTCTTTCCATCAGGCCATTTAGTGTTCCCTTTCTCTCTCTTTTGCTGTGTCGCTCCCTCCTATATTAAGCAAACGGTTAGCTTGGCAGCCTTAGGTGACATAGCACTCATATTTCAGCACCGGGGAACAGGAGTAATGCAATGTGCTGCTATGGATACATTACATGAGAATTTGTCTCTTTTAAAGTGAGCAAAGTCGGGGAGGGCGTCACTTAGTGATACAGGCATTTATCTGTGGAGATCATCCTTCTTCTCCGTCCTTTATTATTCGCCAACCTAAACCTTCCTCCTTTTCTTCCGCACGCTTGACACGTGGCTCAATATCTGGCGTTCCGTGTTGTGATATGCGATGTTAGAGATGTCACGCCACCAGGGGAGAGCCCGTTTATGTTGCATTGAAGAGTAAATGTTCCCATGTTTCCCAACAGAGAAGACAGCTCTCTGCCCTTTGCCGCTGTCACTCTCGTTCTCCTGCGGCACAGTAATGTAGCCGGAGTTAAAGGGCTCTGTGAAACCGAAAACCGCTGCAACTCCTGCGCTGGTGTGTGCCACGGCAGTAATTAGTAATTAGTGACCCGTTACTGCATGCATTTGTGCAGTAACCCAGAGGCGTTAGCAGCAATCACCCCACCTCCACCCCCTCCTCCCCCCTCTCTTTCCCCCCAGTTCATATCTAACCTGATAGACTTTGATGACACGCTTCTTTGAAGACCTGATCAAAGACGAGAGCCTTTGATGAGAGTGATGTTTGCTGTTGCTGAGGAGGTAAGGGGAATACCAATCGTCTTTTACAGGGAGAGACAGACGGAAAGAATGGGAGACAGAGAGGGGACGGAGGGAGCGAGAGGAAGAGAGCACACACTACATTCAAAATAAGAGTATGTCACTCTCTTTTGAAGTTCATATATTCTATATATCTACATCAACATGTTTAGTTTATTATTCATGTTGTAGACTTGAGCTTTTAAAATATGCTTTTGAAATATCACTAGTAGAGGTTAGAGGAGCACAGAGACGTCATTATCTGTATCTGTTCAATCAAACAAATCATCTGTCTCTGCAGGCTATCTGTATTCACATAGAATACTGGAAATGGGCGTGGTTTATACCAGAGGTCACGTTAAATTGGGCAAATATTGTCATTTATAACCCAATATCCATTGGAAATGCAATCGCTGTGCCTTCAAAGCATGAACTTGATTTAATATTGGCATATAATCAATTATGAATATATATTTGCAAATCCGCATAGCGCATACTGTACTTTTGATCTCTCTATTTACAGAGTGAATACCACCACCACCTCTTTAACTGGGGGACATTAAACAATCCCAAATGGGAAAAAAAAAAGTTTTAGAAATTGAAATATTCTGTTTTCCATTGAAAAAAGGAAGCCTTGTCATTAAAGATATATAAAATATCCTTTAGTTGAAAGGAAACATCTTAAAAAGCTAAGATGCTGCAGTCATGTTTCTTGATATTTTCATTTTACTGCAGCTCAGTACTAAAATATGCATGATTATAATTATATTGTAATATTAAAATGACATACATGTGTAAAAATATACTACTACTATACTACTATAATGACAAGCAAATTCAGATAGAAGAAATATCAGTTTCCATCATTATTTGTGCTTTCCTGAATAACATATTCAGATTCAGTGCAACCCTTGAAGTGGCATAAAACGGCATGCCAAAAACACATGTATTCATCTGTGTATGTGCATTTACACCAGAAGAGGTCAGGGCCTGCACCAGAACTTTCTGTGTTAAACTGTACTTATCATATATATAGCTGCTATACAAAAGAATATGATGTTTCAACCAAGTATTGAATTAAAGGTGGGGTAGACAGTTTAGTTTTGGCATCATTGTGCAAAAGTTAAAAAGTTAAATGATGACCTTTGAGCATAATGTTATTCAAATGGTCTGACAGGAGACTATGGCCAGTCACAGATCAGTAATAGCCGATTGTTGAGTCTCACTCCCAAAATGTCAGTATTTCACTATCTGGGAGCCAGACGCAACAATCAACCATCTTCCAGCCACCAATTCAAAGCAAAGGTAATTTGACAAATTGGGAATGACACTCAGTAATCACAATATTTCTCCAGAACGGGTTACCGCACCTTGAGTTAAAAAAAAATAAAGCATGATTTGTGCTTGACTGTATAATTGTTCTTTGTATAGTTATATATGTCACAATAAAGTTGACATTTACCTTTATCTTTAAATAAAAACTGTCTCCCTAAAGCATGATAGCATTTTAATGTTTGTTAATTAGCACAAAGCGCAAAATAGCTGTTGTTGATGGGAATATCAATTAGTTTTGCATGTTAATTGGTCTAAAACCAAAGTATAGGATTAACTGAAATTTAGACATGATGATGCCAACACATGCAAAGTTAAATTATCACCAAAGTAATTATAATTCATCTTGATGGGGACATATTCACCCAGTTCATCGGTTCATGCAGTATTTGTTGAGAAATTCAAATCAAAACCACAAATGTCAACCTCATGGTGGAGCTAGAAGAAAAGTCAAGAGATCACCAAAGTCACGTCTGGGAGCGGTGAATGTCTGTACAACATTTCATGCCAGTCTATCCAGTAGATGTTGAGCTATTTCACAGGATAAGTGAAAACTTTGACCTGCCAGTGACACCAGAAGAAAAAGGCAGTGGATCACCAAAGTCAATAGGATCCATCCTTTGGGGAACATGAATGTCTGTACCGGATATTGTGCCAATCCATCTGGTAGATGTTGAGATATTTCACAGGATAAGTGAAAACTTTGACCTGCAGGTGAAGCCAGGGGATCACGACAGTCAATAAGATTCATCCTCTGGGGACTGTGATTGTCTGTGCAAAATATCATGGCAATCCATCCAACAGAGATATTTCAGTCTGAACAAAAGTGGCGCACCAAGTCAAAACAATCCACACTTCCATTTTTGTTTCTTGTTTTTTGTTTTTCAGACTTGGCAATTAAATTAAATCACTTTATTAGAAGTGACAGGTTTGGAAATAGTGAAGTGCCAATATGTATGTCTGACCAGTAAAGTTAAGAAATTAAATGTGCAAAACAAAAACAAAAACAAAAAAAAAACTGCATCTTTTTAATTTTTTTTCTCTTTTTAATTAGTTTTTGCAAAAGGAAAATTCCCAATACGCTAAAGAAAACATTATGTACAAACGTACACAAAACAACACAAGCACATTTGTAATCCTAGATTAGAAGTAGCTGCTGTTGTTTTAATAACACAAAGTTACATTTAACATCTTTTTCTCCGCTCAGTTTGACTCTCCTAAACTTTCTCTGCCTAAACAGCCTGAATTAAACTTTAGAAAATAATAAATATCTCTTAACTTAATTGACATAACAAATGAATGGGCTATATTCACTTTTTTCATATTTATAAATGATCAAAGGACCAGATTGAGGTCATTAAAGGGCCAGATTTGGCCCAAGGGCCGCCAGTTGAATAGGCCTGACCTGGGGCCTATTTGTTTACATTTCAGCAGCTCTGAATCATGACGAATCATGAAAACATGTGCCTTTTTCCTCTCTCTTTTCCCACCACTGTGCAGAGTAACTTAGCGTGTGTGTGTGTGATGTCTGTATGTTCCCATTTGAATGTGTTATACCTCTGGGAGAAATTCTGGTGTGACACATGTGGTACATTGTGTGATTCGAGCGGGGAGGGGGACAGATATTACTGCAATAAATAAGGTCCTGTTTGTATCTATTCAGAGAGCATCATCTGTTAATATCTGAGTAATGCATTCATATTCGTTTACATCCTTAATCTGCAGCATGTGCTGTGTCGGCCTGTACAAGACTGTGATACATGTTTTCTTTCTGTGTTGCTGCATAAAGTATCAACACATTCAGTGGTTCATATTTTGGTTCAGTGGTTGACATATCAATAGTATTAAAGTAAGTAGTGTCTATTTGCATCTGGGTTAGAATTACTCAGCTATTTACTCCCTCTGTCTCAGTTTACTTGTGACAAACTTTTTTAAAATGTTGCAGTGGGTGAACGGGTTAAGTGAAGGACTCTTCTGCAGGAGAGCAGCCTGAAAGTCAGTGATAATGCTTTGTTATTATTTTCAGTTTTCAGTCAAAATTTGGTTGGATTTGGGTAAAAAAAAAAAGTATTTGATTAGGTTTAAGCAACAAAAGTACTTGCTTAGGTTTAAGAGACAAAACAACTTGGTTGAGTTTCATAAAAGATTATGGTTTGTCTCTGCCATACGGGTGTAAATAGCCACATTTGCATTTACACCCTGGATGCAAGTATCATTTCTGGCTATGGACACCTGGGTGCTTATTTCTGTCATGCTAGACTGTATAAACCTGGGTGTAAATAGCCACATTGGCTTTTCCACCCCAGGTGCAACTAGCAATGTTGTCTGCTTTCTTCTGTATGTACTCCAGGTTCATTCTGTCCATACTTCTGCACATTTTCTGAAAGCTTACCGCTACGGACCAAATGTCACTGTGGTCGTGGGGGCAGTGTCGCAGTGTAGCCAATAGTTCAAACAAGACACGACCACAGTACACAACTGTCTCGCCTCGCCTTTTTCTTAAAAGGGCTCTTCCAGGGTCACAATGTTTGCTGTTGTCAGAAACTTTTGGCTCTTCTTTAGGACAACATCGGACTCTTCCTTGGGGTTGACTCTGAGTTGCGCCCTCAGGTGGATGTATTCCTAAACACCCATGCCAGCGTAAAGGATGCAAGATGACAACTATGCGAACAGAATTAAAACGGACACAAACAGGAAATAGGACCGAGAGGCGGAAGAAGAAGAGGAAAAACAAGGTGACATGAGGTGAAACAGGTGGAAAACGAATTATGTCAAGACGCGGCAAACAACACCAGCGGATCGTCTCTGCAGCTGTCATATGGCCTCGTATCTGATTTTTATTGTTGTTGTGTTCCCCCTTTCCTACCCGTTATACTTTGCCTGTAACGTTGGGTTGCGCTGGTGTCCTCGTGTGCCAGGTGAGAACAAAGCAGAGGACTGAACTCGGCATCTGTATTCAGGTGCACTAATGGAATCACTGAGGCTAAAATGGCAGGAGGTGAAAGGTGAGTGCACAGAGAACAGCAGACAGCTCCACACCACTGCTGCTGCTGTCGCTCTGCCAAACCACTCGACTGTGATGGTATGGGAAGTGTGTGTGTGTGTGTTTCGGCGTGCATGCGTATGTGTGTATGTGAGGGAAGGGGAGGCGAATGAGTGAGAGTTTTTTTGTGTACGAATGCTTATGGAAGGACTTTAGCGATCAATTCTTTTTGTTCACAGGCGTTCTTTTTTTTTGCTAGTTATTCTCTGCTGTGGGTTTTGAAAGATTTGCTATTAGGAATGTGTTTTGGGAGTAGCTCTAACAAAATAGCTATTGACTTTTATGAAGGCTTTTCTAACATTTCTCTATATAGTTAAGCTCTGCTGAAGATGTGGTACAGTGGGTGCAGACAAACAGGTTCAGGGCAATGTATATTGATATGATAATGAGTCATTGATTTCTTCAGGAAAGGTTTGCATAGGCGTTCTGTTAGGAAATCCAAAGCCCACAATGCAAAAAAATGGTGATATATACACAACACCCAATGCTAAGAGATACTGAGTGCATGATCAAATATCAAAAAGTAAAAATTGAGTAAATGTGGACAAAATAAATAAGCAAATATTTTTTCAAATTTATCTTAAAACCATACTCACATATCATATGCACATTGAGAGTTACTGGTCACTGTAATAATCCCATCTCTCCTTAATGGACATGAAGAAATCCCTTTAAGTTCAAATCCACACTTCTGTCAGTCAAAACTATTGTGAGTCTCTTCCAAAGTTTTCTTTTCAGTACAAAGTTACATACTTTTGCTGCTGCAGATGATTTTTCCTCAGTGAGCTGTGGCAGAGGGACACATCAGGCTACTGAGACAAAACAGCAATGACAAGGGCCACCCTATTACCTTTGGCTAAATTTAAACTTTGGTAGTTTTCAGCCTGTACCATATGTCCCATGTTTTTTTGTTAGTAATGGGAACAACAAGTTTTGAAGTCGGCCCAGTATTGAGTGAGACTGCTGCTGCGGTCAGTGGTGAAAAGAGTTAGATTAGTTTCCCTGCTGCTTCTCTGTTGTCCAAGTTCCCTATCCCTCCTCTCCCAATATTTTCCCATCCAACTTTGTGAGTAAAGGGTTTCTTCTCACCAAATCACCAGAGCTTGTGATTGTTGGAACAGTAGAAAGACAAACCAAGACTGTTTTTGTCGTGGTTTGGGTTGGGTTTGTTTAGTTTTTCACTACTCATTTCCTGTTTTATTTTTAAGTTCTTGACTTCCTTCACGTGTCTTGACTTTACATCCCGTCTTTGTCCTTTTCCAACCCTTTCTGGTTACGATTTGTTTCACCTGTGTCTGATTAGTTCCCTGTCTATCTGGTGGCTTTGGCGAGAGTAATAAATCAGCCTTTTCTGGTTAAACAGAAAGGATGTTACTCTCTGAAAGAGAACTTCTCAGAGGGGTGAGAGAATGACGCTGGTAATGGCGACAGGCAGCAGCAGTTGTGTAGTGTGTTGAGAAGCAACAAAATGGCTCACCTCAGTGTGATGGGCTTTTTCCTCCTTTTAGCAATTTTATGCAATTTTTTGAGCGGACTCTGGACTCTGTGAGTCTGGAGCCTCTCTAATACAGCCGTGACTTCCTCCTGCTTTTGTGGAACTCCAGCGTGGGCATCCTGGATCCCTCAGCAGTCTCCCCCCTCTGTGGGGAACCGGAGCTGGGCATCCAAGCCGACAGTTGTGGCTAGAAGGGGAAGACGCGGCAGCATGCACCAGAAGCTCAAGCGTCAGGGCCATCGTTGGATACCCCTTCCCACAGTCATCCTTGTCAAGGTTCAGTCACCCCGCAACAAAGTTGACATGCTTCAAGCAAATGTCAGATTCTGGGCAGAGTATAATCACACTTGCCCTCTTGCCTTAACAGAAACATAGCTCAAAGAACAAGACTCATGGTCTCTGGAAATTTATGTTTTTCGAGTACCCTTTTGCATTGAGAGAGACCCCCTCAGTAACTGGTAAATCACTAGGTGGGAGCTTGTGTCTTCATGTAAACAAAAACTGGTGCAACACAGTGGTCATTAGGGAGACACTGTGCACCGCTGAGCTCTTGTCAGTATTCCTACAACCCTTTTATTTGCCAAGGGAATTCCCACAGTGATTTGTAACACTTGTATATATTCACCCTGAGGCTAATGTTGACATAACAACTCAGGGTATGGTTAGGACAGTGCAGTGACTTGAAGGGATTTGATTTTAATGATTGTAAATCTGGTAAGTCGGTATGTGACTTGTCTGACTCGAGTCATAAAATGTCTGGACCTTTGTTATGGATCCGTTAAGGGAGTTTAGGGAGCTCCACTCAGTATGTCTGACCATAACGTTGTGTATTTGGTTCCGTCCTATAAACCGGTCATGAAAAAACACAAGCTGGAATGATGGTTAGTACCAGTCTGATCGGAAGGTCTGTTGTCTCCAGGACTGTTACAGTTACACGGACTGGGACTTGTTTAAAAATGTGCGTGATGATCTAGATGAGCTCACAGAGACTGTGTCTTCATACTTCACTTTCTCTGAAGATTTGGTCATTCCATGAAAATTAATTTACATTTATCCAGATAATAAACCACGGGTCTCCAAACCTGTCAAAAACACAATTAACCAGTGAAATATCAGTTTTAATGAAGGGGATGTTACTCAGTACAGGGAACGACAGAAACAAGTTCAAAAGGATGTTAAGCCTGCTGAGTCTAACTGATGAGGAAGAAGTACTGAACATTCTTAGTTCTGGAAACTCACATGATGGTGATACGGTCCAAGAAATGCTCAATTTCCCTTAATGGCAAGTCTGACCTTGAACTCTCCAATGAACTGAACACATTTTATAATCATTTTAATGTCCATGATTTCAGTGAGGAGCAGTCTGTCTTTGAGAATGTGGTTCCAGAGCAGAACACTGTGTATTAACAAAAGCAAGGTCCTGAAACTTTTCCAGTGTGTAAAGGAAAAGAAAAGTTCTGGCCCTGATGGCATTGGAGGACGTATACTTAAGAATTTTGCCAAACAGTTGGCAGATATATTCTGTTTCATTTTCACCTGGTCACGCCAACTCCATAGGGTTACTTGCCCTTGGAAGGATTCCATAATTATACCAGAGCCAAAAGTTAAAGCTCCAGAGTTACTTAATGATTACTATGGCACTGACCTCTCTCATCATGAAGTCGTTTGAGAAGATTATGAAGGATGTGCTTCTGAACAGAGTTAATACAAATTTGGACCTGCTGATGATGCAATATTGATCCTGGCACACCTGGAGGCCACCAAAACCTTTTGTGTGACTAGTTTTTTATTGATTTTTTTTTTTTTTTTTTCAGCTTTTAATTGTATCCAGCCACACATTTTAGCAGAAAGGTCAAAGAGCATCCATAACACTGATGAAGGTCGCAGCGGATGAAGGTTAATGGTATTTTATCAGTTGTTCTTTTTCCTCCACTGGATCTTCCTCTTGCCTCATTTACTTGTGTTGTTGACCAATGCATGTCAAAGCCAAGGCGTCATAACATAAAGTTCACCAATGATTCTGTCATTGTGTCTCTTTTGAGCAGTGAAGACACTGATCATGGCCCTGTAGTGGCAGATTTCACAGACTGGTGTAAGTCGTCCTTTTTGGACATTAATGTGGCCAAAACCAAGGAGATGATAATAGATTTTAGTAAGAATCCTCTCTCCTGTTGTGATAAATGACCAGGCTGTTGAAGTTGTGCAGCAGTACAAATATTTTGGCGTAGTAATGGATGACAAGCTGACTTTCGAGCTTCATGTGGACACTGTGTTTTATTGAATCAGTTCTTACATTTTGATTTATCAGCTGGTACGGGTTACTTACCCTCAAAAACAAAAACAGACTGCAGGGTATTGTCAGACTGTGTAGCTTGGAAGACCTTGGATGACCTCCCTCATCTGCACAAGGTTATGTCTCTAAAGAAGGTCCAGACAGTCCTGGACAGTCTGAGCCACCCCCTGACGAGGGAGTGTAAGTTGCTTCCGTCTAGCCGCAGATACATCCTGCCAAGATGCGGACGAATAGACTCGAAAATTCATTTGTCCCTGCTGCCACTGGGCCTTTAAATACCACACTGTGAGTGATTACATATTGTACTTATTGTGTTTATTGTCTGTTGTTGGTACTGCTGCCGTACAACAAATTGTCCCTCAGGGATAATGAACATAACCTTGAACTTTGAAAGGTCTATCTTTTCCATAATGTTGTCAAACACTTAGAATGCTACCTGAGCCTGTCAGTGGCAAAACAAGCACTTACAGAGGACCCAAATTAAGGTTAAGAGGGATAAAGATTCACAGCCTGTCTCACCAGCTGCAGTGGTCTTGGTCAATACTGGACCAATTTTAAAAATTGTTGTCCCCGTCAGTCAGTGGGACACAAAATGTATAGTATGCAGGTATTTTTTGTTGGCGGAGGTTAGCTGCAGGCAGAAAAATTCCCTTAGCACATTAGCTTACACTACAGTAGTTTTTTGGCTTGTTTCTTAACAATGGCTGAAGAAAATCTGACTTTTTGGATCGCCGCTGTTATGAAAAAGTTCACATCAACCACTCAATGGATCATGGACCATCTATATACAATTGGCACAGGAATTGGCCCATTGTCTGTTATTCATTTTTTGTCATTTTATTTAGCTAATTTAATGGTCTGCACAAGTGGCAGGTGCTGCTCTGGCTCAGGAGACTGCAGTTGGCTGGAGGACGGTGTGCTGAGCTAGGAAGAAGAGTGAAAGTAAAACAGACAGTAGAACCATTTTCACATCTAACGTGGTGAATTAAGCAAACCAGAGTTGGTGATTGTCATAAGGAAGGACAAGACAAGACAGTTTTGGTGAGTTTTAGTTTGTTTCTGTCTGTCTGTTGAGTTTGAATGACGCTTGTTTTCAGGAGTTAGCAAGGCAATTAAAGCTTGTCTTAGTTCTGTAAGAGAGAAAAACTTGACTTCACAAGGTGATCTTTTGTCTTTTTTCTGTTTAATAAAGAAAACAGGTATCAGAATATTTCACTTCTTGACATTTTGTGAGTTCAACAAAACAAACAAAAACAAAAGTTATGAGTAAAAACATTTCTTCGTAGCACTATTAGTGGTTAAAAACACCACATGGATGTAACAAGACTGTGGATTTTTTCCACCAACCTTCTGCAGCGTAACAAAGGGATTATTCCATGGCTAGTGTGGAGAGAATGATAGATAAAGTTTTAAAAATGCTGTTCCAGTATTTCTTGTGTGTGTTTTGAAGCATTAGTCATTATAGTCCTACAGTTCTAGGAGAAACTGTAGAGGATGTGAAGGATTTACCCAACTGATGTCACTGTGATTTGGTATTAAATACTACATTGAAAAGTGAAGAAAATCCCGCTCTGACTTCTTCTGGGTAAGTGGAGTTGGTGTGTTTTGTTTTTTAACATCACACGCCTTTTTCTCCCCAATTTGAAGCTACAGTAGCTGTTTCCAGCACTACTTCAAGTGTTACCAGAGCCAAGTCTTTCTGTGCTGCATCTACTAACACTGACAGCGGAGAGTCAGTCACATCTGAAAATTTTATAGAATATTTTTTTGGACACATCATTGCCTGCTCCTCCTGCTGAAAAAACAAACTATTTGCAAAAACAGTTCCTGGAAGAAACAACACAGCAGGCACTAAAATCAATCCTTGCATGCTCAAGCCAGAGTACAGAAAAGAGAAGCCACAAGAATAGAAGAATGAGTCTCAGCCAATTAGCTATAGACTGGACAAGAGGAGGTGAGGCGGCGTATTGGGCAGATGCACAACAATTTCAGAAATTGCAGGAAGAGGCGCGGGCGTCAAGTGAAACACAGGTCAGCGGTCATCTTACAACAGCAGGTCTGGAATACAGAGAATCCCCAGTTTATCTATTTATGTTTGAGCTAACCCTGCTAGCTTGAATAATAAACAAGGACCCAGCGTTCTGCCACACAGCTAGTGGGGACGATAAAGACTTTGCCGAGGAGAGCCGACTATTGTAACCAACAGAACAGAGCAATTATGCTGCAGTGATTTCACTGAGGACTGTTGTGGACTGATTGAGTCTGTTTTGGACAGCAGCACAGAGGGACTGCCTGTGTGACAAAGAGGTTTGAAATGGTGTGCTTTTTCTTCAAAGATAAACTGAGAGAAACAACCAGTGGAGTGGTGGCACGATGGCGCAGTGGTTAACGCTGCTGCCACACAGCAAGAAGGTCCCGAGTTCGAATCCCTGGGCTGGCTGTGTGGAGTTTGCATGTTCTCCTCGTGTCTGCGTGGGTTCTCTCCGGGTACTCGGCTTCCTCCCACAGTCCAAAGGCATGCAGCAGGTGGTGACTCTAAATGAGAAGTTGAATGTGAGAGTGAGTGGTTGCGTGTCTCTATGTGTCAGCCCTGCGATGAACTAGCGACTTGTCCAGGGTGTACCCCGCCTCTCGCCCAATGTCAGCTGCGACCCTGCGACCCTCACGGATAAGTGGTTACAGAAAATGAACGAATTAAACAACCATTGGTTGTGGGTGCGACAGTGAAAAAAAAAAAAAACATACATTTTTTGTAAAATACATGAAAAGATGCTGTAATAGATGATTTTTAATACAGAAATGTTTTCAGAGAAGTATATGATTCATACAAAGCAAAATGGACATCCAGACCATATGTTTTTCACTTCTGTCAAACTTGAATTATGACAGGCAGCAGCCACCAGGTCTCTCACTGTTACTTTGACATACACATATCGACCAGCAAAGCTCTGATCAGAGAGCCTGACATCAGTATCAGTGTGTGCTGACTTGTCTGAACCGCAGTTTTTCTTGCATTCTGGTCAACTGACACTCAGGTTTCAGATATTTGCAGCTGTCAGTTGGATGGATGGTACTGAAATGGGGTACAGACATTCATGATCCCCAGAGGATGAATCATTCCCTGTAAAACCACCAGCAGATTCAGGTGTTCCCTTATCAAAGAGTTTTCTCAACATGTAATTCATGGATTGGTACAATATATTGCATAGATATTCATGTTTTCCAAAGGATGAAGCCTTGTGACTTTGGAGACATCTGGACATTTCTTCTTGTGCGAACAGCAGGTAAAAGTCCAGTGAAATATTGTTCATTTTGTTTTATTTAATCAATTTATTGAACATGTTAAATAACAGAAAACAAAACAAAATATATAGAAACATGTAAGTAACAACTGTGCAACTCAAACACCATTCATGTTCAAAAGCGATTATCAGAAGTTGAAAACATTTCTAGTCCTACTGCCTCTTACTTTTCATATACTAACACCAGAAAATAATATTTCAAAGACCTTAATAATCCCAGACAATAAATCCCACTGACTTGATTGATTGGTTAAATTCATTATCCCAGAAGGAAGTTGGATTGCATGATGAAAAATTCTCAACAAAAAAGTCTCAACAATTTGGTTTGTTTGCTGTGAAATCTGGTGCATAAATTCATGTCCCCGTCAGATTATTATTATTTTTTTTCTTTTAAGATTTGGTGACTTTGACTTTGATGGTTTGAGTACAACTGATCTGAATGTTGCTTCCTACCCTACTGAATCTAATTTTAGCAATAGCATTTCAAGATCTCAGCAGTTAATGTAGCGAAGTATAAGTTTATCAGCACAGATAGAACAGATGGCCAGAGCTATTAAAATAAAACCAAAATTCCAATAAAATGCAGCTTTTCTTTAAACAATATTGCGAAATCAGCTTTGAATCAAATTACTCCTCCTTACCTCAGACAAGCAGGTTATGTTTTTTGGTTTGGTTTGGTTTGTTTCTCTGTATGTTAACAGGATTACAGAAAAACTACTGGCCCAGTTTTCATTAAACCTGTTGGAAAGGTGTAGCATAGCCTGACTGTAACCCCAGTGTGGCAGAATGAACTGAATTTGTGTACATAATAAATGCACAGCCATATTTTGACATGATTCTAATAGCTTTGGAGATAATATATAGATATATCTAGTGGTTGTGTCTGCAGATTTGTGTATCATATGCACTGGCAGAGGTCTGTGCTTTCCGAGTGCTCTGCAAGTATTGTGCAAGGTTTTTGGTGCTAAACTTATATACCACGTTGTTGTCTCAGACACTGGCTGACTGAACTTAGACAAGCGACAGTCAGTGCTGGACCTCCATGTTCCCTCTATTAGCTTAGATGTTAACCATGAGAAGTTTTTGAGCGTTTTGTAACACGTGACACTTTTATCCAAAGCGACTTGCAATAAGGGCATTCAACACTGCGGATACAACTAAAAAATAGTTGGAATTATGCATGAATGTGACTTCATCAAATAAAGTGAACCGCCCGAGGTGCTTAGAAGCAATACGAGATAGAGAAAGGTTTGTTTTGTGTTCATAGATGAAGGTGCAGTCATCATTATCTTGCATATTTGTCACTGATTGTTAATCACCTCTCATTGATGTGGCCAACTTTGTTCTCCCTTTGTTCTGTGTGCACCACTCAGGGTTTTCAAAGCACCAAAGGAGTCAGGTCACAGTATGTCACACATGCAACACAAATGTAACATTGAAGTACCTGTGCCCCACTCTGGTCCTCAAATTGTGACGCTCAAAATACAGGCATGATGACAGCCTTAGCATCACTGTTATTTCAAGTGGCAAAAAGCACAAGAGGGACAAAGAGGGAGCCCCTGTAAAGGAAATCAAAAAAGTTTTCTTTTCTAACCTTTCAACATCTTAACATTGCCTCCTCTCACACTCTGTAGTTTGACCTAAAACTAGAGTACGTGGTGTATATCGTATATCTGTTGAATTTGTCTTTACATCCCCACAAAAATCTATAAATCAAATGCTCTGCCAAAGAAGAAGAAAAAAAAAAAAATCTGGTATGTTCTGCCTGCCTGTCCACCTACATACCTGCCTACCTGCACGCACATATAATGTGGTTAGTGACTCATCCTCCAGCATGAGTTTGGTGGTGAATGATCATGTGTTTTCGGGGAGTGGCTTTGGAGCTAGGTGTGAAGGAAGCGAGTGGGATTGTATTTCAGTTTGTTACTTTAAAAATGTAACCTAATCTCGCTGTTTTTTTTTTTCCACATAACCCACTCCAGCTTTAACTATCCATGTTAGAATTTTTTCGGTCAATGGTGTAGAGACTTAACAGAAACAGAAACGATCCACAGAATAGTACATTAGACTGCATCCTCCAATAATGTAGCATCAAGGTTGATCTTTAAATCTCAACTAAGTAAAACAGCCAGTTTGATGAATACGACTTCTACTCAAGGCTTCAGTTTTTCCATGAACACAATTCAGCCACGTTTAGTCAATGTTACCTTAAACCAGGCTCGCATTAATGAGCGTGCACTGAGTACATAAGCAGCCCTGACCAGTCGACTGTTAAAAAGGATATACTGTGTCAAAAAAAAGAAGGGACATTGACAGTGGTTTGCTTCTCAGCGGTGGAACAAACCCCGCTGATCCAATTAAATGAGGAATATGAAGGGGTCATTGTGAAAAAAGGCTAATGCTGCTGCAAATAAAAAAGCATGGTGGATTGACAGAAAATTGCAGAAAATTACTTGAATGTGTAAAGTCAGATGACCTTTGGGCCCCTCCTGGGGCCCTTTGATGCGAGTCGTCCCCTCTTTGTCAGTCCTCCTTTTCCTGTCTCTTTTCGATTATGTAACAAAAGAGCCCAAAAAATCATTTAATAAAGGTTATACAAGCGTACTAATTGTTTTATTTGTGTACACATCCAGTCACCTTGCTGCAGGACATAAGTAAATTACTATTCATATTTCTATTACCAACAACATAATCAGCTACTATTCAAAACATTTTCTCTTTTACAGGATGTCTGTTCAGTTCAGCATCACCTGCTCATTGGCATTAAAAGTCAGAAACTGGACATGAGTACATAAAGCTAAAAATTAAGAAGTTGAAGTTGAAGAAACTGGAGAAGTAAACGTTTAAACACAGATGTCCGTTATTATAATGTTTTTAATTGAATGTCTTGACAGCTTGAGCAGATTGAGTGAACAAATAAATAACTTTATAATAGCTTTTTCTTAAACTATAAATTTTAAGCTTTTAAATAAAATGGTTCACTCATATGTCAAATAACCGCTGGCTTATGAAGACAGTAAAAGCGGCAAGACATGATTTTCTTAATTTATTTTCATTAATTCATTCTTTGAAACTAAACATGTAAAATCACGCTTGGTCACATAAGGTCAGAAGTTTGTGTTTTCACATCACATGAGTGGTGAAAGCACAAAAAGACGCTTGACAGAACTGTCTTTTCTGTCCGCCCTGACACACAGCTAAATTAAGCTTGACAGTTAGCCTGGCACTAGGGCCAGCTAGTTCACTGTTATAAGTTACCATGGTTACTGAGCAGGGATTCTTATAAGCTATGATAATGGAACAGGTCTCTCATTTAAATTGAAGAAACCTACCAAAATAAGCCAGGATTTTCCTTCATCCATTTTAATGGAATACCCTCCTGGTATACGGTCAACACACATGTAAACAAACTGGGTTTTAAAAATGTATAAAACAATCGTAGATGTAATTCCACATGGCGGTTGCACCTCAAGGACACACAAAGTGTGTTTTGGTGAGAAACGCTGAATGTAAACTTGTTTGGAAGAAAACTGCCTTTAAAGGTACCCTGTGGAGGACGTCTTATCGTCTTCCTTACCACTCCCTGTAGTGTGCTTCTACCCCACCCAGACACATCAACAACACACACACAGCTGCAGAAGCGTACCCCCCTAACACACACACACATACACACTCGCACACAGACAAAGACAAAGCAGCAGTGTAAACTAAATCTGTGATATGTGAATAAATTAAATATGTGACAGTAAAACATATGAGACAGTAATATTAAGTAAAACCAACAACCGCGCAGATTTGATGCCAGCTGTTAAACACATTAATAGCAGCTGGAACAAAGAAATGCTTAAACCTCATTGTTGTGATGAACGCTGCAGTTTTCAACCCTCTGACTCAGCTTAAATATCAAGCGCAGAGGACGAGTTTGGTCATTGTGGATGCTGCTGTGAGTCTTATTTAAATTTATATCATTGCACAATAGTGTTACTCATGGCAGTTCATTCCTAATGATTTTTTTTTTTTTTTTAACTTGCTGTCTTTAGTGTTCTGGAGGCCAAATGACTAAGCAGAAGATAGTGATGAAACTAGCTAAAATGTTAATGTCCCGTTACTGAGCCTACCGCTGCACGCTCACGCTCCAAACAGACACTGATAAAATAAAAATCAAAGCACCACTGTGAGTCAGGAAAGGCTAGGCCAGCTATTCTCCCCAAGAGTGAATGAGGAGGAAATTGGACTTTGGAAAAATTGAGAAAGAAAATTGGACGTATTGTGAATGACTATGCGGAGAGCAAGCCCCCGTCAGATGCCCTACAAACAGAGCAGTATGAATATGCTGCTATCTGACTCGTACACTTGTACAATGTTTACCAGCATGAAAATCTGGATGCATTACAGCCTCCTCGTGAAGCTCCTCACTGTTGGGTGAAAAGAAGCAGGTCACGCCATGGGGGAGACACATGACTGCATACACCATCTCTGGGCTGACAGTGGGAGTGAGCAGTTCAAGGGGAACTGGCCATTACAAAGAGGCAAAAACAGGGAAAAAATACATGGAAAAAAAAAGATAGTAACGGTTTAATTTTAGCACACATGCCATGTAAAAGCTTCAGTGATTCTGATCCTATTCAGGACATGTTTTATATTACAGAATAATCAAACAACAAATAGTAAAAACGTCACTACAACATCAGTTTTATTTTCAAATACTGTATTTTCAATAAGAAAAATATAACATATCACATTTAAATGGATTTTCCAGAACCACTGAATATTTGCCTCAAAGTGCAACTGCACCACAGGTCTCAGCCTAACTCCATCCACTGTATAATTCTGAAAAATGCTAAAAAACAAAAACAAAATGGGCAAGTACAAGACCACCACTGTAAGAACCGTGGACTTGTGGCTACACAGAGTGTGACGCAGGAGGTAACAGCATTCAGTCTAGCAGTAAACAACCAGTAGTCAGTGCTCAAGAGTCTGTTGGACAACTGTTCAGACTCTCCGTATCCATGGTGAAACGCTGAGAAGAAGCACATTTGTGGCCCTTTTGCAAAAAAAGTGTTCTACCTATGTTGTACCTAGCCAAGCTAATGCTAGCAGCTCAGAGAGGCTGCTCTGTCCGATGTGTGTGTGTGTGTGTGTCTGCAGGGTTTGTGCTAATACATAGTCGTAGCCCTGATGTTTCTCATCATTGTGGGAAAGAATTTCGTCCAGTGGTGCTTTTACAGCCGTCAAAAGCACCAAAATTGAAAAACGCTAAATAGATGGTTAGCAAAAAATGTAAAACATAACATCACTCCTGTGAATGATGAGTCTCAATAAGCATTTGTCTGCAAATGAGTGCAGTTTCTACAGACTCACACTCAGTGGCGGGGGCTGGGGGAGGTGGGTGTTACCTACTTTTTAAAACAGAAATGTCATGACAATGTCGACTATATGTCAGCATTTGCCATGTAAGGATCAGGATTTGATCCATTTTCAACCAATGAAATGCTGATTTTTTTAAAATAAATCTAATTAAGAAATGTCAATATTAACAGCAGCATTGATGTGTTTCATCACAGTAAAATAATATAATTTAGTTTACAGCTCAATAAAAACATGTTTAGTGTGCGGTACTTCTTTGATTATGAGGTGCTTTTATGCATCATCACAGGGATTTCCAATCTTTCTTTTTTTTTCACATCATAGAAAATACATGTGAGGCCTGTAAGTGCCCTGATTTTCTTCAAAGAAACTCTCAAACTCTCAGTGTTTGGCAAGTTGCAACAGTATCTGGGTGACTGATTATGTCAGGTACTTATTCACCAAAGAAAATTCTTATCTCAAAATTATGACTTATTATCTCACAATAACAACAAAAAGATCTCATTATTATGAGATCCATATCTTATAGATAACAGGTGTTGCACCGTTTCTGTGACCCATCAGATTCTGTGACTTGAATTTCGCATATTATCACTGCAAATGTTTTATCATACTAGCATGATTTGTTAACATGCTTTATCTTGATAGCTGTTACCAAATGATAATATAATTTAGATACATGTCAAATGTTGATAGCTTGGATGCATCTCTCATGTATGTTGTATCCATGAAGCATCTCCTACTCGTTTAGTTCCTCTTGTGCAACTTCCAGCAAGTACCGGCAACTTTGTTGTTGGGTGTACTAATTGTCATGTTTATTGTATTGTTCCACTGAGTGTCTAATACGTAAACTCTCCAGCAACAGCACCTCACACATCATCAGGACATCTGATTGGTTCTAGAATAATACCACAGAAATAATCCACATTACAATCATGGATAACCTAACCTTAACCTCAACCTTTTCTTATAATTACAAGATGAGGATCTCATAATTATAAGAAAACTATCTCATAATTAGGAGGTAATTTTCTTGGTAATTATGAGATCCCAATCTCATAATTATGAGATTGTTTTCTTACATCTGAATTCCATCTAAATTCAACACGATTGACCAAATATTATACTACTACTGTTATGAATGGATGCACCAGTGTTATAGGTCGGTTTACTCAGATTCCTGTTCAATCTGTGAAAACAGTTCTATAATGTCTCGTGTGGCTCTGGAGGAGATTTGTCATGACTGAGAAAATAACCCTGGATGATGTCATACTGATGTCATTACACATAAATACACCACATCTAAACAGAAAGCCTACATTACTTATTCATGGCATGGAGTTTGAAAGCCACGGGCATTTACCCCAGAGCGCAGCACAGCATCTGCCCACTGCTGCTAATACTAGGACGGGTTAAATGCAGAGACTAAATCTCACTGTACGTTGTACTCTGTATGATGTGACAATAGATTTGACCTCTACTTTCGCCTTCACATTTTACCAGGCAGTGAGAATATAAGGAAATGATACAATGATTGCATTATGGGAAATGCAATGTTTCTAGGCTACTGACCCATGCAAGACTAGCTTCTTAACTTCTGCAGCTAAAGAACATTAAGTTAAGACCAAAATAACATTAATCAGTTTTGTATGTCCTCTATTCTTATTATTCTTTGTGTTTATTAATTAATAAATTTCATATTTTTTATGATCTTTTGGGTCAGTTGTCTCTCGTTGGGGGGCAGGGGGTGGTCCACTGAGTCAACAGCTTCTCGACTTCTCCTGCCGCACAAACGTTACAGAATTAAAAATAACATATAATCATCTAATCATTTGTACATCTTACCTATGCTCATTATTTTGCCAGTGAGTTTGGCCTGAGTGGGCCTGTCACATAAATACTTTCACAGCTAAGGTCAATGAGATCTGGACCCCTGTATTTTTTCAGAGGTGTAGCCTTTATATGACAAGTTGTGAAATAATTGCCTAAAATTTAACTTTACTTTGATGCAACAAAGACATTGTACAATGCCAAGACTACCGTCCTGCTTTTCTGATCACTGTCTTTGCTCGTGTGTGTGGGTGGGTGAGTGGTGAAGTGGATGACCTTGTTATAACCTCAAAAACGTTCATCAACTCGGTGGACAAACAGCTAAATTCAGCCGAAGCATGATACAGGTAACTAGAGAATTGTACTAGCGGACTGCTTGTTGTTCAGTGTCATTTGCAGACAAAATCTGACAAATAACTCCTGCGCTATGTTAAACTTTGGTTGTCCATCATCACTTGAATTATCCAGTTAGCTAGCCAGCTAAAGTAAATTCCATGCATCCAATGGTAGACTGATAAACTTTCAACAAAAGTTGAAATGTCTTTCTTTCAGTTCAGTTTGTTGAAATTTATGTTAAAAAGAAGGTAATCCTACATATTTTGACTTTCACTGCAAGATTATCCAAGTGGAGCCTGGTAACATTTAAGTCTAAATATCAGTTGACCCTGTGTTCACTTTCTTCACTGAGGAAAAGAGATACAGGACAAGATGAGTGAACAGAGAGAAAAACAGAGAAGATGGTGGAGATGAGAGAGGACGAGCAGGTACTGTCCACTGTGCCCAGGATAGGATTAGCATTGTGCCCCTGTGCTGTTTAACACAAACAAAAACTGACCAGATCCAATTCAAACAATGTAATTACCACAGAGATACATATGTTCTTTGGTAATCACAATGGAAACTATAGGCTGAATTTAACAACAAAAACACACAGAATAGTTGTAGTATAATACTATATTAGTATTGTATAAATATATTGTTGTATAACACATATTTTGCCAGTATGTTTATGTACTATTTGAGACACATTTTCTATAATTTACATGACAGTGAACACAACTCAAAAGAAGGCATTTGTAATTTTACTAAATTATTTTTTAATATACTTTGGCAGGAGAGACAAGTGAGGAATCAAAGAAAGGTCAATTATGGCATTTTTGATGCAACTGACATTGTTTGAGATGTCTTCGTTATGACAACTTGACATTAACCAAGACAGCATAACCTTGCAATGTCTTTGTTATGACAACTTGACATTAACCAAGACAACAGAACCTGTCATACATATGCCAAAGCCAGCCTAATTATCAAACTTAAAGAAACTATTTAGCCTTCTGTGTTACCATTATATTAAACTGTCATCTGTGCTTGGTCTTGCTTGGGCTGTCATGAGATCATTGTGTTTGAGTGATTAATATTTTTTCTTTCATTTCAGCTACAGTGGTACCATCTGGACTTTTCAATATGATGTCATTTAATTTTATCAGGCCAGCCTGATGACAGGGAATACATTACCAAGGTGATTTATGGAGTTTCCTGCTGGACAAATAGCTTTACTTGTTGCTAAAGTAACTGTTAACAACTCGTAACTGTAGCTGCTGTTAGCTTGTTAGCTTGGTTAGCCATGGTCCTATTAGCTGACCCAGTCCACGGTACCAGGAGCCAAACCCGGCAAGAAAACCACCTTGGTACTGTATTCCCTGTTGTCAAACTGGCCACTGTCAGTCTCAGTTGCTGTGTTCGACCATGTTGACTGGGAGCTCGAGCGCTATTTGATTCCTTATATTTATATGTTTCCCATAGGGAGGGACTTATTGGTGTCAGCCAATAGTGCTGAATGTGTGTTACGTCAGCCTGCCATGCAGCCAGCTGACTTTGGGACTGGGAGCTGTCAAGTTGCCATAACAGACATCTCAAACATTTATTTTCCAGTCTGTAACTTGTGTTATTGTTTGCCCATTTCACATTAATTGGAGTTCAAATTAATGTTGAATGTTCGCCAAATTAGTAAGTCTCTGTTTATGAGTTGTGAGAAATCATTCATAATCTTATAGAGGGAGTAGACGTTTATAACGGCTAAATTGATCAGTATGTTAATGGAGTTTGGCAGGCAGAAGGCAGGCAGCTTATAACTGACGGTAATAAACAGCTGAACAACTTACAGTGTAGGACTCAGCATTGCTTGTTTTTTGTCAAATTACAATGTTGCTCTTGTCTTGTGCTCATACAGTGTTCCTGCAGCCGGCTTCAAAGAGTCTGAGGAAGAGGGAACAGGGGTGGAACAACTCACATCAACCACAGACTCTATAATAAATAGGGATTCAACCTATTTAATATACCGTCTATGGCTACAACTCGCTATTTGGACTGCTAGTCTTTTGGATGTTACATATTGCTCCTTTAATGACAACACCCAAACATTCACACAGACTGCTTCATGTTCATGACAGGTATCATGTCATTAATATGATGGTGTCATGTGAGTCTTATGCACACTCTTTCAAGTGTTCCCAAAAGCTGTTTAATTCCTGTCTTTGGCAGACAGAAATACTTAAGAACAGAAAAAAAAAATAGCCAAAATAAATGTGTGAATATTCTGCAGCCCAAGAAAACATGCAAAAGGGGGAATTAATTGTTTCAATTGTCACTGTTGCTGTGCCTTCAGTTCCCTTGTAATTTTAGTCCGAAATCCGCCCGGCTCTCCGTCTGTCTGACCAGTGGTGACAAGCTTCCCCACAGATCCCCACAGAGTATTGCTCTCCCTCACACATACGCATTTTCTTTCTATCAGCCTCACTATCTATGACTGTCATTTTCTTTTCTCGTTCTGACACGCACGCACACATACACACACCTGTGTCCCCTGTGGGTCCTGTTTGGAGCGTTACTTTCTTTCCCAGTGAGGCGCCATTGTGAAGCCGCCGTGCCTGAAGGGAGAGAGGCCAATTTAACCCTCCCTCTATCACTCCTTCTCCCTTTCCCTCTTCCTCTCTCCCTGCGTCTCTGTCTCTCTCCCTCTCTCTTGTCCCCGCTGACTTGTTTGTCCCACTGGTGTTTACCTCCTCTTCTCCCTCTGTTTGGCTCAGCGTCCACCCTGACAGTGTAAGGCCATTATTTTTCCTTTCTCACTTGTACCCTCTCGTCTCACCCTGTCCCTCTCTTTTTCTCTCTCCCTTCTGCCGCACCCACCTTCTTTTCTCTTTCTCTCTCGGCACCCTAATTGGCACGGCACTTTTTCCCCTGTCATCTCCAGTGTTGCTTTGAAAGCTGCAGTCTAGCCCAGCAGGAGACAGGAGAATGTGCAAGACCCCCCTACACCGGCAAAGTCCAAACCACTGTTTTAGTATCATCATTATTCTAGTCTTTATTTACACTACATGCTCCCTCAATCTTCCCTAAAGACACTCATTCATACAGGGGTGTAAACATGCATGCACTTAGACATGAATATATGCATTCATATGTTGCATGCATGCAGACAAACTGGTGCTACCGCTGGGAAATGAACAAGGCAACGTACATATTATTTTAACAGAGAGAGGAAGAGTGCTATAGACAGTGCATGATGCTCAAGGAATTCTCTGTACATTTGAGGGTGTAAATATTTCAGTGTCTCCTGCAGTGGTGTGTATGCATGCTATTACCCAGCTGCAGGCTGTTTCAGGCAGGGTAATGCTTGTCTGTTCTTCAGGGGTTAGACCTCACCGCTTAGCAGAGCTAAACCATTACATGGCCTCCTCAGGAGCCCCCATGTTGAAAATGGAACGCTTGTCTTTAGTTATTCATGATTTGTTGCATTAGACTCACAGCTAAGGCTTGCTTTATATATATCCTGTCGCACAGTACTCCAAGTGCCGCACGTACCAACTGAGGTTTGGACATTCACTGAGAAACAATGTGTGAGATTCATAAATATTCATGATAACACTAAATTCTTGAGACTTTTGGCCGCTGTGAGCAAGTGAATGTATCACCCAGGTATTTCCCTGACAGCTTTTTTTTTGTTTTTTTTGTTTTTTTGTTTTACGGGAGACCAGGGAATGTTGCAACACCAGGTTAGTTGTAACACTCACAGTTTGACCAATTAGAAAAGAGGTGTGGTGATCAATATCGTATGCCCCAATTTCTCACAGGAGAAATACATTTTTTTAATCAAGATTATTTTTTGCCTAGTGTTTATTGTATTATAATGATTCGACTTACAGAACTTGAAGTACAGTTTCTCTAGTTTAATTGACCCGTCTTTTATGTGCCACATCTTTTCTCTCTGTGCTCCAATGACAGTTGAACAACCTTGGTACCTCTGTCAACTTTCCCCACTTCCTATACTTAGATATGCTATGTGCTAGGCTCAACCATGTTAACAAAAAAAATCACATTTTGAAGATGGTGAAAAGATGTTGCTGGTGGAACAGTAAAAGCAACGTATATTAACATCCTAAGTAAGCGAATGTTAGCAAAATGCTAGCAAACTAGCTTGCTGATCTACATCAATCATTAGCTAGTTAATTAGCTATTGTTTTGCTAACATTTGCTTACTTAAATGTGACCTTATATGTCACTTTTAAAGGAACTGCTAGACCGTCACTGGACCACAGATTAAAAAGGGGTGGGACTTTGCATTATGCTGCTTTCAAGGCCACATGCTAATGCAGTTAGCTTTGTAATGGCTCCTTGTTATAACAGTTCATTGAAATGATGAGAATGTCTGCATTGTAAGCATGGAGCACTTTGCAAGTCAAAAACAAGTGTGGGTCAAGTGTGTATATTTATATATTGTTCTGAGCCCACAAAGCTTGCAGCTCAGGGGCAGTAACTCAATAAAGTTCTTTCATAAATGGGATAGTGTCAATATTAATTTGGCAAATTACCTCTAACTGTTACATCTATCCCCAGTTAGTGTTGCAACTCCTTCCCAGTAGTGGGGTAGGTTGTAACAATAGAACTCTTTTTATTAGACATTAACTCACCTAATCTGTGATTGTGTAGTAGATATGCAAGTGAGTTTTATTTGTAACTGGCAAATATGGGTACCGAGTTTCAGAGATCATTGTGCAAACAACCACTGAATCACTGACTCTCAAAGAAAAGTTGTTACTACCATCCCTGGTCTCCCCTACTGAAGACACAGAGATTAGGATATCAAACATGGGTTTCAGTTAAAAAGATAGAGTATGAAAAAATGTGTAATGGTGCAAAAAAAAAAAAAAAAGTAAAAACCCCTCCTCACAACCCCCCAGGTCTCGTTAGTTAATTAGTCTCGTTAGCCGGCTTAAAAAGTGGAATCTCCCCAAAGCCTTACGTAGATTTATCAGCAGTAATTGAAAGGTAATTCCAACTCCTGCAGGTGTAGCTCTGCCAGTGCTTCCAAAAGTGAAGCCAAAAGGGCCAAGTGGAGGAGAGGCATATCTGGGCTGCGGTATATTTCACAACATGGCCATGGAGACTTTGCACCTCCTGCGCTCTCTGTCTGCGTGTCTTGATCCTTTGTACTTCCTCCTCTCACTCTCAACATTGCTTATTCCCACACAGCCCGTTTCTCACCACTCCCGTTTAGCACCTCCCATCTTCTCCCTCTATGCTCTCTCTAGATTCGGCTTAATAATTCATCTCCGCTCTCGCTAAAGAGAACACAAACCCTGAGAAGAGAAGAGCCGAGAGAGGACTACCCCTCCAATAACACCTCTCTCTGCAATGCCACCACAGTCGGGAGCCCCAGGCTTTTCTCTCCCCTGCTCCCACTCATACCCCTTTCACAGCTCCCTCTCTCCCATCCCCTCCCCTTTAGCACGTACACATTATTTTCTACCCCCGAGCATGCCCAAGACGCCCCCAGCTGTGAGGAAATGTCAGACGTTTACCACCCACCACCCTCCTTACCAAATATGCACACTCGCTCAAACTCACACAAAGCACAAGGGCATACAGTACACACGTACCTGACACACACACACAGATGCCCACACCCTCTTTTACACACAACACAACGGAGGAAATCTCATTAGTCAGAGGGTGTATGGCATTGATTTTTGCTTCTCTCTGGTCTTGGTGGGATCTGGTTTGGCACAGTCTGGCTCATGCTAGAGAACCCACAACAACACCACGGGTTAAGCCGATTACATTTTCGGGGAGCAGGGAGACCTGAGGGGTAAAAGGAACCAGTTTTGTTCCACTCCTCCCCTCTCTGCACCCCCCACCCCCCACCCCCTTTTTTTCTCCCCCTTTTTTCTCTCTGCTGATTTATTCATATGCTCCTGAGGTTTAGCCACCATGGGCTTATGGTTGCATTCATTGACTTGAGCTGGAAATGATTTCAAATTCAGTGGATTACATTTGTGAATATTGAATAAAGAGACAAATGGGGGGAAAAAGAAAGCCAGTAAGGAAGGGAAAATGGCACAGTGGTTCAGTTAACTTTAAGAAAACAAAGGTTCTTACTAGAACCATAAAGGGTGTTTTGGCTTGTTCCCATAGGAGAACCCTTTTTGGTTTGTGGTAGAATTTCATAAGACCCCTTGACTCTCCAGAGATTCCTCTGAACCCAATAAAGGGTTTATACCTGGAACCATTCAAAAGAGGTATAATGGTTCCACCCAGAGCCCTCGCTGGGGGTTCCACCTTCAAAGGGTGCTAACAAGAAACCACTAAGGGGGCCTACGATTATTCATTCCATGGGTTTCATCTAGAACCCACACAGAGTGTTCTGCTAAGAACCCTGTTATATTCCAAAGGTTTTATCGAAAACCCATCCAGGAGGTTAAACTGAGAATACTCAGAGGGTTTCATAGAGAACCTATGTACAGGGTTATGCCAAGAACCGTCTTATATTTCAAAGGTTTTAGCTAGAACCCATCCAGCTAGTTCTTCCAAGAACCCTTATATGTTACAGTACAAAAAGCCCTTGACGAAAGAGTATTTCAACAATCCCTGAAGAACTCTCTCTTCCAAAAAGGGTTATTTGGGAGGGTGGTAAGAAGGGCCCACCCAGTGGGGTCTACCAAGAACCTTTTTATTTTCCAGGGGTTTCATCTAGGACCCACATTCAGGTTCTACATAATATATAAGGGCTCTTGGCATTTCAGCAAAGAGAACCCTCTTATATTCCAAGTGTTTCATCTTGAACTCACCTAGGGGTTTTTACCAAGAACCTTTTCATGTTTCAAGGGTTTTATCTAGAACTCACCCAGACAGGTTCTACTGAGATCCCTTTTTTATATTCCAAGGGTTTTATCTAGAACCCACCCAGATGAGTTCTACTGAGATCCCATTTATATTGTGGTACAAAGAACCCTTGACAATAAAGTTCTTCATCAAAGAATTCCTCAGAAACAAATGGATCTGGGCAGCCCTTCACGAAAAAACCTGTTTGGAACCCATATTTCTCAGAGTATAATATGGCCTTGTGAAAACAGACATCACAGCAAACCAAACTCATAGCAACGGCCAGGTTAATGACTGGATATTACCTTGCTGATGGCGATATTTAAACATGAATATCTGGCGTGATTTTGATTGGAACCTACCCGTATCTGTCATTTCCCTGCCCTTTATCCCCAAGCTTTGATCCGGCATCAGGCGTAGTTTGATAGAAATGCTTGGGGTATCAAATTTCACACAAAGTCGGGGCTGAATAGAAAGTACACATCACATTTTTTTTTTTTCCCCCCTAAAGCCCGCTTTGGTGTAAGAATGAATGAATAAAAAGGTGTGCCATGAAGATAAAAAACTGAATGTAGCCAAAGTCATTATGTTGCATAGTGTCTGGTCATTTCATGCTTGTGTCCGCTGCCAGATGGTGGAATGTGGGCCAGCATATGTGAGTCAAACTGGGAGAGAACAGAGGTCTCTCTGGTGTTGGCAACGTCGTCCCCGTCGATTGAATCCTCATTACCGTCCTCTCATAATTGTGTTATTCCTTTTTTTTTTTTTTATCGGATATTCTAATGGCTGCTGTTGCATGTAATTATGTAGCAATTATCTGCTTCCTTGCCTCGAACTGGTGTTCCATCGCTGTAATGCAAAGTCAGATTGTGTCTATTATGCTCCCGCTGGCATGGCAGGTTCACTTGGAGTACTGTAAGGCTACTTGACGAGGACATATTGAGCGTTTGCCTAAACTTCTTTTGAAATTCCAAATAACCTCTAGCTTTTCCATTCAATCCGTTCATTGGTTCGGCTCCAGCACTGTCCGGCCCACTCCGCGGCACAGACGGATAATTAGTCTGCAATCTCGGAGCGAAGGAATCATTGATATGTATTTTTCTCCCTCTATTTTCCTCCCCTCGAGTCAAGTTGATTCTTTGAAGTCGGGGCATGTATGAAATCACTTGATCTTTATTTCTTTAAGTTCATTACTTATTTTCTAGTTGTGTGCATGTCATGCATTTTTAACAAACCCTTTGAGTTGACTTTGTGATGTGTTGTAGCGGAGAACATCAAAGGGATCTCTCTCTTTCTGTCTCCCTTTTCTCTCGCTCCCTCTCTCATTCTTTAGCCTTTTCATCTCCCTTTCCCCCTTTTACAGTCTGAATTGCACGCTCACAGAGCTTTTCTTTTCAGGCAGAATTGTGAGAGAAAGGTAGAGGCAGGAGAGAGGTATAGGATTGCCATTATTGTTTTTTTTAACTCATTTAAAATTTCTTTCATTCTCATTCAGACCATTAAATATGGTTGCATGCCAGTGATTAGATAATGAACACTTCCATTACTCCCGGGGGCAGGTTTCTTGCAGACTGCATAACACATTAAATTGCATTTTCCTGCCCTTGTTGACCAAAAAATATTCACACTGAGTTGGGGCAGCTTATACCTTGGCATTTAATTAATACCTGTAGTTATTGCTACGTTTGAATTTGAACTTGTTTTATTTCTAAAGATGACTCGTGTGTTATTTAAATTCCATATTTTAAATCTAATCTCTTCCCACACTCTTATAAAAAAGGTTCCAAAAGGGTTCTTCCCGAAGGGCTGAGGTTCTACCCAGAACCATTTGCTTCTGAAAAAAGCCCTTTTGAATAAAGGGTTTGTCAAGGGTTCCTTGTAAGACTATGGGTCCCATTCAGAACCTTTTTCATCCAAAGAACCCTTTTTGGAAAAATGAGTTCTTCGAGGGTTGTTGACTCTTCCGTTAGGGGATTGGAAAGGGTTCTTTGTAGCATAATATAAAAGAGTTCTCAAAAGAACCCCCTGGTGAGACTCTAGATAAAATTCTTGGAATATAAAAATGTTCTTGGTAGAACCCACTCTAGATAAAACCCCTGGAATATAAAAAGATTCTCACCACACTCTTGTTAGAACCCTGAGAAGTTGGAAAGGTTGTGGACAGAACCCCCATAGAGGGTTCTTGGTGGAACCATTATACTATAGAAGGGCTTATTGTAGAACCTCTCATAGGGAGTTCAGTGTGAAACTTTTCACAGATGGTTCTAGATATGACCCTTTATGTTGGGTTCTGGGCAGAACTCTCTGCAAGGGTTCCAAGTGGAACCTATATAAAAGGCTCTACAAGGAATCAAAAAGGGTTCTCCTATGGGGACAAGCCAAAGAACTCTAGTTAGCACCTTTATTTCTAAAAACATGGAGACAAGACAACATGCAGGGAGAATAACTCTGGATACTGAATGGATAAATGTAAGGATTTGCTGCTTTTTCTTTGTTTCATCTCATTTTAAACGATTCAGTCCATTCTTATCTATTTTATTTTCATTTTGCTGGAAAAAGCATGTTTTTTTAGTTTAATGACAATGCATATTTCAGATGGTTGTGACATGGCCCTATGGATGGTAATGCCATTTCACCAATTTGGCGCAGACTGAAATGTCTCAACAACTATTAGTTGGACTTCCTTGAACTTTTGTACAGACATTTATGGTCTCCGGAGGATAAAACTTTGGTGATCCTCTTACTTTATGGGGTTGACATTTGTGGTTTTGAGTGAAATGTCTAGACAACTACTGGATAAATTGCCATGACTTTTGATACACACATTCATGTACCCCTCAGGAATAATTGTAAAGACTGACTTTTCATCTAGGACCAACATCAGATCAAAAAAAATGCCAGATACTTTGATTTATCACTAAATACTTCCAAAGCTAGTGACATTCCCATCAGTCCCAGCTGACCTTGTATGTGCTAGTTAGCTAGCTAACAAAAGATGGTGAGCATTGTTTTGTTTTGTGAGCATGCTAGCAAGAGGCAGCACTTAGGATTGGCTCTTTCAACTCACAGCAAGGAGGTCCTAAGTTGAATCCTGATTGGGAAAGGCCTGTCTGTGTTTTCATGTTCTACCATGCTTGTGTGGGTTTCCTCTGGGTGCTCTGGTTTCCCTCACCACCAAAAACATATACACCAGGTCAATTCTCTAGTCAATACCCCTGACCGATATTGCAGAGTTTGTCCGTGGGAGCTGCACAGCAGCTGCCCACAGATCCAAATGGATAGGTGGAGGTGTGCAGAGACTGAATCTAACAGTATAATTGTATATGTAGAATTATGTCTGTAACAATAAAGTTGACCTTCACCTATAAGATAATAATTTAGCTCAAAGCCACACTGTGTTTATATAAAGCCTCTTAGTGTTGCTAGCATGGCTGTAGACTTTTATAGTCCTTCTCCATGCACATGTGGTGGCTTGGCTTGACTCGGTCAAACCGCTTGACTTAACCAGCAGTGGTTAAGTGAGTTAGAGATTAATTTTCTGACTGTTTCACAGCAGATACTTTCTAAGACACAAATTAACACAGCTGCACCGATGGATACCTCTGCACAACCTTGTGGGAAGGTACCAAGGTTTTGTCTGAATGTTTCTGAAGTGCACACTTCATCCTGTTGCCTCTCTGCTTTCTGCTCTGCATGTTCAAACCCATCTGACATCACTGCAGCCTGCTTGGAGGCAGTTGGGAACGTTTTGACCTGTCTCCCAAGGTGGTCCATCTCAGGTGCGACTTGGCGCAGCTTGGCACGTTGAAACTGGTAATGGATGCGCAAATCAACAACCCCTTTCACACATGCACTGTGAGCTGTATGTGCAAACACAAATGCTTCATGTGTGAATACAGAAGCTCAGTCTCAAAGCGAGCAAGTAGGCGTGTTGACGACGCTGCGCGGTATGCAGCTGCTCGCTTGTATCATTTTGTTTCATACAGACCATCTATGATCAATATCAGCCCACACAAATCTAACATTTTTGTAGCTCACTTATTAATGTCTTTATTCATTGTCTGTGATGTGAAAACTCCAGATTTTTGAGATTCCAAAAGTAAAAGTGTGCATCCTGTAAATCGCATGCGCACCTCGACTGTCTCTCCTGCAGGTGTCACACTGGAATCAGCTGATCCCTGCCTCTGTCACTCTTCTCCTCTTCCATCACAATTTGTTAATTTTGAGACTCAGTTTGTAGTGATATAAAAGCCAAAAGTCATTAATATGGATGAGCCCTCCTCCTTCTCCTGCTTGTTCTACAGGTGCCACCCCTCAGCTAAACCATACAGATTATTTCCAACATGGGCGAACATGTGTGATCCAGACAATCTTTTGATGCTTGATGCATATGTGAAAGGACACATTCAAGTGATGTTCCAACCTGATTCTCAGGGTATAGTTCAGAGTGCATATGTGAAAATGGCTAACAAGGCATGGTTTGACTCGGTGTGACCAAAAATGCCAATGGAAAGGTTTGATTAGTCTTGTTTAGTTTAAGATAAATCTGCCTACTCCTTGTCAAAGTCCTAGAGGGCTACATATTTACATATTGTATACATGGTTTTTACTGGACAGCAGGGAAATCACTGTTAACACACTAATAATTACCTAGAGAGACATTTGATTGATTGTCCTTTCGCTTACTGTTATATTGCTGCTGCTGCTGCTATATTACTGATACATTGTTTCCATATGAAACTGAAGTAAACATGTCAGTGTAACATCCTCTCGCTTATTGAAACATTTACGTACCTTGCACTTGCACTTGACATATCCAAGAATCACGTCTGTGAAAACATTGACACACACACACTCCTCCATCTGTGCCCTGCCCTTGCCAGACATCTTGTGGCCTGTAGGGCAGCAGCAGGGTGTGGTCTGCCCTCCAGGCACCAGAGGGGTGCCCTCTTGCCTCAAGGCTCTCAGCAAGCCCAGCTGCGCCATGGATGGTCCCTGCCCCCGGGCGCCTAGAAAGTGTGTCGCCTTCCTTTGATTCCTTTTCACACACTGGGGCACTAGCCAGCAAAAGTTTTCTTGATAACCTCTTGCTGACAAACAGATACAAGCCAGCAAGACCTTCCAGATACCATCTGTGCAAACTTCACTTCACGTCTGCTGTCTGTCACAATAAACCATTACATTCTAGAGAGAACTCTGCAGTCATGTCATGTTGTAATGTTTGTAATGACATCTGAAACAATAACTAACATTTAGGGGAGGCCTGGGTCAATTGTAACAAGGGACTATTGTAACACACTCCTCCAGTCAGAAGCAAGCTAGAGTGATGACATTTACTCTGCACATGCCCAGTGGGATTCTCTCTCTGCTGGTAGAAAAGCAGCAGGATCATTTCACCTCAGAAGTTTTCAACAACAACAACAACAAAAAAAAGATTTTGAGGCATGAACTTACTTTTTGGATCAACAATATTTTTCTTCTGCTGTTTAAAGTTTAGGTGAATGTGAATTTAAAGTTACATCAGTTTTATTTCTTGGTTATTGCTTAAAATTTTTGATGAACAAACTAATGTAGGTGTTGCTAGCTAGCATACAAGATTTTATAATAGCTGCAAGAACTGTAACTGTAACACAATGTTAGATTTGTTACACAGTGTTACAACTGCCCCCAAGCCACATGACCCAATTTAAGGACATATTTAACTAAATTACATTAAAACTACATTAAAATAATTGAACCATATAAACCAAATTAAAAAAATCTGAAAGCTATAATATGCAACATTTATTTAAAACATTAAAATCTAAAATCTTGAGTTGTGTACTTACATTATCCGGCATTTCCAGCAATGTTCGAGGGCAGATGAAGCCCTAAATTATTCAAGATAATGGTGTGTTTCCTTCTAGCTAGCTTGCTATTTGCTAGCTTTTTGCTAGTTGCTATAAATTCCAGGAAAACACTTGATACGTCAGATACATCAAGAGTGAGGAAGGAAGTTGGTGCATGTGACTAAATGTAACGTGAATAAAACTTTAATGTCACCTTGTCCATGAACAAGATTTCAGCCTGAGTCATGTCATGTGATAGATTTTCATAAGCTATGGTGGTTGTTTAAAAGTGAAGACAACAACTCCATGATCCCACACGTCATCAAACTGCTTCTCTTGTTATTGTTTTCTTTTCATATTATATGTTTAAGTACAATTATTAGATACCACAGCAGTAATGTGATTACTTTGTGCTTTTATTTGAGATACAAGAGTCAGTGTTAGAATTGCCTTACCTTGAGAGGCAGCTGGATCCATCTTGACAGGTTTCAAGTTATCTGTTTGTGTCCGAACCGAAAGTGGTACAGCCAATCAGTGTCCTGGGAGGGGCTACTGGCAGCTACAGGAGGGATTTTAGGTGTGACGAGAGCAAGAAACAGCCATAGAAGCGACTCGTCTTGAACAAATATGTTTTTAGCTCCTCTCCTGACTGGCTTTGGGAAGCGTTTGATCTGATTGGTTGAAGTTAGCCCGTGTCAGACATGATAGACAGATGGTTCATCCAATCACCTGCCAAGTGTTTTTTGAAAGTGCCTGTCCTTTTCCAAACACTTTCCAGATGGTTCTGTGTAACAAACCATCTGGTGTGTCAAGTCATCAACTGCCCCGACAAAGTTAGCAGTTATAATGCTGACTTCTTAAATTAAATTTAATTCAATTTATCATAATCTTGTCCTAATTATTGAAAACTATATCAATTGTAGTTTTGATTAGTGTATACGTATATGTTTCTTAGATCAAAATATGGCTAGTGTATTTCAATTAGTCTCTGAGTTATTAAGGAAAAATGTAAATACAATTGTCCCTGGTCTCCCCTAGAGCCATACAGGAATAGAACAATCTCCCACAGTCCATAGCTTGTTATTTGAAGTAAAGTTTCATTTTTCCTGCAAGTCGCTGCGTGTATTTTGCACCTCCAAACTTTTGTACATACTCGTCTGAATAGCGGTCCTTTCTCGGCTCAACAATTTGCCTCACTCTTGGGTTCCACATAATGTTCAGTGTACCAGCCAAAGCCTGTAATCAACTTAGTGAGCATATTCCTCAGTGCACGCACACTGTGAGAGATGTGAATGTTCAAAAATGGAAAGGCTATCTCAGACTTTTTTCTTCTCTTTCACTCTTGTTTTTTCTTTCTGCCATCCTCCATTTTACCGTCTGCGTTTCCCTTGTTGAATACAAAGTCAAAAGGACCCTTTGGAGGAGAGGACAGAGGTACAGAAGCACTACAAGTAGAGGAGGCAGGCAGGCAGCAACTGTTCATTTTCAGAATTTTAACAATAGACATCTGGACTGAAATGCACATTTGGTTTACTTGTTTTAGTCATTCCATCTACCCTTATGGCATAAAGAAAGGACAGCTAAGCTTTTGGCAAAGTCAGAGTGTAAAAATAGCCAGAAGGAGCCTTTATATTATTGTGCGTCACTGTGGGGTGGTGTTTTGTGGGAGGTGTGTGAGGGAGTCAGAAACATGCACAGTTGATATACTGTGCACAAAGCCTTCTTTGTCAAAAAGATAACAATATATTACAGTATAATTATATGTTAAAAATATTTTCATTTGTTTATAAATAAATGTTTTAATATTGTTACTCTTTTCACAAAGAAAGAGTCCTAATTAATAATTATTGTCTTGAAATTGCTGCTCTTTTAAGTTAATCAGTGTGTAATGTCTGGTCTTGGATTTTGATGGTGATATAAAAGTAAAAACAGCCCTTGCTTTCTTTGCTTTTTACATCCTTTGAGTGACTAGTGACAAAATACAGTGTCCAACCAATCTGAATCGAGTATTGAACAGAGCTGCTGGAAAATCAGAGGAGTGCTTAAACCTGCACGGAGCCTCGCAGCTGTTGCTATAGAGACTGAGAAGTTGTGGGCAGAAGTTTCTTTTGGATTCCTTATACTGGTGCTGTCTTATCAGGTCCTCTGATTCCTCTAGCCTTTTGTTCCCTCTCTGATCATTTAAAATAACACGCACACACGCACACATGCACGCACACGCTCATCCCTTGAGGTTTTGGCCTTGCAGTGCCAGCTGAAGAAACAGTCATATTTAAAGCACGCAGTACAGTGTCACGACTTGCAGTGAGTCCAATTAAAACAGATATAATATAACAATGTAATATAATATGATGTGTTATAACATTTGTATCCTTTTTATATGCAAAATAAAAATGTTTCTAAAATATAAAAATGCACATAGCATATGGCTCTCCAATAAATTTTATGCAGCTTATAATATTCAAATTTTATTTGCATTGTCATTTTGCCCCCTCGCATGTATGGAGCATATATGTACTGTATGTATGTGTGTATTCTTCCACAGCAAATGCAAATTAAAGTAATTTTTCCCACGTGGGTAGAGCCAGAAAGCAATCTTTTTTCGGTTAGTAGGGACCAGCAGATCACTGATTAACACTATTGCATCAGAAATTAAAGAGCAAAGAATTTGATTAACAATTAAAAATTACTGACTTTTTAGCATTTTAACTCATTTTGCCATGTAATGAATTTTAAACCAAACACTATGGTTTTAGACAACTCTTAAGAATTATTTATCCTGTCTGGTTATCTTTTTTAACATTTTTACAGAGTTGTAAACTTGTTACATATGAATTTTATACATTTTTAAACTAAGAATGTGATTGTAGGGGAGAGCAGAGCATCTTGTCACACGGGTAAGTTGTCACTGATTATATCTCCAACACCAGAGGGCACTATATAAATAATCTAGCTGTTTTTGTTGTTGTGCATCTCACTGTTCAGAGGGCATGTAGTATATGACACTGGAATCTGAGGTGAGAACAATTTTCATTTTGTTGAAACATAAAGTAAGCATATTCAATTATATTATTTTTACACAGAATAGAGGAGGAAAAGTCCTGTACTAGTTTGTGGTTTAGCTAACAACAGCACACACCTATAAAGGCAAGTTATCTTAGTGCTTAGGGAGCGAATCGTCACATGTGACCATTTGCCCCAGTATGCATTATCCAGCTGCAGTCCTGAAAAATCCGACTTTGCTAGTTGCTAAAATTGGTGGTTGCTAGACAACATATAAACCACAGTGTGTGTTGATGTACTGTTTCACACACTACTGGTCGTAGTAATTAAATTGTTCTTTTTAAAAAAAAAAAAAAAAGATGTCATAATAAGCCTTTAATTACAAAAAAAAAAATATGATAAAATATCATTTGTTGTAATATGCAAACCAAAAGAGAAAAAATAAAGAAAGAAGGCCAAAGGAATCCTGTTGGTTTGAAATGATAAATGAAAGACCAACAGTGACAGCACAGACCCCAACATAATGCTGAGGGCAATGAGGCAAGTAGCTGGAAAATATTAATAATATTCCAAACATCTGTCTGAATAATGAGACTTTTAGCTGCAAAAATGTGTGTGGAAAACTTTTACTTTTCTACATGTTCTTATTTGTTGAAAAATGCAGTATGACAGTTTACCCAGTGAGGGGCAACTTGTCACAAATGCACAATCTGTATTTAAAGAAGCAATATGAATCAACTGTATTAAATAGGTTGAAATCCTATTATTAATCCTATTTCTTAATCCCTGATGACATATCATGGTCATTTTATGATTTAGTGCAGTAAATGTATTACAGATGCCTCTTTTAATATGGGAAATGACTGACTGTGATGTGCTGAGACCGAGAAATCGAAGTGAAAGCAAAAAGTGTGACAAAATGCCCCACTCTCCCCTACTATCTTTTAACATGTCACACTAACTTACAGCTGGACAGTTTGTATGGGTCTTCAGACTGATTAAGCACCCCAACGCAAATAAGAAACAGTCTGTGTTTAGTGCGAACACGCTTTTAGACTGCACAGATGTCCATATTATTGTTATCACTCCTTGTATTTACATGGTCAGCACAAGTGGACAAGAAAGTAGAGTTGCAGTCAGTGAAACATCGCTTCTGATTATGGATCTTTTAGGACAAGAGAAGCAACATGACCAACACTCTCTACATCTTTCTGATCTGTAGTAATATCTATTAATTGCATATGTTTTTTGACATCCTAAGAGAAAAAAAAAACATTCATGATTTTTTTTTTGTACAATCATGAAGATGTAACTGTTTTGTGGTACTGAGAAGAGCCCAAAATAAAGGGAAGAAAAAGGGAGGGAGAGAAAACAACCTGGGAGGAGGTGTCAGGGAGGTTTGCAATTACCACAGTGAACTCTTTTTTTTCATGAAGATTGTGAACCACTCCAACTCGAGAGGATTCTTTTGCTTTTGCACCGGATGTGAGAAGACATGAAAGCTCGGAAAATTGTCAGAAATGTTGTAGTCCATTTCCACTCCGAATATATATCCTTTTCAGAATGACTCTGCGAACATCAGTCAAAGGAAAGACTGGGAGCTACAGTGGTGTTGGACTAAAGTAGGGCAGTATGTGCAACTGGGAGTAAATGTGTTCTTAGCCTATCCCACTCTGAAGTATTTGCGCTGAAGTGGAATAGAGAGGCACATCTATCAGAAAACACTCAGCCAGATCCATAGCCCAAGGCGGCACAGTCTGAAACCTCCAACACCACAAAACACAGCCATACTCCTGCTGGCAGAATAGCCATTTCTTTGATAGTTTGTACAGTAAGTACAGTTACATGAACTATGCATATTCTCACTAGTCTGTCTTGAGACTTTAGATAATGAAAACATGTCTGCAAATTAGCTCAGTGTGAATATAAATACATCAATAGCAACATCAAATTCTGAGAAACTGCTACTTGAGGATGCTGATTGTGTTTTATTAAAAGGAAAAAAGCATGAGCTAATTAAACTATTCTTAATTGTGTAATTACAGTAAAGTATAGCCGGTAAAAGAATCAGACACCATCAGCTCTCCGCTTCCATTGTTGTAATTAAGCAACAAAGATAGAAAAGAAAAAAAGGAAGGAAATCCTGTGAGGTGGAATACTACTGATAGACAATGTACATGTACAGAAGTAGATTTATCGAGAGACTTAGCCACTGTGAAACTGTAATAAAAAAAAATTTGGAGGGAAAAAATTGAGTGTAGAGTAAGAGAGAGATCATAGTCCTGTGAATATCATAAGAAAAAGTAAATTATAAGTTTTCTCGAATTGCAGAGACATGGCAGTGACAGTGAAGAAAGAGGAAATAGGATTTTGGGGAGGTTCTTCAGAGACGCTCCAATTTCACACTATCAAATTAAAGTGTCCGTGTATCTGAGGATGGATGAGTGATATTCCTGCTAGGTGCTAGGTGGTCTGCAATTCCCATGAATAATTTGAGTGTGTCACTGTGGGCGGTCCTTTTAAAGGAGATTGTGCGGGCAGGGGGCCGGGTAATGATAGATATACCAGGTTTCCCTTTCATCCCCCTCTTCACCTTAACATGGGTTAAAAGAAGGATCCGAATAGTAGGTGAGAGAGAAAGCTAGAGACTGGCTCTGTAAATTTGTTTAGAACTAGTCACCGGATTTATCTGAATGTTCCCTGTTCTTTGAAGGGATAGTTTAGATTCTTTGAAGCAGGGTTGTATGAGGTTCTTATAAATAGTCAGTGTATCAGCTACTTTGATCGGTTTTTGTGTTATTTTGTGACTTCTGTGTTTTAAAAGGATAGTGAGGATTCACCAAAGTCACACAATAACACAAACAAACAACACACTGAGGCAGCGGTAGACCAGCAGCTCATGTGTTCTGCAAGGTAAAATGTAGTGCTGATCCAGTCAATACCTGTACGTCTGCAGAAAGCATTTCATTACACGTTAGTTAATGTTGTTACTGAGTAAATGACACGTGCCAACTGTGCCTGTAGATTGAAGTGGATCAGAAAATCTTAGTGATGCTTTTATTTTGAAAAATATAAGGTAAAAGGTCATGTAAAATGACTGATTTTTCCTCTGGAGTTTGGTTGCTTTGGAGAGAGCAATATTTTGGCTTATATAATGGCAGCATCCAGATGGAAACATTCTAAATATTGCGTACAGTTAAACTGATATTTTTTTTTAGGTAGATCTTTTTATAAGTGGCTAAAATACCTTTTGTTGCTGACTCTGTCCACAGCAGTTGTACCGGCTGAACTCTTCTCTGCTTCTGCTAACTAACAGCTTGCAGACCGACATCTACTGAAGTTAATACAAGTTCAGTGCCTCATACAGCCCCACTCGAAATAATCTGAACTACCCCTTTAATTTCGTCCATCATTCAGTATGCAGATTGTGGTATTTGGGGTCAAGCTTGGAGCATTCAGGCGTTGCTGAGACACTTGACATTGAATATTTACATTCATAATCCACATCTATAAGCCTCGCCGGTGGAGAATAAAATAGCCTGAAACATCCTCTGCACCACAGAGAACTCCCACACAGCTTCACACTATCACTTGCTGCCAAGGTGGCAGCTATGGTGACAGGGGCTAAGAGGGGAGCCTGTCATTTGAACAGAGAGGCTGGAGGGAGACGACACAGGGAGCGGGGACTCAATAAATTGTTGCGAGGGAGCCGACAGGAAAAATGAAATGAAAAAGGGGTTCCAGAGGAGGACAATTGGTGGTTTAGGGAGGAACATACAGATTAGTAAAGAAAAAAAAAAGGTGGTCAGTTTTGTTTTATGTTTCCTTTCAAAGGCTTTGAATTTTGTCTTTGAATGCACACAAAAGCAGACGCACGGACAGCTACTTGCAGGACAGATATACATGCATGGATCAATATATGTGAGCAAAAATGTGTGCACACCAGTCAGACGTCCATCCCACAGTCACCTGGTCTTCCACTTTCCTCCACCCTGCTCCCCCCACCCACCCACTAAGGCTGAGAGTTGATGTGTGACTGACAGACAGCCACGGACAGCTTGGTTAGACACACCACACTCTGGGGAGGCCACCAAGACTGAAACCAAGCAGAGGGGGCTGGAGGAGCGAGACAAAGGGAGGTGGGAGGGGAGCTGACGAAAGGAGTTTTAGCGGTGGAAGGAGTTAGGATACAAAAAAAAAAATATATCAGAGAATGACTCAGAGAGGGTTAAAACGCAGAGAAAAAGAGAAACATACAGAGTTCTAGTTCTGCAAGTATGATCAATACTGAAATTGTCACTTTTCTTTTATTCCCCGCCAGCTAGTTTCATACATGGCCTGCTCACATCCCATCAAGGTTATATTCTCTTTTCTGTGATAAACATTGATTCAAAGGTGAGGTAGGGATACAGGCGTTTGTTTAGACAATGTCGGGGAATAATGGTTGTAGCCTTGATACAGTGTGCCCTTTCCTGACAAAGTGATTAAGACTCAATTCAACATTTGTCAGGAGACTATTCAACACCCATAGTTAAATCTTACCTCCGCTTTTGAAAGAAATTAATAACATCTAACACCGAGGTATCAAAAGGCTGCACAGTTGATTCAACCATAGGCTAGTTTCCAGTGGCTTCTTCTGTGTCTGAACTTCATATTTTGAATGTGTGCGTTTGTAAAGGTGTGTAACTTTTTTTTTGTCTCCATGAGTTTCTCTGTGAATACGAATACATACAGTATGTGTGCTTATATGTCTGAGTATTTAACCTTTGTGTCAAGCCTTAAGTGTACTTTCAAACTTCAGAGTGATCCAGGTGAGATGTTTGCCCTCTGGCTCCATAGTTGAAGAAATAGTTGAATATAATGGGTAAGTCACTTTTTTGCTTTCTTGACAAGAGTTGGATGAGAAGCTTGATACCACCGTGACAGAAGCTAGCTAGAAGAAGTTAGCTTAGCTTAGCACAGAGACGATAGACAGCACAAATAGTGGATGGAGCTTCCTTAAAAAGTGACGCCAATGTGGAAGTTCCTTAAACCTGCATTCTTTCTAATGTCCATCAGGGGGCGATGGCACTGGTTGCAAAAAGTCCAACTGTATGTAGTCTTATAAGAATTTATGACCTCAGTAAACAGTGTTCTGATGAGTTTATGGTCTCATTCGCTAATTTAAAGTCATCTTCTCTGTAGCATGGTGTTCATCTTGTAAATTATGGTCCTGTTTAGAGTAAAATAAATGACAAAGCGGGGTATGCTTTAGGCTGTGGCTACTGTGTGATTGATAAGTCATTCTCATTCCGTCCAGTGCAAGATACAGGGCTCACGAACTCCAATCAAACTGTCAGTGCTGATAAAATATGGATCAAGATTCTGTCACTACATTACCTATTTTTCGCTTAAAATTTTTCAGAAACATATTTTAGTGTATTCTTTAGATGTAACACAAGGAAGATTGTGACCTCGAGGGCTGTCAATATTTTGTTACCCCTGAACAGCACCAGGCTAGAAGTTTCCCCATGTTTCAAATCTTGGTGCTAAACTAAAGCTGGGTTCAGACTCCAGGGGGTTTTGGGCTGATTTACCTCAGATTCACCCCTCCTGAGAACTAAAGGAAAAATCAAGTCTGTGAACCTTCCAAACTTCACACAGACTCATTAGGGCCACCCCAATGATTGTCAAACATGTTTGATATTTACGAGTAAAAATCTTCATGATTGCATCAGTACTTTACGAGTGGGACTACCTCAGCCAATGAGAGAGACAAGACTACAAAGAGACAGAAGCAGCTGAGCAGCTGACGATCTTGCAAAGCAACCGTAAACTCGAGCCCTTGAGGCTAATGTTAGCTAGCATGCTACTGTTGACACATATCAAAACTGACAGTGAAAATCTCAGCTCCAGTGCTCACTGAAAAACAAGACAAGCCACGTTGACTGCCTCTCCACAACATTTTCTCATCTGCTTTTTCTTTTTTCACTTCAAATCATTACCCCAGAAAGTTGTTGCTCCATGTCAGTCTCCACTTGTTTACATCTGCTTCTCCATGAGATCACGTGAAACCCATTCCCAATGAGATCACGTGAGCTCTTGCTCCCTCTGCCTAATTATCTCAATAATATTCTGTAGAGAGAGGAAAATCATGTTAAGTTTCTCCTGTGTTGATGCAAACAGATTTTGAAATTGGTTAGGATTTTAAAACTCCCGTCTGTAGCAAAATAGCTGCTGGCAGTAACCTTTACCAGACAGATATCAGAGTGGTATTGATCTTCTCATCTAACTTAAGACAAGAAAGTGAACAAGCACATTGCCAAACACTTACAAATGTTGAAGCAGATAGCGTATATATCTGCCCACCGAGAACCAGGCTTTATAACAGGAGCATCTTGGTGTGCAGATCTGTCTGTTTCATTTCTGTCAGATATGTTTTTCGTTCCAGCACCCATCCTCGTGAATGAGGACGAGGGTGTGTGTCTTTTTCATCATTTTTTTACAGGAAGAATCTTTGAAACACAGCATTGACAAGTTTGGCATGTTTTGTTGAATGAAAATTTAATTTAATTTTTTTCTTTTATAGGCCTATAATATCAAAAATGTGTCTTAAACCCAGTATCTTATTGGCGTTATGATTTTTTTTAAAAATGATACCCATCATTAAGTGTACATGTTCTGTGAATAGGATGTGGCTGTGTATTTGAGCTGAGCACTTTTGGGGGACTTGTTGAATGCTGATTGCAGCTCTGCTCATAGATAATTGTGGCATTTTAAGAAGCAGACTTTGCCCCTTATTTCTTGTACGCGTACATTCACCAAACTCGCTCAAATTTTTTCATCAATAGGCATAATTTTGATTCATACCTGTGCATGTCACTCTCTCTGAACAATATCATTTCCATCTCTTCATCCCGAGATGCCTGAGCTGTAAATCACCATCAGAAATGTGCCATTTTTACAGCCAGTGTCAGACCTTGACCTCTAATCACATTTCTTCTGCTTCTCCCCTTTCACTTGCTCTCCTTCATCTCCTTATCAAAGACCCGCCGTTTTAATCCAGCATGCCTCTATGGTCACATTCAGTCATGAGTGTCCTGGAAATCCACCCCATCTCCTCTTCAAATCCATGCAAATCACAACATCTAAGAGCAGCAGAGCTTCCTCTGAGACAGAATTATGCACATGTGGGGATTGGGTGAGTGTAAGGGGGGGGGGGGGGCATGTGCAACCCTCCACTTCTCTCTCATCCTCGGCTATGTTTATGTCATGCTTCTCTTCAAAAGATCTCACACGTTCTTTTAAGTTCGTTCAATTTGGCTCTGTTTGGCAATGTTGAGCAAGCTAGAGACAGTGAGGGGGGAAAATGTCCCAGGCATTTTGGAAAGATAAAATATTGTGTCTGTGTGCCAGGGCTTGGCTAAGTGCTGGGGTTTAGAAAGTGAATGTGAGGAGGGGTGGCATCTGGGAGATGTGGTGGTGGTGGTGGTGGTGGGGGGGGTTGTTCGACAGTTAAATCTGGGTGCAGAGAGGATGAAGGATAAGTGTAGGGTGACTAGAGCGGATTGACATTACACACGCATATTGTATGAAAGGAAGCACATGCACACACACACACCCTTAGGTTTGGAGTGAGGTCACATCTGGGTTTGAGCTAATCTCTTTCTAAAGTAATACCAATATGTATTATATTTCAAGAGTTTATATTGTGATTTCTGACATGTTTGGCCCCGATGTGGCAATGCGATTATCTGACATTAAAGATTCCTGTGAACTCCTAAAACCCTGCACAGCTACAGTTTACTAACTCTGCAGCATGACTCAGCGAGGCAGTGTTGCTCTAAATAAAAAGCTCACAGACCAACCACCGAGTGACTTTCATCAGTTCTTTTACAGTGCGACACCCCCGACCCCCCGAGGTTGCCGTCTATCTACACAGGTTAAAGGCTCGTATTTCTTTGTTTTAATTACAGCAGCATTCACTGTATTCATTCAGGCACCCACATACCAGCAAAGTGTTGATAAATCCTTCTGAGAAGTGCTGAGCCAGTGCGCAGTGCTGTTACACCCGCAGCTCGCTGTGTTTACCCTCATTAAATTGGCTAAAAACAACACCAGGCTGTGACAGTATCACCATACTGACCTCTACACACAGCAGACTGGTCGGTTAACTCACTATTCGCCCAGTTACATGGGCTCATCACGGCCTCTCCAGCTTTCTTTTTATCCCTATTTAGTGTAACATTAATTACTAAACAGTACAGTCATATGTGAGGAGAAATATATTAGAATTATTGCTAAGACAGCATTAGTGCTATGCAATCACCGCCAAATCAGTTTCCTTAATGTGTTTATTTCTGTCGTTACCTGTCAGACATTTCTTGAAGTAAGGTTTTCCATTTGCTGAGCTGTCGTTATCAGTGCTGTGACTAATTATTTAATAATCACGACACCTGCTGGTCTATATTCACTTTGAACCAGCCCTTTGCATGTTGTACTGCTACACATACATGAACTGAAATAAAACTGTGTGCATGAAGATGCCCTTAATACTTCCAAGCTGACATGTATTGGGACAGCTGTGGATACTACGGACACGTGACCTACCACTTAGCATGAATTATTCAAATGAGCTGAGGTACAAAATATTGAACTGAACCGGGCCTGTCGCTTATCTTCGTCAACGCTGGGCTTTCCAGCTGCGACCGGAAGAGACAGGTTGTTGTGTTACAAGCCACATAACCAGAACCATTAATGATATTGAGATAGTACTCACTCTCATGAATGTGCTGCACATAAAAAATCATATCAATATATTTATTGGTCCTTATTAATTGTCACTTTATTGTAAACTCAGGAGAAATTTTGTCAGGATCCTGTGCGACTGATCGCCTCAGTTTTAACAGTGATGCAGAAGTTAATGTAGAAAAAACATGCTCATATACAGACTGTGTGTCAGTGTGCATTTAGATACAAATAGGAGCTAATACAGCCACAGCCTCACAGATGAGCAACATTGACTACTAGCCATTAAAGATTTATTTTTTTGTCCACCCTGGTGTCTGACTGAAGATTTCACCCTTGCAATGGCCGGTGTGAATTTACGACAAAACGTGCATCATGTCACCTCGGTAAATAACTCCTCTAAGCGTTAAAAAGGGTCCAATTGCTTTGTGGCTGTCGCCCCCCCCCCCCATTCATCTGTTTGCTTGTTTGCCTGTGAAAAGCATATCCTGAAAAGTGATTAACAGATTTGCAGGAAACTTTGTTCATAAAGAGATTCGCAAAACGCTGTACAACTTCTGAGTGCCTCTCAGTAGATGAAGAGGCAAACCCCTCATTATGAGCCCAATCAAATTACACTTTGATTACACATAATGAGAGCTGATTGGTGATGAGGTGCTTTTATAATCTGCCATCATATCTCGGTAAGGCTGGATTTAACAAGTGAGCAGCTAGCCCAAGGCCCCAGGCCCCGAGGGGCCACCGAAAGCCCCAGGCGTAATGTAAGGAATTTGGTGATTAATTATACATTTGTTTTTTGTTTTGTTTTTTTTTTAAATATGGAAATATGACATGGGTCCTGCTTTATTACTGATTCTGAGGCCCCGTCTTGTAGAGGAGGGACCCTGCGGCATAATCCAAATTTAAGACTTTCATTATTTCATCTGACATATCTATTAATTTTCTGTCTTATGGAATTATTTTGCTCATATTTATTTTTGCTTGTGGACACATCGTGTTCAATTTTTCCTGAGTGAACCACACAGGCTTATTGTCTGCCTCGTAACAACAAAGTTTAATGTACCGCGTTTTGTTGTGTTTGTGTTGTATCGTATTGTATTATATTCTCTTCTATTACAGAACAGACATGTTGGCTCATTCTTCCCCTTTAATCCAAGCAACTGTAAGCAGGAGTCGAGTTTGACTCCTGGAGTGTGACTCAACAATCAGAATGACACTTCAGACATCACACACTCTTCACCCTGAACACTCTGTTCATTTTTGCCAGGAGGATCATCGTGGGTGTTTTGTGTGTGTGTGTGTGTGTGTGTATTCTCAAGTCTGACATTGAACTTTCACTTGTGAGTCTGTCAGCGCTGCTTCGACAGTTTAGCTCGTTGTGATACAGCAACAAAATCTCACCAGAGTTTACTGAAGAAAGAAGAAAGAAGAAGCATCTACAGACCCATCAAGGCTATGTAAGACTTAAAGGTGTTGTTTTACACCTTTAGAACCAATTGTAAAGCTCATATTAGACCTTCAAGCTGTAACTGATACTGTATGGTTTAAATTATCACACACATTTCGAGAGTTTGGGATATATACTTCATTTGATTTATGAATTCTCATGCATACGTGTATATTAAACTTTGTATCACTAACATTACTGGGACATAATAAATAACACAGACACTGAGGGCGGGTTCACACCTAAAGAGCCGCTTCCTGAATCAAACTTTTGCAAGGACTTTGTGACATTGTTTAATTTTCCAGGTTGTGTTCAAACGGTCCAGATATTGTAAACACAAGTCATGTGGTGGGTTGGATGTTGGTCGATTATTGGTCATACAGTCGGCGGGTAAAAAGACAACAAACGGCCCACTTTCTACCTGGTATTGTACATCATGGAGGTTGATCTGTAGAAGCGCATATTAGCAGACTTTAGAGGACAATAAGACAGCAAGTATTGAATAATTTAAAGGGACAATTCACCCCAAAATCAAAAAGCATATTTTTCCCCTGGCCTGTAGTGTTATTCATCATCTCGATAGTTTTGGTGTGAGCAATGAAACTAAATGGCACTTGGCTTGTGAAAGGTTGTTTGGTTCTTTGGTTTGATTTGTGGTGCTCACACTGCTGAAAAAAAAAAATCTTAAAATTGTAAGAGCACAATTTTTTTAATTTTTATTTTCAGAAATGGTGTTCTCTGTTGCCTTGGATAATCCACTGCACATACAGTCCCTAAACAGTTAAACAAAAAGATTATAAAGTAAAGCCTGGAGAAATTAAATCAAAACAAAATTAGTGGTCCGGACCTGATATAAGTCAGACTATATATAGTATATCTAGAAATATATAGCTCAACTTCTCTCCATAGCTCAGGAATGAGAAGGAAATTAATGTTGTTTCACGTGAGCATGCCAAGTTAAGAAACACTGCCCTCTTTATTTACTGGTAATTAATCATACGATAGAGAAGACATATTTATAAACAGCGGGAGAATACAAATGTGTCCTCTTGAGTTCAGATGAGTTTAACTTCTACATCCCAGGCTTGATTTATCTATGATATTATAGCTCTGGTTTAGACACACACACACACATGCACATACTCACCAATACCCCTCACCTTACCTAACCACACACACCTCTAGCCTCGGAGCCTCCTCATGCACCCACACAAACACATGCACACGCACACACACCCCTGCTCGCAGCACTCATATCTGCAGAGAGCCAGATAGGTGCTGTGTGTCCTCTGAACATCCTGATCTCATCTCCCGGATATGTGATTGACAGCTCCGACAGCTGGGCTCCATCCACTCTGCAGACATGTGGACAGCCACACACACACACACACACACACACACACACACAAATACAGCAGCTTAACAGCAGCAGAGAGATGAAGGTGTGGGAGTAAGGGGAGGAGAAATGGTGGGGAGAAGGGGAGAGGAGGAGGAGGAGGAGGAGGAGAAGCAGGTATTTCACAGATTGATGAGGAGATACAGTTCGAAGAGCGATTGACTGATAAATGTAGACTTAAACATAGGAGTGGATGTGTAAATGAAAAATAGACTCAAGGGGAAAAGGTGCACTCATAAAAGCGCTGGGTTGTTTCTGTAAACACTGTCGGGTCGCTCATTCTGGGTTGAAGGGTTGTAGAGGGTTCATTTGCAGCTCAACAGCTGGTTGGGTTGACCCAGCTTCTGGTTCTTTTTTTTCCCCCGCTTGTCCATTTTTTCCAGAAAGAGCTTCACACAATACACATTGAGCAGGACTTCATGGTAGGCTGATATAAATAATTTACCTACCTATCATTTCAATAAGTTGTAGTAACAGCATCACGTTAAGATCATTTTACTTTAAAGATTCAATCTGTGTATCTTCAACCAAGTATTTTTTTTATTCTGTGACATTCATTAACTAGCTAACTAGTTAGCTGCGAGCTAGCTGACTTTAGCAATTGTTATAACGTTAGCGTCGTATAATGTCGGCCATATCTGTGGCCTTTTGAATTTTGCAATTTAATGTGTGGCGGTATCCTAACTTTATTCTTCCCCTAGTGTCATTGTGCCACAGCTAATTTTCATATTACCCTTAACGTCATATACAGAGAAAAAAAACATAATCAGATTACAGTTACATTTCGTAAAAATGGGGATTATTATCAGATTTACAATTTTAAAATAAAGACTGATATACTACCATGCACAGTGCACACACAGTTTTCCAATTCATTATCATGACCTTTAGTGAAAAAATGTTTCACTGGGTGAAAATTTTAACTTTTTTGTCTTTGTATATAATGAATCAATCAATCAATCAATCATTTGTGCACAACAAAGAGACAAACCAAACAACAAACATAAAACACAGCTACAACAATTGAATCTATTACTAATTGACTATTAAATTATAGGAGTATCTATTTTCATATATACATGTGTGTATATATAAAATAATCATTACTGGAAAGACTTGAAAAATAGGTCCAAACATGTGGAGCAAACGGATTTCTGTTACATCTGTTCTCCACATGTTTGGACTTATGTTTCAAGTCTTTTCTGTTTTTGACAAAATTATGACAGGATTAATTAATCGATGAATTGCTTTTAGTCATTTTTTAATTAAAAAAATATCAAAACTCTCTGATTCCAGCTTCTTTCTTTTTATGTGAATGTTTTCTGTTTTCTTTACTCCTCTCTGACAGTAAACTGAAGACAAAACAAGACATTTGAGGACGTCATCTTTGATCAACATTTTTCACTATTTTCTGACATTTCATGGACCAAACAACTAATCAGTTAACTGAGAAAATATTAAGGTAATCCAACAGTAACAGAAAGTAATTAAGTTACATTACTTTAACACTGTGATACTACCTACTTTACTGACTACAGTTTTTAACAGGTGATTAGTCACTGTACTGGAAAACATTTTTTAAGTAAACGTCCCAACCCTGAACATAACAGACATGTTGTTCCTGGATGAAGGACGGGAGAATGCCAAAAATTGGTTGCTAAGATAACCCTGTAAAAATAAATGAAAAGATGTTAAGTCATTGTAAAAAACTCAGCATAATTATGTTTTTCATTCCAGTTATGTGCCTGAGTTTGAGGCTGACGTTGATGGACAGTTTGTAAAAGAGAAGAAAACTGAAGGGCAGCTTGACAGCCTCTGTGTGTGTGTGTGTGCGTGTGTGTGTGTGTGTGTGTGTGTGTGTGTGTGTGTGTGTGTGTGTGAGGAGCCTACATTTGTATTATTTTTGTAATGATTAGAAAAACCTCCAGCAAAAAAACGCTGCTCGGCTGTAAAACACCACACAACATTGTGGAAAAAACTTATTTTTACAGTGTTTTTTTTTCTTGAACAAAAAGAACTTGAGATGTAACTGGTTTTATAAATTATTTTTGTATTATTATCATTATTATTATTATTTAAAGCTACTACAAGGAGTTTTTTTTAAACTGGTAATGAAATAGATCTTAATTTAATACTGATGCCTCTGGGTCAGATTCTCCGTGAAATTAGATAAAACAAGTCTGTGTTAAAGGCAGAGTTATAGTGAGCAGTACTTTAGCCAGTTAAAAAGAAGCAGGATATCTATGTTTATTATTTTATTTACTTATTATATTTTGTGGCTCTTAAGGTGGAAGCACTACCTCTTTTGTCTACAGTGGGCTCCAAAATCAACAACATATGAAAGTTCCTTGTAGTAGCTTTAATGTCAAAGTACTAAGACATAAGACAAAAAAAATCATCTAGTATATAGGTGATATTTTAGCCAACAATGCAGTTAATTTTACTCACTAGTTTGGTTCAAGTGAATACCCCAGCACTCAGTGTTATATGCTATAATGCAGCACTTAGTTCAAACCAACCCAGCAGGTGTTCTTTCCCATAGATGACCAGTAGTCGGGTTAATTTTTTAACCCATTAGTTTTTTGAGTGTAGGAGTCAGTGGGGAGGAGGGTGGGCTGTATACGGCGGCCATATGAAAGGATAATTATCCCCTCGACACATGTGCAGCAGCAGGCCACTGCAATACACATGCGCATATTTAAACACGCATTCCCTCTGATATACACTTTGAAGAGCGATGAAAGGGCAATTATTGGGACGCTGTGCTGTAGAGGCCTGAAGCACAGGGTGGAGTGCCTTTGGGGAATGCTTGGTGGGGGGGAGCCAGGTGGTGGTGTTTTGTCACACACTAACAGACACGCACCTCGTACTCATCAGCTAGCCGGCCCGTCTGCACATATTCATGTGTCAGTTAGTAATCACGCAGCATGGCCTTGTTTTCCCTGACTGCTCAGGCTTGTCAGAAAACACTCAGGGTAACATGCATCACTCACTTCCCTGACAACCGTGCGTGCGCGCATGAGAGCGTGTGTGGTCAACAAGTATATGTGTGTATGACCTATCTCCATCAGCGCCTCGGGAATGACAGCCAGCCCATCATTAACCTCTCTGCGAGGCGCCATGACATGTCTGCTTCCTGCGGCGGCCATTTTCTCTCCGCCCGTGAGCCGCGGCCTATATATAAACCGTGATGAGGACAAGCGATAAGGTGCCAGAGATAGAGGACAGGTCGCTAACTTCACGGTGGCCTGGCAAATTACCCTTTAAATGTGCGTCAATGGCCGTGTCAATGAATAAAACAGCTTCAAAAAGGCGATTGAGATTAAGACCTTATGAGATTGATGTGTCGAGTGATGTGCCGCTCAAAGCTACAGACAGATATTGTCGCTTGACAAAAAGGCAATGAGTTGAACTCGGGGCTCACTCCGAGAGAGGATTCTCGGGCTAAGACCATCGACTTGTAGCTGGATCTAGTGTGGAGGCTGTGATAAGACTCGAACACAGCAGGAGGGCCTAATCCAAACCACCTAACTCCTCAGATGCTGAGCTGCACAACACCATGGAGATGATTAAGCAAGATTCCTGGAAGATAAATGTTTTCGCAAGAGATTACTCCCTGCTGGTGCATAGCAGAGGAGTTTGCTGGCTGGCTTAGAGAGCTCCTAAAATATATGATCTGTGAATGAGATCAGGCATCCTCATGTGCAAGAGTCTGTCGTAATTGAAATGATTGCCGATGGAGTCGAGCGAGGAGGAGGAGTGAACTCTGAGGCATAGAAATGTCACTTTGGGTCCTCAAACATTCAACAAAAATCTTCATCCTCTTTTTTATCCGGCGCTGAAATCTGTTGTTGTTCAACCCTAATCTAAAAAATTTCCTGTGTTGTCTTTCAGTTTACACTATGTGTTTTTGTGCCAAAATAAATTAAGGGCAGAAACAAATAACGTGCCAGACAAGGATATGTTTTTTTCCTCTCTCCATGTACTGTGAGACATTTCCACATACACTGAAGTACAGCCCAGGCCCATCACACTTCATTTCCTCCCAGACTCTGTCTTGTGTGCGGCTGTTTCTGTTGCTGAATCAACATCACGGCGGCCCGAGATAACACAGTGCAGTGTCAAGATTATGTCCTCAAGTGTAATTTTACAGAGCCTGCCTGCTGCACTGACCAAGCGCAGCTGCTAAGCTGGACGGAAGTGTGTGTGTGTGTGTCTGTGTGTGAGAGCATGTGTGCCTTTACCTCTCCTCATGTTGGGACCAGAGCTCTATTATGGCACCAGTACTCTTTATTACCTTTCAGTAGAATCAGGCAGAAAAGAGCATTACTGCTTGTGACTTGATTGCTTCCTGGCAGTAGTCCATATGTCGGAGCAGGGGAACATGCTTGTACTGTAGAGACCAGCAGCCAAGGTTTCATCTGAGTTGCTGCTGATAAATAGTCAACCATTCAGTTTACAACACTTTTGCTTTTTCATTCACTTTCACTCTTTACAACCCAGGTAGGAATCTAGCTGGGTTTGAAGGGCTTTAAGAAACTAGGTAAGTGCAGGAACGTGATAATAACTTAAAGAAAACAAAACTTTCTTTATCTTTTATTGTTTCTACGGGCGGGTTTACACCTAAACATTCACTTCCTGAGTCAAACCAGTGTGATGGTGATACATTATTTCAATTTTCCAAGTGGTTCATTCAGAAAGATTCACAAAATTCAAAAGGTCTAAGAAATCACAAGTCATGTGGTGGAAATGTTTGATTTTTGGTCGTACAGTCGGTGAGTAAAAAGACAACAAATGGTCCAGTTCCTATCTGGATTCGTACATCATGGAGCACCGTCAGGTTCTGTTCATGTTGGTGTCGATCTGAGCACATATCAGCAGACTTTAAAGGGCTGCGCATGTGAACGTCTCATAAGACGGCGTGTAATTAATAATTAAGGTGTTTCCCCTGCCAGTTCACATTTGGGTAGCAAAACATGTCACCAGTCACCAAAGAAGGAAGAGAAAATGTTATTTAACCAATGAAATGACGCGTTCAATGATAAGCTTCTGTGACTGGTTCGAATGGTGCTCACATCGGAAAAGAACCGCTCCGGAGTTCACTTTATAGTAGTCTGAGGCCGCCCCTTTGAGGCAGACCACAGAGAAGTTGTTTGGTCTGGACCAGAGTTCGAGTCCAGCCTTCATGCTGACCCAAACCAACCGCACCAAGGGGGTAAACGCTCCAGGGTTCAGTTCAACCTGGACTAAACAAGGCTGGTGTGAACCCACCCTAAATGTAGCACTTGAGGTTTTATTTGATGGAGTTAATGTATTTGCATGATTCTTGCAGTTTTTGGGGTTGTATCCAAATCTGCACTACTGCAATGCTACTTAACTACATGCAAAAAAAAACTACTGTTGTTGCAAAATACAAAGTACAGAGCATTCTTCTCAAAAACTACTCCGAGTAGTAGTTGCTTTTTGACGTTTAATGCCTGACTCCAAACTCTTCCACTGTTCTGGTCTGTGGGCATGGTCACCTCTTCAAACCTGTGCCTGCATCATGGTTTTCATTGCCCCATTTGTGATCAGACAGCCTTATTGGCTAAAAAATAAAATGCAGATGAAAGGTTAGGATATTAATTCAAATTCTAATGAACTGTGATTTTACAATGAGCTAAGTAGAATACATAACTTAATACATTACAAAAGTAAAATTACAGACTTGAAAAAATACTTAAAACACTCAAATGACTTAGTAACTTGAGTAGCTGCAGTTTATCACTTCAGCCTCTCTCTGATTCTAAGTTACTATGGATAAAAGTGTCAACTAAATAAATGTAATGTAATGTTAATCAGTCAATAATAAATGTAAATGCACGTAAACTCACTGAGGGCCACATTTACCATAACTTTTGCATTTTGTTTTACAGGTGCAGATATGATGCATTTTGCCCCAGCGGCAGCAGAACAATTTCGAGATCTTGCACTCCATTTCAGATTCATTTCCAAGAAAGAAATTGTACTTTTTTGCATAACATTTTTCCAAATTGCTCAAATGGATCTTTAAAAAAAAACTAAAGAGGTAAAAGTTATTTCACAAAAGAGCAAAGATTAGAGAAAAGTCCAAAAAAATGAATACACATTCATGAACCAGTACTTCTTCTCTGCCTCATTAATGAGGCAGGAAACACCCCGGCCTAGTTCAGGAAAACGCTGCTAACACATTGTTGCATCAGTATTAACAATCTAATACAGTCATTTATAATAATATATCGGCCACAGGGCCACTGAGTAGTTCTTCAACCATTGAGTCCCAGGCACCTACAGTGTGTTTATCAAGGAGGCACAGCTGTTCGAAAGTGTTTTCAAGGTGCACTTCAGTTTAATAATAGTTGGAAACATGGCAACACATGTTAATTACATGTTCTACTGGTTTTAACGAGGTCACGTAATTTGCAATGGTCAAAACATTTCCTACTTTTGAAGAAGAGATCTGATAGAAATGGTGCAGATGCAAATTACGCCAGCTGCAGGGAAAGAAACATGACTTTACGTAAATCTCTGGAAGCGAGGATCAGAGGAACATGGTGGGGAGACAATGCATGAGCATCACCCTACACGAGGGCAGGAAATGACTATGCATGTAATAACAGACGCTTTGTTTCAAAGTAGCAAACGGCACCAGTGAGGCTGTTTCGAGAAGCAGATGTACTGTACATAGCAGCCATCTTGCGTTTCATAATGAGAGATCTGAGTGAGTGGACAGTGGACAGCCAGAGTACATCTTGGTGAGCTCCGTGCATGTGTGTGTGTGTCTGCCAGTGCGGGGTTTTTGCATGTGTGGTGTGTATATTTGTGTTTGCCTCCGTGTGAGCCCTAAATGCCAGATCCTCAGACTTAATAGGCCCCCATTAAGAAATTATCTCTGGTGCTTTTGTGCCTTTCCACAGAAAAACCTAACTACCAATTAAGTGGTTGTGTGCCTAGATGGCCCATTTGCTTGGCTGTTGGTAATTATGGGTTTTCTCAGTGTTTCTCTCTTCTCAAGCCGGCCCTTCTCCTTTTGATTAGGCTTCTCCAGAGTGTTACAATCCACAAACTCTGTCACTCTCCCCGAAATTAGCTGTCATTCCAACCATATGCATTTTTCATCATGCCCTCAGAGAAAGAAACCGCAGTTGAACCGCAGAGCTAGAACAAAAGGAAGGAGCGCTTCGATTCATGTAAATATTCCTGAAAGTTTCACTTATACACTTGAGATGTTTCTGCAAATTTTGGCACATCTTTTGGATGAGCATTAAGGGGATAGTTTGGGATATTTGAAGTGGGGTTGTATGAATCACTTAATTGTAAGTCAGTGAATTACCTAGAGTAGATGCTAGTCGGCACGCCACCCATTTGGAGAAGCAGAGAGGAGTACTAGCACAGAAGCAAAGCAATGCTACTGTGGATAGGGTCAGTGACAAGAGGTATTTTAGCTACTTAAACTGATATTGATTATTTTACGTTGACCTTCATCAGTGGCTTAATTACCTGGGAGTGAGATGACCGACATCTACTGTCAGGATTACACTGACTATCAATAAGTACCTTATACAGCCCTACATCAAATAATCCAAACTATGTCTTTAAAAGGATATTCCACCCTAACATGATAATCCACTCAATATGTACTCACCCCTATGCTGATGTGAGGATGGGTGAAGATCTTCAGTTCACAAAACAATCCTGGAGTTTCAGCAGAAAACAGGGTTGCAGCTAATGGCAGCAAATGGAGACCAAATGACGCCATGTTTACATGCTACCTGGGAGGCTACTGTTGACATTTCAGCTAAAAACATGGCGTAAATGGCGTCTTTTGTGGTTAAATTTTAATGTCGCGGCTCGCGGACACTTGGATTACACCACACGAGCAGGATGGAGACATTTTGTGTTCGTTTTGTGTTTTGTTTTGTTTTTTTACATTTACATTTGGTCTCCATTCGCTGCCATTAGCTGCAACCCTGTTTTCTGCTGAAACTCCAGGATTGTTTTGTGAAATGAAGATCTTCACCCATCCTCACATCGGCATAAGGCTGAGTACATACTGAGTGGACTATTATTCTGCAATGGAACTTTAATGCAGTCAGATAGAAACTGTTAATTTGTTTCCCTTGCTAAAGCATCCTTGTGCAGAGTTTTCTACAGTTCTAACCTTCTATGTCTTTCACGTAAAGGATAAAAAGATGCCTTGACTTTCATTATGTGACAAGAATGTAACATTACAGAGAAAACGGTAAATGGACTTATGTATTTTTCTACCTTAACAGACAAAAGGCTTTAAAATTCTGCCTCTCATTCATCCATTCACACACACACTCACACACCAATGGGGTGGAGCAGAGCTGGCCTGCCCATTAGGAGCAACTCGGGGCTACTCTGCCAATTAATAGACGACCTGCTCTACCTCCCGAGCCACAGCCTCCCAGTAATCACTGTGTTACAGTATTATACCTCATTTTCCCTATTCCCATGCCATGGCTTAAAGTTTTCAATATAAAATATAAAAAGTCAATAAATTCCTTAATTCATCATGAAATATTTACAGGAATATATCTCAGTGACCAGAGAAGATACTGTAGTGTAGGTACTGGCCATGCATTACAACGGGAAATAAAAACAGAATTTAAGTTTGAATGCAAAGAGAGAAAACAAAATAAAACAAAATACTGTGCATTTGTTTTTGCAATAGCCTCAACATGTCCTCTCTAGCTACACCTGTTGTGTTATATAATTAGTTTCTGAGGTAGGTGCAGTGACTCACTGTGGTGCTTTCAGCATGAGCCAAAGGTGTTGCTACATTTTCCATTTTTCTTACTGAACACATTTTATTTTAATTAACATTTAACCACATAAAAATGACATTACATTTTTATGTCACGTTTTCAAGCATAAAAATAAAAAAAAGAACATTATATTACAAGCAATCTATTAAATATGCCAAAATAATTGCAGAAAATCTAATGCATAATTCTTAAAGAAAGAAACTACAAGAAAAAACTGCCTGTTGTCTGTGTGTGTAGGCGTGTGTGTGTTTGTGTTTGTAATGCGTGTTGTGTCCTTAAAATGCTAAAATGTATTTTGAACAGAAAAAAAAGGAATACATCTACCCAATTAGCACAGTAATTAATTTTATTTCTTGTCTATTGTGAGACCAACATTACTGCAAATCCGTACAGCAATATATCCTCACTGCTGATTTTTCTGAGTCACCGGAAATAAGATGATATTTACAGAAAATGTATGTCCCTTGATATAATACCATATACATAAATCCAAAATGTCATTTTCATTTTAAAAAGTGTGCATGCATGACAAAAAAGAACTATGAAGAGTTGCACTAGTTTAAAACATTTGGGACCCATTGCTTTATACTGTGCTTTTGGCAGCGGTTAACAAAAGTACCATCACAGTTCTGTTAAATCTGATCCAAAATAATTAATTCAAGACAGTGTAATGCTATTTTTGCTGCCCTGTGAAAATCTCCAAAATGCCAACTTTTTGCTGTCAACCTTGTTACAATTTATTCAGGCTTTAAATTGGCTGTAATTTTTTCAATTTATCTTAAAAATTCAAAATGACCAAATGTGGAGATGCCTGTTTTCCACGGGACAGTTACAGAATTGACATTGCAAATTTAAAAAAAAAAAAGGGGGACATTTTGTTTTGTGTTGCAACTTTCATTTTTACCCAAAAGTAAAATTGCAATGCTGTTAAACAATCTGCAGATTTGAATAAAAACATTCAGATTATGTATAAATTTTGTGCCATGAAATAAGCATTCACAAAAACTGCATTTTTGCATCTTTAGACAAAGCCCAGCTGAAATCAGCTGACAGGCCTCACTTATTCATCTCGCTCCATGCTGAGAATTTGTTTCTCCCCGCGTGCTTCTTATCGCTGTGCTTTGTCTACCGCTGCCTGTCAAGGTCAATAATTGTGATTCAGGCTATTCATGCTCATCTCCGATGTGTGGACGCCTTTCATGTGGGGGACAAGGAGTTGTTTTGAAGCCTACGAGATGGAGACAGGAGGAGGTGGGGGAAGGTCAATTGATTAGGAAGATACTTTTGCTGATTAGAGCCATCACTCAGTGTCACAATTATCAGTGTCATCAGCTCGTCCGCAGCAAATTTTTGTTGCATCCTGGGACAGACTAACGCCCTCTGTATGTGTGTGTGTAGGGGTGTGTGTGTGTGTGTAGGCTCCCCACGCCATCTCACACACTCCCAATTACTCTACCTGATTGGATATATGCAAATTGGACCAAAATTAAAAGCCACCTGCAAGGGGACCCCTCATGGGACAGTTTTGTACACACACCCACATACATACACACACACACACACACATATATCACACATGATGACTTCTTCAGTGTTAACCTTCAACTGTCCCAACACGCTCTGAGAAATAATGGTGCCAAAAGGGTTCCTAGTCAAGGGTTGAGGTTCTACCCAGAACCATTTGTTTCTGAGGAACCCTTTGTTGGAGAAAAGGTTTGTTAAGAGTTCTTCAGAAGACTAAGGAGAGCCATTAAGAACCCTTTTCATCCAAAGAACCACATTTCGAAGAAAGACTTCCTCAAGGATTGTTGATTTTTTTTTTTTTGTACCATAACATAAAAGAGTTCTCAGTAGGTCATAGGTGAAACTCTCGCAAAATAAATTATTACATAGCCCTGGGTGGGTTCTAGATGAAAACCTTGGAATATAAAAGGTTTCTCAGCATAACACCTTGAGTGGGTTCTACACGAAAACGTCAGAATGTAAAAGGGCTCGAAACAGAACATCCTGGGTGGGTCGAACATGAAACCCTTGAAATATAAAAGGGTTCTCAGTGGAATAACCTGAGTGGTTTCTATATAAAACCATTGGAATTGTCAGTGGAACCCCTTTCTGTGAGCACCCTTAGGTGGAATGGTTCCGGATAGAACCCTCAGGAGGGTTGTCGGTAGAACGTTACACCACAGAGGGGTATTTTGTAGAACCTCTCATAGGGGGTCTGGGGTATTTTCACAGATGGTTCAATTTATAACCCCTTATGATTAAGTTCTAGGTAGAACTCTCTGAAAGTGGTTCCAAGTGGAACCTTTATAAAAGGTTCTCTCTGTGCAAAACATCAGTTTCATGCTTTGTATTGGAACTATGTTACACTGCATCATAACTATCAAATAAAATAAAATGAAATATATATTTTGAAAAGGATCGAAAAAGGATTCTCCTGAGGAACTTTTTCACTAAATTTGCACTGGTTCTTAAACTAGTTCATTCAAGATTCTTGGAACCTTGGTGCTATCTTGGGAACTGTTCTTCTCTTGGGTGGAACCATTGTAATCAAGCATGACTCATCATGGGTTCTAGGTCGAACCCTGACAAAAGTCCAAGTGAAACCTTTAGAAAAAGATTCTACCAGGAACAAAAAAGAAGAAAAGTGCATTGTCCATGCGGACAAGCCGAAGAACACTTCACGGTTCTAGTCAGCACCTTTATTTGTCAGAGTGCAGGTAAGCATGTCTGTTCACACTCCTATTGAACGAAGCTCTCCAGTTGACAGTACGTAGGTGTAACATTTTTAAAGTTACGATCAAAAGGAAGCGAGCAAAGAGGAACCTATTTGTTTCAGCTCTCTGCGGCAACCTCTGTTCCGTGTCTCTTAAAGGATATACTTTCTTTTTTCCATTCCTTTCATGATATGCTCTCTCGCCCCATGGATCTGTTTAATCCTATACTGTATCTATGCATCTGTCCTCTCCTCTCAGTGGTCAGAGCCTCCAGTCGTGCTACAAATGACCACCGCCCCACTGTGATCAGCAGGCACTTCTTCTTCTCCCCTCTCCTCACCATTCTTTTCCTCTTATCTACTTTTATCTGCCCAAGCGTTCAGCAGTCCGTCTCTATTTCAAGAAAAGATACCTAATTTCTCCTCCTCAGTCTTCTCTTCTCTTCTCTTCTCTTCTCTTCTCTTCTCTTCTTCTCCTCTTTTCTCTTTTCTTCCTCTCCACCTCTCTTTTCCCTCCAGAGAATTGGCAGGGGGAGAAATCTCTTCTCTCTCCCGTAGGCAACCCCAGTAAATCTCTCTAAGCTCTGCCTCCCCTGCCATACCTTTAGATTGAAGGCCACCTCCAAAGGTCACTGAGCAGAACTGATCCTCTGTATTCTCTTTATCCCGAAAGGCTGGATGAGACTGGAGAAGAGGGGTGGCCCGGGGGCAGCGAGGAAGACAGGCGAGCAGAGGGAGGGATGAGGAAGAAAGGAGGCGGGTAGGGAGTAAAGGTGTGGTTAGGGCACAGGGAGCAGAAGAAGAAGAAGGTCGGACAGGGAGCCGAGCAGAGGGGAGGGTTTGGGGATATAGCCTGAGGTTAGGCAGGAAGCAGGGGGCATTGATGTGGGGCGCATGAGTGAATACAAGTACTATACAGCAGGAAATTACAGCAAAAGCAATTCCAAAGCCATATACTAGCCTTGAGAAGGCTACTTTCTAAATTTAATCTGCCAGAAATTAGTGATTACCTACTAAAAATTCATTCTTCTCTCCGGTGAGCAACTCAAAGTCAGTGCCGGAGTGGGAGAAAAGAAGGTTGAAGAATTAATACAAAGACTGGCGAGGGGCAGGGACGCACTGCAAGTGCAGCTGTGCTTGCCAAATATTACTCCCCTTACTGTTGTTTCGTTTGAATACAGTGCTGTATGCAAATAAACACACACACACACACACACACACACACTGACACTCAGGAGTGTAATGAGAGACTTTCTGCTAGCTAGCTCCAAGAGGATACACAATAGCTGCACGTTATGTATATATGAGTGTGTGTGTATATACGTAATCAGTAGATGCGTGACATGTCAGCCATTAAATGGCTGTTTCTGAGCTAAGCAGCTCAGACGGAAAGACAAAGAGAGGAGGAGGAGGAGAGAGCATCCACAGATGAAGGCAGTAATAGCTCGGGCCTATAGAAGGAGCGAAGGGGAGAATAGTCTTCTCAGAGCGAGGAGGGTAATATTTTTCTCTCTTGGGAACCCTTAGCCTTTTGGATTATGTTCTGTTGTTATGGTGCTTATTATGTTTGCTGACAGCTAAATGCTTGTCAGACATCCTCCAGTCTATAGATTGCGTCTTAATATAAGGGAACTGCTGTTTGTGGGGGTGTGTGTTGCTGTGCCTGTGCACTATATCAGTGGTGGATGAAGTATTTAGATCTTTTTGCTTATTTAAAAGTAGCAGTACAACAATGTAAAAGTACCAGGGTGGGTGATGGCGCGTTACAAGTAACACACATGAGTAAAAAGTTGAATTTGCAAGTGCGCACAAAAATTCTGCTGCTTTAACGAAAGGCTTTGAGTTTGATGATGTTATGAAGTGGCGCGGGATCGTGGGAGTTATTTTCTTCACTTTTAAACAACCTCCATGCAGATGAAAATCTGCATGGAGGTTGCATCAACACAGGTTGAAATCATGTTCACGGGCGAGGTAATTTTAGAGTTATATTTAGTCATGTTCAAAGACTTCCTTCCTCGCTCACTGACGTATCCGACCAACCTGTGTTTTCCAGGAAATTATAGCAACTATAGGAACTAGCTAGCAGCGGCTAACAGAAAACACACCATTACCTTAAATAAATTATAGATTCCTCTGAGTTTGAACATTGTTGGATACATTTGGGATAATATAAGTGCACAACTCAACAAAATATATAACATTGGTTTAATGACATTCTAATGCAGAAATGTAACATATTAGCTTTAAGGAACAAATACTTTTTATGTTCTTTTTTAAAACTCTACATCTACTCTTTACTTCTTTAGTATATTTGTAAAATTGTTATGCCTATAAAATAATAATGCATTTTAATGCATTTTTATAAAAGACAAAAGACAACATCAACAATGATGTAGTGCTTACTGTGCCTAACTTTGAGCAATTAATCTAATTTATTAACCAGTTAGTTTTTATTATTATTATTATTATTTTACTTGAGTAGGTGTCACAAATAGTAACTTTGAGTAATTGTACTTTTACTTGTGTATAGATTTTCAGAACCCTGAAGTTCTAAGTAAAAAAATACTCATTATACACAAAAAATTGTCAAAATACAGGATGTTACATTGTTGGCCATTCTGATGGATCAGTGCATAAGCAGCATTTTATTGTTGTAGCTGGTCATGGATGAGCTAATTTTAACTACTTCATTTACAGTCACAAAGTCTGGGGGGGTTGCGAGCTAATTAATGTAGATTAAAGAAGAAAAATAAGTAGTCTGAAAAATATTGTGTGTTTTTCTGACATTTCCCTGATCGTTTAGTGAACCTCTTTGGGCCTCAAATTGTTATTTAAATGAAATGTTGGCGGAACTGCTGTCAATTCCGAGATCTGAAACTGCACCAAAATGACTGACAAGCCAAAAAGGTTGTTAGCTGCTTATTTAATCTTCAGCAGTTGTATTTTATAAGCTTATCGTGTTTTGTTTTTTGTTTTTTTCATGTAAAATCCTAATCTGAACGTTAACTAGGAGCCTCAGCAGTGAAAAATGATGTAGTGGAGTAAAGAGGACAATATTTCTCCCTGAAATGTTGTCAAGAAAAAGTGTAAAGTAGAATTAAATGTAAATACTCATCACAGTGTAGACCTTGAGTAAAAGTAAGAACAACATTCTTGGTACCGCTGCACTGTAATTCTTTCCTGCACATGTAAGTCTGTGTGGGCATCTTTTTTCCCCCTGTATTTAGGCTACTGATTGAAGCTAACGATGTCAGCTATTGCATCCATGCTCCCATACATCTCTGTCTGGTCCCATCCACTTTCTCCCCATTTACGCGCCACCTTGCCTCCGTAATTTCTCCCTCTAATGAAAGTTCCTCTGCCCATCAGTGGCTGAAAATGATACTGGAAATATTAATAAGGGGCCCTTTTAACCAAATTACATTCTATCAGAGCCTGAGATTAAGTTAGCAACCGGCAAGGTGTGTAGGAACAAAGCTAATGGGATTGGATGACAGCGTCCGTCAATCAACAAACGATTTAGGTTTCTCTACACGACCTTGTCCCGCCCACTCTTATCAATCTCTCACGTACATAGAAACACAAACACAGAAGTATGATGAGCAGAGATGGGCAGTAATTCCATTAAATGTGTTTAAAATACGTATTTAAAGGAATAGTTCACCCAAAAATGAAAATTCAGTCATTATCTTCTCACTCTCATGCCGATTGAAGGTCGGGTTTAGTTTTGTTAGTCCCCAAAACACTGCTGGAGTTTCACAGGAAAACAGTTCTGCAGAATCTCCCAAACAAACCTGGTGTAATAAAAGTTTCCTAAAGCCCCAACAGGCAACACTGACTAAATAAATTTTATTTACATCATGTTGTTAGCCTGAATCTTCACTATAGATCTTTAGCTTGGAGCCATGTTCACATGTGCGTGCACACTGTCTGAAGTGGGTGTGTATGGTGTGACAGTGTGCAAACGGCATGTCAGGACTTTAGGAGACTTGAGAATGAATAGATAATGACTAAAATTTCACTTTTGGGTGAACTATCCCTTTGATTATCTTTGTGTATTTAAACACATTTTTATCTCAACGTTTCAATTATGAGAAAAAAGTGTTAAAACGTGAGCCTAATCAGTCTGCAAGCTCATTGTGAACTATCATATTTAATTTTTGTTCCTTGTGACCAGTAGCTTGAGGAAAGATGTGAAAGATTTGATGTTTGGTGCAAATTTCCCCTCAGATTAACATATATAATCTAAATATAATCAGATATTGCAGTTTACTGAATGACACTGAAACAGAGCAGAAGAAAAGAGCAGGTAGTAAACCTATAACTATAACTTGAACATGTTTGCACTAGAAACCACCAACACATCTTCATACCTAACTGACCCACACAATAATCGTCACTGACTTCCAAAATGACATATATATCATTGGAGAGGACTAGCAACAGACCATTAATTATGTGATTTAATGGGCGGACATTTAGCTCAGTTGGTAGAGCGTCTGATCCATGTATGGAGGCTGTTAGTCTTCTGCAGCGGCTGCTGGTTCGACTCCCGCCTTCGGCCCCTCGCTGCGTGTCATCCCCCCTCTCTCTCTGCCCTGTTTCCTGTCTAGTCTCTGGCTGTCCTGTCCAATAACATTTAAGTTACATCACTTAAAAACGTAACTTAAGTAATTTAATACCTTAAAGGTTTTCTGAGCTGTTTGTAAATGTACCATGATTGTTGACTCTTGTTCCTAGGATGACGAATACCAACATCTCAGTTTGGTAAATTGCCCCAAGCATAGCAAAATAATAAGAAAATAAGGAAATAAAGGCAAAAGGGTCTCTGCAGATACATATACCACCAAATACTCCATGAGGCAATATGGGATGATTGGAAGGGATTATGCTTATCTGAGTCTATACATTGTTTTTAGGGAAACTATTGCATAGTATGCCCTTAAACACATAATATGTCATTTCTGCAACCAGGGTCTCTCTCACATTAAAACACATCAAAAGAAAAGACGTGGTTCGACATGACATCTGAAGCAGCGTGGGTCACAGGAGTCACAGGAGTGTTTTCATTGTTAAGCAGCTCCCATAGCTGATAAAAATATATCTGACATGACTCAGGCACCGTGTTTGCAGACTTCCTTCCTCCATCTCTGACGTGTCCAACATATCTTGGGTTTTCCCAGAAGTCATAGCAACTAGAAGGAAATGCATCATTACCTTGGATGAATTATGGATTTCTATTGGTTTGGGTATTGAGCAAGTATACAACTCAACAAAATATTTAACATATTTCCATGAATTATCGACATTTTAACTCTTTCCCAGCCTGCATTTTTTTAAAGTTAGTTGCCAGCCAGTGCCAACATTTCTGACAAAATTCACACCCACAGAATATTCAGTTCTATTAATATCTTAACATAGAATATATCAAAAGAAAGAACAGATCTTCTAGTTTCAGACGCTTTGTTCTAGTTTCATTCATTCTTTTTTTATAAGCACTTGAATGTTGGTTGGTTGCATCAAAAAATCCACTTCTCAGACAAAAAACTGAAAAAAAAAAAAAGCATTTTTGTGAGAGACATTTTAAGCAGAATATCAACTTCACATTTTTCTTTTTGTTTCTTTATCACTTCATATTATGTGTGTGATATCACTGTCACCAGTGTGTGGCAGTGTGATTAGCTGTGGGTGTCCCCCACCCTCTGCCTGAAACACTGTCCGAGAGCCCTGGGTGCTGGAGTGCTTTCCTCCCTGGCTGCAGCGCAAGTCCCAGAGGTTGCGTTGTGCTGCTGTGGAGGCCTGGGGACTGCAGCACGAGCAACCCTGTTCTGTGCCCCGGGTCTGTGCCCAGGTCCTGTGCCCGGGTCCTGTGGCGGTGCTCTCTAACGCGCAGATCTGCAGCTGAGCACCGATGTTTTCAAGCTGCGTTCCATCATCTTCTTCTTCAGCTGCTCCAGCAGTTCTCTTCTCCTTTGAATGACAAATTTGTGTCAGATCTGTCACAGCATCCCCAACCACCCGGCAGTAAAAACAGTCAAATCTCATTAGTGGCGGGGAAATACATCAACATCAAGTTTTGGTTTTACATGGGACACAAACTCTGGTGAATGTCCTGTGTTTGACCCATCCTTCCCAGTGCTGACTTTTTAATTACTTGCACTGCTCCTGTCATAATTACCACAGCCACTAGAGGCTGTTTGTCTAGTGAGGATGGCCTAAAACCACCCAGCATGCACCCCTGAATTTGTGGGAAACTAGCGGAGCTTTTCAATTTAGGGGATAAGGTCAGATTAAGCCTACCTAAAATGTGATAATATCAGTTTCTATAGACAGTTTTTTGTATTATCAAATCACAAATTACTTGTATTTTAATTCTATACCAGTATTTTGTCTCTTATTTAAGTTCATTTGATGAGCAAGTATTTGTAATTTGCAACAAGATACATTTCTGCTCATGAGGAGATGCAGCTACGAGAACATTGTGCATGTAGGATGTAACCTGACCAGACAGAGAGGAAACACGTGGGTCTACAACCTCAGACACAAGTTCCGTGGTGTTATTGTAAACGATACTTTTAATGGCGTGGCCGAGCCATGTGACGTTAGGTTTCAATGTAAGGCTCAGGATTGCCTCAGATGGTGTCACTAAACACATTTTCCTCGTGCGGCATATCTCTAAAAAACAAACATGCACGCACACTGTGACCATTATGCTGCAGACACCGGCTTCGATGAGGTACACTAAATAGGGTTTGCAATACGTTTGTGCAGCTCGAGTCACTCAGAGGCGGGTCCGTATGAGATAAAGCGAGTGTGTGTGCGTGTGTGTGTGAGCATTCCCGTGGAGAGACAGCCGGCAGGTTGTAGGATGAAGGTATATCTAGTGATACTGATAAGAAATATATATTGTAATGGTGAGAAAAATGAATTGGACTGACTGGCCCATCAGTACAAAGGTTTCTTCTATATAAAAGCCATTTTGATAAAGACGTTTTATCACCCACCGAATGTGTCTATGCGCTGGGTGGATCCCAGTTATCCTTTCTCTCCCTAGCTCTCTTTCATTTCTGACTCTTTGTCTCTCTAATCTTTTCTTCACGCTATTTCTTTTTTCTCACTTAGGCCCACACACACACACACACACACACACACACACACACAAACACACACACACACACTTTCTTTTTGTCTCCCCAGGTGTGCACTGGTCCAGGTGTATGTCTTCACGGGAGCTCATCACTGCTCTAATGAGAATGATCACCGCTCATCTGTCTTCATCCACATCCAACAGAGAGCACCTGCTACTATCTGTGCGAGTGTGTATGTGTGTGTGCATTTCCACACTAGTTTTTGTGTTTATGTCTATATAATATTCAATGCACATAGGTAATATACAGCACAGTATAGAATTAATGTGGTGGACCCAGGTGACTAATGCATGAGTTGCACTTGGCTTCAGTCTTGCAGCACCTTTCTTCCTGACATCAGATTCACTCTGACTAGTTGAAAATGACTTACGAACAAGTCTTTGTTTGAGAGTCTTTGAAAAATTGCTAAGGTGCTGAGAACTTCTCCGCAGGAGTGAAGTTGTTTTGATTTAACCCTCTTACAGCACTCCTTTGTCGTTTGCATCTGTCAGCCGAAGGGGTTTGGCGTCAAATGAATCAGATGAATGAATCAAACTGCGGCAAGCCACGTCAGTCACTGGATCCAGAATAGTGACAGGCTGTGAAAAACATCTGATCAACCTTTTATAAGTCTATAAGGCCTCTGAATGCCTGCAGTCAGGTTGTTTTTTTAGCTAATGTTAGCGGCAGCCTTGAGCTAATGCCAGTGCTTCACTATATGATCATTTCTGCTATTGATAACACTGTATCCTTGTGGCATTAGGTCATTCTTTCAGAGTGCTGACAGAAAGTTTAAAACAGGTTAGTCCACAATAAAGATTCAAACTGTTCACTAGCAAATGCATTTTATATGTATATTAATGTGACACTGATGACATTTTTAACTAAATATAAGTGATGATTCATACATGTGAAAGAAGCAAGACAAGAGTTTGGACTAAAGAAAAAAAAAACATGGTTTGTCTCCAAAGTTAAGCTACTGCTAATCATTTCTACACAAACTATTGTGGTACTTAGGGCAGGTTCACACCAAAAGGTCCGGTTCCTGAATGTGAGGACGATTCTTTATTTCAGTTCTCCAACTGGTTTTGCATTCACAAAGGCAAACTCAAACGCCTTTCAAATTGTAAAGTGGAAATGTCAATTAATTATTGGTCATACAGTTGGTGAGTGGAAAGACTACAAATGTCCCAGTTTCTGTCGTGCATCGTGGTGCACTGTAAAGTCATATCAGCAGACTTAAGAGGACCATGCATATCAACACAAAGAAACAGTGGGTATTCAATAATGTAATAACAGGGGCATTTCTTTCTTCATTGTGAGTCCAGGTTTGTCCCCTGCCAGTTCACATTTTGACCACATATGCGCTGCTAGTTCACCATTGACCAAAAAAGGAAAAGAAAACATTGTTTAACCAATGAAATGACACATATAATGGTGCACTTCTGAGATTGGTTCGAATGGTGTTCACACTAGAAATGAACAACTCCAGAGTTCACTTGACAACGGTGTGAGACCGCCCGTTCGAGGTGGACCAGCGAGCAGTGGTTTGGTCAGCATCAGAATTTGAGTCCAGGGTTCAGTTCAACCAGACTTAACAAGGCTGGCGGGAACGTACCATTGATAATTATGAGCCAGGCATTTCATATTTTAAAGCTGCATCGATCGCTATTTTTATGTAAACAGTGGATGAAATAACTTTGTGTAATGTGCAGTGTCAAAGCTGGCACTCGTAGTGAAGAACCCTCTGCAGTTCCACTCAGCTTTGCAGAACATTTTAGCGTAGGGTTGGGTTGCTGGACGATGCCATCGGCTATTGCAATGGCTGACAGTCATCGATCACCGAGCCCTTTAATGTCTTAACATTGTGATCTAAAAGCTCTCTGTATTTGAAGTCACGTGTCCTCTCAGAGTTGCCATAATGTTCGTGCCCATGTTCCATTTTTGACGCATAGTTTTTTATTATTTACTTTTTAAACACAACTAAGTTGCATCTAAGATTTGGTGGCAAGACAAAAACCCTTTTAGACCCAGCAACAATATCATTGTCCATTGTGATGTTTCACTGTGGGCATCGTCATGTGCCAATTTGGTAGACATCACCCAACACTGTCTTGTGGCTCATTGTTTTGGTTCTACAGCCCACAGCTTTACTGTTCTGATTCACTCCCACCACTCTAACTGACGTCTCTTCCAGACTTCGGAGGCATTTTTTTGAGTAAAAAGGCTCTGATAAACCCACAGCCCCGCATAATAAAGCAAGCAGATACAATTAGTAAACATAGTGGAGCATTCAGGGCCAGATATTTTCCTCAGATGGTAAAGACAAAACCAGAGCTAAATAAACAGTAAATATTTGACTTAAATTCATCAAGTGTGCACAAATTTGACTCCAAAAGATGTTTATGTTGCTCTCTGGAACAGTTCACTAACATGTTCACCATAACAGCTTTACAGAACATTCCAGTGTTACATCGTGCCAGCCTCAGGGGCCAAAAATGGATTAATGCATGCTTTTCCAGTCATGTTAAATAATCCATAGACATATTGCTGTTTAATGTGCACCTTTACAGTGAATAAAATCCTGATCAAAACTTAAATTCTGCTGTGCATGTCTGGCAAAAGAAGAATGACGCATGGCTCAATTGTGATGTAACATACACAATAGAGACTGCAGTAGAAACTGCAGCACCTTCAGATCCAACCCCTTTGGACAATGGAAACAATGAGGATTGCTGCCATGAGACATTGAAAAACTGGTGCTGAATTTAATCAGCAGGCTCTGCTTATTATGTGCTAGTTTAATGCAGATTTGGCTGGTGGGGTTTTTTTTTCTATATGATTATATAGATTTTACATGTCTCCATCTTCCACCCCTCTCTGTCTTCCGGAGGTGTCATCAAGTCAGATTGTTATTCCTTTTACCTTTACCAGGCTTTGATCCTTTTGTACTTTGGCATGCTTTGACTTTGAGAGCTTGAGAGAGTTTGACTTTGTCCCGAAGAATCCTGAGTGCCTAAATGTGTGCGTGTGTGTGTGTGTGTGAGTGTGTGTGTAATTCATGGCTAAAGACTGTAATGATCACATCAGCTTTCTACCCATTTTAATCAAGCAGCCTTGTGGGACCTCTTTCCTTTTTGTGTTTTTTTAGGCCTGCACTTTAAAATATGTTTACTTAAAATGAAGCCAAGAGAGAAGGCAAAACAACTGAGATTGTATTTACCCCCCAAAGGCCGCGTCAATTGGCCATTGTCAAAGTCTAAGTAGATTTTATGTAAAACTCCCAATCCATGCTGTTAGTATTGACCAAACGACAAAATGCTTGTTCATTTTTTTCTCAATCCAATTAGTTTTCTTGTGGCTTTCTGACAGCTCGTTTATATCTGTGAGTGAGTGAGTGCCCAGTGCTGAATGGGTAATTGTGCAGTTAGTGTATGCCTACCATTGTGTGGAGAATCTTGTTACCTGAGTTTGCATGGGAATACAAACTGAATTGATTTAGATCTGAGATTAATAGGGGAACATTGTGATGGGCTATTGATTGCTTTCTATGATCAAATGAAATCAAAACTGATGCATGCAGCACACAGAGCGGCAGTCTCTGATTGTATTCTCTGCTTTGTGGTCCACGTAAACCACAGATTTGTCGAAACGGCATCTTTTTTTTCCTTCCAGTTGCAGACTCAACAGATGCGAGACTTGTTATACAAGCAAAAAAAAAATGTGTTACCCTCAGATGTATTTAGAACAAACAAATGCTGTGTATGGATTACATCTGGTGTTGGAGGCAGCATTTATATGCTCCTAAAGGCTTTCATGGTAACACTTTGTTTGAAGGGGTGTGCATAAGACTGTCATTACACTGTATTAACCATGTCATGACACCTGTCATCAACAAGAAGGAGTCTTTGAATGTTTATGACTGTTGGCATTAAGTGTCATTTGGTCAATTATGTCATTTCTAATGCAAAATTGCCATTGTTTGAAATGTCTTTATATTAATCAATGTGCTCTGTTGTCAAACTGGCCTCATGACATTTAATCACATCTTTATGATGAAGTCCAAATAGTACCAGTTTACTTGAAGTCCATGGCATTATTCATGACACTATGACAAAACCACTTGGTGATGTAATAAAACTGAACATCATCTTTATGACAAGTCCAAAATATATCACTTTTATATAGAATGACACACTTAAAATGGTCAAAATGTCAAAACCAACCACATATGACAGTATAATCTAATTTTAAAACATAAAGCTCAACAGTTTCTTTAAGTCTGATAATGTCAGGTTGCCTTGACAACGAAATTGACGGGTTATGTTTTTCTGGGTTAATGTAAAGTTGTCATAACAACAGACATTTTTGTCTTGGTTAATGTCATTACACTGTCATAACCATGCCACGACATCTTTCATGAAAATGAGGGAGTCTATGAATGTTTATGACTGTTGTCATTATGTGTCTTTGTTATGACAACTTTACATTAATCAAGCTAAATCACCTTGGTACTATTCTCTGTCATCAAACTGGCCTTATAACATTTAATAACATCTTTATGACAAGTCCAAATGGTACCACTCTACTTGAAGTCCAGGGAAATATTCATTACATCATTACAAAAGTGTTTGTCAGTGTAATAAATCTTAATGATACCTTTCTGATGAGTCCAAAATATATCACTTTACGCGCAGTCAAGGAAAATATTCATGACACACTTGAAATGGTCCAAACGTCAAAACCAACCACGTATGACAGTATGATCTAATTTTAAAACATAAAGCTCAGCGGTTTCTTGTGGTCTCATGGCAGCAAGTGTCAAAACCAACCATATATGACAGTATAATATAACATTAAAACAAAATGCTAAACCATTTCTTTTAGTTTGATCATGTCAAGTCGTCGTAACAAAGACATTTTTGTCTTGGTCAGTGTCAAGTTGCCATAACAACAACATCTTAAACTATGTCAACTTTGCATTGAAAATTACATAATTGACCACATGACACTGAATGACTATAGTCATAAACATTCATAGAGACTCAATTTTCATGACAGGCATCAAAGAACAGTTATGACATTGTAATGGCAGTCATGCACAACCCTTCAAATAAAGTGTTACATCTTTTATTTCTATAGTACTTATTGTCTATGCTGTGTAAATAATATATAGTATCATAAAAAATGTATTTTTCTTAAGTTTTACATCAGGAACTCACCTTTGTTTTGACCTCAAATCAACATTTGCAGGTAACAGCATGTCTAGCACTTGTCAGTTCCCACTAACAAGGAATTGATAAATCAACGTCGACAACAGAAAATGGCAGTTTGATCTTCATTCAAAAGGTTGTTTCCCCTCGGTTTGTCAACACGCCGTCTTGCTGTTCCGTCAGTTGGTTCTCCAGGTGTACAATGCCCGCTTGATACGGAGACATGAGTGGCGGTGACAGTGATGGAGGGAAAAGGTCAGATATGACACAGTGGTTATGGAGTGGGAACACAACGAGCACTTTGACATTTCTGGCCAAAATTCGTGTGCCGCATTTTAATCACTGGGTGAGGAAAAAATGTCTTGATCAAGGTGCTCAAGCATTCCAGGTGGTAGATTTAATGAACCAACATTGAACTGATGCGAGGGAAGAGTCATAACTTGAGCAAATATCCTAAAAATACTCTCCATAAAGAAAAGTTGGTAATGCCAATCGAGGATGCACAGAAAGTGTATTGCTTTGGGAGTTCTGAGAAAGAGAGTTTTTCGCCTGGAGCCATGTACCAGCTTGGTTTCACCTAAAGGTCATGATGTACAGCATACGCCCTATACACATGCATTTCTATTTGCCCCACTGCACAATACCCACAATAATGATCCCATTCCAGAGGGATGTTTAAGTTAATCTTCAGACTAATGACTGTTAAGTACTCAGCAGACTATGGAGGAAATTATAATTTGTTTTACTTAATGCATACATTCTGCTTGCTGCCAGAGTGAGCTGACCCTTATGCCTCATGATGTTGCTCAGCCTCCAGCTGCCAGGTCAATGAGGTTGCGTTTCCCTGTCCGACTCTGTGTCTTCCAAGTGGGGTGACATAAGCCATCCTTGGCCTCTGTCTCCCATGGTGGCAGTTCTAGGTCCAGGAGAAGCCATTAAAGAAGCAATTAACAGCCCCAATTAAAGAATGATGAAGCAGAGGGGAGAGTTTACATAGTGGAAAGTGACTAAAGGGCTTTAGCTCCGGCTCTTTGGATGTCAGCGACTGTAGGTGGTGAAATTGTAAATCATCCACTTGAAATTCAGATTGTTGGTTAGTTTGTCTTCCCGCATTTGTCCCCATTTAGAGACTCAAAAACAAAAAGTCATAAAAGTGAGAAGTCGCTGAAAAGAATGCTATACATATCTTACAATGCAAATCAGGACCCAGCGCCTTTCCAATCAGGAACAGGAGATTGCTTTGTATCATTTTAGTCAGCTGTCAAGGAAAGAAAAACCCCACAGTTTTGATGTTTGGGTTTCATAATTGAGCCAGCAAGTTGGTGTGCGCACAAAGGCCTCTGCCAGTAGCCTTTGACGTGAACAGAATGTAAGAAGATACCTGAAAACCCTGAGATGAAAGCGCTGCTTATACATCTCTTGATCTTGCTTACCTCATCTTTCTTTTGCCTTTTTGCCATCTTTTTCTCACCAGCAGATTGCAGGATAGCTAATGGTACCTTTACTGCTTCAAAGGGCCCTTTTCACTTGATAAGGACAGTGTGGAAGCCATGTGGAAGCTGAGCGCACACACCAGGCAAAGCTTGTTATGGTAACCCTGCTCTAGACCGGTGTCCTCATTAGATCCAGTGCCCTCGGGGGTCTCTGTGTGTATGTATAGAGTCGTGTCACGTACAGGACCTGACAGGATCGGTGCATAAGCGTGGGTGTGGGCGTGTGTGTGTTTGTGAGTTTTTAACGTCATCACACCAGCCCCTAGGCGGGCCACTGATCCTCTCTAAGAACGATAAATACAGCCGTACTGTGATGCTAATGAAGACGGATAGAGGAAGAGGAAGAGCGAGGTAAAGACAGAGAGGAAAAGATGAAAGGGGAAATATAAGTACTCTTCTACAGTGCTGCAGGTTAGAATGTAATTGTTCCCCCCTTGACTATCACTATAGGGTATCTAAGGTAGAGCAAACAGACTTACCCCAAGGCCAAACTCCCACAGAGTCTTTGACTCCTGCTTATGTAATACAATCTCAGGGTGACTGATGGAATTAGTCTGGGACTGTTTTTGTGTGAGATAGAAAGCGAGAGGGAGAAAATGAGGGAGGTGCTGGGAGGGGTGCACTCTGAGAAATAAAGGTGCTAACTAGATCCATTTAGGGTTCTTCGACTCATCCCCTTAGAAGCACCATTAGTGATTCCTGGTTAAACATTTTGTATAGGCTCCACTTGGAACCTTTTCAGAGGGTTCTACTAGGAACAATTTATGAAAGGTTCCACCTTAGAAACTCAAATGAGAGGTTCTGCCGAGAACCCTCGGTGGAAACTATTATGTAGTAGTTTCCACCAAGGGTTCTTTGAACCTTCTCTGGGGGTTCCAATCAGAACTTTTCTACCTCCTAAGGGTGCTAACAAAGACCCACCAAGGGGGTTCCACAAAGAACCCTTTGTATTCCAAGAGTTTCATATAGAACCCACCCTGGGTTTTCTACTGAGACCCCTTTTATATTTTAAGGGTGCCATCTAGAACCCACCTTGGGGGTTATACCAAGAACCCTTTTATATAAGTTTCCATTCGGTTTCTATTACCATCGGTGGGCTTCTAACTTAGAACCACTGTGAAAGGTTCCATACAGAACTCTTGAGAGGTTCTACAAACATCAGTGGTGTGATGGTTCCACCCAGAACCCAGTCCAGAATTTTTTAACCTTCCAAGGGTACTTTCAAGAACCCACCTAGGGTATTCTTCTATGAGCCCTTCTATATTCCAAGGGTTTCATTTAGAACCCACCCAGGATGTTCTGCCAGGAACAGTTTTATGTACCAAGGGTCTCATCTAGGGCCCACCCAGGACACTCTGCCAAGAACCCTTTAATATTCCTGTTCTGCTAGGAACCCTTTTATATTCCAAGGGTTTTGTGTAGAACCCTCCCACGGTGTCCTGCCAAGAACTCTTTTACATTCCATGGCTTTCATGTAGAACCCACTCAAGGTGTTCTGCTGAGGAACCTTTTATATTCCAAGGTTTTCATCTAGAACCCACCCACGGGTATCTAATGATTTATTTTGTAAGGGTTTCACCTATAGCCAGCTTGTCTTCTGGGGGTTCTATAAAGAACCATATTGTACGAGGCAACAAATTACTGAATTATATAGATTGTGTATATTGTGGTTGTGACAATCTATGTTACAGTTCCCTTATTAAAATTAAGAAAACATCTTTTAACAGCCAATGCTTTCAACAATCCTTGAAGGGTTCTTAACGGAGCCCCTGCTCTTCCTTCAAAGAACCTTTGACAAACACTTTCTTTGAAAAAGGATCTTCAGAAGCAAATGGTTCTGTAGAACATCATCCCTTCAGAAAGAACTGTTTTGGAACCCTTATTTCCAAGAGTGTGTGTGTGTGTGCGGTGGGATTGTTCCCTCCCGGATGAAAGTGGCAAAGACAAGCGCACACACACACGCATGCAGTGGAAAGCAAGGGCGATTGTGCCGGGCTGGCAGCCGTCCTCATTACCGTCCACAGGCAGGGCTGGAGTGCCCTATTAGACAACCATTACTGCTGCTGATGGGAATCTGTACAGTAACACTGACACAAACAAGATGGAGAGATCTGGGAACCATGCCGAGGCCGCAGTGCCAGGGCCTCCAGGGAATGGGTGAGATGAGGCTCTCCGCCCTGATCGCCACACTCCTCGGCTGGGTCAGGGTGCCTAAGTAGCGGCCGTGTGTCAGCGTGCCATCTCTGGTTCCCCCGGAGCTAAGATGTGTTCACCTAATTAAAACCTCTCTTTCCTCTACCCTCCGGGAGACATGGGCAGAGGAATGTAGTGACAGAGATGGTGAGGTAAGGAGAGGAAGGAGGGAATAGGCGACAGGGACAGAGGCCAGGCCCACAGGGAAAGAATGGAGAGGAGAATTTTTGCAGGGGCAAAACAAGAGTGAATGATAAACAGAAATGCGGCGCTCTGCAGAGGAGGGGGCAGGAACCATGCCAGCTCGGCTTATTCAGAAGTTCTCTCAATTTCTTTGTCATGGTGGAGAATTGAAAAGGAATGCAGAGTGTGGTGAGGAGACAATAGAGAAGGAGAGATTTTTCAGATTTTAGTTGCCTATTCACTGAAAAAATAGAGAAAACTTGTTTGAACTTGCTTGTTTTTTTTCTTATCAGACCCCAGGGCAGCATGTGGACTCACAGGCTGTGCAAACACAGGGAAAAGGAGAGAAAAACAGAGGGAAAAAGGAGAGAGGTTACAGAGTGCATCGTGCATAGATGGCATGAGGTGAGGGAAGAAAGTGGAGGAAAAAAGTGTGGAAAGCACAGGTACTTGCTAATTAGAACAGCAGTCACAGTTATACTTCTGCAATAATTGTGAATAATTCTGCATAAGGTTGCTTTGTTTGTGACCTCCTCAACTGGTGTGTTCTAACTAGACACGGTACACAGAGAAACCATCTGAACTATATAATAAAAGGTTATGTTTGTGGCTGCCACAGGAGGTGAAATATTTTGCATCAGTCAATTATTGAGAAATGATAATAGCTTCGCATAGCTTCACACATTTTAAAGGAAAAGTTTTTTTTATATTTTAGAAAATAATCATATCTGACGTTCTTCCTGAGAGTTAAACAAGAAAACTGAAAATAGATGTGAAAGAGTTCCGTTCTACCAAAGAATATGTTTTATATCTTTACTGTAAAGAGTTGTTGTTTCCAAAGCAAAACAGAATCTTTCAATTTATTAATGAACCCTTTTAATATATAATGGTGACATACAACTTAGTTTAATTAAAAGAGAGAGAGATGGATGAAAGTTAGCTACAGTATAAGGGTGTGGAAATATATTTCTTCATTAATTATATGCCAGTATATTAACTGGATGCTTTGAAGGCACATTATTGCCAGTGATTATTAGGTTAGAATAGATAAACCGCATCCTCTTCCAGTCCTCTATCCCAATGCAGATACAGAGACAGACAATTCTGTTGGCTGAACAGATACATAGACAGTTAATGACTCTCTGTGCACCTGAAGTAAATAGCTAGCTACCAGCAGCCAGTTAGCTTAGCTTAGCACAACAAGTAGAAACAAGGGGGAAACAGCTAACCTAAAAGAAAAGCAATTGGCATAACAAAAATCTTAAGTTAGATGAGGAAGTTGATACTACTCTCATGTCTGCACAGTAAAGAGCTAGCGATCACAGTCAGTTAGCTTAGCACAAGGACTGGGCTCTAGGGTTGCCACCTTTCCTGTATAATACAGCGTCTGTCCCTTACTGAATCAATACAGGATGCAAGTGGTCCCTTATTTTCATGCACACCGTACCCTAATGCAAAACACATAGTTTTCCCATACTTGGACTGACATGAGAAATAATAAAACAAATTTGGTTTCTTTAGACATAGAGGAGTATTAAATCAGATTGTCAGGTCAGTTGTATATCACTCAACATCATTGTTGCCCTGGTTACGGACACTCAGACAGTTGTTTGTTTGTTTTGTTTGGTTTAACGACAAGTACCTCCAGCTCAAGTCTTGTACAAAGAGAGAAGCTGTCCAAATACAGAGCTAAATGGACAGGCCACAAGTAGATCAGTCCTGTCAGCGGGAATGAGTACAAGGCAAACTGTGCAGTCCACCGTACAGTATTTTCTGTCATCTATGGTGGGCTGTCTGACTGTGCAAGTGCAGGGCAGAGACCAGAGTGAGAGTTATTTGAAAGACCAAACATTGGCCCAATCTCTGTGATATTTGAATCCTTAATAAAATTGATGTAGCTGTGCTTTACTCTTATTGACTCTTTATTTCCTTTGCATTCATGTTTAGAGTAGCAGAGGACTTTGAAATTGATTCATAAAAAGCACAAATTGGGGCATAAAAATTCACCAGAATGCAGGAAATAGCAATGTTAAACGCTCATAGTCTCATGGGGGACGACCTCCAGTGCCTCTGCTTGATTTGTGTTCCGAGCCTGGGGTCACTGGCAAGGTGTCCATTTTTTTCAATCCTACTGGAAACAAAGAGAGACACCTATCCTGGCTCTGTCCATAGGTTAACAAAATCCACCATCCAGTGCTTTTAAAGCCAATTAACTATTTCTGTATGTCCATTTTGTAATCCTTACAAAACATCTTTTGACAGGGATTGTGTGCAAAATACTCTTACTTCTTCTGCTGACTAAGAACAACGCTGGTGGTAACTTTATATTTACCATCTAGACAAGAGAGTGTTATTGGTCTTCACATAAAATGTTAGGTGTATGTTGAGAAGGTTGATACCATTCTCGTGTCTGCAAAGTAAATAGCTAGCTATCACCAGCAACCAGTTAACTAAGCTTAGCACAAAAACTGGAAACAAGGGGAGACAGCTGGTCTGACTTTGTCCATTGGAAACAAAATCCACCTACCAGCACTTTTAAAGCTCACAAATCCTCACAAAAAATTGTTTGTGCTCGAATACCTCTTAGCCAAATTAGCTGCTTCCACTGTGTCCAATTTCTTCTTTCTAAGCTAAGCTAAGCTAAGCTAACTGCCTGCTGGTGGTACCTCCATATTTACATGAGAGTGTTATTGGTGTTCTCATCTAACTCTTGACAACAAACACATAAATAAACCCAAAATGTCCATCTATTTGTGTCAAAAAAAAGAGTCACTCCTCATTGTACCTGCTAATGGAAATAGTTTGATATTCATTGATTGGACTTTTTTTTTTCCAGATGCAGAAGTTGAGAAGTCCATCCAAAAATCTATGTTCTGTTCTCTTTTTTTGAGAACCGTTCCCACATTGATTTTTCTTGGCCCGACTTTTATTTTTGTTAAGAGAGGTTGGGGGCCTGAAAGAAGAAATTGTGTATTATGAGGGTAGATGACTTAGATGATGGCAGCTACAGCGCTGATTGAGTACACAACAAGATGCACAATTTGGGCCACTTTACAGTATGTGTCCTAAAATAATGTACAATCGGTCATACTGGGAATTGATTTACTACAACAGGCTGCATCATCTGCAGTCTGCTGCAGTTTTTAACTGGAGCTTGTGCGTCAGCTATCCTCCCAAGCCTTTCATGTGGGCTACTCATCTTTTACCGTCACAACATGTGAAGTGGTATGAAATTCCTGTTACTGTGGAGGATTTGTCTGAAATTGATTAATATCCTTGGAGATGAGTCATCTGGTTTAATATGCTCTCTGGTTATTCTTGCTCGAGTCTTTAATTTATTGTTTACTTCAGTCTTTATTGAAAGCCACTTTAAGTGCGTTTTTCCATGTGGCAATTGGATGTAGGCTTTGATATACAGAAAATACCACTGGTGGGATTTGACTGGTTGTCCGGACAGGTTGCCATGGTGAAGGCAGTGATTAAAGCTATTAAAGCTGCAGGCGTAGGGTTAAATGGGAGCTCTGACTGCTCCTGCTGTCACAAAATTAAACAGAAAGGGAGAGCGAGAGCAAGAAAGAATGGAAAGACATGAAAAGATGAAATTAGAAGAAAAAAAATGCACCAAGGAAAAAAAAAATAAGAGGAAAAAAAAAACTCAAGTGTGGGTGAGCAAAATGTGATTAGTTGTGCTAAAAGCAAGGCAGGATCCTTCCTAGCTCTTAATTGATTTCTTTTTACAGCAGATGAAATAAAAGGTTACGGTGTTCCAACAATAACCTTCGTATCTAAGCCCAGACAGAAGGCTTTATCACACTGTAAAAGACAGAGGGCTCGTTCATCATCGCAGCCTGATGTGTACCACAGGAGCTTATGGTGTAAAGCAGGAAGTGTGTGCGTGTGTGTGCAAATGTGTGTACGTGTAGGAAGACAGAGGGAATATCTTTTTTACAGTACATGTTATAATCTGGTATTTTAGCAGAGTGACATGATAATTCAACCTGCTTCAGGCTCAGCCGTCTGGGAAGCACGAATCCAAGACAGACCTCTCTTAATCAGGGTGTCATTTCGCCTCCTGCTTCACTACAGTCATACAAAGAGAATCACGCTTGCAATCATTTGATATAATGCTGTTAACAAACAGGTGTCCAGATGATGCACACACACACACACACACACACACACAGCGTCGTGACATAATAAACTGGGCCTAATGCAATGTGACAGTTGAAGTGCAAGAAAAGGGTGGCTTTGATGTAATCTCATAAGAGAAATGACCATAATTAGAAAGCATTTGAAGGGTTACAGTACATACAGTACACACAATGGATTGGATTATACAACAATACCATGAAATGGGTATTTCATTTTCAGCTCATTTGAATGCACTGTTACTTTTTTATCTATAATATAATAACATGAATACCTGTTTATATAATGAAATTATTTACAGTGCTCCTGCAGTAAATGCTACTTCTGTGAGGCCTATAGTGTTCAGCCGGCACTGCGTTAGAAAGATAATGATTGAAAGTACATTTTCAAGGTTAAAATGTGTAGTGTTGTGTTTGATTAGAAGTGTGTATGTTTGTGAGAGTAATACAGTTCAAATATAAGTGCAGTGGTGGAGAGTAACTGCATTTACTCATTTGTTGTTCTTCCATTTCCTTCTTTCCATTTATTTGACTACATTTTAAAGAGAAGTGTTTTGGTTTGCACTCCACATGTATACATTTATCTGACAGCTGCTCTGGCTGCTTTACAAATTCAGATTTTACATGTGATGCTCTTAGATCAAACTGATAAACAGTCAGAGCTTGATTAAACTGTTAGGGGAGCCCATGAGCTGTTGGCACATTTTTAAGAAAAATTCATCAGAAAGAAGTGTCAGAAAGTGTCCCCACTGTCTCTAAAACTGTTTCTGTTTTATTTCTAACCGAAGCATTAGTAATAAAACCTAGAATTAAAAACACTAAAGGTTCAATTGTTTGTAAAAATTAATTCCAAATAGCATGTATGCTGATGATGTTTTCTCTTTGTCTTCAAAGGAAAAGTACTTTAAAGCCTTTATTCAAGAACTGGTTTGTTTGTTTGTTGTTTTTGTTTTTTGCTTTTTGCTTTTTTTTTTGTTTGTTTGTGTTTTTTACTTTACATGGCTTAAACAACATTGTGATAAAAATATGAAAATAGGCTCTCTCAAGAAATTCTAGTGAAGTCAAATCAGTTTACTGATACTGCATATTTTAAAAACAACAGGTGTTGAGCCAAAGTGCTTTCCAGTCGAGGCAGATGGGCTCGTATTTGCCTCAACGCGGGTAATAAAAGGAATAGATACAATAATACAATGTTAACAATGATACAAGGGAAAAGAACATTAATGTACAGAGAAGGCAAGACTAAAAATGGAAGGCAATATTAAAAAAAAAAAGGAAACCTAAGACAGTAGCATTGTAAAATCAGAATCAAAGTAATAAAATCAGACGTTAGATGAAATGAAAATATAAAAAAACAAAAAACCCATAAGGCAGTCTCAGACTGAACCAAAAGCAAGGCGAAAAAAAAAAAACCGTGGTCTGAGTTAAAATTGTTTGGAAGAACAGGAACTAATGTGAGACAGGAGTCTAGAGGCAGAGAGAAGTTGCTGTGAGGATGACCTAAGTGGCACCTAATCAGACCCACTTTAGTTGCCTACTTTGCCCAGCTGGTAATCCTCGCCAATAGACGGTAATTAAAATCAGCTGAACCAGTCACAACATCAAACTGCTGCTTCCACACTGATGCTCCAGTCATAATAATCCAATAATAGAATTAGATTGTAACACTGACAGAAGCCATCCTGCTACATAATGAGCAACTTTTGCAACTTTAAGTACATTTTACTGATAATATTTGTGTACTTTTACTAATGAGTTGGAATTTTACTCGCAATGAAGTGTTTTAACAATGTAGTTTTCTTATCTAACTACTTCTTTTATCACTGTGTAATGCATAAAGATTCATTGGTGTTGTCATCATGGACATGTCAAAAAAACTAGTGTTTCTCCCTGAAAGAAGCAGCTTGGACTTTGGTCAGACTGACCTGACATATTTTTTTTATCAGGGGAATGGAGGTAAAGCTCTGCCCCTATAGCCAGTGCTCACAAAAACAAGTGAAGTGTTTTGTTGCCCCCATTGTATCAACCTGCACCTCTCCGATCCGAGATGGACCAAGTGAAAAGAGACCTGCGCTGCGTTTGAGTGTGTGCATGTGTGTGTGTGTCTGTCTGTCAGAGTGTGAGTGTGTGTCTGTGTGTGTGTGTGTGTGCGTGGAGAAAGGAAGAGGGAGGCAGATGAGAGGTAGACTGCTGAGTGCAGGAGCTGTTGATTGTGTGTGAGAGCTTTGAGAAAGGGTGCAGAGAGCATCTATCTGTATCATTCACTCTAAAAGCCTGGAGAGATGGAAAGGATGGATGGGAGGACAAGTAGAAGTCAATAAAGAGATGGTCGGAATGGAGAGAGAGGAGATGAGAGTAGTTCTGTGTGAAGATGACTTAGAGTCATCTCAGGGAGGGAGGGAGGGAGGGAGGGAGAGACAAGCACAGCGGTGGAGGAGAGAAAGCCAGGTACCCAGGGATAGAATAAAGTGTAGAGAGGAGAATTTGGCAGGGTGAGAAACAGGAGTGATAAACAGAAATGCGGTTCTAAGAAAGACAGAGAGGGGGGAAACGCAGGGATCGGGGAAGAGATGAGAGTATAGCAAGCGAGGAGAGGACAACGATGTACGGTAAAAGCAAAGCATAATGGGGAACTGAAGGCCTGGCAGAACGGTATCCTTTACGCTTACACAAAAACACACACTTTCTAGAGCATAAGGCATTTTCACATATCGGGGGAAAAAAAGCCTCTTTATGTGAGAATTACACATCTATCCTCCGCCAGGAGGTACATAAGATCACCTTTTTCCTCCTACATGCTTCAGTGTTGACTCTACTGAGTCTGATAGGCTCCAGTGTTTGCACAGTCCTCAGATAACCCAAGGTTACACTTTTGAATTATTGCTCAACCAGACTTTTCCCCTCTGCCTATCACTTCGCACAGCACTGCGGAGACGGGAAGGAGTCAGACATTAGTTTCCACTGTCAGGTGATTGAGAGTGAAGAGACTTCCTCTCAGTCTCACTCCTCACACATGTGATTCGTGTTTAATGATGAATGACACATGTTATATTTTTCTCAGAGATAGGAGTCAAAGGTTGTATACACACACTCACACATACACATGCACATACATACTGCACAATGCTGTATATGACGCAGCTCTGTTATGACGAGTAAAAGTCCTGCATTTAAAATTTCGCTTAAGTAAAAGCACAAAAGTAAGGGCATCATTATATGTTTAAAGGGACAGTTTGGATTATTTGATGTGAGGCTGTATGAGCGATCCATAGTCAGTGTATCAGCTATAGCAGATACCTGTTGGCACACAATCAGTGAGGAGAAGCAGAGAGGGGCACCAGCACAGAGCCTATTCAATGAACTGCTGTGGACAGGAACAGCAACAAAAGGTATTTTAGCTTCTTAAAAAACTGTCCACCTACACAAATAATACCACTTGAAGCGTGTGCTATGCTTAGAATATTTTCACCACTTTACTCTGCCATCAGACAGCCTTTTCAAATGGGAAACCTCCGTTAAATGAGCCAAATATCGTCCTTACCAAACCAGCCAAACCCCTTACCTTGCAAAACACAGGAGCTGCTGGTCCTCTGTGGTTTCGATATGTTAATTTGTCTGTGTTATTGTGTGACTTTGGTGAATCCCGACTATCCTTTCAAAACACCGTCTCACTTTCAAATCCAAAAAGTAAAAGTACTCATTATGCAGAATGGCCCAGATCAGAATAATGTATATTGTATTACTGAATTAGAATTGTTGACTACATGTGCACTGGTATCCTGGTTTTGAATTTTTCCTGGTGTTGATCTCATTCAGGATGTGTTTGCATGAGACATGAAAAATCTGGTAATTCACATGCCTGTACACATAATTTTAACAGTATCCAAGTTTCTGATCATCTGTGTGCAGTTGTATCTGTAAACCAGGATCAGGTGTTTACATGGCACAGCATCTTGGTTTCCAAATCCACTTTCTTAAAACTGGGAAAAGGCCATATCCAGACTCCTGAAACCACGATATGACATTTACATGTGCAAGCATAACCAGGAAATTTGAAAAACTTGATCATAACCAAGATACGTATGAACATATAAGCACATTAGGGTTTCGTTTTTACTTTATACAACTGCTTGTGAATTTCCTCAAGGCATCAGTTAAGTCTCATCTTTATCCATACTAACACATTTAGTTGTTGATTATATTTTATATTATTAATCTTAGTCTGGAAAGTAAGTATAAAGAAGACGTAAAAGTAGCAGATGAAATGAAAATACTCAAATAAAATAAAATTATATCAAAGTTGTATTTAAAGGGAAAATCCAGCACATTTCGTGTGGATGTCCACTCAGTGCTGATTGTAGATGAAGTCAGTTGAAGCAACACATTCCTCAGTAGTGCTATTTTTACCAAGAAAACTGAGTTTTCCTGCTCGCAGAGCCGTGCAGCAGTGCCTACATGTACCAGGATGTACTGCAGGCGAGCATCTGACGCCCACACCCATTTTGCAGTGTTATCACAACCAAACGTATGGCTATTACTTTTTTGCCCGGAGCAGAATCTGTGGCTATCCAGAGATGGAGACCAGAAATCTGTGCTAAAATAGTCTGCAGTCTTTGTTGCATCCAGTGACATCACCGTGACATCACTGAATGTAAAGATTTTGCAGCAGGAGGACTCAGTTGTCTCTGTCAATAAAGCACACACCAAGGAATTTATTGCTTCAATTGACTACGTTTACCATCAACACAGACTGGACATCCACATGAAGAGTGTCAAAGTTTCCCCTTGAAATGCAATGCTTAAGTAAATGTACTTAGTTACTTTCCACCACTGTACCTTGCATCGCATTTGTTGAAATTCATAAACTAGAACAAGCAGCCACTGTTTCATCTGTTATCTGTGCTACAAACAGAAACAACAGCTCACAGGCGAAGCAGGAAAAAAAACATGTTCAAGTAACTAAGCCAAGGAAAATCACCACAAACATTATCCATCTGCTAAAACGCATTTTAGGTTCATCCATCCAGAAAGGGCCTACAGATAGGTCAGAGGTCTGAGAGTAAATCCTCAAATTTGTGCTGTGCTAAATGGAGCATTATGCAATGTTTGGCGTAGCTAACTGAGGGCTTTTACTGAACATCTTGTCCTGTCGCTAATCCTGCCAACAGCAACCAGCCAGGGACAGAAACAAACTCTGACCCTCAATACATGCGCACTCTCAGAGATATGGGAATAGACACACGTGCAGGCACTGTGACATACACGCACACGAAACACGCTTTAACATGTTTACAGTATGAGCATATTCAGTCACACAGAGGAGAGACATGCAAACATATGCATATATTTACGCACACACGTAAACACACCGCAGATCAGGTCTGACTAACAAACAGCATTACATAGTTCTATATGAACCTGAACTGTATTTTAGCCAACAAATGTACTTACACTTGAGAACATTAATGTCTTGGTATCAGTAATCTGCTGCTGTGAATGAGAGTTCAAGCTCACGCAAAGTCTGGATTTTCATGCAGCACTTTTTGAAATAAAGATGCTCACTAGAACCATCAGTGGTTCTTCAATTTCTCCACAGAGAAGAACCTTTTTTTGATTTCTGGTAGAACCTTTTCTTCAGAACCTTTTCAACTTCAAAGGGTGCCAACAAGTTACTGAGACTTTTTGTATTGCAATTATTTTATCTGGAACCCACCCAGGGGGTTCTAAGAAAATTGATATATTCGAAGGGTTTTATCTAAAACCCACTCAGGAGATTCTACGAGAACCTTTTTATATTCTAAAGGTTTAATCTAGAACACCCTGAGAAGGTTCTACTGATAATCCTTCTATATTTTGATATCATGTTTTATTGAGACAAAGTTCTTCAAGCATGTCAACAATCCTTGAGGAACTTTTTCTGCCAAAAAGGCCTTCTTTGGATGAAAAGGGTTCTTTTCCGGAGCCCTTGGTCAAACCCTTTTTTCTGCAGAAGCAAACGGTTCTGGGTTCAGCCATTTTGGAACCCTTATTTCTAAGAGTGTACAGTACAGTACAGTAGATTGTGGAAAAAAAATCAGTACTTTCCCTGCACCTTTTCACCCATTTACATTTTTCCGCTCCAAATTCAATAAAGCCTTAGAAAGTAAATAATACATTTTTTTGTAAATGCATGATTTCTATTCATTAGAGTAAATCCCCGTGTTGCAACCAGCTGGGGATACTGGTGTGTTAATGGATAATAAATCTATATTTAAGGATATAGGAGAGCGGAAATCCAATTTGTGTCAGGGCTCTCCACCCGATCCCCACTTTTATCCCCATACGCGCCTGGCTGGAGGAGTAATCGGCTTTGTGTAATAAAATGATGATGATGACTTTATCTGACATTTGTAAAAGGAGGAGCCCCAGATTTCTGTAGGTCTATATTATCAGCCTCTATCCAGTGAATTAATCCTCAGACGGAGTGAGACAGAGTGAAAATGTTGTTCTTGGGAGTAAACACAGAGGTTATATTGAGGTGAACGGAAGGGATGTGTTTGCGCAGAGTTGCGTGTTTGCTTTGTGTGTGTCTTTTCCCTCTCAGTGTGTCCGCGCTTACATGCTCTTGCCATGTTTTCGAGCTCCTTTCCCTTACCTCTCTCACCTGCGAAGTGGAGGAGGATGATTACATACCAAGAGGTCAACTTTATCTCCATGGAGATCCCCGAAGGAACATGGATACAAGAAATACGCTCAGAATATCTCTCCATTACCTGCAGCAGCAGCAGCAGCCTGCGAGAGATGAGGAGACAGATAGCAGAGACAGAGAGACGACGAGATGTAACCAGCTAGCTGTGAGAATTGCCCCATAAAGCAGCATTTTCAGATGAATCTCGGCTGATTCAGCCTAATGATCTGAGGAACACACATCCCAGTCCTGCGCTTTGTCGGCTTCAAAACAAATCAAATTTCAACCCATGACGCGCGTTCTCTTTTGCTCCAAATCCGCCTTTTTCTATGCTGGATTGCATGGTGTAGGGTTCCTCTAGTGCTTTCACAAGGGCCAGATTCAATTAATGTGGCTGTGAGTTAAGTGGGCCCTCAGGGGTTAAGGTCTGTCATGTCAGATGGATCTGTTTGTGTGGAGGAACAGGAGAATCCCACACTCCACTAGTCTTGTGGAGGGGAAAGAGATGCCTCGGAGCCCATCTCAGTATTCCCTTCACAAGCCTATTTGGCTCGGAGGAATTTGATCTCAGAACCTTCAAGTCTCATATAAGGAGATCTCAGAACCTCCCTTTTCCCATTGGGTTAAGACTCACAACCTTGTCTGAGGCTGCGAGTCAGGATTTCATATCCTTACTCTGTTTAAGAGCTCTTCAGTGTGGCATGTTCCCTTAAAGGCCGGGGAATTCGCTAAGTGCACACAGAGCGACAGCTGTAAATGATTTCTCATGGATGTAGCATACATGTTTATGTAAATCTGCGTTGTGTTTAATATTTCAGCATCACTTTGGTCTTACCTAAAATATTATGACACACTGACAGGGTGAATGCATGTTGCTTTCACTATAATGTTTTCACAGAGACAGTGTGCGCCGCCTCTTGTAAATTAAATGGAGTGTGATGTAACAGCGAGTCGCAAACAGCCACGTTATCATCTAAGACCAGGCTAATTGATGAGTGCTTGTCTGCAGGATTTCAGAGATGACTTGTTTGTGAACCCCCCCTGTATGACATGCCGATCTTCTTGCTCTCAAAACAGCGCCAGCGGCAGCCATCTGAGTAAAAAGCCTGTCACACAACTAGACGGAGACACCAGTGAAATACCAAGGGGCAGACGCCCACACATTTTCTGTAGGATTCGGGGAGGGAGCACAGCCGTCTTCACAGAAAAAAAAACAAAAAAAAAACAATTGTTTCCACCTGCTGCACTGTGTACATTGTACAGTTTCCAAACTAAATTGTGCACCTGGCCCCTCTGTATTTTATTTTGGAATAACTTGTCGAGAAACAAAGTCTACCAGTGACTCAGCAGCTACCGCACTTGTAGCAGTGTTATAGATTTAGATAGATAAATGGATCTGTGAGATAAATAACGATATGATGCAACAATAGCATTTGGTGTGGTGGGCGGTTTGGCTAAAGCACCAAAGATGTGCCCTTTTCCTCTCTATTGATTTGCATCTAAGGCCTCTGTCCACATAATGTTTGTTTTTGTTTTTTCTCCTGAGCGTTAGTGTCCTTTTTCAATTGTCCCCATGAGGAGAGAGCATCTGTGGCAGCCTGGAGAAAAGGCGTTGCTCCCAGCATCTTTTTTTTTTCAGAGTACTCTGCCTTGTGTGCTGTTGCTCCAAGTGTTTCAAGTTGAAAATCTCTGAACTTTTCAGAGAGGTGCTGGTGTCGTCACCGCCACTGTTTTTTGGTTTTGTATTTTTTTTAATGTGTGCTCAACTCATGTCCATGCAGAGGCCCTGAGAGAAAGAGGCTTTTAAGTGATTGTGTTCTGATCTCAATATTTTGGTGGCTGGTAAGTGAATCTATGTGGTTTGAAGTTTAGTTTCCCTCCTGTGTGGTGTTTGTACTTTCAGGTATCTGAAGTACTGCTTCATAATAAAAACTTTCAGAGAACAAAATATCGGGGGACTTTATTGTGAAGAATTACAGGAAATGAATGTGTACAACCAGCATTGTACAGTCAAGATGAGCCCATATGAAAACATACCTTGAAGTAGGTAGTCCAAATGCAAAATCTCTGCCTCGCTGGGCTGAAGTGCTAAGTCAAACCAAGCCAGCACATGCGTATGGAAGAATGTCAGATGAGAGCAAGAATCTTCCTGTTGTTGCTCATGGTGAAAAAAATGTCAACAAATACAGAAACATATAGACCATACAAACAAAGGCAGCTATGCTAGACTGTGCAACAATGCCCATCATAGGAATTTTTAAGATATCGTTGTCATAGAAACAGTACCCACATGCAGCGTTTTTCTTTTCGACCGCACAGATGCTTCATCCCAGCTCTCTGCAGTGCCCAGCCAGTGTCTTTCTGCCAGAAATGCTATGTGGACACAGGGCCTTCACTAATTTATTTAAGGCAGATACTTTTTGCACCCGGGGTGGAATTGCCAAAGTGGCTATTTACATCCGGGCTGTAGCCAACAATGCTTTTGCATCCTGCGTGTAAATAGCCAGTGTAGCTTTGCAGAGACCTACCGCGATCTTCTCCTAAATACTGTATAACCAAGTAGTTTTGTTTCCTGAAGCTGATGAAGCTGCAACTGAATGCTGAAAAATTGTTAAGAATTATAAGTCTGCCAAGTCCAAAATTAAAGTTAACACGGAGACTAATTTCATACACTAGGGTCAAATCACGGCTCTCCAGGGTTGCACAGGGGGTTCCTGGGCTTAACTCATTCATCCACTGCAACTGTTGGTCACAGAAAATTTGTCTCTTTACGGCAGAAGGAGATGGGTGTGAATAGCAATCGGCTGTTTTGTGCCTGTATCTCATATATTAACAGTGGATCAGATAACTGTGGAAGGTAGTCAGTTATGATCTGCTTTTCTTGCACAGTGCAATTTAGCATCTTTCAGCTCATTGTTTTGGTCTTAAAGTCTGCAACTTTACTGCTGTTTCAGTTTACTTTCACTGCTCTCATCAAAATTGTTTCAAACAGAGGAGGCCACTATTCTCAACAAAAAAAAAAACAATCTTTCATTAACCCACATTTAGTTACTAGCTGGTGAACATACTGTAATGGAGGAATTAGTGGCTAAAAAGCCAGATGATACTCACAGGAGTTGGTGAGACACAAACAGATTGGGAATGAATTTTTGACTTAAACACAACTTCAGATGAACGCTGAGGTTGGTCCATCTCTGATGGATGGTTTAATAGGTGACTGTTTGCTAACAGGTTCACCATATCAGCTTTTTTTGTGATTATATGTGAATGTAGGCCAAAAGAATCAATGAATGCAGGATCACTTGATGTTATAGTTACATAGTAGTAACTGTTTATAGTATATGTTGCTTAAATTGTCTATGCATTCATTGCCAGTCACACACTTACATACAAACATTGAACACACATTATGTAAGTCCTGCCGCTAGGGTCTCTCTCACATCAAAACAATAACAAAAAATGTAGTTCAGTGATGTTGTGAAGCAGTGTAGGATCATGGGAGTTGTTTTCATTATGTGGCCAGTTAAAAAATGACGGGGCCAAAATTTCTAAGCAGCTCTTTATTTCCCCCCCAATTTTTTTTTTAAAGGCAGTATTTATACTGTATATTTTGAGGGTTTTACAAATCACATGGAACAAAATCTTTCTGTACTTTTCCTACTTTTCTGCACTTTCTGTCAACTTTCAGCTTTAAACTGAGTAAAGTAAGTTTTACAGTGTACAGTGCCTTTTTCTAAACAAAGAAAACACACAAAAAGCACAAATAAATGCATTTCTTAGGCTACAAAAGTTATTAAAAGGAAATTTTATAGTGCATTCATGAACAAAATATATTTTTAACATTTTTCCTCACTCTAACGTGCAGAGACGCACACACCTGGACCTCAACATATCGGTCTCCTCTGGGTTCAGCAAAAGTAAAAAAAAATACACACAGTTCATCAAAATAGCCAGCTTAGACCAGTAAGATATGATTCTGTTCATAAGTGTACTTTATCACCACTTACGCCAACCTGCTGGTCAGTCTTTCCCTCAGTGTGGTGGGAGATAAACTATAGAAATACACACCTCAGCAGTCCCCCATTTTTTTCCTGATATGGGTACTTCCACGTCTCTAGCGTCTTAATGAGCACTCAGCACTCTCGCACATACTTCGAACCTGCACTGCTCTAAAAGTGACGCAGTCCTTCAGCAAGAGGAATGCGTTGCTCTTCAAATGGCAGTGTTTCACAGTAAGAAACACCTTTTACTCTAATAGTTTCACAGGGGGATCATTTAACACTACTAAAAAAAGTTTAAAAACACTCTGTACCCCTTGTTCACCTGGCTACAGTTAAAAAAAAGAAAATCTGACAAGACTCAGAAATCATGTTCACAGAGGAGGTAATATTAAAGTTTTATTCACGACAAGATTATTTAGTCACTGACTTCCTTCCTCTGTAAAACATTTTGCGACTCATGTCTGTGTAAAAGCGCTGTACAAATACATTCTTCTTCTTCTTCTTGACAATCTGTGTTTTCCAGGGACTTACAGCGACTAGCAGCTAGTAAGAAAATGCACCATTACCTCAAATAATTTATGGATTTCTCTGCATTTGAACATCGTTGGAAACTTTTGGGATAATATTAGCTGACAACTCAACAAAATATGTAAGATAGATCTTAACATCACAGCTTTAACTTCTCATTATTTGCCATTGAAATGCCCCGAATTACCTACATTCCCTTTATTTCTTAAAAATAAATCTCTCATTTTTTTTTACAGAAAGCAGCAGAAAAACTGCTCTGAACCTAAGCCCAAACCTCTGTCAATCAACCAGTAAAAATAGTAATTTTAAAATCAACACAACCACTAATTTTTTTTTTTTCTGTTTTTTAAACAGGAGCTTGAAGCAGTGTCACACCGCCCTCACCTGCATTTCCATTTTGGTAATCCTTAAAATAGCAAATTTGAGCTACTGACAAGCACCATAGTGCACTTGCAGGGAGGGGCCCCTTCACCTCAACGTCTCTGTCAGTGTCTTTCCGCCAAATTGGCTCCGGTTCTATAACTGGTTCTATTCAGGATTCCTGGAACTTTGGTAGAACCAGCTCATGATTCTACCAGTTTTGAATAATTGTAACAAAAGATGAATCATCCACAGAGGGTGTTCGCAATGCACAAAGGAAGTCAAGCAAGATTTGATAGATCACCTGCGAGCATTTGTGCTCTGTTATTACAAATATTTGTCTTTTTGAGAACAGGCACAAGGCAGCTATTCAGCTACTCACACCCAATCACCTTAGTTTAGCCATAAAAAGCAACAAATTCTCTGTGACTGAAAGGGTGGATGTTGTGGTGGATGCATGGGTTAAGCATGGGACTCTCTCATGGGAGGGTGGGGTTTGAGTCTAATTTTTAGGCTTAGATGGGTTTTTTTTTGTAATTAATATTTTCAGTTTTCAGTTGCAGCTTGGTTTAGTTTAGAAAACAAAACTAATTGGTTACATTTAGAAAAAGGTGATTGTCTCTGCCATGCAGGTGTAAATAGCAACGCTGGCGGGCTACTTACACCTTTGGAGCAAATAGTGTTGTCAACTATGGATACCTGGGAGCTTGTATCTACCATGCAAGGCTATATAGCTACTTTGCTATTCCACCCCAAGTGCAAACAGCCACAGTGGCTATTCTCCCAGGGTGCAAGTAGCATCTGCTTTGTTTCATCCAAAAAATAAGTATGGCCCATTATCTCATGATCTATTTCTATCTATCAACTATTTTCTTTCCAACCTGTAGAATATAACACGCCCACTGATGTTGTCACTGTTCACACTTCAAGTCAAGGAAAACCTGCTATTTTTTAGTTCCAGCTGGGAACCAAATATTTTGTTAGGCTCCAAAGCAATTTATTTTTGGTCAAAATGTTCTTAGCGGTTCAGAATTCTGGTGCGTGAAGCGGAATGAAACCCTTTTCGTGATGGTGGGAATGTGGTGGTGTCTGTTGGGCCCTCCAAAACTCCCCACTAACCAATTAATTGAAGTGTGGGATATAGTAATGATATGGAAGGATAAATCTAGCCTCATTAACACTCTTCTCTCCGTGTGTTTCCTTCGCTACATTTCACACACACATACAAAAAGACACACTATCATGAATATGCGTAAATATTCACACATTATTCACTTTTCAAGGACTGAGTGTGGAAGATTTTGATGCTTTGGTTTCATAGCCAACAATGAAAACTAAAGAAATACTAATTCCAGCGTGTTTTGTTCATGCTTGCTGTGAGTCTTAGTTAGGGGTGTTGGGGGGTGGGAGATGGTTGAGTCATAAAACAAGATAGGATACCCTCTCTGGCATTGGGTTTCTCTATCATCTTTCTTTCTCTGCTCTCTCCTCAGTGTTTTATTCATGTATTTTTCTGTCCATTTACTCTTCCCACAAGGGCAAATCAAGGCAAGGCCGCTCACTTATTGAATTAACAGCTATCGGGAAGCATTAGGCAGAGGTCCCCTGCCTGATTTTCCACTCAATGCTGTGGCAAATAGGGACAACACACAGAGACAGAGGCTACGGCTTGTGGTCTGCTCGGTTGGTCAAATCAAGCTAGTCAGGAAGCCGGGAATGGGAGGATAGCCGCGGAAAAAAAAAAGGTCAGGGCAGGGGCTGTAATTGGACGTGTAGCCCCCCACGGAGTGTCATCTCCGGGGTAGGCACAGTAAGAGATCCAGGGAACGTCACGGCGCCACAGCCGAGCCTCGCAGAAAGGGCACAGATCTGGGCCGAGGACTGCTGGTAACATCTTATCACAGCCTGGTCTCTTCAGCCTGACTCACAGCCTCCGAGCCTGCCTGAGGACATGGTGAGGCAGCCTTAGCATGGCTCTGCACACACACACGCACACACACACACACACACCACACAGACACACAAACACACTGTACTGGTACAGGGCAAGGCCTCATCTTTGGTTGAGTCTCATAAAGCCTTGTCACCATAGCAACTACTACCTCATTAGAAAGTCACTGGTGGTGGCCAGTGCCCATGCACTTTCCTTCTTTGTCTCTTTTATTCTGCCTTTGAATCTTTAGTTTTTTTCTGTCTCCATAATTACAGCTCAAATGGTATTTTTCTTCAAATAGGTTTGTTTCATGTAGCGATAAATAATAACTATTGGGACCACTTATTGTGGAAAGTGAAAATGAAAAAGACATAGGTAATGTTGTAACCTGAAACGCTATTATGATCAACTGTTGCATTAATAAATCCGTGTTTACCTTACCTAACCCAACATGTTTCTCATCTTGAATTCCAAACATTGTAGAACATGTTAACAGCAACAAACAGCTATTATCTGCACCCCTCAATTTAAAATTGATGTTTTTCTTTTCATTTTTCTTTCTAAACTGGGTTCCTATTAGTAAAGCAGTTTTGGGCGATTTGAGGTGGGTGTCATTCTGACAATGTATGTTCGGCACAATGGTATAATAAAGGCATCACGAAAGAGGTAGACCACATGATTTGCAATCTGCATTTTATTAACCAATTTTGTCATCCAAGTCTTGTCATTGTGCGCCCTGCCACCTGTAGCAGTGGCTCTCGTGCTTTCCAGCTAACAGAACTGGGAAGCTGGTGAGAGATCATGTTCTTGTCACTATACAGCAGAATCATTTCTGTCTGCTGCAGTATCCTTTTTTTACCCCACCCCTAGGAGGCACCAAAATCAGATATTTTCAAATCCTACACAAGGTGTATCGATGCAGCCACCTAGAATTTCTCACTGGTCCGTGACAAGTCCCATACAGATCTACCCTTGGCTGTAATGTCAGCCCTCCGAGATCGGTCGCAATGCTTTGTCTATCCACCAGGAGGAGCAGTGATTATAAAGCTGAAACAATTTACTGCCGTCAGGCTGCTGCCATTTCACCATTTTACTTCTGATTTGCCAGGTGCTTCTGGACATTTTCATTGACCCAGTGTGCCCGAAATCATCTGTTGATGTTGATGTTTACAAGGAAGTGCATTCCCTCACAAAGTGCTTTTTATTATGATTGGGTCATGATATATTTTTATGCTCAAACTTTTTTTGTAAAACATTGATACAGATATTTATTTTTAGCTAACATAAAAGTCAGCTGCACTCATTTGTGCACTCATATCAGCAGTGACACAGTAACACACTGGGACACAATGTCTTTAACACAAAGATGTATCTTATTTTATCATGTTTGCTGAATTTACAATAGGCTATAAATAATTACAGCATTTAACAAAGTATATAAAGTTTGCCCTAACTCATCAATTCACAAAAAAGTTAAGGGAGTTTCGCTGAGCAATAAAGGAGTTTATTACAGTTTCTGTTTCTTAATACAAGTGCCAGAATTCCATAACTACCAGAATGACAAGCACTAATTTTGACCTTTGACTTACAAACTCTATTATCCCACATGACAAACGCCAGACTAAGAGATTAATGCATTATTCTGATAGTTTATCTTTTTGGACATGAAAATGTAAAAATGTAATTTCTTGTAAATTTTATTTATATACTATACCATCACAGGTAGTAAAGCGTAATGACTGCATATATTCACAGCAGTATTTTTCTGTAGAATAATAAACATCAGTGATCTGAGCTACATGTACATAAACATGTTGTTTTAATAGTAATAATAACAAATTTCCACCCAGAACCATAACAAAAAATAATCATAGCCTACAGAAAAGGCTTGAATCATGTACAGAAATAAAACCAAAACATTGGAAACATTGCTATTTGTAATAAGTAAAGTTACTTTGTTTCAAAATTTGAGAACTTTGACACAAATTCAGTGAGTTATAAGTGCTGAGAAACAAAAAAAGTGTTGCACTATTTTGACATGGAAGATTAACCAGTGGCTACAAGAGATCCAAATAAAATCAAAATCACATCAAACAACCATCCCTGGTCTCCCCCAGTTTACTTTTAATTGTGTCTAATTGATTCATTACCTGCTGCACGTACATGTCATCAAAAGACAGCCTACCTCAGTCAGGAAGTAAATCAGTGACTCAGAGTTACTTGGATTATAACTGTAACATGATATTATATTATAAGATTATATATATTATATAATATTGTTAGGAAAAACTGACAACACAAAAGTCTACTAAGAATAATTTTACTGGTAACAGCTACAGTTTCACAGGTGTCGCTTCCCCCAAAGATCTCAGAAAATGTAACTTGGATTGAAAGAAGACCTGTAAGAGAACCCATCCATCAATCATCTATAACAGCTTTTCCTTTGAGGGGTCACGGGGGGCTGGAGGTGATCTCAGCTGACACTGGACAAGAGGTGGGGTAAACCCTGGACAGATCCAAGTTTATTGCAGGACTGACACATGGAGACAAACAACCATTCATACTCATATTCACACTTACAGGCAGTTTAGAGTTACCATTTAACCTAACCTGCACGTAACATAACCTAACATTTCTGGGTTAATAACTGGATTATTCTTCCAAGACATTAAGACAAAACATTTTCTATATCTGCACATGTGTCAGCATTGTATTTGCAGGTCATTTTTACCCAGTTTTAAGGCCATTCCTATGAGCCACCAAACAATCGGATCATAAGTTTGAAGACTTACTGGCTTGCTGCCAGTGGATGGCTACAAGCATAATCTGACTTGTTTTTATCATGGGAGCTAGCTAGCCAATGAGCACAGCAGATAATATCACCTTTGTGTTTTTTTTTTCTTATCACCACTAACACCACCAACCAGGAGGGAGCCACAGCCATCTAACCTGCGTACCTGAAGCTGAGCCATCACAGCAGGCCAGAGTCACTGAGCCTGTGCTGGTCAGTCTCGTTTCCAGCAATACCTCCTGTGTGTGATGCTCGAACCCAAGCCTTCTTGCTGTGAGGTGACAGTGCCAACCACTGAACCACAGTGCTGGTATAAGAGAACAAGGCTATAAAATGATGTTCACATTGCGTTTTATAACAGCACTGTTTCTATATGGAAATTTAAAAAACACAGGTCAGTCTGTGGTGTATTAAGTCATTACAGAGCTGGTAAATCTGCATTGTACTTAGATCCAGGACAGAATCATCTTGGGATTACAGCTACAGGTGCATACAGTAATTTCAAACTGAATGACAGGTACACACCATTTTGTGCGCTGTACCTTGATCAAGTGTTCCTTAGAAAGCGCTCTGTGAATAATGTGAAAATGCACCATTTTATCAGTAGTTTCCTCGATCTGCACGCATGGGAAAACACAAAACCTCATAAACCATGTAATATTTAAGGCTTTTACTAGTACTGATACAGACATATAAGATATCTATAGGGTTTTACTTGTGTAGACTGTATCATCAGAGGCGGTATACACTGCGGTAGTGCATACAGAGTGACTGTAATTGCATAAACCCTACTTTGTCTCCCAAGACATGGGTGTTTCACTTAGTTCTTGGTCTTTTATCTATTTATGCATCAAATCAAAAGGGACAGTGAGCCACATTTAGGGAGTGGAAAGTGTATCCTGAAGAATTTAATAAGAAAAGAGATCTTGATGGATTACAGACCTTCTCCACATCTGAGACATTTTCAGAATGATAAATCACAAAGGCCTTTCATTCTCCCTCTTTCTTTCTCTTTTCCTGTCTCCCTCTCCCTCTTTCTCTGCCTCCTCTCCTTCTCATCTCATGAGCCTTGGCTTTCAATTGTAAGAGATTACAGGAGCATAGCCGGACTGTGGCCCGTCGAGGATCTTTTATTAATATTTATATGCATATGAAACAAGCCAATTCTAAGCTGTCGGTGAGCAGCTGAACCCTGCGGCCCCATTGTGAAATATATATATATATAAATATATATTTATATATACGTATATATGCAGGAACCAGCGTGTGTGGCAGTTTCGTGAATATACAGTATGTGTGTGTGCAGTACAGTACCTGTGTGTGTGTGTGTTTGTGTGCCTGTGTTCCATTTTGGCTCTAACCGCTTAACCCTGCGCTGTCCCAGACCACCTGAGCCACCAGTTATGTATCAGAGACCACGAGTGGTGTTTCCCACCAGGATTTGATCGTTAGCAGGACTTCTGGCTCTCTGTCTTCAAGGTTAAACAGGACTCTAAGGTCGGTTGGAGCAGGGGGGGTGTTAGCGGTGGGGGTTCTAAATCTGCAAACAAGTGTGGAGCCTGGCAGTCAAGGCTATCGAGGAGCTGATATCCCGCCGGTGGAAAGAGCAGAAGGAGACTAATCCTTCATACATAATAGATAACCAAATCCTCTAAAACACAGAGACGCTAGCTGCCTGCACCACGGAGGCCCTGCCACTGCTAACAGATCAGACATCAGGCATCCCCCTCCTCGCCACCTTCATTAATACTCAATTACAACAGGGCTCCTCCAGCCCGACACCATTGTCTCCTCCTGAAAAGCTGGCCTTTGTCAGGAGAGCAGGTATTCCTGGCCCCCTCCGTACACAGAGATAATGCAGTATAATATCTTTGTCACCGGAGTTAAGTGGAGAGAGGAGCCCGTCTTCGGAATAACCACTTTGCATTTGTCTGTCATACTGTCGTGATCAAAACCGGAAGGCGATGAACAGACCTTGGGAACTTGGTGTTTATGCTCGCAGCACACTGGAGTGGTTGTATTATAGAACGAGAATAAACATAAACAGCATTTCATTTGCTCCACGGACACTCTGGAGTCTGCGCCACCGCCGCACAACACATTCATTTCGAGCCAAGGAGAGGCTCCACACGCTCTAAGTGTTTCTCTTTCAGCGATATTGTCTGCGAGCATTATGAAAGTTGACACATGCATAAGGGCCTTTTGATCAAGTGACAGTACATTTTAGCACTAACGTCTTTGTGGTGCTGTTTAGCACTTATTTATAGTGACAACTTTTACAGTTGATGTTTATTCATAAACTTTAATGTTTAATCTTTAACTATACTGTTTATTCATCAATCTGTTTTACAAATAACTTCTCACTGAGGCTTTTTAACGTCTTGCACAATTGCATACTGTACATTGCATTTGAAAAACTGCATCCTTACATTTTCATTCACGTTTTCCAGTTACAGTAGTACAAGGTCATTCTGCGCTATGATAATAATTATAATAAATACACATTCATTTTAAAATAAAGGAAATGCAGCTCAAGTGCTTCACATAAAGATTTTTGAGACTGTTCACCTTCAGTCTAGCATATGTTTGCATCTTGTACCTCTTGAACTATGCAGTGCATGTCACCAACACATCTGTTTCTCTATTTTCTATTTAAAAAAAAAAAAATCTTGTCATTTATTTTAAAGTGACCCTTCACCTCCAAATTATTGTTTAATATACATATTTTAATTAAATGTTGTCTGAGATTATGTCTGAAAATATGCATTAAAATGGCTGCCCATGTGAGCAAGCTTACCTACTAAATCACTGTGCGGCACCCGTCAATGCTGGTGAACAAGTTAGCAATGTGTTATTGAAACAATTTTCCAGCTATATTATTATCCCTAGTGTACATACATTCTTGTAGGGCACTATGGATTATTTTGTAACTTCACAAGCGAGAGACTCTCTCCACCTCAGAAACTGCCAGCGGAAGTGCAGAGAATGAGACTAACTCAGCTAACTTAAGCCGTGCTATAACTGCCGCTGACTTGGCAGCTATTTGTAAGCGTAAATGAAAGACAGCCCAAAAATATTTAATGCAATATATGCTGTAGGTGGTCAAGGTAAGGGGGGTAAGGGGTCCATTGACCTGAAAAAAACATAAAAGACCTTGATCTAGATTGTTCTGGTGTTAGGTGCTAAGATTTGGAGATATCGGCTGTAAAGATGTCTGCCCTCTCTCGAGTATCATGGAACTAGATGGCACTCAGTTTGTGGTGTTCAAATCGCCAAAAAGAAACGTCTGAAAAACTCAACGGCAACATTCTCTTCCAGAAATCACGCCCTGCCATCTCACCTCGCAGAAGGAAGTGTGCGTCAACTCACAGATAAGAGGCTACAACTCAGCCTCGGAGGATGCCATTATCATACCACGCTGTCACGAGCCTCAGATGAGTAGATGCACGCCTCCCCTCTGCATGGTGATATGGCTGGGTGGTGAAGTTACAGAAAGAAAATAGCTCCTACATGAAACTGCTCACAACAATGTCTTAAGAACACACAAGGAAATGAACCCGCCCTTTTATAGCGTAAATATATCAGACCATATGGCATTCAAAAATGAGTACTGCAGTCGACGTTGTGAGTTGGAGCCATTGAAGGTATATTAAAAGGTTGAAGCTCTATTTGACACTTCTCTAAAACTACACACTCTGGAGTTAGAGTTCAGTGACTGCTTGCCAGATTCCATTAACATATTTCTCAATTTAACCCTTATAAAAACATCTGTTTAATTGATGATTTCTTACAACTCAACAGACTTAACACATTTGATGAGCATCCTGCATTAATTTTACCTCTAATAAGTGTGAAAAAGACAAACAAAAACAGATGTTCCAGCTCAGGAATGGAAATTTCAAAGGCGAGCACGCTGGCTGGACGTTGCTGTCGGAGAAGCTAGTATTTCTCTTTGCATGTTTCCCTAATCTCTGATGACATATCACGGCTATGTTATGATTTAGAGCAGTAAATATATTACATATTTCAAGTATTTTGAAAGCCCTAAGAGGCTGTTTGATTTAACGAAGCAGCAAATCCTGAGGGCACTGACATGACTTGACTTGTTTGGAGCTTCTACAGTCAAGTACACTCATGCCGCACCACTGTATAAAAAAGTATCAACAAAAAAAAATAACAATCATAACCCAGAGGTCTGCAAAGTCACCCAAGATCCTGTCACATCTGAAGGCAATTTCTTTCTTTCTTTTGTAAAAGACTAATCAAGCAGGTTTTGATGGTTTGAAAGGAGTGTTTTTTTCAGGTTCACATTTCAACTTGGCAATAATAAAAAATAAATAAATAAATAAATAAACACATGTCTGAATAATTGTAGACTTGTGACTGTGCCTGTTAAAACCCATACGTGTTTTTTCCACTTTTTCATTTCTAAAAATCTACATTCCCCCTTTTTTTTCCATTGAGTGCACATTCTATTGAACCATTATAAAGTAATAAAATGCTTCCTCTCCTGGGTGTTTGTCGCCATTCCTAACATTTGTAGCTGGGAAAGCACTACGCTGAGTGGAAGATGTCGCTAACAATACTTCCTGACATAGAATTAGTCACTTAGGAATAGAGTACTGCTGCTGTTGTTCCAATTAGCAAGTCCCTGCATGACTTGCTTCCTTCTCCTCTCATCCACTCTCTGCAACCCTTTACATTACCCCATCCATCCCCATTATACTCAATTTCTTCCCCTCTCTTCTTCTCTTTCTCCCTCTTTATTTCCAAAACTTCAGCCTCCTCGCTGCCTTTGGGGCTTCGAGATTTTTCAGACAGAAATAACCAAGCAGGTAAAGTTCCCTCTCCGCCTCGGAGAATGAGAAACCGAAAAGCCCTTTTTTCCTCCTTGTTCCCTCTTCTGCTTTTTTTCCTCTCTGCATCTATCTTTCTCTTTGTCTGGGCAGGGCTCCCCAGGCAGCAGGGTCCCTGCAGGCTCCTGGTGTGATCTGTGGGTGTTTAGCTGTTAATCTGTCAGACTAATTCTATGGACAAACACTGCTGCGATGTATAATTCCCAATCCGCGAGGAGAAAGGACGTGGGGGCCATAGGCCAGCCTGGAGACTGATGAGCCACACTAGCATAATTAAGGCCAGCACCTCCCTCGGGATGAGTCTGCACGTCCTTCTCTCTTTCTCCGTCTATCTATCTACACTATCTATCTATCTGTGTCCTTTATATCTCTCGCTTCTCCTTGTTTTTATCTTCCTCGCCATTTTATTGTGTCTCTGGTGGCGGTGAATGAAAATCCCTTTTTTTTTTTTTTCCTGTGTCTTATATTGCAAATAATGGGAGGGAAAGAGAAAAGAGACATATAAGCTGGGGAGAAGTGCCTGGTCTATTAAGTGTGCAATAGTATTTGTGTTTAGTTGTTTGAAATTCATCATTCATCATTCAAGGTATCAAGGGATATTTATTGCTCCCCACCTCACCACTAAACTAACTGCATGTTTAATTGTTTCTTTTACACAATGATGAAGATTTTTTTTAGCGACCCTGAGCTGGCTAAGACCACTTCTTTCCACACAATGGCTGTCAATTCCCCATTTAATTTCGAGCCAGAGAAGGATTAGTGGGGAGGTGGAAACCAAATAACTGCAGCTGCCTATCATTATTTCACTTTTATGGTAAAATCTATACAAATTTTGCAAGAACAAAATGAGCGTGGGCTTTTTTTTTTTCGTGTTATCTTTGTGCTATCTTTGCCTTTAACTTTAAATAATCCATAATTTATTTAAAGGATGAATGGATTTAGTGGCATCTAGCAGTGAAGCTGCGGTAAAGACATCATCTGATTCTTCCAACTCTGTAGGAGAACATGCGGTGGTCACGAAATTCGTGCAAAATGAAAGACAGGGCACAACGCATCATACTCTGAAAACCACGCCCACCGCAGGGGAAAACAATCGGCGGCACAATGTGCAAGCTTGCTACCTAAAAAGATTAGATTTTAGGAATGTCAAAAGACACTTCACTGACAAACTCAATATTGTCTGTAAATCTCAGTGTTCCTTCTCCAGTGGCGGATTAAGATGGTCATGAGCCCCTGTAGGCTCTCTTTGCGCGGGGCTCCCCTTACTCATCATGCTTTACGAGAAAAAAAGTGATTCGGTGCCTCGTGTAAGAGCGTGTTAGGAATATTACTTGGCCCACACACACTCACTCCTGAGACAGCCTGTTCTATAAACAAGCAAGGTCGTAGCAGATTTTAGTTTTCTATTTGAGAGCCAAATTGACCTTACGAGACATTTTTTTTTCTTAAGTATATTTAAATAAAGTAAAATAGTCTGACCAGTCCAGGGGCCTTGCACATGTGGGACCCCTGGCCAGCTTATACTTTAATCCTTCTCCTTACACTTGCTTTTATTAGACAAATTATCCCACTGAATGGCCAGAAGTGAAATAGTTTTATATTTACAACATTTTACCGTTGTAGCTTGGTTTGTCTGGCCAGTTTAGCAACTGATCTGGATCTTCCAGTTTTTTCCCATTCATCCTGCTGATGCCTTACATTTGTAACTACTTTTGTCTTCTTAAAGATTCAGTTTTTCAGTTCAGCAGCTTATAAAAACTTTGTCATACCACAGCCAAACAGCCAGTGCTGTGGCTGCCTTGGAGTGCGGCCATAATGCCCCTCTTACCCACATGGCCAGTTAGGCATGCCCTGTTTTGCACTGGCTGTTGTTCCCCTAAAAGAAAGTAAATGACTTCCTCATATAAAACTGTCACCCACGACAAACACCAGCCGGCCTCTTGATTTTATTTTGGCACACATTTTAGCAGGTTAGAGCAGCCATCTAGCCCATGTGAGCATCGCGGCTCACGTGCAGCAGCACTTCATCTAGAGATCATCTCATCTGTTTTTTTCTGCACGACACGTGGTTCCTAAACAGTGAAAAAGACGCATTGATAGTCATGTCAGTGTCATACGGGAAACTTGACACGGTTCACTACAGTTTCACTGTCTTTATGTGTAGAATGTGTCACAGGCATGAAAAAAAGTGTATTTTTACAGTGTATGCTAATTATCAGCTAATCATAGAAAAATTGTTTCACCTTCATACAATGTAATTATCACTTAGTTTACAGCACACTAATAAGAGCTAACAAGCCGTACTTTGCATTAAAGCAGACTAAAACTAGATATAATATATTTTCATTCAACAGTTAAAAACATAACATTACCCAAATATGAGCTAGCAAGCCATACTTTGTATCAAAATAGACAAAAACTAGAAACAATACATTCTTATTCTATAATTACCCTCTAAAAAGGATCAAACAGTGGAAAATCACACACTTCAGTTTACAGTACAGTTTTGTTGTAAACTGTATCTTATTACTCTCTAATAAAAATCAGATAAATTCTTAACAATAATTAATAAATATACTATGCTTTCCATGCCTAATGGGGTTGGTCTAGAGGGTGAAGTTGTGATTGTTTAACTGTCTAGTATTTTAAAAAAACCTATCTAGTTTTGTCTAATTTGATACAAATTACAGCTTGTTAACACTTATAAGGTTAAAGTTGTGTGTTTACTGTCTAATAAAGAGATATTATTTCTAGTTTTGGTCTAATTTGATACAAATGACAGTTGTTAACACTTATAAGGTTAAGTTGTTGTGTTTATTGTCTATAAAGAGTATATTATTTCTAGTTTTGGTCTAATTTGATACAATGACAGGTTTTAGCTCTTATTAGGATAATGTGTTTTTTACTGTCTAATAAAGAATATACTATTTCTGGTTTTTGTCTAATCTAATACAAATTACGTCTTATTAGTGTACTGTATTATTGTTATTGGCTTGTTCGCCCTACATTTTGCTCACAATGCCACAGTAAGATTTTATTTTCTGCATTCTTTACTCTGCTGGTAGTTCGTCTTGTAGACATTTTTCTGTTGTTTGCAAGCAGACGGAAAGTGACAAGAGGCCTCTTCATCAATCGAGCCGGTGTTTGGTTTGTCCGTTCTGGGCTTCTGTATAAACATGGCGGTGCAACATGGCAGACTCTGAGAAAGAGAAGCCGTGCCCTCTGTAGATATGCACGGCTCATTCTAAGGTAACAAAAAACACAACGATTCATATTTTCAGGTGATTATAAACTAATAAAAACATCCATCCATCACAGGTAACTGCTTATCCTGACAGGTACATCCCAGTTGACATTGGGCGAGAGGCGGGGTACACCCTGGACAAGTCACCAACTCATCGCAGGGCTGACACACAGAGAAGACAAAGAGACAAACAACCACTCACAATTACATTCACACCTACGGGCAATTTAGAGTTGTCATTTAACTTATTGTGCCGCATGTCTTTGGACTGTGGGAGGAAGCCGGAGCACCTGGCGAGAACCCACGCAGACACAAGGAGAACACGCAAACTCTGCACAGAAAGGAGCTGCCCCTGCCACAAACTCCCCAGCTGGGTGGGAGAATTCAACTCAGAACCCTCTTGCTGTGAGGCGACAGCGCTAAGCACTGCACCACCGTGCCGCCCGAACTAATAAAAACATATCTATCTCATACAACATCTTACACACTAGACCTTTAATATCTTCTTCCTCTTCTTCTTCTCTGTTTTAATGCATTCCATCCTAATCATTAAACATGGTGTGACATTGCTTCTGAAAAGTGTTGCACAAAAAAATAGCTTTAATTGGAAAAAAAAAAAAAAAAAAACACATACAAGTGTATGTATAATGCATGTATGTGTGTGTGTGATCCCTGTACACAGCGTCTATGTTAAATTAGATATAGAGTTTTGATGTGAAACAAGCATTAAGCACAGTATGGGTACCATCCATGCTGTTATCCTTGTTAAATGTGACCTGTGTTAGCAGTGGGAGCTGTAGCTTTGTTAGCGGAGGCATGTGACAGCTCTGGTAGTGGAAGTGGTTGTTACTGCTGATCTAGCTGTGAAACACAGTGCCATGTCTCCAGGCAAGCTGGAAGATACCATCGCACACACACACACACACACACACACGCACGCACAACCTAAATAGCTGGATGGAGAGAGGGATCTCGACAGGAATGAGATTGGAAAATAGACAGTCGTCCTCTTCCTCCCTCACACCTGAGAGTCCCGTAGGCTGTGTATAAGAGCACTTTTCTGTAACTCTCTCCATCAAACTCTCCTCCTCCTCCTTTCCCTCCTTCTCTACTTTCTCCTCTCACTGCAGGCGATTGGTTTGATCTCTGATCCCTGTAGTCCTGCCACTTTCCTCCCTTCCCCTAAACCTGTGAATGCTGTTGTTTTCTCAACCTACATGGATCTGCACTTTCCACACAAAACAAAAACAGAGCAGCTCCTGTGACATAAATACACTCGGATATGTTAGCATTATATCTAGTCGCAGCCCTCTGCAAATCTCACCCAACACATTCTGAAGTATTAATAGGATTTGCTATTTCTTCGGCTTCATAGCGTATACGCACAGACCATTTCCTTTGTTGGCAGGGTTGTCTTGAAGGAGTAATTCCCAGGTGAGATGTAAGGGAGAAAGCAAATGAAAAATAAAGAAGCCGTATAAAGAGATGCCTAAATTTGTGTTGCCTTGAAAACATCCTGTAGCAAATAGCCTTGCCCTACAGCAACCTCTTGGTACACAGCGAGCTACACCACACATTCTTTTTCAAACACAGTGCATCATATTCACAGGATTGAATGAGACAGGTCTAATGTTACAAAATAAAAGATTTTTTAGCCCTAAAATACCTCACAGTCAGATCATGAAACTGAAAAATATTTTTGGTTCATCCGAGTGTCTACTTTTGCTTGTCTGGGATTCAGAGCGGCGCAGTCAGAGCAGTGATTGGTGCTGAGACAATCTCCCGAGAAAGAACAGACCTTGTTTCAAAGATCAAACAATCCACCATTTAATTTCATTCTCCAGTATGGACTTTTCAAATGGCTCCCGGGGGACTTGTTTTCTTTGAGAACCTTCAAAAGAAACATGTCGGAAACATGTTCTTTCCATCCACATCGCCGAGCCTTTTTGTCTCCTCTGCCGCTGAAATAAACACAAATAACTGCGCTCCTGTGTAAAAATGCCATTAGTCATTTGGTTGAGCCCCTCCATCTTTGATGGGAAGGCATTATGCTGTAAAAACAGCAGCATGTTTCCAGCCTCAGCCCAGGTTCTCAAGGGGGCAGAGCAGCAGTTGTTGTTGTTTAAGAGCTCCATTCATTCTAGGCTGGCGAAAACACACCAAGGCATATGGCGGCTTGATTTAGTTAGCTTGTAAAATGATTTCAGAAACTACATTTGGATGAAGATAACAAAGTAACCAAGCAATTAAATCGAGTCTGGTCAATTTGAAGCACCTGATAGCGTGGATCCAGCTGTGGTGGAACATCTGGTGGAGGCTTCGGCGATCTGTGAGGGGAAAAGCTGCGTATTCGAAGCTTCGTTTGAAGAATCACATCGTTAAAATGCTGTTGCTTTGGGTTTTGCGTGCTTTGCTTGAAATGCAGTGTTAAAGGAGAAATCTGTAATACATGTACTGTAATTTATCATAAAATGAACATGATATGCCATCAGGGATTAAAGAAACGTGCTAAGTTGGAAAAACTGGCTTCTCTAACAACATCGCTACAGCTGCAGTGGCTGCAGTGTCTGTGCCTGCTGAAATTTCTACTCCAAGCTAAAATAAATTATTCAGTTTGCATGTTTCATGTTAGGTTTTGGGCAAAAGTGCAAGCAGCTTATTCCGACCAATATGTGTATTTATTGTTAGGCTTTGCCGCAAGTGGACGTTGTAAATATGACAGGAGAAGTATAGGGAGCAGGAGCGTCGGCATAAGGAAGTGGTGGGGTGGATGGATGGCTCAAACAAGCACAGGACATTCACCTAGGAGACTGGGGTCTGAGTCCTGTGTGCAAAAAGTAAATGTTGCGCGCGCAAGTGACGCCCCTTCTGTCACATGACATGTGTAATGTAGTTATTGTAATCCAAACCATGATCTTTTCCTAATACTAACCAAGCAGTTTTATTGCCTAAACAAAAACCAAACTGCAGCTGTTTTACCACATAAACCGTGTGTAATGTCACATGTAATAAGTTACTTTTTCCTTATTATTTCTTAAAAAGTAATAATATTACTTTAGGTAGTACTTGGTATCAAAATTTATTACTGTAGTTACATTACTCATTACATTACTTTATTACTTTTGAACCTTGTTGGCGGCCATGTTGCGCTCTGGAGTTCAACTGCTGATCCAGTGAACTGCTGACACCCAGAAAGCTTTTGTTGTCAGCTGTCCAGATGTCAGCTGTGGTGGAAACAAAGCTGCCAAATAAACTCAAATTATTGACAATATTTTCATACCTCTCCCCCTCTCCCTCGTTCTCCATCTTTTATTTGTTTTTTTGGCTAGCAGCTAACGTGACCTGCCACACATACACATCATCATAAGAGCCTACAGAGGTAAAAAAGTAATAATATTACAGTAATATATTACTGAGATAGTGGGTGAATGACATGCAGCAAAGGGCGCTAGGCGGAAACTGAACCTACTGCCACTGCAGAGGACTCACAGCCTCGATAACTGAGCTACCAGGTTGCAGCAATTAGAGTTCAAATGAATGCAGAGTGTTCACCGAATGATTAAGTGTCTGTTTAAGAGTCATAAAAAATCATTAATAATCTTTTAGAAGGAGTAGATGTTTATAACAGTTAAATTGAGTCTGGCAGACAGTAAGACAGGCAGCCACTAAACTCAAACTCCAGAGTGTGTATTTTTGGAGCAGTGGGCTTTTGTTTTCAGGATAACAGGCTCAACTTTACATTGACAGACAAATTGACAGCTATAAACAGCTGATCAACTTACAGTGTAGGACTCGTTCTCGGTTGTTATTGTCAATTTACAGTGTTGCACTCGTCTTGCGCTCCTGCAGTGTTCCTTCAACCTGCCTGAGCTTCTTCGTGTCCTGGACAGAGGGGGTGCAGGGAAACAGCTCATTTCAACCTGAACATATCTACATGACAATCAGCAGTCATAGTCATAGCGCCACCCAGTAGAGACAGGAAGTGACATAGAATTCCTTCCTGCTGTTTCCAAAGCGCGTGAAATTCATCGCCTCGTCGACCAGTCAGCGTCTGGCAGCGTCACAGTCACAGCATGTCCCGACAGGCGCAGCGGTGTGAGGGCCTGTACAATGCTGCTTGCAGCTTTAATCCATATTGTATTTTGAATATGTATTGTGTATATATGCATATATGCATTTTGAATTTTATTTATTGCGTCTACTTGTTATGTCGGACTACAGATGGAAATTAGTGTCTCACTAAATCTGGCACTACCATGTTTTAATTTCTTGTAAATGATCAATATCATTGCACACATTTTTTATAAATCAAATAAACTAAATTTAACTAAACCATCAATTGTACATTAAATAGGAATTCACCTTATTAATAATATATCATCTATGGCTCCATTTTGCTATTTGGACTGCAGTACTCATTTTTGGATGTGCAAATTGCTACATATTGCGCCTTTAAGCCCCTTTTCAAAGACACATTTAGAGGTTAACTCAAATGGCTGTGGCATCCGTCAGCTGTGTGAGAAAAAGAAAGTGTTTCTGCCACCTGGCAAATGAAAAGGGCATTTGCTTTCCCTGATCTCACCAGCATGACAACAGCCAGAAATACTGGCGTGCAGCCCTGCACCGTGGCCAGTATTGACTACTGAGCTGCTGTGAGATTTGAAGCTGGACCTGAGTTAACCCTCGGGTCAGGTGCTTCCAAACATTTTTTTAAGTTTATTTGACTTGAATGAGTCACCGGCCTCACCTTCAGCGCATTTCTCTACCCATCAAATTGGGCTACACCAGCTTAAAAAGAGATATCTCTATTTTTTTTGAGCAAAAGCGATCCTTCTTGCCCCTCGGTATGAATGCGGGAAAAGGGATGAATGCAATCAATAGATAAGCGAGTAAGTGAAACAAATGGGAGTTAGTAAAAACAAATGGTTTGATTTGAAGCTGTAATCTGTGTGAGTGCTGCACGGGGGCCTAAAAGACAGCAACAACTATTATTAATGGTAAACAGTGAATAAAAAGACCATAATAAGACATGCATGATTAGATAAAGAGGGAAAAGGTCACAGCAGGTTGATGCATCTGTCTCATTAGCTGCTTTATTTGTGTCCCTTCGTTTACCCTTCATTAGCCTGCCTGTTTAATCCTCCTTCTTTCTCCGTTTCTCCGAGTCTCTCCTTTCATTAGGCCTGCCGCTCTCCATCGCTTCCTCCCTATGTGTTGTTTCGGGGTGTAATGGCTTCCCACAGTGTGTCTGTCTTTCGAAAATGTCACCCCAGTCTCTACACAGCGCACTACTTTTGACATGAGCACTATGTGCAGCAGACAGGGCATAGGGATTAATTTGCCATGTGTGTATACCTCCGCACCAGACAGGGGTAGAGACTGTGACTGAGGCCTGTCTGACAGCAGAGACGGAGCCTTACTCGCCGGATCCCTCACGTCTCCTACTGCACTTGATGTCACAGGCAAGCCAGGGAAAAGGGGAGGTTTTGCGATACGAGGAGGAGGAGGAGGAGGAGGTGTGAATGCAGCCTTGTGGGAACCAGAGAGCGGGATGGGTGGGAGAGGGAGAGATATGAGGAGAATATGTGCACGGGGTGAAAATAAGTGAAAGGAGACAGATCCCAGCACTGAGAATTACAGAGAAGTCCGCTTTAGTGGGAGTTATCACTGTAATGCAGCTCAGTGCCAAAAGAGGTCATGTGTGTGCTGCAGATTCATTAGTCTCAGAAGACATTAATATCCTATAATCATTACCAGTTCCAGCAAAGAACATTCTGTATGTGTGAGGCTTTATTAAGCACCATTCCATAAAGCTCAGGTACAGTCTGAGATTAATGAAACTGTCTCTACACTATCCTGACTCGCAGTTCATTTATGTTCTGAAGAGAGAGAGAGAAAAAAAAAAAAGGTTTCATCAGATGTGACTGTATTTATTGAGGGTTTTAATTATAACTGATGCTCCATTTGGCTTCTTCTCGTGCTCATTTTCTCTTTCCAGTCCCTCATTATATTCAGTTGTCTGTTTACATTAACACACCATGCTGCATAGACGTTCCCACAGGTGGGACCATTGTTTTGCAAGTCACAAATACTGCCTTTGGTGAAAGTGCTTTCAAAGTTTGTGCAACCTCATTTTGGTGTGAGTTATAAACTCCCCTGAATTTAAATAGTTTTTTTTTTTTATGCAAGGAAGACTTCAAACCAGTAGGAAGGCCACTTTAATGTGCATGTGCTGTTAATGAAAAATTCTTATTCATTGTTTGATGTAATTTGTTGTTTGTTTTAAAGGGATAGTTCACCCAAAAATGAAAATTCAGTCATTATCTACTCACCTTCATGCCAACTGAAGGTGGGGTTTAGTCTTTTATTCCACAAAACACTACTGGAGTTTCACAGGACAACAACGTTGCAGAATCCTAAAGCCCCAACATGCCATGTTGACTAAAAAAATGTTATTTACACCATGTTTTTATCACGGATCTTCACTGTAGATCTTTAGCTTGGAGCCACGTTTATGTGCACATGCACACTGTCTGAACTTTGTGTGTGTGGTGTGATGGTGTGCAAAAGGCAGTCTGGCTTTAGGAGACTTGGATTATGCCAGGTGAGCAGTATGGAGGCATTTTATGTTTTTTTTCCCAGTTGTTTTTACATTTGAAAACTGGTCACCATTCACTTAAATTGTTTGGGAGATTCTGCAACACTGTTTTCCTGTGAAACTCCAGCAGTGTTTTGCGGACTAACAAAATAAACCTGACATTCAGTCATCATGAGGGTGAATAGATAATGACTGAATTTTCATTTTTGGGTGAACTATCCCTTTAACTCCATTCCTTCCTCCTTTCTTCTTGTTGTTGTTTTTGTTCTTTTATGTGAAACCTTTTGTTCTGTTGTCTTGGCCAGGAATTAGAATATTCCTGGTAAAAGAAAGGGTAAATAAAATTAATAAAATAAATAAATAAAAACAAGTCTTTGGACTGAAGTGTCATGTCAAGACCCAAGTCAAGACCTAGTCCTAGTTCGAGTTTCAAGTCCTGTACAAGTCATAATGTATTCTTCACCAAATGCCAAATTACCAAATACCTGTTGTTGTTGCTATTGTTGTTGTTGTTGACGACATAGTTTTTGTGTGCAAGCAAAATTATCTTTGGTACCATTTTCTCCAACTGTAGCTCCAAAGGGTAACATTAGTTCTTCATGGTTCTCTCCTGCAACTTGATTGGATGATGTTCGATTGGTTAAGTCAAAAAAAATCTGGGGAATTAGGTGCTGATTCACTGCGAATGCAAAGTGTTAATGTTAGCTGGTTCAGGGAAGACGTGAATTAATTTGTGGCAACTTCTTAAGTAACATACTATTTAGAGGAAGAATCAGGATTTGTTTGAGCTGTTTGCAAATGCATCAGAAAGATAGTTGACTGTTGAGTCTCATCCCAGGATGTTGGTAAAGCATCCAGAACACAGCAAAGTAATAACAAAATGAGAAAATACAGGCAGGCATTTTAGTAAAATGTTGCATATTATGCCTTTAATCTTTGGGCTTGGGGGAAGGTAAGGGTATTTTCAAGTTAAAAGGCTGAAGTCCAAGTAAAGTTAGGACTCATTGGTGTCAAAATCCAAGTTTAGTTACGAGTCTTTGGTAATTTTGTCGAGTGGACTTGGATTTGTGACCCAAGGCCGCACCTCTGGATGTTCATTTGCTGCAACTTGTTTCTATAGATGAGTCTGTTGGCATTCTTGTTCACAGAGACAAAAACTAACTTGAAAGGTTGCGAGGTTATTTGACAAAGAAGCAGCTAATTCCCTTTTTAAAAGACAGTTACTGAAGTGATGAAAATCTAAAGATGCATTTAATAGAATTCCATAAAAATCAGTTTTGTAAAGTCAGTATACATATTGTATGTTGTGACTCTTGTACTTACAGTGTTTGGTCACTGTTTTAATGACCAAAAAGAAGAAATGTAAGTTTCCCTTGGCTTTTTGCACTGGCGGTGACCCCTATATTGGTGATAACAGCTGGCAGTGTTAGATGTTGCTATTCAGCTCATCCATAATTTGAGCAGTCTCGACAGCCGTGACTCCATACACTAACCTGTGCCATGATTCTGTCACAGTGTGACAGTGATTCAATATAAAGTGCTGCATCACCATATCTGGAACCATGAAAGAAGGAAAGCTATGGCCGGCTAGACTCCTTTGATAATGCTGGACAAACACAGTGGCCGGTTGATTCCACCAAGCATGACACGTCTGCGCCACGGTTCTGATCCGTCTTCCGCATGGCTGCAAACCCCACCAGCAGCATTTCAGAAGCGTTTCAGGAGCAGAGCATTTTACCTGCCTGATTATGTTTACTTGCTCAGATTTTGTTGATTAGGTCCCCTTTCCTTGCTCTTTGTGCTTCTACCATGGATAAGCAGATTACGTGGTTAAATAGTTTATTTTCTGTCTGTCTTTATGATTATGAGTCTGCATGGGGTCTTTTATTTTGAAAATTAACCAGATTCTCCCTGTCTTTTCTGTGCCTGACTTCCTGCCCATTTGATCCGCTCTGTGCTAATTGACGCAGCATCTGTCAAAAACTTGGTGCGTATTTGAAGTGGAGCGGAGCGGCAAGCCGCTTCTGGGTACTGCGATCAGCCCCAGCTGACGTGACACAGCCGTGCCCGGTGGAATTTAGCACATGGTGTACACGGTTGCCTATAATTCAGCAGGTTTCAATAGCATGAATAAAAAGTAACATACAGAGAACCACTGATAAAGCTGAGCATAAGTTCAATCAGCAATGTTACTCATTCATTCACATTTCTCTCTCTCCCTCTGGTCCCACTTCTTCATAATCAATGCGACACTCATACTTCTTGTCACAAATTTACTAGGGTTGGGAATCTCTGGCATGAACCCGATTCGATATGTATCTAGATACACAGGTTACGATTCGATTCAAAAACGATATATTTTTTAAGGCAGAGCGATTCGATACGATTCGATACAGTTTAAGAACGATACAGTTTGATACAGTGTGAAAACAATACGATAGTTAACATTTGTTGATGTAGACTTTAATCTAAGCTATAAATTTGTCATGTCTATAAAATGACATTCTTACATTATTTTAAACACATAAAAGACCACATTTCCACAAGCATTTTTGCTTTCTGGCACTGTCAGAAATACGTTTTCCACTGTGTGCTAGCACTGTTAGCATGCTCCCGCTCGTTGCTCGTCTTTAACTCACCATACTCGTCTCTGTGTTTTCTCGTTGCATGAAAGTCAAGATTTGTTGTACTACCAGTGTACTTCAGAGCTGCTCGGCACAACTTGCAAATAGCACGGCTTTTATCGAATTGTCCATCTTTCTTGAAAAATCCAAACACGCTCCAAACTTTTGACTTTTGTTTTCCTGGTGCGTTGGATATCTGTCGCTGTGAATCACCACTTCCACCGGTCAAGCTGGTGCTGTCGCTGGCATCGGTGCTCTTGCTGTTGACAATATTTACATCCATTATGTTTTCGCTGTTCTTTCGTTGACATTAGTACTTTTAGCTTTGGTTTCGAGATAATGTTAAGGAGCATGCGCAACAGTTGTTTCGTCAGCTCTCGCGTTATTTTAGAGATGAAAACTGTAAAGCCTCAGGCAACCGACTCCTAGTCTCGCGATAGCCGATCCATAGCTCTACAATCGATTCATCTTAGGATTTGTGGCTGATTACTATCGATTGGGGAGTCTGCTACCGACACAGCCGCATCTCTCGCCTGTAAAACCGGATATCCGGTCATATCGTTTATCATTCCCAAGCCTAAAATTTACAGATATTGATACTGATACTTTTTTTTAATGGGTATGTCTTTTTCCAAATTATGACAGATTTTTAGAAGAATTATTTTAAGAAAACACTATTATAAAAAGTGATAATAAAATAAATAATTACCCACTCGTTTAGTTCATCCAACATTCAGGGATGTTTGAAGAGGTTAGGCTACTTGTGTCGCTGCTGTGTGGCACTTTCTTGTAACATCTTGCTGTATTTTATCAGCGGGTGAAAAGTAGCACCACACCATGTCATGTTTCCTTTCTGCCACATTATCACAAGTTTGATGTGGAAATGTGTGAATCAGTTCTCAGGTTTCCACTTTCCCCTGTCATTTGACATGGGCCAGCTAAATAAAAAAATGTTCTGGCTGCTTATTGGCACAAACATGACACAAAAGTACTGAAAATATTTGGAGGTGATGCTACCACCCATGTTTTGTATTTAGAATATTATTTTCAATTTTTGTTTTGGTTTTGATTTTTAGAGAAATCGAATACCAAACGAGAAGCTTGTGAGAATGTGCTGATCCTGCAGAATTGAATCCTAATGCTAAAATATTCTCTTTTGAAAAAAATACGGACAGTGACTGCAGCATTGTGATAGTTTATGATTCCACACACAAATTCAGTTCAGCGTAAAACGTACATTCGAGTCACTGGAAGCCTTGAAAGAAGTATATTTCTCAGTATTTCTATATTCAACATATAAAGCTGAAAAAGAGCAATACAAGCTCTTATATGTGCATCCAAGGTGTTGTGTTGTAGATTGCTGCACTTAGTGTAACAGTAAAGAACGACACTGGTAACTGTTGTCATGGGCTCAGTGAATTGTAAATGCTCAGGAAAAGTTGCACTCCCAGCTCTCTGCTCCACAAAGTGACAGGCATTGTGAAGAAATTCTCTATATGGTTGAAGTGCTGTATCCTGACCTTTCCTTGCCAGTGGGGAAGATGGCAATTTACTTCAAGGCTACTGTGAAACCCACCCCGCTCTCTTTCTGCGGATACGAACTTAACCATTGCACACACCACACCTGATTACAGCATTGTTCATGACAGTCCGCTGCAGCCGCGCCCTCTTAATAAAGTAATGTCTGGAGTGGCTGTGAGAGCCTTGTCTGGGAGGGTATATGCAATGGGCTGGGGAGTAATGAGCAAGTCTGAGATAAATAATGGATTGCCGTCATTCATATTACAGAGGAAATTACTGTAATGGTGCTTGCCGGGTGAAAGACCTCCATCTAACACATTAACACTCAGGACAAAGACAGAGAGGAAAGGGGGACAGAGGGAAGGAAGGAAGAGGATGAAAGTTGATGACATGAAAGTGAAGGCAGGAGGAGATCATCATCCAAAAAACATATCCTGCCACTTGAGGACTGGCGTAAAATGAAGTACGAGAGGAAAGGGAGGAAACGAGCACATGACTATTTTGAGGTTGAGATTGATGGAAACACCTAAAAGCTGCATTACCAGAGTGACTTATGTCAGAGGGAAGTTCTCTCTCTCCTCTCCCTACCTTCTCCAACCCTCCCACTTATTCACCCAACCCTCCCACCCTCACTTTCTCCCTCTCTTCTGTGCTCTCCCAGGGCATTAGAAACAAAATGGTCTGAATGTGAGCCTCCAATAGTGGAGATAAATGGGATTTGAAGCACAGGCTATAAGGAGTGGCAGTCATTAGACAGTAAGTGAGCCAAGCGAGTTGTTAGGACATGAGCAGTGCTAGTCGTTAGGAAGGGATGGAGGGAGAGAGAGATGGAGCGATGGAGGGGAAGGAAGGAGGCCACTGGCTGTTTGTTCTAGGACTAAGTGCTGGATAATGAGATCAGACTGACATGACCCGGCCCCAGAGCTGAGAGAGACAGCTTTGCCATTACACCTCTCTCTCTCTCCCTCTATCTCTCCGTCCCATTCTCTTTGTCTTACGCATACTTTCTCTTTCTGTCTCTGTTTCTGCCTTCTTTTTATGTAGCTCTCTTTCTCTTGCACAAACTACAACTCCGCCAGCAGTGGCATGTGACATCGAAAAGCAGACGAGACCACAGTTTCGTACAAGACTTCGATACCATTATCTTAGCTATAGGCTAACTGGGTGTATAAAACATCAGAGAACATACACGTTAAACCTCTGATGCTCAGAAGCAGAGGTCAAAATGAAAAAGAATGATTGTGTTTGTAAGAATAAGGGCCTGAGGCAACTGGCACTGACCACGCTTTTGTCAGAAAACACAACAGATCAGCAGAAAAGAGAAAAATAATGCCTACGTTTTGTTAGATTCCACAGGTTTTAAGTCCTCAGTATTCTTCAGAGAAAGCATTTGTCAGATGGCCAAACAATGTCTAAAACCAATTTCCTTCAGTCAGTGCTGTGCAGGTCCACACTCCTGATCCAGGTCCAGAGGTAGCTCAAAGTTCAGTCCACACAGATTAAAAAATCAAGTAGTTCATGTTCATAGTTTACAATTTTGAATTTGTACAGGGTTCCAAGTTCCTGTTCGATTGTGCAAATCCTATGAGGGCTTAGGGGGCTTAGATCTGAGTACACTTGACCCAAAAGTCCAGTTCGTTTGATAAGTATGAAACAATTACGGTAAATAAAGACTTCCTGCCACTGTACAAAAATAGAGCCAAAATATCCCGGATACAAGCACTGCCATCTTGCGCTTGTGAGGTGATTTGGTGCCAGAGTCTGCGCAGTAGTGATCAGTTCCCTCCCACACAGCCGGCTGACTCAATCCTGAGCAGGACTCAGCTGTCAATCATGGCATAAAACCTTGTTTTTATATCATCAAATAACTAATTAAGATAAACTGATTAGAAACACGAATACTTGAACAAACAGCAGCATGTTAAGAGCTACTTAAAATGCCTGACACCATGCTTGGGGAAAAACTGATTTGATGAGTACGTTGATGTTTTATGTTGGCTCGTGTCTTAACTGTTAACATGTACTTGTACTGCAGCTGTCCACCAGGGGGCGACCAAGACGCTTTGGCTTCACTTTTGGGGAGCTCTGATCCTGTCCATTTCTTGGTGTGAACACTGCATACTGCACTCGTGCCCAGGTTGACTTGGAAAGGCGGTCTATGGAGTATGGCTCATGTGTCCGAGTATGCTATGCATCAGGTATGAAAGCTAACCCAAAACCAGGAAAACAAGGAAGTGGACTGTTACTGGGATCATGCGATTGGTCGGCTATTTCTACACTATAGCAACAACACATACAAACAATGACTGATTTTTCAAAATGTGAGTATTTGTTTATTTGCTGTAGGTCTCCAAATAGCATTATAGACACTGCTATACCCATAAGCTTCAATAGAACTAACACCAAAGTCTGGAGCAAAGAATGTTTATGACCCTTCCTCCTTTTCTACTTTTCATGCTATCCGCATTCCGTCAGTAACACCTACAATAAGAATTAGAGTTGCAAAACTAAAGTAAACTTAATAACGGTATTGACTCTACCCTCCAGGCTTTGTTGCTTCACACGTCTCTTTTCTGGCAATCTTGCTGCCAGCATTCAGGACCTGCTGGACTTTCCTGACTGCCAAGGCCTGTCCACTATGAGACGCCAGCAACAGTGAGGCTACTTCTACTGTTTTCCCCCGTGGAGTTCAGCTCAGGAGGAAACTGATGCCTCCATTTTATTATATTCAAGCCCTCGGTATGCTTCAGACAAAGCACTCATCAGATGGTCAAACAGTGTCTGACACACATTGCCTCCAGTCACTGTTGTGCAAGTTCACACTTCACAAGCGCTAGCTCAAAGTTCAGTGTTGGTTCACAATTTTGAATTTTGAGATGAAGTAATTTCTCCTGTTTTCTCCTACAGTTTAAGTCTGTCTACCTGTTGTTGGTAAGAAGACGTACTGATATGTTACTGAGCTCCAACTGGAAAATACAATGCCAAAAGTAATTTCGTTAGCACACAACAACTACCAGTGGCCAACAAAAACTTGTGCAGGACTCGAAACCCAAAGTTTAGGACTTGGGATTTGACCTGGGACTTGAGTGCAAAGACTTGAGACTAGCTGGTGACTTACAAGACAATGACTTGGTCCCACCTCTGTCTCGTGGTCTTGCCTTTTGTTAATGATTTCACTCGCAGATTTTCCAAGTCTGGTCGAATGCTTCTTGATGTGTCGTTTCAAAGTTGTTGCCAATATGGCTGATGTTTAGACTTGTTTTTTCAGAACCGACGGGCACAATTTGCATTAAAATGTGTTTTTCTTCAGTTGGAATATGTACTGAGTTGTTCATAAAACTCCTTCAAATACTCATACGAACTGGCCTTAGTAGTACCGGTAGCTGCCTCTGAATTACCGGTTGCATTAGGCATGCCAGGTGCCATAAAACACAAGGCGTGGGTGCTGTTAACTGCACAGAGTAAAGATGCACATGTCCATATTCCTTAGATAGATACGTTCAGTTCATCATTCACCAAAAACACAAGAACACTCAATGAATACGCTCTTTCAGCACATTCATGCCCAACACTGCCTCCAATCGATAATTTCTATAACTTTCCAAAGCTGACAAATTTGACAAGCACATGCACTTCAAGCAACAATGGGCCAGGTGTGCAGCAAGAAAGTGTTCAGGAGTTTAACCACTCTCTCAAGCTGTCTTTTTCAGTCTTCACACAACTACTTCCACTATTTATGTGGAAAACTAAGTGCAACACCTGGAATGCCTTTGAGGCACGTCTAAAAGTGCTTTATTATCCCCATTTCTCCCAATTATTGCATCTTTTCCCTCTGCATGGTGGAACAGGTATAAACAGTTTAGCAGGCGTAAACACCTTTGGAACAGGGATGTTTGGCTTCAGTTAGACAGCACTTCATACAAACTTCTTTTCAAGCATACTCAGGCCTTTATCCTTTAATGAAGCTCCATATGCTTGACCATGTAAAACTTAGTGAACTCCAGTATCTCCCTTCATATCCAGGCTTTGTTGTTTCATATGTCTCATTGCAGACCGTCTTGCTGCCAGCTTTCAGGACCTGCTGGACTTTCCTGACTGCCAAGGCCTGTCCACTGTGAGACACCAGCAATATTGGGCTACATCTAGTGTTTTTCCCCCTGTGGAGCTCAGCTGCAATGAGGGCAGTGAGGCAGAGTGTGGCAGCGGCTGTCCAGAGCCACTCCTCTGGCCTCCCACTGGAACTCTCGTCTCTCACCTCTCAGACAATAAGACAAGATGTCTTCAGACAGGATTTTAGGGGTCATGAAGTCTGCCAACTACTTTGCATTTTGCCCTTCACCCTGGGTCACTCACATCCTGTAAAGAGCCTATAGAGAGAGAGGCCACTATCATTACCCTCAGTGTGAGTATTTGCAAAAACAGCATAGCTGGACCCATGCAGGTGAAGGCCAAATCCAACTCCAGCTTTCTGGACTTCAACGCAGTGAATGGGAAAACTGACACTGTTCAAATGCAGCCTGTCACTCTGCAATGTGGCTGCCAGCATCATCCCTAGAGCTGTGATCTGATCGGGGCGTAGGAAACCTATCCCTCTGCATATTATGGACAAGGTGATGATGGAAAAGCTACACAAGATATTACTCCTGGCAGCCAAGTCAGGGGCCGTCTTCAGGGTTGCACACAGAGCAAAGTAGCACTGAATGAGAAGTGAAATGTTAGGAAAAGGAACTTAATTCATCTTATTTTCTGTTACTGATTGTATCTTAACAGTGGTGTCAACTGAAAATGATGTCAAAGCCAAATGTTGAAGGGAACATAACAAAAGGTTTGTTCAGTTGAAGTATCAGGTTAACTTTTTGTAGTAATAGCTAGCCAAAGAGAAAATGTGATGGTTCAAAAGCTGAAGCTATTTTATTCGGCTCCTGTCCTGACTCCTTGTACCATTTTCCACTTGATTCTATTTATTTTCTCCCTTTGTTCATGGGTATTTATCAACAAAAAAATTGTGTTTTGGACTAAATATGTTACTGGATCTGAATGGCTGGACCTTTGCCAATGAAACAGGACTGTTTTTGTCAGAATATCATCGATCAGTGCATTACTACGAGTCTTCAGTGGTGAGTTGTCTCAGTTTTGTAATTGCTTGCCTGCTTGTTTGTGGCCCTGATTGTACCTCAAAAAGCACCAATCAAAACACAAGAATATCAGTTACAGAACTATATTTCACATGATTATGCATGTTTACATAGTAGTTGTGTCTTTTGATGGTTATAAGTGGAAGAGTAAACATCTACAGACTGGTTTGTGCAGTTTGTGGGTACTTATCAGGGGAAATACTGTGTTTCAGACTGAATATATTATTGGATTGGACTAACTGGACCTTTGCCAGTGTGACAAGACTGTTTTTATTGTAAACAGTTGTTGTTATTGATTGTAGGTTCAAATGTTGCTTGTTTGTGGCGTTGATTGTACCTGCTGTTGTGATTGTGTCTTGAAATGGTTGGCTTTGACAGCTTTCTAATGGTATGTTGCATGAGTATATATGTTTATATATTAGTTGCGTACTTTGACCCCCTACCCCACCTAACACTATAACAGCCCAGCGGTCTCTCCAAGCCTGAGTGGTTTGTAAGAGTTTCTTCCACAACTTCACCTACTTCCAAGGTACACAGAGAAGGGGGCTCAAAGAGGTAAAACTCCAACAACAGCAACTGTAGCATGTCGAAGAACTTTATTTTCAGATCAATGAATTTTGACTCTGACCTTCCAGGATGACCCTGATGTGGGTCAGAGCCAAAATGCATTGGTTCAAAAATGAAATTGTTCGAAATACTACACTTGTGGCTGGAGTTTTACCTCTTTGAAAGCCAGGGGGTTTAAAGATGTTGATGCTTGCTTGGGTGTTAAAAAAGTATATGTGTGTAGCCCCACTGGCTTGCAGTTTCTAGACTGGTGCAGCCACATAGGCAGGTCTATGTAGATTATGTTAAAGCTAAAAAGTCAAGACTTTGTAAAGCTGTGCCAGGCTGAAAAATACACAACACAGCTAAAAAATGCTAGTGGCATGCTGTAGAAGTAATGAGTTTTGTGCATAACTTTTGACACATGAGGAGTGAAATATTAGTAACCTGCACTTCTATGAATTTGACCACTTCTTAAAGCAACCATATGGCTTAGGTGTCAATTTTGTTCCAGGGTGTCCCCATCCTGAAATGTCTTCACTAGTGACTGAGTGGTGTGGAACATTTGTTGGGCTGACTGATTTTCATTGCAGGTTCTTTTGCTCACATCTCTTGCTGTTCCCTTCTTTCACTTATGTTTAAAAGTTAGCTTACAAGAGATTTGGATTTGATTGTGATTCAGCCCAGTAATGAGGCTTTCGTGCAATTTTAAGCAACAATCTCTCCCTCATTGTAGAAGCTGTCTGAAAGCATGGAGAAAGTCAAGATGTTATTTGTGAAAGAAGAACTCACATCTCATCCCAATATATTAGTTTGAAAGACGATGGAAAGTGTGCCAATGTGTCACTGTTTTTATACTAAGATGTTTTTCTTTGGTTTACTACAGGTTATGTTGGAAAGGGAAAATGGTGGCAGCTGCAGGCCATTTATTCAGGAGATGATTTTCCCAGTTACCACAGCCACTTTTGTGCAAAATGAATCCAGGTGGCCATTGTTTTTGCCAAAGCACAGAGCGGGAAGGTTTAGAACAGTGAATGTCCATTAATGACTGTTTGACTGACAGTTGTTTTGAATGCAGCCATCAATTCTTATTTGGCAGCTTGTTGATTGATTTCTTGGATGATTGTGATGCAACACCTTTAGATCTGTGAAGTTGTTGTGAGACTCTTTAGACTGCATGATTGTCTTGACACACAGTTGGAGTGAAAAGGAGTAAGTGATTAGGATATTGTACTCTTAGAAGTTAGTCAGAGGAAAGAAATGACACCAAAGTAAGAACGCACACTTAAACATGTTTTTTTGAGCAGTAAACTAAATTATATTACTGTATTGAGATAAAACACATCAATGCTGGTTTGACATTTCTTGATTAATTTATAAAAATCTGCATTTCATAGGTTGAAAATGGCTTGAAATGCTACTTTCTGAACCTTGCAAAGCCAATGCTGAGATAGAGTTGACTGTTTGGGATCAATCCACATCAGGAAATGTATATAAAAACAGAATTTTAAAACCCTCCAAGAGTTGGGTGACCTACTTTCTGCAGCCCAGTCTGTCAAACTGCACTCATTTTCAAATATATGGTGATAGAGACTCAGGAGTTTACAGTGTTTTATTGTTTTTGTTTTTTTGCTAACCCTCTACTGTGTATTTTTCAATTTTGGCTCTTTTGATGGCTGTAGAAGCACCACCCATTATAAACAGTAGGGATATGTCTACATACTGACACTCAGCCACAGATATACACACCACAGACCCTCTCAGCCTCTCTGAGCTGCTAGCAGTTAGCTTGGTAAGCTACAACACAGCTTCAACATAGCAACTTTTTCAAAAAGTGCCACCATGCCTGCAAGCTAGTTCAGTCAGTCAACTGCTGCACAGCAATCACATGTGACACGTCTCACAATCTGGCAGTCTATTTAAACCATTAAAACCTCCCATCTCTCCCTCTGGTTGTCAAGGCCATTGCTGCCTTGCATCAGCATCACTGCCTGTTCATTCAGCCCCACCACCACCCCAGCATCCACCTGCAGGCTCTGACAGGGGGGTCCAAGATATGTGGTCATCACTCCTCAATATCTCTATGTAAATATAATCTGTGAGGAGTGATGAAGTTGGAGCCTAGACGCTGAACTCTAACTATGTTCTGCTGCTGCAATAAACATTCTTAAACTGACTGTCTGACTGAAATGACTGTCTGCGCTTCCAGTGTTTCTCTGCAGACACAGGGAGTCTGACAGCAGCTGCCCACGGCTGCGGATTGGTGATAGGTCCTGCGTCACACACTACATAGCCACAAGGCTACGTGCTCTACAGTGATTGTCATGTGCATCCCAACCCCACCCCCCACCTGATCCCCCGTCCCACTTTTTAGCATTTTTCAAAATCATGCAGTGGGCGGAATTAGGCTCATACCTGGGGATGCTTTTACACTTGTAATTAGACAGATGTTACAGTACATATTTTGTGTTTATGTTGTAGTTATTTACTGTAAATTTATAAATGTAAAAAGACAGTGCCGACAAATGATGTATTACAATATTTTACAACCTGTTTTTCTCTACATCTAACAGAAACAGAGCTTTATTATTGCATTCATAAAGCTATTGCTTCCTTCTTTCTTGATGCTGCTGTAACTCAGTATTTTCTCCAACAGTAGAAGCATGGCAACGCGACAGGCAGAACTTCAAAGTGGTGTCAAACAGGTTTGTTGAGGGAGAGTCTTTGTTGAGCAGAGCTTCATAGAACTTTGTTTGCTCCGTGCTGTCAGACACACACACTCTCCATCTCATAAACACACACACATGCACAGTGCAAGAGATAGCATCAAAACTGTACACACTTGTCACACACACCAGAACACAAAAATACTCGCACATACAATACATGAGTGAGAGTCAGGCAGCTGTCTGTGTTGTTCTGTGATTTCCCCTGGAAATGCTATAAAAGAGTGCGCGGAGTGAAGGGGGCTGTAACTAAACCAGGAGGGGGTCTGCTGAAACATTTCTCTTCCTCTGCATGAAGCCGACGGGGGGTATTTGGAGAAAATACAACCATTTTAATTTTCAAACAAGTGGTTGTGAAGAATCCCATTGGAACCTTCTGCTTCAAACAAATATGACATCCTGCGTGTATTTCTACACACATACACACATGTTTGAGGTGCATAATATATGGTCGCATTATTACAAATTAATGCATTCTCCTGAATATTTAGGCATGCAGAATATGCATCTTGTAAGACTTGTCTTAAACTCTGAGAACAAAAAAATAGACATCTAAAAAGCATGGAAGGATGCTCGATACGTGTTCTTTCAATAGAGCAGCCTTGTAGCCTCAGCCTCATGTCTCAGGTGTGAATTGCGCACCTGAGCCATTCAGGGTCTGTTAGTAGATCAGAAAATTCCTTTCATGCTCTTTAAGAGTCTCTTCACCACCACACAGACCCTATATATGAGCAAAAGCAGTATTGTTTCTATAATTGTTATTTGTCTGTGTCTGTTATGGATCTGACTCTCGTATACCAACGTGCAGACACACACCGACTCACACATATGGCAAAACCTCTTTTAAATTCCATGGAAATGTCATTATGGGGCTGTTTTCGTTGTGTTTTGTTCAACTGATCCAACTCTCAACTGCCATCCCTTTTGGAAAATAACCACTTGAGTGCACCAGACCGTGTGTATATTCTTACCTGTTTCTGTACGTGTCCACTCTGTGCTTAAATCCTGAGGTGAGATTGAAGGACGAAAATGAAACCATATGACAAAGGGGAGATGGGCTAACAAATCGACAAAATGCCACACCAAAACTAAATGTGGTGTGCGCTGCCGGGTAGGTCAAGATGCAAGAGAGCAAATTGAATTCAACTGGCTTTTCTATTTGATGAAATGTGTGTGAGCAATTTAGGGGAAATCGTTTGATAAAGAAGCACCAAACTCTCCTCTGAGTTTTTATTTCAATCAAGTTTTTAACAGACCTATCCACCTCTGCTTTATGAAAAGATCCGCACATACTCACACCTCGACCAGTGTTAATGAACTGAGAAAAGGGGAAAATATAGCTAAAGTGGGTGTGATAAAAACTAAGCCTTAATGCTGGTGAGATGAAAATTTGACTATAATAGCTCCTATAACTGCCCTTATGTGGACAGAGATCTTGGTTGGTGTTCTTTGAATCTGTTGGAGCCACTGAGCTTTGGTGTCACAGCCCTAAATGGTCCAAATTATCACCACTTTTCTGTTATCTGCTCCTTGAGCATTGCCACAGTGTCCTGTTGGTCGGCCAAGGCCTGGACCTGGATCTGGAAAACACTCAAGAACTTTGCCCCGTCGTTCTCAAGTATCCCCTCCCAATTGTCTGGGAGACATTTTCACTGCTCTACAGATCCGACAGTTGACCCCCGGCGCTGAGCCAATGGCTCACTAGAGAGAGGGCGAGGACCTGTACTTGGCCCTTACACAGTCTATAGGCTGTATAGAGATTCAAAACATATCCATGAGTGCAGAGGAGGAAGGGTGTAACAGAGAAAAATGTGGATTACAATGAGGTGTTATTTCAGCACCATGGACAGAGGCATTGATTTATTATTAAATAGCAACCTGCTCATATTTAAGCAGCACAACTGCTGATTGGCTGTTTCAGAACCATGGTCAGTGCCATGGATTTTCTCAATAATTTGCTCAACTCACAGACAGATAAAGGGTTTTAAAAAAGTATGGAAGACTAAAGTAGCAGGGCAGGCAACCAATGAGAGGAGGCAAATGAATGCACCATTTTACATTTAGTGAAGCTGGATGTCCATACGACCACACAGCTGTTTAACATTAACCTACACAATCAAGCCACATAATCAACTCCACACACAACAACAAACTACTAAGTCTTCAAGCAATGAACAGCCTGCCATTACAACAATAACCAGCAGACACAGCGGGCTACAACACAAGCAGCAACAAACATCATTATTTTGAAAAAGGCCTGATAGTCAACATCTGTGACAAGCCTGTCATCACAAATAATGAATCAAAAACAACTTACCAATGATGTTTTCATCCAGCAGCTGTCAGTTTGTATCCAATCCTGCAAAAATGACATGGAATCCTTTGTAGCTGACTCAAAATGTCCAAACTCTAAAACGTTTGAGGACAAACTCAAACTACATACAGTAATGTGACTTGATCTTACAACTACAGCACCATAGCTAACTTCTTGTTAACATTTTCACTTGCTCGGTTAGTACTGAAGCTAGGAGAAGGACACTTTCCAGACATGGAGGGCTGACTTATTGAGAGTGAGAAATTTTTCAGAGGATTCCTCCTCTGCCCTTGTTGCTCCTTTCATTTTGATGTTCCCAAATTTTTTCCCCCCATTTTAGCCAACACAAACAGAATATGGCTAGCTAAATTACACACTACACAAAAGATGACACACCCGCTCTCTCTCTTTTTTTTTTTTTACACTTTTATTGTTATGAGACACAGAAAAAAAAAAAAAAGAAAGAAATAAACCAGACAGGCTGCAAGCTTTTAAAACTCCCGACAGTCAAATTGAGTCAGAGTAGTGGGGGCCCAATTAAGGGGGAGTGTCCCCACTGGTGCTGTTTGCTGCATGAGATGAGAACCCCTTGGCAGTTGTGGGGGTTTCTGGTCTTGCCTTTTTATTTTTTTCGCCACAACCGAGACACACAAACAAACTTTATTCAATGTATTCAACTAAGCAACAAAAATGCATCTTCAGTCAGGCAGACTGGGCTTAAGCTTGGCCCCTTTGTAACTGGAGGGAACTGTGAGCCCGGGGGCAACTGCACCCTCTGCCCCCCTGCTTCCTCCTCTATGTAGTGTTGTCGGTCAGTTCAGCATTTTCCAGCCACTGGTTGTGTTTTCTGATGTAAGTCACCTCTTTTATCTTACAGTGGTACATCTGTCTGAACTCTCCTCCCTGTTGCACTGCCTTTACTTACTCTTCATCTACACCTGCATCTGCTGCTGTGAGATATTCTCCTGGCAGCTTATCCTCAGCAGATACTTTACAGATGTACTTTTCAACGCTTTCGTTTCACTGATGATGGCTGGCACACCCTCATAGCCCTGGCCCTCTTTTTCCAGCTGTTGTGTTTTATTAAACTGATGCTTTTTGTATGCTTGACTACACTGTGAGCTCTCAGTTCAGCTTCCTTCAAAGTTCATTCAAAGAGATATATATATATATTTATGCTCTTCTCAACACTTCTCTTTCGTTGATGACTGTGGTGAACACACTCTCATAGCCCTGGCCCTCTTTTTTCCAGCTACTGTGTTTTGTTAAACTGATGCTTTTTGTGTGCTTGGCTTTAGTCAGAACCTTCTGTTCAGCATGATGACTTTCTCGGTGTCAGCAGCCTCTTATGAACAACTTAATTTACTTCAACTGGATGAACTTCATGTAGTAGTGTAATTTTACTACTGTAAAATTCGTTGGACCAACCATATTAAATAAAGTCAGACCCAACCCAAGTAAAAAAGTTGAATTAACCCTATCTGTCATGATAAATAACATCAAAATGTAAATTTTGTAAAATGTGTTTATATATTCATCAATAAACTTCCATCGTATGTACTAAACTATAATGATTGCATATATTCACAGCAGTATTTTTCTGTAGGATAAAAACCATCAGTGACCCGATTCAAATTTTAGATTAATCAAGAATTACTCAGAGTAGGAAACAGTTAAATGTATTTCATAAGATTATAAACATATTGTTTTAATATTAAAAATAACAAATTTCCACCTTGAACCCTCACAAAAAGTAATCATAACCTATTGGAAAAGGCTGGAAACAAGAACAAAAACAAAACCAAAAAATGTTGTGCAAAAAGTAACAGTGACAGTTTCCGTGTCATCAATATGGCCACCTATGGCCTTTGTGTTTTGTGCAATTTATATGAAAAACATTTTAAATGAAAATAGACACTTTTAGGAAAAGTCAGGTACCAGCAGCATTGTATTTTTTAATTCAATAAAGTTGAAAATGTTCAAAATGAACGCCTTGACTGGTCGAGCATTAATGCTGAAAGGAAGCCATTTGAACGTATAGAAATACTTTAAATTATTTAATTAAATTAATTCAACAAGTTATTTTTTTTAATGCTTTTCAACACAGTTGTTTCATTGATTAATGGCTGACACACCCTCTTTTTCTAGCCGTTGCATTTTGTTAAATTGATGTTTTTGAGGCTTGACTTTAGTCAATTCAACATGACAACTTTCTTGATATCAGCAGCCTCCATGTCCTCCCCTGGCAGGTTGATAGACCAGCTGGATATCCATTGATTGAAAGGCGCATGTGTTGCTGCCTTGGATCTTTTACTTTCAAGTTGAGCTTGATTACCTGTCGAGTTCTGCAGGATTCATGGACATTATTGTCTCTCTTGAGTTATCGTTGCTCCTGAGTGACTATGGAAACCCCACTGATAGTTTGACTCCTGCACTGCTAATTGCCCTCCAATTCTTCACAGTTTGCCCGCCAGAAAGAAGAGCCATTGTCCTCACATCTGTGTTTTATGATGATCTGACTCATGCAAAACAGCAGTGGGGGTAACTCATTACCTTGATATATGTCATACTTGATGGTCCCTTGGGGAATTGCCTTTGAGTTGGCTTTTAGAGATTTTCTCCACAAACCCTCCATCTTGGTAATGCTGAGCACTGAAGGATCCATGTCTGTCACTGAGTCTTGTAGAAACGAGTAGGTGGACATTAAGGATCCCAAATCATTAAAAAAAAAAAAAAAATACTGCAACGATTTGTATCTGCTTCGTCCAGTATCACCATAACAGAAGTTGAGTTTCCAGTAGACAGGCTCAATAGTACTGAATAGTCTGAGCACAGTAGACATTATGGGAAGCACCAACATTAGCTCTGTCTGCTGTATCCTGTATCACCAGCATACGAGTCAGGTTTCCAGTAGAGAGGGAGTAGACTCAACACATATTAATAAGGTGCCCATAAATCTATCTACAATTTCAGGAACTACCAGACCAGTCCAGAAGGGGTTTGCCATTAATACTGAGAGTTGTCAGCAAAGGGCAAAGACTTAGTTTACAGTTACCCCTGAGATACAAACATGTTTTACCACCCACACTGCTGAGACTAAGCTACACTTTGTCACACTAACTCATACAATGTAGAGACACTTTGTAACATTGCACTAAGGTTGTAATGTCTTACCACCGGCATGGTAGCATGTTAATGCATTTATACTGTAAAGGCATATATTTTCTTTTATGTTTAATCCATATATGGATAAAGATGGAGCCTTCTGTCTAAGGCTGTGATGGTATAGATTTTGTCTGACCACGGTGACCAGGGCAGTACATAAGTGTGTGCAGCGAGGTAATGAGGTAGAGCGAGTAGCAGACGAGTGGCGATGCTGCTCACAGCTGAACTTAAACTTTGCAGAAAATTGTCAGTTTGGCAGTAAATGTACAGTTCAGGTGACATTGTGTCAGTTAATAAACGCTGCAGCTTCTCAACACCAAGAAAAGTCTCACCTGTTGTTTCCCAACTGCTGGAAAAGTGAAAGAGTTAGCCCCAAAGTAAGCTGAGCAGGAAAGGCTAACATTAAGTTAGGGCTAATCCTAGCATCGCACCTTTACAGCATTGGCTCAGTGCAATCGTATCCCTTCCAGATGCTTTGTAATCCAGCCATGAACTGCAGCATCTTTTTTGGAGATGTGGTAAAATAAATCTAAATCTAGTCAGCTGTGTTGCTGACTTTTGATCAAAGTAAAATTTGCGGTGATGATGGTAATGAGCTGAGCTATGCAGTAGGCATGACATGACCACGGTATTGCAGTAATGCAGTTATTGTCACAGCCCTACTTCTACTTCTGTTCGTGCCTCTGTCTGTGTTCATTTCATCTGAATGTCTGCACATTCTCTGAATGCTTACAGATACAGACAGAACAGGGCAGTCGTGGGAGCAGCGAGACCTGATGACAGGACAGGAAGAAGTTTTAAAAATATGAAAGTATGGGATGTGATGTTGATCACCAATTAGTTGGCAAAAACAATTCTCCATCCCTGTGTTGCAATGTATTTAATGGCCACACAGACCAACGCTGTCTACAACACTGCCTCTTTCAGTGTCACCAGCTTTTGACTCTTCTTGTTCTTCTTTGGGGTCACTTTTGACATTGAGCAGCGAAGTATGTGGGCAATGACGCTTACATAGAATATCTTTTTCGGACGTAAAGGGAGCATATTTGAGCCTGAAATTGTGTGTAGATGGAACAAGGCAACATCTTGTATGAGCTTTGGATAAACAGAACCCAATAAAAATGAACAAAATAAAAAGTTCTTTATGCATGGCAGTTCCAAACGAGCACATGAAATCCATTTATTTCATATAGCTGTAATGAAAAGATCGGGCCAGTATTGAAGAATGTTACATATGTGAGCAGAGAGTATTGAATCCTGCCTTTTTAGTGCACCCTCGCTATAATAGACTTATTATGGTCTGCAGGTAGCCTTGGAGAAACCATTGACTGCACAGCCAATCACAGCGTGTCTTGGGTTGAACACAGCTGAGTCCAGACCAGGGTCAAAACCTGGCAGGTGGTGTCCCACAGCTGCCTCGGCACAATTAAGCCATATAATAGATTAGCAGAGGGGCTGTTTTTCTTACTGTAGATTCTCATCCACCACAATTAAAAGCATTTAGAGTAATGCATATTCAAACGCACTATAGTAGAGTCTGTGTGCAAGGCTTTATATCATCTCATCTTTATGATCCAGGTCTGACTGCAGAGAATCCACAGCCAATTAATACTGATTGCTACTAGAGATTATGCTGAATTTTACAAAGGCAACATCTACAAAAATTGGCTTTTAAGGGGATAATTCAGATCGTTTGATGTGGGGTTGTATGAGGTACTTATCCATAGTCAGTGTACGGTGACGGTCAACACGCCCCCAGTCAGAAGAAGCAGAGAGAAGGACCAGCATGGAAGCTAAGCAATGTACTGCTGTGGACAAGGTTTTAGCTACTTAAAATCAGTATAGGTGTAATTGTATACTATATTTAGAATATTTTTGCCTCTTTACTTTGCCATCAGACAAGAAACTGCTGTTATATCAGCCAAAAGTCACAATCTCAAAATCAACCAAACTCCATAAGCGAAATCAATCATTTTACCTCACAGAATATGGAAGGTACTGCTCTGCTGCTACCTTTTCTGTTAGTTTGTTTGTGTAATTGTGCTTTAAAAGGATAGTTCAGATTCACAGACGTAACACTAAAACACAAACAAACTAAGTGATCGAGGCAGCGGTAGGCCAGATACTCTGGTGTTCTGCGAAGTAAAATGACTGATTTTTGGTTGGTCTGGAGAAAGCAATATTTAGCTTATACAATGGCAGTTTCCACCAGAAAACATTATCTGAGGGCAAAGTAAAGCCGTGAAAATATTCTAAATATAGAGTACACTTACACTGATACTGTTTTTTTATTCAAAGTAGTTCATTGCTTATCTTCCGCACTGGTGCCCCTCTACACTTCTCCACCATCTACTGCAGGTAATACAATGACTATCAGTTTACCTCACACAACCCCATGTCAAATAATCCAGACTATCCCTTGAAGTTCAGCCAAATGTCATAGACTTGTGAAGTACGAGGAGCTCTGCAAATGCATTTTGACTATCATTAAGAAATAAATCCTTGACAAAATAGGTCTTCTTTTCGCAAATCCCTCATGGTATTGTTGAGATTCTTCGTATAATCCACTAGTCTAGACAATAATTGTCTGTCCCAAACATTGTCAAGCAGTCCTTACTCCACAGTGTGATCAGGCCCTATTTCTCCAGTGGAGACGTGCTTTAGGTTGAGTGGAGATACTTTGTGACTCAGGCATTTGAGGAAGAGGTGAAGACCCAAGAAAACAACATTTATCTTGCTGTTGCCTGGCATTGCAACCTGGATGCCCCTTCAGAAACAGATTGGACTCTTGTTGGGATTTCATGCTTTTTTTGTGTCTCAGTCACTGGTTTTATCGCTGATCGAGGAACTCTAACATCGGGTTGGAATAATAGGGACTCTGTGGTTATGTTTAGTAGTCTCTGAAGGCGCTCTAACAACTCACTTTTTTATGTTTGGAGTTTCTTTCCATTACCACCAGGAAGCCTCCCCTCAAAACACATAAAGAAAGCTGGTCAACAGACAGTCACTTCGTAGCTGAGCTATTGATGGATGGAGTCAAAACTCTCTTCTGCCTACAGCGCACATAAACTGTAATTGTGAAAAACAGCTGGTAGTATAATCTCCCACTGCAGACGGGGGCTGGGAAATTTCAAAAACAAGCAACTTTTAAAAAGATCTTGGAAACTCACCAACCCAGAAAATGAGATCATCCCCGGCTAAGAGCTGTCCTGGCACCTACAGGCAGCAATAAACCGGCCACCACCTAAAGTCTGACAGAACAAACAGGGACTGACAGAGCAGCCGTCCTGAATCCCGCTCCTTGGGGATTATACTTTTACTGGTTTTCCATTCTACAAGCATATTCATTGCAGTCACCTGGTGTTCCAGGCGTAAATCACTTAGTGATTTGGTGTCAGTAGCTATACGCGACCAGGAACTGTAATTGAGAGCCATTGTAACTTTATAGGCAACTCTAAAACACTGTTTAAAAAGATGGAGATCTTCCTTTCAGACCTGTGTCCATTAGGTGTTTGGTGGTGTCTTATTTCTATGTATCTAGCAAAACTGAGACAATACGATGATTTTTATTGCAGCTATAATGGATTTTTTAGAGGATACATATCAAGCTAGTTTGAATATCAGGAAAAGAAATCAAGTACGGTTTTACTCCGAATAAGAAGCAAGCCCTGGAATGTAATGTCATGTCATGAAGCAGGTTATATTTGGGGAAAATGGTAATTGCTAGGCTAATTATGAGGGATACAACAATACATGAAATATCATGATATTTACTGTGATACACGGTCACATTTATTCTTTATTTTATTTCATTTTGTGCACATGCTTAAGTCATGCTGGCTACTTTTATTTTATTTTAAAGCAGAGACACTTTAAGTCAAAAGGAAAAATTAACTTTCTACAAACAGAACATGCTATAGGGAAGTCTGTTGTAACATGGGGTTAGTTGAAACAATGTCAGTTTGACCAATCAGAAAACAGCTGCAGTGATGTTATGAATATTTCTTTTGTGAGCTCAGGTGGCATGTCTCTATGAGCAACATTGTGGATTTTACATCCCAAAACACTGATTTTAAGTACATTTTTTTACATCAACATTATTTTTTGCCACCATCCATCATATTGTCGATGCGGTGGTTTGACCTGCTTAACCTATTTACTCACTAAAGTAGCAGTTTCTCGAGTTTAATTTGAAGCTCTGCATCCACACTTGCTTCAGGTTCATATGCTGAAACAGTTTGCTATGTGAGAGCTGCTTAGGGTGGGGCCAGTTGTAACAGTTCATTCAAATTATGAGAATTTCTGCATCATGTGAACACTTGCAAAGGCAAAAAAAAATGTGGGTCAAGTTGACAGCCATAGAAAAAGTATTGTTTTGTCACTTTAAATTGTTCACTTTATTTAAAACAGTTTATCCTTCAATAAAGTTCTTTCATAAATTGGATTGTGTGGATCTTAAATTAGCAAATTCCCTCTCATTTTTAAATCTATCCCAAGCTATTGATACAATCACCCCAGTAGCAGAGTAGGTTGTAACAAAGGAACTGATTGTATTTGACAGTTACTAAAATATTAAATTACTAAGTGAGATTTATTTGTAAGCAAATACGTCTTCCATGTATCAGGCAGCCACTGAGTTATTGATGCTCAAACAAAAAGTGTTTCTACCATCCCTGGTCTCCCCTACACATCATATTATTTAATAAAGGACATTTCATACTGTTGTATTGTGGACTTAGGATGGTGTTATCGTACCTTGAGTTTCTGATACATCCCTAATTATTATATTGTCAGGCTTTACACGCTGTATCTATATCTGTTTGTTTAGCTGCTTAGTTGGTGTTGGTCATTTGTGCATAACGGCTCTTGGGATCTCTTACGTGCTGTGGTTAATGTTTTCCTGTGAAGTCATTTTCAGTGCACTATAGCAGAGCGTGTGATGTGAGAGTTAGCGGTGTCATGACCCAACTACCAGTGTACATTATCATGCCTAAAGATTGTGGATCTTAATAGTCCTATGTTGTGTTGGTGTTAATTTATGCTATTTTATTTGGTGTGTTTTTAAAGCTCCAAAATAAAAAGATCAGATTTTGGCTACTAGGTTGTTTTGGCTGTGATATTATGTATCCAATTAATTACTTAACTCAAATGTTGTTGTTTTTTTAAAAACAAATTTCTGCATAAGATGTTCAGTTAGTGCTGAGACTAATTTGTCACTATTTGTAGATAAAAAACATCCTATTTCAACTTCATTTATGGATTAAATCAGTGCTTTTTAAATGATAAATAAGCTGTCTGTTTTATTGCCTTTTCCGACATCTCTGTCGTTATTTAGATTGAAACTTTTAATTGCAGCTCTTCTCAGAAGCACACCCACATATAGTTACCAAAACATCACGGGACCAATTGGAGTCAAATCTCACGTTTTTTTTGCGGTTTCTTCTCCCTGACAGTGTGTGTATTGATTCAATTACCTGAAAGTCATGCCAGTGTTTGTCTGTCTATCTCTCTCACTTTTTTCCACAATGTTCTCTTTGTCCACCGACCCACACACGTATCAGTCTCCCTACCTCCCCGGTTGTCAGTCTCGCTTTCTGTCCGTCCGCGTCTCCACGCGTCGAGATCCTCTTCCCCTCCTCTTATGTCGACATCTCACATTCATTACCGCATGGCCTTGGCTCAGTCTGCTCTCTTCCCTTCTGTGGTGCTCAATTACTCTGTCTTCCTGGGGCAAGCACTGGTGTCAAGCCACTGTAATGACTTTCTGATTATCTGTCTTTATGTGATGAATGAGATGGAAATGTACCACCACGGCCAAACGGGGCTGGCGCTGTGCCAAGCTGCCACACCACGGTCGGGGCGGACGGGAGCGGGGAGGGGTAAGCAACAAAACAAATAACATTAGATTGTAATACAGATGCAACTGTTGTTATCTGTGTCACTGCATCTAAAGGAGTCATGCTCAATTTTGGTATTTTAAGGGCTGTGATGAAATTTATTGTTTACGACATAACGTGGAAAACAACAGTTCAAAGCCATCCAGCTATTAATTAATCATCCGGTTTGCGAGGAAGGAATAAAGACAGCTCAGACGGAGTCTTTATGAGAAATAAAGTCTTTGTAGCATCCTGGTGAGATGTGGGCTTAACCTCTACCTGGGTGGACGTGCTCTGCGAACAGATTCAACAGGGAGGACTTACCCTGAGTCATAAAAAAAAAAAAAAAAAAAAAAACACAATCAAGGACAAAACCACCCTCTATTTTAGCATCTGAATCGCCAGGCCTTGCACGATGTAAAATAAAGCTCTCCTTTCAATTTTCTTCCCTTTCTTCCAGAGGAGTGTTGATGTTTGTTTGGCCTCTCGGTGAAAAAACGAGGTTGACATAGACACAATTAACCATAATGTCAAAGCGGCTGCTAATCTGAGCTATCCTTTTAAAATACAGAAATCACACAGAGACACAGAGAAACTAACAAACTGAGCCAAATGTAGACCAGCAGTTCCCATGTGCTGCAAGGTAAAATTACTGATTTCATCTATGGAGTTTGGCTGGTTTGGAAAGAGCGATATTGGGCTTATATAACCATGGTTTCCTGACAGCAAGGTAAAGCAGATTTTTGTTAGTCAAATAAGATTTGCCCATCCACTATGAATATTCTATAATTCAATTTTTTTTTTTACAGTTCAGTGCACCACACTAAATTCCTATATCAGCCTACATTAGTATGTATTACCAGCAAGGCTCGCGTTTTAATGCCTTTTGCATCATCTGTGATATGAAAACATCAGATTTTCACACAACCAAAGAAAGTAAAAGTGTGCACCCTCCTGTATTTCAGTTATAAAATCAGCAGACCTGCGGGGCTTCTCGCGCCAGGCTGCTGCCGCCGTCCTTCATCACTTGTGCCGCATGCTGCTTGCTCCTTCATGCCACGAATTAAGGATTTATTCCGACCGAACCAGAGTTGGTGACTGTGGGGACACTGGAAAGACGAATCACAACATTTTTGGTGAGTTGTATTTTATTTATGTCAAGTTTGCATGAAGCTGACGATGATGTTAAAATTAATTTTCAGAAGGAATCTTGTGAGTTTGGTGAGAATAATCAAACAGCTGTTTCTGGTTAAACAAAATGCATCTAATTCTTTTTTAAAAAATGATCTCACTGCAGGGATCTTTTCCATAATGTTGTCAAACAACAACAAGCACATGCAAACAAGCAAATATCACCTGCAATGTGCACTTTGGCGAAAATAGTTGCCGTCATTGAAATGTTCTCCCTGTGCATTTTTGCAAGCTTCTATCTGTTTTAACCTGTTTAATGTACACTGACAAAGAAAAGAAAACAAATGCTTGACTGGAAGAATCTCAGTCGACTGAGGGCTCTCCAACTACTGATTCAAATCTTCGGCTATTACTGATATCAAATTTTAGGGGACCTTTTTAAAGTAGCTAAAATAGCTTTTGTTTCTGATTCTGTCCACAATATGACATTGCTCAGCTTCGGTCCTGGTACTCCTCTTTGCTTCTCCTAACTGGGGCCATGCCTACAATAAGTAATACACTGACTATCGATAAGTACCTCATATAACCCCACTTCAAATAATCTGAACCCATCCCTTTAATAAAGGACACTTTTTTTTCCAGTCATTTCTTTTTGTTTTATACAATCAAGGACAAACACGCCCTCCATTTTAGCATCTCAATCTACGGCTCTTGCATGATGTAAGGTGATTGTTGATGCTTGACTTTGACCTTCTATAACTCTCCTATCGATTTTCTACCCTTTCTTCCAGATGAGTGTTGATGTCTGTTCGGTCTCTAATGTGCTAGAGGTGAAAAATGAGGTTGACGTAGACATGGTTAACCATAATGCCAAGGCGGATGCCACCCGATAGCAGCCAGACACCTGAGAGAGCAGGCCCGGGTCCAGCTCGCCACTCACCCCCCTCTCCACTTATATTATTCATCCCTCTTTCAAATGCCTTTTATGCTGCTCAATTACCCCTCCAGCGGCCCAGTGTGGACACTGTAATGACATTCTGATTATCAGTCTGTAAATGAGAAATGAAATGAGTGTGTGATGCCGTGCCAGGGGAAGAATGGAACGGCTAGAAGCCTTTCAAAAAATGGAAGCTGTGGAGGAGGGGAAAGGGTGGAGGGGAGGGCAGAGGGAGGGATGAGTGCAGCACTCTGGTGATCATCGACAAGACGATAAAAAGAGGAAACATTTTGTAACACACTGCAAATGTATGAAATTACACTTTAGAATTTAATTGCCCCTATTCAAGGCTTCACTGTGCGCTTTAACAATGCGAGGAGATCCTTTATGTTTTCAAACAATCAGTCGGGTAGAAAAGGAGACGTGTTGCAATTGAAAATAGTCCAATCATCTCGGAGAGCTTAAATGGCAGATATCCTCTTCATGTGGTGAATGGAGAAATAAAATTTGCCGCTTGCGTTGCTTATAACTTAAATATCAGACTTACACCATATGAGCTCTTCAAACACTGTGCTAAAACGGTAAATGCCCACACACAGAAAAATAAAGGTGCTAACTGGAACCAAAAATGGTTCTGCAGAGTGATGCCTCTAAAAAAAACATTTTTAATTCCACAAAGAACCTTTTACCAAGAGTTTGTTTTTTAAAAATAACCATCTCTGCAAATAATTCTTTAAGGGAAAACCACCCAAAGGTGTCTCAAAGAACCATCAAAAGATCTTATTGCAAAAATAGGTTCTTAAGGAACCATTTTTATTAAAGTTGCTTGTGGACCTTAACTGGTTCAGTGGAGAACCTCTTTTAAATGTTTCTTTTGATTTTTTTTTTTTTAATAAATGGTTCTTTGAACAATTTAAATTAAATTATTTTGGGTGGGTTGAAAGCCCACCTGTTCCTTTTTAAAGGTGAAGGTCGCCTTTATTGTGACATATATTTAGTGTTGGGCAGTAACACATTATTCAGTAATACATTACTGTAATATTATTACTCTACCCTGTAACGAGTAGTGTAAAGATTATTATTTCCAAAATAGTAATTAAGTTACAGTTACTAATCCAAGTAACTTGGAGTTGCTGAGTTACTTTTTGACCTTATAATGACGTGTACGTTCAGTGGCAGGTGTGCAAAAAGGATGGAGAATGAGAGAGTCAAACTTCTGGAAGTTTATCATTATTTTGAATTTGGCTCCTCGAGAGAGAATATGCGGTGACGGAATCTAAATCGAAGGCCACTCTCACAGAGGTCGACTTTGTTTCTGTCACAGTCGACATCTGGACAGCTAACAACAAAAGCTTTCTGACCTACCGTACATGCTTTTGATGGGGGAAACAGGAGAAATGTGAATGAAACCCATGCAAACACTGGGATTCAACCCACAACCTTCTTGCCATGAAAAGCACTAAGCAGTGCACAACAGTTCACTTCATTCAATTACAGACATGTAAGGAATTTAAAAAATGACTCCAGACAACTGTCAAATGGACAAACACTAACACAAACTGAAACACTATAAAGGGGGACAATAGAGCCCTAAAACCTTAAAATAACTTGTGAATCCATACTACAAATCAAAAAAACACCGAAAGCATTTGCAAGATAAAGGCATGTTGTTGAACATAGATTTTTACACATTCTGTGCCAACCAGGTTTCTACAGCGTTGCAACTTAAAAGACTTTAAGACCATTTAGATGTAAAATAAAGGTCCAGTGTGTATGATTTGCTGGTATCTAGTAGTGAGGTTGCGAACCCTAACCCAGCTTGGGATTTGGGAAATTGTGATGGCATTGTCACTCTTCTCCGGTGGTTTATACACTAGATGATAAATTAGGAAACTATAATGCAGATTTATTCATAATGAAAATATTCATTAGTCATAGCCCTAATTTTGTGCTATTACCCACAACCATTTAACTACAATAAAAATGAAGAACCTTTAGTTTTTTTTTTAAAGAACCATATAAAGAACACGAGGAGCTATTCCCTAAATAAAGAGGCTCTTCAATTGTAGAACCAGAGGGCCTGTCGAAGAACCATTTAAGAACCATTATTTTTCTGAGAGTAGAGAAAGAAAATACCATCATGTCAAGATAAGACATTGTTGAAACAAATTTGCCACTCCAACCAAGAAGACAGTGTCAAAGTTTGCTCAAGTCAATCTGTAAATGAGAATCAGCACACCGTACTGTACCTCAACTATGACTGCCAGTGAGTTTAATGAAAAATAAATGTTGATTCAAGTCAGTTACTGTGATGGATCCTTTGACAAATACCATACTGTGTGATACAATGTTTAAAGTGTAATATTCTTCAAAGCCCCCGGCCTTTTTGTTCTTTGCGAAAATGACATCGATACCCGTCTGTTTCTGGCTCAGCCACCCAGAAAGTTGTCCGTCCGTTCTGCTTTTTATAGCTCCATGAACTGCCTTTCAGTAGCAATTACCCAAAGTTGTTCTTGTCCAGGTTTATCTGGCAATAAAATGCAACTCTGGGCCATCTCTGTGTTCATTAGATCCGCAATCTAACCGGCCCACTAAACTACAGTCGCTTCATCCCGGAGAGTCTCTCTCATTTCAGCCCAATCAACAGAAATGCTCTGTAGCCCCAGACTGCTGTTTAATAGGATATTAACATCCTGATCAATCACCTTAATTGATATTTTTTAGGCATTAACGCTCTCAAACTCTAACAGATGTAATTGTCAGATAGGGAGTGGGATCCCCATCGGCAGTAATTGGGCCATTATGGATGCAGGCATGACTGAGAGATTTAGAATGCCAGTGACATGGGAGATAGATCGAGCCAGGGCCTTTGTGGGTGGATCTGTATATCACTCATGCTTGGGCACCAGAGGATTTCCTGCTAAAGGGCTGGGCTAAATTAGCTGGGGATGCACTCAGATGTGATTTTAACAATCCTGCGCACGTGTGTGCACAAATGTAAGTGCGAGTAAATGTGTGTCTTTTCTCTTGTCTGTGCCAGGGTTTCAGCCCAAAAGTTCCCGTGGCAACGATGCCATATGGCACATTGTGTTGACTGCATTTGCGTTGTGTGTCGTGCCATTAGAGCCAGGAGCCGAGGAGTGACTTTGGCATCTTCATTAATCCTGGCTAACTCCTGCGTGCCAGGGAGCCCGGTTCCACGAGAGCCTGCTGATGCTAGCACAATGTCACGGCTCACTCAGTCACCGCTCCTTCCCCCTTCAGTGCACAGTCGGAGAAAAGGGAGCAATTGTTTGCAAAATACCTTTCATTATTCCATTGGCTGAGAGCATTTGAAGTGAATTTGTGTGAATTATTGCCCATAGCTGAGTTTATGATGAGAAATGTCTGTAAGTGCACTTCGAAGATGCCTTTTATTGAAGCTCGGAAGAAATAAAGCGCTGAAAAAGGATTGCAGGGGCTAAGTAGAAATAATAAACCCATGTCACATTTTCATTCTTGTTAAATATTGTTTGCTTTTCTCCAAAAGCATAAAAGCTATTAAATGCAGCTTCACATGTGTGTTTTGGGGGTCAGAGTCAAAGTAAAGGTGGAATTCTGTGAAGTCACCCATTCAAACAAACACAAAGACTATACACAGCAAAGACAGCACACAAAGACAGCTTTTCCCCATAGGACAACCCTTTTTGGTTCCAGAAAGAACCTTTTATAAAGATTCCACTTGGAACCCTTTCAGAAAGTTCTACACAGAACACAGTATAAAGGGTTATAGAATCATCTGTGAAAAGTTTCACCCAGAACTGCCTGAGAGACAGAGAACCTGTAGAACAGTGTAATGGTTCCACCCAGAAACCTCTCTGTGGGTTCTATCCAGATCCTTTCCACTGTAGGTGCTAAAAAAACCCACACAGGTGGTTTTTACCAAGAACCTTTTTATATCCAATTAACCTACTAAGGAGGTTCCACTGAGAAACATTTTATATTCCAGGGGTCTTATCTAAAACACACTCAGGGATTTTTCTGCTGAGAACCTTTTTTATCTCAAGGCCTTTATGTGGAACCCACTAACCAAAAAACGTTTTTATATTCCAAGCTTTTTATCTAAAATACACCTACTGTGAACAATTTTATATTATGGTACAAGGAACCCTTGACGAAAGAGTTTTTCAAGGATTTCAACAAACTTTGACGACTTCTTTGTTACAAAAATGGTTCTTCATAGAACCTTTAGTCTTACAGAGTCTTACAAGTCCTTTCTTACAAAAACAAGAAACAAATGGTTCTTGGCGGAACCTCAGCCCATCAGGAAGAACCCTTATTTCTAAGAGTGTATAAGCTCCACCTCTGTAACAGGTAAGAGTGATTCATTCATGTCAAATCATCATAATAATTGATTTTTTTTTTTCATATTAGAAAAATATATAGTCAGTTGTTGTATTCAGCTCTACTCAGCTAGAGGTTATGCACATGTTTCATTTGTCCTTTATTATTTGATTGGTCTGTAGTTGTGTTGATTCCTCAATACTCGAGAAGAATCTAAATTCTGTCTGGAGCGCTTTCTTGTCAGGTGAAATAAAAAAGTTGAACATGCATCTTGTTTCCATAGCAACAGGCTGCTACTTCGGGCTTACCTGTTGCCTTGTTACAGGCATGTCAGACTATTTAATAATGTTTAATTATTACAGCAACAAATTTCTCCACCAACACTTTGTCCATCTTGTTGTTGTTTGGGGAAATATGAAACACAAGTTTGTTTTTGTTGAGATCGATGATGGCTGCCATAAAAGCATTTAGTAGCACACACAGTTTTAAAAGTGAGGTGTAAATACTAAAAGTGACCAAACCCTTAGACAGAAATAGCTCACAACTGAACTGCTGTGTTTACTGATCTTCAGTGGTTTAACTTCTCACCTTGCTGCAGTGATTTCAAAGGGTACTCCAGGGTGTGTCAGTGCAATGTGACATCACAGGTGGGTGTGGTCAGAGGAGCAACATCTTTGTATTCTTGAGCTCATTAATATAGTAGATAATAACACTTATCATATGGAAACCAGCATCTAAAGATTCGCCTTTAGATATCTGTAAACATGAACACTGATAAACTTATTTCCATTATTCCAGATTAACTATCAATCAGCCTTTTTTATCTGTTCAGACCAGTCACAGTATTTAAGAGGAGTGGCACTGGTCCACATTCGAAGAGTCACATGTCACATGATTTGCTGCTCTGATTGGTTGTAGGTCTGTCCAGTTGCGCACAGTGAACACGTCCGTCCAACATAACACCTCTGGCCCATGAGACTCAGATGAAACTGTCAAACTAGGCAGCGCTGATCAAATATGGATCAGGATTCTGTTTCTGATCGCCTATTTCTCACCTAACTCTTTTCAGAAACATATTTTAGTCCACAGTTTAGCTGTAATACAAGAAAGATTGTGATCAGGCAGATGTCACACGTTTCGCTGCTCTGATTGGTGTAGGTCTATCCAGTTGTGACCAGTGAGCAGGTCGGTCCGTTGGATTTGCCCCCTCCAGCGTTGCACACAAAGTTCAAATTATCTGAACTTTGACCTGGTTTCCCCTGACCTTTCAAAATGCAACCAATGAGAAAAAAGCTGTATGTGCCAACATAGCAGAAGCACCATAGATGTATGGAAGCAACACAATCAGAGGAGGGAGAGAGTGATCTTGCAAGAGTAATCATTTTAACATTTGTACAACATGGAGATGAAGAAAAAACATAGAAATCTTATGAGAGTTCCACAAATCAAGGGTTCCCTTTTAGACATGACTGAGAGTGATGGAAGAAAAGTGTTTCAGAGTTCCCAAGTTCTATAACGTAACATTAAAAACATACCACAGTCTCATGAGTAAAGGTAATGCATGGCGAAATGTCCACAGTCAGATCAGGCTGAATCATATAGTTTATGGACTGAGCTAAATCTAATGCTAAAGTTAGCGTAGCCGTTTGTATACCAGGCAGACAGGATGTATAACGCTGTGCTTTACCTTTCTGCACCCTACCTTACCTCACCTAAAATGCTTTCAGAAACATATTTTGATGTACTGTTTAGCTGTAATATTAGAAAGACTGTGACCAGGTGGCTGCCATTTTATGCCCTGCTTGGAAACAGACGAAGACGCCATTACGGCACATGTTTTGTTGCTCTGATTGCTGCAGTCTATCCCGTTGCGTCCATTTTTGGCCCATGTGTGTTATTAACACACCTTGGAAATCGAGAATGAACTGAGAGGTTCCAGACTAATGGAGACTAATGCCAGGCTATCACAGTTCTATTTTTGTAAAAATCATTTTAAGAATCTAATATCACTGCAAGAACACCTACTTAGTTTGTAACAGGAGTAACTACAAAATAGAAAATGATAAGAGAAAGAAAAAAGAAACAGGCAAGAAGGAGTCTTGCATATATTTTGTACCCTGCTTCTGTCTGTGACTCTCTGGAAATAAATTCCAAAGAGTTACCTTTCACAAGAGACCAGATTCGTGACTGTAATCAAAAAGGGCTTAAGAGCAGTACACATCAAATTTTGGCTGTTATTTTTGGGCTTATGCACAAATGGCAGCGCTTGTGAAGTTTACTTATGTACAGAGTATAACAGTAATACTTTCTATGCCCCCTAGTTAACCCATGTACCATAATGATTTGTTGCTAGGAGTGCATCTTTGCACCATTGTTATTCAGTTGAAATGTTTTTGATTGCTTGTTTTTCTGACGGTGGCTGTCAGGCATTGCTGTTGCTAACTGCTATTGTTACTGCTAACTGCAGGCTGAAAATGCACACGTTTTTTTAAATTTATGCTGATTCATTAACTTTTAATTAATCCTTATCATGAATTACTCCGCACATTTGAATTCTGAATCATTTGAATCATTATTATTTTGCTGATAACACATAATGGTGTTCTACCTCGGATCCCACTGGGGTTTTGCCTTTTCTCCCTGCCAACCATGACGCTGCTTTTTGACTCGACGGGAAAGCTGCTCTGAACAGAGCCATTACACCAAGGTCAATTGTATTTGTCAGAATGTGTCTAACTGAACCTATCACATTATCTCATTGTTTTTCCTTTAGGGCCTATGCATCTGTTCAACTAGCAAATGAGCCCAGAAAAGAAGACAGTGCTGACAGTTTTCCTCTCGCTGTATTCAGGTCACAGTGTCTGGTAGTTAGATAGGCAGATCAGACTGCTTCAGTGCCGGAGGAGACTCCTCTGTCTGGAACATCATTTTCAGCATATGAGTGATCAGTTTATGCTAGACTATATTCAAAGTCTTCTGCGTATAATGTGTGTTTTCTGAAAACATTTCAAACCTGCATCTGTCTTACGTGTCAAGCTTCTGAATTCAGAACTCTAAGCTTTGACTGCACCGCATCAAGAGAGAGCGGGAAAAAGAAAGAGAATGGCAGCGGCGGAGAGGGGGGAGTTATATTGCTCACACAACATTGTTCTGAGCGTATGAGACATTTCCTGAATTTTAGTTTCGGATGTTTTGTTGTTATGACTGTCAAATGCATTGCCGGCGCTCTTCATTTTCAGGGAATCCCATCGATTGGCGAGGGAAATGGGACCATCGTCGCAGGTCCGCCCAACAAAATCATTGGGTTTTTCAAAGCGTTCTCGTGACTGTTTTGAGAGCGCTGAATGTGTGTTCAAACCTTAGTTTAATGGAGCTTTAGAGTTCAGGTCTACTGGTAATTGATTTATTCTACATGAATGCTGTACTTCTTTTTCGGTCCAGCGTACACGACTAATGATGGCCTGGGGTATTCAGAAGGTCTCAATACTAACCCCCGATTGGGATAAAGGCTGTCAGACATGATCGAAGAGCAGGTTCTCCTCTTAAGCCTGTGTGTGGTTTATGTTTAAGGATAGCTCACTGAAGATCCAGTTCTATTGAGCAACCACTGGTTAATAGTCCTGCTTTTACATTCAAGTCTTGTGTCACCTGGAAACGCACATATTCCTTAACAACTGTAACATCAACACACATATTCAAGGATGTGAACCTCTATTTATGGTTACATAATAGATTTATCACCCGTGCAAATACTGTATAAATTCCTCCTAGCAGTGGCAAGGTTAACGATGCAAGGAGACAGAAAAGAGGGTAAATAGGCAGAAACAGTGCTACCAGATGAAAAATACAGCAATATTGTGCTGCATATCTCAACAAAAACTGGGAAAAACCTGAGATGGGGCCCGGATAACTACATGGAATGGCAAAGCTATGCCATGTGCACCATATTTCACAGAGGGTCCGTTGTTTGAACAAGACACTTTGGGTTGAAATTGTGTACCGCTTCACACATCGCAGCTCATCGCGCAATCATTCTTTCCATTCTTATGCTTCCAAAAAAAAAAAAAAAAAGTCCCACAGCTACACACTGCGTCACTGCTTTATCAAATGCTCGGTCAGCGCAGCGCTGATGTGATTCATTGCTCTCAAATCACAAACAAGGTTTTGTTGTAGGTTTATTGAAATAGTGAAGGTATTGTACATTTGGCCTTTTGTGGAATTATTGATCACATGTTTTACAGTTGTTAAAATTATGGTACAAATACAATAACTATCATACATCTGGTGATACTGGGTATGGCATACTGTATGTCTTAAAAGGAAGAAAAGATCCCAAAATTAATTAACGAACACTGTAATTTAAGCAAGAGGACACAAAGGGAGAGTAAGAAGAGCCATGCTAGCAGCTCTGCCAGGCAGTACTTATGCACAGCAGTGCTTTTAACCAAATGCTAACAAAAGGACAAAGTTAACATGCTAATGATTAGCAAACCACAAACATCAGCCTCATGGTGCCGCCAGAAGAAAAGTCAGGAGATCCTCAAGGTCAGTATGATTCATCCTCTGGGCACCATGGATGTCTGTTCCAGATTTACTGGGAATCCATCCAATAGTTACAAAAATATTTCAGTCTGGGCCAACTTACCAACATTACCATCCCCAGAGCTGTGGCGCAAGCATGGCTACAAAAGCAAAATAAATCAAATACCAGATGGCAAGAAGGAAAGACAGGTAAATCCTCCACATGGTCATGCTGGCTGATGTGATACTGTGTAGTGGACTGCAGTGGGATTGGGATGTGACACAAAGCAAGTCTCGCAGGAGCGGGCGTTTTAAACTTTGCTGCCAGTGGAAAAAGTAAACTCTATTGATGATTGTTGAAACAGTGGAAAGAGTTTTATTTTGTGTATGTTGAGTTTGAATGAAGTGTGTTCTACAATGATGAAATTACTGTTTCTGTAAATGGAGTCTGCTAAAGTGCTAAATCGTCTGTTTCTGGTTCTTATCTCTGTAGGGATCCTGTCCATGATGCTGTCAGACACTTAGAATAATGATCTGAGCCTGTCAGTGGAAAAACAAGCACTTTCACTGCTCATGTATGCTAACTTTAGATACACAGGGATACAGACGGAGCCTTCTGCGCATACTCTCCATTCATTTCATCCATATTTCTGCACATTTTCTGAAACCTTAGGGGTACCTCTGTCAGTCATGTGGGCACTGTAGCAGTGTAGCCAATACATCAGACCTTTCAGGATTTCGCAGGCCTTTTGGGGGACTGTTGTGGCCTAAAATGCTTTTCTAAAACATTGCAATGCATTTTGCGATGCTTTTAGGCGTTTTTTTTCAATTAAATTGCAGGACCAAGAGAAAATTACAAGAGAAGGTTGCGATTTTTTCGTATAATTCGTTAAAAATCAAAGGCAGCTTGTTCCAGGGAGAACAAAACCACAGTCTCTTCTGAGTGTCATAACTAACCTTACCAAAAATGTAAAAAAAATATAAACATTTGCTTTGTTTGTAAATGAATATGTGCAACTGAGAGGTATTCCCTAAAGATGCAAAATCTTGTTGGAGTTCGAACTCAAAAATTATGGAAATAAAAGTGCACAGAGCGCTGATACATATCAATTACAATGACAAATTTGTTATTTTCAGTGCTTATGACAAAATAAAAAAATATAAATGCAAAAAAAATAGTGAATAATAAAACAAAACATTGAGTTAGTTCATTAAGATGTACATGTATGAAGTTTACGTGGGGGACTGCTGTGATTGGTGGAACTCGTGGGAAGCTACGATGATTGGTCAAATTTGTGGAAAAGCAGCGGCGTTTGGACAAAATTGCAAGGTCGCACAGAATTCACAGGGATTGGTTGAATTTTCGAGAATTGTTGCAATCGCAACATCGCAACTTTCTGGAGGGACTAATATTTATATTAGTTTATATAAGCAAGACACCGCCACAGGACACGACAAAGAAGTTCTAAAAATGGAAATGACGTTGCTTGTCAGTTACGTAGTGAAAAGAATTCTACGTCCACATGTTGTGATTTATGTGATGTTGAGTCATTGTTATAACCTCCTCCAGCGTTGCCATGTTTCTTGAATCTTCTTCTTATGGGGTAACTTTTGACTCTGACAGCTGCCCTCCAGTGGATGCAGGGTTATATCATTTCAAACAGACTGATCTTGTTTTCGTATGTAACATAAAAATAAAGGAGCCTTTAGCTGATGTACTCTGATGTTTCGCAGTAGCCCCTAAGGTTTACAATGCAGCCCATTTCACCGCTGAAATACCATATGAGATATGGTGGGTTGTAATAACCAAATGGGACAATCATTTAGCCAAATGATCTCCAAAAATTAAATCAGTGTTATGCTCAAATGCAGAGGAGGAGAATGTAATTTTGCTACATCATTACCGACAGGTATGCATTAAAAGACTGCACTGGGACTTGGCTCCCACGGGACCCAACTCAAATCTCACGGGAGATGCAGTCTGGAGCACACACACACATTTCGGGAGCGGGCGGGAGCACGATGAGGAAGAGAGTCCTGCGCAGGGCTCTAATGCTGTGTGAGAGTTTACCATGGAGAATTTTACACTGACGCACACCAGCCACTGACTGATTGCTCTGAGAAGGTTTCAGATTTTACCCTGAAGGACAAGAAAAGGCAAAATAGAGAAAAACACTCAGACAAAGTCGGAGTAAAATTAAAACACACCGACTATGAATTTCCTTACCTCTGGTGTAAACATGATAAAAGATCTTACAACAGGGTGATGTCAACATTTGCACTATTTTTCCATAATGTTTTGACATGTGTCAAGCCCAACTCCAGTTTAAAGTTGCACTTCTTTGTCAGCACTGAACTCGGTGAGAATACATCAGAGATAAGCACATTCGTCTGACTGAGGGCATTCTTTTGGAGACGGGCAGAGTGCTGTCTGACTTTGCACATTTGTCTTCTGCACGGAGGCACATCAGCAGTTCATCTTGATAACGGAAAGGGCTATGTGAGCGGATTTGGTGAAATAACCTTTTGTGAATATTATTTGAAAAGCAATGTGTGCATGTGGGGGGCACACGGGGGGGTGTAAATAAAAAAAGGTGGGAAAAGGAACGATTGTATCATCAAACATTTTATCTCAATGCCTTTGGACTGCTGACCTGGGCCTCATAAAACTCCTTGATTGACTTGTTGCAACGTGTTGTACTTTCTGAGCGCGCAGTAGTTTGGGAAAACCTCAGTAGTTTAGTTGATGTAACTTCCTCGGTACTAAATTCATCTTCTGTGTGGACAGTGAAGTGCTCTCAAAAATGCAGTACAGTGCATCAGTGAAAAATAAAAGAATGAAGTTGTACTTCAAGTTTTCATGAATGCATCCAAGATGTCTATTTTTCATGTGAATAGGACAGTGAAGTGGTTGGATGGAACATGCGATGGAAAGAACCCCGTGAGTGGGACTCTCATGGGCCAAATGGAACCCTCTTCAGCCAATTAGAGTCCTGGAGGGGGCAGTTCAATTGATCCCCATGGCAACGCGGATGAAGGGGCACAGCACTCTGTACACCTCCTCCTGCTCCGTCTCTGTCCCCGTCTTTTCATATGGAAATGCGCTCCCATTGTCTTGAGCTCCCTCCCGCAGAAATGGCGTCCTAAGGAAATGGCGTCCTGGTTCGTGGAAGTAGATGTTTGAGTACAAGTGGGTAAAAAACAGTACTTGAGGAGCAAGAGAAATAACATTTCCGATGAGATGATGGAAAGACCGAGTTCGATGGGGACATTGTTTACCTGTTTACTAATTTAACATGCTTTCAAGAAGTTGCGAAATGTACTGTGAGTGGAGGAAAGTAATGACACAGAAATACATTAGCACATGCATCAAAATGAGACGCTTCCATTAGCATGATTGTTTCACCAGCCTGCCATATAAGACCTGGCTGGAGAATAGATGGGTTTTGGAACCAAAACATATGTGAGTTACAGGTTATTTAAGCCCATTTCAGACATACTAGGTTAAAGCAGGTTAAACTCACTCCTGTGGTCAATTAGAAAGGGGCAATTTGTGGCACCCAGCTTAGGTTCAGCACAGCCAAGACACAGCCTGGCTTTGGAAAAAGGTGTCTGTATTAGGGATGGGATTTTTATTTAATGGTATTGATTTTAAGCCACATTTATGAACATTAGCTTGTGCTTGGCTGAAAGAAAAGAGCAACATCAAGAGACAGAGAGAGATCCACCAAAAGAAGCGGAACCAAAACTTTTTTGCTGATGTATTCTTCTTAATTTGAACAATTAAAATTCTTGGGTCTCCTGTTTAAAAATGGGATTCAATTAGTCTATTGTCGACAGCGTGATTCAAATGTTCATCATGATTCTCTTGTCAACAATAGTCTAATCAAAGAGAAAGGGAAGAAAATATGTGAGGAAAATCAGAAATAGTCAAAAACAGGTGTTTTATACTTCTTTCTGTTCCTGAAAAGCTACAGTATAAAAGTGCATGTAGTATTGCATCAGTCTAAACTTGCCTGTGTGAAACATTTCTTAAAGTATTTTGTGGGCCAAGGATCAAATAAACATTGCAAAAAAATATATTTTAATATTCAAGAATCAAGTAAAGCAGTACAGCACTGCTAAAAAAAATTTAAAAAAAAGGACAGAAACCCATATGTCAAAACGTTTTAATTTTTTTTTTTTTCCCAGTGATTTCACTTCAAACAATGCCTCACACTGTCTTCTGTCATCGTGCAGTTTACAGGTTTTGGAAACAGAGGAACAGAGGACTTAACATTATGGAACGGATTCTTGTGAAGTGCCCTGGGGGACATGATTCAAACTTTCTCTCAACTCTCATCTCTCAGTAACACTTTTAGAAACTCACACCATATACACAAGTGAATTTGTGCATATGCATAAGTGAAACCACACACACACACACACACACACACACACACACACACACACACCACACACACACCAGTGAAAATGCATAAACAATTCAGTTGCATGTGCTAATGATTTTCAACGTGTAAAAGATCAGCAACAAATTTTGAGAGCTTTACATGCTGAATAATTGTACCTTTAAAATATTATATTGTTTTAGATGACATTGCATCAACAAGTACAGTATTTTATCAAAACGAGTAAAAACAAATGAACAACAAATAGAGTGGTAAAGTTTTCAGTGTAGATGATGAACATTTTACATTAATGATGAAGAAAAAATCTATTTTAGTGTTTACGATATGGACATCACGGTCAACGTTTGCCGAAGGATGGTACCTGCTCTCACTGTAAAAAGTGTATTTCAGTTGTGGTTGAAGAAATGTAATGTTCCCTTCAGCTTCCTGCTTTAGCGATAGCTGTCAATTTTTGTGGAATATGACAACTTGAAATTACATCCTGTATGTTCAGCCTGCTATCCCTGTTTCAGTAAAACCACAGCAGTTAGGGTTGACATCCATGTATTTTCCAGATTTTTTCCTCCTAACAGCCAAGCCACCATTTTCTCTTAGTGACTCATAATGAAGATAAGTCTAATGCAAAATTATTTTGTGATCAAATAATCTATTATATCAGATATAAAATAGTCCATGTGAATTATTTTAATATGTTGTGTACGTTCTAGTAAACTGCCTTTTAGATTGTATTAATGCAAACTGTTGATTTGAAAGCAATCAGATTATTAAGTTCATCTGAAAGCATTTGTGTTCATGTATCTTGTTACGTTAATTTGAAAAAAACTTCATTGTGTTACTAATTGAAGTATTTTTTTGTCCAACAGTTCTCTTTTTTTCAGTGTAAATTCACAGAATAGATTCCTGTTACACTGAAGTTGTTTGGAATGGATGCATTTCAGTTTTAACTCAGTGTAGGTGTGTGTTTGTTTTCACCTTTTTGTGTGTTTATTTACCAGCCTGAGCATGCTTCCTGCACAAGGTCATAATGTGTGTGAGCGGCTCATTTTGAAACGTTATCATTGTCCCTGATTGTGCCGAGCTCAGGATGATTTAGTTAGAATCTTTTGACCTTTTTCTCACCCTGACTCTCCTGAGATGAGCACAATCCAGTAGCCTCATATAGTATATTTTGACTTACCTCATTAATTGGGACTCTGCAGTCTGTTACCAAAGTGAAAATGCTTACACGCTGTTTGGTTGAATTTTCAGAAAAATATTCAACGGTAGCTTTTCTAATTTTCCAACTCCAATTTTCCAACCTTTAGGCTCCTGATGACTCTTTTATCAGGGCCATTTGAGGTAACATGCACTTTTAAAAAAAACACATGGAATTATGCTTCACGCCATTCATCACATGCTATTAGCACAGCCTCCCATTTCTGCTCATGTCTGGCACAGCGGGGTGAGAGACACTCAAGCCTTTACCAAAATAATGACAAACCTTTCTCTCTAATGGTTTTTGTGTGTACACCTATGTTGATCTCAGCGTGTGTGTATCCTAGAGAGTAAATTTAGGCCTGTTCATTTGTGCGTCTGCGTGCATGCATGTGCTTACCAAAGCTATTAGATGACCACACCACAGTACAAAAAGCAATTACACCCCCAGCTCCCCCTCAGCTGAATTCAGCTGCAGTGAATGTGGACTTTTAGGAGAGCCTGGGGTGATCCGACAATTGGAGCACGCAACGGAAATGGGGTGAGACGGATGAAAAAAAGGAGAGGAAAGGGATAGGTGTGTGAGTGAAAACGCTCAATCTGGAAGAGTGGCGATGTGCTATAATAGCTGCAGAGCGAGGCAATCTTGTGGAGTTGAATAGTGTTGAAAAGTGCTAAGATAGAATGGCAAAAACAGAGCTTAGTCTGAGCTGAATGCTATTGTAAAGCAGGGGTCACCCTCTGAAGGACAGCTGCATCTAACATGGTTAGACTGCTCTCATCCGCCCGATGTATGAGTTTCTAAGCTCCGCTATTTTTCCACTATTTTATCTTCCTGTATTTGTGCTCCTCAGGTGGGGTCAGGATGGGTGGGTGACCCGAGGTCACCTTTACCAAAAAAGACCGTAGCCAAGTTATACAAAACATCCCAAAGGCAGTTTCAACACAGATTTCGGTGTGTGAGGACGCAACGATGAAAGAACAGAAGGTGCAACATTCAAATGTCAGATCAAAGCTTGCAGGAGGGCAGAGGATGAAAAGATTGTGGCCTTGATCTTGGAGACACACAAGCCAAAACACATGGACACACATGCACAGTGCAATGGGAAGCCAAAAAGATATATTACCTCTGTACTGTTCATCCAGATGGTTTGAATGAGGAGCTCCAAATTAACGGTTTCCTCCAGGACGTAATAGAAAAGACGTGTGGAGACACAATGGGCATGGATAATGCAGGCAAGTCAAGTTAAGTTTTATTTATCATACTGAAACAGTTTTTGAAGAGGAATCACTCAAGTAGTCATTAATAATCTGGTGCTTCTTGTTTTATGGTGTTAAAGTTTGTGTCTTGTATTATTCTCTCTGTATTTTCTTGTCGAGTTCTGAGTTTTATGTCCTTAAAGGAGCAGTGTGTAAGACCCTAACTTTGAAAAATGACTATAGCAGTCGAAATAGCAAGTTGGAGCCATAGACAGTATATTTAATACATTGAATCCCCATTCAATATACAATCTATCATTGAAGCGAGTTGTTTCTCCCCGCCCGCCTCCTCCCCAGACTCAAAGCTCAGGCAGGTTGCCTGCTGGCTGCAGGGCAACTGGACCCACAACTGGCAAGACAAGTGCAACATTATACTTGGATGACAAGCAACAGTGAGTTTTACACTGTAAGCTGATCAGCTGTTTATAACTGTCAGTTTTCTGTCAATGTAAACATAAGCCTGTTATCACAAAAACAAAAGCCCACTGCTCTGAAAATACACATTCTGGAGTTTGAGTTCAGACACTCTGTTAACATATTGCTCATTTAACCATTACAAACATCTACTCCTTCTAAAAGTAAATATAAGTGTTGAATGTGTGTTTTGTCCTGCTTATTGTGCATTTGTTGTTGAGTTGTATGTATTTTAAAGGCCCAGCTGGGAGCAGGGATGAGCATTGCAAATTAACTTCAGCTATAAATGCTGTGGTGTGCGGCGTTTATGCTACATACTTGTCTCTATACAAATAAACATTAAATAAATAAATAAACAAACATACAGCCCACAATATCACACTTTACATATTTGCCTCAAAAGGGCTTTAAAATGTGAACATCATCTGGTTGATGGGATGGTCATTATGCTTTTATTTAGCCAAATTGTCATTGTACAGACAAGTCAGTCCATTATTGTTGGGCCGCAGGACATATGTGGACCTTACGTGTTTCACTTTTGAGTGAGAGGCTATTTACTGAACATTTACTTGGCCCTAAACTATTTGACACCTGTAAAAGAACCAGCACAATTCGCTACATCAGCCCCCAGCCTCAGGAGGACAGAAGAGCTGAGTGGATAAAAAGAGTATTTTTGATGATAACGTGCATACATTTTACTCCTCTTTTTGTTTTTATCAAGAAGCACCAGCCTGTAAATGTTCAAGCTCAATGAAGGATTGATACTCAGTGTATCAACTTTCTATGTACATCATATGTACAGTGCATGTAGCTCAGTGGTTCCCAAACTGGGTGGCGGGCCCCTGTGAGTCACTACAGGGGGGCCAGAAGACCAGGAGACAAATAAAGAGTGAAACAAAGCTGAATGAATATGATCTATGTCGGGGAAATAAACAAACAAGAGTTTGCCGATTCTATTCTGCTAACCTTATTTTACTAAAATTCAAATTTTGAAAACATTTTGACTCAGTTCCATCCCCAATTTTGTTAATGATTGATAAAAATTCTGGGACGGGTGGGGCGCAAACTTTTTTTGGCTTCTGAAAGGGAAGCATGCCAGAAAAAGTTTGGGAACCACTGATGTAGCTTAATGATTTGATTGCTGTTTGTGACCTGACTTTAAACTCGAAAGCTGTTTTGCTGTTGTGTTTTTTCTTGGCATTTTTGCCTTTATTTGATAGGACAGCCAGAGAGTAGACAGGAAAGGGGGAGAGAGAGAGAGGGGACGACACGCAGCAAGAGGCCGAAGGCGGGAGCCGAACCAGCGGCCGCTGCAGAGGACCAACAGCGTCCACACATGGGTCGGACACTCCGACAACTGAGCCAAACGTCCGCCCCAGTTTTGTCATGTTTTATGTTGTTTTTATTTGGTTGGTTATCCCTTTGAACTTGGAAGCCAACTAAATAATGGCAGTAGAAGTTTTGTTTTTTCATGTTGCTTTTTGTGGAAGTTTATACGACAACAAGCTGCATTAGCACTTAGCTTTGTTTGTATTTGGAAGCTAGTCTGACCCTTGTTGCTGCTGGTGTTTTTGCTGCTGTAACTCTAAATGTACTTGATAGACGTGCCCTGAAGGTAACTTTATAGCAATGTGTGAAAAAGAAATGGTCTAACTGCAGAAATTCATTTTTCTTGTCAACACTGTAAAACTTTGATTAGCACCCATTTAGGCTACCAAGCAGAGTAAACTGAGATTTGTTGGACGGTAGGTAGAATTTCAGACTGCAGCCCATTTTGACAGTATAAAATAGTGTGTTTTATTTTTAAATATGGATTACAAGTGAATTTATATTTGATTACTGACAAGAAGTCAAGAAGTGACTCGGCAACCAGCTCACCTGTACACTGTGCCTTTGTGTGGTGTGTCTCTGGCCTTTGCTGTGATGAAGGCCTGTGGCAGGTTGAACCGTTTCTGGCTGGATATATGTGACAGAAAGGTGACTTTGCGAGCAACTTTTTGAAACTTGAAGTGCATCAAGATTTTGTACCATCGCAGCCAACAAATGGACAAAAATAAGCCGAGGCGAGTTTCAAGGAATTTATTCACAAAAACACACATCATCTTGCTTCTTGAGTGTTGGACACCGGGACGCTGCGAGAAAATGTCAGCAGATATAGCAGATAAGGATGTCAACCGAGAATCTATAATGTCCCACACAGGTATCCAGTCTTCCACAGGGTGATCCCAGGGGAAAGACAAATGCCCCACCAGTTGCTCCTCACAGATAATGAGCTGCTGAGTGAGATGTTTGCAGGGCCAGAGGGCTGGGATTGGAGCTGCTTCACTGGCTCTGTATGGAGAGGACCTGGGCTCGGCTCTAAATTAGTGAGCCTTCTGGATCAATGTGGGCTGTAATTAGCTGCTATTGATCCCAGACAGATCAGCCACTACAGTAGGCCACAGCCAAGCACCTCTCAACGTCCATCAAGCTGCACCCCACAGCCCCAGCAGCACAGCAGCCTCAGATCACTCTGAGAGCAAACAAATAATATCAGCCAGCACACTCAGCTCCCACTGGTAAGTGCACTAAAGATACTGTTCGACATTTCAGGATTCACTTACATATTCCATTAGTGCACAGTGCAATGCATCTTCTTGATTCACTGTTTTATCTTGCGTTCCATTAAATCATATAGATTACATTATGTGCTTGCGTAACATGCAGGAAAAAATGGGCCAAATCTCTGGCTATTATCCCGATGCATCACCCATAAATCAGTCGTCATTATGCGCCAGAACTGTGGACAACACCAGAGATGATGGTAATGCAATCTGGCATTTGGAAAAAGAGATCTAATCTTCTCCAAAATGATCACAATCAGGACTTTTTAAATATCTCATCAAAGTGGAGGAAGTGATTTTGCTCTTTTCAGTAATGCTAATGATCTGGGCTCTCATTAGTCATGTGATAGGTGTTTTTTTCCCTATTTTCTCATGTGTTCAAAGTAGCCTTATGTGGTGGTCCTGAAGTGATTGGCAACAACAAGACTTCATGTAAATAAGAATCTTTTCAGATAGCTCTCCCCCTTTGAAAATCGTCACAAGTCTCCTTTTTTTCTCTCCCTTTCTTTCTCGCTTGAATTTGTAATCACAATAAAATACATGGCCTGTAATTATAATGGGCCTGTCTGTCAGAGATATGAAGCCGAATTCAAAGCTTGAATTATTTAAGTCTATTGAACAAATGCAATTTAAACAAAGGCAAAAGAACTCTGAAATGTGGTCAAAATTACACTCTTCACATTCTCATTTCTCTTAAAGCACCACTGTCTAAAGGCCTCGTACTTTCACGCCTAATAGACTTGAAATTTCTCCTCGCGTAAGCTGGAAATGATCATGCTCAAATCGTTATGTTTCAGAGAGCACGCTTGAAAGAGCAATAATGGCACATTAAAGATTCAAACCTGTCCATTCTGTTGGGAGACAGTTTATGAACACCATCTTCAATCTCGCAGGGACATTCATCCTTGCGAGGTGTATAATTAACAGCTTTGACCTTTTCTAACAAACAATTTCTCTATTTAGAAATGCTGCTGAGGAGAGCTGATACTCACCTACTGGAGCTGGGCCCCAGTAGAAAAGCAGCGAGATGCACTGGTGGACTCAGAAGGGGGGAGCTCTAAGGTACATAAAGCATAATAAAGTGCCCTCTAGGGTGCCCTTCCAATGGACAAAACTTGATCATGTACTCTCAAGAGTGCCCTTCCAGTGACAAAACATGATAAAGTGCCTTCTATGGTGTTCTTTCACTGATAAAGTGCCCTCTACAGTGTCCTTTCAGTGGACAAAACTTGATCATGTGCTCTCTAGAGTGCCCTTCCAGTGAACAATACGTGATTAAGTGTCCTCTAGAGTGCCCTTCCAGTGGACAAAACTTGATTAAGTTTCTTCTATTGTGCCCTTCTTCTGATAAAGTGGTCTCTAGAGTGCCCTCTAGTGGAAAAATCTTGATAATGTGCCCACTAGAGTGCTCTTCCAGTAGACAAAACATGATAAAGTGCCTTCAACGGTGCCCTTTCACTGATAAAGCGTCCTCTAGAGTGCCCTGATAGTAGACAAATTTGAAATATGTGCCCTCTAGAGTGTTCTTCCAGTGGACAAAACATGAAAAATTGCCCTCTAAAGTGCCCTTCGAATGGACAAAACTTGATAAAATACCCTCTAGTGTGACCTTCCAGAGGACGAAAACTTGATCATGTGCCCTCTAGAGTGCCCTTCCAGTGGACAAAACATGATAAAGTGCCCTCTAAAGTGCCCTTTGAATTGACAAAACTTGATCATATGCCCATTAGGGTGCCTTTCCAGTGGACAAAACGTGATGAAGTGCCTCCTTCTAATGGATAAAATATAATAGCGTGCCCTCTAAAGTGCCCTTCCAGTGGACAAAACATGATAAAGTGCCCTCTAGGGTGCCTTTCCAGTAAACAAAACGTGATGAAGTGCCTTCTAGAGTGTCCTTCTAATGGATAAAATATAATAACGTGTCTTATAAGGGGTTCTCCCAGTGGACAAAACATATTTTTTTTCCCGCCGCTGCCCCTCACACAGCATCAGTCGGCCACTGGGGATAATGTCAAATATTCTCAATCATCCAGGTTACAGGATATGTAGAAATGTTAAGACCAAAGCAGCTGGACTTGTTTGTTCTTGCGGACATTTCGTCACTCATCCACTCATCAGTTCTACTGATTGCAGTTTTGATACCATTTAGGCGTGTTGTTTTATTTAAAAGCATTTCAGACTTTGACCAACTCCACAGTTGAACATGAATAATTGCCTTCGCTTCCATCCAGTCCCGGCCTCAAACTTATTGAACTACTAGAATATCCAATTTCACCCAGTCCAAATGTCCTTTTGCTTCAGTCTGGCTTGGTTAGATTCAATATTGCGGTGATGTGTGCAATTCCAGGCCCAAATGAATCTCCCAGCGCAAGCCCATCTCAGAAAAGATGTTTCCAGAGATTGAAGCACAGGGATACCAGGTGGAAGAGTAGTGGTGCAAAGTGAGTGAGGGCAATTTGCACTCTGCAGGTTAAACCAAACTTTCTGTGATATATAAAAAAAGAAACTTGAAACAGCGAGAAAAAACGATGAAAGTGATTTTCTCAAAGACTTTGTAGAGTGTTTGGATGTTTTTTTTTTTCCTATTTTTTTTTTCTTTAACTTCAGAATCAGAATCAAGTTTATTTCCAGACAGGTTTTCACATACAAGGAATTTGCCTCAGAAAATTGGTGCATAACAATAAACACAGTACGAGAAAATATAAAGAAAGATGAAAGCAAGTACTGCAAGTCAAGAAGCACAAATAAAAAACTGACAATAATTCCTACTACATCAGATCAAAAAGAATATTGTCTGGACCCACTTACAAGCACAACCATAGCTCTGTCCTTAACCGCAGTTGTACTTACCTTTACAATAATTTACACAAGAATTTTTAACATTTAAACAAAAACATACAAAAATAATTTTATGGCCTCTATCTCCCAATATGAAACTCTTCAATATCTTGCAGTAAAAATCTGTTTGTGTTTTGTTGTTTTGGTGGTGCATGTAAACAGTATATGAAGAAGAATCCAGCATCCAAGGGAACAAAAACCTGTGTAACAATAAGGCTTTTGCTGTTTACAGTCATCAAATGTTATTTATCCTTGACCATAGTGAATTATCACATCATATGAAAATGCTCAACAGCAATTAAATGAATGAAATAGCATGCAAGTACGTGCTACAAACAACAAAGGGATCCACTCATATAATACTGCTCTATTGTGCTATTTGTGGTCTAAAACTGCAGTCTGATGATTAAATATTGCAAATTTAGGCGCACACATCTTTACATTACCCTATGGAACACTAAATAATATTGACATTTAATACATAACCAGAACGGCAACCCCATTCAGCATAGAGGAAAAGCCCTCTGTTAAAGGTGGGGTGTGCTGTTCTAATCCAATATACTTTTAATCCTATTCAGCGAATTTCTCCTTGCCTTGTTTTGTGTGTGCACTGAAAAAAAACCTGTTTCTACACAGCCCTGACTCTGTAAAAGGGAAACAAAAAGTGGCTCAGACCAAACTTTTAAACTAGCTTAAAATTGAAAAAGATTAAATTTAAATTTCATTTAAAAAAAAGAACTCAGTTTAGTATTTACTCTAAACCTAGATTAAATTTAATCCTGTTGTGCCAAAACTTTAAGCTCCAATTTAACTAAATACTTTAATACTTGGGTATTCAACAGGGGGCCCACAACCCCTAGGGGGTCCTCAGAGTTACTGCAGGCAGGGCCAAGTTTTTTTGGTTTTTTTTGTCTTTCTAATTTTAAAAAAGCCATGAATCCAACATATTAGCAAAGACAAATCTGATTATTTGTAAAGAAAAAGCCAAAAGATTTTATTTACACGGCGTCCAATTCATAACAACAAACCAGTTAGCCATGTATTATTGAAACATTAGCTGTATTAGTCTCCCGAGTGTTCAGACACTCTTGTGAGCCATGATGGATCGTAACTTTAGGAACAAGATACACTGACACACCCTCCACCTTAGAAACCACCAGTGAAAGTGCAGAGGATGATGCTAACGCACCTAACATTAGCTATGCTGCTACAGGTAAGCACACACAAGAGAAGACCTGAAAATATTCAATGTAGTAGGGGGTCCCTGCTCCATCTCCACTGGGGGTCCATGGCCTGAAACGACTCGTGCTTTAATATTTTACAGCAGTAAAAATTAAAATGTGAAGCTTGCACATCAGCAGGGGAAAAACACTTTAGCTTAGCTGAACATTCACTCACCAAGACATTGCAAATGAGTAATTAACACATGAGCACACGGGTCGCTGTAACGTTTTGGTTGCTGTGCTTCTTTTAAGTTCTCACGTAAAAATTAGCCAAACTTGGAGTTTCTCACTCATGGCACACCCTCCCTTCTTTTTACAGTGGTGTATCTGAATGAATCATGACATGATCTTACCAATAAGAAACCAAAACTGACTGACAAATTAGTTTACCTATACATAAAATTGCTGGCTGGTTCGTGTGTTGGTGGAATTAAGATGAACACATTTACAGACAGTGGAAGCAGAGATGTTTGTTTGGGTTGGTCACACCTCTGACACATTTAATTAGCCCAATTAAATGTGGAAGTTTCTCCCAAATCACAAATTTGAAATTGGTTCTCACAGCTTAGTTAACCTTTTGTCCAACCTCAACAGGATGGATGTGAAAGTTCTGTGAAATAATTAAACCCACTTGCCATTACCTGCTAGTGTATGACTATAAATCAACTTGTAGATTTTGCCTTAGCTAATAACAGCACAGAGCATTGTGTTTTGATGATTTGTTGGTGAAAAGATAGTTAGATATTAAATCTGGACTCCATTTTTAAAAAGTATTATAGTTTATAACCTTTATTTCAGCAGCATTTAGCTAAACATACAGGATCTCCATATTCTCATCATTTTTTTTGGCCAGAATGGTTAAGAAATAAAATCCTTTCAAATATTAGGGGAGACTGGGGACTGTTATAACACTGTTTGTTTGAGCATCAGCAACTGAGTAGTTGCTCATGCTACATCTCTCAAACTTTGATCCACTGTACCCGTATTTGTCTGCTACAAATAAAACTCAATTGGACATCAGAGGCACAATCACAGATTATGTGAGTCAAAATCAAATAGACAATTTTGTTGTAACAACCTACCCCACTACTGTGGTGAGCTCTAACACTAGCCAGAGATAGATGTAACACTGAGAGGTAATTTGCTGCTGAATTAGGGTCCACCTATCTAATTTATGAAACAATTTTATTGAAAAATGAGTTGTGAATAAAGTGAACAATTTAAGATGACCAAAAAAAAAAAAAAAAAAAAGCAAAGTGTTCCATGCGCTCGATGCAGAAATTCTCATCATTTTAATGAACTGTTACAACTAACCCCATCCCAAGCAGCTATTGCATCGCTAACTGTTTAGCATGTGTGCATGAAGGTAGCATGAGTGTAAAGCATCAAATTAAACTAAAAAAAAAATGCTAAGGCTATATAGGTCAAACAACTGTATCTACAATACAATGAACACTAAGCAAAAATAATGTTGATTTTAAAAAAGTAAATTTCTTTGAAAATCATTTTTTTGCTCCCAAAAATGAAACATAATGATGACGTCACCACAGCACTTTTCTAATTTGTAAAACCGACAGTGTTACAATTAAGCTGTTGTTACAACACTCCCCGATCTCCCCTAGTGCATAATAATACAGTCTTAAAGGAGCTTCTTTTTGTGGGTTATATAAAGATTTATTTTCTGGTATGTTTAGAGGGTCAGACTTTCTTCTTGGATGTGTTTATGACACTTTGGAGAATACATAGTAATGTCATTCAAATGGCCCTGCCTGGGTGACTGTGTTTGAGATTCTGGCCGTGTTGCGTCCAGTAGTGTCCACTTCAGTCAGTGCTCAGACTCAGAGATGTGTCAGTGGCTCCGATGCGGCTTGTCAGGCATGCTCTAGCTTCCGGCCAGCCTGGTCCAGCCAGCCCCTACCCTCCACGCACTCCTGGGACCGTCCACAGACAGCCATCACAACCTCGGTCTCTCTTTGTCTCCCATCCTCTCATCACCCGTCTCCTTGTCCCTCAAGTCTCGCCATTGGAGTGTGAACATCAGTATTAGGTAAATGACAGGAGGAATTCACAAAGTTGACTAGGCAAATGTCCTTTGGGTCTTTTCTTTCTATCCTGATATGTAGACTTAGGAAAGAAAAAACATTTTTTTTTTTTGTTCCCTCGTGAAAAGTTGAACACAGAGTGGTTTGTTATTGTTCAATCTTTCCATTAGCGCAATCAATTACAATCAATTTCACCATCAATCGCATCAACAAACTTTAAAAGGTCTTTGTTACAGCATGAGGCCAATCAGGAAGTGTCTTCATGTAGAGACCAGGAAATAGAAACACGCTAGATTGACTCACATCACTTAATGTCATTACCACCGGAGGGGAGGCTGTCAAAATGAAGATGAGCTTCACCGCATTACACCTTCATCGCTCACGGTGCTCCCATGAGTGAGGTATGCACTCCAAAACAAAGCAGCCACTCTCCGCACATTCACGGTGTTTCATTCTCACACGGCGGCTTTCACTTGATCCTGTTCAGTTCACTAATTTCAGGAAATGGCTTAAACCAGAATGCAGAAAATGAAAAGCACTGGCCTCTGTCACGTTAAATCAACTCAGAGACCAGTAAGGCTCACTCCTGTTTTAAATCCCTCCAGTGAATCTTTGCCCATCTGCACTGTACTGTGTGGCTGGGTGTGAGTTTTCGGGGGTGGGGGGTTATTAGGCAGTCATTAGTTTAGTTTCATCTATCGAGCAAAATTGTTGACAGTCTGGTAAACCTTTGACCCTTTTATACTGCTCTGTGAAATTTGGCTGCCATGTGGTATTTTGTTGCGTTGCCAGAGCAGCTATTTCAGCCATTGTAACGACAGTAAATTGCAGTGGCAGAACCAGTGCATGGAGTGGAGTTTATTCATTAGCACTCAATATGTGTTCTGGCAGCCTGCTGCAAATGGAGAACCTGTCAGGTATGAAAAGGGCATATGAATTTTTTTCTTGCACCAACCTGTGTTTATTTCTTCAACAAAACAAAAGGGGAAAGAACGTTATTTGTTGGGCCATTTGTCCCTTTATCACAAATGGCTACTGTAGCCGCTGAAACAACAGTGAATTGCTTTTACTTCACAGTGAAGTAAAAGAGCTACAAGGTTTGACGCTACAGTGGAAACCTCTGAAAGTGGCCACATCTTTCCAGGTCAAATTGATCACTGTAAGCGGATGATTATTATTATAACCTATTTTTATATTTTATACACAGCAGGAGTGGCCCAAGCCTTTACGGGGCCCTGAGCAGAATTTAATTTGTCCCCCCCGCCCACCTGAATAATCAGTATTTACCGTTAATGCTTAATCGTTCACACAACTACTGCAAATCTAACACACCCGTTATCAGTTTTTATTTGTTGTAGCTCTATTGTTTGCATCATATTAATGTCAACCTGGCATGTTTTTACCCTTGTATGACTTTTAATCCCAAAAAGGTAGCAAGTTGACTGGTTTAGTGTTAATTTGCACTTGAATATTCAAGGTAAGAGGCCTTCACTGTGTGCATGAATGTGAAACCAGCTCTGACAGAGGCACTTGGAATTAATTAAACCAAAATGTGTATTGTTTGATAACCACTGACAATAATATATTGCAAAAAAAAACAAAAAAAACACACAGTTGGCAGTCTGATACACAGTTTATCCCCCTGCTTTCCCAGTCCCGTAGATGACAGTAAAACTTGAAAAAATATTGCTGAACTCTATGAAAAGCTCCCCCTGCTCTGATCAGCACGACAAGTGAACCCAATTAAAAAACATTTGCTTGCTAGTTGTGTGATTGTGTGATACCCGCTAGTTACCTCTTTACTTATTATGGCCAGAGACCACCAAACACCACAGCCACTGTGTAAGTGGACAAAATGCTCCTTTTTGCACTCTGCAGCTAGCTCTGCTAAAGCTAATGTTGTTAGTTGCGACGTAGTCTGACTGACCGGATGTCCTCTGCCTGTATAGGCCTGCCAGTGGATTACTTTATTCAGTCGGCATGGCGGCGTCCACTATCTGCATTCAAGTTTCAGAAATAAAAACACACTTCGAAATAGCAACCTACACGCCGAAAATGGCAAATTAGCACCTGGGATGCTAACAGTATGAACGTAAACAAGCTAAGAGTTGCTACCTTTTTTTTTTTTTGCAATGATGTAGTGATTTTAATGCCAAGGCTTGCCCTCTAATGTGCAAAAGTACCAACAAAATCATGTTTCCTCCTAACGCTATTTTGCAAGGGTGCTGCATCGAAGGCTAAGCTCAAATAATATTCGAATGCTGTGATTGGTTTAAAGAAATACAAACGAGCCAAGGTGTTTCTTTCCCCTATGGCAGAATGATAATGTGTGGAATAAGACCTTTTTCCAGCACTGGCTTTGCGAGATCAGCTGCTATGCCAACATCTAAAAAGCGAAATTAACCCTCCAGCTTTTATAGCAATTTCTGCCTTGTTGATTTTCGTCTAAAGTCATGATTTAAATGTGTGCGCAGCCTCAGGTAGCCTGCTGGAAGCAGATGTTGTAGCACGACGCAAAGTATCGTGGCAGTAAAGTAAAAAGAGCCCAAACGAACAATGTAATAAGGCTACTTGGTTACTCTAAGTGAATTATTTAAGAAGCATTTGTATAGAAATGATTACGTCCCAAGCTTTTTGATTCATATATGTGGTTTATCACCATGATCAGCCGTCTCCACTCGACTTTGTGTCATGATAGGCTCTTTTGTACAGTAGATTGACACCTCATTATCCCAGTTCTTAATTTACTTCGGCTTATTCTAATTATATATGCATATACAGTATTTTTGTGACAACACAAAAAGGTAAATGTGGTATTTGTTGAACATCTGTCTCTTTATCACAAGATGGCATCACTGTTGACTTGTAATGTAATTAAGATTTAAAGAATACTCTGGCAATTACCTGTCTAATGGGGCGTTTATCAGCCCTCATTCTCCAAGCTGTCTGTCTTGCTGGCTGGCTCACTGAGAGGCAGGCAGATGCATATGTAATTGCTGCCAATAGAAGAGACAGAGAAGCAGCTTCAGCAGGACAGTTGTCATTCGGCAAAAAAAAAAGGCTCCGGGTCTTTGACTCTGTCCGCCTCGGGTCCTCTTGAAGTCGATCAAAGTCATTGGAGGAGAAAGGGCAGATATTTCCCAGGTAGGAGAAGTTGTCGATCACCTCGCCCAAAGACGAGCGACCCGCTACCTGTTCCTGTCACTCGAGCATGATTGGTGAAAGGAGGGCACCACGAGCAGGGGGAGCGTAACCACATGGAACACTTCATATTCAGTGATACAGTGATGTGGGGTGAGGGGGTTACCTTTTCCATCACAAGTGACACCTGAAAGACACCCCACAGCGTTGCCCTGACAACAGTTATGAACCCGCTTGCCCCCCCTGGGTGCAAGGTCAGGGTTGAGTGACATCTTGTCTTTCTGCCTTTTTGCTTCAGTGGGTGGTCCAGACTGATTGTGGCACAGCGGGGTGTGTGTGCATGTGTGTTTGTCAGTGTGTGTGTGGGCGTGTGCATCTGGAGGGGGGACTTGCTATGAGGGTAATATTGTTGAAATATTATTTGCAAAATTTGCGTGGCGTGAAACTGTATCTCAGTCCACATGTGTGTACTCTAATTTGTGAGTGGGTAGAAAAATTTCCAAATGCATAAAATGAAAAAGTGTGTGAACAAGGATTCATTTTTAAACCTGATTAAATCATGGTGCAGCTTTAAATTATGCGGCACCAAACTTTTAAACTTAAAATTAGGAAAGATTAAATTTAAACCTTTCTTTAAACCTCAGTTTAGTTTTTTACTCTAAACCTAGATTAAATTTAATCCTGTTGCACCAAAACATTAAGCTCCAATTTAAAATGCGATCCAATATAAACTTTTAACTTACACTTGAGGAGATTTAACTTGAAAGTTATGGGACAGACTGAACTCAGTTGAGTTTATGATGAATCTCTTTTTATTCACTCCAATTTATCCATTTTTAATATTCAATTATTTTGCCAAATTTCTCCATTTCTCTCAAAATAGAAAATAGAGCTTCTCTGCCCAGCCATCATGAGGGAGCTAACTAGGCTAACTTATTAGTTAGCTAGCAAACATTCTCACATCTTGATGATTTTTTTTTAGCTAACAAGCAAACAACTTTCTGTTAACTTTCTGGCTAGCAAACAATGTTTTGTTAAAGAACACAGAGCAGCCGAAAGTGAACAGATTTCCCCCCTTTTCCTCTTCAAATTTATTTTTTATTTAATTAATTTGGGAGAAACAAGGATCCATGTCAATTAAACTAACTTCAGTTTATGCAACTCAACTTGAATATACTCAACAGAGATTAGTTTTTAATTGTGCAACAGAGCTCTGCTTATTTTTAAATCTGGATTTAATCTTTTTAAACCTAGTTTTGCTGAACTCTGATCAGAATTTGATGGCACAACCCAGTCTACATGCACATTAGATTTGTACATGTAAACAAATCTGAAAATGTGTACTCACAAAACTAAGTGCACTTTATTAATTAAGAGATGAAAAAACAGAATTTTAGTTCCAACTCAGACACCTCTCTGTTTTTCACATGACTCTTTTTTTTACACACACACAGGTGGTTCCACTTAGATGGAAAGGCATGAAAATGTACCTGTTAGAGTAAGTGGAAACAGTACAGTGACATTTACTGCCATTTACACCTTGCCATCGATGTTTAGGTTGCTCCCCTGTGGCAGCGTAAGTTCTTAAGTGTCTCCCTGGCTTGAGCCTGTTCAGGGCGAATAAAGCCTAAGGTTACAGACAGATTGCCACACAATGCTGTGCAAATCTAATGCACAGCAGGAATGTTGCTCAAGTCATATGTAAAAAAAGAAAAAAGACTGCAAATTAAGAGGTGAAGATGTAGCTTCATACTTATACTTCTTCCTCATTAAGAAAAAGTTTACAGTTACAGGTTAGATTAGAGTTAAGGTTAGGTTACATACATTTGATTTTACACATTTACAAATCTAATGCACACAGGTTTGTGTACACATTCAAAATCTTGTTAAACTTGCAACTCTCAATACACGTTTGCAGATTCCTGTACAAATTCACAAATCTGATCATTCACATGGCTCTCCACGCACATTTGCAAATAAAATTGCTGCAGTAATACCCCCGTAGTTCACCAGAGACAGGATCGGCTAATCGCCGGCTGCAGAGTTGTGGGTGTGTGTGTGGGGGGGTTGCAGAGGTTGATGGGGGTATTAAAGATGGTTAGGGGGATGGTTAAATAAATGGGAAAGGGCAGAGGAGGTGAAGGAGTGATGAAATGGGACTGCACAGCCTGAATTGGTTTTCTTTCAGTGCAGCAGAACCAGATCCACCACTGTTTGATATTCTGCTGCTGGAGAACACTGCTCATTTAAAATGGTGGGAATGTGTGGTCGGACATCGATAGTGGTGGTTGTATCATCCATTCAAATGACCCTAAATCCACCTTAAAACACTTTTACAAGGTTGAAAATGCTATTGGCAATATAAGTTGCACTGCGAATTATAAATTGATTATCTAACTTTGTAAGTTCATCCAAGTGTTTCTTCTTTGCTGTACTATTTCACACAGACTTGTGGCTTTTCACATGCATTTAACCGTCCAGGAGATGGCCTAATACTTCAACAGCTGAGATGGACTGTCTGTGCAGGGTGATGGATACTATTGACCTCAGGGATGCACAGCCACACATGTGCACACACACACACACTAGTGCACACAGCAGGTTCTCTGGCAATCTATGGTTAGGTCTTTACAAATGAATGGCCCTCGGGGAGGAATAAATCAGATTAGTGTGCTGAGCAGTCCTTTAGTCCAAAAACCATCAGAAAAAAAGGTAAACTCTGACCATTAAAAAAGGGTATTGTACATCATATAAGAACGAAGATGATGTACAATGAACCATGATACATTAACGGATGTAATTTGGATCGGAGTATGCGTGGTTGTTATTTTCAAATTTGCAGCACGATCAATCTATATCAGTATTCAAAGTGACTTGATCATGATAGATTCTCCATCATCCTCATTTCAGTTGAACTTGATGTACTGCTGAGCTTTTCACAAAATATTGCAGTGGTGTGAGATGTCAGTGAATCATGAGTCACTCAAAGTCCATCAACTTAAATGGATTCTGCAATACAGGAGCATTGTATATATATGTCTGTGTGTGTGTCTTTTTTGAGCCTTTTTGTGTCTATAGGTGTGTTTATAGGTGTCATTCCCAGAGTCTGGGTCGTGACGCACCGGTGGGTCACAGGAGATTTTATCTGTGTCACCAAAAAATAAAAAACTCTGGACGAAAGAAAAAATGAGAGCCTAAATGCACTTATTTTGTCTCATTTATGAAGTAGGCTGATATGTCTTATATTGTTTTCTTGATAAGAGGAAATAAAACATTGAGATGGTCTGTTAACTCAGCCTAAATGCATTTATTTCTTACTTATGAAGTATTCAACATGTGTTTATATTTTCAATAACATGTGGAGAAAATATATGGTGATGCAGAAAAGGCGGAAAAAATGGCCAGGAAAAATTAAATTAAATTAAATTAAATTAAATTAAATTAAATTAAATTAAGATTTATTGATGAAGCCATTGTGAATTAGGTCACAATAGTTTGTCATTTTTAAGGAAGTGGGTCCCCAGGAAAAAGAAACACGGTGTGACGGTCTGTTATCATTGCCACTGTAACATATGAGAGTTTGATCACTGATCAGTGACTCAGTCCACTCAGGAAGATCCATAACTAGTTTTTAAAGTAGAAACGGGAAACTGCTGTTATTTTACTCTCTCCAAACTAACCAGACTTCATTCGCGAAATCACTAATTGTAACTCGCAGAGAAAGGGAGTTGCTGGTCTACCTCTGGCTCAATTGGTTAGTTTGTTTGCGTTATTGCGTGACTTTGGTGTTTTAAAAGAATAGTGTGGATTCACAAAAGTCACACAAAAACACAAACAAACTAACAGATCGAGGCGACAGTAGACAAGCAATTCCTGTTTTCTGCCAGGAAAAATTACTGTTTTTATAAAAAAGAGTGTGTGCTGAGCAAGAGAAAGCAATATATAATAGTGAAAAGGCTGTCTAATGGCAAGGTAAAGTGCTGAAAATATTCAAAAGATATACTTAAATAGATGTCTAAGCACAGCTCTACACCTGGGCTCCTACTACAGCCACATCACAAATATAAATAATGAAATATGTAAAAGTTAATAACCAGACATCTCATTTTAAACCATATGTGCACAGTTGACAGGCATTGTGGTAAATGTCTTGTTGTGACTGCTCGGTGGATATTATCAACATAACCTGTATGAGCGAGCGGGGGGGGGGGGGCAAGCTGTCGCCTCAAGCCCACGACTCTCAGGGAGTCCAAATCTGCCTGACTGAACTCGCATTTTTGTTGCTTTGTTGAATATTTTGAATACAGTTTGTTTCTATGTTTATGCAGGAAATAAAAAGTCAGACCACTTCTCTGTCTGCTTATGTCGCAAACAGCACAGTATTGTCGTTGATTGCGGCCTCTCAGTACCCCCTTAACGGGGCCCCACCACTCTCTGAGGCAACTTGACTTTGACTTTGCGGGAGTTTTAAAAAAAGTGTAAAGAAAAAAGAGGGAGAAGAAGAAGGAGGAGGAGAGAAGCCCGGATGAGAACGTTCACGAAACAATCGAGACGAAACGTGCATCATCAGTATGACGTCACTCTTTCGTAAGCGCAGGTGCAACAGCTCCGCCCTCCATGTGTGTCCGAGTTACCTACAGCTGGATCCAAACAGGCCGAGCAGGTGAACATGTCAGCTAGGAGCGGCTCGCTCGCTCGCTGTGGTGCTATCAGATTACTGTTTGTTCAAGTTTGGCTGTTTTAAACGCGTTGGATTTTTTTTGGACACTTTGGACTTTTCACGTGAGCTGCAGTGGATTTTCTAAGAGTTTTGCTGGACTGGATTCAAACTGCTGATGCAAACATCACGGGTGAGTTGTTTCTGAATCATTATTTGTGATGACAGGCTCCTCATGCTGGTTGGCATTGTTTGTATGTGGCTGTGCTGTGGACCGCGGTGGCTGCTGGTTATTGTAGTAAAAGAGGGGGACATATATTTTGTTGGCCTGTGCGGTACGGCTGAACGATTTTGAAGAAATATCTGATTGGTATTGCAATTGCGGTATGATTTGTGACATCAGAGGAAATTATCATTTTTCATTTTCATTGAAAAACACATTAAAACGATTATGGTGTGTTACTTTTTTTTCAGGGATCTGTACTAGACTTGTAGTCAAGACCGCCTAAACCGAGACCAAGACACTACCAAGACCAGAGAGTATCAAGACCAAGACAAGACCAAGACCAAGACCAAGACAGACCAAGTCAAGACCGAGACTAGTTCAGCTCAAGACCGAGACCGAGACCGAGACCAACAAAAAAACCTAGTTTTTTGTCATCTTGCATGAGTTGTAGAACATAAGCACCATACTGGGTTCAGCTGCTTAGTGTGCTATTAAGGACTGACATGACTATTAACTAGTCCCAAAGTCATCTAACAAAATAACAAGCCTCCAACACCACCCTGCACCTCAAAAAAAGTCTAATGAATGGTAAATATGTTACTGATTTAAATTGTACTTAATTTGTAGATGAAACGTGAATTTTAAATATTAAAGATACACACAATTATCAACTTGAAATTGCATTATTTACCATTATAGTAGCCAAATTACACTGTATAATATCAGCATCACTGAAATGGCATAGGCCTAATGCTTAATCAATCACAACGATATGCAAATATTATTCAAAGGCCAATGATGCCATATATTTATTCAAACAAGGCCATTATAAGCACAATACTGTAATTAAATACATAGACACACATGCAGGTGCACCAAAAATGCATTAAATCAAATGCAAAATACAAATAGTTTACAAAACTGTACTTCAAATTGTACAAATCCCTTCGAGACCGCTCGGCCAGTCCGAGACATTGCGAGACCGAGAGACCCGAGACCGAGACAAGACCGAGACCAAAGACTGTCGAGGCCGTGACAAGACCAAGACCACAAAAAAGTGGTCTTGAGACCGGTCTTGAGACCAAGACCGGTCTCGAGAACTACAAGTCTAATCTGTACTGAATAATAATGTTTTCTGAAGTCCAGAGAATGATGTGTCACACCTCAATATTTAATCTAAAATGTTATTTTGACACACATTCGCCTTTAACAAATGTTGTGTGTCCTGCCATTTGAAAATTGCAGTAGACCATATTGCCATTTCGGCAAAATTTTCATGAACTGTTCAGCCCAACTGTGCCTGTTAATTACACGTGGCTTGATTGTGCAGCTGTGTGGCTGTGTTTGCCTTCTCTCATTGGTTGCCTGCGCTGCTGGTTTAATCTGCCTCACTTTTCATCCTTAATGTGACTGAGGTTTGAGCACATTATTGGTGAAATCAGTGGTTTTTAAACAGCCTATCAGTTGTTGTGCTGCTTAAATATCAGCAGGTTGCTGCTTTAATGACAAATCCATGGCACTGTTCATGGTGCTGAAATGACACAGCTCATTAGTCTCTGCTCCGCCCTCACACTTTGGATATTATTAACTTGATTCCTGATGTTGTGGTAGCCATTTTAATCTAAAATACTATTACCAATGCACAGTTGTCTAATTGTGCATGTGAAATAAATCTCCTGGTTACATCACTTGCCAAACTCTCATGATTTGCCCATTCTCTATGTGCCCAAAGTCGATTCAGAATTTGGAAAGACCGCTTTTGAATTCAATGCTTCTGAAACATGGAGTAAGATGCAGTGTACTTTTAAAATCTAATAATAATAATAATGGTAATAATAATAGCACAGCAGCATCTGATTTAATGAGGTAAAATAATAATTTTGTATATAAATATGTCAATTACCACAGCTGTAAGGTGCTGAAAAAGCTTGAAATGCTTCAAAAGAGCCTCAATTTAATTTTGGAAAAGGCGCACAAACCCTGAAACTGTAATTTTAGTTGACATGTGCAAATCTGATTTTGAGGACTCAGAACAGACAGAGTCTGGGGGACCCCTAAGGGGGGCCCGGACCCCAGGTTGGGAACCAGTGTCTTAAACCTTCTCACAACAGGGTGCAGTTGTTTTACGTGCTGAGGTTTTTATGTTGTTATGTTGTTTTTATGTTCTTTCTCTTGATGGTTGAACGGTTCATTTAGCATTTGAATGTGTTTGTGAAATTCCTTTACATACTGTTTTATCGTAATTCAGCGTTATTTATTGTGACTTGCTATTTAAAGCGTATTGCCATTTCCCTTTGATTATCTGCTCAGAAATTTTTTTTGTTTTTATTTTATGTACATTTGGATCTCTCTTGAAAATGAGATTGCATCTCAGTGGGATTCACCTGATTAAGTAAAGGTGCACAATGCAGCTGTTGTGGCATGTTGGATGTGTTATGTTTTTAGTTGTGGCTTCGTGGGCGCTATCTGGTGCTGAATTCTTTCACCTTTGCACGCGAAACATGTCTCTGTACTGACTTGAAGTTAATTGCATTGGGCTTATAGCTATTTTGTTGAATATTCTTTGTCCAAATTCAATGGAAAAAATGGATTTATTTAGAATGTGCTGTGTGCCGTATCTGCTTTTCTTGAACTTCCTTCAAAAGTAATTTTCTTGATGTCATGAAAATCAATCCTGGTGCCATCCATACACTGACTATTAATAAATAATACCTCATAGAACCCCAAATAATCCGAACTATCCCTATAATGTTAGAGCAGATCCATAAAGAACATGTTTGAGAGCTCACCAAAGGCAGGTGGAGCCATGTGAACACTACTACATAAGAGCTGCATGAAGGTGAAAAACTCTTTTTAGTTGCACTACCCTCTAGGAAAAAATATTGATAGAAATTTAAAACGTATATGGATGGCCTCCAATTTTTGTGAGCGTACAAAAGACGAATAGGAGCGAGTCTCTAACTTAAAAAGTAAATTGAACTCAACAAAACGACAGCTGCTTCTTTAAAGGCAACGGTCGAGATTTATACATCAACAGTGAAGGGCGTACATAGCCATATTCATTTCCCTGTGATGTGAAGTTTTGGCCGGCGCCTGTGAGCCTCGCTGTGTTTTATGGCCGTGTGTTTGTGTGTGTCTGTGTATGCTGAAGTGCAGAAAATGCAGTGTTGTCCATCCTGATTGATCAGTGGGTGGTGGTTGATTAATTTAAGTAGGCTCTGCGGAGCATCAGGTTAGTGGTTGTCAGATTATGGCTCTTAATTGATTGATTCATTTTTATTAGTCATGTAATGAAATTACCTATTGACAAGCTGGCCAGACCGGTTCTGATCAATAAACACTGGTAGTGGATAGGGTTTCAACAACCATCTGGTTTTTTTTTTCTTATTTTAAAATATAGACATTAATCTTAAACCTAAGCTATGAGCTTCAGTGTTTATATGTTAGCGTTCTGCATTCAATCATTTAGATCATGCACTTTATTTTAAGATTGCAGCTTCGATATTTAGTAATAATTTCAAAGAAGAGACATGTGATTAAATATTGAAAGCTCATGATGAACTCTAGATTATGAGAGTGTGCCATCACAGTAAAAATAATAAAACCGAATAATATGTCAATCCACTTATCAAGCTGCATCAGTCCAATTATTTCAAAATGATGTGAATGAGGGTGTCTGGACATATAGGCAAAAGCCACAGCAAATTAGATGTTAATGCCACTGGTACCATTTCATTAAAGTATGATTTAAAAAGCATTTGGGTTTTCATTTAAATTTCAAAGAGTGTGTTTTTGAAAGAGAAAGGTTGTGCTTCAACGCTGTAATTTCATATGAATCGTCGGCACCCGTTTTCATACTTTTGACTGGGACTCTATTATGATACTTTGAGTTCTTTTGGTTCAATTTTAGATAATGACAAGACATTTTCATTTTACTCAACATTCAATAATAACTTACAAAGCATTAATCATTTCATCACACCGAGAGCACTTTGGGCAATTTATTCTGAGGTATTATAACAAACTATTATCCCACAAACTCTGATAGAAATCGAGCCACCAGGGCTTGCATTCTTTTATACCAGTGTGTTTTACAACATTTACAATTGTTTCATGACTGAAGGTACAATGCAGCAATATTGTTATGAAGTCGTACAGTAAGATTAAACAATCTTATAATGAATATAATTACAGAACATGTTATTTCAACTTTGCTTTTGCTTTCCTGTAAAAGAAAGTAAAATGCCATAAGCTCAGGGGTAGGCATCTGGTTGAGTAGATTAGTCATCATATTTCAACACCTCATAAAAGTCACAGGATTCATTTGTTTGACCATCTACCCCCCGCGCTGTTTTCCTAATTGGGAACAGCATGCCACTACAATCTCAACAGCACTTGCTTATGTTGTATTCTAAGCAGCATCTAAGTTAATACTACCACAGACTCCCCTGTCATTCTCCAGTTCATTTCAGTACTTGGCTCCCTTCTTTTTGCTGCAGGCGTCTGCTAATAGGGACCTTGCCCGAGGTGCTTCACCTCATGCCCGGTGTATTGCTGCATCAACACCGAGCCATGATATGCGCAACAAAACTGGACCCTCTCATTAGTTTACAGCTGGGGATCTCAAACTTTTACCAGCACGACCCCCTCCATAGGCCGATAAGAGTTCACGCCCCGCATCGCACATTTTTGATCAGTTATTAACAATAATAGGGGAAGCCACTAATAAAAAAAGCATCCAAGTTGAATTTGAGTGAAATAAGTGTCAGCACGATAGCATCAGCAAACTCAACGTTTATTTTCTCTACATAAATCATATTCATTCAACTTAACAGTGTAATATATTTGCTGCACTAAACCATAAAGTGATCATGATATATTAGAGATAAAGGAAAGATGCTCATTTGAAATAGTGGCCTCTCCATCAACAGTGTTCTCCTTTGAAATTTCCATTTCTGTCTGGAACGTCTGTTTTTGTTTTGGCCACACTGCCTGTTTCACATTTATAAGAGTTTCATAAATTAGAGAGTTTTACAGTTAGAATTGATGCAGAATGTTCGCCCAGTGAGTAAGTGTCTGTTTATGAGTTGTAAGAAATCATTAATAATCTTATCTTAATCAATATGTTAATGGATTCTGGCAAGCGGCAAAGGTTGGCAGTCACTAAACTCAACCTCCCGAGTGTGTATTTTCAGAGCAGTTGGCTTTTGTTTTTGGGATAGCAGACTTATATTTACATTGACAGAAAATTCACAGTTATAAATAGCTGATCAACTTGCAGTGTAGGACTCGTTGCTGCTTGTCAAAGTATAAGCTCATCTTGCGCTTGTGTATATTCAGTGTTCCTGCAGCCTGCAGGCAACCTGCCTGAGTTTTAAGACTGGGGAGGAGAGGGCAGGGGGAAAAATACGCTTCAGACATAGATGGTATATAAATAAGGATTCAACTAGTTTGATATTCTGTCTATGGCTCCAACTGTTTGGACTGCAGTGTTCATTTTTAGAGGATGGCATGGTGATGCAGTGGTTAGCACTGTCGCCTCACAGCAAGACGGTTCTGAGTTTGAATCTGGGGGAGTTTGTAGCTCGGGCAGGACCTTTTCAGTTCAGTTTGCGTGTTCTCCTCGTGTCCGCGTGGGATCTCTCCAGGTACTCCGGCTTCCTCCCACAGTCCAAAGACATGCAGCATAATAGGTTAATTGCCCGTAGTGTGTGAGGTGTGATTGTGAGTGGTTGTTTGTCTCTATGTGGATGGATATTCATTTTTTGGAACAGACTTAAATATCTTTCACACATACTTCCCTGTAAACTACCCTCTCATGCACCGCTAGTGATTTTCACTATTCACACTTGCAGCTATATTCAGGAACATTTCTGTCTTGCACCTTTTTACGCATGGCGAGCAGGAATAGATGGCGGAAAGGACAGTCCAGCAGATGGTGGTAACCCAACACGTATAATGTCAATCGCCTTAAAACCCAATTAAAGAAGAAGATGGGGCAAAACCAAGATGTACCCGTATGTGGAGGAACATTATTTGCTGGAACATTGCGGCTGAGTTGTTTTTGTCCAACTTTTGTAACATATTTAATATTCAACACGTTTGCGAAACAAGTCATGTTTTTTGTGATCTACCTCAGTGGTTTTCAACACTTTTTTGTGCCCAAGGCACACCAAGGGCAAGCGAAAGGGCCAAGGCAGACCCTCTTTCATATCCATGCAAAATAGCCTCTCTAACCAAACAAATTAATTGAGGAAATTAGTGGCCAACTAGCCAAACAGAGGCAGTTCCCGCAGTGCATGTTGGAAAAAAATTAGGCATCAGTCAATTTCCACCATTTGGCAACTACATGAATGGCAAAAACTTGGGTTCACTTTAACAGAAGGTTTTCAAAGGATTTTTTTAGGGTATAGAATTTGGCAAATATGTGCTTGCAAAGTAGGGATAGTGTTAATTAAGAATTCATTAATGCTTTTTTTTTAATAGTTGTATATTGCAATAATACATCATTGCCAAATCCCAAGGCACACCTGTAATTGCCTCAAGGTGCAGCTGTGTGCCTGTTTGAGAACCGCTGAGCTACCTGAATGAGAAACAGCCACTCAGTACATTAAAAGGAACATTAAAAGAGCGTTGGATGTCTGACGTTGTTGAGACTCCTGCCAGTGTTCGAGTCTTGTGATTGGTCCGCTTGCACCCTGTGAAAGTATCTTTGTCAGAACCCTTTACATGCTTGTCCCTTCAGTTTTACTGCTTTTATTCATAACACAGCCATACCGGCATTTTCTCTGAAATATTACTACATCTTGAGGTGGGAAATTGGCAGTACAGATTTCTCTGGATATCGATCCCTGCTCCCATTCACGCATGGACCATATGCAGGGAATGTTCCTGAACACTTCAGTAACAGGCTGCATGTGTGAAATGGGCTTAAATTCATATTTGTCCCCTGACCGTCCCTGCAGTGACTCTATGTGTCCCTTAGGTGGGGGGTTTGAGAATCACAGTTTCACAGGACTGTCTATTACATTCTTAGAAATAAAAGTTCCAAAAGGGTTCCTCATGAAGGGCTGAGGTTCTACCTCAAACCATTTGCTTCTGCAGAACCCTTTTTTGGAGACAGGTTTTTTTGTAAGACAAAGGGTTCCATTAAGAACCCTCTGCATCCAAGAACTATTCTGAAATCCTTGAAGAAATCTTTCATCAAGGATAATTTGTTCCATAATATAAAAGGGTTGAACCCCCTGGATGGGTTTTAGGGAAAACCCTGGAATATAACAGGGTTCTTGCTAGAACCCTCTGGGTGGGTTATGGATAAAACCCTTGGAGTATGAAATGATTCTCAGTAGAACCTCCTGGATGAGCTCTAGATAAAAGCCTTGGAATATACACAGGTTTTTGTTAGAACCCCCTGGAAGGGTTCTGGGTAAAACTTTTGGATTATAAAAGGGTTCTTAGTAGAACCCTCTGGGTGGGTTATGGATAAAACCCATGGAATATGAAAAGGTTGTCTGTAGAACCTCCTGGCTGACCTCTAGATAAAAGCCTTGGAATAGAAAAAGGGTTCTCAGTGGCACTTCTTGGTGGCTTCTTTTTGGCACCTTTAGAAGGTGGAGAGATTCTGGATGGAAACCCCAGAGAGGGTTCCAGGTGGAACTATTAGATCACAGAATGGTTCTATGTAGGGGTTCTGGATGAAGCCACAGATGGTTGTAGGCATAATCCTTTAGGTTGGCTTCTAGCTAGAACTCTCTGAAAGGGTGCCAAGTGGAACCTTTATAGAACCAAAAAGAGTAAGCCAAAGAATCCTTGCTGGTTCTCATTAGCAGCTTTATTTCTGAGTGTAGATATTACTTCTATATTTTCACAGTGAAAACAAACAGATTATTAATGCTGAGAAACGAGATGATTGAGTGTGTTCTCCTCTGTAGACCATGCAGAGGACATTATCAGCCGCAGCATGCTGGGTCTACGTCTCTTCCAGCAGTCTGACCTAGTTACCAAATCGCTCTAACACACAAACACACACACACACACACACACACGGCTCTCTAGTGGGTATTGCAGGGGATAAGTAAAGTGTCATTCCCTCAGCAGCGTCGCGTGGTTCAGTGTAAGACCGGATAGCGACAGTTCAAGGAGACTAAAGGAAAGGAGGAAACATTGGCTCTGAGGACCCTATTCAATGTGTTCTCCTCAGCGTGTGTGAGAGTGTGTGTGTGTGTGTGTGTGTGTGTGTGTGTGTGTGTGTTGTGTGTGATGCACATGCTGGCTGACTCTCCTCTTCTCGCAGTGGCAGAGCTGCACTCTAGCACACATAGCTCACTGTTCCTCCCAGTTCAGCCTCCACTAAATCAGCTGGCGTTTACGCTTGCTCTTTCCCCCTTATCCTCCCACTCAACCCTCTCTTCTCTCAGCCTTCTTACAGTATCTGTCTCTCTGTCCCAGGCTTTTTGATTCTAGCTCTCTTTCTTCTCTTCTTTTCCAATTTAAATGCTCTTTTCATATTGGATGTTGCATGTCTGTGCCCAGTCCCCCCCCCCCCCCCCCCCCCCCCCCAATTCATGAACAAAAATTAAATGCAAATCATGAAAAGTTGAGAGAAAAAAAATCTAAAACCAGTCCAGCCAATGTATTGGGTTTGTGGTATGTGTTTACTATTGCTCTTTTCTGTGCCTGCGGTCCACTCTTATAAAAGCGAGCTATATTATTTCCTCAAAAAATTTGGCCCACAGAAGATAAATGCACCATATCCAGCACCGACAGGGAAAAAGGGAGTGTGTATTTATCACATCGTACTTTGAATATGTTTGTGTTCTGCACTGTAGGTAACTGAAATAGCAAGACGTTTTTGTACAGAGCGTGGGTGGTGGAAGTGCACACATTTCTCAAAGATGGTCCAAAGGATATATTGTTAGAGCAGTCTGCCCACATGCTGTCAGACATGAGTCTGTAGTGTGTAAAGGGAATAAATGGCCTGTTTATGGGTTCGTCTGTATGCATACAGAGGGTCCATACCCTGGAGGCAGCGGGTCTGTCTCAGACTTACACTGATGGTGAGTGTCTGGAAGAAGGGGAAGGCGGCAGATTTGTAGCCCGGGGTGTGAAAACCTGCATCCAGCTGTATTTAATTTACAGTGTTTCTCAATTATCTCGCAGACGCCTTAAAACCTGCATAACTTTGCGCTGCATGTTGTTTTATTCATCCAGGCCATATTGTTTAGCTGTGAGGGCAGAGTTTGTATTGTGGAAGTGTTAAGTAGGGGGCCCGGTGCCATGGATGGCGCAGGCTCTGGAGGTGTTCGGCTGAAGTGAGCGGCTGAGGCAGAGGCCCACGGCAGGGGCACTAAGCCATCGTCTTTGGCCAGGGCTTATGTCAGGACTGTGGCAGTGATTGCCATGCCGCACAGCCCGGGGATATAGTGGAGCAGTGGCTCTCGCTCCTGTCTCCTCCCCTGTTCACCATGTTGTGAGACACACTGCTGCCCCGGAGCTGGGAGCCATGGCACGGAGCCTGGCTGGCCTACCTGTGTCTGCCCTTATCCCATCAGCCAGCTGTGGCAGCTCTGTGTGTGGAGAGACAAAAGTGTGTGTGTGTGTGTGTGTGTCTTGAGCAAGCTGGAAATCAGTGACCATGGCGAAGCATTTAGCTGCATCAAGGTTTGCACTTTGTTTTTTTGTTTTTTTTCCCCTTCCCCCAAAATCCAACGGGAATTCATTTATTTTGAGATTTGTCGAGGATTCAACCCATTATTGCGCCGAGTGTACTCTTCAACCAAACCGTTACAAATGACAGAGTCTGAAGAATCCATGACAACTGTTCAAACTGCCATTTTGCTATTCAAAAGCAATTTCTTCAAGTGTGAGACAGGAGGCCAGTCCATTTCACAAAAGACATGTTATCCATCAGCCAATTGATTTGCAAGAGACTTGGAAGAGAAAGCACTCCCCTTCTCACTACAGCTGCATGATACTGACTATGTGTCAGCTCAGATATGCCAATATTTGCAGCCATGCTGTCTTATCAATATCTTCATTTTCAAAGAGGAGCAATTAAAATCTGATGGTCCTATTCTTTTTGTTGATGATTGCCTTTCATTACTGTAATTCTGCTCAAATTAATTACACCAGAAAAGGTTTGCTGAGTACACGCAGGACATTAATGCTGTTTTGCTGCTTGGCCCTGCTTCATTTTCATTCATACAGTCACATGTGCTTAAACCTGGGTGTTGCCTTGTGTGAGCCTGCGTGTCAGTACGTTCTTACTTAGCCGGCCTCTTTTTGGCTCCAAGGCCCGACAACATTTCTTCCTGCTGAAGATGTTTTAATCTCCTTAAAAAAGTCACAAATGTTAAGTTCCTAAAACAGCTGGGCAGTGTAGTTTTTAGATAATTTTACTCAAACAGGAGTAAATAGTAGATTGAGGACTATTTTCAGCTGTGGAGTTGTACCCTAATGAGTATTTACAGCAGCAAGTCTGTGAGTGGCATGGACTAAAAATAAACTACAGCGCTCACATTCATAATAATGAGGGAACATGTCACCTGCTGCATCGGTGTAGCTTGTTTTAATATTTTTCAGACAACAATGGAGGTTTATGGCACAGAGCAATGAACTTTAGAGTACCAGGCATTAGATAAACAGATAATACCACAAATTATATGATTATATTATAGGAAACTACAGGATACAGGATGCAAAGATGGCACCCATTTAGTCTAATGAGAATTGCTCGCTTGGCACAAACTCCAAAGTTTTTCAGCTCCCAGGTTTACTTCCTGGGTATGTGCAGTAGTGTTTCCTGCCCTTTTCTCTTCTCTGGGAAAATTTCACAAAATTCAAACCTCCATGGACAAATTCAATCATAATTGACCTCTCAGTTCCAGGTGTCCTGTTACCAGTTTTACAGATGTCTCTTTATAATGGTGACTTATGGGAATTTTCGCTGCAATACCGCGAGTGGCCACTGGGAAAAATTGGAACCGAGGCTGAGTGGCAACGGCCAGTCAAGGTTGTATTATATGTCTATGGATGATACTTGTTAGTACGATCAATTGACTATTTTATTGCTTTATTCACGATAAAAAAAACACAAAATATCACCAGACTCGAGTGTATTTCTCAGAGGGACATTTATGAGGCCAGTGCATGAACAACCCTAAGTTTCAAACTCAAGTTTGTCCATTAAGCAAAATACTTCCCTAAGCTAAGGGGTAGGCTTGGGCAGTGTCAATTTTTCCATACCTTTATACCCTCCTGACATTTTCTGGGGGTATATGGTAGTATTAATGGTGTGTAAAACATGTGTAAAATGGCTGTATTCCACTGTATTTAATACTTCCTCAACATAGGTGGAGCTGATCATCAAAGAAGCACTATTCCCACAGCTGGGAAACAGAGTACGCAGGAGCTCCACTTAGGTCTTGAGAGCTGCAGCCTTTATTCACTGGCAAACTCAAACCTAAACTGTAAATTTACAGCACCATCACTGGCATATTCTTCCAGAACTTCACTGCTCACCTTTCCCCCCACTGAGCGCAGCATTCAACCCCGTCACCATAGACAGTCATTAGTCTGCCCCTCGCCCTCTGCGTTGCTCACTAAAGTTACACGCTCACCTCAAATTGCTACTCTGACCAGTCAGTAATCTGCAGTGTTTGTTAGCTCACCTTTATCATGGACTGAATTTAAAATAATCCGCTGCCACGCAGAAACTGATCCCAGGTGGCATAAGCTGCACCTACAAAACAGCATCTCCACATCAGTTTAACAGAAAGAGGAGCGTCTGTATTTATAACCGTATTGGAAATCACACCTTGGGGGTTTCTTAATACCCTGGTATACTGTGATACCTTTATTCCGCCCAAGCCTGCTAAGGGGTTCATTTAGGAGTCGCCGAATAAAGCCTCTTAGAAGTGGCAAAAAATAACTGATTAAATCATTCTGCACAATCTTGCTGTGAAATGAAGATGAAGTAATGATGAAATATGAAAATATTATTGTGACAGCAAAGAAGGAGCCAAAAACTGGTGATGTTCAATAAAACTACAGCTAATATATGGCAGATATGTTAATGTTTGGCTAGCTAGCTACAGAGTTGCTAGTGCTAACATTAAATTTATACTCCTCCTCCTCTTCAATGACCATAAATTCAGCCTTTGTCTTGTGTTTCACAGATTATTTCACTTTTAAGGGACTGTTCTGGGTCTCTTAAAAAATCCTGAGGAAAATATTGCTCTTATTAGACATTAAAGGGTTTTTACAACAGCGTTAAAGAAATCCTTTTTCTCAAGGCATCCCCAGATAAAAAAAAATTTAAGAGAAACCTTAGTTTGAGTGGTTTTATACAACCAGGCATCAGGCATTTTAGTATTAATGAATGTAATCATTCACTTCTCATGCCTATATTATCCCACTTTAAGATCTGAGCAAATGAACGCTCACTATGGCAGATAGTAGGTAAATTTACTGGTGGATTACTATGTGGAGGTATAGGCTATACTTTGTGCTAATAAGACACTGTAGGAGCAGCAACTCTCCAGCAAATCTATCTTTTGTATCAGCTACAATCTAACACAGAAACGCAATAAAATAATAAATAAGTTACAATAAAGATTTCTTTAAAATGGCAAAAGTTAAACAGATTTGTGAAGCAATGACTTCATTATCCTGGAAGCAAAATTAAAAACTGTCTCCTGACACATGCATTGATATGTAGTGGTAACAGCCAAAGGTGTAAATTCAATCACATTGCAATATGCTTTATGAGCTTCTCCCTGATTATGTATCCCTCCCCCCTTACGAGTGCTGAGAGCAGTGGGAGGTCTCCTTAATACGAGAGTTTAGGCTTTAATTTAACTAAAGTGGTCAGATTTATGCATTTTGAATAATGAACATCAGTTTGCATTACCTCTGCTCGGAATTGCACACACGCGCGCACGCTTGAAATTACACTGACGGAGGAATGCACATTCAAGCCGGTGCACGCACGGAGGCACACATACATACGCATGATAGCAGGCATTAATGTAGAGCTAATGCTAATTTAAAAGGTGCTTTATCATCAGATGTGCTCTTAGAAAAGCACAAAAAATGAGTGTAGATCATACTGTATATAATAAGTGGTCAGGGGAAACGGAGAAAGTTGAGTTGTTTGATATAACATGATGAAAAGGGAAAGAATATTAACTGACACAATAGAAAATGTGCTTTAAACAGTTACAATTACATAAAGGCTACCTGCTCATTTTACAAAGATGGTTTCTGTCCATTAAATGCTTCTCAGGAAAAGAAGCATTAAAGGTTAAATAGTTGAGTTTCATCTCCAGGTCATCAAATAACGTAGCTTTGGGTCGGTGGCTCGAAGATAATTGATTGCCGAATCTCACAGCCACCAAACCAAAGCGCTCAGCGCTGGTGTTCGACGACCCGGAGATGAAGCTCAACAATTAACTAGCTGTGATTGGCCTGAAGTCTCCTGCACGAGCTAGATTTTCTAAAGCTTGAAAACAGAGCCAAGTGGAGGAGCAGAAGTCTGTTTCTCTCTGGCCACTTCAGTTACATTATGTTAGTTATAAGTACATGACAAGTGCTACAAGTACGGCAAATTATGGAAATTTTGCCCAATCATGCCAAAAATAAACTACTACATAACCACTAATAACTACGACTACTACTACCACAGCTTTAATCATCACCAATTTACAAAATTTCACCTGTATTTTGTTTAACCATTTTCAAAATATATTTATATTTTGAAATGCTGCATAATATATTATACTGTGTTTAATAGCAATAGTATTTGTATAAAGACAACATATTATTTGAGGGAGTGGCATCTACTGTGTCATGTTTTTATAGGGTACAATGCACCAGTGATGAGGTGACCATACCCCCTTGATTTTAGTGATATAAAACTATAAACAAATGCTTCCTAGATGGATATATTGACCAACATTCTTTACAGAATAAAGAATATACACATAAACATGCATTTTTGCTGTGATTCTTCAAATGTGGTTATCAAACACTTGTGAGAATGACACGTAGCTAATGGAGGCAAGACATTTTACAGTTTGACAATAAACTTTATTGTCCAATATGATATCAGGGCACTGAAACACTACATTTTCACTGATATTTTTTAATAATTTTAAAACATAAATGGAGCAAAATATTGGTTAAACCTTAATTAAGATAATGGATCGAATAAACATAAAATGCTTCCTGCTAAAGCTAATGAAATATACAGTGTGTGTATATGTATGTGTGTATATATATATATATATATATATACATATATATATATACACACACACACACACACACACACACACACATGGGTCATTCTTCAACTATCACAATTTTTGTGTTCTTGGCAGATAAAAAAACACATTTCTAATTTTTTATTCTCGTCACACTTACTTGACACCAAAAGGAAAAACGGATTAAATTGAAATTAAATGGTAAATCAGTCGTTATTTTTATTATATAAAAATGGCCTTTTTATGTGGAATTTTTGCGATATCTCCTTTGTCTCTGGATGATATTTTGGACATTCAACCCTGCCTAATTTTAAAATTAAAAATTTTGATCTAATACTAACTTTAAACATGAATGACACAAAAAGCCAGTTTTAATGAAATTTTTTCATGTGTTGTAAGAATTCTTAGTATTTTATGCTTTTTTTAAAATAAAAAGAACATCTGTTCCACCACACTTTCTTTAGGGTTTGTTTATTTTGTCACCACAGCAACAGACAGGGGAGCACATGGCCGGAGGAGCGAGTTACCTCCATGGATCCAAACTGTTGTTAAAGCTACAGTATGTTTATTGGCTGTCATTTCCTAACAGCTCATATTTATTTTGAATGTAAGAATAGGAAGAAAATTATCATCAATATTGTGTAGTTTGTTTATATTTAATGCTATCTCTAAAACAGTCATTAGCATGCTGATATATCAGCAGATATTTAAAAAATAAAAAGTCATTTCCTCAACAGTCATTTCTATCACTTTGTTTAATGTGATGGAAATGACAATGCCAGTGTTATAAGTGCGTTTCATTTGGCTTGTATTACTAAAAATATTGTATGTTACATTAAACAGTTAAATAAAACACATTATTCACTCTGTTCTTGACCATTATGAACAGGAAGGAAGGATAGCAAGAAAACCTTGGTTCACATGAAACTGACAGATACAAACTGTGAGAGCTAACAAGCTATGACAAGACATACCAATATTAAAATGCAGGCACAGCACCACCCCCAAGTAAATGTTTAAAGTGAATGCAAACTCCTATTTGTAAGATTTTGCATTGTAAAATAGGGTTGTACAATTTAAAAGTTTGATTTCATTTAGTTTCACATTGTGTTTTCAAAAGCAAATTTAAAATTCATTTTTATCATCCATTTTAATTTAAACTTTAATTTAAAACCTAATAGTACACGAGTTTTTGTTTGTCTCATTTTGAACTTAAAAATCGAAAACTTCATCAAAAGTATTTTCAATTTGATTTAATTTTGAAGTTCAACTCTTAGACCATAAATGTGTTTGTGTATCATTTGGTTATTTTCTAGATTAATAGTTGTTTGGTCTAAGACATTTTAGTAAATGGTGAAAAATCTCAATTAGTGTTTCCCAGAGCGCAGAATGATGTCCTCTTGTTTTGCCCACGGTCCAAAGATTTTAGTTTATAGGAGTAAAGAAACCAAAAAATATTTTGACTTTCTTCTTAAAAAAATACTCAACACGATTAATTTGTTACCAGAACTGTTGGCAATTAATTACTGATTACTCAATTAATCAATGCAGCTCTAATTTCAAGCTGAATACATCTAAAAACAGCAAACTCTCTTTGTTTTGTTTCATTGTTTTCTCTTGTACTTTTAGTAAGTCAAACTTTTGCAACTTGCTTGTATGTTTCAGCACATAAAGGTTCATTTTCTAACAATTTTCTGCCGCCTGATTTAGTGTGCATTAATCATTTAAGATTAGATAACAAAGTTCAGTTTCAAACTTAACGTTATTTCAACAATGCTGTTTGTTACATGTCATTTCCAACACATGTGGTATGTTCCACCACACAATGTCATCTCCATCACAGCACATATTTTTAAGTAAAATTCATTAAAAAAAACACACACAATAGCACTAATATTTTTTATGTAATTTTTTTAAATTGTGCAGCTGTTGTTACAATTAATCTACTAAAAATTCATGATAGTGCCATGTAAGAAATTGAGTGAAAGCCATTTTTCATCTTTAAAACTGTGAAAATAAATTCCTTTCATACATTTGATCACATCTGTGTGTGAAATTTCATGAAATCTTTTGAAAACACAAGATATGTTCATAATTTTGCTTAATAAAACACATTGTTGTGGTGGGATGGAAATGTCGATTTCCTCTGAATATGACAATAAATGGCAAAAATTAGAATGGCCTATCAGGAAACATATTGATGCTGATATGTGATGTGTGACAGGCTCATATCGGGCCGATAATATCAGCTGATCAATATATCAGTCAGGCTTTATTCTCTTTTGTACACTTGTATGTATTTTTGCTTCCCATTACTTACACAGAACCATTCTCTCACCAGACACACACTCCTTTTTGCCTCCTAGCTGCGCAATCTGGCCAAAACCTTTCTCCTGTCCGCGTTGGGAATTTGTCCTCGTCGGATCAAACTGTCCCATACTGCTATAGCATGCCACACACACACACCCTTTATTCCCAGTGTCCTGAATACATTCATGACCCCAGCCACTCACCCCATGGAAGATAAGTGGGTACCCACTTATCCACGTTACCCGGAGTCACCCCTTAGTCCCTGTGCCTCAGGCCATATAGCCCCCTCCTTTGTCCCAGATCCCTCTCAGCAGGATGCAGCATTCTCCCTAACAACCATGGGGTCCATTTGGGCTTGCTCCAGTTATTACCAAGAAAAAAAAACAAAAAAACTCTGAAACACTTCTTGGACACAGACACAAATATACTTGTTTATTTTTCTTGCCGTCCTCTCTTTATGATACATACATGCATCCACACACGCGTGCAGGTACATTCACATAGAATCAGACGCACAGTTTGCTCTGCACGACCTGCGTGCCACATGACCAGCAAGTAGCACTGTGCCCTTATTGTCCTGTTGGCATTTTCAGTAAACTAAAAGGCCTGCTAATGCTTTCTGCTCTGTCTGCCATTTATTTAATGCTCCAAGGCACAGGGACACTGCGTAAAGAAATGCCCTCTGGTATAATGCAGCGTACACACAGTGAACACAATTTACACATATATACATGCACAAAACATGCGTTTCTCTCCTCCTCCTATGCCTTCCTCTCTCTTCACAGATATACTGACCTAAACACTGAAAAACGAGAAATCATTTAGCGCACACAGGCATTTTCGAGCTGCAAAGAGGCATCATGATGTGACCTCAAAGAAAGCCTCTGGTATGTCCCATTATGTGTGCATGCCTACACACGCACAAATACTCAGAAATAAGCACATGGAAGAGTGCCCCTTGGGCAACACAGTTCACCCAAACACACAACTAAATGGAGAAAAAAAACAAAACTCAAAGACTTCCTATATTTATGTCCCCTTTTTTCCTCAGCCTCTCCATTTATCATCTGTTGAATCCCTTTCTTCATCTCATTCCTATCGATCTGCTATCTGAGGTGAATGTGTCAGAAGTGAAAGCTGCATCAGGGCAATGGCAGTGCAGGCGCGCACAGCATTCAGCTGTCTAATTCAAAGCGATAAATAGGCTTTTGTGTTAGCAGTGTCGCAAAAGGATAAGCGCCTGCGTGTGAGCATACACACATGCACACATATACCCTCATGCCCACACGACAGGCTGCTGCAGCTTTCCAAGATTGTGATATCCGCAGAGAAGAGGCCCACGTTGTGCTGCTGTCCAAGGTCCTGACCAGCTGATGTAGCACAGGAGCTGTCCACGGTCCTGAAACCTGCTTTGGCTGATGGATGCTGTGCAGTGGCAAGCAGCACGCTTGTTGAGTGATTGCTGCCAACTGCAACACATTTTTTGCTTCTTTGGGCACATATTTCATGCGATCTTCACCAAACTTGGTGCATATCATATTTAGATGACCCCGAACAAAACTTATCAGTTTGTTTTTTGATAACACCTACTGTTTGTCTGTAATTGGGTTATCAGCCGTGGCCTGATGCACTTGACGGACTGTAACTCTTCAGTGCTAAATTGGCAAGTAATCGAATCTGTAAATCTTGAACATACAGCCACATTGCACAAGTGTGTAACATTTAATTCAATTCTACCCTCAGAGGGCACTACAGTAACAATAAAACATGATATTTCTGCAATTCTGTTGTCTTAATGAGTACGCAGCTTCTCTATAAGCATGTCCTCGATGTATTGAAGCATATTGACTCTCTCAGAAGCTGAACCAAGGAGCGACAGCAGCAGATGTAGCAGTCACACATTTTCTTCAGGAAATGCAAATATTACTTTTAGAAAATATAAACACAACAACTTTTAGGTTTTTGCTCCATTTTTTATGAGTTTAAATAGGCTAAAAAAACTTATTCTTCTCAATTTTGTCCACAAATTTGGTCAAATCTGTGTAAATCATCAAGATAATCCATCCACCTGGCAGGTGTGTAATACTAGTAATGAACTGAACACACTTAATAAAAGTGTTTGTAGCCAAAATTTTAAAAGCAATTACAAATTCCCATATTTTCCCAATGCAGTTTACTATCTATAACCCACAGTACACAGTGCCTTGTAAGTTTAGTTGCTCTATCAGTTGTCTTAAATGTATTTTTTTTTTTACCACTGCACGAAGCAAAGTTATAGTGTAGATATGAAGGGCAAGAAGATGCTACACAGCTGGGTCAGGAAGAGAATTTCCATGGTGCAGCCTGAGTCATGACGCTGGTGGCAGACCCACCGTTTAATGTGATTTCTCCGACTTCTCCGTACTTAGCAATGTGGGACACAGTTCAAACGAAGAGCTCAGACAGAATATATCGGGGGAGCTGTGTGTATGTGTGTGTGTGTGCGTGTGTGTGTGTGCGTGACTGTGTGTATGAGAGAGTGCAGGGCTGGCTGATGAAGTTTTGTGTGTGTGCACGGAGGCGGTGTGTGTGTGTGTGTGTTCGTGCGTGTGCTTGTGTAGATGCTCGTGTGCGTGCGTTTGTGCGCGTGTGCACACGCTCACACTAAGTTGGGCGTAACGATGGATTCAAAGGGAGCCTTTGAAGTATTTTGATGTTCCCTGGCTGCTCTCTTGCCAGTTTCCTAAATAGGTCAGAGACTCTGCTCTCTGCCTTCTGCACTGTGCTAGCTGTGCTGCAGCCTGTTAGAAAGAGTCAGAAAGGGCAAGCAAGGAAAAACAATCTACTTAACTTTACATTGCCTCATTTGAAAAAACCTCTAGCTGCAGATTTTAATTGATAGAGTTTTGGTTTAGTGTTAATATTTGTTGTGATGCTCAACAGGTGCACCAAAAGACCTGGAAGTTGTGGACACTTAGCAATTCAGTTAGAAAGATACAGCCCAGTCTCATTCCCAACTCACCACTTACTGATGATCTGTCTCCGCCCCTCAGTGGCTCATACAGATGTGGACGGTATTCGTTTGTGGCTGAAAAGGATGCACCAGGCTTTTCAAGTGACTTCAAGGTCAGCCCATCCAAGGCTGCATAAGACCCCCCGGGTTGTTGAGTTGTTGAAAGTGGGAGAAAGCCTGCATATGGAGAAGGTGAGGTGGATGGATGGGTCAAACAAACCCAGGACTTTCACCCAGAGCGACCGGGTCTTTGGTCCCATGTGAAACCCTAGGGTTATTAAAAGTTCTAAGGCACATAATGTTATGTGCGCCACATGACTTTTGTCATGTGACTTTTGTTTTGCAAGTGCTTTAGTGACGTGACATATGTAATGTAGCTTAGTTATTGTAACTCCAAACAGGGTCTTTATCCCAAAACCTACCAAGCAGCTAGGTAGTTCTTTGTGCACAAACCTTATCAAGCAGTTGTTGTGCCCAGACCTAAACAAGGAGCTTTTTGTGCACAAACCTAATGTAGTAGTTGTTGTGCCTAGACCTAGCCAAGGATTTTCTGTGCCTAAACTTAACCAAGTAGTCTTTTTTTGTGCCTCATCTAGCTGTTGTAGCTAAACCTACTCCTCACATTGAAGGGCGTGACAAATCATCCGTATGTGACGAGTTGGGATGAGAACGCCTTTAGAAAGAGTCGTAAGGACAGACAGAAAGAAGGACAGATGGATAGAGCAGAGGAAGGAGACAGAAAGTGAACTAGAGCCACAGAAAGATTGAGATAGAATGAGGTGGTGAGGAGAGGGATGGCACAGATAGAGCAGGAGAGACATAGAATGAGTGAGAGGTATGTGAGTGCTGGTGTGGTCCTGCAGGCCATCTGTCCATGGTGCTGTGTGAGTTCTGGCTTCGTGCTGCTGGTTCCATGTAGGCCAGTCATTTGCATCTTCCAGCCTGCTGATTAATTTGGTATCTGGAGGAAGCCGATTCTCAGACACATCAACTCAGTCATGCCCATTTCGGCGCGCGTGTGTGTCTCTCCGTGTGTGGCTCTTAATTTTTGTGTTTGGAGGAAATCTTGTACCAGCCTCCACAGGTGCCAGGGTGAGTCCAGTGCAGAGCCAGGCCCAGACTTGTCTGCCAACCCGACATAGCAGCTACCTTGTGGGGCGGCAGAAAAGATATCACGGTGGTCTAAACTTAGAATAACAGAGCTGTCCATTTGTCCTCTTTTTTTTTCCCCTCTTTCTCTCTTCTCTCCCATGCACAATTTAAGGAGGCACACATGTGCACAGACATGCAAGCAAGCAAGCACCTTCTTCTCACCATTCCCAGGGACCCTGTTAGCACCTCCTCTTCTCCTCCTTGCAACAGGAGGAATAAATCAGAGTGAGTGAAGTGCTTGTTTTAGTTGCCAGTGGTGGCATGGCCAAACCTTCAGGGGGGGTGGCATGATTTATTGTCGAGTGGCACAAAGCGAACAAATTCTGCCATGGGAACAGGACAGACACCCCCACAGAATGCGATTTGCCTTCTGTTGGGCTGGACCGTGTTAGCAAATAAGGCAGAACCCATCCCCTCCTCAGTCCAACACACACCCTCACCATTTTTCTCGGCTGCAATACTACTGGGGACAAGCCAGGGGAGATCAGAGTGGGAGGCTGGTGTATGAGGGAGGGAAGTATTTCTGTGTTACGAAAAGCCAGATCCCTGCTTCCCTCTGCTCCACCCTGCTCATCGGTGGCCCACAGCCCTAAAAAAAGAGAGCCCCCAAGTGGAACTTCTCTCTGATCCTCCCCCCTTTCCTTCATTGGTCCCCCCAGCAGGAGGTCTGGACTCAACCAGAAACCCTCGGCCTCCCTCTGGGCCTCTATGATCCCCTCCATGTCCCCGCCGTGGATAAAAGTCGTCTTACATCCTCACAGATGTTAGGCCAATTTTCCAACACCCAGGGCCCCACACAGATGCACAGGTTTGTGTCGCAGTCAAAGGCACCACATCCACATCTACACACACAGACGCATAACACATGCAGATACGCGTTCACATAACTAATGTGTGTCACTGCTGCATATCAAAGTCTTTATGCATCCCCACAGACTCCTAACTTATCATTACAAAGACACACTCTCACATGCACCCACATGCACTCTGTCTCTTTTTCACAGACACACTTGATGCACTTTTTTTTTTTAGCTTGCAACCTTCTCTGATAATACTTTTTTTTAAAAATTATTATTATGCACCAAGTTTCTGCAAAATAACCGTGAGATTAAATGGAACAAACTCAAAACTAGACAGATGCCCTATCATATTTGAAGTATCGCCACCTGCTGTGTTTTGAAAAATGAGCGGCTATATTTGAAGCATGAGCGTCGGGTCTGCTTCTCTCCACTGTTTATCTTAGTTGACTTCCCATGGGGGATTGTAATGCCTGTGTCAGTGGACACACTAATAGAGATGTGTGAGGTTAAGACTATTGTATACATCAACGCCAGGGATCTGTGCTCCACTATTATAGGCCTGTCACCTTCCTCCGGGGATTATACAGGTTTTAAATGGAAGAACGGCTTCTTACAATACAATACTGAGGGGTTTTAATCTAGACAAACAACACCTTCATATGAGGTATTATAGCAGACTGTCATCCCCAGATCTCACTTCTCGTAGAGCAGGATGCAAGGGCGCACGCTGAAGGCCTGCCACAGACCACACGAAGAGGATTAGTCTGAGTGAATCTACCTGGAAAATGTTAATGTGCTAAACCAAATGAAACTGTCTGAGCCTGAAATAAGAATTATGTATTGGCAGGTTTAAGAAGGTTACTCTTAAAATGTCATCCCTATCAGAATACAGATTTCCTGCTAAAGATTGCATGGAAATTAGCTGCTGTAAGTGTTGTTTCAATCTTTACTAAGTTCCAACTATAATTTTTAGCTAGAGATGGTGATGTTCATTTGTCAGTCCAAATTATTGGATGGATAGCCATGAAAGTTGGAGAGATATCCACTTACTTGCTTACTTTATATGTATAAATATTATATTATACCTAGTGACTTTTCATCCAGTGCCACTGGAATTGCAGAACTGATGACAAAAATCCAATAACAGACCTTTTTCACCGCAGCCATATTTGGGTTTTTATTAGGATGTTCTTGGTGACTAATTTCCATGTTAATGAAACGAAGATTTTAATTTAGACTAGTCGACTATTCTAAAAGCAAGAAAAAAACTCAGAAGACGGGCCAACTGGAGTACAATTTATTTACTGATAAGGAAAAACATTGTCCAAAAATATTGAGTAAGCCATTTGGAGCCATTAATCACATCCTTTAATTACCAAATTGTATTTTAAATGCCTCTGAAATGTCTGGCACTTTGTGCAAGGGTGCACTGTAAACCTCGCCCATTAGTAATAGCGAGGAAGGAGTGGTGAATGAGTGTGCGTTTTCGACACAAATGTAGTCTTGTTGTGTCAAAAACTCCAGTAGTTATTCTAGGAAATGTAACAAAATATGTGTAACTGAATTGAAGAACTGACTACAATAATAGACCTTTTTCACGGAAGCCATATTGTCATGAAATGTAGGGTAAAGACAGATGCTACTAATGATGCTAATTAAGGTCCTGCAGCACCCTGACTCTGTTTGACCTGAATGGAACAGAATCTTAATTAATATTAGTGGCAACACCTGTGTTTATCGCTTGCACTTGCTTGGGCTTGCAGATTGCAAACACCTCATCTTACTCTACACTTCCAAGGCCATATCTAGAGCCGGCGTTTGGTTTGTCTGTTCAGGGATACAATAGAAGCATGGCAGTGCAACATGGCGACCACTGCGATGGAGGACCCACACCCTCTAAGGTAATGAAAACGCAACAGTTCTTATATTTAGGCGATTATACACCAATGAAAACATACTTATGAATGTTAGATTCCATCTCTGCCATATTCTGCCAATGAATAGTCTTTAAATAGTTTGTATTGCTTCAGGGGCACACTCAGTTTTAAATTTGGTGGCCCTCTTCAATTCTTTTCACTGAGTAAAAACATCACGCTCTTGAACTCAGGCCATATTTTTTGTAATACTGATGTAGAGAGAAATTCATTGACAATGAACAATTGACCCACTTATTCAAAATGAAATTGTATTAGAATCATCAGCCATTTTACAGTTTGTTTGTATCACATGTTAACCTCCGTGATACAACAAAAAGGTTCCTTGGAATTCAAGTTTTTTTTTTTTTCATTCTGAGCCCAAAGCCATCTCCAGCAACTTGAGTAGCTGTACAGAGTTGAAATACAGTTTCCTTTAACCCTCAGGAAGGGTGATTGTATTTGTTTCCGTGTCTATCTGTGTGTGTGTGTGTGTGTGTGTGTGTGTGTGTGTGCCTGCGCATGTTTGTGTGGCAGATGCATGCCTTTTTTGCCGTCAGTTTCTGAAATAGTTTTTCTGACCTTTCCGTGAAGTTTTTCTCCTCTTTTGTGCTGTCAGCCATATCCTCCTCCTCTAAATGGATGGTTGTTACTTGTGCTCTCTTCCTAACAGCAGCACATGGCTGACGTTATGCATTAATAATGTTTAATAATGATTACGATCTCAATCTAACCATCCTACCCCCTACCTTCTCTCCCCCCTCCTCCTTGTCTCTCTGTCTTGCTGCCGTCTCTCTGTGAATTTATTCATGGACTGAAATAGCAAATTAACCAAATTCCAAATGGCTATGGCAAAGGCCTCAGAGCGGAGTAACAAGTTGGGGGAGAAAAAACACACCAATGTCTTCATTTACATTTTCATTTAATTTTCCTTTGGCCTGTAGCGCTGTGTACAGAATCAATCTTTCTAACTCCATTTCCAATATATTACAGAGAGACAGCAGGAAGAAAGGGGAAGTATTGATTGGAGTGTTCATTGTGTCTTCTCACAGATTGCATACTTCATAACAACTGTGATGAAATCGCTGTTTGTTTCCTTTTTCTGTGTCTTTATTTTATCTGAGAGAGTAATGATGGTTGTTTGATGTGGCTGAGGTGTGACAGTCAATACACATTTATCTCTCCTTCTGCACAGCACATCCTCTCTTGCTTTGTCTCGACCCACTAACCACAGATTCTTAAAAGAGAGGCACTGTGATCAAGTCACGCAGTACTTCACTTCAAGGAGAAATTAACAAGATTTGTTACCATTATAATTGTTATTATGATTGTTCTGATTATTTGTATTGCACCAATACTGCTGGCTAATTGAACGTTTCTACTCAAGTACTTTTTCTAATATAATTTATTCTCAACCAATTAAAGAGGGTGCCATAGCCTACTTTCTTTGTATAATTTTGAAATCCTGCAGCTTCTCTTGAAACAAAGTTTGTCTGCAAAATCTGAGGCTATTGACTGTTTACTAAATCCCACACACAATCTAATTGTAGTTTAGCAAAGTAAAACCAAGACACAAAAGCCAAAGTGTAAGGCATGGTTTAAATTCTGTGTTTTTGTGCCCTGACACGAGCTGCAACTGTTAGCATGCACAGCTAACTAACTAACAGCAACTCCAGCCAAACTTGTGTTATATAGCATTATTCATTTTCTTCTGTATTTTACTCTATATAATTTTCTTTTATAAAGGATACAGTTTAAATACAAAAAAAATACTGTCAAAAAAGGTAAATCTCAGAATGCTTTTCTATAGTAAGGTGACCAAATTCCTGCAATGAAAATATCATTGACATATCTGATGTTTTTATTATTCCCGCTAGGAGTGTGTGTGAGTGGTTAGGGTCAAAGATCAACTTCACTGTGACATCGTAATGTTCAGCTCTCTATCAGTCCTCTGTACTCCTCTGTAAAAATAGTCTTAATAGCATTATTCACGGAATCATACATGCATAGTGATAACTTTTGCCAAAAAATGTACTTATTACCTTTTATTAAATGCCTTCAAAGTTACAAGTCAATATAGTGGTAAGTTCCATATTAAATTCCTTCAAAGTCTTCACTACATTACAAGTAACTTTGTAAGAAAATACCATGGTGAGCAAAGCTGTGGGAAACTAAGAGGAAAATGGTCAAACTACAAACAATACAGCGTATTTAATTATATACAAGACAGAAGATAGACAAGCAGCACCACCAGGCTGACAACACTAACTAGCTTTCTTTCTCTTCCTTTCTTCACCTTTCCACCTCACTCTTCTACTCGCTTCTCTCTTTTCACTTCCTTAAATCTCCTTCACTCCTCTTCCCAACCAGTCTTCCTCCTCTCCTTTCTCTTCATTGTATTTGGCTTGAACAGACGTCTGTGGCGATGTTGTGGACTCTCTTGACACTTGCTAGCTTCTGGCCACAGCAGTTTTTTTTCTAAAACTAACAGTAGCAAGTAGTAGTAGAAGAAGAAGAGTGATATAAAGTTGCTGTAGTGAGCAGCCTCCTCTGTTTTCAACCAGCAGGCTCTATTGATTGGTCTCTCTGCCACGTTTCTGACACACAGTTAGGAAGGGACATTTCCAGAAACAGCTCCAACACACAGGGACATCTGGTCACCCTATTCAATAGTAAGCCTCAAAACCATCCATGGGTTAATAGCTAAATTCCACCAGGCGCGGGTACGTCACGTTATGGCTGCACCACGTCAGCCGGCCTGATCGGAGCCATCCTACACAAGGCTTGTGATTCCACCAGCAGCACCTCGGTGCATCCCAGAAGCAGCTCTGTGCTCCGCTCCGCTCCAAATACGTGCCAAGTCTATTTCTGACAGATGCCGCGTCAATTAACACAGAGCAGATCAAACGGGCAGGAAGTCCAACACAGAAAAGGCAGGGAGAATCGGGTTAATTTTCAAAATAAAAGACCCCGTGCAGACTCACCATCATAAAGACAGACAGAAAGGAAACTATTTAACTACATAGTAGGCTTATCCATGGTAGAAGCAAAAACAGCAAGGAAAGGGGACCTAATCAACAAAATCTGAGCAAGTAAACATAATCAGGCAGGTAAAATTCTCTGCTGCTGAAATGCTTCTCAAATGTTGCTGGTGGAGCTTGCAGCCATGTGGAGGACGGATCAGAACCGTGGCGTAGACGTGCCGTGCTTGGTGGAATCAACTGGTTGAACAAATAACAAGTTAGAACAAATAATAGTGATTTACATTTTAATTTATAATACAGTAGTATGAAACCAGGACGAACTGGTTCTACCCTGAAAAACATAAACAATACTTGTCATTACCTACAATCTTTTAGCAATATATCATGTATGCAGCCATCACATACATTTTTGAGACCTCTTTACAGAAGTCTTGTTTTAAAACAAACCAGCTGGACACATTAAAAAGTCAGGTGGAGATGAGTCATGGTGTTTTAGCTTTAGCTAATGAAATCTGCTCGAGACAGTTAAAATCCATGGTTGTTGTCCATAAATTAGAAGTCTGCCTTTGTTCATTTCCATGTCAAATCTAAGACCCATTCTTTTTTTCTTTATAATGAGTGGTAACATTGTCATAATGTTTCGTTAACCTACAGAATATTTTGTGCACTCTAAACCAAATGAACCTCTTTCTGTTGGAGCCAAGGAGGGAGTATATCTTGCCATTTTGAGTAAAGGGTAACCAGTGAGGTCACAAATAGCAATCACAGCAAACTTAATCCATGTGGGGTTAGAAAAAACACACGCACATCAATATCTTATCAGGAAAACACTGATGGATGGACCACAGCATATGTGCCACATGTATCAACAATAAGTAAAGGGCACAGGGCTTAATGAAGGGTCATTTGTAAAACTAATATTTATTGCATTTTAATGGAAGTCATCTCGAGCATTATTGGAGAACTGATATGTTCTGTTTTACCTATGTTAAAAATTATGATGTCTTTCTACCTGGCTTAAAGGTCCAGTGCATAAGATTTACAAGGATTTATTGGCAGAATATGGCAAAGTATGTTTTCATTAGTGTATAATCACCTGAAAATAAGAATCTTTACGTTTTAAGTACCTTAGATAAGCTGTTTAGAGCGCGTGAGTTCTCTTCCATGTATGCTGCTATGTTATACCGATGTTTCTACAGTAGCCCAGAACAGAAAAAAACAAACACTTGTTTCTTTTGCGTTTCCCACCAGTTTTGTGGCCACTGTTGGTTCTCCTTTACACTTGGAAGGGAGAGAGAGAGAGAGAGAGAGAGAGAGACGAGGTGTTTGCAATCTGCAAGCTCGCCTCTAGATGCCACTAAATCCCACACACTGGTACTTAAAATAGGTCACATATAAAAACATAATGCAAAAAAACATTGAACAACCCAAAAAGAAGCACATTTCAGTATTTTGTTTCATGCTTGTCAAGTAAAACTATGGTGAATACTGTGTGTTGTGGCAAGCAGAATGTACAGTAGAGGATGAAGGCTCAGGAGACTGTTGAGGCGGCAGTACAAAGATTTTTTTTTTTTTTTTTCAGGCCTGGAAAGACAGTCTGCTCTGAGCTCCAGCACTAGATGTTACAGGTTTGAGGAACTACTCCCTCAACTTTGCCTTCTAGCAACCTGCAAGGCAAACACAGCAAAGCACAGGCACACATAGTCGGTGGGGTCATCAAAGATCTCATTAAAGAAGAAATTGTAATAGCACTGAAATAGAAGGATATACTGTATATATTAAATATTTACTGCGCCACTAAATAATTGAAATGACTTGCCCTACTTATGTTTATGTAACTAATAATTTAACAAAAGTTTTGACTCAAAGTCTGATATTAAAATAAAATTCTATTTCCCAGCTGTCGGGTTAATTTGTTGTCAGCCGTCTGTGGCAGAGATGTAATTCACTGCTCCGTGTGTTTGAGGTTGAAAAGCTGTTAACTGGAATCCTGACATTAATTCACACCTTCAGCTGGAAGAGGTAGGCAAATCTGCCTCAGGACAAGTCCTCCATATACTTGGAGTATCTATTGAGATTCCAATGATTTTTGGTGAGGAGCAGAGACTCCTAATGGAGGTGTATATTAGGCAGCCAGCTGTCTGTTAGTGCAGCTCTGTGATTGATGGGAGGAGACATGCGCCATTTACTGGCCAAGCTGGAACTAGAAGGAATCTCCATCTTCTCTTTCAAAGCAGTCACAATACGCCTCACAGAGAAAATTGGCCTATTTCCATGGGGGGAAGAGCCGCTAAATTCAGGAGCAGTCACACAGACCTAAAAACACAGTGTGTGTGTTTACACATACATACACATATACCTGTGCTCGCACACAGGACAGTAAATGGGAACACAAACAGGGTCACACATATGCTGAAGTACAGAAATGGGTTTCCTCATGCTTACAATACAGTCTGCTATGATAGTTCAAGGATACATACATAGCTGCAAACGCATTCACACAATAGACAGTATATTAAAAAGTGGGCAGAGCGTGCGTCATGTCTCCCATAGGTTTCTGTTAGGGCTGTAACAGTTCGTCTTTGACCCTGATCCTACAGATCCCCCCCCCCCCCCCCCCCCCCCTACAGTACGGCATGCTTGTGATCTGCAGACTAAATGAAACCATCGCAGTGTGAAACACAGTTTTAGTGTCGCTGTTACTTTTTAAAGTAGTAAAATCCAAAATCTCGATGCAGAGTTGCAGTGAAAAGACAAGACAGATGCACGCTGTCTGCAGCGCATCTCTGTGAGACAGTGGAGTCCAAAAAAATAGGAAAGGCGACTGATTTAAAAGCCATCACATCCCCTCAAGTTAATCCCGACCATGACTTTGGGCATTTTCACTGCTGTAAATGGTAAACAGGGCATGCTGTCGTTATAGAAACAGATCATAAGATTGTGGTATTTATTGAAACTTTGGCGATATCTGCTGTCTTAACTTCTACACAGCTCCTCTCTGCTCTGCTCACCGCTGCAGCTCTGTGTCAGCCTGTCTGTGACACAGTGTGTCTGTGTTGATTGACTAGTGCTCTTGACTTCTAGCCAATCAGATAGTGCTGTGGGCGGGACATTGAGCCAGACATCAGAGTGTAGTAGTGTATTAGACTGTACAGTATTTAATTACCTATTATATGTACCACAGTATAGTATAATACAGTAGAGTATAGTATACTGTGTAGTAATAATACTATAGTGTAGTTTTTACTACATGTAATTACAACTATATTATTGTTATTCTTATAATTATTACATTACATTAGTATGGAGTTGACTACAAACAGAGAGAGATCAAAACCGGATGCATTTTAAAAATTTAACCCTAATCCTACCTTTTTTTCTTTCTTGCTGATCTGAAACCATGATTCAACCCAAACTGTGGGTTCTGTGATCTGTTTCACCCCTAGTTTCTGCAGAGCCGTTTCGAAGCTCACACTGTGGTGGCTCTGGCCGTCGCCATGTTGGCAGTGCCTGACTCTGTGCAACTCAAAGCTAATCCAAAAATGGTCAGAGAGGTGGAGTGTGAATGGAGCGCGGCGGCCAAATGAAGCAGCTACCTACCAGGTGGCCATGTGTGACAGCACCCACCCGGCACGCCCTTCAATATGTTTAACTTTAAACCTTGATACTGGGGAAGTCATGAGAACCAGTACTTTGGTATTGAGTTGATGCCACAATTCAAAAATTTCTTCTGGAATTCTGCTGGACCTCACAGGGTTATACCAGTGTTCTAGTTTTGTGGTTAAAAGCCAAAGAAAGAAGAACAACAAGGGTAGTGACAAGTGCAGCTGCGGTGACAACTCTGCCTTGACTAAGATAAGATAAGATAAGATGAACTTCATTGATCCCACACCAGAGAAATTCACATGTTACAGCAGCTCAAGCAGTACAGGTAGAAAGGAGAGAGTGACAATAGGATACTTATAAACTTAAGATCAAAAATAGAAAATATGTATATACATAACAGAGTTAAAAAATATATAAAATCTAAAAAATATCAAAGGTAAAGTACTAAATTTGACAGGACTGTACACATGTGACTAGACTAGGTTATCGTCCATACTGTTCAGTCTGTATCATCTGTCATCAAAATATAACATCAGCGTTTAGTCTGCCACCATGACAGTAAATCTGTAATATATTTACTATAATTTATCGTAAAAAAATGACTAAAATATGTCATCAGAGACGGAAACTTGCTAAACTGAAATACTCGCTTCTTCAACACTGCAGCTGCAGTGTCCTACTTTGAAATTTGTATTCCAGGCTGGAACAACTGTTTTAGTTCGCCTGTTTCACATTAATTAGAGTTCAAATTAATGCCAGATGTTCGCAGAATGAGAAGGTGTCTGTTTATGAGTCGTAAAAAATCATTAACACCCTTTTAGAAAGAGTAGATGTTTATAACGGATAAATTGAACAATATTTTAATGAGAGTCTGGCAGGCAGTAAGGCAGGCAGTCACTGAACTCAGACTTCAGAGTGTGTATTTTTAGAGCAGCTTTTCTTTTCAGTGTAACGGGCTTAACTTTATATTGACAGGCAATTATAAATAGCTGATCAACTTGCATTGTAGGACTCGTAATTGCTTGGCAGATTACAATGTTGGGAGCGGGAGGAAACAACTCACGTACACCGTAGACTGTACATTAAATAGGATTTCAACCTATTTATTATACAGTCTATGGCTCCAACTTACTATTTGGACTACAGTACTCATTTTGTACATATTGCTCCTTTAAAGTACGGCTCGCACTCTGAGTTCAACTTATATTCAAAGTTCAGCAGCAGAAAACGCTTGTGCACTTTTGCATTACTTTCCAGACATGGGCGACATGCTCCCCTGAAAGTGATTTGTTTCAGGCTTAGTAAATAAATCCCCCTCAGTCTTTTGTCTGACAAGCTTACAAGAGTTTTGTGGCAAAGAAAAATAACAGTGGTTGAAGTTTACTGCTATTTCTTACAATGATTTCGAATTTGGGTGTCAAGAGGCGTGGAAGTTCACTGGTATGGGTATCGACTGCTAAATTTCTGGTATTGAGACATCCCTACTTAATATAACTTAAACAGGTGAGTTATTAAAAGAATTCACACCCCTGTACAGTTTTATTTTGTACAAAGTTGTAAACATGTTTATTTTTGCTATAAAGCTTGGTATTTTAAAATTAAAAATCTATGGGGTTTGACCCACTATTGCACCCAGCCTCAAGTGGCTTTTCAGGGAACTGCAGTTTTTGGCACCCTTGCGTTGGCTTCACTGTTCAGCCCCGGAGGTTGTCGTTTGATTCACACATACACAAATATGAGCACAGACACCTTTTTGTAATTCCATCTGTCTCAGTTTACAGCTCTTCAAATAAATGTGTTGGAGATGCCTGTCAGTCAAAAGTTGTTAAAAAAAAAAAAGACGCCCACGTAAGCATTCAGATTTTTTACTTTTTAGGTTGTCTTTTTACACAAAAGACATTTTGATATATCAGACTAACATGATTGATCTCAAAGTCATAACAAAACACGCTTGTGTCGCTAGAGTGAACAATTCTAAACTAACAATATACAGCCGAAAAAACTCTGTGTAAAGATAAATCTGTAAAGATAACCTATTACACAGTTGTTTCATACCATGATAAACATCACAACCAATGGGATCTAAAGCGTCTTAAGGGACACGTGTAATAATAATGTCTTAGAGAACAAATTGGCACAACCAATCGCTCATACAGTAACTGACAGTGTGGCAGTTAATTGAATCACCATCTTGTTCTCTAATATGTCTGCTGTCCTGTGTTCGAACAGAGTAAGTTTGTCTTTGACTGACATACAGCATGCTGTCATCCACCCATTCATCAAGCCCTTGTGAAAACAATGGGCTGTTTGGAGCCAGGCCTGCCATCCTTGCCAGTCCAGAGGGACATGGGAGCCAAAGACAGATGCCGTCTCATCTCTGCTAATTTGATTTCTGGTGTGTGCCTGTCGCAGCTACATGGACTGCACATTAATTGAGATCATGCAAATAAGACAGGGCTTAATTTACTTAATTATAGATTTTTTTTTTCCGCCCTTACAGTATTTCTTCATCCTTCTCCCTGTTTCTTAGTTCAGTCAGACGGATGTGTCAGCTTTGCTTGCCATTAATAAGCATCCTCTTTGAGTGTGCTTTTAGGCGTTGTGGAAAGTGTTTGATATAGTTTTTTTATTCTGTTTTAGCTCCTAGATGGAGCTGTCTGAAAACATTATTTTGGCATGTTTCCCATTTTAAACAGCCAGAGCTTCTCTGTGTTTGTAAGGAACAGAGAAAAAAGTAAGAAGAGTGGATGTTAACACAGAGAGCTGTGGTTAATTTACCTTTGATAGACATCCTTTTGCTATTGCTGGCCCTCCTGGCTGGACATTTAACGTGACAGAACAGTATAACGTAGGAGCGTAGACGATGTTTCCCCACAGCCATCTATATAGAGGACATATTGTCCACTTGCACTGTCACACTGAATGCATTATTGGATTCTTAATTGCTTCAAACTGGCCTGCTGCCTGACCTTGTAAAATTTCAGATATTTACCACCTCACAATAAGGTATTTATATTGGTAGACTGTAAATTGTTACTTTTGCCTTTGTAATGCTGTTGCTAATGACTTAATTAATGGTATAAATAACATGAAATTTTGGGTTGCCAAGAAGGCCAGAGAGCATCCTGGCTGCCTTATTTTAAAGTTGAAACCAACACTTTACTGTAAGTTTTTTTCTTTTTGCAATTCTGCACTTATAAATCTTGATTACTCACTAAAAAAATATGTTGGCGGAGGATATGCACCAACTAAATGAATCCTTCTCATAAATGTGAGCTCACAACCTGGCAGCCCAAAAGGTCATTTATGCATTATAACCAGCCTCCAGTGGGTTTGGTTGACAGACTGGTCCGGTATGTGTTTGTTTGATTCAGAGGCTGAAAGCGAGGGGAAAGCAGAAATCTTATTTGTAATTTGTGAGTTCTCTGCTTGCTTGCTACAGTTTGCCACTGATAATCTTTGATACAGAATCAGCTGGTTGTGTTCAGATTTGTTTAAACCCCACAGGGGGTCCACCTGAATCATAGGCCCTAAAGATCCAACCCGGGACCTGTGCCGGCTGGGATCCACGTTTCTATATCGTCAATCAAGTTCAGGTCAGGTCTCATTCTAAAACCATGGGTAACATTATGTGTAATACCAAAGTGGATTCAAGAAGACCTGGCCATGATCAGATAGCACTGATGATAGGAGATGAGTAATGCTGACGTCAGCAGCTGTGGCAACAAACATGCAGTCGTTATCATAAAGTAGTTCAAAAGGGCAAATGGTCAATATGATCTTTATTATGCTTGATGCAATCAAACATACAAAGTTGTTTCTTGAGAAATGAGTCATAGTTCTCACCCATCGCTGTGACAGCAAGCGGTGTTTTAAGCTGAAATAATGGGTGGATGAGCCATGCTGTTTCTATCAGCAAGAGAGGAAGAATAGAAAACCTGCATGTATTTTAAGTTTTCTTGCCGAGGAGGATGGATTATCTGCATCACAGCTGGAACAGGGGAGAAAGCTACTGACATTACTATAACCACGGGGTAAGACATAGTTTTGTTTAACTTCATTTTACATAATATGTATAATAATTGTAGTTTCGCGGTTGTGCATGGTTTGGGTCCCAGCTTTCGAATAGTACATGGGAACGGTTTGGTGCCCACAACTTCACTGCAATGGCACCAACCCATACCTAACAATTTGAAAATGCAACATGCATGAATCAGCTCAGCTCATGCTCATAATTGCCATGGGGCAAAAAAGACTGATACAGGTTGCATACCTGTATATATGTGCATGCATACCTTCTGATAATGGAGGAGGCGTAGGGTGCGAGTTCAAGGTGAGCACCAAGACACTGTATTACTCAAACAAGACTCGCATAATGATATTGTTGGCGGCGTGTCACGTGTTTTATATTGAATCGCACTGAAGTTCATTATTTCAGAGTTTGTCTGGGGCGAGAGAAACGTCAGTAGAACCTGGCGAGCAGCCAGCCTTCATATCGCTCGCTGTTGTAATGAGTTCTTTGTCTCTCTTTGAGTTATTTACTTCACTAAAACCAACACTGCTGATCCTCGACACCTATCATGAAGCTGGTTATCACCCGTCTCTAATACTGAGAATGAATGTCAGTGAATGAAGTTTTGAAATGAGGTGAAACAGTCAGGTACCAGCAGGAAAAATCAGTTAAAATTAAAAGCTATATTCAAAAAAGTTAATATCACCCCAGTTGGTTCCCCCCAATATCTGATGGTAGATTTCGCCCTTTTACTTATAGCTATTTTCTGTGATTTCTTTAAGCTAAGTTCCATACAGTTTGACAATGTAGGCAGCATATGCTCCTGGAGTTATTGCTGTTGTTTTGAAATCTCACCCCGGCAGAGTGAGAATAGTGTTTTACCCCATTTGTTACAGTATGTGCCGGGAAATGGTAATACTGCTGACAAAAGTGTCAAAATAAATTATACATTTCTCCAAGAAATACATATCTTACCTGAATACATTATCACAAAGCAATCTGGCTATGAGTCAGTGTGTATTTTATGCTGATGTACAGGTTTAGGAGCTGCACAGGATCTGTGTCAAAGAGGCACCTGTGGATGACTGCTATCTATTCCAAACATAATAACATGAAATAACAGAGGCTGAACTCTGATCCCGGGGAAAGTTGGGGAATATCAAAAGCAATATCTCACAGGTGGCCGCAGCTTCCCCTCAGAAACATCTGCTTATGGGTCCCCTTCTGCTGCATAGTCACTTTAGCGTAGCTCAACAAAAATATCAGGCAAACACCTGCTCTTTCAAGTGACCAAAAGAGACCACCCCCTCTCTAATTAACCCCCAATCATGTGATTGCTTATATTTGTGTGTGTGTGTCCATGAACAACAGACCTGTAGCTTGTCTGCAGCTAATCTCCGAATACTACTGGACCGATCAGCCTATTTTTCTTTGTGTGCACATTCATGAAGGACCTCAGAATTTTTGAAAAACCTTATTATTATTATTTTTTTTTTTTTTTTTTTTTTTTTTTTTTAATCTGCACACCGATGACAGCTGTGGCCAGAGGCATTTTGTTTTCAGGTCATCCCATTCTTGTGAATGCAATATCTCAAGAACGCCTTGAGGGAATTTCTTCAAACTTGAGACAAGTGTTCACCTGGACTCAAGGATGAAGTGATTAGAATTTGGTGGTCAAAGGTCAAGATCATGGCAACCTCACTGAGCACTTTTTCAGCCATAACTCAAGAATTCATAATTCCATTTGTGACGAAATTACACAAAATATCTAATAGGATTCTAACAGGATAAAGTGATGAGGTGGTGACGTTTTATATGCAAAAGGTCAAAGGTCACACTTCACTGTGACATCATAATAGTCAGCTCTGTAACAGGCCTTTGCCCTCTAAAAAATAGCCTCAAAATTAGTTTCCTACTGGAAATTATTCACTGGAATCACACATGTATAGTGATTAATTCCATTTGGTCAAAAAATACACTTAATACCTTTAATTAAAATCTTTCAAAGTCTTCACTACATACATTATATGAGTCTGGACAGGGTGTAAACTGCAACTTGACTGGTTGGTGGAGGCATACAACTGTGAGGCAGTAATTCTACTTTTTGACTGCTCTGATTTCATACTACCACAGCTGAGTTGTCACTTTTCTTAACCAGACGCTAGGGGCTGCGAGTGATCAACAACTGCTTCAGTCTGAAATTTTGTTTCAGCTAGAGGCAACGTTTGTGGGGGTCATGTTACTGTTGGTGGGGCTTTGCAAATCTGCGCTGGTTGCAGCTGGCAGTCGTGGTGATATTGCAGTAGGTGCTTCGCCATCTGTTGCCTGGCGGGGATCAGCACTCTACTGAGTGCACTCTTCTAGTTTTATTGGAAAAAACAGCAAGTTTAGTTATCTGCAGCTGGTGGTACAGTAAGTAATATCAGGCACATCAACAGCATTGTCACACATTAATGATTTTTACTCAAAAGCAGGTTAACCATTGTTATTTGGCAGCAATTATGCAGCCTGTCATCTGGCCAAGTATGTAGAATAAACACATCATTTCCCTCCTATAGCGCCAGTGTGTGGCGGCTGCCCCCTCCCTCTGCCTCTTCCATTTCTTTCCCCTCGAGTGCATCTGATAAAATTAATTGAAAAGAAAAGCAAGTAGCATCCTAAGGCAGTGTTATTGTTATTATTATAATTAGCAAACGTGGCATGGCCCACTGTCTCTGTGGCCTGTTAGCTCACGGGCTAAAGCCTCTAATGAGGTAGCAGTCATGTGGTGTCAGCTCCACTGTGAAAGAGCAGTGTAGACGAAGCGGAATGGGCTCATCATATCGATGCGGGTCCACTTATGTGTGGGTGCGTGCATGTATGCTTTTGTGTGTGTGTGTGAGCGTATAGGCAAATTGGCATATCATGGGCCGAGCTCAAAAGGGGCTCCTGACAGCATTCAGATGCGGTCAAGAATAACCAAGTGGGACCCCATGGACCAAGAGCATATTAGTCAGTTAATGCAGCAACTTGATTTTGAGCACTGTTACGTTATGTTTACCCATACAGTGCTAATAGCATTGGCATGCATAACTTCACAGTGACACCTATAAACTAAAAACCATGACATTGGAGTTATTTTTATAGGAAGCAACAATTACTGTGTGCGCCCAAGTGAAAAAAATGAAGTGTGTAGTTACTGGAAGCAAAGATAATTGTCTAGATCATCACATCATTACATCATCCGGGCGTAAAAAATCCAAACCCGAGTGAGCTTTAAACAAACAGTAATTTGCTGAGGATTTATATCGTTTAGCTTACTTTATTTATGTTTTGGGGGCTCGCAACAGGAAATATGTTTCCATGCTCCTGATACGATCGAGGAAAAGCAGCAGTCTAGTTAGTGTTCCAATTCCCCCGCACATTCTCCTCTTCAAATGTACATCACACTTACTTCCTCGCAACTCATTAAAACAAAGAAACGTTCTTGTTGTTTGTTTGCCTGTTTGTTCTTGTGTTGCATCATGGAAATAAGAATTCAAGCTGTTTACAGTGAGAGCAGAAAAGTGGAGTAACACTGACTGCAATTTCTGACTCTGTCACTGTTTCTATACTGGCTGGATCATGGATTTGAACCTTGTTATCATACTGTGGTGCACATCGAGTAGCAACAGTATGTGTCCAATCAACATATGTTCTTGCATAATGTTGCTAATTAAGTGTTCAGTGTATAATTTCTTAATGTAAACATAAAAGTGTTCCCACAGCCACAAATCAAATCAAAGGATTGCAACTTGTTGTCACTACCATATGGATTGACTGGTCTTGTTTATCACAGACAGCAACTAAATGTAAGCACTTAAAGTTTTCTGATGCTTTTAATGGCATAGGCTTGTTTCCATCAGTAATGTAAGTAAACAATAAAATTGGCCTATATAATTTGAGTTTTACTTCATTTTCAATTTAATTATTTTTTTAATTATGTTCCTGTAAGTGCAAAAACGGTGAAGTCAAGTGTAAAGTGTTCAGGCTCACCAGCAAGCTGTGTAAATTATATGTATATAAGTAAATTGCATATATATCAGGTTGTAATTTTTTATCTTATGCAATATTAGGCTGATCATTTTAACTTTGTAATTGATACATAAAGATGCGGATGCTTACACCCTTTCTTTAGATAAACTTCAGGGGATACATGGTGAAAAAATAAAAAGTAGGATCTAGACAGAGGGAAGATAGTTAATCAACTTAAATTAACTTACAATCCATAGTTCATGAAGATTAAATGTTTCTAGGTTCTGGCACATCTCTGTCTTTAGATCTATTATTAACATCTGCATGAAAACAACACAGCATTTTAATTTACAGTTTGATAGATTTAAAGGACCAGTGTGCAGGATGTAGTGGAATCCTGTGGAGAGCTTGTACATACACATTAGAAGATCTTCAGTGACTGCGAAAGTTGTGCAAGATGGTAAAGGCCGTACAGTATACAGTGGCAGTGTTTTGTTTGTCCATTCTGGGCTACTGTAGAAACATGGCAGTGCAACATGGCAGCTTCCATGGAAGAAGACCTGCACCCCGTGTAGATATAAATGGCTCATTCTAATGACAGTCACAACAACACAACATTTTTTTTTATTTCCAGGTGATTATACACTGATTAAACATAACTATGGATATTATATTCCATTTTGACATTTTCTGACAATAAATCCCCATAAAGAGCTGATATGGTAGATACACTACTCTGCCATTACGGAAATATCAGTTAATACATTTAGCTTTAACTAAAACTAGCTGTGGCTATCTCAACAGCTAGCAGCAACTTGATATAGCCTGGTTTTGTTGCATTAGCTGTCTCTTTGGCTGTTAGTCTCACAAAACTGGACAATCTGAGGTCTTGCTGCCCTCCGATGGTCTGGGAATTTCTAAATGCAAGGTAGCTGTTTAAACGGTGGTGAGTAAACAAACCTAATGCTAACACACTTGTGCCCTATACATTTTTTCAAGGACACTCTTTAATGAACACGGTCCTCTCCCCCCATTTTGTAAGCACGATTAACCCAGTTTTAACAAAAGCTTGGAAGACTGTCCTCAGTCTTTTTTGAGTGAAGTATTTAGAGACTAACTTGTGAGTCTAGTTGTGAGACAAAAATGTGGCAGAAGCTTCTAGAGCTCACAGATTACAGTGCGGTTCCTGCAGTTTAGTTTGTTTTTTTTGCTCAGTTTGCAAAACGCAGCATAATGATTTCTGTTACAACAGATGCCAAAATCAAAATCCAGTCCTGACTCAGTTTTAACCAGATATATAGTTGCTGTATTTTTGCTTTGTAAGGCAGTTTAGCAAAACTGTATTTGGCCAGAATATTACATTATATAATATTACAAATCAGCATATTAGCCTTATTTTTGGTTGGTTGGTGTTGGGGTGAAAGATTAAGCTCTGACTCTAATGTTAAATCACTTTTGAAAAAGTATACTAAAGCAAATGAGCAAATAATTGCCTAAGAGGAAATAAAAAGAAAAACTTCTCTTGTGAAATTAGTTCTTAAAGTGATGTATTATGCTGAGTCATATCTCATAACTAACCATAAAATTCAGAAAGGGAGAAAGTCTGTGTGTGTGTGTGTGTATGGCTGTGGTCCACCCAGCTGAGAGCACAAGCCGAGGTTAGGCAGGAGGCAGGCTGTTACGGCTCGTGTTGAGACCGAGCGCTAAGATTCATGGGAGCATGCATCTGTCAGGGCCTTGATTGGTGGAGGGCTCTATCAGTCACACGACCAAAACAGAGCCCTTGTGGAGGGTTTTCGTATGAAGGCTGCTGCCATACCGAAGTGTTTAGTTCCTCTGAGCCATCAGCTGGGAAATTGCTGAGTAAAAATAAGGGTGTGTGTGTGTTTGTGTGCACACACACACACACACACGCGGTGTAGTAGGGGGGAGACTCAATTAAAAACCAGCTGTGCCCTATTCCTCTGTAAGCCCTCCAGCGTTTTTCACCCCCCCTTCCTCTCATGTCTTACCCCCATCGCCTCCTTCTCCACTACCCCCTGCCACAAACCCCCTGCCGCTCTGTAAGCTGCCTGTAAGCTTCTAGCCTCATGCCGATGGATCTAATGCTTCCTCCAAAAACACACTGCACACATGTGAGCGCGCACACGCAAACACACACTGCCTACCTCTCAAATATACTGTAAATGCTCATTTGCCCCCCCTGCTTGATGTAATTTCGGCAGACTTGTGTGCCAAACCAGAGCCAGCTCCCCTCCTCTTCCACCACTCTCTCCTGCTCCCTGATGTACCTGTTACTGCCTCACATCAGCCAGCTCCCACTAACAGCGGGGGCACTTACAGCTCTGAGGGAGAGATGAGAGAACGAGGAATGAGGGGAGCAGAAACACAAAGTCAAAGCTTTATTTACTAAAGAGACAAACAAGCAGATAGGCAGAGAAGAAAAAAAAAGCCTGAAAGAAGAAACGTCTGAAAGCCTGTTAATATGGTCTTAAATAACCAGCTTCATTCTGTGCAGCAAAGGTTAGTGTGGGAACAAATTGGCTAAAGATAGTGTCTGTCTATTACCTATTACTCTGAACATTACTGCTGTTTTTTGCTCATCTTGCTTGAAAGCCACTGTAAGTATAGTTTTCTTTTATTCTCTTTATTGATACAATTGATTATGCTTTATTGATTGCCTGGGAAAATACCCTGGGATATTTGGTGTAGCACTAAACTGGGTTTCCTCTTGTTTATCCAACTGAAGGCATTTTGTATCGACAAATGACAAAGTTTCCTCCTGCAATCTTTTGACTTGTGGGGTGCCTCAGGGGTCAATTCTCGGACCCATTTCATGATGATACGCAACTCTACTTATCTGTTAAGCCTGGTGATGTCAAATTTAGCATAACTTGAGATGACTATTGGATGTCCTGCAGTTTTTTCAGTTAAATCGGAGTAAAACAGAATTACTGGTTTTTGCCCCAGATCAGGTCTTCTCTAGCATCCTTGGTTTATTCGCCACTAATAAAATTTTCTGCCAATAACATAGGGGTCACTTTTGATTACCAGAAAGTCCTGCTACTTTAACCTTAAAAATATTGCTAAAATCCTTCCAGCTGTTGGTTTTCTGTGCTTTTCTGTCCTCCTGTACTACTACTGTAATGCTCTTTATTCATGCTTGAGTCAAGATGCTGTTAAAGATGCTGTAAAGCAGCATTCAGGGTGTCACACCACAGAAACGTGTTATTAACCACCCATCCAAATTTTGATAATAAAAAAAAAAAATCACTGAATATATAAAAGTAGTCCTCAAAATCATGAAAAAGGGACAGTTTTCTCTGCTCTGAAATGCTGGGGGCATGTCGGCTCTGCTATCTCAGTGTCAAACATCACTACAACCTGAAAACAAGTCGCTTCAGGTTCGTTCGTAACTGACCCGTGGGAAGGGTGGGGGTGTGTTGGTGTGTTGGATCGTTGGGCTTGTATAGTGTTGGGAGATCACGGCTCCGGCCTTGAATAAACTTGCTTCAGAGTATATCAGTTAACCAACAATGGTGTATGCCTCTGTTTGGCCCCTCAGGTCCTTTGAATGAGGCCTGCTGGTTGTTCCTCATTCGAGACTTAAAAAACACAAGGGGCGTGCGTTTGCTGCCCAGGCTGTGGAACAGTCTTCCCTGAGAGTCAGATCAGTAAACTCCATTGGGTGTTTTAAGTCACAGCTGAAGACTTGTCTTTTTCTGTGCTTGAGTCGAGTACAGTCCTCTGATTTGTGGTATTTGTAAAGCACAATAAAAACTTATTGTTCTTTTTCCCCCTCTTGTTGCAATGTTGCAGTGCGATTATCTTCTGTTTTCCTTAACCTTTTATCCCTTTATTAAGCACTTTGTAACCTATGTTGTGAAAGGTGCAATATAAATAAAAATGTATTCTTTTTATACTGTTTTGAATTATTTATGTTTTGTAATACTGCTATAGTGAAAAGGGTACAGTTAATATAGCTTAATAAGGGTGTATCCAGAGGGCAGCGATAGTGCTTAGCCAGCTAATCAGTGGTAATTCTATAAGTTCAGGTCCTTTAATTAGCTAATTTGCATGTGGAGAATTAATTGAATTGATTATACAATTAACAGCACAATGCATCTTCTTCTCAGTGTTCGCAAGGCACACATATGCACCCACATTGCCTACAGATACACACTGCAGGGAAGGTTAAGCCCTGAGGATGTGGATATGATTGCTAGTGATAGATGTATGGGAGAGAACTCATTGAACAAGGTTAAATAGAACCCCTGACACTGCGCAGTCTGTAATGGTGGAGATAGCGCTGGGAACGCGATTCACAACCGGAGTGCTGTGAGGCTGAAGGACCCCTGAGCATTGGCTATAAGCATTAGGCTCTGATAGGTTATAATGGCTTGTGCTAATATTGGCTCGTGATAGAGAAAGGTCAGCTAACTCATCTACACATATAGCATCTGACAACTTGCCTCAGGATTATTTTTTCCTCATTTGAGCCCGTCTCGACCAACACATTCATCCTAGGGGTCAGATTTTATGATGATCCATCACTTTTTCAGATGATGGTTTCTAATTATGGTTCAACAGATTTCGACGGAACGGAATAGAAAGAACGAGTAGGTAAGAAATGGAAACTAGCTGCTAACTAATTAGCAAAAGGTTGTTGTCACAGTTTGCTTTAAAGGGATAATTTGGATTATTTGATGTTGGATTGTATGAAGTACTTATCTATAGTCAGTGTATTAGCTACAGTAGATGCTGGGAAACAGAGGGGGGCACCAGCGGTATTTTAGCCACTTAAAAAGGTCCACCTAAAAAGAGTCATTATCAGTTTAAGTGTATGCTATATTTATAATATTTTCGCAGCCTTACTTTGCTGTCTTTTCCAGTGGGAGTTAATAATCATTCTCTCCAAACCAACCAGACTCCATAGGCGAAACCAATAATTTTACCTGGCAGAAAGTATGGAGGGAATGGAGTTTGGTTGGTTTGGAGAGAGCAATATTTTGCTAGCAGAAAAGGCTGATGGCAAAGTAAAGTGGTGAAAATATTCTGATATTGATTTTTTTGAGGTGTAACTTTTTTAAGCAGATAAAAAGACCTTGTGTTACTGCCCCCTTCCACAGCAGTCCATTGCTTAGTTTCATGGCACACTGTTTCCCTATTGGCTGTTCTGCATGGCTGTCAGACTAGGAGGTGGGCTTACCTGGTCACACAGCAGGTGTAGCATGAAAGAGGCATTCCAAAGTAATTAAGAGAGACAATGGGAAGCACCTGTCAGACGCCAAAGTGAAGAGAGTTGTTTGTTTGAGTGCTGCGTTGAGAGGACCGAGGTTTCCTCCTTGCCAGATTTCTTTTTCGAGTTATTGTCCTCATGCTTCATGTCTAGAAAATGAGCTGTTAATAAGGCGCCGACAAAAAGTGGTGACTGACCGAGGAGAGTGAGCAGGCCAGGTGACAAGCTTCGGAGCCAGACCTGAGAGGACAGGTGGGTTCACGCACTTCATCTTTAGCCTAGCAGCCGAATGCTCAGTTATCTTGCTGTTTAGTATGTGCATGGGCGACCAGGCCCTGGAAGCCCCTACACAAGTGTATGCCAAGTTTCCAAGGGTTGTGTTGCCATGACACTTAGCTTCTGTGTTAGTGCCCCTCTCTGCTTCTCCAATCTGGAGGCATCCTGACTGGCATCTACTATATTTTAATACATTGACTACTGTATGGATAACATACAACATTACATCAAATAATCCAATAAAAAAATAAAAAAACTTCCCAAACCTCCCCCAACAAACAGCAGAAAGTAAGAAAAAGGTGCATTGGCAGTGGTACTTCAGACACCACTGGAGGCCCTTGGTTTGGCCTAATGTGGTAAAAGAGAGGGTGGAGGATTGCCACGACTGATCCTGCATTATGGCAGGACGAGGCCCATGGGCAGCCTGTAGGCAGAAGCTGGCGGCTGTCTACTCGCAGGCCGATTTTAAACCGATGAGCAAAATGCTAGTCAGCCACCCATGGCTGCAGCTTCTGGGCGATCTAATCTGGGTTTGTTCACTGGCCGGTCTCCACATCTATGCTCTCTGGCTAAGTGTTGGCCTGTTATAGGACATATTAGGGCTAATCTCTAGGTGTGTCCATATGCAAGGACTTAAGTGCAGACGGATGGAAAGGACAGATTTAATACTGCTGACATCATTACTTTCAAATCCCCACTAACACCCTGGGAAATGAGGAGGGTAGGTGCAGGCTTGTAAATGTCTCTGTTATTATTATTATTTTTGGTCACAATATTCTTGGCTTGAGGAATGGCAGCTTATATGACTACAGCCAGCAATGCTACATTTTTGTCAACAAGCTCATATGGCTGTATCTTAAAAGGATAATTTGAATTATTTGAAGTGGTGTATTTGAGGTACTTATCGAAAGTCAGAGTATTACATACGTCCAGGGCAACCCCAGTCTGAAGAAGTAGAGAGGGTCAGCAACAAAATGTATTTTAGCCATTTAAATAAAGGTCCACCTAAAATCCTCAACATAAATGTAAATGTATGTTATACTTAGAATATTTTCAACACTTTACTTTTCAGTCAGACAGCCTTTTCTGATGGGAAACCACGATTATATAGGCCAAATATCATTCTCTCCATACCAACCAAACTCCATAGGCGAAATCTGTGATTTTACCTCGCAGAACACAGGACTTTCAGGTCTACCACTGCCTTGATCTGTTAGTTTGTTTGTGCTATTGTGTGACTTTGGTGTTTTGAAAGGATAGTTTGGATTCACAGAGAGAGAGAGAGTTTGGTTGGTTTGGAGAGAGCAATATTTGGCTTGCATAATGGTAGTTTCCTGTCAGAAAAAGCTGTCTGACAGCAAAGCAAAGGTGTGCAAATATTCTAAATATACTGGACACATGTTACTTTTTGTTTTTTGTTTTTTTTGGTGGACATTTTTGAAGTGGCTAAAATACCTTTTGTTGCTTGCAGCAGTTCAAAGCAGTTAACTGCGTAGCTTCTGTGCACCGGCAATTAATAAGTACCTCATACAGCCCCGCATCAAATAATCTGAACTATCCCTTTAAAGAAGCTATACTGAGGTCATTGTCTTTAAGAAAACAAAACTCCACAATGGACAGTATGATGAAACTGTGGAGAAGCTGCACCTGCATGATTAAGAATGGGTACCATGGGTCCAAGTCAAAGCTGTTTTTTTTTTTTTAGGTTATCACTTGGGGACTTAAAAATGGTTCAGTACGCCATCCTGCCCTCATCTGCATTTTTCATCTCATACTGCACCTGTGATACCCACTAGAGATCCAATGACTCCCTCCTCTTTCCTTTCACCCTTCACTTTGGATTCCACCTTGCCATCTGTGAATTCAAATCAAGACGAGGGTTTCTCGAGATTTTACGTATCCTATAAGCTGACACCCTTGTTTGTCTTAACCAATATATCACCGTTGGACAGGGTAATGTCTTTCTAAACCAAAATAGGAAATGAAAGAGTCAAAATAAATAAATAAAGCCAAAAGTGGGAGGTTTATGTCCCCTGCCAATCCCCAGTTATGCATAAAAATGCCTCTGAAATGAAATCTTTATCAAAAGAGCCACAAGGTTCTCCTTACAAGGTGTTTTCAAATAAGCAGGCGTTATTATCATACCTCCATTGGGAAATATGCATTTACAGCTTGGAGAGTGAGAGGCAATAGGGTAACTGTTAACAATGTTTTCCCTAGTTATGGTGCATAATTGCATGCTTCTGTTATTGCACCTTTCTATTGCTGCTAATACAGAGAAAGCCCATTAGGCAGTGTGCTAATGTGAACGGTAGCCTGCAGTGCAGTGGGTGCACTGTTTAAAAAGAGATGCATGAGGACCACTGCAATGAGCACCAGCGGGCCGCAGAGGGAGGGTTACTAACACAACAATAATGCATGTTCAAGCTTTGAAAAAAAAAAAAAAATACAGCGAAAGTCAACTTCGCCTGTGAGGCTGTAAATGTATGTGGCTGTATATGTTACTGGAGCCCATTTGGTATAATGGAATTGACCTTTTATTCCTTTAATACATGTTAGTTATCACAGGATAATATTCAGTAGGTTGTCACAGCATGATGAAACAGACCACATAATATTCAATTGTGTATTATGATGATACTAGAGCCTGGCCCATAATGGATTTTTTGGGGCGGATGCCGATATTAGGGAGTAAAATAGGGATATTTAAATCCAAAATTACATCATGTGCCTGAAACAGTAAACTTTCACTGTTATCTTTAATAATTATAAATACCTATAAATAATTAAAAAAAAAAAACAAATAGAACATCTTGAATTAAGAAAAAGAGATAAAAAATTAATAATAATAATGCATCTTATAAATATGATAAAATCCCAAATAATCTACATTATGTTTTGCAAAACATATTGAAAAACATATATACTAATACTGATATAGACAGATTTAGCTGTGCTCGGCTACTATCAGACCAGCTGATATATGGGTCTACATCATACCATATGATAAATATAGATTTTTTTAAAATAATGATTACCCAACTGTTATATTGGTTGGTTGATATTGTCACTCAGCTGAATTTGGTGTATCACAGTTATATCTGTCTATATATATCAATAAATATGTTGTGCAGTATGCATGGATATGAAATCTTTGTTTTTGTTGTTTTTTTTTTCACAGAACATAATGCAGATTAATTTTATTTTCCAGCTTTTTTATATATTTTCTGTTGATATTACTTGAAGAAATCTAGGAAACCAGTTGCCTTGAAAAAAGTAAATCTCACTATCAGTCTTATGTAATGTTCACTTTCTATCAGCTTAAGTTTGTTTAAAATGTAGTTGCACTTAATTGTGAAGTTGTTCCAACTTAAAAACACCAAGAGAAATTAACTTGTTCTTTGTAAGTGTAAGTTGCATTTTATGTATAATTTTTTCTTTTTTCCCCAAGTTCGAGATATATATATATGTATATATATATACACATATCTGTACACACAATACATTATATTTCATATATTTTGTTCTGTTTGTTTTTTTAATACTTATTTAAAGTACCAGTGAAAGTGCAGTGCCCTGATGTTATTTTGGACAACAAAGATTATAAATCATCCTGCCTCCATTACAAATCTTTGTCACAAGTATTTGTTAACCAGACTACATTTCAGGGGTCATTGCAAAAAAAAAAAAAGTGTGTTTATGTATGTGTTGTTGGGGACTTTTTTTTCTTACTCTTTTGAGTGTTTACAGATTGTAAAGCCCCATAAGACAAATTGTAAATGTGATATTGGGCTATATGAATAACTTGATATTCTAGATCCTGTATATTATGTTCTGTATGAAGAATATCAGATGATGCATCAAAATTTGAATTTTTAAAATCGCTAATATAGGTTTGCCCCAGAAATCCAGTATCAGGCTCTAATATTTAATAAGGTATTGTGATAATAGCATATAGAGTTTGAATAATGATAATATAATTTTACACTTAAACTGTTTTCCAGTTTAGGGCCAGCCTGATCACAGTATATATATCATTATATAATAGGCTACATTTTGACTTGTAATTGTTTAATTGCTGTCACTGCTGATCCCTGCATGTCGTCTTGCAGGGATGCAGCTGCACCGACAGTGCACAGTGGATTACTCTCCACACGCGCTCATAATGACCATTGACTTGGCTCGGACGTGAACGCGCGCTCGGCGAGCCTCGGTCATTCCTCTGTCTATACTGTGTGTGTGTATGTGGATGGTCGCTCCCCTGGTGCTGCCGAGGCGCGCAGCTTTAACCGATCGGCCGTCGCTCACGTTCAGAGCATGCCCGCCTGCCCGCCGCTTCTCCGCTCTGAAGAGAACCAACGGAAAGAGACGTGCCGTTCGCGCCGCGCACAGCCGCCTTCGTCCGGTTTTGCTCCATCTTTTACAGTCAGCGCTGTTCCACATATCGACCATCAGCGAATGGATTGCTCCGTTTGATTTGGTGAGATGTTGTACCGGAGGCTTATATAGCCTATCCTCTCCATTAGCTCTCACCCCCTCCACCTCCCCAGTGCTCTCATCCTCACGCTGTGTGCCATAGCGGCTTGTCGGGATAGACCGGGCAAAGAAAAGTATGCAATAAACAAGTGTCAAGTAGCTGCGGGCTGTTCCATTGGAGGGAAGGAAAAGTTCAAGTTGCAGGAGGAGGATTATGCAGTGAGTGTCCGCGCATAGCTGGAACCAGGTACGTGATATTTTAACATATATTCCAATGGAAACGATGCTCCCTGACGCGCTCATGTTGTTTACACACCAGCTTCTGTGGCCACAAACGGCACATGTGTGTGCGCAATCAGTTCTTGTGGCAAGTAGGACGGGGAGGGCAGCGCGGAGCGGTGACATTGAGGTGCCTTTTATCGAGAATATCATTTGGGGTCCTCGTGTCAGGGTGCACCTGAGTGGCATCGCTCACGCAGGGCTCCTTTAGCGTGTCCGCAGTGTCGTTTATGTGTCATTTCGTCCCGCTGTCTGGTTAATAGGTCCTGGGCAGGGATGACCTTATAGGAATCGGTGTGAGAGGTTTGCACGCTGCACATCTGCACGGCATGCCAACACAAACACCCTCTGTGATATCTCTAAATGTCGACACTTGTCCTGGCTGTGAGGATTTTTTAAAGGGTCAAGGTGGGATGTTAGAACCTGTGATGAGGGGCAGCTTCAGCTCCTGTCCGACGCGTTTATGGCTACCGCAACGCAGCATCCTCATCTCATCGCTCTCCAGTCCGTACATGCGCGATAAAGTGAGTTTGTCCTTCGAAAAAAAGATGCTCTCACTTCATCGTGATAAAGATGGACTTACTAGTGGGCTTTAATTGGCTGCTTGACCCGTCATTACCGCTCGTAGCCCTCTCCTCTGGATGGCCACAGCTATGCGTCGCCGCGGCCGCGGCTACTGCCGCCTATTCATGAGTTAATCTGTTCAAAAGCGCCAATTACTACACTACACTTTATATTTTCCACAGTCTTTGTGTTCACGAATATTTCACCCACTTGCTTACATATATTGGATGAGAAATAATTTATGGTTTATTATTCTTTGTGGAGGGCTAAATCAAAGGTCCAGGCAGTGTAGGTGCGTGTGTTGTGCTGAATTTTAATATCTCTCCTCTGCTGCCATGCTCTGTGTTGTTTTTTTTTTTTTTTTTGGTGACACAGAAAGGCTGAAAGCCACAGCCCAGCTGGCTCCCCTGGAGCTGCAGCAAGGACCACAACACTGCAGGAACGAATATTCATTGACTCTTAGTTAAGGGTCATGGCAGAGGATGAGGGCCACAAGTGAAAAACTTATCTGGATTCAGAGTTTAAAGCCATAATTCTGAGGAAAATGTTCAGAATTTTAAGTTTAAAGAAATATTTCACATATGGCCCTTTTCAGAATTCAGATTTTTTTTTGTTTCACAATTTTGACTTTAAACTCAGAAGTGTAATTGTTTAATTCTGACTTTAGTCTCAGAATATTTCCTTTTTTTTGTTTTTTGTTTTTTTTGCAGAATTCTGACCTTAAACTCAGATTTCAGACCCAGAATTCTAACTTTTATCTCAGAATTCTGACTGTAGACCCAGAAAGTCTGAGTTTAAACTCAGGTTTAGAATTTATTCTCATATTTCTTTCTTCTTTTTCTTTCAGAATTCCAGTTGTATTTCTGACTTTATACCCAGAATTCTGACTTTATTCTCAGAATTTTGACTTTCTTTTCTCTTTAAACTCAGCACTCAAATAAATTTTTCCCATGTGGCACTAATCCTCTTCAGTAAAGGACTTAATACCATATGTGCTTAGCTTGAGGTTACATTAGAAAAACTTTTGGAGTCAGTTGTGTATCAAGTAAGGTGTCAAGGGATAAGGCCCACACACCAGCTGTAGATCAGAGGGTGGCAGTCGCCAGCACCTTGTGACATGAAAACACACACCAACACACACATACGGGGCATGCAGATCTTGATGATGAGACACCCTGCTGAGATTCACACTTCAATCTAACTGGTACAGTTTTTCTCCGTGGCCTCTCTATCTCCCCCTCCACCTTTAGCTCTCTTCAAGCCCGCCTGTGTCTGTGTGATCTCTCACGCTCTTTGATCTCTCTCCCACTTTTCCATCCTTCCATCTTGAGCTTTTGACAGGGCCACATAAATCAAAAGGGAAAGCAAAGCCCCCAGATTGGCATGCAATCATTACCGACACACACATTTAAATACGTGCATACGGAGACAAGCACACATTGTGTACTTCAGCTGTGTCTGTGTTACTTGCTCAGACAAGTACACACACTCAACTGCCATCCACCTCCAGTCTTTAACCTGCCAAGCATAATCATTATGACCACTGTGTTGTGTGTGTGTGTGTGTGTGTGTGTGTGTGCCGCAGTCTTAAGTGCTAATAGGAGCTCACACTGGACAGCAGCAGGCCGTGTCAACCGCAATCTCCAGACAAGCCCTCAGGGTGTCCCATTTGGCATGGCTACACACACACACAGACACACACGCACAAACAGACTTGAGAGGTTTAGACTGGACTCAAGGGTCTGAGCACTACGGGTTCTCTGAGTACATGTCCTTGTCGGACCTTCACAACTATTCAACGAGATTAACTCTGGGCCGTTACCATGGAGATACACTGTAGATGGACTTTTACACTTGCAAACTTTTCCTGACCAGGACACCCCGGAAGAAGAGATCCAGTAGCTCAATCCTGGATAAGTATAGGATAAATGAAATAAAAATAAATGCTATGTGCACTCTTAGAAATGAGGCTTCCAAAAGGGTTCTTCCTAAGGGGCTGAGGTTCTGCCCAGAATTGCTCCCGAAGAACCGTTTTTTGAATAAAAGGGTCATCACCGGTTTCAGTAAAAACCCTTTTCATCCAAAAAACCGTTTTTGGAAGAAACAGTTCTTCAAGGATTTCAGCAATCCACAGAAGTCTTTTTTGAGGGTTTGTAATAATATAAAAAGGTTCTCTTTAGACCCCCCCGGGTGGGTTCTTGTCAAGCACCATTAGAAAGTGAAAAGTTTCTGGACAGATCCCTCGGGCAGGCCTTGTCCACCAAACACAGAACCAGCACCGTTACAGTTCAAGCACCTCATTTTCCGTTCCGAGAATTTACTCCAAAAGTAAACAGATTTAGAACCTGAAAATGTGGTTCCCAACTGGAACCAAAAAAATAACAGGGTTCCCTTGGGAACCAAAGTGAGCATGTCTTATTCTACAGGTCATTGTGCTGTGCTCTCTGTTGATGATATCTTTGATTTCAATGTTTCCTCTCATAACAGATGGAAACGCAGGCTGATTCACTGGATAGCACCAACGTTCCAAGGATTTTGAATGGAACCAGTTCAAGACCCAGAGCTTATTTGGTGGAAAAGAGCCCAGATAAGCCTTTTCCACCAACACGGAGCCGGCCCCTTTCTGGCTCAAGAACATAATTTTGAACCGTTTTGCGCATTTCCACCAAAAATAAACTGGTTTGGAACTCAAAAAGTTGGTGCCCAGATACAGCCAAAAAATAGCAAGTTTTCCTTTGGAAACAAAGTGGGCATGTCATATTAGACATTGTTGTACATTCTGCTACGCCTTCTATCGATGATGACCCTTAATTACATTGGTTCCACACAATACTGGTGGAAATAGGGGCTGGACCACTAGATATCAGAAAGGTCCCGAGGATCTTGAACGGAACCGGTTCAAGAACCAAAGCTTATTTGGTGGATAAAGTGCAGAGAGGGTTTGCAGTTGAACCATCACACCATACAACAGTTCTCTTTAGAACCTCTCATACGAGAATCTGGTTGAAAGCTTTCACAGGTGGTTCTAGGTATAACCCTTTATGTTGGGCACCTTTATTTCTAAAAGTGTGGATATGATGCGAGAGTGAATCTCTTTCTGTTAATCTGTCTTTTTCCCGCTCTCTGCCTCTAAGTGGGTTACGTATTTATACATACATTTTACTGCAACACCTGTGAGGCCTGGGAAGAGGAGCATCAGTCTTCATTAGAATGAAATGAGGCTGGCCCTGTTGAATAAATGACTATCATTGAGTGTGTGTGTGTTTGGCTGTGTGCGTGTGTGTGCCTGTGTTGAACCCTGTAGCCCGCTCCGACCCAGCTGACAGATGACTGCAGTGATTTCCAGGGTTCAGCAGATTAGGGGATTAAAGACTGAAGGCTTCACACAATAACCAAAATGCATGTGCACGGTGGCAAATGTGCACGCAGACACACATCGAAACACACGGTCCCTGGGCTGCGAGGGCCGTTCAGAGGTCAGTGATGTCCAGCGTGACCCCTGTGCTGCGCGTCGTCCTGCGTAGTGCAGATAGCACCGTCCACATTCACACATGCAAACAGATGGAAAACAGCATTAGAAATCTCAAGGGTCCAATTTCACTAATGCCATTTCCACACTACAGGCGTGACCCGTATTGGTACTGAGAGCCCTGCTGATACATTTTGTCCTTCCCAACCAATTCAGAACCCACTCAGTGTTAGATAATGAACCAGCATAGTGGGCTGAATGTTTGTGACTAGGCCAATGCAATTTTGTGGCCGATTTACAGCCAAAAGTCCCTTTCAAACACAAAATAGCCACCATTGTGCTCATTGTTTTAAATTCTGTCAATGATAACTACATTGCAGCATGTTAACTGATGTCATAACAAAAAGCTGCTCATATGTCTCTCAGGTATAATTACCTGAGAGGCTGTAAAGTGCCCCTTATTACTCTGCTTTGTATGGTTTCATGTGTTGACTGGTTTGGTTTTGGAAGCACTATTTGCTGCACGGTGTTAAATTTTTTTCCTTTACCTGGACGTATTAACAAGGTTTGAAACGCCAAGCTGTGCTGCCTTTGATGGTGCAACCATAGCAACATCAGCAAGTTTTAAAGTACCTTAAAGGGATAGTTTGGATTATTTGAAATGGGGTTGTATGAGATACTTATTCATAGTCAGTGCATTTAGATGCCGATAGGAAGGTAAACAATGTACTGCTTTGGACAGGGTTGGCAACAAAAGGTATTTTGGCCACTTTAAAAATAAATCTATAGTTTAAATGTACACTATTTTTAGAATATTTTCACCACTTGCCATTGGACGGCTTGCCTTTTCCGACAGGAAGCCACCGTTATGAGCCAAATATTTTGCCCTCTCCAAAGCACCCAACTCCATAGATGAAATAAGTTATTCTACATCACAGAACACGGAAGTCGTTGATCTACCACTGCCTCATTCTGTTGGTTTGTTTGTGTTAGTGTGTGACTTTGGTGAATCGAAACTATCCTGTAGTCACACAATAGCACAAACAAATGAAAAGATCACTGTAGCGGTAAACCGGCAACTCCAGCATTCTGCGAGGTAAAATTACTGATTTCACCTATGGAGTTTGGTTGGTTTAGAGAGAGCAATTTTCGGCTCAGTGATTTTTCCATCAGAAAAGGCCGTCTGATGGCAAGGTAAAGTGGTGAAAATATTCTAAATATAGTGTAAACTTAAATTGATTTTTTAGTTGGACTTTTTTAATGTCTAAAACACATTTTGCTGCTGACCCTCTCCACAGCAGTACATTGCTTACAACAACAGTACTCCTGCAGCTTCTCTAAACTGGGGACGAGCCGACCGCCATCTAATGTAGCTGATACGCTGAATATCAATAAGTAGCTCATACAATCCCACATCAAAAAAACAAACTATCTTTTAACTAACTAACTAACCGTAAAATCTTTCAGGTTTCATATTGGGGGGTCAAGTTTAGATTTTTATTCTTCCATGAATATGCTAGAGAGGGAAAAAGCCAGCAATTATTCCCACCAGAACTACACACCTGCTGCCAAAAACCTCCATTGTTATTTTTTGTTTTTTTAAGCCATTTTCACAAGCAGGTCTTGAATGGCTCAGAGCTAAATAGAGGTGAGGGCCATGATTGTTCTTTTATCAGGCAAAATCATTTTTGAAACCTAGCAAAGAGTGCTGTTTACGCTACATTAGACCTTAGCATCTTATCATTTGGGACAGAGCAGGATAGGTGGTAATGGAGGCAGAAACAACCTCTTGTCACTACTGATTAACTAAGAACACTGACCTTTACAGAGAGGAGAGGTGGGTGAAAAGAATGGTCTTTGTGGCAGAACATGAAGAGGGGTTGGCATTGTTTACAGTGGTGCTGTAATCATCATTGCACGCTGGTAAATAGAAAATACTAGCTTAGCTCTATTAAAGCCTGTTCTGTCCATCCTACTACCCTCTCAGCTATTTCACAAGCTCATGGCTTTTTTGAGCCAGAAATACAATTAACTGTGTGTCATAAATCCAGATCCGGAAAAAATAAATAAATAAAACTGCTGCAGGACTGGTTTCGCTTCTATTATGCCGCCCCAGTTTGGCCTCCTGCAGAGCAGCTTTTGGGTGGCATGAGATACAGCGGTGTCAGAAAGGCTTTGATGAGAAAGAACTCGGGTTTTTCCCCCCATCATTTCCACAGCATCTAATCGGTTGCGCGCTACTTACTGTCCCCCCTCTCCAAATTCCCTGCTCTGGCTGTCTAGTCCTCAATTTGATCCATTCATGCTCCATTGTCCTCACTGTTTCATATTTCAACATTTCAACTTTCAACATTAATTGTGCTCCTTTGGGGAGCTTTGCCAAGACATATGTAGGAATAGCCTGCTGCGGTTTTTTCGAGAGGCTAAAATTACAAAGACTTGCTGATGAAGGAGCAAATTAATTGCAGTAATTGATTAATTGGTGGGTCGACCGTAGGAAACCGCAGTGTAAAAAGTGGTTGATGACATCTCCCATGGCTTTCTGAAGAAATGTGGTGGGATTTGATAAAAGTACAAAAAGATGTTTTACTTTTTTTTTTAATTCATAAAAGGTTGAATTAAATCAGTTTTAGTTAAAATGTGACAAATGACTATCAACAGCTTTCAAAACTGTGAATGAACAATAGTTTGTTAAAGGCTTCTGTCAACTGACAGTCCTCCATGATAATCTTGTTTACATGACTTTGTGCCTTGACTCAACCCATCAAATTTAAACAAAACAATTAGAATAATAATTCTGCTGTATCACGTACATTAAAGCTATAATATGTCCCATTTCAACATTAAAATGTTAAAAAATGCCAGACATATATTATATATTACAATATCCCAAATGCTTTTAAGAGTAGGAAGGAAGTCAGCAAATGTGACAACACGTGACATGTATATAATATTAATATTACATTATCCATGAATTTGATTTCTGCCTGAGTCATGTCAGATAGATTTTCATCAGCTACGGTGTTTAACAGTGAGGACAACATCTCCCATGATCCCACGCCACTTCATGACGTCATCAAACTACATCTTTTGTAGCACAAAGGGTTTGTGAGACCCGTAGCAGCAGAATTTACATATTATGCATTCAAGATTTATAAAAAAAAAAAAAAAAAAAATCAAATGTCACTTTTGCCAAACAGTTTGGAAAGATGGACACGGCTGCCCTCACCAGAAATCTCGTGTCTCCGGATGAGAAGAGAGAGACTGCAGAGAAATTGGTGGGGTTCCTTTGTCGTAGACAGTGGGTTACACATTATTTAATCAAGGTAAACACAGTGCGTAATGCAGTGCCATTAAAACAGAGCCCTGGATATCTCTTTATGGGAACAATGTTTCTCGAAATTGTTGCCAAGACACATATTAGAAGTGAAATTAGCCAGTGAGACCCTCACTTAATGTGAAAACAATTTTGAATACATAATAGTCTGACATTTTTTGAAGCCATCATCTAGCAGTCATTACTGTTCGTGAGTCTTAATGTATTCCTGCAGTGGCCTCAGCCCTCAGATTCATTATATTTGAGTTTTGTTAACAGTGTGTTCTTTGGTTAGGTCTGAAGAGGCAGTAAGCTCATTCCCTCCACCTGTTTCCTCCATACTGTCTGTGACCTTAATAGCCTATATGTGTCTTTCAAGGGGCTGTGGCTCCGACCACGGTGCTCGGTGTGGCGAGATGTGTGTGTGTGTTCACGTTGTGCGTGGCGTGTGACACCCGACATTAGCTGTGCTTTAGAGAAAGTGACGCTTGTAGAGAGCAGCCTTCATCTTGGATTACCATGCCCATGGATCCTGTGGGTTTTTGTGCTGGAAGAGATGGCAGAGTGGGATGATATTCACTACATCTGTCTGACAGCTGACCGACTGGTTTTAACTCATCCTCCTCACATGCTCACGGCGCTTTGTTGTGAGCTTCCTGGTTGTTACATTTAAGTAGAGCTAAAATAAACTCTCGAACTCATGTTCCTACTTGCAAATGCACTCGTGGATAATGGCTTGTACAAAGTCTCTGAGAAAAGACCACACTGTGTAAAGCCATCAGTAACCGATATCAGTGAATGATTAGTCATTTCACCTTCTTAAATGTACAGATTTTATGTTTTTCCTTGTGGTTCTGATGCTTGGATAAGACAAGCAATCTTTGGGCGGGTTCACACCTGAAGGTCTGGTTCCTGAATCAAACCAGTGTGAGGATGACGCATTGTTTAAATTTTCCAATTGATCCAGTTTGTGTTTACAAAAGCAAAACTGTGCAAGCAACAGTCCAGAAATTGTTTTATTAGTGGTCATACAGTCAGCGGGTAAAAAGACTACAAACTACCCAGTGTCTACCTGGATATTATACATCATGGAGCACCGTAAGGCATATGAAGTCTCATAAGACAGTGGTAATAAGCTGATAAAGCTGGCATTTCTCACTTTGTCATAAGTCAAGGTTTGTCCACTGCCAGTCCACGTTTTGGTAGCAAACACACTACTGGTTCACCAGTCACCAAAACAGGAACCGAAAATGTTTTTTAACCAATGATATGACGCAGTGGTACACCTCTGATTGGTTCGAATGGTGAAATTAACGACTTCAGACTTCACTTGTCAGTGGTCCAAGACCACACCTTTGAGGCGGACCAGAGAGCGCTCATTTGGTCTGCACCAGTGTTGAGTCCGTTGTTCACACCAACCCAAACAAACTGCACCAAGGGGGTGAAAGCTCCGGGGTTTGGTTCAACCTAACTAAACAAGGCTGGTGTGAACCCATCATCTTGGACTTAGAAGATAATTGGCAGATAAATCAATAATAAAAGTATCCTTAGTTGCAGCCCTAGCTTGGCTCCAGCTTCCAGTCACGTTTGTCCAGTTAGGTGTTCATTAGGGTTATTTACCAAATTGACATATGACAATGTTAACAGTGAAACATCATGATGGATGATAATAGAGCTGGGCAATATATCGACATTATATCGTATCGTGATATAAGAGTAGATATCGTGATAGATTTTGGATATCGTTCTATTGTAATATGGTATAAATGTTGTCTTTTCTTGGTTTGAAAGGCTGCACTGCAGTAAAGTAAATATAAGTAAATATAAATTTCTCTCATTACATCCACATTACTGATAATTATTTATCAAAAAAGCTCATATTTTGTGAAAGCACCAATAGTCATCTGTACAATATTGTCACAATATCAAGGTTCTTGGTCAAAAATATTGTGATTTTTCACTCATTTTATCACCTTAGCTGCTTCCACCCCCTCGACTACGCAACATGTAGTTAGTCACAACCTGCATGATCAATAATTACCAATATCGAACGACATGAAACTTCACTATCATGATAGGTTTTTCAGCTCTATCGCTCAGGCCTAGATGATGATATTGTTGCTGGGTCTAAAAGGGACTTTGTCTCTGCACCATATGTCCATGACTTAGCTGTGTTTAAAAGAAAATAATAAACTTGACATGGAGACGTAATGCACTGAACAGCAGCAACAGCTTCTTTTTATTATATCTCCCACAAATCAAATACGGATCTAAGGCAACAACTCTTTTAAATCATGATGTAATGTTCCTAGAGGGCTCAGTGGTCGATCACTGTCAGCTATCGCAATCGACAATCGGCACAACCCTAGTCCTCATATTATCTGTCATTTGAAATGACATGGCGGAAGGCTGATCCAATTGTAAAGCAATTTTGATCCTAGTGAAGATGCAAAAGCAAGCAAAATGCCTGCTGAGCCTTTCCAGGCCCCCAAAAGAATCTAACTGAATTCCTTGGCTGTCTTTGCCGAGGTAACTTTTATAAAAAGTAACCAGGAATGGCCTTCATCTGTTGGCCCTGCAGTGCAGAGTTTTCTCTTTAAACTATTTCTCATCAGTGTGGCGAGGCGGGTAGTCTCCCAGACAAATTACAAATTCTCCTGCTTCTTCTTTCTGTCTCTGTTTTGAGAAATGCAGTGAAAAGTGGACCTGTCCTCCGCTGCCCTCAGGTGTGGCCTGTTGAGTCATGCTCGGAGAGACTGCGTAGTCATCGCCCAGACCTACAGACCCAGTCAAGCCCTGACCCCCTTCGCTTCTTCAGACAGAAAGTGTAGTTAGGGCGTCCGCTGATGATGCTTGAGGATCTTTTGTGCCTGTGAACTTGCTTAATACCCAGGCCTTTTGCATTTCTAAGTACACTTCAGCTGAGGGCTGTGCAGGTTGCATAAAGGACTGATGCAACCCTGACTTGTCAAGGACATATCACCTACAGGACTCATCCAAGCGCATATGCATCCAAGCATACACACACATGCCCTCTCACTGGCAAGTCCACCTAGGAATTACTGTGGCTCTCAATTTACTGTAACTCCCCCACCCTTGATTTGTGGGATCATTCAATCCCATGCTTTTCACAGCCAATGGAATAACCACAAACTCTCTGCGGCAGCCAATGAATTAAAAAAATTTAGTGTACCTTCCACCCCTCTATTGCTTATCCCTCCCTCCCTCTCTCTGTGTCTCTCTTTCTAAGCAGACATGCCTAGTTACAGTCTAAAATGGCCTTGTGAAGGAGGACGGGAGTTAAGATGGCATCCCTAGGGACTTTTCAGAGAAGTAATTTAATAAACTGTGATATTTTCCCACTCCACAAGGGAAAGGGAATAGACTCGGAAAAGTAATGAAACTCGGCTGTTGAATTTTTAATATTACAGAATCAATTTCCTGTACTTGAACATAACCAAGGAAGGCCCTTTTCTTCTACCTGGGTTGCAGAATGCACAGTATAGCATTGACTTCCGGCTAGCTCCCTTGTCCCACTGAAATCAGAGCGGCGAGGTCGGACGGTTTGATCAAAACATTTGCTCAGCAGCATCTCTTGGCTCCCACCTGCCCTTGAACTTTTGAGTAGCAGCTGGAAATATAGGTTGTCATGACCACAACTGCTGCTCAGAAAGAGTAGCTTCCTCACTACAATTGTTCATTAATTAATAATAAAACTATGAGGACAAAAAGCACAATTCACATTTACGCTGAGAGTGTGAAGTTAGAGATTCATGAGTGCAGAATCATTTTTGGTGTACTCTGATTTCAGTGCTACAATTTCTGGAAAGCATGCTTTAAAAGAAGACTCCCCTGCTTTTTCTGGCTTTTAAGGTCATGTTTATTTCTCTCTGTAGTCAAACAAAGACAACCAATTGCCACCAAAAGCCAGGTTTGGATACAGCCTTATGTTTTAGACTCAGAGGGAGGCATTTTATTAGATGACACTTTCACTTTCAGGTAGGTCTGGGAAACATGCTTTAAATCATTGTTACAATTGATAAGGACATTTGCTCACATCTCTATATAATGATAAGGCAAATATATGTAAAATTGTATATAAAATCATTTATTTATAAACTGTATTTGCATTGCACCATTACACTTTATACACTTCAAGTTTTATTTATAGCTTGCTCTGATTAAAGCTGTAATATGTCACATTTTTGCATTAAAATGTCTCAAAACACTAGACATATGTATATATTTTGTTGGGTTGTGCTCTTACTGTTAAGAGGCTGAGAAATCTGTAATTAATTCAGTGTAATGGCATATTTCCTGCTAGCTGTTGCTAGCAGGTTGATAAAACTTCTGGCAAAATACAGGATATATATATAAACATAATGTAAATAAAACTTTTATATTACCTCATCCATGAACATTATTTTTGCCTGAGTCACATCAGATAGTTTGATGATGTTGTGAACTGGCTGGAATCACGGGAGTAATGAAAATCTAAGTCTTTTGTTTTTGTTTTAATAGAAGAGAGACCCCTAGTCACATGTTGAGCATTAAATTTGAGCAACATAAATTTGTGCAATCATATCATAGTGATACGATCATATTATCATGGTATGATTCAACTGGAAGTGAATAAATGATAATATTTAATTGATGTGCTCTGCTACTCTCAGGCCAAATCTAATGAATTCCTACTGTCCGAGGAATTTCATTCATATCGGACCATTTCGCAACATGTGATTAGCAGTGGCTAATCACAGGCGGCAAGATAGTTGATTCCTAAGTATCATTCTTGTACCTGGGGATGAGACTAAACACTTAACCATCTTTAATCCACCAATCCAAAGCAACTATCAGAATCACTTATTGCACCTTTTTTTTTTTTTTAACCATAATGTATTTGCCATTGCCACGATTCTTGTAGAAATAACTCTTTTTAAGAATGTCAGCATTGAATGGTTAAAATATGTTGTTATTTAATCTTAACCAGGCTTTGAAAAATCGTCTAATATCACTGTTCTGTCTGGTAATTACACCTACAGTTTTGTCCTGATTTCCCCTCTTGATTTACAGAATTATTAGTTAATATTTGCAAAATGCCAATAGTTTATTCATTAATGGGCCAGTAAACATTCCGAACATTTGACTGATCATTCCATTGAACTCTGGTATTTCATAATTAGCGCTGTTTCCTGCCTTTCACGCTTCTGTCAAGGCTGTTGGTTGTTTGTTTACTGCAGATATGCAATGACACTCCTTTTACCCTGACTCCGCCGCTCCGTGTGGCAGAGGGAGAGGGAGAGAGGGAGAGGTCAGGTGATGATTTATGACCGCGATGCTGCATTCCAGCACAGGATGATTAATCTCTTCTGGGAACACTTCACGAGTACAAGTTTAACCTACCTCGGCCTTGCACACGCGTGCACGCACACACGCCAGGGCGCAGACAAAAAAAACACAAACACACGCGCGCTCTGCATGCCTGACAAGCAGGACATAAATGCAGGGGCAGAGTGCATGTAGGTGCTTTTGTATGCAATTCATGTGCTACTACCCCCACCCCCCCCCCCCCACACACACACACACACACACACACACACAACACACACCCCCACTACACCCATCCCTCTCCTTTCCTCCCTTGTTCATTCTCTCTTTTTTTCTCTCTCTTCCTGACCTCAGTGGTGCAACGTCTCACATTCACCCCTCTCCTCTTTCGCCTCATCCATTCATCACAAACGGTCACAGATGCTCACACTCACACACAGAGAAGGAGGGAGGGAAAGAGCAAGAGAGCTGCTGTATAAGGCCATTTGGCTCCAGTACCAGTGAGCATAAGGCCATAGGATTAGTGCTGCTAGGTGCTAAAAGCTTCAATGTCTTAATAAGCACAGAGAAAGGCAGGGACCGGCCGTATCAGTGTGATACAGCTGTGTGTCTCTGTGTGTGTGCATATTCAGGTGCTCTCCGCAGGTACAAATACTCTTTGGCAGTCCTGGGCCAGCACATTGAGAGGATAAGTGTAAATACCACAGGCTGCATCTGAAGCTCTATTACTTGAGCACACTTCAACGAATCGTTCCACAGTTATACTCATTGAAACACAGAGGGTGGTTGAACACATCTTTATTGTAATGAAGTCATTTATTGTAATGGAGAGCATTTACAGTCAACTGTAGCTTAGATTCCTACGCTTTTGTCATTACGGCTTCCCTGTCTCTTCATCGAGCCTGCTCTCCCTCTTACTCAGTACAGTATGTCTGTCTTTATTTAGTGACCGGCTTCACCCCGTGGACACAGGGACCTTTTCTCTTAAGCTTGAGATTCTTTTGTAGGAATGGGATTTTCAGTGATTCCAATATTTTTTTTCAAAAACATGCTGTAATTATGCAACATTTTGTGTCAGTGTGGCATATGAAGTATGATTTATCAGTGTGGAATTAGCAACACAAATGGAGCAACCACCAAATGACAACATGATTGATAGCATAAAAATAAAACCAAGTATAACACATTTAAAAGATGGACAGTAAGTTAATTTTGTTGCGACATATGAGTCAACTTTATTGAGAAACGTGTTTATTATAAGCTTTGTGGTACTTAAAACACCTACATCTCTAGAATGTGTAATGTTTGTGTGGAGCCTTATGTACTCTGAGTCTGCTGCCATTATATATGTCTCTCTTGCATTGTATACAGTATACACAGACAAATGCATGTATTTATTTTACTAGAAAGTTGTCATCCTTAAACTTTGGTCCTGGTTCATTTGGCGACTCCCTGGGCCGTAACAAAAGCAGTTTGATAAGACAAGAAACAGTGCTTGAGCAGCCAAAGCTACTGGTGTATGTGTTTACAGTGCAGCCAAACAAATTCACGCTTTATTAAAGAAATCAGTCCAAAATAACAGCACCTGCTCTCTTTTTTCTTGCTGTACATGACACGAGAGTGAGAGTCAGAGTAAAAGGAGTTTGTTTCCTTGCTGAAGAGTTGGAGGTGTGCAGCCTGTCACCTGCAACTATTTATCTAATAAGAAGGAGCAGTTAACTGTGGCTGCTCTTCTTGTTCGGTTGCTCCCTGCAATATTTAAAACAAATCCGCTGTCAAAAAGTGCAGAAAATGGATATTGCCTTATTTTACAGACGCATTTTTGACGAGTGATTGCTGTCTGCACTAACTTCGGTGACAAATACATTATGTTTCCTGTGGCTGCAATAAAAGCCACCCTGTGTTTTGCGAATTGGATGCTTTTAATGAGATGCAGCATCATTGGAAATGTTGGGTTTGTATTAGCAGTACATTAATACAGCTCTGATAAAGCTGTGGGAGAGTGAACGGTATACAGGCTGATATTATTGAGCTAAACTTAACAGTAAGGCTAAAATTACTGACAAGTCTAAAAGCTTGGAGGCCATCTCTGCGTCTGTCTTGCAGTCTTTTATTACACAAAACTCTCACCAACAATTAAAAGCCAGTTATACATTTACACACATTTGGTGACTAATTTCCCTGTCGATTAAATGCAAAATTTAATTCAGACTAGACGACTCGTTCTAACAATAAGAAAACACTCAGAAAGCAGCTAGAATTGAGCACAATTTGTTGATTAATAATGTTAAACACTGTCCAAAAAAATACTGTGTATTGAGCACCATTTGAAGCAGTTAATCACAGTGTGCAATACCAACGTTACACATTAACCTACAAAACATGACAACTCACTAAATTCTGTACCTTTTCAGACTGAAGAGGATCACAGCGTCGGCGGGTAAACAACCGGGAGTTGACATTAGCTGCTAACCCGCTACACAGTGTGGCTAACGTTAGCGGTGCTAGCAGCAGCAGCCTGCTCCGCTTGCAGGTTAATGTCCATGTCGGTCACATGTTGCTCCAGTCGAGTGATTATATACCAGTTTATTCTGTCACAGTCAAAATTCAACATTATTTCCATTTTCTAATTAAAACACTGCCAAACCACGTTGGTTTTAAGAGCTGTCATCTGTCTGACTTTGCTGATAAAAACAAAAACATCTGGGGTTTCCTGGGCCATCGGTGCATTCATGCTTACGGCCTACAGCGAGAGGGGCTGCCATCTGATGGGGCAGCAGCCCCGACTAGTGATGGGCGGCTGCTTAACATTTCATAGGCAACAATTAACTGTCGTTGTGCATGAATAAAATATCAATAAACAATTTCATCGACTAGTATTTCTGGTGCCGACTAGTGAGGGTGGTGACATTTAATCGTGTAATCACGCACATCCCTAATAGTGAGAGAACAGGCTTATGGGTCGCAGAGTGGGAATGACAGAGGCACCATTCACATTACAAATCGGTGTAGCATCAAAATAATTTTAAAGGTGTCATTTTAAGGTACAATATCTACACAATATTGTTTTGATTCGCTAAAAACCACACAGAGCAATGACATACAGTGACAGAGCAAAGTCCCGCTCCATACATCTATCCCTGCTGTAATTAAATGCCCAGCAGCTGCCACCAGATTGCAACTTATTTCATTAACTAATGGTCATACTTATCATTATGACTACAATAGCAGACATTTAAGCATACATTTAATCATCTCCACTATAATGCCACATCTACTATAATGACACAGATAGTACAGAACATGTTATGGCTTGGCTCCATACTGTTCCCACTGGGGACTCTTGCTTTTTACCCTGCCTATATTTAAGATGACTTTATGATCAGATAGATTAGATAGTCCAAAAAATCGACTAAACTGCATAATTAGCCTTTAAGTACTATGCTTCTGTTCTCACATTGCTCATGACGCAGAAACGGCAGTGGAAAAGAGAAAAAGAAAAGAAAAGGAAAGTTCAAAAAGTCATATCTAACTTAATATACACTAACATATGCTCATAGTTCCATCTCTTTGGGGCTTAATCCTTTATTTAGCACCAGCTCAATCCATAACGTAGGCAGTGTCCATTATCAAATGTGAGGATTGGGGAGAGAAAAAGAGTATTGCACGAGGGAGAGGGAGAGTAATGTAATCCTTTGTGAAAGTGCCATCATATCACCCAACCCCACTCAATCTCCTCACCAGCTACAGAATAGATGAATGTCCTGGATGATTCTAATCTCATCACACACATACACACATTACACAGGCATGTAGACACACTCGCACGAGCACACACAGAGAATGACTTGTCTACACCATTCATATTTGATGTTTGTAGAGAGACGGTGAATTGTAATAACATGAGTGGATGCTGCGATGTGACTGGACCTGAATGTGCGCTCGGAGACGTTTGTTTGTGTGTGTCTTTTGGCATGTGAGCACTGGTGTGTGCGAATGTGTGGGAGTTATATTTGTAATGTCTGGTCGGGACATCCGCGCTTAACTTTAATTCCTCAGCTTTTAATTGTGGCCAGGTGTCGTCGCGCCTTGAGATTTCTTTTTGTTTGTGCAAGTGTCGAGTCCTCACGGGCCCCTGGTGTGATGTGACGCCGTGGGTAATAAGGGCATGTCACATCACCGTTTGCGTGTGTGTGTGTTTGTATCTAGAGTGTGTCAGTAGTCTAGACATTCACCGTCTTCTAGTCCACTCCACTGCCTTTTTTTACGCTGCTATCACTCCACATTGATTTAAGAATATGTCTGTAATTGAGGAGGGAGGCCTGATAAGGACTGAGGATGGTTTTGGGGAGCTGTTTGATTCGCACTGCGAAGTTATCTGACTCTTTCAAGTTTGAATTGTTCACTTTGAAGAATGTTGTATTTGATGTTCACATGGAGGATTTACCTTTGCTTGATTAAAGGTTTATTCTCAGACATTTTTATAGTGTGCTTTGCTTTGACGTGAGACACCAAGCTGATTGAATTAATTTGTGTTTAAGCTAGTGTTTTATATAAATTTATATATATGTATATATACACACACACATTTTCTCTAAAGTAACGTAGCTTAGGGACAAAATCCAATATCACAATTAGAGCTGCAATGATTATTCAATTATTAAATTAATCGCTAACTAGTTAAATAATTGATCAGTTTGAGTAATTTTATAGGAAAAAAGTCAAACCTCTGATTCCAGCTTCTTAAATGTGGGTATTTTCTGTTTTTTCTTACTCCTTTATGACAGTAAACTGAATATCTTTGGGTTGTGGACAAAACAAGACATCATGAGGATGTCACCTCAGGCTTTGGGCAACACTGATTAACATTTTTCAAACTTTTTTTTGACATTTTATCGATTGCACAACTACTGAATTAAGTGAGAAAGTTATCAGCTGATGACTAAGTGGGTAAAGGCAAATAATAGATCAGCTAAAACAGTCGGGTAATTTCAGAAAATTACACCACTTTACTGTAATGCAGCTTTTAAAACCAGGAAAAGACAACACTTGTGTCATAAATGATATCCAAAATCTAAGATGATATCCAGTCTCATATCATGGTAACTGGGGCAAATGGACTAAAACATATTTACAATATTCACCGCTAAAAAAATCAGAAATATCTGAAGTCGGGAATAATATGCTGTTATTTATGAAATACATCAGAGTTTTATATGGTAAAAAAGGGACTCATTAGGCAGTCTGTCACAACAGTTGGAATAATTATGTTGTTAACTCGTTACATTTGACTTGAGAGTCAGCAATGTTGCAGCTAAATGAGGTGCTTAATAAACAATTATTAGTCCTGCTGCTACCTGCAAGACGGGAGTTGAGAGCTTTGCTTTTTTTTTTTTCAAGTAAATCAGTCTCTGGAAATGTGAAGACTGAGTGATGTGACACTTCTGATATGAGCAAATCCTCCGTGTTAGTTTATTTTATAATGGCTAAATGTCACGATTAACTATTAGTCAATTATATTTACATATTTTCCACCTAGTATGGTGGAAATCAATCGGTTTTTTAAATCTGGGTCCTAGTTTTACATATTTGAAGGTCTAACTGACTAATAGGTAAGAAAAGTATTTTAATTGATCCAGTACATCACCTCAGTCAGCAGCTACAAAACAGGCTGCAGTGTGTTTAACATAGCCCTAATCCTTGGGGACAAATGCATCTGTCAAAGTACCACTAAAACTGAAGATCGTTAGTCTGACCTTCTGACAACATTGTGGAAAGGATCCCTACAACGCCAGACCTTTTCAGACAGCCTTTTACAACTGGTAAGTGAAGTTGTTATATTGCCCTTATCAAAGCCGCCACTCTCCATTGACAAAAACAGTAGTTTTATCTTGCAGACCACGGGGAATTGCTGGCCAAACACTGCCATGATCAGTTAGTTAGCTTGTGTTCTTGTATGACTTTGGTGCTTTGAAGGTTAGTTTGAATCTGAGCTAATGTGTTAAAACACACAACACAAACAAGCTAACTGTTCGAGGCAGCAACTCCCATGTTCTGCACATTCATTTACTGGCTGTGGTGATCTATTGTACCACTTATAAAACATTTTGTACCTATTAGTCATTTAGATCCTTTAGCCTTACCATGTTTAGTAGTAGAGCATGTCTTTGCTAAATTTAGGTGGGAAAAAAACAACCTATTGGCTGTTTTAGATTCATGAATTTCATCACTGGTCATCACGAACAAATCTAAGCCATTATTATAATATCAAACATGCCTGATTGTGTCAGAACTGTCAAAATAATACAAAGACTGCATTGCATTAGCTCTGTCAGAGTCCTATCCCTCAAGTGCTGTGACAGCAGAGCTCAACTCTGTGATTTGACTCCAAGTTGGAAATTTGCCTAAAACTGAAATCACTTCAAATATCATCTGGCGTTAGGTCAGCATAGGATGTGTGAAAAGGCTTAAGAGCAATTTTGGTATAAAAATTAGGGCCTTTGCCTCTAACTACTCAGGCTACGTCTTAGAGCAAACACTCACATTCTGTGCTATTTTCATGGATTTAGTTTCATGGATTTTCATGGATTTAGTTTGTGAAGGCGCACCGACATAATCACTTAAACTGCCTTCATGTTTATTATGTCTGCCGGTATTTCATTTTCCTCAACATGGATTTTATAACCCGGAGAGGAGCTAAATCCAGTGAGAGTTGGAAGCAGAGTCATTAAATCGGGGGTACAGGAGCATGGATGGTGGGATCATATAGATTCATTGGACAAAGGGGATCACACGGCCCATCAAAGATCTCAAGGACATTGTATATTTTATCTCTGTTCTACATACCTGAAGTCAGAGCATATTTTCCCACCAATCTCCACTTTCTCATTATCATCATCATGATTGGAATGAATAGTTGTGGCTTGTATTAAAGCCACTGGAACCCCCTCTAACTATATGTAATTTAGGGTCTTATATATGTAATAGTAAATATCTAAAAAGCTTTAGATTTTATTTAACCACATAGCCTGCTTATCCATGGTAGAAGCACAAAGAGCAAGGAAACTAGCTGTCATATAGTAACACAAACAACCTAACCGATACAGCAGTATTCCAGAAACTTAAATTTGTGTTTTTGTCAAAGGAGTCTGGTGGATTCAGTTCCCCGTTGGAAAAGTCTGTCTGACAGCAGAGCAAAGCAGTGAAAATATTCTAAATATAGCATATACTTAAAATAATAATAATTTTTTTGGTGGCTAAAATACATGTTGCTGCAGCCCCAGTCCAAAGCAGTACATTGCTTGGCTTCTGTGCTGAGAGATGTTAATCAAAACGTGAGCGGTCACGCCTTCACAGTCTTGGACAATAGTCTAAGTAGCAAAATGAGCTGCTTTTGGAACGTATATTTTTACTCATATCTTGATGGATGCTCAGTGAGACAGTAGACTTTGATATTATGTGCACTTTTTCTACTTGAAGCCAAATTTCCAGAGGCTTTTAAAACAAATTACATTTCTGCCAATGTACTGGAAATAAGTACCTTGCTCGTGTTAAGCATCAGTTCCTGCAAAATATTTCTGTCAAATTTGTACCAATATTACACTGTACGCACACACTTTAATATGATCCCCATAGCTCACCCAGGTGCTGTCAGTCGGATGACGTCAAAAACTGTTAACATCAATCTCACTCACTCCTTGATTCCGTGATCAGCTCTGACAAAATGTTTAAATTTCCTGTCATGCACAGCAGCTGTGACTGGAGTTTAGGGGATAAAGCCTTGAAATCCAGTATAGTGATATATCTGTACATTTTCATTGTTATGAACAACATTACATTCGTCTCCTGAGTTTCCATTATTGAATCTGCCTCTGTACAGCTCTGACTTCAATATTTTTTAGCACAACAGCAGCCTGCCAGGGTGAAAACAGTGCTGTCAGTTCATTTGAGTCATATGTACGTAGGGAAAGGAGAAAAATAGAGTAAAATAAAAAATATATGAACACAGAGAATAAGGTACTTATTTGTGTTCTTATGGATGTTGTTTCTCGTGAGTTAAAGTCTGGCTTATATGACCTGTGTTGCCTCACGTCACCGTCTCATCTGTAAATTCCATCTCAAATAAAAACATGCTCTATAAAATATGAATACTAAACAATAACCGTAAAAAAAAGAAGAAAGAATCAGCGAAAAAATAATTTGACTGCATTCAAGACGTGTTTTTGTTCCACAGTGAGGATTACGGTGGGGCTTTTAAACTGTTAGATTCCCGCTGCTTTTTAATATCTTGTGTGATCTATTTGTGTCCTAAGCTGCTAATAGCTAGAGGGAATCAGGGGAACACAGCAGGGGTGGTGCTCGCATAATGGATTGGTTATTTTATGTTTCTCCCCCAAAAAAGAGATAGGATTGGGAATTTGTCTTTCCCTCCTTCCTACATTCATCACTTTTGTCTCAGTTCTGTGTCTCACAAGACAACAGAGGCTTGTTTAGAGTAGCAGCGCTATAAAAACTCAGCATTACAGTTATTTAGAGCAGTGGTTCTTAACCTTTTCGGGTTGCAGCATCCCAGAATAATCAGGTTGATGACCATCTGCCCGAGAAACTCAAATACAAAGACTGAAGCTTTAACTCTCATAAATACACTATAAAATCTAAGGGAAATGGTATCACTGGCACAGACAGTGTGATGGAAAAACCATTCCAAATCTAAAATATGGCCCTCATTTCCCATCATGCCAAGTGCTGGACTGAGCAGTTTGTTCCGTTTGCTCTTTTATGTGACAGAATGCAAATGTTACTTTTTGTTAGCGTTTGTGTCTGTTCAGAACAAGGTAGTTTATGTTGGTAATTTTCATCTTTTGTGCTGGTTTATACACTGTAAAGAAAAAGTTGAGACAACTTAAAAGGATATTCCACCCTAACATGGTAATCCACTCAATATGTACTCACCCCTATGCCGATGTGAGGATGGGTGAAGATCTTCAGTTCACAAAACAATCCTGGAGTTTCAGCAGAAAACAAGGTTGCAGCTAATGGCAGTGAGACCAAATGTAAATGTAAAAAAAAAAACACAAACACAAAATGTCTCCATCCTGCTTGTGTGGTGTAATCCAAGTGTCCGCGAGCCGCGACATTAAAATTTAACCACAAAAGACGCCATTTACGCCATGTTTTTAGCCGAAATGTCAAATGTAGCATGTAGCAGGTAGCATGTAAACATGGCATCGATCTTGCAATATTTTCACGCATGCATCCATTAAGAGATATACCAAGTCTCGCGATACATGGGAGGCTACAGTTGACATTTTGGCTAAAAACATGGTGTAAATGGCGTCTTTTGTGGTTAAATTTTAACCTTGCGGCTCACGGACACTTGGATTACACACACGAGCAGGATGGAGACATTTTGTGTTTGTTTTGTGTTCTTTTATTTTTACGTTTACATTTGGTCTCCATTCGCTGCCATTAGCTGCAACCCTGTTTTCTGCTGAAACTCCAGGATTGTTTTGTGAACTGAAGACCTTCACCCATCCTCACATCGGCATAGGGGTGAGTACATATTGAGTGGACTATTGTTCTATTCTGTGGTGGAATATCACTTTAAAGTTTCAAGGCAACTTGCAATAGATTTTTGAGTTTTGAGCCCAACTCAGGCTCTTCAGTTTTGAAAAAGTTTTACCAACTACTAATCTTTTGTTCAGAAAATCTACTTTTTCTATCTTTAATATTGATGTTAATTAATATAATTAATAGATTTTTAAATTTTGAGCCCAACTTGCCAAAGTTACCTTTAAATTTTCTCAACATTTTTGTTTTTACAGTGTAGTCTTAACCATTTTAACCTGAAGTACCTGTGAGCTGCTTCCTGACTCTCATTCTGTGCTGCTTGCCACAATACTTTATTTTATTTTTTTCCACCACAACCGTCTGGCGACCCCCAGAAATTATCTCGTGACCGCCTCGAGGGTCCCGACCCCCAGGTTGAGAGCCACTGATTTAAAGGCGTGTGCTCCGCTGGTGTTTTTCAGCTCAAGCCAAGACACAACATTAAGCGTACAGAGGACTGAAATCCAGTGTAGGATGGAATTTCAGGACCCTGCACTCACCACCGGCAAGAGGATATCACACCGGGTTAGCTGAACTTGAGGAACACAAGCCCAGTGGGCGAGAGCGAAACTGTATTCTCCATTTCACAGTCACAGCACTGGCACAGCTATGATAACAATGTGCCCTAAACCTGACTTATGTTCTTATTTATTTGGTGTGCCCCACAGTTGCCTGACGATTATTCCCAGAAAAAGTAATTGCTAACAGTGTTCAAGCACACATTTCCTCTTCGCCTGCACCCCCCTCTACCCAGCTCCGGCTCGTCCTCAGTGCAGTAAAGCAGAGCCGCAGCTGATATGCATAATCACACTTTAGAGACGGGTGAGAGAGAACGTCTTCCTGACAACTCGGAACAATTTTGGAAGTTTTCAGGACAATCAGCCTGCTAATTCTGCATTAATTAGTGATAAACTATGAAAAGCCAAAACAAGTTAATGGCTGTTTTAAGGGGGGGGGCAGAGGGGTGCAAAATGGGTTTTTCCTCGTGCAGTTCCGCATGACAAGAGAAGGAAAGAGTAACTGGCAGGGTAACATTCCTCCATGCAATTACAACATTCGTGATCATCTATAGGGAGCAAACAGTTCTCCATAGCAAATACTAAAAGCTGTAATGTTGGCCAATGTTGCATAAATGTTTTAGAATCGCGGTGCTTGTTATGGGCTAGACCAAGCCTCAGTGGACCAATTTAGCCGGCCTTATAATGGCATCTCTAATGCTCCAGTCTACATGAAAATAAACAAGTCTGTAAAAAGGAATATTAAATGCACTGTATTATTGCTTATTCCCAAAGAAACAAATTGATCTTTTTATGGCATTCAATCTATAAAGCAAGGCGGTAGCTATTTTACGGCAGTTACCATAAACAAACTAGTGAGCCGGCTTTTATTGCCTCACATTTCAGCTTTGTAGATGGAAGTTTTAAACTCATCCGGTCAGCCACACCTGGTCTGAGTGTGAGTGTTTGCAGAGATTGTGTGGAAGATTGTGTGTAGTGCCCTAAGGTAGTTACAGTGGGCCTCAGTGCAGGCTATTATGAGGGGCCCTGGTGCACACTAGTTACTAGATAAGAAGCACACATTATCTCATCACATAAATAGATATCAACATACATATTACCCAGCAATCTTCATTCATATCTGAATATGAAAAACATACCAAAGAAAGAAAGCCATTAGCTGATAGAGAGACAGAGCAGGGACCCCCTACTACACATATTGCATTAAATATTTTCAGGTCTTAGCCTTTATAGGGCTTACCACTAGCTGCTAAGTCAGCAGCAGTTGCAGCATGGCTAATGTTAGCTGCTTTAGCCTCACCCTCTGCACTTTTGATGAAGGTTTCTGAAGTTGAGGGTATGTCAGTCTCGCACTTGTGAAGTTACAGCTTGATAATACACAGTTACAGTTAATCACTGTAAAAAAAAAGTTGAGAAAAAAGAAAAAAAAAGAAAGAAAGACCATTGACTAGATTTTTGATGTTTGAATCAAACTTAAACTCACAAAGTTTTGAAATAAACTAAGCAAAGTTTTGCCTATCTATAATCTTTTGTTGAGATAATTTACTTTTCTTCTTTAAACTCAAATCTTTGATTTTTAGAAACCCCCAAACGTGTATTTCCAGAGTAGTGAACCTGAGTTATTATGTGGGTGCTTGACAATGAAGTGGTCGCAACTGAAAATATTAAATGAACCATGACTCACTTTCTATTCACTGAGTTTACTTGACAATGTTTCAAAAAGAAAAAGAAATTATCTCAACAATACTTTATTAGTCTGTAAAACTCAAAATCTATTGAAATAAGTTTCTCTGAAATTTTGAGTTCTCTCAACTTTTTCATTTTTACAGCTAATCGGCCAGTATATTTAAATAATACGTAGCTGTGACTAGTTTGCCATTGTGGACAGGTGCCACACAATGATTTAGTAGATTAGCTAACTCACACGATTGCACAAGGATTTCTGGTTGGCCTTTTGTCAGCGTTGTGTAAATTAGTAAACAGCTGTTTTTTTGTTTGTTTGGGTTGTTTTGTTTTTGTTTTTTTTACAAATGAACAAATAATCTTTGCTAATAATATGTTGACAAAGTAATTTTTTTGAAAATTTTTTTCAAAAGATCAAACAATGATTTGGTGGACCCCCTGCAGTTACTCTGAGGACCCCCTAGGGGTCACGCACCCCATATTGAAGCCCCAGGGTTTATGTAGAACAAGTATATAATTTTGTTATAGATTGCTACTGACTATTTTACCCAAAAAAATCAATCATAAATACATATGCCTTTTTGAAGGCATATGTAGCATATGCCACCATTTTTTACTTTAACAAGAGTGTTTCTGAAGTGGAAACCTTTCTACAGCCCCCACCCCCCCACAACACAGGCCTCGGTGCAACTGCACCGCCTGCACTGTCTATATTTACACCCCTGATTGTGTGTGATCTCTGCCATAGCTGTGAAGTGCGGCTGATTCCCTGATCCGGCAGGTTAAGGAGGGCTTTGGCTCTGTGCTGCTGACCCATCTGGACTGTTTGCTGGGTTTCAGCCTCATCCCTGGACTACAGTTAGAGCGCCGGAAGCTCATCTCCGCCGCCTTTACTCAATTCAGACCGTTGGCTTTACAGCTGTCACAATATTTTAATGGTCATTGGCCCATTATACCTCTGAAGATTTTGTGTGTGTCTGTAATCCTGTGGCAGATGTGGATCTCAACTATCAGCACACACAGATACAAAGAATAAAACCGGATAACTCAAATTATTTTTCCATATTTTTTATGCTGCTTATAATATCGCTGATCCTTTTCAATTTGTTGTTGGTTACTTCAACTGCTGTGCAAATATCGTATCTGCACTGTTTTTCTGATCATCTTATCCAAGAGCTCAGGCTTGATGTGACCTCCTACACACACACTACGAGAGCCAAAGAGGATCAACACTCAGATCCACTCAGATTACCACCTTCCTTGTTGCTCTCCATCTCTCTGTCCCTCTTTTTCTTTCCTGTCCACCAAACGATGAATGGCTGTTCCATCCAGAAGTTACATTTGGACAAGGACAAATAGTACAGCAGACACACACATGCACACACACAGGCAGACACCGCTGCAGGCCTGGGTAGCATTTGAGGGGCAGGATAATGTCAGCTGACCAAGGCCTTGGTGGCTCCCAGTCATCCATGGCTGCCAACTTCACTAACATCAGCTCCACTCCACAGTAATGGGACAAAGGCGGCCTGCTTTTTTCTGCAGCTTTTAATAGGGCAGCTCGTCTGTGTGTGAGTGTGTGTGAGTGTGTGTGTCTGTGTGTGTGTGTTTGAATCAAAGGGAGACAGGGAGAGAAGAGGAGGAGCGCAGAGAGCATCAATGGGACTTTGTGTCTTTTTTGTGACTTGAAGGGAATCACCAGCAGGTAGCAGGACATTATAGGGCTTGAGAGGTGACAGCAACCTGCCGCTGTCCTGGCTAACACATTTAAAGCACAATACTCTTTATTTAATCAGTTGATATCAATATTTACTGCAGTATAAATTAAGTCACTGTTTCTGTTGAGCACAACATTTCCCTAAAGGGGAATTGCACAGATTTTACACATCAAAGTCTGTTTACAGTTCTTGGGGAGTGCTACTGCGTACGTGAAGAAAGTTGTATAGAGACAAAGTCTGATAAATCGCCTCAAGTGATGTCACTTGAAACTATAAGTTTGAAAATAAAAAAAAAAACAAAAAACAAAACAAAAAATCTGTGGGTGTGGAGTCAGAAAGAAGTGAATTTACCAGACCTCTGTAGCTGACTCCTCATCTCTGCTTGAGGCTGGAGGCCCAAGGCTACGTTAGCTGTTACAAGGTAATACGTATGAATCTCAGACCAAGTTGCATTGTGGGTAATGTATGCATCTGGTTTTGATGACAAAGAGTGCATGAAATCAAAATATCTCCAGTACTGCGTCAATGACTTTGATGCTTTAAAAAGAAAAAAAAAAAAAGGGAAAAATCTGTGATGAGTCCAGCAGTGTTGAATAAGTGCAATGCTAAACTGGTGCACTACTCTTGTAAGCTTAAAATTCCCCGGTCTATTCATTCAGAACCTTATTAAAATTGCTAATAATGGTCTGAGCTGCAAATAGAATATCTATTCAAATAAATAAATTATATAAAAAATGAACAAAATCTTCAATCCTGTTAGCATGTCCAAGGCCAGAGATGTTCAGCAATTAAAATCACTCTTCAAGAGTACCTATCAGAACCTGTTTTTTTACCACTAAGTAACGAAAGCGTGTGATGTATTAGTTGAGATAGGTCGTATTACTGATAGTGTAAATTATGGTGATTCCTCTGGTGATTAACTTAGCTACATACTACTGCACAAGGTACCCTTTAGCAGCTGTGTAAGAGGCACCAGATCTTGATCGTAGCGTGAAGGGCAAGAAAGTCCAAGCATGGAGGAGGTGGGATGGATGGATGGATGTCCTGTGACTTGCTTCACTGATGTCACGTAATGCATTAAACGGGGATAGTGGTGGCCTAAAGGTTAGAGAAGCGAGCTTGTGACCGGAAGGTCGCCGGCTCAATCCCCCGACTGGCGGGATAAATCTGTTTGGAGGGGAAAGTGAAAGGCAGCACTTACCACTCCCTCATTACCACCACTGAGGTGCTGTTGAGCAAGGCCCTTAACCCCAACCGCTCCAGTGGAGCTGCTCAGTGGCCGGCAGATAAGTCTGTGGTTGGACTGGGCGGCTTCCAGGTGTGAATGTGATCAGGGTGTTCCTCCCAAAGAGAGCATCGCTCTCAGTGTGGCAGCCCTGAATAAATAAAGGTAGAAAAAAAAAGTGGCATGCTTATAGTAACCCAAAACATGATTGAGTTTTGGTGCCTAAACCTCCCCAAAATACAACCTTTTCACAACATGTACTATGTGATATGTGTCTCATACAGCTGCTATAAGGTAACTTATATGAGACACTGATGAGTATGACAAAAATGTCAGCATTTGATGAGCTGAGATGAGAACTGAGCTGTCACGACACCAGAAGTTTAGACTTTGAGGCATTACTAGTATGAAAAAAATGGCTCTCGATACCTCTTTTGGTGCCACGACACACAGGCATTTTTTTTTTTAAATGAATAACCTGCACCCAGTGCTGGTACAGAAAGAAGTCACGATCACTGTCTGGTTTTGCTGCTTCAAGCCAAATTTCAGGCAGAACATTAAGACTGAACTGAGCTGAGGTCTTGAATGAGCACTTAGATCATCTTTTTTTATAGCTTCGGTACTTTCGATACTATCAAATGTTAGTATTATAATGTTTTTAATCATGTGGTATTGAAAAAGTATCAATACTTCAATACTTCTGACAACCTTATTACCTCATTAAAAGCTTTTTACACTTAAGTGAGTTTTGATTGTAGAGCTGTCGCCTCCTGTGCCGACACAAAAAAAGTTTTCCTCAAATGAAATAGCTGTGCTTATTTTGGGAAGGGGGCGGTCTATTCTTCAAAGTCTGCCATATAATTGGTTAGATACAGCTTCATCTCGGCTGTTTTAGTACATTGTCGAGCGACGCATCGACAGTACGTTGAAGTATGTGCTCATGTTTTCTATTTCTATCTTGTTCCTGTGCTTGATGTACTCCACAGCGGCTTCTGTTCATGTGTCTCGGGCGAAATGCTACAAATATGTTCCTCTCTTCTCTCCCTTGTGTACCCTCCAGGTATTCTTGCTGTCACTGCAGACCTTTAACATCATACCCCCGCCATCCCACACATATATGCATATATATATTCGCACTTATCTCAAAACGGCATGCTCCCGCTGACCAAAAATACATACATGTCGATTTGAGCAGCATCACACAGTCACAGAGTGTATCAGAATCTGACATGTCGGTTGAACCGTCGGGACACTGCATGTGAAAATGTGTGTGATAGACACATGTACCGACGCACGCAAGCTAAAAATCACACTTGGCCATTGTTACTTAACTCCCAGTCATCCTCCCACACACACAGCAGCAGCAGGGCAGCCAGCCTCTTGACACCGTTCCATTTAGCCCACACTCCTGCCGGAGGACTCGGCTAATAACTCACATCGCCTGAATACAGCCATAGCGTGAAACAATTACTTTCAAGAAGAAACAGAGGAATCAGGGGAAATGAGAGAAAGCGTAACCTTGAGAGAGGATAACATTTTTTAACATCAGCCAAAACCCCTGTGCTGTGGGTGATGTAGCAAAAAAACAACAACAACAAAAAAAAGAGTTGGTTAATGAATCTCTCAACTGAACTGAAGTTGCATTACAGCTCTCACTCATCACCATTCAAGGCCTTTCTCTCTCTGCAGGCCAGAGAAACAGGCTGGAAAGGAAAAGAGACAAAACTGAAAAAATAAAAAAAATAAATAAATAAGCACTCCCAGTGTGTCAGAAATTGAACTGCTCTCCCGATAGAACTAAATTACCTGAAGCGACCGGGGACACTTAGGAAACACACACAGCCCTTTATAGTTACTGTCAAATGCATAATTTGCTTGTAGTAGTCATACAACATAACAAAACAATGGTTATTGATCGTGTGTTACTGGAAAATTAGCCCCCAGCAAAGAGCGACATCCTTCTGCTCTGCTCATTGGATTTCAGAGTGATAGGACAGATATTTGACGATCAATGACGAGGAAACAGAACAGAGAATATATGCTGTATTGGCGGAGTAGGTTTCACACTGTCCACTATTTTTCTCTCTGTATTCCAAAGACGTGCCAATTAGGTGAAGCGGATTTTCTAAATTCCCGGTAGATTTGAAATGGTCTCTGTGGTGAGGCAATGGACTATAAAACAGTCAGTTCTCAGTGTATGACAGGATTATAGATCCTGATCTCCTGTGACTTTCTAAAGCTGGTAGGCTAAATGAAGGTTTCTGGCATGTGCATCATTGTTTAAGAAAAAACGAGAGGGGAAAAAAGATGTGGTCGCACTAATGAGACGTAACAAGCCGTAGACAAAAACAAAAAATAATGTGTTCTTTATCAGACAGTATTAGACCCTTTATCTGACCCTAATTAAACTTAATAGAGTAGAGGGTAATGAGAGACACTTTACAACTGTACTGTACTGTAAAGTGTATTATTTTCCACAGTTAGACCCTTATTAGACTTTATTAGTGGGTAATTATGGACACATTACAACGGAACTGTACTGTAAACTAAAGTGTATTATTTTCCACAGTTAGAAGCTTATTAGACTTAGTTTACGGTACAGTTCTGTTGTAAAGTAAAGTGTCCCTTATTACCTGCTAAGAAAGTCTAATAAGGGTCTAACGGTGGGAAATAACACACTTGTTCAGCAGTTAAAATGGTGAGCAAATGGTTCAGATTAAAAACAGGATTTTGACCGAGGCTGCAGGGGTTTGTGTCCTGTGTGAAACCTAAATGTTTTAGTTAGTCTTAAGGTACGTAGCATTACGTGCATCATATGACCTGCATTATGTGTCTTTGGTCTTGCGACTTGCTTCACTTGCCTCAGGTGATGTGTAATTGTAATCCAGAACATGATCTTTTCCTAAACCTAACCAAGTAGTTTTGGAGAATAAACCTAACCAAGCTGAGCCACTAAAAGGTCCTTTGTGCATCAGTCAGATTTTGACTTACTGGGATGAGAATGGGTTGAGACCACTTATTACCTTGTAGAGTTGTCACGATACCAGAATTTTAAACTTTGATACATTACTAGTATTTAAAAAATGACACTCAATGCCTCTTCCGATATCACGACTCACAGACCCACAAAATGGGAGAAATTTTTCTTTTTTTAAAAAAAAAAGATGAATAACCTGCACCCAGTGCTGGTACAGAAAAAGTCACGATCACTGTCTGGTTTTGCTGCTGGAAGTCAAATTTCAGGCAGGACATTAAAGACTGAACTGAGCTGAGATCACGAACGAGCACTTTTTTTTTTTATAGCTGTGATACTTTCAGCACTATCAGATGTTAGTATTATATTGTTTGTTGTCATGTGGTATTAAAAAAAGTACCATTACTTCAATATTTTTGACAACCTTATTACCTCGTTAAAAGCTTTATTACATTTAATGTGCCCCTAACTACCCAAGTCTAAATAGTGTCTAACAGTGTGAAATTATACACTTTACAGTATAGTTCTTCTATAATGTGTCCCAAATTACCTTGTAATAAAGTCTAAATAATGTCTAGGAAAGGGTATGGTGCCTAATTAGAGTATAGTTTGTTTAATGTCTAAAAAAGTCTTGTTAAACTGTCAGTGATGAAGTCTTCCCTTTAGATAACAAATGTAGACAATGACCTCCCATAGATAGATTTCCACTGCTACAATAAGCTTTTATATTTAATTAGAAACACGAAAACATCTCAAATATCACACACTCAGGATCAAAATGTTATGTCAGTGTAGTAGTCTATGGTCCATATTGCATTGCAGCTACAGTACTGGGATGATGCATTTCAAGTGAAGGCTCTAAAGATTTATTTTTCTTGTCTGAAAATGGGCTTTCTGGCTCATATAAGGCAAACGTTATCAATACTGCTATTGGCGTTGCTTTTTTTGGCTTCACACATAATCCAGCTGAACATTACCAGCCCAGGCACGTTTTCTAGAGTATGTCGAAAGGCTTTCTGGGAAATATAGGAAATCACTGACTGATGCAGAGCAGATTGAGGATGTTTGAGAGAAAGTGGATAGAACCACAGAAAGGCAAATTTGCCACACATTAAATCACAGAATAACTTGTTGAATCTTTAACATAACAGGTTGATAAAATCAGCTGAGGATAAGATTAAATTTCTTTTTTATTTTGTCTGGGGTTTTTTTTTTTAAGCGATTCTGTCAGTTTCATTTACTGGCTCTGTTTGCTGCTCTGGTGCCCTCGCTTAACGGTATTGCAATATTGAACTCAGCTTACTCTGCTGCCCCAATTAAGGCCATTGTTTTTGCCTCTACGACAGTGCTATGCATGGTAACAGAAAAAAAAACATACTGTGATTCACAACATAACAAAGTATAAAAGGAGCTGTTCTTGCTGTTTTTGCTGCAAGCTAATTTTCAACTGGATTAATTTCTTGTGATGTGTAAAGTAGGCTAAGTAGGCTCATTCGACCCATACTATGTAGGCTACATTTGGCCCATCTTAAGTAGGCTACATTTGGCCCATCCCAAGTAGGCTACATTTGACCCATCCTAACGAAGCTACATTTTAACACATCCTAAGTAGCCATACTATGTAGGCTACGTATGACTAATCATAAGTAGGCTTCACTTGACCCATCCTAAGGGGACAACATTTTAACCCATCATAAGTAGGCTACATTCGATCCATCCTAATGGGTATAAATTTTAACCCATTCTAAGTAGATTACATGTGATCCATCCTAAGTAGACCACATTTGACACATCCTAACGGGATTACATTTTAACCCATCATAAGGGGGCTACATTTTAACCCATCCTAAATAGGCTACATTTGACCCATCCTAACCAGACTACATTTTAACCCATCCTAAGTAGTCTACACTTGACCCATCCTTAGTAGTCTACACTTGACACATCCTATGTAGGCAACATTTGACCCATCAATCAATTTTATTACATTCATTGTCATTAACAGTACAAGGTATATAGTGAAAATCTCTGCATTTGACCCCTCCTAAGTAGGCTAATTTGACCCATACTATGTAGGCTACATTTGAACTATCTCAAGTAAGCTACATTTGACCCATCCTAAGCAATGGCCCATTTTATTCAAATGTCTATATGAATACATATTGATTATGATTTGATGATTTTTCTATTTTGGTTTTCTTTTTCAGAAATGTGCCATAGAGCACAATGCATAACTTCAACCTACAGTACTTGTTGTTTAGTGTAATTATAATTAAGAGACCTGTTAGTCAATCAGCGGCTTCCTACCCCTTTACTTGCATTTGGATCAGAGGTAATACTTTCAATATCTGTGAGTCTATCAGTTTAAATGTCTTCAGGTTATGAAGTGTGGGAGGCATTTGCAAATATTTGTGACCTCAAAATTATGGAAGGCACATTTACAGAAGTACACACACTCACCCACCCACACACACACACACACACACACACATACATACACACACACATATCAGGAGGTACTTATCCATAGTCAGTGTATTACCTATAGTAGATGCTGGTTGGCACAACCCCAGTTTGGAGAAGCAGAGAGGACTACCAGCACAGAAGTTAAGCAATATACTGCCATAGACAGGGTCAGCAACAAATGGTAGTTTAGCCAATTAAAAAAGTTCCACGTTTAGAATATTTTCATTGCTTTAGTTTGGTGTGAGACAGCCTTTTCTGATGGGAAACCACTATGATTAAGGCCAAATATCACCCTCTCCTCCAAACCAACCAAACTCCATAGGCGAAATGTTTGATTTTACCCCACAGAACACAGGAGTTGTTGGTCTACCACTGCCTTGATCTGTTCATTTGTTTGTGTTATTTTGTGAATTCAGAGAATTTGAATTATGCTTGTAAAACACTCAAGTCAAACAATAACACAAACAAACTCTCAGACTGAGCCAGTGACCAGAAACTCATGAGTTCTAAAATTGCTAATTTTGCCTATGGAGTTTGGTTGGTTTGGAAAGAGCTATATTTAGTTTATATAATGGCGGTTTCCCTTCAGAAAATGCTGTCTGATGACAAAAGTAAAGCAGTGAAAACATTCTGAATATAACATTCACTTAAACTGAACCTGTCCGCAGCAGTACATTGCTTAACTAATGGGCTGGTGCCACTCTGTGTTTCTCCAATGTGGGGCCTTGATGACCACCATCTACTGTAGCTAATACACTGACTATTGGTGAGTACCTCATACAACCCCATTTCAAATAATCCAAACTATTCCTTTAATAAGCAACAATCACTGTTAAAGTTAATGTTAATTAATATGCAGTTATTAAGTTAATGAAAAGGTTTGATCAACACTGGCAAACAATCTCCCAACTTCCATCAAATTTTCTGATTGGTGCATGGATTAAGGGGTAATGCAGAGAAAGTCCAATTAAAAGAAGCAACATGGTTCAAACTGGCAGAAAATGTTCATGCAGGACCACATTAATGACAGTCAGAAGCTGGGTGAGGAAATAGGCATCCTGGGCCTTTAACGTGGTGGAAATGGAACAAAAGTCCTGGTTGATTTGTGAAAAATGTTATGTGGGGGTAGTTTCATTTCAGATTTTAATAAGGCAGTGGATAGCACTAAAGATTTTAGAGGCAGATGTAAAGTGGATAGAAGAAGCAGCACCAGAGGCATTTGTCACAACCCCTATGTGATCCTGTAAAGTGCAAAAATACCAAAGTAATCATGTCTCTGTCTCTGTGTGGAATTGACATTTTCACTCAGCGACTCAGACATATAAGGGCATTGACTCATAAGCACAAATCTGAACTACTTCTCAGCTACGTGGATATACTGTAATATGTGCAAAGATGAATATGTATGTGTGTGTGTGTACACGTATACGTATGCATGTGTCTTGGGGGTAGAGTCTCTTCTGCGGTTGACTGTGGTTGAGTGGAGAGAGCTCATTTGAGAAGACGCGATTTGAGGAGCGATCAGGGAATTCCTCCAACATCGTGCTCCTATAAATCATCTCTTTAATCAGCCTGAAACTCCCTCTCAGCGCACAGCTGACAAACACACATACACAGACACACAACGTTACAATGCAAAAAAAAAAAAAAAAGAAGAAGAAGACGATGAAGCCCGCTGCAGGCTGACAGAGCGTGACGGCGTCACATGGCGGGGTAAACGAAGAGCGAACCAAAGATAAAGGTGGAGTGACTGAGCTAGGGGAATGTATAAGGGAGGGAGACTGAGTGGAGGAGCCGTAGTTCGCCCAGGTTGGCAGAGCCGGCGCTGAGCCGAGCAGTGCCAGGCTGGTAATTGGATCAGAGAGTCTTTGGGGAGGAGGTTAGTCGCTAAGGGTGGGGTCGAGGGTGGGTGGGTGGGGGGACTAGATTGCTGAAATCTCTGTCTCCTGAGCCTATCAGCCAGGAGGAGCTATGTATGGACTGTATTAAACACTTACTTAGTTGATAGAATTCAACATGGAGCCTAAACACGACCCAAACCTAATCATCATCCGAGCACTAACCAAGATCCTCTCGCGGCAAAAGAGCTTTTTCAATTTAAATATATAAGGTCTCGGCTGTAAGGCGTTTTAATCTGATATACATAGAAATGAAATGTCTGTACACTATGGCAGAATCTATATTAATAACATCACTCTCGCTGATGTTCAGCCTGAATGAGAGAGACAGAGGGAGATAGAAAGAGATAGAGTTGTCCGATAGTTGTATTACAGTAATACCTTGGTTTAATGGATGTCTGGTTTGGAATAAGGCTGTACTCAGTCCAATTGAGATTGTGTTGCGTTGGAGGGATGAGGTGCGCCCCCTCATAAATCCTCTCCTAGATGAGATTGGGGTTCAGAACGAGGGAATGAACGGACAGTAAGAAAGACTGAATGATGCACACAAATCCAGCTGAGGATTTTGCTGTTGTGACGGGGGGTATGCGTGTGTGTGTATGTGCAGCGAATCCCACATATGGGCTCTCTTAATCCTCCAGTCAGGCCTGGCGTTGTCTATGTGACACACACACTTACCCACACACACATACACACACACACACACAGAGGAAGAGCTAATGTTTCTCAGACGCAGCTCTTTGGAGGACGATGTTATTTGTTCTCTCTCGCTTGTCCCTCTAGCTCTATTACTCACACTTCCTTTTTTTTTTGCACACACACACACACAATACAATGACACTCTCTGGCCCTATTTTCTGGATGTAGATGGACGGAAAGAGTGCAAGAGAGAGACACAGAGACAGAGAGGATGAGAGGAGTAAGCCAGAGGGAGAAGGAAGGAAACAGCTGGAGGTGGAAAAGGTCAGCCAGCCAGTGGTTCTGCTGTAAATTATATAGCTAGCACTGGATGCTTAGAATCAGAACGTAGTGGAATAAGAATGATGGCAGGCGAGGAGTGTTGGGAAAGGAGACAGAATCAGGAGGGAAGGAAAGGTGGTTGCAGTGCTGGAAATCCTTGAAAACATTTTTCAAGTTTTTGGATTTTTTTAAATAAAGTGCTTGTAACTACTTGAAATTTTAATCGCAGTTGTTTTCATAAAGGATCACTATCTGCTTGAATAGTTTCTCTCTTAGATTAAAAAGAAAAAGTTGGAGCGAGCCTGATTGCTTTTGCCTCGCTCGCCAAGTCTGTACGTGTGGCTACGCTTTTGTGAGCTGTCAGTCTTTTCCCCACAAACACAGTAAGTTGTGATTGTGACGTTCATTCATTTATGATGTAGCAAAGTTCCTGCAATATTTCTCTTAAAATGTTGTATTGGAGCAACGTTACTGCAACATCACACCTAAAAAGTTACATCGCAGCAATGTTACTGCAACATTACTCATAAAATGTTGTATTGCAGCAATGTTACGGCAACATTTCACCTAAAACGTTGCATAGCAGCAACGTTAATGTAACATTACTCTTAAAGCATTCAACCCTACTGCAACAATTCACTTAAAAAGTTATGTTGAAGCAATTTTACTGCAACATTACTCTTAAAATGTTATGTTGCAGCAACGTTACTGCAACATTAGTCTTAAAACATTATTAAGATAATTTAAGAGAAGATAAACTTTATTGATCCCACACCGGGGAAATTCACATGTCACAGCAGCTCAAGCAGTACAGATAGAAAGTGACAATGGGATACTTATAAAATTTAAGATAAAAAATAGAAAATATGTATATACATATCAGAATTAAAAATATAAAATCTAAAGAATATAGATTTGTGATGAAAAAGAGCATGGAAAACACAAAAAACACACTTAACGAACAGAACGGGGTCGACTCTTCTGTAACTAGCTGACACTCTCGCGGCGCCATCTTTGCTGCAACATCGTACTTAAAATGTTACATTGCAGTGACGCTACTATAATATTACTTAAAACGTTATGTTGTAGCCACAATACTGCAACATTACTCTTAAAACATTACATTGCAGAGTGTTCCAGCAACAACACTGTTATAGTCGTTGCATTACATGTCACAACATCTCCAAAAAGCGGTAGAAACGTACCGGCAACGTTTAACATGCTGGTGACAACATTCCGGAATTTCACTTGGTAAGTTGCTACAATGTTTCATGTGACGCTCACTGAATTAGTTAGTGCCCATCTATGAGTCGTAACAAATCATTAATAATCTTTAAGAGGAAGTAGATGTTTATAATGGATAAATTGGACAACACATTAAAGGAGTCTGGCAGGCAGTCACTGAGCTCAAAGTGTGTATTTTTGGAGCAGCGGGCTTTTGTTTCCAGGGTAATGGCTCAGTGTTACATTAACTGACAACTGACAGAGTTATAAACAGCAACTTGTTGTTGCTTGTCATTATTAAATTACGCTCGTTTTGCGCTCCTGTAGTGTTCCTGCAGCATGCCAGAGTCTGGAGAGGAGGAGGCAGGGGGAAACAACTCGCTTCAACCTTAGAGTATATATTAAATCGGATTTTAACCTTAATTTAATATGCAGTCTGCGCCTCCAACTCGCTATATATGGACACACGCTTGTTACATATTGATCCTTTAAATGATTTAGCTAATAATGTTCAGTGAAACAGTGCAGTGGTTAGCGCTGCTGCCGCACAGCAAGAAGGTCCTGAGTTTGAATCCCCGGGCTGGCAGGGCCTTTCTGTGTGGAGTTTGCATGTTCTCCTCGTGTCTGCGTGGGTTCCCTCCGGGTACTCCGGCTTCCTCCCACAGTCCAAAGACATGCAGCAGGTTAATTGGTGACTCCAAGTTGCCCGTAGGTGTGAATGTGAGAGTGAGTGGTTGTCTGTCTCTATGTGTCAGCCCTGCGATGAACTGGCAACTTGTCCAGGGTGTACCCCGCCTCTTGCCCAATGTCAGCTGGGATAGGCTCCAGCCCCCCCGCAACCCTCACGGATAAGTGGTTACCGAAGATGAATGAATGAATGAATGTTCAGTGGAAACATAAGTTTGGTTGTTATAGCACAATAACTTCTGATTTAATGTGATGAAGTGAAACAATCATATATATATGTATATATGTACACACATATGCATACATCATTTACCACAGCTATAATGTGAAAATGAACCTTGAAAAGTGCTTGAATTTGACTTTAGAAAATGTTTACAGAAGGAACCCTGTGGTAAGGGTTGGAAACTAGGCAGAGTGGAGACAAGAGAGCAGAGAGGAGATGACAGGCAGGGGGGCAGCGTAGAAAAGAGAAGCTCAGAAATGCTGCGGGAGGTGAAGGCAGTCATCTCGAGCAGAGGCCGATGATTTTATTGGGTTCTTCTGGGGGCCTGCGGGAGAGGGGAAGGGTCAGGTTGCCCATGTGTAAACAGCAGATGTGAAAAGCCGCCTGCACACGCCACCACCCCGGGCTCCAGCGAGCTGCACAGTCAAGGACTCGTCGTGTGTTGCTGCTCCTGAAAACCCTCGCCCATCTGCTGTTGCTTTAGCCCCATAAGCCAAAGTCCTGTAAAGACATTGACGGTGACAGCTACCTCCAGCCTTCAGGATTCAGGTGCGATTAAAACAAGTGTTGCTTCCATTAGGTTTTACACACCAGTCAGCAGTACGGCGAGCAGGCCCAGGCACGCTCCCGCTCATTAGTACTGTGGACTCTGCACTGGCAGGGTCTTAATTGTTTTTCTCTTTAACTGAGCAACTTCATCAATAATCATTAAAAGGTGCTCAAGCAGGTGGGGCACTTCTTAACTTCGTCACACCGGCACAAAAGCACACACACACACACACACACACACACACAGTGGAATGGAAACAAGCCATGCATGAATCATACAAGCCTCGTTTTTGAATATTCTTTAATCCCCTGTGAAATTAGGCCCGTGTTGCTTATTCCATTAGATGTCCTTAGAGTGTTTTAGAGATTTGTAGATGATGCGATCGAGGTGGATCTAATTAGAGCAAAGCCACAAAGAAAAAAGTCACTGAGAAACAGGCATTCTGGGAGAGAGATTAAGAAATAAGTGTGGAAAACTTAGTTCTTTCGGAGAGCCTCTCTTTCCCCCTGTGCCTTCAATCAATCACTTCTCTCTCCTTCCTCCTCTTTTACAGAGTAGGAAAGAAAGAAAGAGAAACAGCCGGGGTGTGAACTACAGGGGAGCCACGGGGAGCTCAGCTGCTCTTAATAAGACATGAGCTCCCCTGAAAACACGATTGGTGAAATCTCTAATATTGACATTATGCTTTTTTTTTTTTGCCATGCATTCCTTTTTTTTTTTTTTTTTTAGCTGTATCATGGATGGTGCATAAAATTAGGGTATTATTTATGTATGATTCATGCATGAGGCTGGTCCATCGCTGATTCACTTTAATAAAGATACCAACCACTCTTTCCATCACCAGTGAAGCATGGTGGTGCACTATGATAAACTTCACTCACTTTAACTCAAAGATCAGACATGCATATGTCGGTTTGTTGATACGTGACTTTCACATTTGATGTCTCGATTGTGCCAAGAAATTATTATTATTGTATTAATTATTGTTGTACTAGTATTCTTCGTATTGTGCTCATCTATGAGTAACCTTAACTGTCCCTTGAGCTCTGTTTTTGAGTTAACTCTCATACATTTGTGTGTTTATATGTTTTTGTCAGTGTCTTTGGCTGTGTTGTATCATAGGCACAAGCACCCCTGCAAGGCTTGCTAGGCCTGGACATCAAAATATTCAGTGACTTTTGTTTTGTGTGTGTATCTTTCTGATTACGGATTTGCGTGCCAAGGATGTTAATCACCATTAAGAATTTAACTGATTGAAAATGTATTAACTAGGGATGTACCGATACCGATACCAGCATCGGGTATTGGTCCGATACTATCCTCACGTACTCATACTCGTACTCACAAAACTGCTCCAATACTCCGCACCCAATACCACTCATGAAAACACACACAAGCAAACATCTAAAGAACCAACACGACGTAGAGCTCAATGCGCCTGCTGACGCTTACCTTCTTTTTTTGGTCGCGTCGTCATCATCAGTGAGGGAATCGCTGTCCTCAACAACATCCACTAATGCGACTTTGGAAACTGTCCATAAAATTCCATGTAAATCCATGTGCAGCTGTAGACCGCAGCCAGCCGCTGTCCAATAAGTCCCGGGGGGGGTGTAAAGTAGTTGAATGTGACTAATTAATCCAGAGACGAAGAAAAAAACACCGCTGCCACCAGTCTGTAACCATCTTTTTTTCGCAATAAGCTGCTACAACTTCTCTTTGTGTACTTAATCATGAGTGAAACAGCCCTACAGCACAGTACACCCAACTCCACTCTTTGGGGCTCACAGCGGGTAAACAAAACTGTTACACATGCACCACATCATACCTGTCCCCCATAAACAATGGCAGGTAGGAACTAAATGGCTCTTAGACAAGACGGACACGAAGAAGACACTTAGATACCAATGATTTGTTACATTTAGAAAGTGAGCATCTAATGAAAATAAAATATGTTTTTAAAGTTATTGTAAGAACTTCAATGGCATTATTAAGTACTTGTATCGGTACTCGGTATCAGCAAGTACCCAAGTGTAAGTACTTGTACTCGATCTGAAAAAAAGTGGTATCGGTTCATCCCTAGTATTAACCAATAATGATCGTTTTATGTACCATTTCTCCAGCACTCACAGGTTTCTCATGATTTGGTTTGGTCTGGCTTGTTATTCTAGAAATGCCAGTAATTGTGCCCAATTTGACATGGTTTTGTTTGGCAGATCCATTTCTTGAATAAGGACCAGGGTTGGGTACAAGTATAGTAAAGCAAAATAGTTGCCCTTCGGTGCAAACTTCACAGAAGCATCACCAAAGTTAGAACCAGCACACTCTCTACGTGGCTCTGGCAGCAGGTAACATTAGCCTTCTGTTAGCTAGTAGCTACTGTAAACACATTTAAAATGTCAAGCTTAACGGTCCAAAGTGTGGCTGTATTTCACTTGAAAGGATTCCGACACCAAGCGGGACGACCAAGAAGGGGTGAAGTATCTTGCGACGCACAGGATGCACTTTAAAGCCGAGGAGATGCACCGTGCTCAACTGCTTGTCAGACCCCATGCTGAGCTCATCAGCCCCGGAGATGGGGAGAATAGATGTAAAACATTAGATGCGACGTGTCAGAATGACTTGACATTTATATCTAGGATGGGGAGACTGCTGATGATGATGACAGCAGCCTTTCCTCAGTTTAGCAACTATGATCATATTTCAGCAAAAGAATTGCTGCAGTTTAAAGCTGGAGTTTTGTGGAACACCCACTCAAAATAAACTCAGTTTTCGTTAGTACTGCAGCTGTTATTTAGTGTTAGTGTCGTTCAATTAGGTTTTAGTTATTACTGTATTTATATTAATATAGTTTAAACTGTTAACATTTAATATATTGTTTAATAAAGTCCAAAGTTGCCTTAGCAATAAAAAGAGACATTCTTTAATGTTCTTTAAATTCTTTAATCCATCATTTTATGCTTTTTTTTTTTCCAAGTATCAGTCCAGGCACAGATTAGGCACTAGTACAGTTTAAAAAATATTGTTTTAGCACAACTATGGAAAAGAACACACACAAAAAAGGATACACAACCCAGGACAGGTGGACAAAAGCAGCCTTTTCAAACAAGAGCATTATTGTTTTGTTATTTTGTTCACTGTGCCGCTAAAATAATTTAAAATAACAGCTAAATTGAGAAAGAGACTTTTGTTTCTTATTAATTATTTAGCAAGGGAGGTAAGGAATCATTTTGAGGTAAGGAAATGATTATTAGGTAACAAAATTTGCAGCCCTATGCATGACCAAAGAAAAGCATAGGTGTTTGTGGAGATAAAGAACCAGCAACAGCATGACAAAAGCGGGATGTGGCAATAAAATGTCTACTGATAACAGCTGAGTGCTGAGGCAACACTTTTGTTGCACCAAAGTCTCCCTGTGAGAATTGTAAAGAGTTCACGGGGAGTTGTGTTTGCTTAACATCCCCTGAAACACACATGAACATTTTAGGACACACACAGCTGAAACAAGCCGCGCGCGCGAGTCGTACAGGGCTCGCTTTTGAATGTTCTTTAATTCCCTGTGAAATTAGACTCGTGTTGCTTATTTCATTAGGAGCTTTTAGAGACTTTTGATAGAAATCAGGGTTAGAAATGACACACTACTAGTGTTAAATAGGCTGGATGTTGCTCATTACGCGGCAGCTGAAAGAGAATGAATCAAATACGGGAGGCTGAGAAGAAAAGAACAAATTCAATAAAGCAAGACGTTTTTTTTTTTGTTTTTGTTTTTTCTTACCAAAACAGGATGAAATGTTTCCACATTATTTTGCCACAGAATTGTCCACGTTTTCATCCTGGTGTACTTAAAAGACGGTTTGGTTTTGTCAGCTGTCTTGCCTGTTGGGTGCAGATATGTCTGTGTGTCTGTCTGTGTGTGCGCGCATTCTCTTGCTTACTGCCGGTGACATTTCAGCTGTACATTTGGGAGCATGCTGAGTTCTGTAAAGGTTGTCATAGCAAAGTCTCCTGCTATGTCCCCCGCCCCCCCCCCAACACGTCCCTCAGTCTCCGTCTGTCTCCCTCCGTCTTTTCCCGTCTCTTCCTCTCTCTATCCATCTCTCCGTTTCGGTCCGTCAATCATTTTGTTTGGATCTCTTTTTTCCTTCGTCTCTCTGTGTGTGTGTTTTTTTTCTCCATCTCTGCCTTTCTGTCTCGCTCTCATAACATGTCATTATTAAATACACCCACACTGCTCCTCTCAGCAACCTATAATGCACAGACTCATTACGTGTGACCTCTCATGGTAAACATTCAGTGCTGCTCTTCTGCTCCTCATTTGTAGGTGCACTTCTGATCTCTTTTATTCAGTCGCTAATTTTTCTAATCCTGCCTGCTTCTTTGCTACTTGTTGTGTCATTTATTCCCGTGTGTTTGTGACGGCAAACTTTTCCCTGTGTATTTTCCAGCATTGGGAGGGTTACTTTTAAAATGTATTCCACTACAAATTACTGAATACATGCCCTGAAATGTAATTTGTTACATATTCAATCAGATCACACAAGTTAAGTAACGCATTCTAAATACTTTGGAATACTGTAAATCATCTTGCTGAGCCCAACATTTGGTTTAATGAAGGACCTCAGTGGAGAGATCCCTGCACTGTTTCACCAGGTCACGTAGAGCAGCATTACTAAATAAAGTTATGTGATGTTTGGCAGGGCAATATATCGATATTATATGGATTTTGTGATATGAGTCCAGATATAATCTCTGTCGTGATATGGTATAAGTGTTCTGAACTTTTTCAACCTTCATCTGCTTAGTCATTATATCCACATTACTGATGATTATTTATCAAAATTCTCATTTTTTTTAAATAGTTTGTTAAAGCTCCAGTAGTCATCACTGCAATATTGTAATTGCAAAATAGAATATACTGTAGGTATTTGGTCAAAAATATTGTGATATTTGATTTTGTCCACTGCAAGTAGAAGTTCTGCATCCTAAACCTTTTAATAGAAGTATTTAATTAAAATATAATGTTTTTGGATTAATAGTACAGCTGCATTATATCCAGATGTTTTTAAGGTTGAGCTCATTTTAACTGCTTATACTGTTGTTAGTCTACAGAAATGCATCACATTCTATATGATCATCATATGTTTGCGCTATTTGGAATTATTTTCTTAATTAACTGAGTATTTGTTAATGGCGAATAATGCAAATTGGTGTTTCTCAGCCCCAAGAAAAATTTCTTCAAATGATAAACCAAAGATAATCACTTTACTCTAATAGAGGACTAAAGAAAACTGAAAATATTCACATTTAAGATGCTAAAATCAGAAAACTTTGACTTTTTTTTTCTTAAAAAATTACTTTAAATGGATTATCAAAACAGTTAGCAATTAATTTAATAGTTGACAGCTAATCAGTCATTGCAGCTCTACAAATGTGTCTCAGGGCACGGCTCTAATATGCCATGTCGGGGAAGTAAATTTGGCAACTCAGTTATCTGACTGGCCAAGTGGTAAAAAAAAAAAAAAAAAAGGCAAAAAAAAACAAAAAAAAAAAACTGGAACATATTAAGTAATTTTTCATGCAAAACTGGCAGACAATGCTGTTGTCAGCCTCTCAAATATGGAAATTTCCTGCTTTCCCCCATTTATCATCATATTAAACTGAATATCTTTGGTTTTAGAGTGACAAAATGAGACATTTAAAGACATCACTTTGAAAAACTGGGATTTTTTCACTATTTTTTTAATGTTTTTTAGATGTTGCAGTCTGAGATTAAACATGACAATTGACTTCAGTCTTTGTTGTTATTTGATAACAGCTGGTAAATAAAATAATTTATATAGGGGCAAATAAAAATGGTCTTCGGGCAAGTAGACTTCTGACCCACTTGCCCGACCAGGCAAGTGAAAAAAAACATTAATGTTGAACCCTGCCTCAGGGGGCTTTACAATCTGTGCAGGGTACGACACCCACTGTCCTTAACATTAGGCTCTCATTAGCATGACAGAGCGCACTAACATGATGAAAAAGAACTTAAAGGTCCCTCAAGGTGCTTCTGGAAACTACACGTGCAGTCTTGATGCAGAAACCAGTTCCACTGATGAGTTCGCTCTGCGATGTTCTTGACCACATGTGTGGTGAAACTGCTTTTATATTTCCATGACAAAAACAATTTCCTGCCAGTGTTCTGGCCGAGTGTCTCCTCTGGTGTGGTGTGTAGCAGGAGCACTGCACGCACAAATTGTTGCTCATGTTTTAAAAATCTGTTTGTGTGAAATCTGTGCCTCATATGAATTTTAGACCAAATAAAAACAAATAAATTCATTCAAGTAATATATTTTTAAAGAAAGTAACTGTAATCAGAACCACCAATTTAAACTGTAACTGAACACAGTTACTCAAATTTTGTATTTTAAATACATAACCCCGATACTTGTATTCCGTTACTCCCCTACCCTGTGTGTGTCTGTCTGCTGGTCCTTCCTATGCCGTACTCCCTCTACCCCCAGCCAGCCTTCTGTCTCCCTCTGTTAGGGGTGATCTAGCTCCGTGTCGCCACCCTCCCCGCTCTGTCATCTGTTGCTGATGGTTGTGGCGTATTAGAGGAAGCGGGCCCTGGGGCAGCCTATTTGTATGGACCGTGTGCTCTCGGAGCCTTCAGAGCTGACAGAAAAGCTTTACAGCAAAACACATTGTGTGTTCGGTTTCCACGCTTACACACAAATCACTCTTGTTCATTTACTTTTCCTGTCCGGGGGAGATGTCGCTGCGCTATGGGGGAAAGTTTGCTCGCCTTCCCCTGGCAAAGCCCGAGTTCCCTGTGTATGTGTGTGTGTGTGCGTGTGTGTGTTTGTGTACTAAAGCCATCAAGTGAGCATGTTAAGAATAGCTGTGGGGAATGAATGCTTTTGGTCCCTGTAGGCATGCGTGAGTTGCAAACAGAGAGGAGAGCTGATTCAGGGGAGGAAGCAGAGTGAGGACTTCTTCTATGGTAAACATAGAAATTACAGAAGTGTAACCAAAGAGCCATATGTTAGCAACTAGAAAATGAACACGCAAAAAACAAGATATTATTAGCGCTCTATTAGAGTGTAGTGTTAATTTGAACTATATGAAAGAAAGCGCTTTAATAAAAAAGCAGCAGGGGTGAAATAACCTGGGATCGGAGGCTGATAATTCATGACATGTTTAATTATTAGATTCCTGGTGATTTTTGCATAAATATTCATGGAGTTATTATTTTTTTGCAATCTCATGTCATCATGTCATATTTTCATGAAAAATAAAAATTCCACCGATTGGTCGGGTGTTCTGTAATTATCGAAAAAGACAAAGAAGGTGGCATTTTCAACCTTTTCCTCAACACCCCCCCCCCAACTCCCTTCAATCACGCTCTCCCCGCCTCTTTGGCATTTGTGTTATAGTGCCTGAGTGACAGTGGATAGATGTGGATCTAGAGTAGTAATTAAATCAAGGTCTGCTGCTGTTAAACACAGGGCGTCCAGGGGTGACAATGCTTATTGACAAAAATCTACGCAAATGTCAACTGCCCCTTTCCATTCCAATTTTATGTAATTTATCAACGTTGTCAAGCTAAATAGCTCTTTGGGGGCCACAAAGAAAGAGTCAGTGAGAAACGCAGACCTTGTGGGAGAGGGAGATACGGTAAAAAGTGAGCACAGCTTGGTTCTTTCTTTCAGAGAGATCCGATGCCTCTCTTTTCATGTCCGCCATCACTCAGTCTAAGTTTTCTCCTTCCCCTCTTTAGCCCCTTTCACACCCATTATCATCTGGCTTTTGTTTTCAGTGGGAAAATGTACAATCAGCATTCACTCCAATGGCTCTGGCAGTCGTCACAGATATTTATCGGCTCTGGCTCCAATAGGCAGTGATGGAAATATGACACCCAGGTGGACACACTAATTTTCATCCCTTTTCGAGCAGAAAACTTCTGCAGCTCCTTTGCCCCTTTTCCATACATCTGCTGGCTTTGATTGTTGGACTCAGCACGTTAGCCTAGTGTGGCAGGGATTTGTATCTCTATCAAAACAGGGCTAACGTTACCCACTACTGTAGAGAAACACATCCTCCCATCCTCACTTCCTATAAATTCTTCACAGTAAGTCCGATATTTTGTTATTTAAAAGCTTTTATTATGAAGCAGCATGATCAGCAAGTGTTAGGTTTTTGTCAGCAGTGACTTAACAGCTGAAAGCAAACATGAAACAGATACCTGAAAGGACAAACAGCAATTCAGCAAAGAAACTAAACTTCAAACCACAGAGAGAGTTACAAGTTAGTACATGGTTTAAAAAAAAGTTGAGAAAACTCATAATTTCAAGGCAGCTGTCTTCACTAAATTTTTGAGTTTTGAATCAAACTCTTCAGATTTGAAACAAACTCAAAAAAAGTGATTTGCTGATCTGTGATCTTTTGTTGAGATAATTTACTTTTCTTCTTAGAAAAAAAATGATTCTTTGACTTTTAGAAACAAAGAATTTTTGTATTTTGAAATTTGATGAGTTAACTCATTACAGTGAAATGAATAATGATTGATAATTTAATATTTTCAATTGCAACCATTTATTTTTTCTAAATAAAGATTACTTGCGTTCACAGCTCACTGTGAATAATTTTTGAAATACAGAATTTTGGGGTTTCCAAAACTCGAAGATTCAAGTTTTTTTTTAAAGAATAAAATTAAATTATCTCAGCAACAGATTATAGAGCAGCAAAACTTTTTTAGTTTATTTTAAAACTTGTTTGACTTAAACCTCAAATCTTTAGTAAAGAGTTTCCTTGAAATTATGAGTTTTCTCAACTTTTGTTGAACACACAAACTTTTAAAAGCTTCCTTTTCTAAGGTCTGCTGCACAGACATGAGTTGATTCTCGATTAACAGAAAGGTAAACTGGTACACTGGCAATGAGAAAAGCGTCAATTGCCTATTTTACACACATTTTAAAAAACGTGCATATACCCACTGATTTTGGTATAAAAACAGTATTTTACAGAGAGAGAAAGAGAGATAGAGAAACAGCCACAGGAGGCCACGGGAGGCCTGGAAACAGACCTGGACATCAAAAGGTTCTGTCTGATTCCAGATTTGCGTGACCAAAGCTAAGCTAAGCAGAGGTGTATGTAGAGATGAAAACCCGGCAACACATGAGAAAAGGAGGACATGGCTATAAAATTCTGTCTACTGATCACAGCTGAGTGCTGAGGCAACGCTTTCTGTTGCTCCAAAGTCGCCCTTTGAGAATTGTAAAGAGTTCGCGGGGAGTTGTGTTTGCTTAACATCCCCTGAAACACACACATGAACATTTAGGACACAGGCATGTTGGCGTGTATGCTCGCAGGCACTCCAGCATGCACACACAGCACATTTACACACACACACACACACACACACACACACAGGTACCACACACACATACAGATACATTTACACATGTATATATTTGAACAAAAAAAAAAAAAAGCAAATTGGTGCTCAGCTATTCAGGGTAAAAATTAACATTTAATTTACTATGGAATCAGCTTTTAACACCATTCATCGTGAACAGTACATCAATGGCAGCGGGGTTAAAACTGTGTTTTTATGCTCCTAACTCTCTGAGCCATCGTGATTAAATGAGCAGAGTAAAGCACAGAGGGGAAGAGGAACTGGAGAGAAGAAAATAGAGAAAAGAGCACTTATTGGTGTGATCCTTATGAGTTGGTCTTAATTAGCATAATGAGGAAAAGAAAGGATTAAAGGAGAACAGAGTACATACTGCCAGTTGCCATGGAAATGAAAAATGAGTAGAGGAGATAGCAGTCAAAGTTGGGCCATCATTCAGCCTTATCTTAGTTTTAGGGAAGAGGAGTAAGTCAAGGGCAAACAATGACAAAAAAAAAAGGTGTAGAGTTTTTTTTTTTAGCTCATCAGATTTAGTAACCACCTGTTACAGGTTCAACTTGTTCATGGCAACTCACATATTTACAAGCCTGAATGCAGGTACATTTAATAGGGAGATAAACACAATGAAGCTTCAGTGTTGGTTGCAAGGACGCCTCATTTTCATTTAATCTCAATGGGGAGGTTGATGATGTCAAAAATATATGTAAACATTGATCTGATAATAATAAGTACCGTGCCTTATTCAAGTTGCACAACCAAATATGGGATAAAATAAAACACAGATCTCGGTATGAGGGTCAATGTATTTATTATAATTTTAATAGCACCAGTTAATTAATCTCTAGAAACTGGAACAGTACACCCACACTTGTTTATTACTCTATTTTATCAGTTACTTTTCCTAATTTGGTATTTAGCAGCCAACTTAAATTCAAATAAAATTAGAACTTGAAAGTTTTCCAAGCAGCTTTCAGACAAACCATGTTGCTCATGCGTCATCTTTCTGTTTGAGCTGCAGCTCAGATGCTGTTCAAACCTGGTATTAACATGTGTCTGATTAAAAGTGGACAGCTCTAAGTATGAGAGTTCACATCTGGCATTGCAATATGTCTCCAGATGTGTCTCGAATGACCGCTTGTTAAAATTGACACTAGTTCTCTGACTGAGTGGAAATCTGATATCTTCACAATAAAGATGAACAAGAAAGGCATTAATGACAGAGTCAGAGAAAGTAAAAGTGTGGATCCCAGCGCACCACAGAGCTTCTCTGCCTGCTCGTCTCAGCAACACAATGTTATTTTATGAGGAAATATAGAACCTAATGTATTGCTTTTAATGTCAAATTTACAAGAAGGTACGTAGCAATTTAACTTCCTGCTCTGATTCCAAATACACACAGTTGCAAAATACATTGTTGCGGCCCAAGACTATAACTAAACAGACAAATGGGCACGATATTTTTCACACAAAGAAAGAAAGAAATTCATGTAGATAATTTGCCGAATTTATAAGAAGGCCCAAATATTTAAGAATTTGTCTTAAATAGCATTTCAAAGTTTTTAAAGTTTATCCTAACTCAAGAATTCACAAAATTGCACAATTTTCAAGGGAAACTAGGAATATTGCAGTGTGTTCACAAACATACACTGCTTATCTTGGCAGGTAAGAGAGCCCAAATACAGTGAATCAATTGATGTACTTACCGGACATCAGTTGAGTAGGCGGTCCTTCAGTGTGGCACAGGACACACAGCGTACGCACTGCCGGAAGAATGTGGTCATGTGCGGCCCAGATCACCAACGAATGTGGTCTGAGCGATCAGATGTCAGATGCATCCTCAATGTATCTTGGGTGCTTTCACACCTGTTCTTAGAGCTGTTCGCTCGTGATCAAATCACCCAGGACGGATGTAAATACCAGGTCTGAGCAGGCTCTCAGAGAACATGTGCAGCGAGAATAAAATGCACCAACCTGCCAACTATCTGCAGGCCGGGTCCCAGCAAAGACTTTGCACTAAAAGCAGAAGGTAGCAGACTACAGGAAAGACACCCACTTATATCACAGAGAAGTCACAGAAAGGGAAAAAAAATGGGGGTTGAATGAAAATGAGCTGTTTGTTACAAAGAACTGTTGCATTACAAAAGAGCCTGTCCTTGGAAGAAAGAGACAAAGTCGTATGGCAGGTTCTCTTTCCAAGCGCCTGTATGTTGCCAGAACTATTGAAGAGCGGGGATGAATAAGGAGCACAATGAGTGAAAGTTATCTCATCTCCTTTCTCTCGCAGTTTGTAAACTCTCGGTAAACCGGCGGCTCGGCGCAGATGCCGGTATAAATGATGTTTTTTCCTCTTCTGCCTGCCCTTGTTGCTTTATCTCGTGCTTCCTCCCTGCCACCGTTTATCATCTCCATTACCGAAAAGTGAGAGAGTTATGGAGGGGGGGTGGGGGTTATGGAAAAAGGATGAGGCACAGAGGAGAAGAAGTAAGGGTGTGTTGGGATAGAGCACATGAGATTGTTCACTTGATCTAAGTATGCATGCAGGGCCGGCTGCTGGCATAAACACTCTGTGTGGTGGTTTGGGGCCACAATGGCTACTGTGTCGATCGCACTGTGGCCACAGTGGCCTTGATGCCCCACCGGCACTGTCCCAGCTGGTTTTAATGTTTTCTCCTATGCTTTTTTCCTGTCTCTATGGTTTTAAGAAACCAGTTTCTTTTGTTGAGATTCTGATTTTGCAACATCAAGTGAAAGGCTGCACTCACAACCAGTGGTGGGTCAGATTTCAAGCATCAAAGACATGATATAACTTAATTTGATCATGAATCCTGTACTCTACAAGTCTGTGGTTTACACTGCAGACTAGGGTCTCTGTCTATAGTGTCCACGACATAGTGAGTTTGCCATTTTGTAGCGCTGTCCAAATGTGTAGTGAGAATTATTATACCCACTGCATCCCACAGTGCATCATGGAAAATAGCATTGGTCACTAACCAAACACAGTATCCCATCATGCATTGCACTGAAAGAAAAATAAGTAATTAACGACACAGAGCGTAGTGTCCAATGTTTTTTTTTTCCCACTATATAGTGAGATAACTATATAGTCCTCTAATAAAAATGTCCAAGTAGGGAGTAGGGTTGTCAGAAGTATCAATACTTCAATAGTTTTTCAATACTGCATATTTAAGAACAATAAAATACTAACATTCGATAATATTTAAAGTACTGAATTTATTTTAAAAAATTATATAAGTTCCCATTAAAGACAGTTGAGTTCAGTCTTTATTGTCTTGCCTGCAGCAAGACCAGACTGTGTTCATGGACTTTTTAAAAATAAAAATATCCTTGTTATTGTTTTCTTTTTGCTGTGGCATCAAAAGAGGAATCAAGTATCTTTTTTTATACTTGTACTGTATCAAAGTTTAAAACTCTGGTATCTTGACAACCCTGGTAGGGAGTAGGAAATGAATGACTGATTTGGGACACAACCAGTGTGTGTAATTTAGTGGGTGCGCTGGGAGTATTTTGGAGCCGCTAACAAAATCTTGTTTAGGGCCGCCAAATACCTAAGGCCGGCCCTGCGTGCGTGTGTGGGGCCGCATAATGCACGTCCGCGCCAGAATGTACTTACACGAGTTTGTAAGCGAGGTGCAACTTGTTTGCAAGCCCCGACATGAACCTTCAGCAACTTCTAATGTTTTGAACTCGCAGCCACACGAGCGCACAGACACACACACACTCACTCGCTGCGGCCACTCATTTGCATGACAAAGGCTTGGTTAATTATTTAAGGAGCCTTATTTGATCAATACAGGAGAGCTGTATCCGACTGCAGGGACAATCTGAGCCACTGGATTCTATAGGCCTTCATTATTCATGAGAACCACAGAAGAGGGACCAGGCGCGAGGGAGGAAGGGAGAAAAGAGAGGGAGCAAGAGATAGGGAGCAACAACAAAGGCAGCAGGGTCTTGTTTCATGTGTATTAAAAGTTTTCCTTTTTCGGTGCTGATGAATATTTTACAGGGTTTGAAACTTAGATGGGACCTCTGTATCTGTAGAGGTGAGAGCGGAGGGGAAGGGTTAGGTGGCGACACCGCTGCTGTGGCAACTGTGGTTTGTCTTGAGGTGAGGGGGTCACAGGCCTGAAAGCTCAATCACACGTACTGTGTGTGAAGTTTTCAGTTTTCTTTGATTATCTGACAGCCTCGGAGTCACTTTTCTGCACTTAAGATGTGGAATACTGTGACACGTGGCACGATAAAAACATGTATCGAGTGTTATGCTTTTCATTAGCATGCATGGGCAAACCTGTGAGCATGCATTCATGCAGAGGTTGTGTGTGTGTGTGTGTGTGCTTGTTTGCGTGTGTGTGTGTGTGTTATGGATTAGTCACAGGTACATGTCTGCACTCCAGCACAGCCAGGGGGCACTTATCTAAAAATAGCCTTGATCCCACAGGAGTGTGTGTTCTGTCTTCCATCCTTTCTCCCCTCTGGCCACGCCTGGAGGGGCTGGAGGTGGAGGGCTGCTGGGCGGAGTATATAAACTGTTCAAGAGATTGTTTTACCTGCATGTATGCACAAACATAAGTAAGCAGGACTATATCAAGACTACTATGTACCCTCAACATAAATATAAACACTTCTTTTTGGCCCCATTTTTAAAGGAGCAAATCAAGAAAAATATTCATGGGTTGGCATTAAGGGTGTCTTTAAGGGGTAGCAGGAATACTTATATGCCAATTTAATTGCAAACAATCACATATGTCAATATTCGCTTGGAAAAGCTCCCTAATGAAGATATTTTAACTCAACAAACATTATTGTGACTCATGAGTAAAACACTGAATAGAAATATCCAATGGTGGCAATAGAAAAGTTTAAAACATAAGCTGATCATTTAGTCTAACATGTGGGCAGAACAGATCATTAAATTATATGTGTTAATTTACACTTTTTAACATGTACTTGTTAGAAGTAATCTATATGAATGCGTTCAGTTTCGCAGCCTGAAGATAAAATGTTACGTGCTGCAGGGACAGGTAGTGGAGAAACTGAAACCTCACGAAGCGTCAAATCTTGCTGCGTTCACTTGCACTTGGACATCGTAATTTTATTCATATAAATTTTCGACTGGCCTCAATACATCATATACATATTTTTTGACTTAGATCATCCAAAACTGGGGTGGCAGCAATGGTGGCAATGCATCATTTAGGGTGGCAGCTGCCACCACATGCAGAACCGCACCTGCATTTTTCATGAGTTGAAGTTTAAGTTTTAAGACTTTTTCTATGCACAGAAAACGTGTTTCTCTCAAATTTTTTTCACAAATTTGTGAAAATCAGTGTTAGTGAGCACTTCTCCTTTGCTACGATAATCAATCCACCACACACCAACCAGTATGATTATTGCACAGGTATGCCATGGACTGATCTGATTGAAACAAGACATTTAAGCTCTGAACTATGCCTGTTTCACATACGGCTACAGATAACCATTTTTCCCCGGGAGGGTAAAATCATGACCCACCTTACTCCGCCTATGATTGGCGAGTATTTGTCGCTTTCATTGGTTGTTATGTTTAGGCGAGAGGAGTGATTGGTTAGGGTTGGGATAAAAATATCAGAGTAAGCCAATCAGAGGCAGAGTAGGGTGGGTCTGGGGGAAAAAAATGTATCATGAAATATTCAAAGTTCAATGCCTATAAAATTTAAATGTATAAAATTTGAGCTAAAACTGCACATTGTAGAGTGGCCTTTTATTGTGACCAGTCCAAGGCACACGTTTGTCATAATCATGCTGTTTAGTGAGCATTTCTATATATATATGTATATATATATATATAATATATATATGTATATATATATATATATATATATATATATATATATTATATATACACTACACCAGGTGGATGGATTATCTTTGCAAAGGAAAATTGGCCACTAACACAGATTTTTGTAACAAATTTGTCAGCAAAATTTGAGAGAAATAAAAAGAAACCTTTTGTGTGCATAAAAGAAGTCTGAGATCTTTTCCTTCAACTAATGTAAAATGGGAGAAAAAACAAGATTGTATTCTTCATATTATATTTTTGTTGAGAGGCTTATATTTCTGCTGCTGATTAGAGTGCTACACTTTGGTCCATGAGAATAAAATGCACACAGGTACCTATACAAAAAGAGACGCATACAAACTGCACAAAATACTGAGGTAAATATCATCCCACTACAAAAACACATAATTGTTCCCCGGTTGAAAATCCATCCACTTTTATTGACTTCTTCTCCACTGCAACACGCAGCTCATTTGGATCTTGCTTCATCAGGGAATTTTTTATGCGGCCCTGATGCGGCTCAGCCTTTTGAAGAGTAGGCGAGTTATGTCTCTGCGTAGTGTAAAGAAAGCAGAAAGAGAACAGTAAAGCCAGGGGCCCACAAGCAACTTCTGCTGGAAACTACTAAAGATTTAAGTGAAACTAAAAGTAGCACAAGTTTTAGTTTCTATTTTTTTAAATCCCATATACCTTTTTTTTTTTTTTTTTAACTCTTTTTTTTGTTTGAGGCAGCAAACTTCATTTCTCTGAGGCAGCTTTTTAGAGAAGAAGAAATGCATAAACATGTTGATGGAAAACTTTTTTTATCGGAGGTCAATGCCAGGTAAGGGTCCTTCTAGGGGTCATTTTTGGTCTGGAACGCCAGATGGTGGTCGTCAGGTGAGATGCAATGTGGGACTGTGGAGGATGCTTGAAGCGTACCTGTGAGATTTTAAAAAGGGGGTTATTTTTGGAGAGGCACATCTTTTACTCACCTTTATGACTTGTGCATCTGCAGGGAATGTTACCCATGTGCATGTCAGGCTCATGTGTGCGTGTGTGTGCATGTGTGGGTGTGCGCTTACATGCACGTTTGACCAAACACTCATAATTGGGCCCCAGTAGCTCTTTAGACTTTGACTCGGCGCTGTCGTCATGCCAACCGACCACTTTCCTTTTGTGCCGTTCCCATTTTGTGTAGAGATGGCAACTGCATGGAGATGCCTCACACAACACAGCAAAATGCACCAATCATTAGCCCGCAGGCTGCATCCTTACCTTGTGTCCTTTTTTTTTATGGGCTGATTCCTTTGTGTCCTGTGGTAAACTCTGCTTGTTTGTTACGGCAGCTTGGCACCCGTCGAGTGTAGGTTACCGGGTCCCAGCAAATGTGTCACATGCCGTATCTTAACGTGTGTGCGCATGTGTCTGTGTGGCACCTTTGTTGGAGGTGCGCACCGCACAAGTATGTCAGTGTGCTAGTCTCATTAAGGGATTACTCACGTTCCTGGACACCTCTCAGAGCAGTCTGATTGGACTGAGACAAGCTGATCCCTCCGATCACAACACCTGCTGTGGTGTCATCTGGAGAGCAGGAATCGCCACAAACCAGTGATGGAAAAAAAAAAAAATAAGGAGGAGGAGGATGTTAGGAAAGAGAAAAGAGGGAAGTAAGAGAGTTGGGGTAGCGGTTGGCTTATGAATTATATATAAAAACTATTAGACATAAAGAGAATGACAGAGGCGAGGCTGGGATGAGTACTTCTTCAGTCACACTCGATGCGTCAAAGAGATTTTTTCTGTCTCTTGAAACCGGCTGTTAGGCAGCCAGTTTCTCAGTCAGACCTTCTCTCTTCTTAAATAACTTCTTCCCCATTTCTGTCTGCCTCCCACTGTTTTTTTCTTTCCCTCTGACAACACTTCTGCCAATTAAAGGCAGGCTACCGAAGAATTATATAATTTGATCAAAGTATTATATTTAAATGAGTTCACAAGTGAGGTATACATGTTGGTTGTTAAAGTCTGTGTAGCCCAGGATCACCTAATTGGATTAAACTGCTTTTTTTATCGCATCAGTCTGTCACACTAAATGGAAGATTAAGAAGTACACAAAACAAGTTTTAACGTAATTCTGGCTGCAGTCTGTTTAAAAAAAAAAAAAGTCTTAATAATCCTGAATTAAACACATTGTAATTTCTGGACCTGATGATGGAAGTAGGTAAGGAGTGAAAAATCTCGCTTCCTTCCTTGCACATGCGCAGTACTGATGGGCACTTTCACTCGGGCCCCTCCATGCAGCTAGCAGGCTACTCTGGCCGGACTTGGGTATCTCAGTGAACACAGTTGACCGAGGGTGGCCACTTTGAGGACAGGGAATACAGTACCAAGGTGATTTTCTTCCTGGGTTTAGCACCTATCAACCCAGGGCTTAGTCATCCAAACACCAGCTAAAGTTCAGAAGATAGCAGTTAGCTTACTTTAGCAACTAGACTAGCTAAGCGCTATCTGTCCACCAGATAACTCTGTACATCACAGAGTCACTGTACTATGTTGTTAAACTGGCCTTATAATATTTAATGACTATCTTTATGACAAGTCTAAAAAGTACCACTGTACTTGGGGTCAAGGAAAATATTCATGACACACTTATGATGGTCTCATGATGGCCAGCATTCAAAACAAACCAGATATAACCGTTTAATATAATGTTAAATCATAAACCTCAACGGATTCTTTAAGTTTGATAATGTCAAGTTGTCATAACAAAGGTATGTTTGTCTTGTTTATGTAAAGTTGTCATAACAAAGACATTTCAAACAATGTCTACTTTGTTTAAAAATGACATAAGTGTGTGACACGAGTGACACCTAATGACAACAGTTATAAGGCCAGTTTGACAACAGAGTACACTTCTAAGGTGATATGTCTTTCAGAGTTACCACAGACTCATAGGGGTTTGAGCTAGTTTACTTGTTGCTAAACTAGGTTAACTACTGTCTGCTGTTATCTGTAGCTGGCGTTAGCTAATTAGTTCATTAAGCCATGGAGCTAGCTACCTAATTTGCTGACTTAGCCCAGGGAGTCAGGAGCCAAGCCCATCAAGAAAACCACCTTGGTACTGTATTCCCTGTGAAACAGTGTCAACTTTGCATTAAAATGACATAACTGACCGAAGGACACTTAATGACATAACAATGACAAACATTCATAAAGACTCCTTCATGTTCACGACGGGTGTCATGACAGTCTTTTGCACTCCCCTTCAGATTAAGTGTTAGCGTATATTCTTAGTACAGATGTGTTTCTGAGGATGATTTTCACCAGAAATCACAATAATATATTAAAATGTGACCCAGAATCTTTAATTATACTGATACAAACGGGCCTTTGATAATTCAGTGCCTACAGTATGTATATTATTCTTTTCATTGCTAAGAACCTTTTTTTTTTTTAAAAGATGAAATTAATGCATCTGCGCTGTCTGATGCAACCCACAGTCTCCAATTACTTGGAGCTATCACACTAAAATCCATCCAATGAACAGATTTTAAGTGGGCTAAGGCGGCCGAGCTACCGCCCAATCAGAATCTGAGCTCGACTTGAGGCCGATCAGGTTACTCCAGCTGAAGTGTGGCTTTTGGAGTGCGGCTCAATCAGTCCCATTAATGGATTAACAGGCAGCATGTAAATGTTGCCCCAGTGGCTCGGTCTCTCTCGTGCTCTCATAATTGTTCACTATGAAGTTCACATCAAAACTAATAGCCGGTCTGATGCCATTACCCCCGCACTTCTGTTGCCACTGGCAACCGATAGAGTCCCGCGCAGTGTGGAGAGTCTGCCGCCGTGTTTGAATGTGAGCGGAAGAGGAGATAGACACAGACTCAGCAAAAGAATAAAAGAGCATTATAAAGAGGGAATCAAAAGAGATATACTGGATTCTGATCATTCACGGAGAAGAAAAGGACACACGCTGGGTCTTGACAGATGTAAATGTCAGCTGGATAGTTTGGTTTGAATGGTTTTCAATGGAGAATACCTATGGCCGTTTGTTCCTTTCTTCTTAAAATGTGTTTGTGTGTGTGTGTGCCTGACAGAGGCTGCGGGGGCTGAGACACACGGCAGAGCTACGGCAGACATGAGCAGCCCCGAGGAAAGCCTCGTCCTTCACGGGCCAAATTTTTTTCACACTCCACCATATGTGTCAGCCTCCACTATGCATTTTACCTGAACTTGTTTGCTCATTCCTGTGAGCGTGCAGTTTTTCAGAAGGTGAAGTAAAGGAGAGGAGGCTCGTCGTGATGCAACTCATCACCGAGCTGGCTGCTACTGTCTCCTGCCTTGTCTGCTCAAAAGAGCTCTGGCACCCCGCTGGGAAAGATGAGAGGCTTGATTACAGTCAAATTAGCAAATGAGCAGGTTAATTACAGAACCAAATTCCTGTATAAGAACTGTCATTTCTCTGAGAGATGCTCCAGCTCCTGCTCAAAGAGCCTAAAGAAAAGGGGGGGGAGGCAGGGGGAGAAAAGGCAGATGACAAATGCCTTTCTTTCTCCTTTTTTCTTTTTCAAGAAAACTCCCTGGTTTCTGCCCCTCTTAGCTCAGAAGCACGCCGTTTGAGGTTAAGAGGAAATGGTTGCATCAATGAGCTATTATTTTTTTTTCAGAGGACACTTTTTCCCCTTGCATTTTCGCTCTTTCTCTCCTTCTCTCCCTTCCTCCACTCAGGAGACTGCATCAAACTCCCCTCACTCCTGCTTTTCTACCCACTCTCGCGCTCACCAGCTTTCATCCTTTCACCTCACAGGAGCCTTTGGGAGCCTTCAGATTTTACTTTTTTTTTTTTTTTTTGCAACAACCACGTAGAAAAGGAATTTCTGAGACATCATCTAAAGTTTGCAAGGACGTTCCGTTTCAAATACAGAAAAAGAGAGCATGCGGAGCGAACTCGCTTGAGAAAAGGCGAAAGTAATTAGGGGGAAAAAATGGCAGATTTTTTTTTTTTTTTTTTTTTTTGGCTGACCTTGGTTTGTGCAGGCCAGTGTTGTTCAGTTTGTTCATGTCACAAGCCAGCGATAAGTGTTTAGGAGCTACGTGATGCACCTCACTGAACACTCTGGTTTGCTTTGGCCGATGGCTCGTGTGCAGTTTTATGACTGCAGAGATACACCCTTAGAAATAAAGGTGCTAACTAGAACCGTGAAGGGTTCTTTGGCTTGTCCTCATTGGAGAACCCTTTTGGGTTCTGGTAGAGCCTTTTATAAAGGTTTGTCTTGGAACACTCTCAGAGGGTTCGACCTGGAACCCAACATAAAGGTTATACCTAGATCCATCTGTCAAAGGTTTCACCCACAACCTTATGTGAGATTCTGCAGAGAACACTTCTGTGGAGTTATGGTTCACCCAGAATCCTCTCCGGGGGTTCTGTCTAGACCCTTTTCACCTTCTAAGGGTGCTAACAAGACCTCACACAGGGAATTCTACCAAGAACCTTTTTATATTCCAACCCACTCAGGGGATCTACTGAGAACCTTTTTACACTCCAAGGGTTTTATCTAGAACCCATCCAGAGGGCTCTACCAAGAACCTTTTAATATTTTGAGGGTTTTATCTAGAAACCACAAAGGTGGTTCTACCGAGAACCGTTTTATATTCTAAAGGTTTTATCTAGAACCTACCCAGGGGGGTCCTTCTAAGTGCCCTTTTATATTCCAAGGGTTTTCCCTAGTTTGCACGCAGGTGGCTCTACCTAGAACCATTCTGTATTTCATAGAGGGTTTTTTTGGCCTGTCCCATAGGAGAACTAGATAAAATCCTTGGAACCCACCCAAGGGGTTCTACCAAAAACATTTTAATTTTATGTTACAAAGAACCCTTGACAAACCCTTTTTTTTTTTTTAAAAAAAAAACGGTTCTTTAGAGCAAATGGTTCTGGGTTGAACCTTCGCCCTTTAGGAATAAACCTTTTCTCTTATTTCTAAGAGTGTGTGTGTGTGTGTGTGTGTGTGTGTGTGGGTAGGGAGATGGATGGATTTTGTGGGCAGATGTGTATGAAGTCTGGAGCAAATGGAGTGAGAAGCTGAGCAGCTGGCAGAGGACAAGGAGTAGGCTAGTGAAGAAGATGGGATATTCACACACAGACACACACACACACACACAAAACACACGCATGCACGCACAAGCAAAGATGATTCAGGCCAGTGGTACACACATACAGGCAGTGACATGACTCACACCAGTTCACTTACCAGACGCCGTCATTTGTGTGTCATCTCCGAGACAACCTACTGCAACACCGCTAACTTAATTTCTCCTGCGTTGTCACGGCGGTGTCATCGTCTGTCATCAGTTCAGTAAATTAGAGTTTCACTCCAGCAAGTGTTTCCAGGGAATTTGTCTCGGATGCAGTTGTACCTCCTAATGGAACTGAAGATGTGAAAGTTGGCAGTTGGCTCTGTATAGATTTTATGGGCGCTGTTGTAGCCAGAGGGATATGCACGGTTGTGTCGGAGGTCTGTGTAGATACACACAGAGATGGGAGGGGGAAGATGAGTGGGGGGGACTCGGAGAGGGCTGTTTAGAGCAGTGGGAAGGCATCTATATTTTATCTGCCATTCATATTTGAGTGGGGGAGAAGATAGGAGAGGCAGGAGGGTGGTGGGAGGAACTGAACATGCTCACTCTGTCTTTCTGAGGATGGCGTTCTTTACAGAGGTATATCAGCGGAGGTTATCCTTTTTAAATTACAGATTCAGCAACCCCCCGCACCCCCACTTCTCTTCCCTTTGCTCTTTCTTTCTCCATTTCCCCTACATCCATAGTCCTCTCCGTTTTCCTCCTCCCTCTTAGACAACTCTATTGGATTTTTAGTCCTTTCCAAATGAATTGAGCTGCGGCGCTCATGTCGAAACGAGCCCAGTCGATTGCCTAAATGTAACTATGCATAGTTATCGGGACTGCAGCGCAAGCCATTTGCGGGAAGCCTAAACATTATAAACAAATAAAGCAGCCGTATTGCCTCCAGGCCCTTGGTTAGGAATGCACTGCAGTGTCTGGTGAATGGGCAGCCAGCGTGAAATCCAATATAGGCCTGTGTGTGGAGGAGGAGGGAGAGCACTCCACTCCAATCTTCATCAATATAGCACTATACAAGACTGGTGCGGCTGCTGCCACCAAAATACGACCACTATTATTTTGACCACTCCACGCCACATCAGATAATACTACCACTACTACTAGTGCTGTTGTTTCTTTTGTTACACGGAGAAAAGGGCCTGTTCTGCAAGGGTTCTTTGGTTACAGGAGGTCACTACACTCTTAGAGATAAGGGCTCCAAAAGGGTTCTTCCTGGGCCCTTTTCCACCAAATAAGCTCGTCTTGAACTGGCTCATGAAAGATTCTCACTGCTATCTAACGAACCAGCCTGCATTTCCACCAGTTTTGAGTGGAACCATTGTAATCAAGGCTGTCATCAACAGAGGACGTTGCACAATGCTCAACAACCTGTAGAACATGACAAGCCCACTTTGGTTCCAAAGGACAACCTGCTATTTTTTAGTTCCAGCAGGGATCCAAGTTATCAGGTTCTGAACCAATTTATTCTTGGTGGAAATGCTTAGATCAGTTGAAAATTAGGTGTTTAAACCCAAATGGGTGAGTTCCATGGTGGTTGAAAAGGCCTACCTGATAGCTCAGGTTCTACCTAGAACCATTTGCTTCTTCTTGATTCTTATTGGCATCCTTAGAATGTGGAAAGGTTTGGACCATTACACCATAGAAGGATTCTTTCCTCTCATATGGGCCTTTTCCACCAACATGGAACCATCCAGTTACCGTTAAGCACTTAATTTTGAACTATTCTGAGCATTTCCACCAAAATAAATTGATTTGGAACCTGAAAAGTAAGTGAAAAAAAACAAAAAAACAAGTGGAATTTAAAAAGGGACATCCTTGAGAATGGTTCTGCTCAAATTGGTGGAAATGCGGGACCCTAACCCTAATGGAACGGGTTCAAGAAACAGAGCTACTTTGATAGAAAAGGGCTCATGGAGAGTCCGGGATGAAACCTTTCACAGGTGGTTCCAGGCCCTTTATGTAGGCAGAATTCTCTGACAGGCTTCCAAGTGGAACCTTTAGAAAGAACCAATGACAGGCCTTTTTCCACCAACATGGATCTGACCTCGTTCCAGTTCAAGCACCTAATTTTGATAAATTCTAAGCATTTCCACCAAAAAAAAACTGGTTCGGAACCTTAAAAGTTGGTTCTCACTTGGATCCAAAAAAAATAGCAGGTTTTCCTAGAGAACCAAAGCGGGTGTGTCATATTCTACAGGCTGTTGTGCACTGTGCAACCACCTCTGTTTATGACATCCTTTATTACAATGGTTCTGTTCAAAACTGGTGGAAATGCGGGCTCATTCACTAGATCTAAGATTCAGAACCACATGAAGTACCAGAGCTTATTTGGTAGGAAAAGGCCCTCGGGACAAGCCGAAGAAACCCTTTATGGTTCCAGTTATCATCTTTTATTTCTAAGGGGTATGGAACTGTAATCAATCTCTCCATCTAATCAGAGCAAGGAAGTCAAAAATGCCTTCAGATGTCAGGTGGATCTTAAAAATGTCCTCTGATACTGTTGATTTCAAACCTTTCATCCACTCCCACAGGGTTATATTTTATAGCGCCGTTTTGGCCTTGCTTTAGTGGCAGCCTACAGAACATTTTTCATAAACAGGGTTTTCTAAAGTGCCAGTGTAGGCGTAGGACAAAAAAGGCAACTTTTCCCACTGCTGCTTTACATATTTTAATGTCTATTGCAATCACAATGGCCGCCACAAAATCAGTGATTGCTGGTGTAGTTTCACTGGCAGCGGAAGCTGTTATTAACAGCTCAAAATTATGATGTTGGACATCGCTGTCTAGCCATTCTGAAGGAAAAAAAAATCACCTCCCAGCATGACCACTATAGATGGGATTTCAAATGGCAGTGAGCAGGCTGTGTGCTCTCCTATCTCCACCGCCAACTCTGTCCGAGACTATGTTTATCTCTTATCACTGTGTCCTAATGGTTTAGTGTGGTACAGGAGCTGTGAGGGATAAATCACCAGGGGTCTGGGCGCTAGCGAGACATGCACACCTAGAGGGTTCCTTTTCTCCCCTCTCATTTGCTGAAAACCCTCCGGTTGCCGTGGAAACCCCTTTTATCACCAGCAGTTATTGTGACATTGACCCGGAGCAAGGGTCAGGACTAAGTGTGATGGCCTCACACCATTTGTTGCAGGGTGCCTTTCGAATGACCTGTGTGGTGTGCTTCTGTTTCCGGAGGATACGTGCCCCACAAGTCCGCACACTGAAGCACAAACATACACACATACAAGCAGCCTTGCTGTGTGTTCATGCGCTTCCCTCGAGCACTTTGCATGCACACAGAGAGGATAGAGATCAGGAACAAGGTTAAAGGCTAACATGTGCCTCTCCTGATGTGTGACCTTGGGGTAGCCTCTCCCATCCGTTCCTCTTTGTGCTGCTCAGATCGCCTGATATCTACCCAGCTACAGTCCCACGGCTGCCACCAGTCTTAGATAACCTCTGAGACGGCCGCAACCCGGTCTCATCATTGCAAATAGAACCCATCTTGACATGCCATTTATTCTTATTATCATTTTTACAGACTTATTTTTCACATTACAGAGTGAAACAAATCTGCCAATTGGATGTGATAGCTCATTTGTTTCTGTCATACCAAAGTGGGACATTTCTGGAATTAAGATGCAGTTTTAATGGATCGCTCATCAGTACACTTGTTGCATGAGGGCTTATGTAATATGTCTGAATATATCTCCCCCCATTTTGTAGATTGTTGGTGTCCTTGTTTGTGGTGAATACATTTTTTTGGGTGAATAATTTTTAAAATGTTCAGAATTAGTTCCTTTTTTATCAAGGATGACTTACCATTAGACAAAGGGCGGCAATTGCCGTAGGCTCCAAGCTATTAAGGGCCCCATAAAACACCTCATAAACTTATGATCCATAGACTGTATATTAAATAGGTTGAAATCTTATTTTTTGTTAACCCAGTTGTTTTACCCCTGCCCCTTCCTCCACAGTAGTAACACTGCAGGAGTGCAACATGAGCGCAGCCGTGTAAATTGATAATAACAAGTGATGACGAGTCCTACACTGTAAGTTGATCAGCTGTTTATAACTGTCAGTTGTCTGTCAATGTAAAGCTAAGCCAAAAACAAAAGTTCACTGCTCCAAAATACACACTCTGGAGTTTGAGTTCATTGACTACCTGCTGTCTGCCTGCCAAACTCTAGGAACATACTACTCAATTTAACCGTTACAAATATCTACTCCTTCTAAACTATTATCAAGGATTTCTTACGACTTATAAACAGACACTTATTCATTTGGCGACCTTTAAACTTGAAACGGGCAATCAGTAACACAAGTTACGGGCAGGAACAGAAATCGCCAAGGGGAACGCCATGGCTCTAGCATTGTTGCCAGAGTATTTCGACTAAGCCTGTTTCCTTAATGTCCAATTACATATATAGTCATTTCATGATGTAGTACAGTAAATATATTACAGATTTCTCCTTTAATTCATGAGTGTCTCAGGGCCTCTCCGCTGACTTGGACTGCTCTATGATCTAACTGCACATCTGCGGAAATGATTCAGGAATACAGTAGCCAAATTGTGAAAACAAATGGCTCGGCATGGTGTTGAAAAATGAAGTGAATCTATCTCAGCTGTGCTGGAAAGAAGAGGCAGTAGGAGGACACTAAAAGACAACACCCTCCCCAACCACAGCCTGTTCACCCTGCTGCCATCTGGCAAGAGATACAGAAGTATCTGCTGCCGTAAAACTACACTACAGAACACTTTCTTTCCTGAGGCTGTGAGACTCCTCGATTCATTATCCTCTATCCACCAGAATAAAAGGTCATTTTTAGGACTATTTTTTTTTTTTTTATTGAAAATTGAAAAAGGGGAGAACATATGGATATGGAGGGCCCCATGCCTGTGTTCCCATGCCACAGATCCCAAAATAACCATATTCACCCCTGTTTTTTTTAGTGTAAAATGCATTTTAAATGCTTTATTTTGGACCATTCTGACTCACCGCACCCCGAGGTACAGCACAGAAACCTGCGCTTCTAGCTGATAGTGATGTGTGCCACATTCTAACCCAGCGTGGTGTGCTTTTAATTTAGCTCCAACTGCTGCATTAATCCATCTCTCTCTATTGGGTAGCCATTATGGATATGGCTGGTTTATAAAGTATTTTTATGAGATGGCTTTGGCTTTTTGTCCAGCCCTACTGCAAAGTGGCCCCTGCAAAAGCCTCGCTGTTGTTCTGCCGTCTCCCCCTCTTACCCCTCATTTCATTTCTTCTGTGTGCCTTCCCAGCCACATCCTCTCTAATGAAGCTAAATCTAGCATGCTAAATGGGACCAGTCAGCTATGTCATTGGTGCTGGAGCGGCCATAGCAGTCTTCTATTGGCCCCCGAAGGCACAAACACCACTTCAAGACGATGAGTCGATGGCATTAGGAGCATTCACACTACAGCAGGCACGAACAATGTAGACCCAAGCAGGGTAGCACTTGTCTGTGGTAGCTCTGATATATCGGTGCCATGCATGCACCCAAAGACAGAGGCACCCATGTGTGGGCTGCAGAGAACAGATAAAGTAACAGAGTCAAAATGTGTATGTGAAAGTGCAACTGTAGCTCCAGTCGAGATCGGGACTGTACCAGAGATCAAGAGTAGAGAGACGTGCTCTGCAGGATAGCAGCCTGTCAATTGCGCTGCTCTCAGCTTCAAAGTTCTCAGCTTCAGGATTTCGTATAGAATCTAATGGCTTTGGAGTGTGAGTGCACACAGTAACACAAGTGGAAAAGCACCGTAATATGGGACCCTACATGACAATCCAAAAAGCACACACACTTGTAGGCACACACACACGCACAACACAGTGTGTCAAATCTCCTACTGAAGTCCAATATATCCCTCACAAACCCATTAAAGGTGCTTCATACAACAGCCTCTCACAGAATACAGAGAGAGGGAAGTGAGAGCCGCACAGACTGAGAGAGAAACACAGAGAGTAGGAGAGCCCTGTATTTGTTACTGTAGGTGCTCAAAGTTAAAACACATTCTGGTAAAAAAAAAAAAAAAAGTACATTTTATCCCTCAGATGTATTTTTATGTTATTTTAGATATTAAAAACATTCAGCTGTAACACCTTTTTTTGCTCATTAGGTTGTCTGAAAATGTACAACTTTGAGCGTGGAGGAAATATTATGAAGTGTCTCTGTGCCATTTGTAGAGGATTACACTATAAAAATGTTCTATCAACACTAAGCTCATCTTCTCTGGCTGAAAATTAACTGGTGCCACTCGCACAGCAGCAGCTGGCCCACATGTTTTTAAGAGATATCAGAGAGAGGGATATGTTATACTGAATATGAGCAGCACACAAGACACACGTGTAAAGATGTAATTGGGACTTTGGTGAGTACCGAAGTATATATGTTAAGATAATATTAGGTTATTGATTAGGCTGTAAACACTTTATAAATCATTAATAAGCTGTTACAACATTTAATACATTTATCTGTACTGTTACTGTAAGCTTCAAATCTCATTGCTTACTTAGTTTACTTTAACTTCTCTGTCAGCAGCATTTTAAACCTGTCAGCTTCATCAGATGTTCGTTAATATTAAGTTGCCAACATTTAACCACTGTCACGATATCTTAGTCGTCAGAAAGGTTAATTTGGCATCACATTAATATATCAGATTACCAGATTCATACATTAAGTCTTGGCAATATAGTATTAGTAGTAGTAGTAGTAGTAATAGTAACTCATTAGTAAGATTAATTAGTTGTAAGCAGTAACTGTAACTTCCACATCATGAGCCCACATCAATGTATGAAAACTTGAAAACTATGATATAAATTGTTTATAATCATTTATCAGTGATTAATAAAGTAAGCAACCTAATTGATAATCTAATCATAAACTTTTTGTAAATCATTTAATAAGTATAAATACTTTAATAGTTGTTGATTGAATACCATCTGGTCCAGACTGAAATATCTCAGAAACTACTGAATTGATTGACATGACACTTTAACTTCATTGGCAAACATACAGTATGTTCTCCAGTTTAGAATATGAAGCTCAGTGGCTTTGGTGACGCACTAACTTTTCCTGTCGCACCTCCAGCCAGTCAAGTTTTCACTTACTCACTGAAAGACTCTAGCTTGACATCTAGTAGATGGATTGGATTTATAGCGCCATCAATCTTTGCTATTGCTAGATGGTTGTGTTGAAAAGTGACAATGACAGCAGTGATGTTGGTGGTAAACAGTGTACTTTTTTATATGACAAGTTTGTGTTGTTGTGTTTAGTTTTCTTATCATTGTCTGCTGACTATGATGAACTAAGTTTTACTCTACTGTGGACCAACGAGTCAAAAATGAATGAATGAAATTATTGCGTCGTGCACACAACTATGTCCAGTCTGCATTAGGGTTTTTCCAGTACCGATACCAATTTGGGATTGGCTATCGACCACACTTATAAATTCAATGTAATTTATTTGTCCCGTTATGGGACCCTGGTACTTGAATATGCAGCAGTGTCTAAACCTGACTGACGACGTTCCTGACCGACATGAGTACCAGTTTGGACCTGCAGTTGATCTTTTTGAGATGTGTTTCTTTTGTGATTGTGAACTGGATTGGACGGACCTGCTTTGAGTTTGTGGGGAAAACAAAACAAATTCTTTACTTGAGTGGACTGAACTCTGAGATTTTTTTTTTTTAACTCTCTGGTATCGGAATCAGTATCGAAAAGGAAAAAAAATGGTAATCGGAACATCTCTAGGCCGTTTGGGCTTTTAAGATACTACGAATTCAAACAAGCCAGGACCACGGCACAGCATACACATTGTCTAACAACAGAAAAAGATAATAGAAAAACAATTAAAGCATCTTTTATATTAAAATCCCCAGGGCCATCATTAAGTAGGACAGAACTCGTAAATCACAGATGGAAATTTACTATGTAAATTAACAATTTTTTCAGACTTTTGAAACAAAGTTAGAAAACTTAAACAGATCAAAATTAAACAGCCATCCCAGTGTTTTCTCAGCTGAACACCAGAATATTTCAGCGTTTTGTCGAGCCATTTCATGAAATATTAACTCTCTTAAATCATCATAATTTGTACACTGTAAAATAAAATGGGATTCACTTTCAACTTCAGCCAAATCACACAGCTCACACAGTCTGTTTTCCTCCGGAATATTTTTGGATCGACCAACCTCAATGGCCAGAGGAAGAATAGCAGCTCTCAACTGTGCAACCAAAGATCTTTGGCTCCTACACAAACGAGATGTAACATATAATTCAGGGCCAAAATTCTGTTCAATATGCACATACAGTGTGTTCAGTTTGGGTTTTGACAGAGTGTTTCCAAACCATTTTTCTTCAAATTTTTAGTAAAAGCTCATTTTATTAGAGGTAACATTAACATTTCATATAGATATACAGCACATCCACCTCCACAAAAATTGGGTGACGCTCTTTTGCCGTGGAGAGCTGTGTGATTTGTTCCACATAAATATTTTCTTCTTCATTCTATCCTCTGCCACTTTGATTAGACGGTTGCACAATCAAATCATTTCACATTTTTGTGGTGCTGATCCTGGTACCCAGCCAATGTCTCCCTGAATTGCTGGAATCAGAGCAAATTTATGAATCTACTCTGTATAGTGTCTACAGGAGCACTTCTATTGTAAAACTGGGTACACGTAACCAAGATCATTACCAGAGTTTCCCAAGGAGAGTCATCATGGGACCTGATTCCAACCTCATAAGTCATAAATGCATCAAGAAATAAACCCAGTTATTTACCGTATATGCACAAACATACTCTAAAGTGACTGAGCTGAAACCAATTCTTTCCATACCTTTTTTCTGAAATGCATTATTTGTGGTTTGCTCAGATTTACTGCTGATCTCCACTTCAACACCACAACTAACATAATCTGCAGGTCGGACGCAGCCAGTAAAATTAGGCTATGTCATCAGCATATAGTGAAATACCCAATGTAATATCATCCAGTTTCACTAAATTAACTTCCTTAAAGTGTGGAGCTAAGCCATGCATGATATTTCTTGTTCAGTGGAATTTCTTTCTTATTTATATTTATAGTATGCATTTGCATGAAATTTGGCACACATATTCATGTCCCCCTGAGGATAAACTATAATAACTGGTGATCATCTGACATTTCATCTAGTACCATCACTGGGTACATTATCCAATTTGTCCAATACATTGGTTTATGATCAGAAGTTTAGTGTTTAGTGCTAAGCAACTCCTAACATGCTAACTTATGCTAACTTACTACCTTTGAAACACATTACCTTTTAAACGTCAGCATAGGCTTTTGTCACGGCAGCCATATTGATATGAAACAGCAGGTCAAACACAGATATTACTTACCAATTACACTATATAAGATCTTGTTCCATTTAGCATAGCAGAGCCTTTCCAGTGAGCCAACCTACACAGCAGCAGCACCCTGACTCTGTTGGACCTGAATGGAATGGAACCTTAATCAGTATCACCGGTAACACCTGTGTTTACCCTCGTATTTCATGTCCAAATGGTTGCTGGGAGAAGGTCTATTATGAGCATAGTGGCTTGCTAACATTAGCATTTAGCTCAAAGCACCACAGTGCTCACAGCTTCTTACAGCAGCCAGTGTGACTGTAGACACTTAGTCTTGTTTTTGATTAACTGCCTTCCACAAGAGACTCTTCCTTAATACTTAAGTTGAAAAAAAAAATAATAAGGAGCTTCAGAAAATCCCTCACAATTGCTATGATCCCTAAACGGTTGTGTTTTCAATTTAGAAGGTCTTACATATTCATATATCATTTAGGAAAATGGGAATTACACCACGCCCCATGAAATTGTTATTTTCTAGAAAGTCAGTACCCACAAGCATGTCTTTCTCTTTGCCATTAATGTTTTATACTTGCAAATTCTTGCCTCACCATCCTGAAAAATTGGAGATTTTTTTTAACAACCCTACCTGACAGCACAACACACACAGACACATTTGCACTTCATCCTGAGGACATTCCTGCTCTCCACATGTTGCCATGGTGTTTAAATATCTGTGTTTTATCCTTTTATTACACAAACTTCCAAGCGCGGCCTGCTATTTTTACGTTTTGTCAGAACTACTCAGGCTAAATCTCATGCAGGCTTCATGGTTAAGTTCCATGTTTAAGGTCGAGTTCTGGTAAAAATCTGAATGAAGGACTTGTTTTTGTTATTCAGTCAGCTAATATGTTTCAGGCCTGCTCATTTAAAATCCACTCGGCTTTCATTCTGCCTAATACATTATCATGGACAATATTACATTCTGCATCTCTGGAGATTTTTTCCCCCCTCATGGACAGACGAGGCATGGAGGAAAAAAGACACCCATCGCTACTTAAGACACAATTTCACTGCAGCTTGTTTCTGATCTATATGTACCTGTGTTGAAGATAGATAACCGTATATGACTGGCAATGTGGTCTCTCCCTGCTCTCCCCCTATTTGACATTTCAGCCTGAGGAAATGACTCCTCTCTGGCATTTATTCACTGCTCCGGGGTTGCGCAACCCTATAGCTGCTGTCATTTACACTTTTTAATGTGTGTGTTAGCGCTACACTTTTCTGTTTAGTTAAACAATAGCTGACTTTCCTCTAAAGAGACAGAATGGCAGGAAAAACAGCTACAGTGTCCCTCAGCATTTCACCTCTGTATAGAGTTCTGACATGCACATGCACGGACACACGCGCACACACGCGGGCGTTGCATGTTGTACAGTAAGAGCCAGCCAAAGCCCTCAGTGTGTCACCTCTGTCATAGTGTTAATTAGACAGTGTCACCGTCTGTCCCCAGTGACATTTATTGCACATTTGAATATTTTACCCAGACAGATGGTAAGAATGTCAAGGCGTGACACTGAGTTATTAAGCCCTAGCCCTCTCCCTTGGCGACAGAATGCAGGGCTTGTCAGCACTCGATTGTTTTAATAACTCGCTGGCAGTACGGCAGCAAAGTTTGCCCTGACTCTCTGTGCTGCAGCTAGTTCCTAGGGCATAGGTGACAGAGCCCCCACACACACGCACGCGCGCAGACACACACACACATACACACACATACCAGCATTGGCTTGATTCCGATGAATGAGGAGGAGCAGGAATTCCCTCACTGAATAAAAGAACAGGTATCTTGGCTCTGTGACCCCTCGACTGACATTATCCATCTGCACACCGCCATGCTTTTCCATATCGCGCATGACCTTCACGTGCGCTAACACTCTTGTCAGATGCGCAGCCCAGCATGGATGTGCTCCATAACCTTAGAATATGATACAACGGTGTCACACTGAGGTCAAATCCTCCTCGCTCACTGTCACGTACTGTACAGTGGACTCACTGTTGCAAACAGAATGAGGAGAAAATGCACCCAACAAAAATATAGGCTTGAAGCAACACTGTTGTTTTTGTTTATTTATGTCAAATTGTGTTTCTCAAATTTGCTGAAATCCCAGTTTGGGAGCAGTTTCTTCTTTTCCAAGGTAATCATTGTTAAAGAGCATTTTTATTGCACATGAGCCATGAACAGATTACAAAAACCACTCTAAAATGTGTAGTTTTATCTTACTGAAAATAGGGCTACAGACACCAATCATGTCATGACCCTGTGATTGGCTAGCATTCATTGCCTTTGTGGATTGGATGGGTTAGTTTTTGGTGTGAGGAGTGATTGGTTAGGGTTTGGGTAAACTTTGCCCTCCTGGGAAAAAAAAAACAGTATCTGTAGCCCTATATGATATCCCCAGTAGCCAAATAAATGTCTTATTTTCCAGCATACAACTGCACTTTAAGAGTGACCAGTCCAAGGTACACCTGTGCAATAGGGGTGTCACAATTTCAATATTAATAGAAAATCGATGAAAATGACCTGTCAGTTTCAGCAATCAAAATGAAAGGCAGAATCAGGGGTGCTCCCAATATTTCCTTTGGTCTCCACCCCCCATCTACACGAGGTGTTTGGCACGTGTCTGAAGAAAATAACACCGCCAAGACAACACAGCATCGCTTACCGTCTGTTATATCTTTTTACCGTGACCTAAAAAAAATGGAAGTCAACATGGATTTTAACAAAGATGTGAACAAAATTTGAGAGGAATAAAACTTTTGTGTGCGTAGAAGAAGTCTAAGTGTTCTGTTTGTATTTTGTTGGGTGTAGTCCTGCTTTCAGATAAAACAATATTTTGTGGCATGCACAGTAAATGTGCACATACTGGTTGAAGTTGACTTGAGCTCTGCTATAAATTTGTCGAGGTCATCAAGATGCCATGAAGTCAAGAACAATCATAAAAAATGTGTAAGCTGTTTTGTTTCCCAGCTTGTGAAATAACACTAACATGCGAGAATGATTTCAGAGGGTGTGTTTGGCCTTGTTGGCATGCTGCATACTCGTAGCAACAAGGGCAGGGAAACCTGCTTAAATGAAGTTCTGCTGGCAGGTGTTAGGTTGGATCCTTATCAGCTGATGATCAAACAATGGCAGATTGTGAGACAGAAGCTGTGGCAACGATCCCTTCTGCAGAAGATTCATACGAACATGCACTACAGGGGGGCAAATATCTGTAAGGGGACCATATTAAACCGTCTATTAGCCAAGATGTAGATGTCCGTCAGGCCACAGCTTGCAAGTGCTGGCAAAGATGATTCAATAATGTTTTCAATAATGTTAGCATAATGTTAACATGCCCACGGTGGAACTGTCTGGCACTATTTTTACTTGGCCGTGGTTTTCACATTTTTGTGGAAGTATTTTAAAGGCTTTCCCATGAAAAGACAACACAGTAAACCCTGTAAGTGTGTGAAAGTAGCCAGAAAATAAAATTAACATTAAAAAAAACATTATGGCACCCTATATTTGCTAAACGGACTCACTGTTACTTTTAGATTACAGTGTAAAATTAGCATTAACGACCGTGTGAATGCAATTTCAGCACTGCATTTTTACATTATTCATTTGCCATGTGGAGGAGAAATGGAATGAAATTGTGATTCAGATTGTGTGAAGAACACAGAGAGAATGAAAAGAAGTTTCTAGTACACCCATCATAGCTATGGCATCCTTCTAAACAGGGCCGGCCACTGGCATGAACAGTATGCAGTTTAGGGCCACAACTGTATGGGGGCCACACAGTCAGTCTGACTCTCTATGTTGCTGGCTCCTCACTCCTGGTAAACTGGGCTAATTAAGTGTGATGCAGCAGGCAGAGAGAGCAAAAGACGGAAAGTGCTCGTGTAGATGAGCGCAAGAAATAGTTTGCAAATACAGACAGGAGTGTCGATGTGATATAAACTTTCTTTGATCATGAAGCCTGATGTTACTCTGCAATTGTGTTGTTTGCACTGCAGACTGAAGTCTCTGTTAACGGTAACAAACACCTAGATATGTGTTATATACACTAATTTCCTCTATGAAACATCTGTTTTATCATTGCACAGCTGTCCAGTTGCTGTCTCCATATGGAAACCCATGTCTGCCAATGTGAAAAAAAGAATATCCTGTAAGTTCAAGTTGTTTATAAGTAATTTCCACATACAGAGTACAAATGTAATTTTGTTTTTCACAGCCCAAGGTGCCACCACATACACAGAAATAAAGAGTATAGAAATATGAAATTACAGGAGAACAAACTTGTAAAAATAGAAAAAAAAAAAAAAAAAACAACACATCTTGAAGGCAGGAAAAAGTACAAGTCGATAAAATGAAAAACATTATCAAATTAATGTGAAACCTTGTCAAAATAATGACTTGGATCATTATTTTGAGATGCTAACTGACTACCTGACGTTTGGCCGTTGTGCCTCTAAAATGATGAAATTCCAGGCCTGCTCATCACATTTTGTTTGGTGATAAGTTGACTTGCTTGCATCTGTATCCATGGTAACGCTGGTTAACTAACAAGCAAAAAGCAAGAAATGAAACTTGTTTTAATTGAAAATGTTTCAGTTAAAATTAGTAATAAATTATTTGCTTTCTAGCCACTACTTATGAGGGCTATGATTAGTTTAATTAATCTATTACAAAAAAAAGACTTTAATATTACAAGAAAACATTGGTTGGTATGTGTGTGTGTTCATTCAGTTATGAACAGTGTGTGGTTGTACTGGGAGTGCTTTGGGGCCACAGATAAAATCTTGTTTAGGGCCACCAAAACCCGAGGGCTGGCCCAGTGTCTAAAATGTGTCCAGGTGTTGAGGAGAGACTCAAGGTTTTCTGTAAAACTGGAACATATCCTCCTGTTGTTGCAGGGTCTGTTGTGGATGTGAATGCCCTTTAATACAGATAAATACTGGACAAATATTGATTTGTTTGGGCTTTATTTTGTGTGTATACTGTAACAGGCCTCTAGCCCCCAAAGTGGACTCCTGACATCCACAGCTACTGTGCAAAAAAAATTCTATTCCTCTGTTGTTTTTGTGACAGTGGAGTCTATAAGCCAGGTTTGTTTAGTTATTCCCGTTATATCCTCCCCGCTGTCGCCGTGTCTCATTCCCACAGCTCATTCTCATCTTGTCCGTCATTTCTCCCATGAGTTTGTGAGCTATGTGTAATTACCCAGTTTGTTTGCACCTTGGCTCTAACTGCCTGTCTTTTCACAGCAAGCTTGTGTTCACAGGAACCACGCGTGTGTGTATGTGTTTGTGTGTGCATGTGCGTGTGCGTGTGCATGCGAGGGTTTGCATGAACCAATCAGTCTTTAGCAAACATGGGTGTGACAGGCAAGAGTATGCAACAGTGCTAGTGTGTTTCTCAGCACATGTGTGCGTCACCCCGAGCCCACTCTGGCAGACACGGAGAGACAGAGAGAGGGACCTTGTCGTCTCTAATCCCTTTGTTTTGAGTCAGATTAGAGCTTTGCGAGGCGTTTGCGAGGCCTGCAGAATGTGGATTTAAGGATTAGTCTAATAAACAGAGGCTCTGTGGCACTCTGCAGCCCAGTGTGGAGATTACACAGGCACCGAGAGCAAGGAAGAGAGAGGGGTGGATTGTTTCCCCCCCATTCATTTCCATCCTGACAAATGAGAGAGGATGAGAGGAGAAGAGACATAGAGGAGAAAATGGAAGGTGGATGAGGTCTCTTCACAGTTCCTGATCAGTGTGGCAACTTTCATCCCTCTCGTTCGCTGCAGGGACCGCAGCTGTGAGTCACATATGCAGACCTTGGGATATGTAACTCTTATCCCACACTCTTGATTGACCTCAACAATACTTCATAATTACTGCATTCAGGCTGGCTGATCACAGGGGATGTTTCTTCATTCAAATGCTCAGCAAAGCACAAATAATGCACAGAACAAGTCTTCACCATTAACTCAAGAGGCTAAAAGGAAAACAACTTACACTTGGTTGCACCAGCAAAGTTTAATTTAATCTAACATTAGCCCTAATCAAAATTTAGCAAAACCAGGTTCAAAATGAGCAAATCCAGATTTGACTTATGCAGAGCTCCGCTGTGCATTTCAAAACTAATCTCTGTTTAGTAAATCCAGGTTTAGTGAGGTAAACCAAAATTAGAAAGTCTAATCTCTATGTAGATGCTTGCTTACTCAAATTAAAATAGACAAATAAATAAAACCAAGTTTGAGTGCTGTTGGACCTAGTTAGCATAAAAGAGAGGGGAAAACTAATAACGTTGCCCTGCTCTGTATTCCTTAACTAAACGTTATGTTGTTTGCTAGCTTGCCAAAAAGTAAAAAAGAAAAATGTTATATTTTGTGCTAGCTAGCTAAAATTAAAAAAGAAAAACTTTATATTTTATGTTAGCAAGCTAAAAAAGTTAACAAAAAGTTACATCGTTTTCTAGCCAAAAAGCTTACCAAAACATCACATTGTTTGCTAGCTACAGTAGCTAAAAAGTTGGTTAGCCTAGTTAGCACTCATGATGGCTCAGCAAAAACTTATTTATCACAAATAGGCAGCTGTTTTAAAAGTTAAACCCCCTCAAGTATAAGTTTAAACCTAACACTGGATCACATTTTAAATTGTTTAATGTATAAAATTTTAAGTTTTTGTGAAACAGAATTTAATCTAGGTTTAGAATAAAAACTAAACTGAGGTTTAAGAGAGGTTTAAAATGAATCGTTCTTAATTTTAAGGTAGTTTAAAGGTTTGGTGCAACAAAAATGAAAGTCAAAGCATGATTTTTGGGGGTTAAAAATGAATCCTTGTTGGTGTAACCCAGCCTTTATGTCTTAACTTTCTGTTTCCATTCTATTTTCGTACAGTGTGAACTTCTGAGGCCGGAAACCCTAACAGAACTGGGTTCAATTACAGAGAATATATCTTGTTATATTTCTGTAAGTGACCTTATTGTTGTGTGGCAGCGCAGATGAAAGGCGGCCTAATTTGTAAAGTCTCCCCACTGACTTATTGTGTGCTGACTTACTAATGAAGGGCTCCAAATTTGAGATTTGTGCACTGCTGGCTGCACGCATCGCTGTATTCAGAAGCCAAGTAAATGCAGAAGACACACAATTGACATGAAAAGCATCATGTGAACTGGACAGCAGCAGCAATGTTATTTTTGTGAAAGCTGATTGTTTAAAAAAAAAAAAAAAAAAGCTTAAATGCATCAATATCACAACAATGTCAATGACAAAAAAAACCCAACTTATACAAATACAAATAGCGACACAGCCAGTGAATACCATGACCGATCACACTTAATAAGCCAGTGATTTTTTCCTATTTGGCTAAAAGAGGTGTTGGAGGTAATGGGGCGAGGTGTGTGGGAGCGCGAGTGATGAAATGTTTCCTGTCCTGCACGCCCCTCAGCTGTTGGCTCACACATCATCTTGGATCCAAAATGGGCCCAGTTTCCAGTTGAACCGGAGCCATGCAAGCAGCCCCAGCCACCCTTTTGCCGTGTGTGTGTGTGTGTGTGTGTGTGTGTATGTGTGTGTAAGTACGTATATTTTTGTGTGTGTGTGTGTGTGTGTGTGTCTTTGGTGCGTGCACTTTCAATGCCACCCGAGATTGAAGACATGATTAATGACTCTTCATGGTGAGGAGCCTCTCAGTCAGAGCCCTGGTCCAGAGCTCATACAAGGCAGGTTTGTGTGTGGTGGGGTGTGTGTGTGTGTGTATGTGTTAGAGACAGAATGATAGAGGTCATGGTTCGTTTATAGATGTGGGTACATACAGGAATATTTTACATATGCCAATACATGTGGAAACACACACATACTTCTGTCTCAGTCCAGGAAGTAATCAGGATCATCTGACAGCGAGCCTTTTCTCTGCACACACACGCACTTTTCACACATCTATAGACCTTACATTTCTTATACACACAGTGAAATTGAAAGTATATTTTACATAATGAGATATTTGTCGAAAAGGCTTTTAATTACTATACAGTGTTAAAACTAATTACATTGATTCAGTGTGTACCCCAGAAAAAAGATGTTACTGGCGAAAAGAACAAATTAATCATAAGGATAATAAGGATTTACACTTAAAGATATGATGTCAAGTATAAGCTGCTCATAAGGGAAATCTAAACATGAAATTGGATGTTTTGATGAACTGTATGTATAATAAATAACCCATATTTGGATTTCGAGTATAGGATGCTCTCCCTGAAATCAAGATGCAGTGACTTTTTTTTTTTGGAGATGTGTAATTGAGTACAAGTCTCATACAACGATTTGTTTTTCCTCTTTATTCTCACACAACCTCTCTGTACTCCACTCTCTCCCCGTCTCCTCTTTTGTTTCTCTCAGTCACTCTGTGTCTTCCTCTCTTTGTCTTTGTGAACAAACTGTGTAAACAACTTAATTTGAGCAGCAGCACAAAAACAGCAAAATTGAGAGCAAAACGCTTTATAGCCACAATTTTGTCTTTTGTGATAACAGGGCATGGTGTTTTCAATAGGCCGTCTTTTTCTATTCAAATTCCTTTCAAATTAAAAAAAAAGAGAGAGAGAGAGAGAAGAAAAAGACACCAAATGAAGAACTTCATCGCCTGTTGACAAAGAGTGTTGGAAGAGTGAATGAATTTTCTGGTGGAAAGGCTCCATGCTGTGTTTTATCAGGCTTTTAGCCACCAGTCTTGTTGGCTGATTGTTGCTTTTGGTTTGGTTAGAATTGAATTAAATGAGCCAGATAATGGCTGCTTTACAGGCTCATCTCATCCAACCAAAAGATAAGATGAGATAAGATGAGATAAGATAAGTTCTGATGCTGTCGTGTTGACACATAAACACCTTTTTGAACATCATTCCAAAACCGCATCTGCATTAGTTTCCACTACAGTAGGTGTCTAGAGGTACACGCACACAGAGTCACAAGGTGAAGTTTTACCTAATGCCTCAGCGTGGACAAGAATAACTGAAACTTAGATACAGTGATCCAAGACTTAAAACAAATAGGCCAGGGGCATGAAGTGGTCCAAGTAGGGAGGGGTCCAATGGCGCCTCCCTACTTTAAACCCCCTTACGTGCAGCGCCTTTGCTCAAACCACTCCCAACTTCGAATTTGGCTTTTATTTTTATCTCAACTGCACACCTGTGAAGCCAAAAATCTGTCCTCAGACAGACAGATTCATGAACACCTGGCAAAGTACTCGGAGCTGCCTCTGTGATAGTTCCTGCTACAGTCGGCAGAACCACATTTTGTCAATGTGACACACACACACAGACTCACAAGGTGAAATTCCACCCAATATCTTAGAGTGGACGGGAGTGATTGAAACTGGCGTACTGTGATCCGCAGCTTCAGATGAATGTGGGCAAGGGGCATAAAGAGTAACTTCCTACCCAACTACTTCCAGCGTCTTTGTCGGCCTTTTAATTTTGATCTCAGCTACACACTTGTAAAGTTTTATGTCTTCATCTTGCACACTTGTTAAGCTGTCACTGGACAGACATAAACATCTCGGGAAGTAGTCAAAACTCCCTCTGTGGTAGTTCCTGCTACAGTTGGTGTCTCCAGGTCATATCTTGCCATGATAACACACACTAATGCATACAATCACAAGGCAGAATTTTAGCTAATGTCTGAGTGGACAGGAATGATTGAAACTTGGATACATTGATCTGCAGATTAAGACTAATACGGGCTAGTGTTACTTCCTACCTCCTAGCACCCCTGCTTCCCATGCCTTTGCTCGAATCCCGACCCTTTTGAACTTGGCCTTCATGTATTTATCATATTGACAAAATCTATCCAGAGACAGACAGATGTACAAACACCTGGCACACCCAAAACCATGTATGCGGTAGTTCCCGCTACAGAAGGTGCCTCCAGGCCCACATTTTGCCACGATGACACACACAGACTCACAAGGTGAAGACAAGATAACATGACAAAATAGAAATGACTGTTTTTATATCTAGATACTGTATCTAGATAGTTGTATTAACATTTAAGGCAAGCATACTGTACATATGGGTATAGACCACAGGAAGTTTTATTCTGTATATTGAGATGAAAGAATTAATCAATTATTTGAATGACAGAAAAATATCTGGCAACTATTTTGATGAGCTATTATTTTAATTTAAATTAATAATTCAATTAATTCGATTAATAATTTTGCAATAAACTGCAAGTGTTGGGGTTTGGACTGTCGGATGGATAAAACATTTTGAAGATGTCACCTTAAGCTTTAGGAAAACAGGGGAAATGCATTATCCACTATTTTCTGTTTTATAGACCAAAGTATTAATTGATTATTCAAGGAAAATAATTAGGCAGATTAATACATAAGGATTTTACAGCTGCATTATTCATTATTCTTTATTAGGATCCCCATTAGCACCTGCATGAGCATTGGCTATTCTTCCTGGGGTCCACACACATACGTACAGTCATACTTATACACACAACAACCATGTAAACACAACAAACATAACAGCTCATCTCATTAACTTTACAGTTAAATAAAATAAGGTAGAGAAACAAATTGTCATTCAGTACAACATACATTAAATCGTACACAGAATTATAAATCCATCAATACTAATCCTGAAATAATAGAAAATCGGATCCTTTCATATGTACAAACATTCATAATACTTCATAATAAACATATAATCAGAATGACCTTAAATAACACATATCCATCCTGTGCTTCGACCCATTGAAATCCAAGAAAATAGGGCACAAATACATTTTACATTCTTTGCTCTCACCAGGTTTACATATTATTAATTTCTTGTCTGTGCTTCCTTAAATAATTGTAAATACTGTTTTAACAAAATTTTGAAACGGTCTTTAGTATCCTCTTGAACTAAATACAGTGGCAATGAATTCCACCTGACCATGGCTCTATACATGACTGTTTTCTGCATCGTACTTGTTATTGCTTTAGGTAGAATGAACCTTCGTTCTGTTACAAATCGTGTTCGACAATCGTGTCGAGCAAACTGAGAAAATAACCTTTCATGTAATATCTTTGGAGTTCGCTTCAACAGCCTTAGTTAGAGTGCAGTATACATCACACAGAGCGATATACATGCTGAAATATACAAAAAGCTGGACACTGTCCAAGCTCTGGTGTATAGTTTCATCTGGAGTGTGTCAAATGTCAGATATTTTGTAGCTGATATTGTGAACATGCCCTGCTTGAGCCTCCTCCTAGTTAGCTGCAGTAGGAGTCATCCGGACAGGAAGCCTCCCACAGTGTGATGGCCCTAAACAGCATCTATACAAGCACTCTCACACCGCCTCTCTGCTTATTTGTCTGATAAATGAGGGCAGCGGCTGGATGGAATCTCTGCGGCTAATTGTCTTTGGGTATCTGACCAATGTACAACCATTACAAATGCAGTGAAATAACATGCACGAGCCGCGTCTGTTGTGATCGGCACGTTCACAGAGCCGTTATCTCTGCGGCTCCTCTTTTCTCCAGGCAGATTTGAAGCATGACGCAACAACACACAAAATACCTGAGGCAATTTCAAGCCATGAATGCGCTAATGTACCTACTGCTGAAACATTTCTGACCCACTGCTGGCTTTTTATACAGAGCAGTCTGGTGGCTTGACAGTATATTTTTTTGCTTTCAAGTTTTTCTGTAATTGGGGACCAACGGAATTACTGAGCAAGTATTTGACAAGCACTTTTAGGAAAACAGTAGGAGAGACCGGGGATGGTAGTTACACTTTTTATTTGAGCATCAATAACTCAGTGGTTGTTAAGGCTAGATCTCTCAAACTTTGACACCAGGTATCCATATTTGTCTACTGAAAATAAAACTCACTTGAACATCTACAACACAATCACAGATTAAGTGACTGAATGTCAAATACAGAGAGTTCTGTTGTTACAACCCGTCCCACTCCTGGGGTAAGTTGTAACACTACTGGGGCAACTTAAGAACCACACTATGCAATGTATTATTTTATTTATTTAAGAATGTTATTGAAGAATATGCATAAAGTGAATAATTTAAAGTTGCAATAAAAACCTCATGTATGAGTTACTAGTAAGTAGCCATTACCTAGCTAAGTTTTTAGCTTGTAGGCTTGAAGCTAGCATGAATGCAAAGCATCAAAATAAACTAGATTAATTATTACTTAAGGTTATATAAAACAAATCATTGTATGTACAATACAAAGTACACTAGGCAAATAAAATGACTGAAAAAAAAACTTTCTCACCTGAAAATCAGATTTTTGGTCATAAAATCCACAATGTTGCTCACAGAGACATGTCACTTCTCATGTGAGCTCAAGAACAAAATGGGAGCGTACGACATTGATAACATCGTAGTGTGTTGCAACAGTGTTACAACTAACCCTTTGTTACAACACTCCCTGGTCTCCCCTATAAAACATTTACAGTGTTAATCTGTTTAAAACCTAATCAGTTTAAACTTATTGTGTCAGATTATGGTGATTGTGACAGGTCAAGAAGACTAGATGTTTATTTTCCGTGAATAAGAAACGCTCTTGAAACACTAATCCTATGTGATTACACATAGGATTAAAAAAAAACTGCTTCTTAAAATAGCTGCGTCTGTATTTAAAGCCATGCCTGTATACTGCCGCCTTCTTTTCTTTGATATCTGGACTCTGTTCTGTCAGAGGTTGATCAGGTTGAATGGGAAACCATCTTGTTTGATGCTCGCTAATCCACTGATGTCATTAGCTTCCTATTAACTGGGTGTGATTTCTAGTTACAGCGGATTTACATTGTGTCATTTTCCATATTTTTCTCTCCGAGCTCTTATTTGCAGAGAAAAGGCCATTATCTGTACCAAACTTCACCTCTGTAATTTCGAAAATGAATTCTCCACCCTCCCTGTCGTCTTCCAATTACTTTTCTCATTCTGCCTGGATTTCATGGTCATTTCACGGTCGCACGCATGTCTCTTTTCTCCTTCGTCTAACCACCCTTTTTCGCCTGTCAAAGAAACGCAGCTACTTGCTGCCTCATGCGGGTGTTTGCACAGTTTCGCATGTGTGTGTCTTTCTGCATGTTTGTATATGAATATGCATGCGTCCGTGTGCCTGACTAGCCGCATACCATGAAGTTATAAAATGTGACCAGTCGGAATGACAATAAGCCATTATAGTCCTGATAAATGAGATGATCCCCCTCAGTGTGATGATCAGCGGAGGTTGGACTGCTGTCACCGGAGTAATTAACAAGAAAAAGTTTGACGGGTATGTATGTGGGTGCGTCAGCGACCTTGAAGAAAACACCTGCGTGGGTGGAAGGTGATTGATATGCGTTCCGGATCTCGTGATTGACCCCCTTGGCTTTCTCCACTTTATCCATCTATCTCTCATTCTGTGTCCTTTCTCCTCCTACTCAAGTAGCATTACACCTACAAACTACTACTCAAGTCCTTCTAGTGACTCTCTCTCTCTCTCACACACACACATACCTTAACTGTGTATCACAGGGATATCTGTAACCCCTGCCTGACTTGCAAACTTTTGAACTGATTTTAAAAGACTTGCTTAAAATTCACTTATCCGCTTTCTTACATGAGAAGATCAGTACCACTCTCATGTTCTTGCACAAACAGGATGACCATATTTTTAAACCCCCAAACCTTGACCCTTAAGTCTACCACACATTCATACACACTCACATGTATGCACTTACACAAGCACGATAGGCATTTTCATCAGGATGGGGAACACTCATTTCAGTGCTTAGCACACCTACCGACAGGCCCAGTTTCATAACAAAGTGAGGGTGCATCTGAAATTAGTTGAGATGCACTAGTAGCTACAGTGCAGGCTGGCAAGAGCAATCAAAAATATTGTAGGTGTTACGGGTCCAAATGTGGTCCCTGATCGAGACAGATTATGCTGGAACACAACTGCAACAACAGTGTGTCATTTCTTTTCAGCAACACTTATTAGTCACAATGGCAACAATGATATGCTGATAAATCTGCAGCCTCTGAGTGGTGCTGAACCTGAGCATGGTGGTGTTATGGATGATCACTTGTTTACCTTCATTAAATCAGCTGAAAACAACACCAGGCTGTTACAGTATAACCACACAGACCTCCTTCTGGTCACCGCAGTTAAACACAGAGCTGTAGCCAATAGGCGATTAGCCTAGCTTAGCATAACTCAATGCATTTCTTACACCTTCTTCCTAAAAAAAAAAAGTGTTCCTGGGGTTATTGACTTTATTATGATGTATTGCAGCACTTGCAGACATCACTAGTTATTAGAAATGTTCATGGCCTTTACAAGTTGTCTGATAGCAAGGTTTTCTTAGTTAGTTTAGCATAGTTTAAACTGTTTAAACTGTACATAGTTATCATCATCCTTATGGTACAAGACTTGGCATTCTGTTATTGTAAATGTCAATGTAATTTGAAATGTTTGCCTAACAGCCGTGCACTGTGGCATCATGGATTCTTGTTGTTAAATAGAGGTTGTGTGTCAACCAGCACTACAGGTGGAAACACCACACCAAAGAAATTGTCGAATGGTTAAAATGCTGTTTGAAAAGAAAAAGTTACAGCACTGACCTTCTCCTAAAACCACAAATTGCTGTTTCTTTGCGTTTTAGGTTATACAGGGATTAAATAAACAGTATACAGCTTGATAATTCGTGAACTTTATAATGCTGTTGGGTGTATTTTGTTACTTCGGAAAGAGCCAAGCTAGGTGTTTCCTCTTCCTGTCTTTATGCTAAGCTAGGCTAATAGCTCTGTGTCTAACGCGCAGACAAAAAGTGATATCAAACTTGTCATCTAAACATTTTAAAGGAACATTTTTAACCGTTCCTTTAACATAATTATAGCCCTAACCTCTATCATATGCACTCAACAGACATACAGTGCACACCACACACACACAGAGACACACAGCTGTGCACACTCACAAAGCCTTGTTTGCCCATCGTTTGCATAATGCCAGTCATAATGTCCCCGCATTTCCCGAGCCAGTATCCCTCTCTGTTTCCTCCCCTCCATTCAAGGTACCAACACATTAAGGTTGAACTCCTAATAGCCTGTGTGATGGATGCTGGAGCATAATGAGCTCTTTATGAGACTTAATACCTACTGTTAATCAATGGACATAGCAGGGCACTTTTCAATACTACCTTCTAAGCATTTTAAAATGAGCCCTCATTGAATAGATTGACTCACATTCTGTGAGCCCTTCTCTCTCTTTTTCTCCCTCCTCATTCTCCCTCCGTCCCAGCATGCAATTAGTTACATCACATATTCTGAATCAAATGATGCCTGTTCTTTAGAAAGGGCCCTTACCCCGCTCTGATATCAATACATGGTGTCCACACTGAGAGGTATTTTGATGAAAATTCAACGCTGCGCTGTAATGCAGTGGGTGGACCAGACTTTCCTCGGCCTGAAGCAATAGAAACATGGATGACCTATTTATTACCATAAATATCCCATACAGGCAGCTGCTAGAAGCGTTCCTGTCAATTACTGCTGGTTGTTGTATTGTTGTACTTTGATCTTTAGCTGCTAATGTAATGCGTTGCTCAAGGCCGCTGCAGTAGTATCATGCTGTATTAGCATCATAATCATGTATAATCTGCATCCACAAGTCTAAGATTTGAATAGATTAAAGTGCGCGGGTTGTGATGCAATAGAGATGGACAGATCAGGCGTAAGCGCAGAGTGATGTCTCGATGCGCATGTTTAGCCATGGTACAAGTCGCTACAAGCTGCGTCATGGCCACGTATCACAACGTGAATCTCCATACTGTATATGTGCATGTGACTGTGTTTGTTTCTGTGTCTGGCTGTGTTTGATTATTGCTTACAGCCTCTAAGGCAGTGGGATTCATCCTCACTCACATAATGAAGTCCTTGAAATGCTTTACAAGGACCAGACAGTAGTCTAAGTAAACCCCCCCAACTCACCCTAAACCTGCCCTCGTTACGCTTATCGTGCTAACATTAACTTAGCTCAGCATTTCTGCTGATAAAATCTGTCTGTGGCAATTAGCATTTCAAACAACTCTGCGGAATACTCAAAGAATCTCAACCGAGAATCATTAAGAACCTATATCACTAAGCAGAATTGCAAAAATACAAACAATACCAAGTCATACTAAAGGAATAGTTCACCATTTTGGGAAACAGGCTTATTCTTTCCTGCCAAGAGTTTCATTAGAAAATTGATACCACTCCCATGTCTGTACACTCACTATGTAGCTACAATTAGAAACTGGTTAGTTTAACTTAGCATAAAGACTGAAAATGGGCCTTGATCTGTCAAAAAAATTGCCTATCAGAATATTGTTTGTTTTGTTCGATGACCAAAGTTAAAATCAACTCATAGAGGTTTTATGGGCCATGCTGTGTCAAACCACAACCTGTTGTTTTTGCAATTTTTGTATATAAATAAATACACTGTGGTGTTTTAATAAGGCTAGCAGTTTCCCCCCGCTTCCTGTCTTCGTGCTAAGCTAAGTTAACATGCTACTGCTGGTAGCTTCTCCAAAATATTTGAGAAACCAGAAAAAATACCACCACTCTTCTTTCCCGCCAAGAGTGAGAGGAGAATATTGATACCACTCTAATGTGTGTACACCCCACTTTGTAGCTACAGCCAGCAGCCGGTTAGCTTAGCTTAGCCTAAACACTGAAAATGGACCGTGCTCTGCCCAGCATCTCGTTAGGTAAATTTGTACAAAAGCCAAAGTTTAAAACTGACAAATTGAGGAATTACAGGTCATTCAATTAGGCTAGCTTAAGCTAACGTGCTGTTAATCTTTTCATCTCACTCCAGACAAAAAAGTGAATAAACATACGTCCCAAAAAGTTAATTTGCATAAATTGCTATATATTATTATTAAGCATAGAGGAGGTGTCTTTGCATGTTTCATCTAAAGATGAGTTTGTGAGGTGTTACACAGTTATAAAATATTTTCTACAGCTGCCCATTGCAGCTGAAAAACAACAGATCAGGCATAATGCACGGAGGAAGTGATGTCTTGATGCTGTTCAGCTGTGGTACAAGAGTTGTGTTACAAGATGTATCAAGGCCAAGTAAGACAGGTACCTCCATACTGTATATGTGCATTTGAGTGTGTTTGTTTGTGGGTATGTGTGGTGTGTGTGTGTGTGTGTGTGTGTATCTGTGTCTGGCTGTGTTTGATTATCCCTTACAGCCTCTAAGGGAGCGGGATTCATTCTCACTCTGATAATGAGGGAGAGACTAGCAATGCCCTCAAGTCATTTCTCCTTTTCTTCCATCCTTCCTGTTGCATCCGGCTGCATTTTTTTTCTGTCTTTCTTGCCCTTTACCTTTTTCTAGATAATCTGTCTCTTTTCTCATCATTCTGTCTCATTTCTCTCTGATTTCCACTGATTTTTTTTTTTTTTTTTTGTCTCTAATTCTCTCGTCCCATCTTGTCATCATTGTTTCCCCCCTTGTGTGTCTGTAGTCATGCGTCACTGACATCAGCTTAGGACGGTTGGACCATGTTTGAGTCACTCTCTGTTTTTATGTCATGGATTTAAATGCTGGGTGACCATTTTTCATCAGCGCGGTCGATGCTTGTCTATCTCCGTGGACCTGCAGCGCTGGCAGCTCTGTTTCTCTCTACAATAGCCTTACTTATCCTGCATCAATACTCCGATGTGTTGTATATTTGCCTGGTTGCTCAAATGTCCACTCGCCGCACTCCCTCTTACCTAACTTTCCCTGTAGATTCTCCAGGGAGCGCAAAGCAAGAGTGAGTCACAGCAGTGCATCCATTAATTTTATACCAACCCTTTTCTGTCTTTTCCACTCTCTCCATCCCCCTCTCTCTATCTCTGTTTTCCAGGTGACTGAAGTGGAGATTGACATTACGGAGGCCCGCTAGGAGGCCCCTCCATCTCCCCCCCACCACCTTCTCCTCCTCTTCCTCCTCCTCCTCTGCTTCCATCTCTTCTCCCTGCGTCCCTGCCTCCCTCCCCACCCATACCCACCCTCAGAATGGATCTGAAGGATCGTAGGCACCGCTCCCTGACCAGGGGCCGCTGCTCCAAGGACTCCCAGTACAATACCGCCTCCCTGGATGCAGACGAGTGCCGCGTGCCTACGCAGAAGTCCTACAGCTCCAGCGAGACGCTCAAGGCATTCGACCATGAGCAGAGGCTGCATTATGGCGGCTGTGTGACTGACTTGGTCCACCACGAGGCTGACGAGTACTCCAGGCAAGGTGGGTTTATGAAGAAAAGCATCTCCTTCAAATGCTTTATTACACTGTAGATTTAGGCTTGATCCATACAGTGCTGGCCTGGAGACACTACATGTACATTACAACAAAATTTTTATTTTATTGCCAAGAGTGAGATTAGAATATTGATACCACTCTCGTGTCGGTCGTGTCTAGATGGTAACCCCAGACCCCCGAAAGATCTTGTGAGAATGATCATTTTAACCTAAATCATGATCTTTTCCCAACTCTAACCAAGAGTTTTTTTTTGTCTCTAAACATAAGCAGATCTTAACCACAATGTTTTCACATTATAAAACATTAGTTTGAGGAACATGCTCAATAAAGAGACAGTATGCTAAAATCTTAGGAGAGTTTCGCAAATCCGATCCACCTTTCCATGACCTCTCATGCCACTGACACTAACTCTGTAGCTACAGCCAGTAGCTCGTTAGCTTAACTTAGCATAAAGACTGAAAATCGGCCTCGCTCTGCCCAAAGTGGCGAAACTACCAGCACCTCTAAAGTTCACTATTTAACAGTTTATGTCTTGCTGGTTTAATTTGTAAAAAAAACATAATTTTTTTCAGGGCGTTATGTGCAGAATCGCAATGTTTTTAAACTTTTTGTGTAGATTAAACAAATAGAATGAGACGGGTTAATAATGCTAGCTGTTTTTCCCTGCTTCCTGTCCTTGTACTAAGCTAAGCTAATAGGCTGTTATCGGTAAACACTGTCCGATACAGTTTTTTCTTTCCTGATACTGATTCCCATACCTGAACTTTGTATATCTGTCCCAACTACCAATCCAAGGTAGTGCCTTACGTATATTGTTTTCTGACAGCTGTATACTACTGACCCCATCTGGATGTGATATGATTGCTATCATTGTTGTGTAACTGTCTCAGGTTAAACCTGTGGTAAAACATCAACAAATACACAGGCCTACAGACAATCAGTGCCATAAAACATAACTTTCAGCCATCCTGGGGAAAAAAACACATACCCAATTATGTGGTATCAGATTGAGCAGACTTGCATACTTGCTTATTCTGATACCAGCATTTAGGCAGCATCGTAGGCATCTTCTGATACTGGTATCGGTATCAATGGTAACAACCCAAGCTGTCGGTAGCTTCATATTTATCATACACACATGAGAGTGGTATTAATCTTTTCAACTTACTCTTTCCAAGTAACATATTTCCCAAAAAGCTCATTTGTATAAAACATTATATGTTATTATTATCATTCAGCATGGGAGTGAGCAGGCTTCATAAAAAAATAGGAGTTTATGGGATGTAATATGGCGCCAAGGTTACAAAATACTTTCTAGACATAACAGATAATGAAGGCTACCCATTGCAGCTGAAAAGCAAAACTAGAAACTCAAGGATGTAGCAATTTCCTGTCAGATTTGACCAATTATTTCTGCTCCCGGTGCAGCTCCAGTAAGCAACTCATTTTCCTGTCCAGCACATATGGTGGAGCCAAGCATAGCTGAACACTTTTTAAAGCCCTTCCAGCCCTGTTTTGTGATTCTTACATTACTTAAACATCTGCTATCACACATTCAACAGTCACATTGTTGCACCTGTAAATGTTTTCCAGCTGTATATTATTACTTTCATCCGCCGTGCATTTCTTAGCGAGGCCTCTGTGGCAAGCTGTTAATGTAATCAGATGGTGTAAATGCTGCACTTTGCAGCAGAGGACCAAAGCAGACCTTTAGCACTGGCAAGCCTGTCATAATGAACTTCTGTATCCCCCGGTGAGCGAGTTAGCCGATAGGCCGATAGGTCATCTCTAAAGGGGTGGGCCTGCTCTCATAGGCATGTCTTTAAACTCTGTGTGTGTGTGCGTTTGTGTATATGTGTGCGCACATGTGTATATTGCAGAGGGACATGAAACAGGCAGTATTGATCCCTGGCTAGTGAAAGGAGTCAGACTCAATGGGATTGATCTTTGCTAAGCTCTGTTTTCTCTGCATGGACACAGACAGGAGAGGAAGAGAGCACTGAGCAATACAACACAACAATGCAGGAGAGAGTCGAATAACAGTAAAGTCCCCTTCAAAAATAAATAAGTACATATATGTTGGAGAGTCCTTGTTGGTATTTTCTAAACAGAGCATGTTCATTATAGCGAAGGTAAATCTGCTGTCAAGGTTTCATGCCTGGCTGTGCGTGGTTTCAAGCATTAAGAGATCAATCTGACAGTAGTTTAAAAAAAGAAAATGTTTAATGGCACACACACAGAGAAAAATGTTTCTTTTCCTCTAAAGAAAAGAATGCAACAGAAGAGCATACTTTGTTCTGCGACTGCAAAGGTAACGATAGAAAATGGAGGATTGATTGGCGGGATGGATGAAAGATTGGAAGTCAGTGGTGTGTGCTGTTCGGACACACTCCACTGCTGCACCGAGCTGACCTCACACCGGGCGACGGCTGGTCGATACCACAGTCGTCTCAGCCTATCAGCTCCTCGAAAAGCCCAGAGCCACAGATGCATCGTGGGAAGTGTGGCCACAGGAGACCAACAGTGTTGCAGCACCATATGGACTGTGACACCACGGGACGAGGAGTAGTGCTGGAAGGAGGGAGAAGGAGAAGGAGTTAGAGTGAGAAAGACACAGCGAGGGAAGCAGCAGATAAATAGAGTTTTCTTCATCTTTCCAACCAAATATGTGTGTGTAACTGGTACATGAGAGAGTGAGGGATTGATACAATGTGTTCCTCTTTTGAACAGCTTGTGGTTCAGAGGCAAGATGGTGAGAAGAGACAGAAACTTTATTTTCCTCAGCAGCAACTATGAAAATTGGACATAGGGGAGATTGAATATAGAAAATGTCTTTGTTGGCTTATTGAAAATCTTTTATTGAAATGGTTTGAAGGGGAGGTTTGATATCTGAACTGACCTGCAGTATTAGTAATTCATGCGCTGATGGGGCCACACTAGAAAATATGATTAACTTTGATTAAATTATAATGATGTTGTGCTTTTGGTTGGGCGAGCCTTCACGGCATTTCAGCTTCTCGTGGAGAAGTTTTGAGGTCAAACGCAGCTATTCTCAGACTGCAATTTTGCTTTAATGGTTATGTGTGCAACCAATTTACAGCTCTGTGGTGTGTTAATACATATTGACTTGCCCTTACAGCCATCATTAGACCCATGTGTGATACATAAAGGTGCGAGCCATGCGCAAGTGGGGCTGGAGCACCCGGTGAGCACGTGCACGAGCACTCACACATCAAACTATCACTGGGTTTCATATCGAGTAGCTTATTGACTCACCTGCTGCAGTTGGAGAAAAGTTCATATACTCCCTGACATTTATCTTGATGATTTTCACATTTTTTGTTACTCAGGCTTCATTACCCAGCACGTGCAAACACTGCTCAGGCACAAATGCACAATTTTCGCACCTCATTTTTTGGAGGGGAGGGCTGTTTGTGGTAATTCTGAAAGTTCATTTGCATTGAGTTATGCAGCGCAAATTATTAGGAGTATAGCAGATGTCCTCAGGATGTGTCCTCAGCCAAATCAAGGATCTTGGGATGTGATTCTTGGAGGTGCAGTCCAAGAAAAACAGTAACACTTTTCTTCAATTATCAAAATAAGAACAGGTTGTAAGAACAGGTTTTTGATAGGTACATTCAGTTTTTGCTTAAAGGGATAGTTTGGGTTGTTTAAAGTGGGACTGTATGAGGTTCTTATCAACAGTCAGCATATTAACCTACAGCAGATGCTGGTTGGCACACCAGTTAGGGGAAGCAGAGAGGAGTACTAGCACGCAAGCTAAGCAGTGCACTTCTATGGACAGGGCCAGCAACTTAAACAAAAGGTCCACCTCCACCTCCAAACTCAACATCAGTTAAGTGTACATGATATAATATTTTCACCGCTTTACTTTGCCAACAGACAGCCTTTTTAACAGGAGACCGCTATTATAGGAGCTAAATTTCTTTCTCTCTTTCAAACAAAACTCCATAGGCGAAATCAGTAATTTTACCTTGCAGAAGACAGGAGTTACTGGTCTACTGCTGTCACAATCTGTTTGTTTTTGTATTGTTGTATGACTTTAGTGAATCAGAACTATCCTTTTAAAACGCACTCGTCACACGATAGCACAAACAAATGAACAGATCAAGGCAGCGGTGAACCAGCAACATCTGTGTTCTGAGCGGTAAAATTACTGATTTTTCCATGGAGTTTGGTTAGTGCAGAGAGAGCGACGTTTAGCTTAGATAATAGTAGTTTCCCATCAAAAAACGCTGTCTGGTGGCAAAGTGGTGAAAATATTCTAAATATGTACAGTAGCATGTACTGTAGATCATACACCGATTATCAATAGGTGTCTCATACATCCCTGCATCAAATAATCCAAACTATCCCTTTAAAGAAAGACTCTCTTTTCTCACTATGATTCTAGTTATGCACAATAGTTCTACTCCTAACTGGAGTTGTAATCTTACTCCACAGATATCACTGCCTTCTAAAATAACTCACTTATTCACTATTATGCATGAAAAAGCTTGACTGGAATTTCAGTGTTTCCTGAAGCATAAAGTTGATTTAAAAAGGAGCATCACCTCCCTTTGGAACCATATTTGGAGTATGTTTGGAGTCTTTTTGGAAGCAGCTGCAAATTTGCAACTCTGGACTTACCTCCCAGCCCTTTAGGAAACTGTTTGCTGCTTTAAAAGCAGGTGAGAGGAGCTGATGTCAATGACCTTTATTTATAGGCCCCAAGTCCATATGCTGATAATGTATTCCGACAGCGTACGCGTCCTGCTCTAGCAGTCTTGAAATTGTGGGCCAAATCGTGCCTCAAGATTGTGCTTGCATTTGCACTTTAGAAAGATAGAGTTACATCTTTCTATGTCTTCTGTGCTATATTTTCTTAATGATGCAAGATATAATATTATGTTGACTGTACATCTGCAGGAAAGATTACTCACATAACACTACAAATTATATCCTAGAGGTATGTACAGTGTAGAGCTAAAGGGATGGGTACTTATTGATAGTCAGTGTATTAGTTACAGTGGATGGCGGTCGGCACACCCCCCAGTTAGGAGAAGCAGAGAGGAGTACCAGCACGGAAGCTACACAGTAAACTGCTGTGGACAGGCTCAGCAACAAAAACTAGTTTAGCCACTTAAAAAAAGGTCCACCTAAAATAATCAATATCAGTTTAAGTGTACACTAAATTGAGAGTATTTTCACCACTTTTCCTTGCCTTCAAACAGCCTTTTCCGACAGAAAACAACTGTTATGCAAGCCAGATCTAGCTGTGTGAAACCACCTCACAGAACATGGTATTGTCGGTCTACCACTGCCTCCGTCTGTTAGTTTGTTTACATTATTGTCTTTTAAAATGACTCACAAAAGTCACAGATTAGTTCGAAAAAGGCTGGTGTTGAGTACATTGACAGCTGGAGAAATAAATGACTAATCAAAGGTAGGATTAGAAAGAGGAAATCATATTTTTACGCAGCTAGGAAGCTACCTTGCTACATATACTAAAAATATAAACGGAAAATGGTGACAAATGTAGGTTGTTGTACATGTACTTATTGAAGTAACAACTCTTAAATCAGCATATTTGTTTGATCTGGTGTCGTGTGAAAAACCTGAAGTCAACTGCGACTATCAACCTCCACCGCAGCTTCCATTTCAACCGAAAATGACACCAGCAGGACGGATACAGTACATACCTCTTTAATTGAATACATTAAAACAATGTCAGACTGAAGGAATGAAATGAAACTCAGTAGCAATTTAGACTGATTATCTGGCTACCACTGAGAAGAGTTTATAAGTGGGTGTAAGTGCTGTTGTATTGAACAATATATTATTCTATAATGTTGAAAATCCCTATTTCAAATTAGGCAAAAACACCGGCTGTATTTTACAATTCTGAGCATGCTATCTGAACATGTGCTAATTTTGGGCAAATCCTTTTCCTTCTCACTTTATTTTCAGTGTTTGAACACTACAGTATAGCTGTCCCAAACGGCTCCTTGCAGATTTTGATAAAGCGGGTACGGTTGTGTATTCCAACAGACCCCCCGCTTTTTCATTGGATCTCAACTCCACTGTTTCCCCATTACACACTTATTACCTAGTCTACTTGGATAAGCACAGCCAAATAACACATTCTTTCCTCACCATAACGTGCAGCAGCCTGGAAAGCTCATTACAAGTGTTCACTATTTAACACCGCAAAGCAACATATTTGAATACATCAGCGATCCCAATAAGACACAATGTACAAGCCTCAATCATAAGAAGGAGCTTTACCCGCATGTTGGCTTTGTTTTACATACACAATTCTAAAGGGATAGTCTGGATCATTTAAGGTGGGGTTGTATGAAGTACAATGTTGATAGTCATTGTGTTGCCTACAGTAGATGACAGTCGGGACGCCCTCAGTTTGGAGAAGCAGAGAGAGGCACCAGCATGGAAGCTAAGCAATGTGCTGCTGTGGACAGGGTCAGCAACAAAAGGCAGTTTAGCCACTTAAAAAAGGTGAACCTAAAAAAAAAATCATTTAAGTGTATGATATATTTAGAAAATTTTCACCACTTCACTTTGCCATCAGACAACCTTTATTTTGACGGGAAACTGCTGTTATCTTAGGTAAACATCGCTCTCTTGGAACTAACCAAATTCCACTGGCAAAATCAATCATTTTACCTCAAAGAACGTGGGAGATGCTTGTGTACCTAGACCTGTTTGTTTCATTCGCTGATTCACTGAAGTCACACAATAACACAAACAAACCAACAGATCGAGGCAGCGGCAGACCAGGAACTCCCGTGTTTTGCAAGGCAAAATGACTGATTTTATCTACAGCGTTTGGTTGGTTTCGAGAGAGCGATTTTTGGCTCATATAATATGCCAGAAAAGGCTGTTTGACAGCAAAGCAGAATGTTGCTGACCATCCTTAGCTTCTGTGCTGACCAGCATCTACTGTCAGCAATACACTGACTATTAACAAGTACCACATACAATACAACCCCACATTAAGTAATCTGAACTATCCCTTTAACTAGTCTATCTTTTCTTTTTCTTTTATCAAAGTTAAACAGGTAATTTTGTGACACAAGTACAAATATAACAAATGCCTCTCTGAGCAGTACAAAGAAGCATCATTCGCCTCTGCTTCCTGCTGCAGTCTCTCTTTGTTTGTCTGCAGTCCCTCACCTGTCTGTCTCTCTGATCTTCAGCCCCGTACAGTACATCTCCTTGTCTCTCCCCTCTTCCTTTTCTTGCAGCTCATATTCAGACACATCCCGGGGGTGTGTTGTCCCTGCAGGTTCACCTCTAGGCAGCAGGCATTATCACAGCCGCTGCAGCCTCTAGAAGCTTTGGCCTTTACTTTTAGTAGGATCTAAATGAGCCCCTCTACATTCTCCTCTGCTGCTTTGCCCCCAGGGATGGAACCCACACAGAGAATCCACCACACACCTGCCTGCCTTGCTGCCTGGACAACACTCAACATCATCTACTGTCCCCATTCATTCTGTCTCTGTCTCGTTCTCTCTCAGGGTCCATCTTTCACTTTTTTCTCACTTTCTTTTATGTCTTCTTCTGCTCTTCTGTCACACCTTTCATGCCTGCTTTTTCTGCCTCTTTCTTCCCACCCCCCTTTCTTTCACCGCTTGCTGTTCCTGTATTGTTGCTTTAGTGATCACATCACACATTTATTACATTGGGGCCCTCTCTATGGCTTTGAAATGAGCATACTGTGTGTGTCATTGTGTTTGATTTCTCACAGGGTTGTGCCCTCTATCTGAGCTCTATAGGCTTGACCTCTCATCATCACAGACAGACATATGTGCTAATATACTCAGAATGAGCCCATTCAAACCTAGAGGCCGCAGTATACCTACATTATAATGGCCGTGTTTACCTCATTCTGCATCCCTTTTCTCCACTTTGATGTGACAAATGACTATGGTAGCCAAGGATTGCTTTGTCCAAAAACTCTGCCAAAGTCTGCCATTCGCATCCTGGCATGATTGCCTTCACGGCCTGTATTCAAGACCGAATGGCAAGGAAAAATGCACTGCTGGGTGGTCGGGAGGAGGCTATAGCCAGGAGAAGCACTCTGTGCTTCCTCTGTCCTCTCCATTCTTTGGGGAGAGAGGACTTCCAAGTATAGCAGCAGCAGCAGCAGTCTCTCATAATGTGCCCTCTTCAGCGAGATTCGGGGACTAACCCTAGCGCTCTAGAGAGAGCAGCCTCCTGTCTGAGGTGTTTGCAGAATCCTCCATGATGGGATGAGAGGTGCCTGCATGACAGGGATATAAATGTGTGTTTTTTTATAAGTCCTTGTCTACTTTAAATCACTTCTGTGTTTACAGTCTGCAAACTACCTTTGCAGACTTAATTCCATTAAGAAAAAGGTGTGTTGGTACTCAGGTAGTACAGGAGTAAAGTTCTCTCCCACTGCTGTAGAGACCCAGGCTTTGATTCCTGGCAGTGATGCCTCCTGATGACTTTCAGTGGGCACCCTTCCTAAGTCCCACCCCTTTTGAAATTTCGGTCAACTTTCTTCTCTCCTGTTTCCTGTACATAGATTTGGCTCATCGGTGTTGAAAAAAAGACACTAATTATGAAGATAGTTAAAAGATCTTGCTGGGGGACCTGTAAAAGCGACATATATAGTCACATCTACTTAGCTAAAGTTAGCAAAACAGTAGCTACCAAACTAGCTAATGATAGATGCAGATTAGTTAGTTAGTTAGGTAGCGTTTTGCTCTGTAGCAAAATGCTTTCAATCTTCATCAATAGTCATCTGATAGCTAATGTTAGCAAACACTAGCTGACTAGCTAATCTGCATAAATCATTAGCTAGTCAGTTAGCTAGTCAGTTGGCTAGCATTTGAACCTTACTCTACCCACTGCATAATTTTGAAAAATGCTTAAAAATGGAAAGGTATACCCAACTGGAGCCACCAAAAGCAACAAAATTCAGAAGAGCTAAGTAGAGAATTAGCAAAAAAAAACCCAAAAAACTGTGTTTACTCCTGATTCTTGATCAGTTAGGATCATTTAAAAAACTGAGCAGGCGGGGAGGGGGAAGTGGTTGGTGATGAAAGCTGCCACCATATTCATCATCTGCTTCTAGATCAACCAATTACAAAATTCAATTGTAATAACTGTTTTCAACCAGTAGAGGGCAGTTGCTAAGCATATTTACACAATATGTAGAATTCAAATACTTTTCATCAAAATGACTAAATGCCCATATACATTGGTTTTCAGTGGGAAAAAAAAGCGGCCTGGGGGTTTAGTTACTCTGTAACATATTTCTATACTGACTATATGCAGTCATTACATTTTTGGTTGAAACTGAGTCATAACTAAAAACTTCTTGATATCTGTTTTATCTTGTGACAGAGTTTCAGAGTTCAATTTTGCTTTGCTTTAGAGAAAAGGCTGTTTAGAAATTGCTACAAAATCTGGTCGGTGAAAGAACACTGAGATATTTTTCTCTGTGATACCCTGTTGTTGCTGCAGTTTGGCGTTGAGGGCAGTGAAGGCTAAAGGTTAGCTTTATTGCAACATGGGATTTGAAACCACAACCTTGTTGCTGCGAGGAAAAAGTGCAAACTTGGTTTTCTACTTAACATAGACAAACCTAGCACATAGCATATCTAACTAGACAAAAACGGAAAGGTGGTCCAACTGTTTTTTGAGCACAGAGCAATAAAAGGATGGGACTTAAGGAGGGATAATTTGCTGTATTTGGCAGTAGGAAACCAGCTTGTCCCTGTCGCTTCACTAGCGCTTCTTCTGCTTAGTCAGGGCTCCTGCACAGCGTATACCTATCACGTGTTACTCTTCCTGGTGAAGCATATCACTTGTAGTGGCTGATGACACCCTGTGTCACAGAAGTAGCACATATCCGCAGTACTGCACAGACAGCAACAAGGACTGCAGTGTGTACGCGTTTGTAAATTCAAAACTAGGAGTAAACAAGTGCAAAAATCCATAGAAATGAAATAAAATTAAACACAGACTGTGTGTTTGTATGCTACTTTGATGCCTTTGTGTGTGTCCTTGCATTCCATCGGGTTCCAGTCAACCTGGACTGCCGATGATCAAAGAGAGAACAAAGCAGCTGCATGCTATTAAAAATAAATGGTGGTGAGATTAAATGCGATCCCTCCCCTCTTCCTCCGATCCCTCTTTATCTTTGTCTTCTCCCTGGCATTCTGCGCCTCTGCCAGCTGCTGACACTCAAAAGCGTCCCGTAGCTGCGGCAACAGAGCAGAGGAGTCGCTGAAGAATATCCTGGGGCCGACTCTTCTCTGCACTCCTCCAATTCTCAACGCACTCCCACTCACCCCATCCCCGTATTCGTTCTTTTATAGACAGGAAACTGCTCGTGTGGGTTTGTTTGTGTGGCCCCAACACATGCAAGGAGGTCTGTAAAGGGGGGGGGGGGGGCTTAACTCAAAGTAACATCTGGTCCAGTATTTGGCACTCCTAGACACACACGCTCAGGCTACTGTACATGTCAAAAGGGTCCCGTTGACACACTCACACCGGCTCTTTTCCCTGCATCATGGATGTGAGCCATTAACAGTTGTTTTGGGACTATGAAGAGAATGACTGGGGATAAGTACAGGTCTATCAGAACCTGTTGTTCCCTGGGATTCTCTCATAACATTATCCACACAAACCAGAACACAACTCAGCTTAGTTTGACAAATCCTGTCTGTGCTATGAAAGCGAAAGTGCTAGCTATTAGCACTGATGCTGGCACAGGTGCATGCACACACACATTCAAACCTGGGTAACAAATGAGACAAATAATAGGAAGAGGTCGGGGAAATGCATGGTGAAGGAGCCAGCTATTTAGCACCGATGCTGGCTCTAACTCGCAGTGACACACATGCCCGCGCCACACACACACACACACACACACACCACACACAAACACAACACACACACACACATGCACACGCACCACACACACACACAGAAATATTGGGTAACAAACAAGACAATTAATTGACAGAGTCTGGGGAAATGCATGCTGACATCTGCAATTTTCTTAGACTAAAAATCATTTATTAGACAATATTGTGTGGGTTTTGTGAGAGTTGAGTTAATCTATGTTTACTATGTAATGACCCTCTTTGACTCTGCTTTGGCAGCTTTTGATAAATGAGGCAGATTGTAAATGTCAGTGTTATCAAGTGTGTTTTTTTTTCTTTCTCAGCCGAGTCACTTGCTTCCTAGGCTGTAATTAAACATGTTCCCTAGCCACAGAATTTAAATGTGTGTGTGTGTGTGTGTGTGTTTCGAGGTGTTTGTGTGTAAGGATGTATGCCACGTTTCTTACGCACGTGTGTGTTTTGATGCGCTTGTGATTCGTGCTCTGACTGATGTTGCTGCATGTGTGAATAAACTTCAATCGCTATAGGATTACCATACAGATGAAGACACATTACGAATGATGAAAAATGAGAAACGGTAGCGAATGTCAAGTTGCCACAATTGCATATCCTGTATGTAGGTGATAACAGATGACGTGGTATATATGATGTACAAAAATAAGTAACGAGACCAAGAAAGTCACAACACACAGTAGTTTCTTTTACACTAATACATACTTCTTCTTATATACAGTATTATTCTTTATGCAAATCTTAAGGTAAGAATCCAAACATTTTTTGCCTGTTAGCCAGTAGCAGGTTTAGGGCTGTCGTGGCGACAGAATTTCCCCTGCAGTTATTTAGGTTGGCTCAACAGTACATTATAGAGATAAATTATAAGGAATTAAATAAAAGATGGTGCCCATTCAGTCCAGACAGAGTTGCTCGCCTGGTGCATAAGTCAAAAAAGTTTTCTGACTTCGGCGTTTACTCCCTGGTTATACGGCTCACTGAATATGCACAGCAGTGTTTCCTCCCCTTGCCCAGAAGTTTCCACTCAGCCCACAGACTTTAGATGTTTCTTTAATAAGGGTGGCTTATTGGAGGAAATGCTTTTTTGGATGATGGGAAATTTTCCGCTGCAACACCACGAGTAGCCACTGGGGAAAAAATTGTTGGCAAGGCTGAGCGGCACTACCCTGCCTAATTTCATATAAGTCTGTGTGTAGTATGAAGTATTAGCACCATTCTTTTGTTTTTGCAAATTACTTTAAATATGACGAATGAAGTAAATTGGTGCAGTGATGCTCATTGTAACAGTATTTGTGGATCTCACCTCACTTTATGCTCTCTTTACATACAGCAGCAACACGAACGCACACAAGGCGGTGACATGGATCACAGAGCAGAACTGTCCGGCTTCTTTGTAATTACAAAGTTAACGCAGTTTGCGCTGCAGTATTAACTTTCACAAAAAGCAACATCAGAAAACAGCTACCGGTTGGTTCCAAATGGGGCTTAACATTCACATAGTTTCTCGTGACTGTCCCTCAATATTACAACATTACTCCAACATCGTTCCAGCCTGTGGTAGTAGCCACATTAGCTGGGCAGCATGCTAACAGAGTTCAACAGAGTAACAGAGTTACCTAAGAAATAAACAGTAAAACAACATAAAACATGGCAAAACTTACAGCTTACAAGATTGAAATCGGAGTCATAGACAATCAGTATCGATCCATCCATGAACTTGTCAAATCATTGGTTCATTCATTTAACATGCATTGAAATCATAAAAAAACAAACAAACAAAAAAGCATCAACATAGTGGTTGTTGTAGTTGCTTGCCATCCCCTCCGGTTAGCTTGTCAATAGCACGGTATTTGAAAATTGTGGTTAGTGCGACAGCCCAAAGCAGGTTGCTTCATCAAAGGAGTTTTCATGATCAGACATATTATTTGTATGCCTGTAATGATAGACTGTTTCCCCTAAAGTTTAAATTCAGCATTTCTTTTGACTGTGCCACCACTTTGCTCCTCTCCTCGTTTCATTTTTACATTCCATCATTCCGGGCAGACGGTAGACATTTGTGAGATCAAGAAAACGTAATTAAATATACAACCCGCTGTTGGATAACCCCCCAGGTTTTGCGTTGGGAATGTGCCCAGCTTACAAACTTACCTCTGGCAAACAGATAACTTCTATTGTTAAAAAAAAACTTCCAAACCTATTTTCCCAGTGAAGCACAAGTGTTGTTGCCATGGTTACCTGCAATTTACCTGGCTTGCATAGTGAGTTAGATTGGTAGTTAAAACTGTTGACCAGAATTTTGATGTGTTCTGTGCAACCTGCCAGCCACTCAGTGAGTGTTTTCTGTCCATGGTTTGAAGCCCTTTTGTGAACCTTTTTTTTTTTTACTATTATCATATTAATTAAATTATTAGACACATATTGCTGGGAGTAAAATGAGTGAAAACAGTTGTGTGTTGCTTTAGGCCTTGGTATTTCACTGTCAGCTCCATGGGTGGAAGGTTGTAGCAGCGTGCATTGCCATTTATTAGTGTCTTTTTGTCACAACAGCCAACAAAGTCAGAAGTTTTCCTGCCCAAACGTTGGCTTTTAATGGGCTAGAAAAGCAACAATGTGTGTGTATATGCCCATACTGTGTTTGACGACCACATAACCTACATAGGCTGTGAATACCAAATTAAACACCCTCATATTTCATTTCCCAAACGAACGTATAGAATATCTTATTCAGAATTTTCACTATCAACGCATTAATTACTGAAAACACATCTATATTCATACATGTAATATATCAGTATTCCTGAATGAATACTGCAGAAGATCAGTATATAGCTGAGTAGCTCAGTCGCCTCTTATTGATCTTACCTAACTACATACTGCATGGTCATCCTAATCAATTTGCAATAGTACAGTGTGTGTATTTATTGATAGGTAGGGCTCTCTACCTCTCAGCAGTGAACATGTATAAAATAGAATTGAATAGAATTTATTGTCATTGCACAAGGTTATGTCTAGAAGGGAACCGAGATTTGTAAAAGCAAGATTTCGTACTAGTCCCTGCTGTGATTAATTATTTCTCTGTGCCTCAACCATGCATCCTTGTGACTGCCAGAAGGCCTTTTCTTACATTGTAATATTTTAAACCTAAAATACGATCTTTTCTTAAACCTATCCAAGTAGTTTTTGTGCCTAAACCTAACCAAACTGTGACTGAAAGCTAAAAATAATTTTTAAAAACTGAAAACTAAGGTGACACGGAACACTACACTGAATTAAGTGCACATGTGCGAGAGTCTTGCAAATCTTGAGTTCCCTTCTGAACAAGACTACATTTGCAACTTCTTTACTTAATGCTATGAAAACAATAAACAGGATAAGAATAAAACAGTGTAAAAATAAACCAAATAAAACAAAATAAATAAAGTACCAGTAGTTTGCAGCTTCTTTACTTGATGTTATGAAACAATAAAATAAGAATAAAACAGTATAAAACAAACTAGATAAAATAAAGTAGCAATAAAGTACCAATAATGTACAGTACATATGTGACTATATATACATATGCATATGTTATACCCCATTTCCATGTCCACATCTCCAGACTAATATACCTTTTTTCACAGCAGCCATACTGATATGAAATAGTATTGCAGTGTAGCAGAGCCTTTTTCAGTCAGCTAACATGCACAATAGCAGCACCATGACTCTATTTGACCTTAATGGTACAGAACCTTAATTAGTCTCATTAGTAAAACCTTTGTCTACCCTGCTATTTCATGTCCAAATGACTCCTGTGAAGTCTATGACAATTAAATTAATTATAAAAAATTAAAAAAAAATCCTTTTGAAGTATGTCTTGGGCAGTATATATTAAAGGAACAGTGAACATCAGATTCAAAAATCCATATTTTTCCTCTGACCTGTAGTGTGAGTTTTGGTGAGTTTTCTTGCCTTCTCTTGAATATAATGGAACTAGATGGCACTGGGCTTGTGGTGCTCAAAGTGCCAAAAAAAAAAACCCATCAAAATTCAACATCAGCGCCTCTCTCCAGTAACCATGCCCTGATTACTCCAGAAAATAGCAGAAATAAAGTAGTTCCGGTAGATTCTACCATAGAAAGAATAGTTTCTACATGATGCTGCTCGCAACAAGGTGTGTGAATTATTTTGAGCATTGGGGTTATGATTCATGGAAAGAGACGTTGCTGTTGGGCTTTTTAAATGTGTTTTTTGGCACTTTCAACACCGCAAGCCCAGTGCCATTAGTCCCATTATAGTGGAGAGAGGCCAGATATCTCTACGGCTCATATCTCCAAAACTGACACCAAAACGGTCTAGATCGATAAATGACACTACAGGGAAAATATGTACTGTCCCTTTAACTTTACAGCATTCCCGAAAAACCTTTAATTTCAAAAATTGTGTCGTAGTAGATGTAGGTGGAGCAGTGTTATGAGCAACAGTGAGACAGCATGTGTCCCCGTCTAGTCAACTTTAGCCACCTATTCATGGATGAGAGGTGTTTCACTGCTTCGCACTACACCTCTCAGTGACAAGACCTCCTCCAGAGTGCATGGTGTTATGTCATGTCCTGTCATGTCCTGTCCAACCCAGACTGCTGTCCTCTGGGCAGGAGTAGAAGTAGCCCAGGGATGGATGACATTTGTCACACCTATTTTGGTCTCCTCATTAGGAGGTGCAAGGGCCCCTCTGGCTCGGGCGGAAGCCAAAAGAACGGATGTCATCTGGGGGGTGTGGGAAGTGTTTGACCATGACACTCCTATTTGGGCATATCTGTTAGGTCATTACCGTGCTGCTAATGGTGGCGTTAATGACATGCCACATGCTATGGGATATGTACGTGTGCATGCACGTGTGTGTGTGAAATGGATTTTTGATAATCAACACCAAACCCCAGGAGGCTGACTGTCAGTTGGCCCCGTCATCCTGTCACGACATGTCAGTCACACAGGGAAGGTGTGTTGTAACGTATCTCAGCTACTGCCACTCACTCTCTAACAGCAGAGAGCACTCTGGGAGACAACAAAAGGTGAAAAGCAGACCGAAATTGAGCCGTTAAAAGGAAACAATAAATACATTTGCATCCATATTCAAATCTGATAAAAAGATTATTTCACTTTAATTGTTTCCAAGTGCGACAAACCGTACCTTGATTCCTGACATGCCCATTAAGATAAATTAATGTGCCTGTGTTTGAAGTCAGAGTGTGTGCGCTAACGCTTTGTTTACTTATTAGAGCAAAATCCACATGTTTAGTTTCCAGATGTCAAGATAAAGCATTTTAATCCCGACTTTATCATCTGCTACAAATCACTTTATTTTTAAATCCGGGCAAATAAGAGTCAAAGAATAATCTCCTTTTTGAGGGATGAGGCATTTTATCTGATGGTCATGAGAGTGATGACTGAGATAGGATATTTAGCAAAAGAGAAGAGAAAGACTTCTACAGTAATACCCTAAAGCCCTTTAATACTCCAAATAAGGTTTTGACTAGAGAGCAGATCTGGGCGTCAGGAAAAACAAAAACATTCTTTTTATTATTACTGTGACTGCTGCTTTGTTGTGTATAGTTATTTTTGATCATAAGAAATGCAGGCATTGTATATATCAAGAACACTCATGTTGAGAATTATGCAAAACCCAAGAGTATGTTCAATGACAACATTTTTTTTTTTAAAGAACAGCATTTTTGAAAATCTTTCTTTAGACAATATCTGTGCATGGAAAATGCATCGTCATTAATGTTAGGGAAAAAAAGTGTCTAACTAACTATAATTACTATGTAGTTAAGGTTAGGCAACTAAAACACAAAGTTAAAGCTGCATTAATTCATTTTTTTGTTTGTTTTTGGTCACTTGGACAAGCTGCAAGTGCAACATTGAAATATTATGATCGTATCAGGTTGTTGTGATGAACATTAATTTGGACATGCTGGGTCAGATTACGTTGAAAAATAGTCAGTCGCCAAATATAAATCACATGGCAATTTTTGTAATCAGTAACTTAATCCATTGGATTGCAAACATAAAACAAAAGTTATATAATGCATATGACCTGGTCATTCATATGAAGGGGAGTGGCCTGTTGAGGTGAACAGCACTTTTTTGCATGTGTGATCAGGCCCTTATACTAAAAGAAATGGACACGGCCACAGAAATTTAAGAGCCTTTTTTTCTCTTCAGACATTTCAACATATTTTTAATGCAAATGAAAGTAAATTTTTACACAGGGTTCCTTTTTCTCAGGCCAGGTCTACCACAAAGTAGAGCTCTTGTCGAAGATAACCTCAGAGGTCAGACGCACTTTTCTTGAGTTAATAGGACATTGGTTATCATGAAAAAAGTTTCACAATTTCATTAAAATTGCCACCTTTTAGAGACCTAATCAAAAATATAATGCAGCAACCAGTGACAATGTAACTATAATCTGCCCATTTTTCCCAAATGTAACATGGGCTAATCAGTTAGATTTTTTTTGTAATTTGATTACTTAATCCCGATTACATGTGATCTTTAACAACCAAGCCCTGCTATTTCCTGAGAGAAATATCTGCATCTTTAGCTGCTAAATAATCAATTTCATTCAACAGCTAGGCTCTAACTTTATCTGTCTGCTGTTTGATTCGAGTGGCCTCATCAGAGCTTTTTCACTGGAAAGAGCTGAGGCTGATGAGAGCTGTGAGAGTGAACAAAACCAGTAAATCTGCGGTCGTAAAAACCAAAACAGTGAACTGAAAGACAATAAAATGTTCCATTGACCTGAAGGAAACTGAGTCACAACATTAATTGCAGTCCTGTGAGATGATGCAAACTCCACTCCGCCACATGAAAGTCTGATGTACTACGTGAAAAACCAGCTCCACAATCTTCTTTTCCATCTGGCTATATAAGGACCATTGTTTCCTGCATTAAATGTTAGAATTGGACGTAAATTGTGAGCTGCAGAATCATCCAACATGAGCACAGGAATACCAGGCAGGATGTGTAAGCGAGGTATAAGTTGAAGTTTTACTTACAAATGACACATTTTGTGTGTAAAGACAATGTAAAACAGAAGACTGTGATCTCACTATTAACACCTGTAGAGCTTTCGTTCATTAGCATCCTCACCTCAGATGTGTGTACGTATGCACCCGTGCAACATTTCCTTCATTTTATACACTACTTCACCTCATCACCATGGAAACCCTGATTTGTGAAGATGTTTATTAGTATTCTCCGCTGCTGCAGCGTGTGTTTGTGTGCGAGTTTCTGAGAGTAATAATAGTATGTGCTGTAATTACAGGTGCACAACAATCCCACAAACTCCATTCTCACTCTCACAAACAACTGTGACCTTGAACCTTGACTTTTGTATAAATTGTATTCAAGTCGGAGGCAATTCTCTGTTTTCTTATCGCTCAGGTATGCAGTACTCCTCTGTCTGTCTGTCTGTGTGTCTATCTGCGCTCCGTCTCTCTCCCTTCAGAGACTGTTTACCATGACCGAGGGTTGCATCATTCTTCACCACCTCATCTTATGATCCCCTTTTTCGTCATCGGCTTGCCTCACTCTCTATTTTGCTGCCTATTTTTTTTTTTCCCCCTCCCTTATCAACTTAAGAGGAAGTACATTTTTCTCCTCTTCGCACAGTGTAGCACAGCAGCAGCCTGTGTGAGCTAAACTGTGGATCATTTTTCATTGCTTTGACACAAAATGAATTCAATGACCACGTCTTTCAAAATTCATGAATTCACGAATTTTCTCACTCCGGCTGCGGCAATTGTCTCTGGACTGTATCCACAGCCCATCTCGCATGTGTACATACTAATTTCTTTTCTTTTTTTTTTCTTATTTCATTACTATCTATACAAAGAGGGGAACACTTTGGACGAGGAGGCGATTTACATAAACATGGGCAGAAACAGATAAGTGTCTGATAGAGGATGAATAGTGGCCGGGAGAGTGAGAGGAGTGCGTGCGCGCGTGCGGTTGGAGACGAGACGACAGAGAGGAACACCATCTGTACTGTAGTCTCCGATGAGCTGAGAGCTTTCTATTATTCCTCCATATCTGTCTCGTCAGTAGTTTCCTATTGTACAGTACAGTAGTTTTGAGTATGTATACACAGTTTATATACACCAGTATGCCACATAAGGTAAGACAAGATAAGACTTCATTGATCCCTAGTAGGAAATTCACATGTTACAGCAGCACAGAAAGAAAGCAAATAAAAAACAAATGGAATGAAATGCATAAAAAAAACTAGATAAGCTTACTCCATGGAGATCTCCAGCAGGCAACAGATAGTGAAGCACCAGCTACAATGACACTAGATGCAGCCAGTAGAGTTTTGAATAAAGTATGCAAAGATTTTAATTAAATGTTTTTGTAAAGTCTCAGTTTTCTCTAAGATGCATAATGTAATGGGTAGTGATGCGCAGAGGGGCTCTGAGTTCATGCGACTCTGCGTGTCCACATAAGTCATCTGCCTGCCACCCACCCGCACATATTACTTCTTCCAATTTAGAAACCTGCATCCGCACCTGTACCCATCCTGTGGGTTGTATTACCTTTGAAATTATGTCGAGCAGCGTGAAATTTCCAGGTGATTTATTTATTGTGTGTTGTAATGATGTCTGAGTGTTTCCTTTAACAATTTGATGATTAGTGAGGCTGCTTTCAGTTTTGTTTCTATACGCAGTGATGTTACTGCAGCTAATGTAATGGGACATTTAAGCATGAAAACTAAAAACTGCAGTTATAAACTTGACAGGACAGAGGAAACTCTCCAGAGGGTGCTCAATTAAATAAACAGTGAAGTTTTGCTGCTGTGCCACATGCGTAAATGTGCGCACAGCCTTCCCGGCCCATAGATTAACTGCATTGCCAATGTTATTGTTACTGAGCATCCTGGGTTCACCTAACTGTATAAACTTCATAAAGACACCATAAACAGTACAATAAGTCCAGACTTATCAATTTAAATGTTGTAATTTATTTAGAACAATACAAGGAACCAGGCAGCTTTACTACTATATAGTGGTCATAGAAATCTAAATCTTTGGAGATACTCACAAAAGCTGAAATTCTAAATAATTTACACTTGATGTTGCCTATTCATAGGTCAGAGCCTGCATGTTCCAGTGGAAGTTGTGTTTATTCAGAGGGTTAATGTTTTAGCACTGAGCTGATTAGATCGGCTCCAGTAGAATTCAGTTCCGACGAGTAACCACTATCATATTCAGTTTTTCATGTTTATAACAAACAAAATTTCCTGAAAATCAGTTCAGAATAAAAGGAATTACAGTTGATTTTTTTGTTGTTAAGTCTGCATCTCTCATTTGTTTACTAGTTGACCTTGAACCAGGGAAGCACCATTCTGGAAAGCACAAATAATGCAATGGAAACAGTCAGCTCCATGATTACCACGGCATAGTTAAAAAAGGTCCAATCTACCTTAATCAATCACTGATTTAATGAACCAAGATTATTCAACTGAAGGGTGCTTTTACATTGTTTATCTGCAGAGTTTGTATTTCAAATGCAAAACAGGATATTTTGAATTCTAAAACTGTTTTTTTCAGATTCTGAGGGGAGGTGTTGGTGGGCTTCAGACAGTTCATAAGACTGAAAGAGACAGAGAGAAAGATGAAAAGTACAGTATGAGGATGAACATATATTTCATAATTAATTATGTGCCAATTATGTTGATGCACTATAGGCACAGTAATTGCAATGTCAGTGACTATTAGGTTATAAAATCAAATGTTTAAATCATGATTTAAAGTAAGTTCTAGTATAAAACATGTCCACTTCTAGTCTTCTACTGTATCCGCATACAGATACACTGATAGAAAACTTTGTTGACTGAACAGACCCTGACACAAATAATGACGTATCTGTGCATCTCTACTTTAAACACGCCAATATGGCAACCAGGCACACGCGTTTGCAAAATGGTGGCAAATCTCGTATTGTACCTAAATTTAGTGTATTATAACTTATCGGGTACAGAATTAATCTGCAAATGTTCCTGTTTAAGATGAAACAAAGCTTTTCGAATTTTCTGTATGTCACTTTTTGAGACGCGAGAAGGGCCAAAATGTGGCTGCATCAGACTAGGAAAAGCTTAGACTTGCAGCCCCTACCAGCTGGTTAAGAGGAGTAAGGAGTCAGCAGTCGGTACAAACAGAGCAGTCATTAAAATAGTTTTTCCAAAACTTGTGAATCAGCGTAACCATGAGAGGTGCTTCAGCATGCAGTCATAAATGTGTACAAAAAATATCAGAATGATGAGTCCAGTCGTATGGAAGATTGTCTGCGGACAGTAGCACGCACACACACACACACACACACACACACACACACACACACGTGGCCTATTGCATGATCTTCACAGGGCAAAATAATAAAGAATTAAAGCAAAGAATTTAGAGAGATGTCAGGAGAGGACAGGATTAATGCAGTTAATTTTTGTATTTTGGAAAAAATGCTTAGAGTTAGTAAGTTAGAACAGACAAAAAAAAAACACCAATAATACTTATAATGTTTAGCATTAAAAAGAGGGATCAATATATTTAAGCGTTTTGGTAGATTTGTAGCATTTTGGATACAAGATTATGCTGTGTGCCATTTTGCATGTGTGTGAAGACAACTGTGCAGAGAGTTTTGAGATAGTGAAGCTGACACTGACGAATGTGTGTAACTAATTAAAAAAACTGTAATATCCCCCATCTTGTCTTCAGTTTTACAGTCTCGCTCTCCTTTATTTTTTAATAGCGCACTGAGCAGCAATGATTTTTTAAAATGCATTTTGTCTCGCACTGAGCGACTCGGAGGAGAGGAGCGACAGCGTGACAGATTACAGGAGACACAGGAGAGCAGCTCCAGTTGGGATTTGATCCCAGGAGAGCAGGAATATGGGACCCCTGAAAGTTAGGTCCTAACTACTATATCGTCTCCACTTTGTCATTTTCACTGTTTCCCCTGTCTGTTTCTTTCCCCTGCATCTGTTGAAACATGTCTTCACTTAAGCTCTCTATTATCAGGCAGGAATATATATATTTTATTGCTTCATAATTCACACAAAAGAAAACACAAAGGAGAAATTCATTTTTTTCAGGATACTAAAGTGCAGCGCAGATGAATTTTGAAGTGGATGCAAATGAAAATGGAAAATATTAAGAAATGACACATTTTGGTTGCTATTAGTCACAAAATTCTAGCATTTTCTTAGCGGTGACAAAGAAAATAAGGCTTTTACTGTTATTAACAGTAATTTCCGCTATTTCAGGGGATTGCTGGGGAGCCCACCGTGCACAGTTGCATTTGCCTCCTGATTTTGATGCATCCTCCACCCAGGAGCAAATCAGTTCACTAGTTCAGCACTTCAGGACAAATCAGAACTTGTTCTGAATTGGCACTCCCTCCAAAGCTCAAAATGGCATGTCCGAGGGTGGCCTGCACTGTAAACTATTGGATCTGGAAAAAGCAACATAATTGCAGGCACTGAAGCCCACACGTTCTGCCTGTTTTACATCCTTTACAGAATTACACGGTGGGGTGAGGGAAAGTCAACCAGCATAATGCAGAGTCCTGCTGCCTATACTTTGCCTGTCAAACTGCTAACAAGCACAAATGATTTTTTAATGATAGGCCCCTCTATCCCACAAAGCTGTCTACTCACAAACACTCATACTCACACACACACGGTGCACATTGCGCACATTCGCTCCCACACACATCCATAATGAGTTTTATCAAGGGAAGTACATGTGGTTTAATGGATCACTGCAAATGCCATTCCCACTCACACTATTGTATTCGAGTTCCAACAAGATGCTTCTTTTTCCCCCGTGTCACTTATTTTCCTGAGAAACAACGTGCGATGCATGAACACTCCAAATGATGATGTATCTTAGGTGCAGGAAACTAAAGTCCCTGCTGAGAGACGAAACAAGTGAAATTGCAGCTTCAACCATGCAGTGTCTCAAACAAACCATGGTTCTTTGTAAATCTCTGTAAACATGTAACATCCGGTGTGTGGCCTGTGGTTTTTTGCATTATACGAATGCTATGGGATGAATTTGCGTGTTCTCCGTGTGTCTGCGTGGGTTTCCTCCAGATGCTCCACCTTCCTCCCATAGTCCACGTGCAGGTTATTTTAATCAGTGGTGGACAAAGTACTCAACCGCAGTACTTGAGTCAAAGTACAGATGCTCCTGGTCAAATATTACTCAGCGAGAAGTGAAAGTTTTTCAGTCAAAATTTTACTCAAGTACTTGCTTTTAAAAATACTTAAGTATTCAAAAGTACAAAGTACAAAGTACAAAGTACATTTTCTAATATCGATACATTGCTGTATTTTCTTTCACAGTGCATTTACAGAACCTTGTAACTCACTGAAACCACCTAATGATGCACTGAGTTGTTTGTAGAACCACGATGCTGCGCAAACCCTATAGAAACACCTGTAAAAACTTCAGCATAAAAATGTAATCAAAAACTAAAAGGACAGCTGTTGTCATTTTCTGATGCAACTGTATTAAAATCACAGCATAAAATTAGATTGAAGCCGACTGTCAGGAGTTCTCCAAGTCTGTTAAATAACTGAGATTTCTTCCTGGCTTCAGGGGCAGTTTATACATTAATTATGTGGTATTTTTCACCCTGATAAAAACAATCCAACATTAAAAGCCAACCTGGAATTATTTCTTTGTCTAATTATAACAACATCTTGAAATTTAATTTTGTCTTTCTCCCGCCGTCACCTTCACAGAGTTTTGTTTGAATGAAAGAGGGAGAGCTTGCTTGCTCTTGTTACAGAGCACGCCTGGATGACGTATTTCTGCTTTTACATCAGTCCCAGTTGAGAGCGGGGTACTGTGATTGGTTTCCCTCTGTGAGGAACACAGCGTGTGGCCAATTGCATTTTAGAAAAGAAAAACCATCAACAGCTGACTTCAAAGCTATGCTTCGCCAAAAAAGTAACGACAACCTTCCTAGAAATGTAGTGGAGTCAAAAGTACAGTATTTGTCTTTGAAATGTAGTGGAGTGAAAGTCAGAAGTTTCCAGAAAAACAAATACTCAAGTAAAGCACATACTCAAAAAATGTACTTAAGTACAGTACTCAAGTAAATGCACTTCGTTACTGTTCACCACTGAGTTTAACTGGCAACTCTAAATTGGCCGTAGGTGTGAATGTGAGCGTGAATGGCTGTGTCACTCTGTCAGCCCTGTAATAAACAGACAACCTGTCCAGCGTGTTTCCCACCTCTCAGCCAGTGTCAGCTGGGATTGGCTCCAGCCCCCCGCGATCCTGCAAAGCAGAAGTTCTCAATTTTTTTCTCAGCCAAAGACCTCTTACAAGAGCGATGTTCAACTAGCTTTACCTGGAGGCCACTTTTGCGAAATAGGAGGCCAAACATTAATCATAACGCTATTTATCAGATAAAATGGATAAACAAAAGGCCCACAACTCAACTTCTTTTGGAATTATGTATTTTCAAATTAACTGACTGATTTTTCACTGCTTCTCCCAGGGTCAGAATGAATAGCATGTTTAAGCTATTTTAATATGAAATACACATTTATTGGATCAGAATTATTCTCATTTCTGTGTAACTTTTGCTTCTCCTCAGCTGGTAATTGTAGCTCACCATCTGCACCTATTGTACTTTGCACCGCCTCAAAGGCCGTCACACAAAGACCAGTCTTTTCTCTGTTACTAACAGCCTGATTTATCCCATCATACAAAACTGCCATGTCTGTCCCTCCTTCCTGGGAAAAACAGTGTTAATTTTGACTTAGAAAAGGGTTGGAGGGCCACCCAACACCCACAAGTTGATATACCAGATATACAAGAAAGAACAACACAAGAAAAATGTACGAGAAAGATATTGTATACATTTATTAATAGTTATAGATTATTAGATTATAATGTAACTATTTTAGATTTAAAAATAAAAATATGCTTTCAATATATCATGATAATTTAAATGAATCAGTCTGAAAAATTTTCACAGACCCGCGTAGCAGAGTGCCCCAGACCCCTATTTGGAAACGAATGCTCCAAACGATAAGTGGTTATATATTATGGATGGATGGATAATGGATAGGGGCTGCATTGGTAGGGGCGTGTTGCTCCAAGTACCGAAGAGGCAATCAAAGCCGCTGGAGAAGTTGAAGTAAAAGTCCATGAGTTTGAAGACTTATCAGACTGCAAAACACGGCACAGAGATTTATAATATTAAAAGAAGAAGGATTTGACTGTTCTGGAAAGTTATCAAAGTGGCATCATTTTCACCTTTCCTCAGCAGGTAATTTATTAATTTTTAACAGGAGGGATGAATGTTTTATTCACCCACGACTAGGTAATCAACTCATGAAAGACTTTTGGTTCTGTACTATAGATCCAAGACAAAACTTACAGAAAAGTGCTACTTCAGCACCAGGGACAGCGCCATGGATTTGACTACTGATATTTAAGAGCCGAGAGGGATCCATTTTGGTCACTTTGCTAACAAGGGTGATGGCATCGCTGCTCGTCCTTCCTCATATCACCTCCTGGCTCCTGGCGCTTTGGATTGGCGGCTTCAGGATGGTTGCTTGTCGAATTTTATGTTTTAGGAATGACACTCAACAATCTATTATCTTACCAACCTGTAATTGGCCAAAGTCTGCTGTCACCGGCTAAGAGAAAGAGCAGAAGTCTAGTTTTCTGTCCGACCACTTCAGTTACATTATGTTTAAAGGGCATTATGGAAATTTAGCCAATGATGTAAAAAAAAAAAAAACTGCCCACCCCAGCTTTAATTTGCAGTAAAAATCCAGCTGGGTTCAACTTTTTTTTTTACCAGAATTTCAAAGTAATGCCAGTCTAAACGTTGCTTTATCCTGCTTGTTAGTTTTGCTTCTGTTCTGCCTTTTCTTGTTATTCCAGTTTCACCCAATATAGACCCATTTCATCTGAATTTGACTCAGCTTATACTGACTGTTTTGTACAGCTCATATTCTGTTTCCATGCACATGCCCGAGAAACAGTCTTTCATTTTATCATGTACACTGTCAAACATAATAACTCAGTAACCCCCTCTTTGCTCTTCCTTTTCTCACATACTCACACACATTTCACACAGTTTTTACTCTCCGTTTCTCTCTCTTCCTTCCGCTCTGCCCTTCGCTCTATTAGTGAAATGTATTCTGGGAAGCATTTTAGATCATGCTGCTTTCATCCTATAGCACAGTCTACTGCAGCTGTCTGCACACACACATTGTTAACCCACTTTTTAGCAGCGCTGGGTCGTGGTGTGCATGTTTTTTTTCTTTCTTGTTAATCCTATTTCACTCAATATAGCCCCATTTTCATTTGAATTTGACTCAGCATGTTCTGATTTAGGCCCTTCATGTACATCTCGTATGCTGTAATCCTCGACTCTCTTCTTCTCTCCTGTCTTCTCAGATACACACACATTATCACATGTGTTTCTTTTCAAATCTGCTTTGTCTCTTCCTTCCTGCCTTCCTTTCACTCTGTATTAGCTCTTTCCCCCTCTATCTGTGAAAAACATTGAGGGAAGCATTCTAGATCGTGCTGCGTTCCCCCTATAGCACAGTTCAGATATACAACACATTCATACTGGATGCACAGATCAACTGACAGACAAATGTACATGTTGGCACGCACACACACACACAATGAACAGATGTGTGCAGCCAAAGGCAGCTGCCAAGGCTGCTCAAGATTCAAAACGCACATTAATGTGCATTATAAGGACAACAATGACAGCGGCGGTGTCGCGCTAAGAAAGAGGCATTGATCTGACTAGGATGCGGTGCCACATTTGGCCCCACATCTGTCATAATATCATGTAACAAACATGCGATTGGTTTTCTATTTATGGAATAACTGAGATAGATTTTCATGTCTGCTTCAAGCCGTTGCACCAATCCATCTTTCTTTGAGCACATGTAGATTGCTACAGCATCGGGCTGTGTCTACCGCTGATGGTGATAAGGAGTGATTGGATTTTGCATGTGTAATCACTGGTTATGGGATGTTAATTGTACAGAGCGGTGGCCTGTGGGACGTAACATTAGATGTGTGACAAGCGCGCGCACACACACACACACGCACGCATGCACACACGCACACTTTGATGTTGTGTGACCGCTTCCACGTAGCGTTTGTTTAGACTAGAAGATGTGTTTGTGGCCCAATTATTGTCATTGTGGTTGGATGGGGATGATTTGCATAAAGACTAATCCTGACTGTGATTGTGGCACTTTTCTTACGAGCAGTTCAGTTCAGGGTGATTTGCTGACTGATGTTAAAGAACACGTGTTCTCTACTCTCTCAGGCCTCCTGGAGTTCTCCCCCGTCCTCCTACGATATCTCATCTCAGGTATGGCTTCAACAAGTAGACTTAGATCCAGCACATACACTGTAGTACTGTAGTGTAAATTACCAACAGATTATGAAGTCCCTAGTGCTATGTTTCGTAAAGAAGGTTCCTTTTGTCATCTTTTATGACAAGTGGGAGGCAAAGACAAAGAAGCGAAGAAGACAAGGAATGGTAATATTCCCTATAGTCTTGTAGCGCTTGGGCACCTTCGTAGCTGGTTGGATGCTTGGCAAGCTGTAGCCTAGAACCACCTGTGGAGTTCCTCGCTTGCCTCTGCTGTGTAGTCCAGTCCATCTGTTCTTCTGAGTAGAAGTATAGAGCCTTTCACCACTTCTCCCGGCTAAGTTTCCTTCCAGGCCCTCCCCTCTCCTCATTACTTTCAGCGCAACTCTCGAGTTTCTGCGAGGCTGTGAAGAGGAGCCATGAAGATCCAGCAGACGATTTTCATCTGTTTAATTCCTCTCTCTCTGATTGCGTCCGTACGCCTGATGAGTCACAGTTAACCCAGTCACACAGCTGTGCAATTCCCGGCGCATTGATTCATACAGTGCGCCGCCACAATGCCAACCTCTCTTCACTCGCCTCTTCCTTTCCCCTCCCTCCCAAACTGCTAATGAAGTGAATCACAACTGTTTTTCCCCCGATCCCTTTACCCCAACAGCTGATGGTGAGCGATTGCATCCACAATACTCTTTTAATTAGTATAGAGAATAAATTGGTTGAGCATGCCTTTTTCCTTAATTGCTTTTTCCTCAGCTTGGATTTAATTGGGCTGCAGCACTGTTTATTGATCTCCTTTGATGTGCTTTAATTTGGATAATTTTATATATTTATTTTGGACGTGACGAGATGGTTTGTCTTGAGGGGGAGAGTGTTAGGGAGCGGGGCCGGTACTGCAGCAGACTGCAGCACACTCGGTGAGCCCGGGGTCCAGAGTGCGATGGCAACTAGGTGGGGAGATGATCAAACCCAGAAGGCAGAAAAGCAGCTCCACTACAGTCTGAGAGGTCTCAAGTGAACAGCTCTTTGATCTCACATCAACATCTCATGAATGCCAATGCGGAGCAGTAAAGCGAGGGAGGCAGGCCTTCTAAGCCAGCCTTAACAGGCCTGCAGGCCAGTACATATTCCTTCCAGCAGCTAGTTTGTAGTTTGTGCCTGATTCATGCTGCGTCATCTCTCCCCCTCCTGCCTGCCACAACAAAGACCAATTTTCAGCCTCCGCCTCCATAGTTTCATAATTAGTGTGCTTCTCTGCGTGTGATTGTGGGTTTGTTTGCTAGATGTGCGTGTGCGTCTGCTTGTGCAACCATTTGTTTGTGTGAGTGTCTCCATTTACTGCTTTCACTTTCCAGCCCTGTGTAACTTCACTTTTTCCCTCACAGGGGGTAACTTCACCCTGGCTGAGCTGGGAGTATGCGAGCCGACTCCCCCTCCGCACCCCGCTGCTGTTCCCTACTGTCCCGACCTGGGCCTCCTCCAGAGGGGGTACTCCCTCAGCGCCGGCTCTGATGCCGACTCGGACCCGGAGGGGCCACTGTCTCCAGAGCGAGCCATCCAGCTGTGGGCCGGACAGGGGAGGATAAAGTCCCGCCGCAGCTCAGGAGTGTCCAGTCGCGAGAACTCGGCCCTCACCCTCACCGACTCAGAAAATGAGAACAAGTCTGACGATGAGTCAGGTAGGACCGAGGACTTTTCCCCCGGTGTGTTGCAAACCAGCTGGCTCACTAGGTCTAAGTTGACCCCCCACTGGGGCTAAGCATTGGGGAATTTTATTTTCAGGGGATGTATTTTTAAGGTGTTTTTTAAACAACAGTCACAGTGCAGCAGGTTGGTTGGAAACATAGATAGCCCCTTTTACACTGGACCAAAAACCCACTAACATCTGGCATTTGTTCTCAGTTGGGAACGGTAGAATCAGTGTTCACTCACAGGTCAAATGATTCTGCGTTAGTCACAGTTTCAGTCGGCAGTAATGGAAATGACACCAAGGTGGACACGCTAATTTTTGCCCCCTCTCGGCAGAGGTGATGAAGGCTTGTCGCCTCCGTTGTTAACTTCTGCAACTCTTTTGCCCTTTTTCAAGCCTTTTCCATCCATCCTCATGTGCTGCTTGGCTTAACTCGGTTTGAATCAGTGTGTCAGCCCACTACAGCAGAGTTTACACACACTTGAAGGTGTGTATGACCACTCGTCTTTAGTTAAGCAGCTGAATGATGGATAAACAGCTTATTTCTTGTATGTTCTCCCATTCTTTTTTATCTGATCACTTTTATTGTGAAACAGCAAAATCAGGGAATTTCATCAGTAGTAACTTAACATGACTCCTCTCAGCTGAAAGCAAACATGAAAGTACATACAGCGATGCAGGAAAGAAACTTCAAACCACAGAGATTCAGTTAGAGGCCACAAAAGTACTGAGAGCTGAACACACAGAGACTTTAAAACAATCTCTTTCATTCTGCTCTCCTGTACAGACAGAGTTCAGAAAAAAAACAGATAAAAACAAGACAAAAATTACTACTCTACCCAGCCAACATTTGTATGTGGGGCACAAGTGGCCCTATGTGGGATTGTCCACATGTTCCATAATGGCCCCTTGTCAGGATCCCATGCACTCATTCCCCATTAGTGATCCATGTAGGACCTACATAGGGAGCCCACCTGGGTTTGCCAGTGGTGGGACCCAGATAAGAAGCCCATTTTACGCCCAGTCCCATTTAGTATGCATGTAGCCTAAACCTAACCCATGCTACCATCAGTCTGTCGCTGGCCCATGCAGGGCCCCCATCAAAAACGCACTTGGCCGCTGGTGTCAAAACATACTCTCCACTGGGCCTAGCAACTTTGCTGGGGGAAACCCTGTGTGGTCAAAAGGGTATTTGTATATCAAAGTCGAGGGACATTGATTTGAGAGGGAGACAGTGAGTCAGACTTGATGAGGGAGGGAGGGAGAACAAATTGGGGAGGACGCGGAGGACTGATACAGCATGATAGTCAATCTTTGAAGGGATCGTGGGTGAGAATGTACAGTATCTTACACACGTTTGTCGATATTGTTAAAATCTTTAGAACACCTCTCAAACTGACAGCCATTATATGAATTGCGAGTGAGTCGGATTTATGGATTGAGTCTGTTTCTGATCTGAAGAACAGTGGTTGGACCCCCCCCCAGAGAGCCATCCTTATTTTCATCAATAGCACTTAGCCAAAGCCCTCTAACTCTATCCTCTTACACCACTTATCTGCTGAGATCTCACCACTGGTCTGTCAGTCTTCAAAAAAAAAATCTTTTGGATTTTTTTGGAGACAGGAACACTGGAGCATTTAAACTGTTGTGTTCCAACACAGGGAGAGGAGCTGCAGTTTTACTTTTCAAGTGCTTCCTTTCTTTGAATCTCCATGTGAATGTGAGAGTGTGTGACGTTCCCAGAGGGAACCTCCATCCTCTGGCAACTTTGTTTATTGCCAACTTCCCATTTCCTTGTTAATCCTGACGCAGTCGTAAACGTGCGTGCGAGCTTCACCGAGGTGTCAATGGAGGTTAATGAAAAGTGGATGGAAGGAAAAGCAACAGTCTAATTAATTGAATTCTCGGCAGCCACGCATATCAGCTGTGGATCAACCTCTGTTGGACTGTGGGCCTCCGAATCAGAGACAACTTCTGTCGACTGATCAAACTACTCAACACCTATTAAACACGTCAAGAAACACCTTCCCTGAGACGCGGCTCTCATCCCATCACCCGATAATTGCTTTGTGGTTAATTACCAAGCTAATCTCGCAGCCGCAGATATCAGCCGCAGACACCGCTCTCACTCTGTCTGTCTCAGGGCCAGGAGAACGCCATTGAGCACTCTGTCGCCGGCATTTCCAGACCTTGTAAAATTAGCTTCTTAATCCAGCACTATATTGTGATAATCATTTGCCTGCAGTATGATGTCACTGCGTGTTGATTGTTGAGGAGATGAAAAGTTGTTGTTTTTTACAGCTTCCAAAAAGAAACTTTGTGAAAAAGTGTTATTCATGGGTATTTTTGTGCTCCTGGAGGGTTTAAACACTCACTTGTCAGTTCAGAGAAATTAATATTGATGATTATGCAGAACATGTGTCAAATCAAAGTCAATTAAATTCAATGCAATACATCAAAAGTTCGCCTTCTATAGAAGCGTTTCAGGGTTGGGAACCGTTGGCTCGCACCTTTAGGCTCGTCTCATAGTTTCACAGACCAGAGATTTAGATCAGACTTGTGCATCGCTGCCTCTGCCAGCATGAAAAGATCAGAGGCAGTGCGGCAGCCTGATAAAAGGGCCAGGTGTGTGCGTGTGTCTGATCAAGTCAATTCGTTGGTTACTTAGTTTCTCTGAATTAGGAAAGTCTCGCTGTTCGTTCCTGCATCTCCCTTCCAAACAGAACATCTGATACCAGAGGCACATCACACCTCAAAGCACCCAGAGGAGAGATTTCACTCCCACCAGACCTAAACGGCGTGTGCGCCCCGAGCAATGTGGGTGCTGAATATGCAAGAGCGCGCATCTGTACGTTACCGAGTCTGTCATTGTCTTTCTATATGCTATTTTGTCTGTCTACGGGTGTGAGAGTGTGTGAGAGCCTGAATCCTGAGTGTGTGTGTGTGTGTCTGTGTGGAAGTGTGAAACAGGAGCAACGGGAGTGTCAAAACAGCAGGAGGAGGATCTGAGGGTCTAATAATAGAGATTGACAGAGGCAGACAGAGAAACAACATCATAAACACATGCTAACAAATCAAAAAGACGGTGACGTGCTAAAACACCAAACAGCACGCTGCACCACTCTCATCTCGCAGCGTCTCTAACAAGCTTCAGAAGTCTCACCTCCACTTGCTTCTCCTCCTCCTCTTCATCTCCCTCCTCTCCCACCTTTCTTCTTCATCTTTCAAGCCTCTTCCTCTGTCTTCTCTCCGCTCACGCTGCGCCTCTCACCATCCCTCGTTATGCTCCTGTCAGTACAGCTCGCCGGCGTGACTGACAGGTGTCAGTTTAAGGGTGTAGGGTTCCCCTTCAGGGCAGGAGCGTACACGTGGATGAATGTGCGCGCATGCCCTATCGCAGATTTCACTACCAAAATAGAAAGCCCAGAGAAATGATGACAGATATCACAAATCTCAGGGAAAGTACTATTTGTGTTTGTGTGAGAGAGAGAGTGTGTGTGTGCGCATGTGTGTAGAGGCTAGATTTTGTGTCAGCAGAGCGACTGACTGAGGATGGATAAATCCACAGCTTCCTTTTGCCTCATCTCTTTCATCTTTATTACTCAATTTCATGTTTATTAATAATAATTAATGAACCACAAATGAAAAAACAAATTTAGAAGACTTTCTTCCCATGTTTCAGGTTGCCTAACTACATGTACTATTTTTAAATGTTTGATACTGGAGGAGTAGAAAATGTCTGGAAAACAAACAAAACAAAACCTGAGTCGATAACAAATTAAAGAGTGTGATCCTTCAGATAGATAGCAGTCGTCAGTCATGCTGCCTGGTTCCTTTGCTAGTCTCAACACAATTAGCACCATATATGCGTCCGATGTAAACAACTAGAACTCACACAAGAGAACTTTGAAAACAACTACATGATTTTGCAAGTAGAACTCCTGCATTGAATGTCCTGCATGTATATGTATGTGTATGGGATCATGCTAATGTATGGTTGTATGCATGACAGAGTGTATATCTGTACGTGCATCCGACAGAGGGAGAGATGGATAGAGATATATAGAGGCAGGCTTTAGCCTATAGCCTAGTATAACAAATCACAGTTTGCCTCAGGGAGCTTTAAAATCTGTACAGTGTACGACAGTCTCTGATTTGAATTATAGATTGCCATTAGAACAAGCGCCTAGCCAAAGTGGTAAACATGTCTGCCACTGTCCATCACTGAGGAATATATATAAATTATATATATATATATATTTCCTGCTGGATTTGGCCTTTTTTCTGTGATGTTTACATATGTACACGTATAGTTTTAACATTTGAATTCAGACACAAGCTCTTGCAAACACATATGCAACAGTGCATGATGGTTATTATCTATATGTATCACAATGCATGAACAGTAAGATGATTAAATAGACCCTTTTGGTAGATTTTGGAATTAGAATATTTTAATATTTTGATTTGATTTATATTTTGAGTGGATGTTTGTGCCGTTGTCATGTTCAACTGTCATCACATATGATTTTAGAAGTCTGGTTATTTTTTAATAGTTTAAATAAAAAGTCAGCTTTGAATCTTTGAAGTGGAAACAGGCAACTTCTCAACCTCTCACCATTTCTAAGTGGATTTCAGAATTTTGGGGGCAAAGCTACTTGGCCTACTATTGAGGACACAAAGGTCAAATGCCAGCACTGCAAGGTTTTCAAATAAAACAATGATCCACAGAAATAATGAATGTAACTTAAGGGTTTAGGATGATTTTGTAAAAAATATTTGTTATTTTGAGATACCACTTTATGGCTATGAGTGAAACGCAGCACACGTAAGCTATGGTGGGTTAGATTTCGACTTTGGGGTGTAAATATGGATAGAAGTGTTGATGTGATATAAACTTTGTTTGATCAAGCCCATTGATATTCCACAAGTCTGTGGTTTACACTGCCGACTGGAGTCTCTGTTGACAGTGAAAAATAGCTAGATCTGTATTATATACACGTTTCCTCTACGAAACATCTTTATGTTCCGTGCGCTGCAGTGCAGGTGCTACCTCTCTCTATGGAAGCCCATTTCTGCCAATGTGATGAAATAAGAAGATCCAGTCATTATAAAGAGTTAGTGTCTCAAAACAATGAGTGGGTTTCACTTGATGTTGCACAATCAAGGGACAAGGTTGAAGGTGATTTATTTATCATTTACAACAAAGGCTGTAAAATGAGATTTTGTTGTAGCTGATTGATTGATTGCAGCAAAATTGCAACAAAAGACGCTGGTGTCTAAAACTGTTTTGGCAGGAAAGAGGCAGAGGGGAAATTGGCAAAATCAGCTGGGGCAGCGCGGACGGGACATCAAGGCCACTGTGGCTGCAGGGCATATAATTTTTTGAGGGGCATGAGGCCAAACTGTGTCCTGCCGCCGTGGCAAAGACAACAGATTTGTCAAAGTCTGTTTCCCTGCTGATATGAATTGCCCCTTACCTTACTCTGCTATAGCTAACTTACCCCTCAACCATGGAGGGGACCTTTACGGGAAACAGATCTGATGGGGGAACAAGGGAGGCTTTCACTTTCTGTGTGCTCACAGTCAGAGCTTTGTCAGGAAATGATCAACACCACTTTGGAAATAAAGAAAAGAAACATGTTGGCCTTGCACAAACAAGGAACTACAGCAGGGGTTGTCGTCAGGGTAGAGGCGGTAATAAAGTTGGAAGAAAACATTAGGAAAAAAGCATGAACTTGTTCATTAATTTAGTCTATAATGGAGACATCATTTTCCCCCGGAAAAAAAAAAACGTGCCCAGTGGCAGACGGATTTGCATAAAGAAAGCGAGGCTTAAAGGGAACCAATCTAAATGCGAATGGTTTCATTATTCTATAGCCATTACATGGTGCAATCAACATTTATTTCATCGTGATGAATTAAAGCAAAAAGTTGTCCAGTTTTTCCACTTTAATTTGGACAAATTTTAGAAATTTTTTAAATAATGACAATACAGTATGTTAATATAATCACAATATGACAGTAAATAAACAGTAATAATGAATTATCATCCAGTCTGAATAGACATGCATGCATATGTTAAAACACAATACTGAAAAAAAAAACAATTTTCCAGTTTAACAACAGAACAGCAGATATACATTGGCTGCACGTCTATAAGTTACTGATTCAGTAATGTGTTTCACCTGTGTAGCAGTTTCCCCTGCAGACCTCTGGCACCTGTTAAATCACTTTCTAAAGTAAAACCGTGTGAAATTATTTATACATTTGTTGTTTTTTTTCATTTACTGCTAAATTCCAATTACCGACAAGTATGTAAAGCCTTTTAAATTAGTTTCCTAAATGCAACTCAGGGATTTCAAAGTTTCCCTACATCCAGCTTTATTGTCGAATATTGAATAAAGACACTTCGCTTTTATTGCCCCTTCCAGACACTATTAAAATAAAGAGACTAGAACGTTGACTTGGCAGAGCCAATACAAGTTTCATTTGCACAACCAACACAGTGAGACAAACAAATATGGGCATAGAGAGCAGCATTGGGAGATTTCATTTTGGCAAAGTGGAGGAAGAGATTTACTGTCACACTGTGCACTGCCTCGTAAAACGTCCGTCTGGAAACACAGGCAGGAGAATAGAAGCGCTTGTAAATTCCCCCAGCAGTGCCTGATGGTCGCATCCAAACTGCATTGATCAGGAGGGAGAATGATTAAAACATGCATTAGATGAAATAAGATCAGGCTCTGACATTGATTTAAACCTGAAGCCCAGGGCAGATTTTATGGCCGTAGTCCGGTGCTCTACACACGCTCGTGTGTGTGTGTGTGTGTGTTTCCATATGACTCTGTGTTTCCCTCTCATTAAACACCAGCCTGTTAAGGAAACAGGCAGAATTTAATTCAACTTCGCCATTGTTTTCCGTCAATAAATCTTGGTTTTACTCTTACGGTTGACTTTATAAACACAGACATGGACTGGCCCCACAGTTGAGACCCGGCCCAATCACGCACATGCATGCTGATTAGCTGCGTTCAGACAATCTCCCTCTCCTCCTTCCTTCTCTGGCCCAATCTCTCCATCTGCTCGACTGGATAATAAATCATAGGGTAGTATTGTGACGTATGTGACAGCATGTATTAATCTCGTAATTAGAGAATGAAAAGGTGGCGCTAAATTTAGTCTGGCCTTTCTGCCTAACCCTGCCCCGTGTCTGGGCATGCTCAATTGCCTGGTTTCCGTCACTGGCTTCTTCATTTTTTACCCTTAGAAGCTGCTCTGTGTTATTATGTTTTTGTGGCTTAAAGGAGAAATCTGTAATATATTTACTGTACTGAATCATAAAATGTCATCAGAGATTAAGGTAAATTAAAATAATTTCAATAAAAAACACCAGCGTCTCCGCTGACATTTCCATTCTGGTCTAGAATGACTGCTTTTGTATGCCTATTTCTTGTATATTAGAATTAAAGGGACAGTTCACCCCAAAATCAAAAATATGTATTTTTCCCCTGGCCTGTAGGGCTATTTATCCATGTAGACTCTTCTGGTGATATTTGCAGAGTTTTGGAGATATCAGCCATAGAGATGTCTGCCTTCTTCTAAATAGCACTCGTTTAATATAGGAATAATCTTTCCAACATTTAGTGTTTCCAACAATCATGACCCGCTTCCTCAATATAATCCGCAGATCTTGTTGTGAGAAGTTTCATGTCAGAACTACTTTCTTTCTGCAGTAGAATCTACCAGAACTACTTTAGAAACTACTTTCTTTCTACTCATAACAAGATCTGTGGATTATCTTGAGTAACCAGGTCATTATTTCTAGAAAAATAATTTTTCAAGGGTATTTTTTTGGTGTTTTGAGCACCACAAGCCAAGTGCCATTTAGTCCCATTATACTGGAGAAAAAAATATGTATTTTTGATTTGGGGGGTGAACTGCCCCTTTAAAATAGTAGATATATATGTAATGGTTAAATTGAACAATATATGAATGGAGTAAGACAGAGGGTCACTGAACTCCAACTCCAGAGTGTTTATTTTTGGAGCAGTGGGCTTTTGTTTTCAGGATAACAGACTCAACTTTACATTGACAGACAATTGACAGAGTTATAAACAGCTGATCAGCGTACAGTGTAGGACTCATTGTGTAGCTTCTGTCCCTGCCTGTCTGAGGAGGAAATAGCTTCAACCATAGATCATGTATCAAATAGAGATTCGGCCTATTTAAAACACAGCTTGTGGCTCCAACTTGCTATTTGGACTGCAGCGCTCATTTCCGAATACATATTACAAACTGAATACACACACTGCTCCTTTAAACTTTATGTTAATTCTCTTTTTTTTTAACCAGGCATAAAACTTTTAAAATGCCCCTTAAAACATCTGCTGTCAAAAGTTTCTTTTTTTAGTAGCTGGAGCTGTAATTATGCTTTATAAAAGCCGCGTTGGGCAAAGTGATTCCTGATTAACTAATCAAATCTACTAGCACAGGTGGCAGAGTGCCTGCACCAGCGCTGTCCCCTTTATTCTTTTTTAAGCGTGCCACATGAATGCCACCATAAATCAAACCAAATCAAGCACGTTCGAGTCAGCTGATGTGTTGATACTTTAGTGAATATTTAGAAGTGGAGCGCTGAAAGGATTGTCTAGTAATCAAGGTAAATTAAGATAATGTTTAATTATGGTCATTTTGGTTTTGAATAAAAAGTGCTCTATACTTTGGAGTACAGATTATAATTATATGTCACACGGCGATTGTAAGACTATTTTTTTTTGCCACCGCAGCCACTCTCGACACCGGTAACCTGGTCCATGCAGCTCCTGTCTATCAAATTCAAGCCACACTTATAGAGTCAGACTGGCGGGGTCCCCCAAGACCACTGCTGTCCCCTCAGGGTCTCTGCGACTGTGTGTGTGTGAGTAAGAAACCGAGAGTGAGAGCTGGTATGTGTGCGTGTGTGTTAGTCGGGTTGGGGGCATTAGCCTCTGATTGAGTTTTCAGAGAGCAACGTGGGGTGCGAAAGGCTCGACAATGGTCTAACAGAATTAGTAGCTTGTGATGAATGGTGTGTGAGAGCAGCACTGACAGCTCGCTTTCACAAACACACACGCGACTGTGCAGATATGTGTGTGTGTGCGTGCATGTACGCCTCCATACTTCACCCACTGGTTCAAGGACTTTTTGTCCATGCAGCGAGAGCTATGCATGCCGGAATGAGCAAAGTAGTTGACGGACGCACACGCTCACACACACACGTGTACACGGACTGAATGCGTGCGTGTCTTTGGGTTTGAAAAATGCCCTGAGGTCAGGATCGATAAAGATTGGTCTATTCAACATACCAAGCGCAGAGCTCATACATGCTCACACGCTCGCACAAACGCGGTGACGAATAAAAAAAAATAAACATTCCCAACCCTCTTTGTGTGACTCAATAAAGACATTGTTGGACTGGAGTTGATATGGAAGTGAAGGCCGAAATTATACGCACACAAAGACAGACGCACACAGGAAGGCAGGTGCGCGAACACACACACACACACAGACACGGATGCATAAGAGCACTGTTTAATAAAAGCCCTGGGATATTGATCACAGTAGATGGATGCTAACTCACATTAAAGGGAGGGAACCTGGAGTGATAGAGAGAAGAGAAGAAGAGGAAAACATAAAGGATGAATAAACCGAGAGATGAGGAAAGGATTTTCACATAAATCTGACAATAGAGGCATTCAAAAAAAAAAAAAAAAAAGTGTTATCGTGTGTTCTTGCTGGGTGCATCTGCAACGAGGGCCCACCCATGCTAACTGCATTATTATCAGGCAAAAGAGAGTCGCAGAGGCGGCGATATCATCGGTGTCCGACTTGTAACTTGCTGACGACTATGCTGCGGCCCTAATAGGGAATTTAGTTAGCCGTAATGGCCTCTCATGCCATCTTCAGACCTGCCAGAGAAACAGAGAGGAAAGAGAGAGGGAGAGGGGTGAGAGCAAATTGAGAATTCTCCAGCCAATTATGAGTGATCATATTTTCCTCTGCATGGTGCTGAAACTACTTTTGTAGTTTAATGGTCAGCGCTTTGCCTCCTAATGAAGGCTGGAGGTATCAGATTGAGAGCGAGAATGAGGGGAAAAATGCAGCGGATGACGAGGGGGAAGGCTGCGTTCACTTTGTTTTTGTTTTCTTTAACCATATCTTTGTGTGAGTTTTACTTTTGCTGAAGCATTTCTGCGTTTTTTTCCCTCTCCAGTTTCAGTTTTGTTTTGGTTTGTTTTTTACTGTCAAAGTCATGATTTCTTTCTTGATTTGTCATAATCTTTTTATTTTGTTTCTTTTCTCCTGTTTTTTTTTCTTCCTTTCCTAAATTCCTTCTCCTCCAGCTTACCTAGATGATGAGGAGGATGAGGATCCATTTGGAGACTATGTAATCAGTAAGTCACGTCTAAATGTGGCCTCGCTTAGGCTCTGTGTCCACATAGCGTTTCTTTCTGGCGCAAAGGTTTTGGCAAGGCGCGGAGCACTAGGACGAAGCATTTCTGTGGTTTAAAAAAAATCTTGAAAATCCTTATGACAGTTGCCATTGTTGCACAGTCTAGCATCACCTCTTTGGTTTTTATTATCTTTCTTATCTATCTATTTGTTTGCATCTATTAGTTTGATGTTTTTTTCACAATTAGCACAGCACAGCAGGGATTTTTATGTGTGCTACCTGCTTGAAGGTGTGCCTTGATATATGCTTGTCAATTGGCTGTAAAACACACTTAATTTCCTATAAATCCTTCACAATAAAAGTCCCCCGAATTTTGCTATCTAAGACTGTGAAGCTGCAAAATCAAGCAGTGTTCATCAATGTTTCATCAGCAGAAAATTCACACGACCAAACCACAGAGATTCAGTTAGAAGCAACAAAACTACTGACAGTCCTTCTCTCTGTAGAGACACGAGTTGAGTCTCGCCTCTCTGGTGAACACCAGGAAAAAAAAAAAAAAAACAGAAAAGCAAACTCCCTCCATTGTCTTGATTAACAGGGTGACGAGCCGCCATCTAATATATGATTAATTGACTGAAAAAAGCAATTTTCAATTAGTAGCGCTCTGAGCGGCTGCACAAAAAAAGGCGTAGTGCTCGAAATTAGATGCTGGGTGGAGCGTCTTTTTCTTGGGGGTCCCCATGCAGCCTCAGATGCACTCTCCTCATTGGAAACAATTGAAAAAAAGAGGCTGGCGTTCAGAAAAAAAAACCAAAAAAAAACACTATGTGGACACAGGCCCTTGTACTGCTTGGCCCACCATAGGCCTATCAGCTTGTGTGTGATTGTGTTTTGATGTGTACTTGTGCCCTTTGCTGTATTTGTCTGTGTGTGATTTAGTGTTTTGTCCATAAGTTGATGTTTTTATGAAAGAGGCCATTAAACACAATGTAATAGCATCTAACTGGGCTCCAGCTGAGAGACTACAACATTATCCTCTTTCTGAGAATATGATTGCACATATTACTGTAATTGTCGTAATATTCACATGTCTGCAATCGAAACATTAGATTTTCCTCCAGTCCATTGTTAAAAGTTGTCAGGATATTGGCGTTGGAGGTGGAGAGAGGGACAGTAAAATAATTGGTTTCTGTGCATTACTCTTGTGTTTCATCTGATAGGAGGCGAAGCCATTGTTCTTTTTCACATGCCTCATCTACATTTACGAGCTCCTTTCATTATGATCTCCTGTTCATTAGCACACGTCCAACTGGTTAATCTCTTTGCACTTGATCAGAGAAAATTTCCCAGAGGGTGTTGTTTTTTTTTTCTCCTTTTCCTCCTCCACTATCGGAAAGTCAGCCGTATTTACCCGTGTCTTGGAGATTGTTTGTCTCTATGAGCGTGAATTAGTGTTAATGTTTGTGTTATTGGGCTGCGGAGTTTTCATCTGTTTTCATTAGTGGGATCAGAGTCTGGGAATGGGTGTGAATGTGAGCGGAGTGCGTAGCAGAAAAGAAGGGAAAAATGCGTATGTTAACAGGTGAAGGTTATTTCTTATGCCACATTGTTTTTGTAACAGCATTTATTAGTTAAATGTTGAGGTCACACCCTTAATGTGAATAAGGAAAGTGACACATTCATGCACATGGCAGCAAAGAGCTGAAGAGATAAGCGAACACAGCTTGTCTGCTCGGGATCACGTCAAGGTTAATCTTCTTGAAGCACTTTTGAATAGATAGAAAGAGGCGTATTCACGTATTACAGCACACAGTCGCAGGGTCACACAGTTACAGTAGGTGATCTCACACATACAGTACATACATACAGTACACGATGAAGCCTTATAGATGAATATGTGGCTTAAAAACTTTTCACTTGCTCTGACCTCCATGTACTGTACTGTATATTAATAATGTAGCTTAATGATGCTGACACGTTTGAGTGAAAGTGCTGTTAATATAAAGTCAGGCATTTGCTTTTCTGGTTAGATTAAAATACTTATATGTGGCAAAGTTATTACAGCTGATATTTACTGATGTTAATTTCCCTCTATGCCTTATTTCATTACTTTCTTTCTGTCTGCGGCAAGACGTCAGAAACATACTATTTGCTGTGCACAGTTTCCTTGGTTTCTGTTGGGTAAATATTCACAACCTCCTTGGAAATGAAAGTCTTGAAATATAAAGTATATTTTATTTACCATACAGAAGATATACAGTGCACAATAACTGGGAAGGATAACATCTTAACCCTTGGTATATTCTGACGCATTTCCATTAAGAACCAATATGAAGTAATTTTATATAACGCTTTTAGATTAAAGATCCAGAAAAATGACATTACTTTTGATGTGTCACAGACGATGAAACAGCTCCTCGCTGATACTGATATAGAAGATACAGTATTATCAATACCAAATCCTGACTGACTGCACAAATCAAAAACTCTCATTCTCCTACCACCACTTCTGCAATTATTAAAGCAGTATTTCATTTTTTGGTACGTTTTAGGTTTTTAGCTCTTCAGCAGCATTCAATTTGCTGCTACAACAAGAGCTTCCCTGACTGACACCACAGGGTTTCTTTTGTGTTGTGAGAGGTAGCTCCAGTATACACAGTGAAATATTATTGTCATTTATTTTTATTTAAAAGTTGTGGACAAATATTTACCTTTTCAAATAAAGTAACCAACTAACCTTATTTGTCAAAATGACAGCATTTACCAAAATAAAGAATATGGTGCAACAATTACTGAGCCATCAGTCAACATTGATAGAGAGTCCCAGTCACATGTCAACTGTCCAAGTAATGATATACAACCCACTGGTGACTGTAGAGGACATCAGGCTACATGGTCATCAATCTTCTGAACTGGCAGATAGGCAATAGGGTTGGAGAACAGCCATTAATGGTACATCCACTGACCATTATCAGCTCATATAGTCATTTTGCCATCATAAATATAAATGTTTTTGACTACGTGAAGCATATCCTGCTATTCTATTACTTACACAGTTACCTCTGATTTGCCTGTATAAGTTAAAACTAAATGTTTTTTGTTTGTTAGACTTAATCAGGAGTTTACACCTGGTTGTGAGACTCCACCTGCATTCAAATGTCTAACCTTCATAAACCCTGTTTATTAACTGCAGATGAGTATTTCTTAAAAGCTTTTTTTCAGTGTGTTTGAAATTTTAAATGTTGTTGTTATTCTTAAAGATGCATCTTATGATGCACCTGAACACATCATCAGTGATATATCATGGGGTCGTGGGTGTTTCAAGTCTTTCAAAATCAGACACCCTCACCCAGGTGACCCAGCTGTGGTTGATCAGGCCACTGCTCGTGTTCAGGTGGCACTCACTACTCCATATTAGCCTCGGTTGTGTCTATATGGGAACCCAAAGTTTGCAAAACTCATTGCACGTTGCACAAACTTGTTGTGCAAAATTGTTTTATAATGCGACAACGATGTAGTTCATAACTGGGTAGGTTTAGGGACAAAAAATACCTGGGTGGGGTTAGGGAAAGATAATGGTTTGAATTAAAATGATCACTCTTGCAAAATCTTTTATGGGTCTGGGGTTTCCTTCTAAACACGACCATGAATCACTTTTCTCGATCGAGAGCCATCTTGAGGCTCTCTCAGCAGTTTTGGTGGTGTTCTTGATGGTTGTACTCCTTGCCAGTCCTGTGATACCCAGCACGCTTAAGGCTTTTGTGGAGTGAGCGCCCCACAAATCCTCCGCAGCCTACCATGACGGGCATGCATCTTGCCTTCCAGCCCTGACAGTCAATGACCAGCTGTTCATAATTGGTCATCTTTCTTTCGTGAGCCTCCTCCGCGCAGTCCTCCCACACCACTGTCAGCTTCGTAATGATGATGTTTTTTTGGTGCTCTTTGAGACCAGGAGCGTATCTGGCCTCACAGTGGTGCTGACAAATGTGATGACAAATGAGATCTCAGCTGTTTCTCCAGGTCCTAAGCGGTCACCAGGATCCCTGCTGCACTCTTATGTCCCGCCTGTGGCTGCTGTCATGCCTCGACAAAAGCAACTGCTTCAGTGGTGGTGTACATTTGTCTGCAACTGCTGATTCCCTTGCTGATGCTTCTACAATAGGTTCTTGCATCTGGTTGTAGCACTAAATGTATCAGACCTGGCTGAGTGCAGCGACTTATGTTGCCACAGCTAAAGATGTTCGCCAGGCTAGGCAAGACGTACAGTGTATGAATCAGGAAAGTGATGCAGTACAGCAATGCCTTCCAGAGATCTATTCATGTGACTCTCCGGTTCATGGCTCCCACCTTGCCCAGGCCTGTTGCTGACTCATACCAGCAGCTATGCTTGTCTTATCTTCCTCCACTCCAGCTCTCACCTATTCCTGAATCAGCCATGACTTTTCCTCTTCCTTACTCACCAAAGTGATAGTGACCTTTTTCCAGCCACACTGACAGCACGGCTCGAGTGATGGCAGTATTGGCTGACCTATCAGTTGGTCCACTTTGTTCCAGACGGAAATATCTCAAAAATGGTTGGATAAAATTTGTTACAGATATCCATTGTGCGCAAGCTGTGAATCCCAGTGAATTTGGTGATCCTATGACTTTTTCTTTAGTGCCACCATGAGGTTGACATTTATGGTTCTGAGTGAAATGTCTGGACCTATTAGATGGATTGCCATGAAGTTTGCTACAGATATTCATGCTCTTCCCATCAGCAACAGCTGTATTTTGTGTTTAGATGGTGGCCGTGGTAAACTGCAAAGCATCTGAATTGTCATTATGAGCCTGTTAGCATGCTGATGTTTGCGTTTTGCCCAAAAGTCTGTGCCTAAGTACAGCCTGGCAGAGCTGCTATGTATCTTCTAAGTATTGTTGGAACATATGGTGGTGTCATTTACCTACTGATACAAAATAGATGCAAGAAAATCAGTTCAATCTTCAGATCCTTCAGTTGGAAATTACCAGAAAACTGGCAGCTTTTCAGACAGAACTGAGCAGCAACAAAACATCTTGAACCACAACATAGAAAAAATCTCTATCATGTAACAAAATGTTGTTTGTTCAGTAGTTTCATAACAAATAGAGAAAGCTCTGAGAGGAGAGTCAAGCACCACCAATACACAAAAGATGTTATGGAACTGATGAATAACACTACTGGTTAAAATGTTGTCTAACATTTCCTCAAAATGAAATGAAAGAATATTATGTATTACTGTTATTTTCCGGCACTCAGGTTTGCTTCTCAACACAATAAATGCTATCTGAAATTCCATACAAAAGCATTATGTATAGATGATATATGGGGAACCTTGAGCTGTAATGGACAAGCTTATTGATCTTTAGAAATATTGTCTGGCGAAGAGGATCTGAGTTTCATAATGCTGTTTGGCTTTTGTTTACTATCTTCCATTTATATTATCAGGCTTATATCAAGTGTTTAATTGTGTGTAAAAGCCAGTAAGAGCCAATTAAATCAATGCATATTAATTAATAAGAATCAGAAATACTTTATTGATCTCCTGGGGGAAAGTGGGTTATGTTACAGTTGCTCCCATTCAAGAATATTATAATTATATAGTTGTTCTTAATATCTTTAAACCTATGGTTGGTTAGGAAAACTTTTCTTTCTTTCTTTCTTTTTTACTTTTTTTAACTTGGGCTATTCAATGATCCTACTTCACATCTGCACATGAGAAATTATTCAGAAAGACAGTACCCAACTTGTATAAACGAATGGCTCTGGTGTACAGACTGTTGAAAAATAAAGTAAAGCTACCCCAGAGGTGCTGGGAAGAAGAGAAGGTGGAGGGATACATAAGACAATACCCATCCCAGCTGCAGCCTGTTTACCCTGCTGCCGTCTGGCAAGAGATACAGAAGTATCTGCCGCAGCCCCACCAGACTACAGAGCTACTTCTTTCCTGAGGCTGTGAGGCTCCTCAATTCATCCTCCGCACTCCACCATAAATAAAAGTTGATTCTTATGACTTATTGTCTATTCAAGAATAGAAAAAGCGAGAGAACAAATGATGTGGAGGGCCCCGTGTCTGTGTTTGCCTTAGGCCCCAGAACGACTAAATCCACCCTGGAAATATATATATGAGCAAAGAGAAATTATAAGAAAAATAGAAATAATATGTATGTAAAAAATATGTGCATTATACCACAATATAAAATAAAAATATTGCTGCAGATTGTTTAGCATTACTAAGGCAGCCTGTCCAGTCCAAAAAGTTTCCAAAAAGTGCACGCCTTGTATTTAAACATTTCACTGAATTTGAAAAGTGATTCATCTAACTTTGGAGCTTTTTAAGGGTGAAATTAAAGTTGAAAGCTTACGGTTCAGGTGGTTAATGTAAGGTCTAAATGCATCACAGCAAACATTTCAGGCAGAGATTTATTGGATCTGTCAGATCTCCTGTGGTGGAAAGATGCTGACGCATGTAAAGACATAAAGTTTGCAATCCATGTGTTTTGCATGACAACACGGCACAGTGTGACAGGGGTAACAGTCTGGAGACTGCTGACGGATCGCAAACTGCATTTATTGTTTGGAAGTTAGCAGCCATGGTGTCCTGAAGAAAAAAAAATCCTGTGGGACAAGTAGTAAAAAAAAGTACGAGCAGTAGAGGGCAATTTTTATGAGAGCAAATCAGAGTGAATAGCGGAGGGAAGCTGTGGGAGACCAGATATCATTCAGAGGTTTGTTTTTTGTAATTTTTAGAAGGAACGGCTCCAGCAGCTGTCACTTTATTGTTCCAGCATACAAATAAAAAAGAAATGAGAATCAGTATCATCATTAACAGAATGGAATCTGTTAGAAATAGTTAATAAACCTTCATACTTTAAAAATAGAACACATCCAGCACATGTTCATCCAAACAAACTCGGCTACCCTTTGCTGCCCTGTTAGCTTTTCCACTGTCTCTACATCAACATGTAGCAGCTGTGCTTTGGCGTTCAGCGCTTCCTCCTCCAGCAGAGTGATTATGACAGGCTGATTGGTGTTTTGTTTTCTTGGGGATGAGAAGATCAATGCGGGGCTGATAGGGAGGGCTGGGCCGGGGGAGCGGAAAGAAAGGATAAGAGAGAATGGGGATGAGGCCTTGTCGCTTTCGAGTAGGAAACGGGGATCAAGAGATTTTAGGAGCGGCGAGGAGGGAGTTAAAAGCAGATGATAGAAAGAGGACGGAGCTGGGAATGTGGGGGAGATTTTAGGGGATTGCAAGAGAGGATGGAGAGTGATGGATAAAGAAAGAGGGGAGCTAAGGAGGAGGAGCGATTGAGAGGAAGATCCAGATTTAATAGTACAGTAGAAGAGATGGCTGAGGATTAACATTCTGTGACTGTCTACAAGCGCGGGGATAATCTCCGACGTCCTGCAGAGCTCTGTGGGAAGCCCACCACTGCCATGGGGGTTGAGGCCTACCGCCAGGCCTGTCACTGTGTGTGTGCATGTGTGTGTGCGCTCCCAGTCTAGGTGTGGCAGGTGGAATGAGGTGCTGATTCCAGCCCCCTACCATGCAGCGCTCTAAGCAGCTTGATGGATATGCCCCACGGGTGGCAAAAGGCGGGCGTGGCACAGACGTTTTTCTTCAGCGACATGTTGGCCCTTTGTCCAGAGCTGGTTTATCTCCCACGCTTCACTTTTCTTCTATGATTTAAAGGGGGGGGGGGGATCTGCAATCCAGCATAATAAATGCACACGTTTTCCTCCCATGCGCAGTGAGGAGGAGTCAGTGGATAGCTCCTTACAGAGTTTTAATCCATATTGATTTGTGCTTCATGCTGTCTCATCGAATAGAGCGCAGCGCCGCGGGGCACCACACAGCATGGCGAGGCATGGCGTGGCGTTACCTTGCAAGTCTCTGCTGGCCAGTGTTTGTTTACGTGTGAAACAGAAAGAAAGAGATAGAGTGTACCGATACAGTCTAATAGCAAAGTGCGACATTTTCACTGAGGGATACAGCCAGGCCCACACACACACACACACCACGGTCTCGGAAAATGGGGAGAAATAATCACAAGACTGATGCCATGTTGTTTCCATTTTAAATTTCCACAAAAATACAACTTGCAAATTAAACATCTCCAGTAGAGTAGAGTACACAATATTCACAGTATTTACCTGAGATAACTCTCACTTTCTCTCTTATAATCATCAAGCCAAAAGCAGTTTTAAACTCAGTAAACTCTCACAAAATTCATCAAAACCAACACATCTTCATACCTACAGAACAGAATGGGATGACCGTGAATTACTCCCAAAATTACATATAATACTTGTTTACCGGAGTTTAACTAAATTCCGCAAGTTATGTGACATAAATCATGTGACATTGCGCACGTGGTTTACATTATAAAATGGACACATTTTGGTTAAGAAGAAGGTCGTGGTTGGGGTTAAAATACATACGTGTGTCACATGACGGAAGTGACATCACTCTTACGATGGAAGATGAACCTTAATTAACTTAAAAAAAAAATTTTCTCTCACAGGATATGTAGTTTATGAATGTTTTACCAGTTTTCAACATTATGACAGAGCATGAATTTACTTTATTTTTGGTTCTCGTAACAGACTATAACTGTATTATTTATTTTTAACTTGTTACACACACTGTATGCCACACATGCACATGCCTATTGAATGTCATTGTTAAGTTGTGATTAAAAGGGCACTTCTGCTATTAATGGCCTGTTCACACATACAGACTTAAAGAAGCAGGCTCTCTCACAACCCTAAAGCTTGCGGGTGCGTTTAGCATTAAGCAGCAGATTTGCATAATTACCTCTGATTGGATGGTTATTTTCTTCCTTTTACCCTATGCTGATGCACAACAAAGTATTCATTTCTTGAGCAATGTGTTACCATGCATTGTTTTTCCTTCTTCTTCAAGTTGTTGTCAACTTGTTAAAATTAGATCATATTGAATCGGGAAGCCGTGATGATTGGCTTTTCACACGTTTTATTTGAAGTGCTTATACAAAGTGGAGTCGGGAGCAGGGAACAGCTGTACCTCCATTTTCTGAAGAAATCAAAGTGCGATCGGTTGGCGGATGTCACAGGACACTTTGCATAAAGTTGAAAGTTGGGGACTTTCCGTCAAAGAACCATCAAAAGTGGTGCAGCACAGTTTGAGATATCCGGAGCAGGTCAAGCTTCAAAAACTCCGGATCCTACACTTCCATTAATGCAATTCAGTAGCATCTTTCATTAGACGCTCCCTACAGTACCTGGTATATGTTCATGTCTTTCAAACTCCATGCCCCAGTTCACTAGGTTTTCTATTTTAAAAAAAGGATAGTTTCCAAGCCCAATCAGGGTTATTTTTCTCAAACTTTTGAGAGCTCCTTCCAGAGCCACATAAACTAATATAAAGCTGCTGAATAATGCTTGTCATGTCAGATAAATTGATCTTAATGTGTAAAACTGGTGGGGTTTGCCTTTATTTTGTATCTCAGAGGGAGAAAGAAATAGTAAACGCTGTATATGTTTCTTCCATTTCCAATTTCCTACCAGCATTGATCTGTCAAACTTTGGAGCTTGTCAGAACCCAGTGTTCACAGCGTGCATGAGATGTAGACGACCTCATGTTATGTATTTATTGCATTGCAGCTGTGTGCAGTCATGAACCTAACCCCTTGGCTCAGTTCCTGTATAGATACCAAGCAAAGACACGGACCCTGATTAAAACCACACTGTTCAGCAGAAAAAAGCAGCAGCACTGATGTCAATATTTCTGTTAAAACCGTTTCTTCTCCACTCAATACTTGCTTTAATAGGTTGGCTTTGTTTAGCGAGGAGTCAAATGGGAGGAAAGAGAATAGATGAATAAATCTATATTAGAGTCTCTAACCTCTGATTGTGCAAGTCCTCTTGTTTTGCCACTTAATACCCGAAGCTGGCTAATCATCAGACAAGTATCTGACTTTATCTTCCATCTCCATAACCGAGCATGGAGACAGCCTGGCTTCTCAGCTGGTCCCAAATCTCCCTTTCTGAACCCTTTCCACAGCTAAGCCAAGTATCAGTTGTACAGGCAGTGGAGCTCAAGCCCAGGAAAACAGAGGGATACGACTTTTTGGATCTTTATCAGCCAGTTTGGTTTTGCCATTTTCCTACTGTGTTGACAAAGCAAATAGGCGCATGATAAGTGTTTTAGTCGGTCATCACTCCTCTCCTTCTCTGGGGTTGTCGTGCTGAAAGCTTAGTCCACTTTATGCAATGGCGTACCTGTTCCACCAGTTACAATCAATAGTACACCCTGGTCACCTTCAAACCTAATCAATGGGTCAGCCTAGACTACCCCAGCCTCTGTCCCCACTGGTCCCTTTGCAAAGTCATAACTATCTATTTTAGGGCAGACAGCAGCAAGTCACTGTAATCAATAACAATGCATGCAGTGCATAAGTCCCAAGCTGATCTCTGAGATCAGTTTCAGAGCCAATCAAGGCATTCTTAATAGACTGGTATAAACTATATAAAGACTAATTGTTAGCATACTCCATTCAGGCCACCGGGCAAGTACACAGAACTCCAACTATGCAGTGACACAGTCAAATAAATACTAACCAGTTTCTAGTAAAAGTTACCCAAAGCAACCAGAGCTGCTTTGGATTGAAACAAACGGTGGCTTTGTATCTATTTCAGCAACATTTTGGAGGATTACCACACAACTATAGTCCTGCTGTTGGTTGAAAACTCATGCTGGGGATAAAGAGAGGCTGTCCAAATCCTGTTCAAACCTTCCTGCCACAATGCTTCCACACTGACAACTCTCCATTCAGAGATATTAGACAAAATACTTCAGTGTAGTATGTCCAGGCTGCGTGGAAAAACAGAAACCCAATATTACATCTCTCAAGTTTTTTTCTCGTATGAACTCTGGAGGATGTCCAGAGAATCAGTTCCGGAGTTGTGCTTTCACACGTGTAGTAAACAGGCAAAAGGAGGGGGGGACTGTCTGTGCCAGACGTGTTCTCACCCACTGGAAATACTCCCTTCAGTCTAGACGATGGGTGGCGCCTGGGTAGAGCATGAAGGAGGCAGGACACAATGCATAAAGTGCGCTGCGGAAATCGCAGTGTAGAAGCACGTTCGCATGACAGAAACATCATTAACGCGCCCACTCATTTACTATAGGTTCTCCAGACAATAACCTGCTGTATTCACACATGGGCTCAACTGGACATTACACTGACTTTGTATTAGGTAGCTGGCAGGGTAAAGTCTTTGAAATGGATGGTCAAACTGATTTGTGATCTCACATAAAGCTCCCCCAGGATTAGGATCAGGGTACGAACATTGTACTTAACCTTAAAATAACGGGTCCCCCTGACTAAAGATTTTCCAAGTTGAATAGTAGTCACTAGTTCAAGGCATACTGTAAGTCGACTATTTGTCACATGTTTATATTAATTTAATTAATTAAATATATTATTTTAGGCCCAAAGCAAGCAGCCGGTTTAATGCTAACAGAAAAAGCAGTAAAGATTCTGAATGTGTTGATTTATTTCAACACAGTATAACCTCACACAAATCTTGAATAACTTCCAACTAAACAAAAACAAATTCTAGTTACAAATTCGCTCGTCACCCGCTACACACCTCTCCGGAGCCCACCATGTTTTCATTGTCCTCAGAGTCAGAGTCCTGGTTGAAGCCACTGTAAATCACCTCTGTACTGTATTCCCTGTCATCAAACTGGCTTTCGTCATGATCCAACTATAAAATGGCAGCTATAGCACAGTTGCTAGCAGTGTACCGTTGACCTCAGTGTTACAAAAGAAAAGGTCCGTGTTGCAGTGATCTAATGATACTTTTGACCTGGGCCTAACAGCAAAGTTTGAGGGGTTTTTCCCTCTGACTAACGGGCTAATGAAAACTTGGTTGACTAACCAACTAGTTAGTCAACTATTCGCTACTTTAAACCAAAGTTAACTGTTAAATTTTAGATTCAGGAGTACGCTTCTGGCAGCTTATCAATAGGGTTTGACTGAGATGGGGTTTTGCCGTTATTTGTAACCGATATTCAATATATTTATATATAAAATATATAAATGTTACTATACCTAATGCAACAAATAATTATTTAACATTATAATCTTGATTCTCAGGTGGTAAAAGCCTCTATATCCTCATGTACTTTAAAACATGCTGCCATGAAAACATTGAAATTAGCTGGACAGTGAAGTGGATAACATATGAGTGTAATCACACTGGTCGGTTTCAATGATATTGGCGCTTTCTGTCCTCTGCCACAGTCATCGAGTAAATTTTCACTGCACCTGCACAGCAATAGAAGAAAATCAGAACCGTCCGCCAAAATCAATATTAGTATGCTCCAGTCACCTCTGGGTGTAATTAATGCAACCCAGCCCTCTGAACCTATTAAAAATGAATTGACCAATCGCAGATCGGTAGGCAGTTATTGCCCCTCTATTTCTATCCAAAGACGAGAGGAGACTTGACATTGCTAAGTGTAACACTGAGGGCAAGAAACGCTGGGAACTTTGTACCAAAAAAAAAAAAAAACACAGTTAAATTCTCACGGCATGTCTTTATTTATTCAGTGTAATCTGATTTTCAGTCTCAAGTCCTTTTGTATCTTGTCACAAGTCTACATATTGATTTTACTTACTTTTGATTCTAGGCCCCCTCTCTTTCTTCTTTTCCTTCCTCCGTCTCTCAAGCCTTTCGGGGGTGAACAGCATTGTGAGGCTCCTCATCAATGTAGCCGACCTGAGGTGCTGAGATCACTCCAGTAGCAGTGCTTATTTGTCTGCTGCCACAGGACATTTCCACCGCCTGGCTACTGTTTGCTTTTTTTTTTTTTTTTACATATTCTATTCTGTTTTTTTTTCCTCCAAAATAACTCCCAACTATTTTCACAGTGCGTCTGTTCTTCCGAGCTGTGAGGAGGCAGAAAAGCTATATCTGGCCCTATCAGAGGGAAAATGTCAAGAAGCGTTCCAAAGAAAGATCTGTGTCTTTGCTCTGTAGATTCACCTGATCTTTCAGCCTTTTGCTCTGCCAATATCTCAGTATGTTTTTTTGTGTGCACACATGCTCGTACCTCAATCACTGTTTTTGTTTTGTTTGTTCGTGCCTAAGTTTGCGTAGGCATGCATGTCTGCGAGTGTGAGTCAAAGACAAGTGTTTGACTTTTTGAGCAGATTTTATTTCTGCCTTTCTTCTCTATTCTCTCTTTCATTGCTTTTGTTCCCCCGTCTTTCAGTTCTTCACACATCTGCTAGATCTTTTCAGTTCTTTCCTCCTAACTAAAATTCATCATGAAAGTATGTCATGGCCTTCTGAGGACAAATATAGAAGACGGTGTCTTTCATTTGCTTTTTTATTTCATTTTCTCTTTTATTATTTTTTCTTACATATATATATATATATATATATATATATATATATATATATATATATATATATGTTCTGTGCATATTTACAAAACCCAATTCTAAAAAAGTTGGAATGCTGTGTAAAATAGAAATAAAAACAGCATGCAGTGATTTGCAAATACTTTTTGACTTGTATTTAAATGAAGCTCGAAGACAAGATATTTAATGTTCAAATTGAACTTTATTGTTTTTTGTAATATACTCTAATTCTGAATTTGGTGCCTGCAACATGTTTCAAAAAAGTTGGGGTGAAGTTCACCACTTTGTGAAAAACTGCGTGGGCAAATAGTATAAGAACAGCGTTTCTCACAAAACTGCAGTGAGTTTATGGATTTCACCATCTACAATCCATAATATAATTGGAGAATCCAGAGAAATCTCTGCATGTGATGGGCAAGAACAAAAACCAACATTGAATGCCTGTGACCTTTGACCCCTTGGGCACTGCATTAATAGCCCACATAACTGTATAAAGATACTCCATGGCTTCAGGAAAACTTGAAAACACAGTCTGTCGCTGCATCTACAAATGCAAGTTAAGAAAAACAAAGCAAAAGCTGTATATCATCATCATCATCCAGAAAGGCTGCTGACTTCTCTGGGCCTAAAGCTCATCTGAGATGGACTGACTGAACATAGAAAACTGTGCTGTGGTCTTACAAATCAATTTCACTTTCAAAACATTAACTATTAGTGCCTTCAGTTCCCAAATTCTTACTGAGTGTTGTTAAAAGAAAATGTGGTTTAACACAGTGGTAAACATGCCCCTGCCCCAACTTTTTTGGAACGTTACAGGCATCAAATTGAATTAAATGTGTATTTATTTTTGTATTTTATACTATATTCGACTGAATATAGGTCAGAAAGATTCTGCAAATCATTTCTTGCATTCTGGTTTTATTTGTGTTTTACACAACATCCCAACTTTTTGGGAATTGAGGTTTTATTTGAACAAAAGTTGCAGCCTCTGGTGAAAACAGGAGTAGGAGTAGCATGGGTGTGAGGATTCCATCATAATAGCTGACAGTCATTGACCACTGAGCCCTCTATCATTGTAATACTGTGATTTAAAAGCCCTCTGTATTTGAGGTGGTGTGTCCCCTCAGAGTTGCCGTAGAGTTGTTGCCTAATTTCTGTTTTGTGTGGGAGAAAAAAAACAAAAGAAGCTGTTGCTGCTGTTCATTGCACTCCATCTCCATTTCAAATGCATTATATTCTCTTTAAACACAACTAAATAATGTTGAAGTCCCTTTTAGATCCAGCAGCTATATCATCGTCCATCGCAATGTTTCACTGTGGACGTCGTCATATGCTAGTTTGGTAGACATTGCCCAGCCCTACATCAGCCATGACTGGAACAGGCTTTGAAGTATTCTGGCACACACAGTGTCGCACCCAATACATGCACACACACACACACAGAAATATCCACATACATGTGCACAGAACCACACATACATCAGTTAACAATTAGCCCTAAGTGTGCTTGACTCTGTATGTTAAGGACCCATCCAAAGATTGCTGGTGTGGGATGAGAGGTATGAAAAGTGAGAGATTACTCACCCTTTCCAATACGCCCACACACACACACACACACACACACACACACACACACGCACACACATCCGTGCTCACCTCTCTCCCTCGTCTCTTGCCCTGTCTCTGTCATGTGATTAAAAACAAAATCCTATTTTGCGTTCCCGAGCCCACACGTTTACACTGTGACACACAGTGAGGTGCATGTTATGAGTCTAACTAGCTCTGTAGCAGTGTCACATAGCCAAGTCCCTGTTTAATCAGGCCACTTACACACACACAGACATGCACACACAAATACACACGCACACACTTTGCGGAGGCCATGTGTTGGGATGGTGATAGAGGGTTGGCAGTTGGCAGACAGACAGCAGACGCTGTTCTTCGACATCAAACGTCTCAGAGCAGAATCTCACTTTCATGCCTTCTCTCTCCCTCTCTCTCTCTCTCTCCCTGTCACACCCCACAACACACACACAACAACACACACACACACACACACACACACACACACACACACACACACACACACCCCGTCACGCACCCACAAACACAACAACGCACATTTCCTCTGATCTCGCTGCCAAAACTCAAAGACTTAGAAGGACTAACACACACACACGAGCGGGCACGTACACACCGACATATACCCGAGTACTAAAAAGTGAATTAAATTTCGTCAGCCATTGTTGAAATCTGCTCTGTGAGACGCAACCACACGTTTCATGTGCGGCTTCAAAATGATTCAGAATATTTTTTTCCCCTTAAGACCGAATCCAGTCAAGCATCATGATCTTATCTACAGACGCAAACAGAAACACGTGCGGTAAGCATGCATTATGTAAATAATACATACATCACAGGAAATGAAAATATAAGGAGCTGGTGTAATATTCAAAGATGGTTAGAATTAAAGGAAAAATCCTGAATAAACAAGTAGGGCAACATAACCAATTCAGATGGATCTATACAGCGTATGAGGGGTCACTGAATCCTTTGAAGTGATGTGAATCATATGCTGTGACCTTGACAGTCTCTCGATATCAACCCAAGTTATGGAAGAATTTACATCGACGTTCTAAGACATATATATGCTCAACGTCAGACATACACATATAGATTCAGATGCAGCCTTCAGCCGTATTTCTTTTTTCTGAAAGCTTACGGATATGGACAAAATGGAGCAGTGCCAACAGTGGTCCTGCGTGCAGTATAGCAGTCTAGCCAATAGTTCAAGCAAGACAAACGCACAGGACACAACAAGGAACGTCACATCCGCATATCATTATGTCAAAAGTTGTGGATAGTACATGGTGCCCGGTTGGTATCGCTTCGGTCGAGGTTCCAAGCAAAGCTAAGCGGATATTAAAAGGCGGAGAGAAATTACTGCAGACCACTGACTGGTTTGAGAATCAATCAGTAGAACTAGACACAAAGCTCACCTCATCGTCTCCGCTCTAATGTCGGATTTCCCAGATGCTCCTTTTTTGTCAGCAGTATTTTGTCTTGCTGCATTCAGTCAAGTCAAGTCCGTTTTATTTATATAGCACATTTCATTTGGCAAGTGTAAGCTCAATGTCCTTTAGCTTTGGTCTTTTCTGAAACGGAGTTTGACTCTTTGCTGTGCCACACCTTTGATGTCCTCCATTGTTCTTATGTTTGAAGATGATGTCACAGCAGTTTCACATCCTGTCGCTAAGACAATCAACTATGAATCCCACCTGTTTAGGGGGTAGTATCTGAGGTGGAGAACCAGATCGATACCTGGTACCTGGTGGAAACACAGCATATGTCACTGGACACCGAAGCTCTTCTGTTGGCTTGGCTAGAGGCCAGACACCTTACAGAGGGTGCGATCACAACTAACCTGTTAGGTGGAGTCCAAACTAATTCTGGTGTTTGCCCACACGGTTTGGTTCTTTTGGACAGGCCTAACAAAGCCATCAGTCTGACAACAACCCAACCAAAACCGTCTGAAAAAAATGGGGGTTTTATACAGTCATAATTAGACTCTAATTGTTGTGTTTCATTTGTGGCATGAAAGGAAAGCAGAGCAACTATAGGACTGAGTGACTTTAGAATAAATTCCAAAGTAAAATTGCATTTGCTGATCATTGGAACTGTCAAGGAAGTAATTTGTTGCCATCTATACAATTATGCAAGATCATTTGTAAATGACAACAGTAAATGGCAGCAATGTATCATCCAGAGCTGCGAAGAAGACTAAGACAATGCATGTTGTTTTTTCTTTAATTTGTCACCCATCTGTACGTAAAGCTCCTCTGTGTGGCTATTTTAATCAAGATCGACTTGTTAATAAACTTAATGTTTTGTTGGTTAATCATTTTAGACTTTGGTATCGACTCCATTAGAGAGAAAACGGCAGAACAGAATTAAGAGCGATGTAAACATCTTGATTAAACCTTTGCTTAGCTCGACTGAATAATGTAAAGGTCTCTTATTCATGATGGATGAATGGCAACAGACAGTGATAGAGAGCGGACTCAGACAACAGACAAGATGGAGAGATATCACATAGATATGATTGATAAGATGAAAAGTGATTCATCGACTCGTCTTGACCCAGCAAGAGCTGCAAATTGAGCCACGGGTGGTGCATCGGCGAAGGTGAAATTGACTTCTCGCATCTTTACCAAGTTTAGAGGAGATTCTGGTGAAATAAATCTGAGCCAGAGGAAGTGGGCAAACCTGTGCACAATGCATTTCTGTTTATTGAGCTTCGCGGCATCTGTGTCATCACATGGGAGCAAGCTTTAGCCACTTGTACACACACACTTCCTTTTGCGCATGATGTGTGTGTAAACACCCACAGATCCACTTTACACACACACAAACTGCCTTCACCTTGACAGTAGGCTGACTTGAGATGCAGTATTGATTCAAAGAGCAGCTGCACTCCACGTTTTGTGTGTGTGTGTGTGTATGTGGGGGTCGAGCAGCGGGCCATATTTATTTGATGCTGTTTGTGTGTTCATGCACGTGCCCCGCGTGTTTGTAACCGGCCGCTCCTCTGGAGAAAGTTGGTCGGCCCCTCTGCCCTTCAAAGTCATTTGGAATTCATCTGCAAGCCTGACCCTGACAGCTGTTTGTTTTTCCTCTCCGGAGAGAGGAAGAGGAATGGAGGGATGGCGAGGGAAGGGAGGGGGAGGTATAGGGGTGTGGTTAATGAGTGAGAAAGTGATAGATATCAGAGAGGACAGAGCAAGAATGGAAGTGAGACTTGGGCGAAAAACTTGGGCGAAGCAGTGGAGGACTGTTTCCATTCCCGCCTTAGTGATCCCTGTGCTGTTTGGCTTGTTGAGCATTTGAGACACACAGGACAATAAGTGGTGCTCTGAACGACTTCCATTAGTATCCCTCATAGGCCACTAGCATGAATGTGTTGAATCTGCGCGGCGGCATGAATGCAAAGCAGGGCGAAGCAGCCGAGATGAAAAGGACACCAGGCTCTGTAAGCAATCCCTGGGTGTAAATATAGGTTTTTCATCAAAAGTCAAAGTTTACTGTATAAGTGTGTCATCTGGGACCGGCGCAGTAAAAAAAAAGTTTTAAAGCCTCTACAGCTGAGTGTGATGAAGAGGAAAGCCCAGTGGGATGGAGAGGTTTTTGTCTTTTGTCTGTGTCGGGTGTAGGTGTAAGCGGATGAGTAAATGGACATGGAGGAAGGAGGAGGGAGGAAGGATGCTGGGAGATGATGTGGAGAAAACAGCGGAGAACAACAGCACGGAGAGGGGAAGAGAAAGAGCAGGGGAAGTCATAGGTGAAAGGAGAGCGGGAGGCAGCGATAGGAGACTCGTGATTGGATAAATGGGCAGAGAGGAGAGGTGTCAAGGGAAAGGTGCTATCCTATTTTTACACTTCTCCTTCTGGGAGCCCCTATTCTCTTGATCTATCCATCATAATGACAGAAACCCCCAAACTCACTTGTTTTCCCTTTTTCCTCCTCCTCTCCCGTTTTTCTCTCCCTCTCTATTCTTATGCACACAGTATTCTTCTCTTCTGGATCTCTTTTATTTTTTTAATTTAGAAATTTCAAGGGCGCCTACTGTAAATGAATTAATAGAGTGTACATTTTGCAAGCCGCTCACATATAAATTGCTTATTGACTTGCAATGACTATTTTAAGCATGCACAATTCACTCAGACAATGAGCTCACACACACACTCGCTCCACATTTACAGTGCTCCCCCAATCCAAGGCTGATTCGTCTGCTCACAAGTTTTGCGGCCTTCCTTGCGTTGTCACAAGCAATTAATTTGGCCATAGCTTGTGCGTATTGATCTGTGTGGCATAGGCATTGTAATCTATTCAGTCTGGTAAAGAGGCAGCATTCATGCCCAGTAAAGAGCCAGCAAAGGACAGACACACACACACACACACACACACACACACACACACTCACACACACTCACACACTTTCCAGCTGGAAATCTATCCTTTGCTTCCTGGAAAATACATGCACACTTTCTTACAGGATCTTAGCTAATGACTGTGTGCATATTTGTCTGTTTTTTCCTCAAAAACAAAATGTAATTATTGACTATAACCATACCTATCAACCCTCCCGTTTATCCTGGGATATTCCCTCATTTTAAGTTTGAATATCTTCCCAGAAATCTCCTGCATTTCAACCGCCCTTAAAAAAATGATATGTTACAGCTGATGCAAACCACAAACTGAGTATTTACTACTGCTGCAGCTTCACTGGCAAAATAACTTTGACTTTTATTTTGAAGTAGTCACAGGAAATAAAATGTTTAGCTTTTCCACTACAGTTCATCAAAAGTGCACCTATTTTGACAGCGGATCAGTTTGAAATATTGCAGGGAGTAATGGGGGGCAGCCACAGTGAGCTGTTAGATGAAGTGCACACAAACCAGCTCCTTACACTGTTCCCTGTTGTTCACGTGTGCAGAAAAAAAGAAGACAAATCACGGTTCCTCACAGAAAGATGGAAAAAAAAACAAGTATTGCCTGACTTTTTAATTTAAGCCACAATAGTTTCGTTCACATTAAAATTTATTTTAATTTTGAAGTAGTCAATACAGAAATACAGTGTTGTCACAATTTGTCAGAAAGCTTAGCTTTGCTGCTATTGTTCATCAAAAGTACATCTGCAAGATGAGACGTGGTCGTTTGTGGCACGTTTTTACAGCAGATCAGTTTGAAATATTGCAGGGAGTAATTTGGAGCAGCCACAGTGAGCTGTTAGGGGCCAATTAGGCCTCTGCTCTCAGAATTCTATGACCCGTAGCATTAAATTGTATTTGCTGTTACTGGTAACTAGGTGCAGTGCACGATAACAGTGCCACTGCATAATAGTGTTAAAGTTGATTTCCTGCCAATCAGGACTGCATTACATTCCTGGAATTACTAATTTGAACCATCACGCTTCGCTGAACTACCTCCTTGGAGGAGCTCTGAGACCATTTTTAGTTAAGTATCTAGTTATAATTATGGATAAACCATGTTTTGTTGTTCACGCTGATAGGGCCTAATTAAACTACAATTTATTTTGTTAGGAAATGAAAATATTAAACAGTATTAGGCTAATTAGGCTTAAATGATTTGTTTTAATTATTCGAGAGTCAGACAGCTAGGGCATGGCACTGGAAGGAATTCCCTTATTTTCAGATCCTAATGTTGACAGGTATGCTATAAAATTTGTTTAATGATGGACACTAAAACTTTTCCTTGAGCTCACAATTTGAGCATTTATGTGTGTGCCTTAGCGTCACACAGGGATGCGCACAAGCTTTATATTTGTTTGTACTGTGCTGTTTACTTATCCATGACAGGTTTGTTGAAGCACCGCTTGTGTGTATGCTCTTTGTTGGAGTCTGATTAAATTCCCCATAGAGGGATTCATCATCTTTATCAGGCAGAAAAGAGAAAATTACAAGCCCATCAATCCTTGTGTTTGATCGTAGCTCTCCCCTCCTGCCTCTGTGTCTTTTGCCTCCTCTGTTCTATGTATCGAGGCTTTTATTTTCACAGTTCCTCCTCAGGCCCACCATGCCTGTGAAGTCGGGAGGTCATTTGTCTCTGTGTTAGAGCTGTCCTGTCCCCCGCTCATCCAAACTCTCCCGGCTCCTAATCATCATTCAGATATGTGAGCGTGTGAGATTTGGCGGGCTGGTGTCTTTTGTATTTGTGCTTTCATTTTCTCATTTCATTAGGGGCATTTACATTCATGTATGTCTCTACTGGCCTTGTCTGACTACACCCATCTTTTATTGTTATTCTGCTAATACCATTGTATGTTAAGCATCTGGGAAAACTGCCACGCTGAGCCCATGAGGAAAGTTTTTACACCCCACCTGAAAGAAACCAGAGGGGTGCCATTTAGCACAAAACAAGAAGTTAAAGGCAACATTTTGTAACAATAATTAGAGCTGCGAGATGAATGCTGTGTCACACACTCAACAGCTTGGCTGTGGTCAGGAGTTTAAGGCACTTTGTTTTTAAGCCTTTCAGCAGCTACTCCCAGGTTGTGGCAGCTCCACCTGTTTGCTGATCACAATGAAAGAGGCAGGATTTCTACTCGCTGATAGGAGACGCCGCCTGACAGGATCGACTCAGAGCAAGAAAAGCAGCCGCAGGTAGCAACATTTTGCCTGAGATATGGAAAAGAAGAAGAAGAAGAAGAATGAGACTTTTATCTACAAAGTTTAGTTTAAAAAGTGGGTTCAATCCAGTCCCCTTGAACCACAACCACACACACTTGTTGGAATTGAAAATAAGTTACCTGATCAGATGGTCTACTAATCTATTGATGATGCCGTCACAGTCTGCAGCAGGCTGACCACATATTGGCACCGCCAGTGAAATCTTTTGATCAGCTGAACAGTAAACCACTTTCTTTTCTTTTTCTTTTTCTTTTTTTTTTTTTGCTTTTGTTTTGTTTTTCTTTTCATGTGTCACCACATGGATGAATTAAATCGGCAATGATAAGGAGGTTACTGTGTGTTCTGTATTTGCTGTAATTTGATTTGGAGTTTGTTTTGACTCTTGCGATGCCCCATGCTATTTACTGGGATTGCTGGGAACCAGATTGTTGCCTGACGTACGGCAGATGTTGGATATTAACTTTTGTGTTCTGTTGTGATTGGCTTTACTTCCTCATTGTTTGGGATACCACACTGCTTTAATTGCTAAATTTAGGGAGATTTTTTTTTTCCTTTGAATAAGTTTTTTACTTTTCCACTGACCAAATGTCTCAGGATGTTATATAGAGGGAGCCCTTCCCTTTGTCAAGAACTTGGATTGGACATTTGATGAAGGTGACATAATATGTAAATGACCATATATATATGTTCATACATATATATTAATGCTAATGCTACACACTGTTATAAAACTCCAGTAACCGAAATTCAAAGAGACTGACCAATTCAATCCTAATCCCAGATACAGATCATATATAAAATCCACTCTATTTAAAAGATGAGTATGAAGGATTTAGTGGCATCTAGAAGTGAGACTGCAAATTGCAAACACCTCGCCTTACCCACCCTTCAAAGCATGTAGGACCATCTACAGTGGCCATGAAACTCAACAGGCCGCATCTAGAGCCAGTGTTTGGTTCATTTACGGATGAGGACCTGCGTCCTCTGTGGATATAAACTGCTGTAAACATTCTAAGATGACAGAAACTATTCCTATTTTCAGGTGATTATGCACTAATGAAAGCATACTTAATTAAACTGTATTCAATTTCTGACATATTCCGTCAGTAGTTCTCCCCCCTTTAACCATGACATCATAAACAGAACTTGTCAAACATGTCATCAGTACAAAATCATGTTGACAAGCAATCCTCATAAAATTAGAAACAGTAATTAAAAGTATCAAACTGATAAAAACAAAAAAAAACAACAATGTTAAATAAGTTTATTTACCTGCAATCTGTGGGGCTCTAGGATCCCAAACAGGATTAGAAAACAGAGAAATCTTTATGTACATATTTACTCCACTGGGTTCCTTTTACACCAGAATCTAATATCTTGGTAATCTGACAATTTGTTTTTAAGCCACTCTCAACAAATTACTTTTTTTCTTATCCTAGTTAAGTCAAAACAGACATATTTAATTAAAAGTTTTTGTGTTTTCATTATTTTTTTAATATTAGATCAAATCGATTTCAATAATTTAGTTTTTATGTTTATTTATAGCTCTGGTAACCAAACAGTTATGATTTTTGGGTCAATAAACCTGTCAATCAATCAACCAAGTTGCTTTGTGTGATCACGTGTCAGCGTTGACCCGCTCTTTTTTTGTGCTTTGTCAAAAAAGGACATTTCTGTCATCTCAGAGATGTAAAGGTCAAGATGTGAGGCTCCCCGCTGAGGAGAAACTGAGGAACCAGGATGTCTCTCCACACTTTCGCTGCGAGGCAATAACCCTCTCTCACTCCTCTTTTTATTTCACCAAATCCCTTCTTTTGGCATCTCATGAAACACAACCCATCTGTGTGCGCCTGTGCTGTTCGCTCAAGTCAAACAGTCAAATGAGCGTGGAGATGAAGGCTATTTGATGTGGTTTGTCACTGTCGTGTGCGTCTGTGTTGCAGGGTTCAAATTGCTTATTTGAATTTGTGAGCTCCAAAAGAATTAGAGAAAGCACTCAACCTTCCCCCAAAAATCCAGCCCCAATCCCCTTTTTTGCTTTTTAAATCAGGTTTTGCAAACACCCTCCACTGCTCCTTCCATTCATCCATTCATCTTTTCTCTCAAAACTCAGGATTTTCAATGATTTCAAAGGCGTCAAGTAGATGTTGTGCCCACAATCAGTTGCTTGGAATATATAGATATACCAAGTGTCCGAAATGCCTGGTGGTAATCAGGGGTCATTGTTTTGTTCAGCTTATCAGAATTGAATCCAATGTTAGCAAGAAATTAACTTTGCTTTCTTTTGTGTGTATTTTCCAGAATTGATGTGTCCATATTTTTAACCAATGACCACAATGTCCAGGCGTTAGGTTTTTCAACCTACGCAACATTTGAATTGCAAACTATTTGCAACAGTGCCACTGATGGAAGATGGTCTTACCATCAACCAACAAATGCAATGTTAGAGAAAACACCACAACAATATTATTCTGTATTTATATTTCTGAATAAATCTTTTGCATTTTTAATAATGAATACTGGACATAGTAAGCTTTATCAGTGACGCAGTGGTCCCCCTGTATTTTGCACCGTGACTATACCAAAATAAAGCAAACTGATGAATGTACTGTACATCAGCACTAATTTAAACAGCACTAGTATTGTCTTTGCCATACTGAGCTATGGATTTTTCTTTCTTGTTGTCACATCAGCTACTGTATAATGCGAGTGAGGCTTGCTTTGTTTTCCATTGTAGTTAAATTCAACAGTGTGAAAAGCCTCCAAAGTCACTTTTGGGGAGGAAAACATCTGCTAAATGGTCACATCGCGCTCTCAGAACCAAAGCTGAACCAGGCTTTACCTGGTGTGTGCCTCAGCGTGCATGCCCGCGCCTGGCTGCCTGTGTGTGTGTGTGTGTTTTGGCAGTGCAGAAACCCTGGCTAACCCCCTCTGTGCTTCCCAATGTCCTGTCTCTGAAGAGCTATGACCATTAAGCAGCTGTTCACTTCTAAAGCCACAGAAAAAAAATGAGAGAGCTGCGAGAATGCAAATGAGTCTCGGTATGCGCCAAAACTTCTCCGGAGGGACACACTGTTAGGTCAGAGACACACACAGTACAGTACATACGCTGGCACATGCACAATACACACTCGCAGTTGCATGCATGTGCACACGTGCAGCTAGGTTAGACTCCCTATTATGTAGTGCAAGGATTCTCCAGAGTATCAAATGATCTTGCTGTAACTACATTTCTCTTGGAATTGGAAAGCAGAGGCTTTGGAGTCCAATACATCTGATTAAACAGACTCCAGGTACTGACTTGTACTGTAACTACCTGTCTCAAGAAGCAACACTTCCCTATTTGTGTTACAGTTTGATATAGAGCCTCTCTTTTACACTGTAATTGTTTGGTACACAGTCTATTAGGATGTGAGCATTATTACAAAGAAGGAGAGGAGCCTCAGACGGGACCCCAGAACAATGACATTGTTCTACGGACACTTCAAATTTGCTCATGATGCTTCATGTTTGTTTGGCTCTTTTGTGTTGCTGTCCATGGTGCTGAAACAGGGCTTGAAGGTGAGGGGAGGACAGAGGGTTGAGGGTTTTTTTTTTTGTACAAAAAGCAAGCAAAGCACACGCTCTGTTGATCTCCACAGGCTTGAATGAGACGTCTGCTGAATGAGAGCCAAAGTGTCGACAAACGGCTGAAAATGTCGACAAAGAAACAACAACAAAAGGGCTTGTAGGTTTCCGTGAACAGCACGTTTTCAGCTCAGGTCGCGCTGATGTGCATTACTCCGATGCCTCCCTCTTTTTCCCTGAGATGTGATTAGTGTATCGCAGAGTCAGCCTCTGGGTAATGAGAATATATGGTGAAAGCTATAAAGCATCTGATGTTATTTTTCCCGTGGCCTAGTTTTATTTATACTCAGACTTACAGCAGGCCGACACTAGTCCTTCAATTTGTGGTGTTTTGTATTTGTGTCCGACCACGGATGTTGGCTTCTGTGTGTACAGGTGTGTGCGCGCGTGTACTCCTTGCGCTCCCTCCCTAATAAGAGCTTAACCTTATTAATCACATTAGTGTGCTGAGGGTGGCTCTGGCGACACTCACACATGCTTGCGCAGACACGCACTCAGACATGCGCACACAGGCAGAGGCATGTCAATCTGTCATTAGTTAATAGCTCATTAGCACAAGGTGATTAATTACTCTGGCAGGGTGTGGGCATGACAAGGATGGGGGGATGAAGGAGGAAGGAAAAGGACCATGGAGACAACAACACTTTTCGCTGAGGGAAAATAGTTAAGGAGGGAGGGGAGTGGTGAAAAAAACGGTAGCCTCCTCTTGCTTCTCGTAGAACTGGTTTCACTGCTATCGATTCTGGATTCGTCAGCCTACTGCAATGGCCATTCATGCATGTGCGTGCGCACATGTGTGTGCATGTGTGTGAGCACACCGTACCCACTCTCCTGGAGGTGTTTTGCTGGGCTGTGTTTTTTCCTGTGTCTCACGGGGATCAGCTGTAAAGGTTAACTAGTCTTTTCTTAAGCTTTCAGCCTCATGACAAATGACCATGTTCAACCCATGGGGGCACCTTATAGCACACCGTCTCTCTCCATCTATTCCCCTCCCTCTCTCTCTGTCTCCCCCACTTCACCTGCTTTCCCTTGGCGTTTCAGTTCAGGAGGCAGGTAGAAGGAGGAGAAACACGAGGAGGTAGGTGGATGGGAACGGGCGAAGGTAAAGGGGGGGGGCAAAAGAACAAAAACTGTCACTGAGAGAAGAAAGGGATTGTGAGCCGAAGAAATGCAGAAAAATCAAAAAGAAAAAGTAAATAACATGCTAGGAGTGTATAAATCGACAGCTTTCAAATCAAACTGCCTAGTTTGAGCTTCAGAAACCCCAAATTATCCAAAGAGTTTAATAATGAGATGAAGAAAAGGAGGTAGAGATTGAGTAAATCTGCATAATGGGCCTAATAAGCAGCGTTTTTACTCATTCTTTTACATGATCCTTGCTCACCTTAGTCTGTATGACCTTTCCATGTGCTCTTGTTCTTGTTCCTGTACTTCTTTTTCTTCTTCTCTTTACATCCTCGAAGTCACATGCCCTCCCTACTGGAGTGTAGCAGGCTGAGTGGACTCTCTCTGGAGTGGGAGCTCCTGTGTAGCACACATATACATCTAATATATATGGTTATACACATATGCCAGGTATAATGATGCTGAATGGCATTGATAAATAACCTGCATGAGAAAATGTATCACTTTGCGTCCACGTGCGTGTGTGTATACATGTGTATATGCGCGTCGGCTCATGTGTGTGTGTGCGTACGTGTGCATGATGGAGTATTACAAGGTGTTGTCAAGAAAGCAATTTGTTTCTGTCTCAGATGGGTTTTTTTATCATGACAAATTGACGTGAACCTCATCTCGAAATCCAGCGTCTCCTCCTGCGCTCCCGCTGATTCTACCTGGGCCGCACTCTCAACTTTAATATGATGAAGTCATAGCCACAAACCACCCCCCCCCCCCCCCCCCCTCCCTGCCCCCCCATCACCCTCCGCTGTAAATCGAGCCTCAACACCTGTGTATGAAAGTGTGTGTGTGCACCGAGGGAGCGTAAAGCTGCCCCTGTGTGTGTGCGTGCCTCTTGATCTACGCATACATATGTGTGAGCATGTGCGTACGTGCTCACACATAGCTAACGTGTGTGTGCGTACACGCTGGGGTGCCGTAGCACATTGTGTGCATCTGTGACTCGTTGAGGATGATAGATGGCGTCTGAGAATGTCACATGAAGAGGTAGAAAATGAGGCTGACAGCGGCCCTCTGGAGTGGTGGCTCAGGGGTTGGCCTTTACTGCTCATCTCCTCCTTCTTCACTACGGTACACACCACGCTACACACACCTGCTTTGTGTCAACCATCGCCTCTTCTCTGGACAGCAGTTCCATATCTGCAATGCCTGTGAGTGTGAGTGTCTCTTTCCAGTCCTTGATTGGGTTGGACCAACAAAGATTAACAAAACTAGGTTTAAAATGAGTAAAGCCTGAGTTTAATCAACATAAAGACGCCTGTTTACGCACATTAAAATGGACAAATTAATAAATTTCAGTTACTCACAATAAAATGTTCCATTGTTTGCTAGCTACCTAAAAAGTTAACAAAACACAACATTATTTCCTGGTTAGCTAAGAGGTTCACATGTTAACATGTAACACTGTTTGTGAACTAGCTCAAAAGTACCAAAAAATGCTACATTGTTTGCCAGCTAGCTAAAAAGTTAACAAATTGTTTCATTGTTTAGCTAAAAAGCACAAAAACAGTTCCATCTTTTACTCGCTTGAGAAATTCACAAAATGTTTTTTTGTTGTCGTCGTTATTTTATTGTTAGTTAGCCCACTCATGATGGCACAGCAGAGAAGCTCAAATTTCTCCTCCTTAGAGAAGAACAAATTATGGACAGGAGTGAAAGAAGGGAAAGCATAAACTCAATTTGGTGGTTCAATGTACTTGATTATCTTAGTCAATCCATCTCAAAAAGACAGCTGTTTTAAAAGGTAAGCCTCCAGTGTAAGTTTAAAGTTAATACAGGATCACATTTTAAATTAAAGTTTAAAATTTTGGTGCAGCAGAATTAAATTTAAGCTAGGTTTAGAGTAAATCTAAACAGAGGTTTAAAGGGAGATTTAAACTTAATCATTTTCTTTATTTAAACTAATTTAAAATTTGGGGCATTATAAATTAAAATTAATGATTTAATCATGTTTAAAATTTAATCCTTAGCCTTAGATCACTCAGATTATTTCTTTTTCAGCAGTCTTCTTCTATGGCTTCTAGCAGCCTTCACTTTCCACACTTGTTTCATAATGTGTACAAAGAGAAAAAAAAAACACTATTCCAGATAATCTCTCCATTAACTCACTTAAATACCATTCTTCTTAGTCATGTTGAATTATGCCTAAATAATGTACACTAAATGATGAACAGCCTTGGTGATGCAGGGCTGTCTAAATGCATAATCTCTAATAAGTGACTTAAGTGATGTGTCAAATGCTTACTGAATGTTGATCAATGTGTTGAGTAATGTGGGATTGTGTGAATGTTGAGAAGCTGGAGATGACCTCAGCCTGCTGGCTGGTAGGTGACATGATGTCTGCCCTCTGCTGGGCACTGTGAGGACCTTCACTCACCTGGTAACCTGCCACCTGAGCCTGTGGCTGGAGTCTGTGAGGGGAGAGGGAGAGAAATGCACCTTTGGGTTTTAGTCACTTAATTTAGCTGCTCTGATGTTTGATACCTCCAGCTTATCCATGTCTTTTTGTCAAGGGAGGACAAAATCATGTATATTTTATTCCAAAATGAAAAATGAAATGGATTTCTCCTTAATTTTGTAAGGTTGATGTTTGGTTTCAGGGCAAGAGTTCTGTCTGTTTCTGTGGCTGCCAGCCTCCTGCATTGTTTGACATTGTTCTTTTCTCTATTTAGGGACATTATGTGGATGCGAGCGCGCCCATGTGAGATCTGACATATTACTGGCTTCATCGCCGCAGTGTCCTCTGCCCTTCCTCCCTCCCTCCTGCGCCGCGTCTCCGCTTCACCGCCTTGTCTTTTCTCCTTCTACCCTTCAACCCCCGTCTTTCCTCTCCGTCCACCTTGCCTCATCCTCTCGCCACCCATTCTCTCGTGTCTCCTATATCTCATTTTATCCTTTTCTCCTCTCCCTCGTCGCCTTTGATGTGCATGCTTTGTCACATTCCCATGATTCTGTCACTCTTTCACTCTCTAGCGCTTGTGGGCTCCATCGCGTTCTCCCGCCCTTGTTGCCACCTCCTCCTCCTCCTCCTCCTCCTGCTTCCATCTACCACTACGCTCTCTCCTTCTTTCACTGTCTCACCCCTACCCCTTTTTCTCTCTCCCTTTGGCTCATTCGTTAGCTCCCGCCGTCATCCTTCCTCCCCCTCCATCTCGGTGGTGGTGCGGCGCTGCTGGGAGAGAGAGGAGGAGAGAGTGAGAGAGAGAGAGAGAGCGTGTGTGTGTGTGTGTGTCGAGTCTGCTCTCAGTCTCAGCTGTGGGCAGATGGAGGATGGAGCCGCAGCCACATCTCTCCTTCTCTTCTGCTCTGCCTGCCACAGGCTGAAAGGCACTCTCTTTTTTCACTCTCAGTGTCTCCTCATCCATCCGTTCCCCTATGCCAGAGCCGGCCTTGATCTGTGACGGATTGAGCCAAAAAAAAAAGGACTAGAGGACTAGAAAACAAGGAGGGAGACAAAAAGACCTGCAGTCTCCTGGACAAAAAAAGAGGGAAAGGTAGCGCAGGGCATTGCGCTCATCTTTTTTTTCCCCCTCCGGTGTTTTGGTGTGTGCCGTTCGTCTCTGCAGCAGTGCAACAGCTACACGTGCGCAAGTGTGTCGCTCCACACCGCGTGAGTGCGTGTGTGTGTCTCTTGGTGCTCCTGCTCTATCTCTCTTCCTCTCCTCCTGCGCGGTGCTCCGGCACTCAGCTAGCGGATTGTGCTTCACTGCAAACAGACGGAGAAGGGAGAAGAAAGGGGAAACAAGATGTGAAGAAGAAGAAGAAGAAGAAAGAAGAAGAAGAGCACTGGTGAGGGAGTGAGAGACGACAGGCAGTGAGGACTTTGTCAAAAGAGGGCGAAAACAGGGCGCAAAAGATTGAGAATCAAGAAAAGAGGACTCTTAAGGGAGCGGAGAGGAGTGGAGTGTGGAGGAGAGGAGATAAGGGTAGAGGGTTAATCAGAAACAGAGACAAGTACGGAGCGATGCATCACTCAGGCAACACAGGAAGAACCAAGACCCTCTCTCACGAGACAGGTAAGACCCCTTGGATACTTCTTTGTCGCCACAGCAGGCAGATGGCATTGTGCTGTGTTCCCTCCAGACAACAGTGTGAGGAACAATAGAGCATCGCTGTAACTTGGCTGGAGCCGATCCCTGTGTTTCTCCTGCACACAAACAGAAATTATCTCTCATTTCTTTCAACCTGTGCATCCAGGATTGCAATGCCTCGCCGCGATGTAGGTTATATGCACATATGGTGGAGTGTGTGTGTGCGCGCTTGTGTGCGAGAATGTGTGTACAAGGTGGAGGCGGTGGTGGCGGTGATCAAACGGCATACATCTGAATAGAACTTGGCTTTGATGTGCGCTTGAAGTTATGATTGGCATCCGTGTACACGGTTCCAGCGCGTGTCTGCGTGTGTGTGTTTACCGGCCATTGATTTGAAGTTGGTGCGTGCGTAGAAGTGTGCCCTTGTGTGTCGGCCCCCAGCTTTCTGGTGAGCACATTCCAGTTGATGGTAATTACAGTGATTGACAGGTGGCTGATGGCAGGGAATGGACGGGACAACGCGTTTGCCCCTGTTCCACCCGGATCCATAATTTATTCATGTGTGTGGTTCCTCAATATTTACAAGGTTATTTCGAGGTATTTGCCTTTCTAATTCAACGCTGATTAATTGATTGAATATTTAGATGTGATGTGGATTTGATTTAAAAATCAAAATGCTCTGATTTGTGCAGGATAGTCGAGCGCAGCAGCAGGGGTTGTGCGTTGTTTGACAGAACAGTTTGACCTCAGGGGGAAAAAAGGTTAAGTGTGTTTCGCGGTGCATCTCCGTGTCTGTATCGGTGTGTGTGTTTGTGTCTGTGTGCGTGTCATATAATGGTTGTTTGATTGCTTTGTGGGTGTGAGGGGATTGCTAGCACTCGTCAAGCTAATCAAACAGTTCCCACAGACAATCACAACATGGCACACGCCCCTCTCAGCAGCTCCGACACATCTGCCTCCTATCTGAACAAACATTAGGAATTTACAAGCTAGACAGGCGTAATATGGGCTTTTTTTCCCCCCCGAAAACATAAAGGCAACATTGTCTAAGGAAATACAGGCCTTTCACAAGCTCACACACAAGCTCCCCGAACCGCCCACATGCATACACACACACACATAAAAAAAAAAAGACACCCACCAACACATACACACACGCACACACGCACATCTGTTACACGGATCCGGCCCAGCGGTGGATAAATGTGCCTTTCTGATTGCTGCCACAGACAGGACGTGATTGGCATGGCAGACCAGGGAATTAGCCATGGTTTCCATGGTGACTAATTAGGAGGGTCCTGACTGGTGGGTTTATGAAGACAGATGACAGATCGGTGGTTCACTTCCTGCTTTACGGAGCGGGTGGTCCCATTGGCTAGCGGGACCCCCTGCCATCTGAGACAGACAGACCCTCTGCAGGCCACCGCGCACGTGTTCAGCTGTCACCAAACATGCAAATATGAAGTGAAATTAAATGTTATCCCGAGCCAGCACACACTTTTCAATCCCAGGACTCATTTTCATGCAGTTCTTTGAAACAGTGGTGTGTGTTTTAGGGAGCGTGCACGTCTCACTGAGCACACACATTAACTGTAACTTGTACTTTGGCTTAAAGGCAGAATATGCAACTTTTTCCCAGGAAAAAAAAAAAAAAACAATGTATAGATTCAGGCTAGTCAAAATTTTATCAAAATCACAACATGGCCAACTGAAATTTTCAAATCATTGGAGGCGCAAAATTTGTTAAAAGGCGAAATGTGTGTCAAAAAAACATTTTAAATTCTGCACTGTTTCCTGGAAAGTCTTAGTCACATTAGTGAGGCTGTAGTGTGACTAAATGTAAAGTTATGAATTAACTGAGAGAAGGGGAAAAAGTATTTTTCTTTAATTTGTATAAATTAACGTTTTCTGATTTGTTGTTTGCCCGTTTATCACTGCCTTAGTTTACCCATAAGTTATGATTGACAAAGTTTATTTCTCCATGTACACCTGCAAACCTTGTGGAAAATAAAATAGAAACTTGTTTTCAAAAAATTGCCATTTTAAATGAAATATTGCCACGCTGCAGAGATGTCCTGGCCTACAAGAAATCATCTTGGTTTGGTACAGATTCCCGCTAAAATTACACCATAATCATTTTAACATGTTTTTCAATCCATCACTGAAATATCGCAAATCATTTGCAATCAATTGCAATATCAGTCAAAATAACCGCAATTAGATGTTTTATTAAAATTGTTCAGCCCTAGTATAAACTCATAAACATAAGCCCTTTAAATCATCACTAGAAATGCGTGGTGGTGTCTGTATCTGCCAGTATTTCCTAATTTTCTCGTTATTTCACCGTGTGCAGGACACTTTACCAACCTAAAAACATCAGGATTTGACGTCCTGGGAAATCAACTCAGCAATCAACTATCTTTCTGGTGCGATTGCGAACAGCTCGGACAAATCCTGCTGATTGTACCTTTAAACGGGCTGATAGTTTAATAGAAGTCTGGCGTAGTAGCCACACCGCACATGCTCGCCAGGCTGTAGGCTAAAACCACACGTTGATGTATGCATATTCAGAGACTCATTCAGGAGGACACCCATTTTATGTGACAGTAAACAAGTCAGACGGGCACACACACACACACGCTGATTATGCAGCTATAGGGCATGTGAGAGAGAAATAGGTGTGATTGGGTCCATCTGTGGCCGAGAAGAGAGACACTGAGAGAGCTCCATCTGTGGACACCTGCCCTTCCTCCAGGCTACCGTCCCTTTTTCTCTGAACTGCCAACAAGATCTGTGCTTGCACAGGTGCGCGTGTGTCTGTGTGTTTTTGCAAAATCCGGGGAGGAGAGAGTGTGTGTGTGTGTGGGTTTTTTTTTTTCTGAATCTTGTTGTGGAGAACTTGACAGTGAGTCCCTCCTTCGCAATAAGTACAAATCGAAAAAAACGGCTCTCGCTGAATGATGTGTGAATGTAAATGTCACTTGTGCTCTCGTCTCGGGTTTAACTTTAGGCTAAGACTTTCGCTTATTGCTCTTTTCCACTGCAAGACACGCCATAGCTGGGAAAGCACAGGTGTAATTGATATTATTAACGATGGCTGCATTCCATTAAGCTTTTATTGTGTATATTTGTTTACTGGTTTTGCTTACTGGGACACTGTTAATGCTATTAGTTACACCTGTGCTTTCCCAGCTATGGCTAATTAAAATTTATGGCTTTTTTCTTAAAATCGTCACGCTCAGGGGTGCACAAATATGATTTTTCTTCCTACTCTTTCTTTTTTTTTTTTTTTTTGCCTACAACCAATAACATCCTACTACTACCAAGTGATACTCACAGTACCATGAATAATTGATGCTCCTGGACACAAGCAACCCAGCCTACAACACACAGTTGGACACCTTAAAAACACACTGTCAGAGAAATTGGTGATAACAGGTAGAGGAGAGTGAGCCTTCCCCTCCCTTTCATTCATCCATCCCTCACTCCCTCCATCTCAGTCAGGCACCAGCTCCACCTAATGGCCTGTACAGGTACTGAGGGTCCTCCACTCTCACATTCACACGCACACACACACAGACACATCCTGACACACACACACACATGCTTTGATTAAAATGGCTGGAGCACAATTCCATTTCACCAACGACGAGCGAGAGGTAGTTAGAAAGCCACTGAGATAATGGCCCTGATTTCTTTTTTCTTTTTTTCTTTTTTTTTTTTTTCTTTTTGGGTCGGACGCTATGTATTGGAATACGACCCCTCCACGCCAGGTGGGAGGAAGCGAGGTGGCGGTGGAGGGGAGAAGAGGACACAAAAAGGAGAGGTGATTGGAAGAGGCACAGAGTGGGAGAGAGAGAAAAAATAGCAAAGCGATTGAAGAAGACGTGCGTGTCACGGCTAAACAAATAAGCATGTGTGGGAACAGATGGTAATAAAGTTCTCTGTTACAAGACTAGTGGCTCATACGCACGCACACGCACAGACACACACGCCGACACACACACGCACAGCTTGATTATGCAGAGTATTGGGCCGTGAGTCATTAAGACTTTGCCTCAGTGAAGCCGACTCGAAAGTGAGCAACGACAGTCATCTACAAAGGCCGGTCACTAGCAGTCATCTCTCTTTCTCCCCGTCCCTCTCTTTACTCCGTCCATCTGTCTCTGTCTGCTCCGCTCCCTCTCCCTCTTTGTTTCCACCTATTTTGGCCTCTTTATGCCGACTCCTCTATTCTCTCCACCCACTGCTTTTTCTCCTTCTTTCTCCATCGTCTTGTGTCTTTGCTTCGCCTTCTCCTCATCTCTGTTCCCCTCCCGCTTTAGGAAAATGAGTTTTTCTCTGCTTTCAGTTTCCCATTCAGCGTTCTTTAAGCCAAAATGTGTGTGTATATTTGTCTGTGTGTGTGTGTGTGTGTGTGTCGATGTGTGAGGGCGATGTGTCCTCAATCTCAGTGAAAGCATTTGTTTCCCTCTGCCAGTGGAGATAGATTATGTATTTCACTCCTTTTCCTCGCATTGGTTTTTTTTCCCCCTCTCCCTCCATCACACGTTTTGTCCTCCCCACTCAAGGTCAGTTGGAAGATTGCTTTCAGCCCCCTGTGTCCTCCCCGACGCACCATGCTTTATTGTGTGTATGGCCGTCAGCGCCTGTGCGTTTGTGTATAATATGTGCGGTTTGATGGCTTTTGTGTGCATGTTTGAAAATCATGGGAAAAGGAAGGCTATGTTTTCTTTTATTTTCTTTTTTTTTTTTGTTTTGTTCAATCTGTCCCGTCTCTCATCAGGTAGGCACTTGTGTGTGGTTTGTGTTTGTGCACCACGCTGATGGAAAAGCAGTCAGGCGGCAGTCAATCTCAGTTTTCGAGTCGGGTTTGAGGAAAGGAAAATGGAAAAGGAAGGGAAATCGTTAAGATTAACACGACTGATATTAAAACCTAAAGATCTTGGACTGTTTTTTATTTTAAAGCAAGGGGGCAGAACAGTTAGCTAAAAGTAATGCACAAATGGTTGAAATGAATAGGTAAAAGTAATAAACTGTTAAAATAGTCATCTAAAAAATAGCTAAAAAGGCAGATAAACAGTTGGAATAGCTAACTGCAAGTGATTGATAAATGATGAAATAGCTAAAGGTATGTATGAATGGTTGAAATAGCTTGCTAAAAGTGATGGATAAATGGTGAAATTGCTTAAAATATAAAATGAATAACAAATACAAGTGGTTGTAAAGATGCATTATCAAATGAATTGTTAAAATAGTTGATTTAAGTATTAAATAGTCAGAATATTTAGCTAACGGCCTAAGTTGCACTAGAACAAATGACCAATAATCGCTTTTTGTGTGCATGTTTGAAAGTCATGGAAAAAGGAGGCCCTGTTGTTTTCTTTTCTTTCTTTTTTTGGTTATTTTTTTGTATTGTTCAGTTTGTCCCGTGTGTCATCAGGTAAGCATGTGTGTGATCATATTTGTGTGTGTATGTGTGTATGTGTTCCACCATGCTGATGGAAAAGCAGTCAGCTGGCAGACAATCTCAGTTTTCGAGTCAGTTTTGAAGAAAAGGAAATTGGAAAGGGAGGGAAATCGTTAAGATTAACACGGCTGATATTAAAACGTAAAGATCTTAGGCTGTTTTTTATTGAGCCGACTTTAAAAGTAAAATGTTTCAAAAAGGTTTCCTCGCAAATTTTATGGATGCATTTTCCTACGTAAATATTTAATGTACTCATTGATTTCTGGAGCGTGTGTGTGATTGTGTGTGTTTGTGTTTGTGTGTGGTGTGTGTGTGTCTGCGATACGTGAGTGTGTGGCTGGTTTTTGTATGGACGGTTGGAGGTATTAATTTTCACAGTGGTGATTTGGGTGAGTAAAGGGCTGGCAAGCTAACTGGTGTTCTCAGCATGCTTTTGAGCGTGTGTGTGCATGTGTTTGTGTGTGGTGTGTGTGTGTCTGATCAGCGAGCTGGCTGGTTTTATGCTTCACTACCCTGGCTGCTCATCCATGTGTACCATCTGCATGTGGCGCTGCCATGTGTGTCACCTATACCCCAACACATCCCACTCCTCTCATATCTCCAACCATCCCTCCATCCGCACCTGACGCTGCCGAGTCATTGTCCTCTTATCTGCCGCTTTTCCCTGCTTCCCTTTAAAAAGCTAATTTATAAAAAGAAAAAGAAAACAAAAGCTGACATCGCAGTCAATTTAAATCCTTTCACTTACTTTACGCCGCATATTAATAAAGAAGACGAATATTTTAACATAGTTATTCATCATCTTCATTCACCTTTTAATTTTCCTCTAAGCAAGAAAGCATCATATCCTCAATCAGAGCACACAGCTGTGTTACATGCAGTGTTATTCCATTTGTTAGCTATGCAACGCTAACACTCTAAGTGATCGATCCGTGCCAGAGCTAACTATGTGACAGATGAAAGTGTCACAATTACAGTCATGCTGAAGTGACAAATTGATCCCAGCGTTTGTGCTGGAGAGGAGGTTTTGTCTTAGAGTTGCCATCGTTCATCTACACGGCCTCATTATACCTTCTGGGGTAGCAGCGACAGCGGTGACTCATTGACTCATCACGCCGTTGTTTGTAAACTCGAAACCCGACTAACCATTCTCCATTCCATTCTTCATCTTATCTAATGTCCCCCATTTCTCTGCTATCTCTGCTCTCTGTGCCGCTGCTACCTCCCGTCCACGCTTCCTCCTTCACAGCACCTCCCTTCATCTTTAATATCCTTCTCCCCAAAACACTGACTCTAGCTTCCTTAACTCTTCACCCTGCCTTTTGTTCTCTCTCCTGCAGCTCTTCCTCCCTTCTGCCGTACGCTCTCCTCAGGTCTGTGTTATTACCATAAAAAAGGAGGAGAGAATACCTCTCCTCCAGCCCCAGACTGAGTCACTCCGCCCCGCCAGCTACTGGCTGCCTCCCTGGCTGTCACGTCGCGACAGATGTGAAACCGATTTTTAAGGGATGGCGTGAGGACAATGGCTCACACGATAGAGGGTTTGCATCCGGAGGTTTCAAAGCGCGGGCCTTCTGCTGAAGACAGTCAGGTAGTTTGCTGTGCTGCCTCTCAAGCAAAAATAGGTCAAATATAGGATTGTTTCACAAGCACACAAAGGGAGTTGTTTTTTCCATGCGGTGGTGGAGATACTTTTATAAGTGGAGAAGCTGTCCTCATGCAATTCTGTCTCTGCCTTTGTAGTGTTGGGGCACACCATATACTATTGATTCACAACCACAGGTATACTTGTACCCCAGAGGGTACTTCTGCAGTTGCCAAGGGGTACATGAAAAAATAGTGGAGTAGCTATGGTTTGAAAAAATAGATTATGTGTTGATTACAAAGAAATATTTATGGTGTTGAGTTGCTGTAACACCGGAGCACTATCTTGTTTGTTCTGATTTAGAAGGCATAAAAGCTAGGTTAGCATGCATGCAGAGAAGGAAACAGTTGGCTTAAAGTAATGCACAATGGTTGAAATGGATAGGTAAAGTAATACATAAACTGCTAAAATACTTAAAGTAGTGGATAAATTATGAAATGTCTGTTTAAACATAAGGGATAAACTGGTGAAAGTATGAATAAACAGTTGAAATAGCTAGATAGAAGTGATGGATAAATGTTGAAATAGCTAAAAGTAGGCTATGGATAAATATTTGCTATAAAATTGTTTGCTACGAGTGATGATAAATAGTAAAACAGTTAAAAGTTGGATAAAAGCAGTGGAGCTAGCTAGGTAAATGGTGAAATAGCTAAAAGTCTGGATAAAGAGTTGAAATCGCTAACTAAAAATGATGGATAAATGGTGAAATAGCTCAAATCTGGATAAAACAGTTGAGATAGCTAGCCAAAAGTAATGGATAAATGATGAAGTAGGTATAAAATTGCTTAAAAAAATACTTTAATATTTAGCTAATGGAGATCTGGTTGAAATGTTAAGCTTCTGCTAACTCAAGTGATACTAGTGCAAATGACTGACCTAAAAATTGACCATTCAAGCGCGTTAAAATATTATCATTTTATATAATTAGCAGTGTTAAATAACATACAGTTTAAACTAAATGAACTGAGTCTATTGTGTCAGTGATGGTGCAGATGGGGTACTTGAGATTATCTGAAAGGACTGCAGAGGTACTTCAGACAAAAAAAAAGTACTTTCATAAAGAAGTATAGGCCTATTCATTCCCTGCTGTCACAGTCACTTTTAAGAAAGATATTATCGATTACATGTGTCCTTTAAATCATGGCAAGGACTTCAAGCCCGACTTCATGCAGACAGTAATGCATTATCGAGTTAGTTTTATTACTTTCGAATTACTTTGATGAACACACCGAGATGACTCTCCCGAAAAAAGGTACATTAGCCGTCCATCAATTTTGCGAGGCGCTTTGACACGTTCGACTAAAATGTTTTTTTTTTTCACTTCTCCCTCAATTAACTCGACGTAATGTGCTCACTTCTTCCATGAGGAGATGATTAGACGGGGAGACATCATGGCTTCCTGTGTTTTTTTTGTTTTTTTTTCCATTCGGGTATACAGTCGGAGCGTAGGCCTGTTTACAGCTCAGTAGGGATTCACTTAGAAGATAGATAGTGCAGTACAGTATCTTCAGTTTGAACCTTAGACTCTGAAAGGACTCGTAAAGGTCACTGTAGTTGTGATACGTGAGTCATTATACCACTTTGTAGCTCAATACGTAAGCCATGGTTACATAACCTTTTTTCCTGTATATTACCAGCCTTAATCTCTCTCTCATCCTAATTCACAGGTTTGAATACATAATCACACACACTAGCTCAGCAGACAGTGGCTCCAGCTGCTGCACTCTAAACAGAAGGTGTGTTTTGAGGAGACAGGGCGCTGTGACCTTCCCTTAGGGATGATGACAAAGTGAAACTCAGTCTTTGCATGTGTGTTAGTGTGTGCGTGTTTGTGTACTCCTAATGACCACTGCTTAAGGGGGAGACGAGGGGAGATGGGCCATGCAGCAGGGCAGAGGGGGCAGGGAAATGATTCCATCGATCATGCTTGATCACCTAAACAATGTCACACGCCACATTCATCTCGCCGTATGTGTGTGCCTCCGTCTCCGTGTCTCTTTCTTTGTCTCTCATATTGACACATATTGTGACTCTCACCTCTTGTCTCTCTAACCTTTTCCCGTGTGTGTGCGCACAGACTGATGCTGCAGTGATGGCACTGGCCAAATGCCAGCTCTTGCACAGTTCCATTAGCATTGCGAAGGCTGGCCGTAGATTGCTATTGATTGACTATGGCCTCTATTCATAGGCTATTCAGCCAGGAGCACACACATACACATGGAGACACCAGAGGACTCGAATCTAGAGAATGTGAAACCAGACAGACACATGGGAGAAATCAGAAGGATTTTGTTGCATCTATTGACTACTAATGCTTAGGCGCGGATCCCAGGGGAAACGGAGGGGACGTGTCCACCCCAACTTGTAAAAAACTTGAGGCTGTCTTGGCTAATGAATTATTTGTAAATAAATGCTGCAAGTAATTCACATATTAACACAACACTTTCGTTATACCATCTGATAAGTGGTATGAATCGCATACATTTGGTGAAAACAAGCACTGTAGTGCAAGGCCAGTCAGTACATGAAGTGTAATGAGTAAATATGTTTATTGTACTTGAAGATTGAAGTGAATCAGAAAAGAGTCCCGACCATAAAACACCTGCTTTTTGAATGGAGTTTGGTTTAAATGTCTCCCCACTTGAAAGATTGCCGGGAGCAGAGGGTATTTTAACGTTAAAGGCAGAATCGGTAAGATTTGTCCGTAAACGCACCTGAAAGATAGTTGATTGTTGAGTCTCATTAACAGGATGTCAAATACTGACGTTTTGGGTTGGTTAAGTGCCCCAAGCACAGAAAAATAATGAGAAAATAAGGAAAATACAGGCAGAGGGGCAGGGACTCTTCAGATACACTTCCAGTGGGTCATAAGTGATGATTGAAAGGGATCCACGTAATGAGCTCAAACCGCTCAAACTGCAATGTCATGTGTGCCGATCGCGCCTGTAGATCAAAGTGAATCAGAAAAGGGTCTTAGTGATGGTGCAACTAAAGGTTTGAGTGTGAAAAAAAATGGTGCTACAATAAAACACCTGCTTTTAGAATGGAGTTTGGTTTAACAGTGTGCCCACTCAAAAGAGTGCGGGAGCAGAGGGTATTTAAATGTTAATAACTCGCATAAATTGAGCTGGCCTGTATTCTAATTATGAACATTGCAAACAGCATAAAGTAACGTAGGAAGTGGAGCTAAAACCGACCTGTTTTCTGCTTCTGTCACCTCATAGTGAAAGTTTACATTGTCAACGCAAACTGCAGCCCTCCCGGTTCTCTGCAGATAAGTCTAAATTAAGTTGTAATGACATCTGCACCTTTGTAGTAATGTGATAGATATCTGAGAAAACATTTTATATTTATATATCAAATATGTCATTGCCTAATTTAAAAAATATTACTGTGTTATATGAGGTTCCCTGAGATGACTCTCTGACTTCAGAACATAATGTACATGGTTTGGCAAAATAAAAAGAAGTATCAGTGACTTGACTCATGATTGGTTGCTGGACCGGCTCGCGCGCTCTGTGCGCTCTTGTTGGCTTTGACGGGGGACTCGAGGACGCCAAGCTTGTCGATGGCTGAGCTTTGGATTTTAAACAAATCAATGCCAAGTGACTGGACCCCGGAGCCACTTGTTAATGAGAACCACTGCTCGGAGATCTCCATGCTCCCCTCGTCTCCACTCCTCCCTCTGTCTGTTTCTCGCCCGCTGCTCTGTCTCTATCTCTCACACTGTTTTTTTTTTTTTTTATTTTCCAGCGCTCTCATTTCTCTCACCTTTTGCCCTTCGCCCACTAGAGAACGCGCACATATGCACACATGCACCTCAGACTCGTTTTCTGTATGCCTCTGGTTTGTTTGTTTTTTTATGCTTAAGATATTCTTAGGCAGGCCAATGTCAGACCCTCTAGTGACAGTCCATAGGGGCTCTGCTTGTTCAATCTGCAAGTGTCACAGCAGGGAAAACTCTGCTTTCCATATAGGAAACAACAGCATGTGTCCGCAATGATGAAAATAATTAAAAGAGTTAGAAAATTCATTAAAACCTGTCACTTAATAATGCACATTTATTATTTTTCAGAAATATGTCCCATACATACACATGTGTGCAATCCCTCCAGCGGTTGCGTGTATTGTTTAGCATTTTGTGTGTGGGTGCGTGCATGTGCGAAAAGATATGTGTGTGCGCATGTGTGTACGTGTGTGTGTGAACACGTTGAGGGGATTAAGGATGTAATGCAGGATTATCCAGCAGGTAGACTTCCCACTTCTTCTGCCGAGGAGGAGATGGAGAGGCAGGGAGGATGGAGGGGAAAAGAGATGGAGAGATGGAGGGAGGAAAGCAAAGAAGGGAGAGCTATGGAGGAAACAGCTAAAGTTTATTTAAGCAGCATAATTAACATTTTACATGCAAAAAAATGTTTAAAAAGAATTAAAACTGAAGAATTAAAGGCAAATATTTGCACGGGAGAGATTGGGAGAAGGTATTTAAAAAGAGCCCATTTCAAAGTCAATCACATTGTAAGGAAAATATTATCCGTGTATACATGCATAGAAATTTACACCTCAGATCCTTTGGTAATTTGTTCCACAAGCACATAGTAACTACACTAATCTTTGTTCTTACTGTAGGAACAGCAAACAAACCAGCTCCAGATGATCTAAGAGCTCTAGTAGTCTCATATTGTACAAGCAAGTCAGAGATGTATCTTGGGGCCAAGGCATTTAATGATTTATAGACAAGACGTGAGACTTTTTCCTGCTCCGTGACACACTGTAAGCCCATGCAATGTCTGAAGACATGCCGGAGAAGTGTGAAAGGAGGAGAAGAAGAATACGAATATGCAAATATACCTGGCAAGAAGTGACATGAATGTTGCTCAGCTCCACAGAGAGAAAGAGGGGGAATGTGAGGGGAAGAAGGAGGGAGGGGGAGGAGGGGAAAAAGAGAACAAGAGTTACAGAGTAGGAGAGGCAATGGTGGAGGATAATGGTTTTGTACTTTCCAGGTGAAGCACAAAATATTGAATTTTCAGGTGCAGTAATGGGAGCAAATCATTCCTCCACCTTGTGTGTTTGTATATTTGTGTCAGCAAATCAGTCTTCTTTTTCCCCCCCTTTTCTTTTTTTTAGTCAGCTCTTAACATTGTTAACTGCACACATCACTGTTTGAGTATAACGACACATATTGGAACATAATGAGACTTGAGTCATTGCCATTGCACTGTTCAAAGTGGTTTTTATTTAGTGCTGCATAATACTGCTTCAAGGTCCCCGCTGCCTTTGCTCGCCAATAATTTCCAAGTATTAAATAAAACATAAGACGTAAGAGCAGAGTGAGCACAGGAACCAGTGTTCCCTGTTTAAAGAGATAGTTCTGATTATTTGAAGTGGGGCTGTGTGAGGTACTTATTGAAAGTCAGTGTGTTAGCAACAGTAGCTGGCGGTCGACACACCCCGAGTTTGGAGAAGCAGAGGAGAGAACCAGCACAGAAGCTAAGCAATGTCCTGCTGTGGTCAGGGTCACCAACAAAAGCCACTTTAAAAGGTCCACCTAAAAAATCTGTATCAATGTGCGCTATATTTAGAATATTTTCAGTTCACTTTTCACTTTTCAAAAAGAGTGGGTCTAGACCATATTTTTTATAAACACAGTTGTTCCCTCCAAGAGCAAGCACCGAGGCTACTGTGGCGAGGAAAAACTTCCTTTTAAGAGGCACAAACCTTGAGCAGATCCATGGTTATTGAGAATGGGGGCCATCCGCCAGAGCCACGGCTTTACTTTGCCATCAAGCAGCCTTTTCTGACAGAAAGCTGCTGTTTTATAAGCCAAATATCACTCTCAACAAACCAACCAAACTCCACAGGCAATATCAGTCATTTTACCTCGCAGAACACAGGAGTCGCTGGTCACCTGCTGCCACGATCTGTTAATTTGTTTATGTTTTTGTGTGACTTCAGTGAATCCAGACTGTCCTTTTGAAGTCTGAAGTCACACCGTAACACAAACAAACTAACAGCTGTATACCAGCAAGTCCCGTGTTCTGTGAGGTAAAATTACTGACTTTGTCTATGGAGTTTGGTAAGTTTGGAGAGAGCGCTATTTGGCTTGTCTAACAGCATTTTTCCATTGGAAACAGCCATCTGTCTGCAAGGTAAGCGATGAAAATATTCTAAATATAGCGTACAATTAAACTGATACTTATTTTTTTAGGTGGACTTTTTCAAGTGACTAAAACATTTTGTTGCCTCCATTCTGGTGCTCTGCTCCTTCTCCAAACTGGGGGCCGTGCTGACCGGCATCTACTGAGGCTAACACACTGAGTATCGATAAGTACCTCCTACAACCCCACATTAAATAATCCTAACTATCCCTTTAAAGCCCACATGAGGTGACAGAGGTGATCTCGCACGCTTACAGCACCATCCAGGGGGGCTACAGGGTCTATCTGTACCATTTTGTAATTGTTTTGGGCTAATCCTGGTTTTAATATGTCTCTCACAGCAGGGAGGCCTTCACGCTTAACAGACACCACGGATTTGTTTAATTGCATCTGTCTGTATGTGTGTGTGTGAGCGTCATGTGTGTGTGAGAAGAAGTGGGGGTGTTTGAGTAATCGAGCGGCACTTTGATGACAGTTTGTTTTAGAATCTGTGCATATGTAACGCAGTGAATTTAAAAAACTATAAGAGGAGACGAGAGTGCGAAAGAACGCGGTGGCATAGAGAGCATCTGTGTGTATAGACACAATGCTCACACTTAGCTGATGTATGTACACACACACACACACACACACACACTCGCAGACACACATCCAGCGAGTGAACCCTTGGCAGTACTTCTCCAGTCTGTTTGAAGTAGTGTCTCAAGGGAGGCTATAGGACTGTGGCAGTGTTTCACCCACTCAAACACACACTGGCTCGCAGGGAGAGAGGGATTGCAGCGAGAAAAGGGAGAAGACAGACAGAGGAGACAGTAGGAGGGGTGCTTCTCCTCAAACACACTCCAGCTCGTCTCATCCCTATCTCTCGGTCTCTCGCCGCTCCCCCTTGCAGACACGTAGCGCTCGGAGAACAGGTTGAGGTTGTTTACAGCCACACTTTTCTTTCTTTTCTTTTTTTCTCCTCTCCTTTCCCCCCGGTGCTCATGCGCTCATATCTCCCTCTATCATGCTCAAGCCGACGGGTGAGATTGGAAACAGCGCGCTGGGGACACAGCAAGGATATTACCCAGGCTGCATCAGCATCAGAAAGGGGACTTGTCGTTTCATTTTGTCGCGGTCTCAATTAGAATAGCCGGCCGGAAGGAGACGACTTTGACCGCCGGGGGCTGAACGCAGACACCAAAAGCCTCCTGATAAAAGCCACCCCTCAAGAATATTTTACAAACACAGCCGGGGCTCTCTGTGCCTGAGCAGCGCGCCTCTCTGTCTCTTTTGTTAGCTGCGTGACCCGATCAAGGCCGCACAAATTTAAAGCACCACTTGCCAATTTCAGGGCCTATAAACTCATCTTTGAGAACAAACAAATACAAGCAAATAAGGTGCGGAATAAATAAAGTGGGGAAAATCAAAACGCGTGAGAGTGACGGGCGAGAGAAACGTATCAAAGGTGCTGTTGTTTTGTTTTTTTTTTCTCAAGGATGACTTAAAAAGCAGCTCATTTTAATGTTTCTGTTTTTCCAGCCTCAGCCAGCAGCGAGCCCACAAATGCCTCATGTTTTCTTAAAACAATGGACACGCACACAGGCATAAAAATTTATAGATGCACAAAACAATCCTGTTTCAAGACAGCGCTGCGATGCTGCCGGTCTACAAAGCTGTTACCTACAGTAGATGGCAGTCGGCACACCCCAAGTTTGAAGTTGAAATCTAAATGAATACAAATAATAGTAAATCTTGAATCTTGAATCTCACAGAAGGTTACTTCACAATACTATCCAAATGCAAATCAATTTACACATTTTTTTTATTACATTTAGGTTCATTCTACTACTTATTTAAGGGTGCTGCCATAACAGTTAGATCTTTTGACAGGGGAATGGGGTAAATCTATTTAATGTTATGAGTTTGAGATCAGAGCTGCCTCACAAATGCCCACACAGCCTCTGATTGGTCGACAGACCCAACCAAAGGCATCATGGGATTGCCAGTGAATGGCTAACATCATGCTAACAACAACAATTACATTTTACAAACTAGGGATAATATCACTAAGACATTCTGTTGGATTATCATCACTGAAAGATTGGTTCAGTTTACTAAACAGCAACTCAACTGGGCAGTCATGCACTTTTTTTCTGGATAAAATAGAGAAAAATGTTGATGGCACATTTCTGTCGTTCAACAAAAATATCACCATTAGGGAGTCTGGAATATGAAATCTGATTAGATTTTTTTTCTTTTGCTTCAACTTTTCCACTTAGTGGATATAATTAACATTCGACACTTTATTCAATCAGGGCAATAATGATAAACAGCTAAATATGGTGTTTGCTGACTTTTTCTGACTTTTTATTAAAGCACTTTCATTGTGAAAAAGGTCAACCGTGCAGGTAAAATGCTAGTGAAAGAGTTAAGTGTACATTATGATTTGAATATTTTCAGTGCTTCATTTTGCTGTCAGACAGCCGTTTGTTACAGGAAACTGCCGTTATATAAGTGAAATATCGCTGTCTCCAAACCAACCAAACTCCATAGGAGAAAGCATCATTTAACCTCCCAGAACACAGAAGTTGCTGGGCTACCGCTGCCTTGATTTGCTCGATTGTTTTTTTTTTTTGTGTGACTTGAATGAATCTGAATCATCCTTTTCAAACACCGAAAGCAGACAAGAAAACAAACTAACTTACCAGTTGAGGCAGTAGACCAGCAACTTGCATGTAAAATGACTGATGATTTTGCCTATGGACTTTGGTTGGATGGAGGAGAGCGATATTTGGCTTATATCACAGGGGTTTCCCATCAGAAGAGGCTGTCTGATGGCAAGGTTAAGCAGTGAAGATAATCTAAATGTAGCGTACACCTAAACTGATATTGATTTTTTTAGGTGGACCGTTTTTAAGTGGCTTGAGAGATGTATCAAAGGTGTTTTTTTTTTCAATGGTGTCTTAAATAGCAGCTCATTCTAGTGTTTCTCTTTTTCCAGCCTCAGCCAGCAGCAAGCCAACAAATGCCTCGTATTTTCTTAAAACAATGGAGACACACACAGGCACAAAAAAATTACAGATGCACAAAACAATCCCGCTTAAAGACGGTGCTGCGATGCTGCCAATCTGCAAAGCTATTGTGTTGATTTGTTCCTGTGTCGGCTGTTTGTTTGCTTCTTGTTCTCCCCACAACTCCCCTTAAATCCTGTAATTTTCCAGCGTTTCATGTATGACTGCAGGTACGCGGACGAGGCGCCGCATCCAACCGCGTCTATTATTTTCTGTCATCCTTCTCCCTTACTCATTTCTCTAGACCTTTCCACCGGTGTCCCCTGGTACAGCAAAAGCAGCTAATGGAGAAGGAATGTACCTCCACACGGGCACAGATGGAGAGGCAGAGACAGTGAGAGAGGGCGAGGGACACAGAGGCACACAGGCATAAAAGAGAGGGAGAAAGCCATGCAGAAACAGAGGGGATGGAAACAGGAGGGGAGGCACAGTGTTGTATGGTGGAGCGGAGAAAGAGCGTAAAAAGCTCTCAGTCGTGTTGCCAATGTAACACCCTTGTTCCATGTGTTTATCCACGGCTTCTGCTCCAAGTTGTAAAGTACCTCACAACTTAACCACAACACCAACTCGGTGTAAGACTGTGTGCACTAGTTGAACTGTGCAGACACGTGTGTGTGCATATTTGAGGATATAGTATAGAGCTGTAGTTAACATTTAGTTTTGATTCATGTATCGATTATTGTTTCAAATAATCTATGAATCATTAAGAACAGGGGTTGTCTGAGACGGTGGGGAAAAGCTTGGCAAAAGGTGGCACTCTTTTATTACTTGCTTAGTTTTACTCAAATCCTGAATGTCTTTGGGATCATAATTATGTTATTTCTTAACAATTGGGCTGAGATAGCCTATTATTGCTGTTTGACATAACTTCAGACTACACCAAATACATAAAAAAGGTCTGCTCAGACATTTTTTAGTTTCTGACTCTGAGAAAAACAGTAAATTTCCCCCTAAACTGTATCTCTTTAACCAAATCACACATATTTAGGCTATTCTATGCAGTCTCCTTTAATAACTAATGTAACACCTAATGTAATATTTTTTCACTTCCCATTCTCTGATCCTCACCTGATACAGTTTAGAGGCCCGCCTCCGACTTTCAGAATCTCTGATTTAGTCTATAAAATGTCCAAAAATAGTGAAAAAATGCACATCAGTGTTTCCCAGACACCAAGATGACGTCTTCCCATCGCTTGTCCTCACAGTGTGCGTGTCCTTCAAAAGTCTAAAATCCAATAATCTCAATTTTAGGTATTAAAAAGTCTTAAATAAGATTCTGGAGTCTTAAAAATTGATTGGATTATGAAATTAGTGTTACTTTTACAAAGCTGTATTAATTTCAGTCCTTCTTTGAAATGGGTTTTTGGGAAAAGTTTCAGAATTTTTCAGAGCGCACCCAGCTCGTGTTGTGATGGGGTTACTGGGATGAACTGCCATCTCTTCTCATCAAAAAATAGCGACTCCTAGAAGTAAACAAGTTTTATGTTTCTTTTTCTGTTGCATTAAAGTCGTGTGGCAAGCCAATAGACATGAAGCTGCACAAAAAGCAACCAGTAAACACATGCCATCACGCAAAATGTTCTGTATTCACATCGAGCACATCACAAAAGTCAGGCTCCAGTACGCTTTCTAACTCTCCTGATTTTCATTGCCCCCTCCTGAGGTCACAATTCTCTTGTATTTCTCCTGATTTCTGAGAAATTTTCACACCTTTTTTTTTCTTTTTCTGGTACTGTACAGCATGTATAAACCATGTGACTGTCATTTCCGGGCATGCACGTGACGTGGAAGAGAGTTGCACCTTGTCCTTCTCAGTGAGTGAAAGAAGAAATGAAGAATACTAAGAGGAGAAAATACTCAGCAAATGTCAGACGGCCTAGATAGAAGAATTCAAGATTCTTAAGGAAAGAGGCATGCATTCTGAAAAATCTGCAAACACTGGCATAAACAGGTTTCAACCATTCATTATTTCATTGGGTTTTTTTTTTTTTTTTTTTTTGCTGAGACATGCAAGTTCATGCACGAAAAGGCATGAAAAGTATTTATCATATAAATGCTGTTGCAATGGACTCATTATTTTCATTACTTTCATTCTTTGAAAGTCACCAGAATGCAGGAAAACAGAGTCAATGAAACTCAGATTTGGTGCCCATTTTTGAGGATTTAAGGCAAAGTGGGCCCCAGTGGGATGCACTAACATTAAGTCCTGCAGTGCAATTAAATGTGAATAAATTCATTTACTTTTCAAGTAAGTTTGGGACTCTGAATTTCCCTCATATCCTTCACACTTTTTTTTTTTTTTTTTTTGCCATTATGGACATAAAATAGGTTAAATTGTGTAGAAACCCTGTATACTGCTTAATCAATAGTCCAAAACCCAAAGATATTGAATGTACAATGTTTTTTTAGCACACTTTTTTATTGATTGAAGCTAAATATATAACATAATTGTTCATGCACATGTATAAGTGGGAGGAAGAGTAGAAAATAAAATCGTAATACAGAAAATAATATTTTCTTTAAGCTCCACATCCTCATGGGTCCATGTACCTGTTTAGCCTCTGTTCATACTACGTTTCACTTTTCTCAAGAGTTTGTGTGTACTGGCTTGCACTTAAAACAAGAGGTTAATTACAGAACCGACTACACCGCAAAGGAGCAATAATTAAAGGAAATGCTATTCTCTTAAATATTCACATTATAGTATGTAGGCGTGCAGAGGTTTGATTATCTTATTCTCTCGCCTGACATGTTTGACATGTCTGTTTAAAATTATTTCCAGTTTGACTAATTTTGTCTTTATCACATCTGTATATCATATCCAGGTAATTACCGTTTGACAGCACGCACCCGTGAATAAGTCACAGATTCCAGGATGAAATGATTGTCTTCGAGAGTAAAATACAAAACAATGCTTTTGAAATGCGACTCACAATACTTTTCTCTCTGACCTTGATTTTGTTTCCATCCCTCTGCTGCCCTTCACCTTCTCTCCTCCTTCTCCTTCTCCTTCATCCTCTCACTCTCCCCTCCAGTTCTAGGGGCTATTTTTTTTTTCATCTCCACTTAGCTTTTAGTGCTCTTCTGTGCCCCACTCAAGGGGAATCCACCTCTTTCCAGACACAGCCTTATTTTAGCAACACAAGCTGCTCCTTGGAGAGCACTGTCAGACCTCATACACTGCACCGTCTGCTGCTCTGTGTGTATATGTATGTGTGTGTGTGTGTGTGTGTGTTTCTGTGCTTCCATGTGCACATTTTACAATGTTTCAAGACTGACAGGACATGCAGTGTCGTCAAGAAAACATCCTCGCTAGATGTTTGGAATTTCAAATATTTTTTCCCTTCCGTTTCTGTTTCGGAGTGGTCACAGCTACAGGTGAATTATTAACGAGGTGGGGAATTGTCGTTCTACCTCAAATCTCCCGCCGCCTCGTACATGAAAGAGGTGAAGAAGAGCAAGGAAAGTCTCTGAAGGAAGACAAGCATGAAATACCAAACATTTTCGGTTTGAAATTTAGAGGCCATCAAGGAATTTGTGTCTCTTCTAGCTTGCTACCCTGTCTTGTCTGTGCTTGTGTATGCAGGCTTGGGGAGTAATGGATTACATGTAACAGGATTATGTAATCAGGATACAAAAAAAGGGTAACTGTATTGCATTACAGTTGCAGAAAATAAAGAAGTGATCAGATTATGGATACATTTTGTAAAAATAGGGATTATTAGCAGGATTACAATTTTAAAAACACATTTAAAAATACATGCACAGTGCACACGCATTACAACACCACTCTGGTCTCAGTGAAACCAGTTATTCTTACTGTTTGAAGATTCATTATCATGGCCCCTAGTGAAATTTTGTCATTATTTTGTCTTTAAATGAGAAAAGAGGAACAACATCACAAGTAGAGTGACAGTTCAGCCTTCAGCTGTGAAAATACTGTCATCATCCGAGAACTCAACATCTAATTTAAAGACACATTGACAGCTAACGACCTTAGCTACACAGACCGACCACTAAAGTTAGCTACGCAGAACAAACTCTGACGTTAGCTACACAGACAAGCCACTAACATTAGCTACACAGAAACCCAGTTAACCAGCTAACCTGTCAAACTACTACTATGACTTAAAAATATTTAAGGACAGTGATGTTGCTGGTGACTGGGATGGTGTGTGGTTAAAAACACAAGCTCCAGAACGAACCTTAAATAAACCTAATAAAATGAACCTAACAATCAACATAAAACATTATATTAGGCTTAACAATTTTACCATATTTGGTATTGAGGTAATCCAAAAGTAGCATACAGTAATCAAGTTACATTACTTTAACACTGTGACACATATTAGTACATATTACATACATATTAGGTTAATGACTACATTATTAACAGATAATCAGTAACTGTATTGGAATACATTTTTTAAAGTAACCCTCCCAACCCTGTGTCTATGTATGTGTGTATGTGTGTGTGGGGGGACTTGTATTTCCATTTAAATATTCTTCATTTTTCTCCCCTCTCCCTCCCCGGCTAAAAACTAATCAGCCGTCCTCCTTCCATTCATCCTCGCGCGTTCCCTCGCTCCATTTTGGCTCCTCAGATCACCAGGTAGAGCGGCGTTCAGGCTAGCTGTGCAATGGTGCAGTGAAAATGAGCAGGAAAGACAGAACGTCTTCAGAAGCGTCACTGCGGGCCAAATGCCTTATTATGTCAGATTTACAAATTCCCCACTCCCGAGTCGGAGGAAAAAGTGACCTACATAACTACAGACCAGAAAAAAAAAAAACACCAATGGCCCAATTCTCCTCTCCTCTCTCCACTCGTTCTCTCTATCTCTGCCGCTCCCTCTCTAGCTGCTCTCTTTCTCTCTCATTTCGTCACCCCTCGTTTATCTCTATCCTTTCCCCGACAGCGGCTTGGTGAGTTATCACCCCTCATTCAGATGAGAGGAGTGGCGTGTATGAAGGTCTGGTTTTTTTTTCTGGAAAAAAAAAAAAAAGTGTGTGTTCGCCTGTCTGTGTGTGCACACCCTCTTGTGTTGTGTGTGTGTGTGTGTGTGTGTGTGTGTTTGTGATATGGTTGCTAAAATGGTATGGTCGGCAGAGGGGGGTGGTAAGGTGATCCAAACCAACCTGCTACTAGGTAAACACCATCTGTTCACACAAAATCTGCCCCGACACCACGACTAGAATAGAGTGATCCAATTGCACCTCTCCTCACACACCTCCACCATGCCAGGTTCACACCAAGGTGTGTGTGTGTGTGTGTGTGTGGCGGTGATGATAATAGATAATGACAGAATTATTGGCTTATGTTTCACATTTTGAGGTGTTGCTCTTTTGGATTTTTTTACAGTACGAAACACCCGCAGGAAACATGAGGGCTGCAACTGACCATTATCTTAATTGTCGTCTGTTTGTAATCTGTCGATTATTTTCTTGATTAATCGATTAGTTGTTTGGTCCATAAAATGTCATAAAATGGGGAAAAATGTCAATCAGTGTTTCCCAAAGCCCGAGATGACGTCCTCAAATGTGCTGTTTTGCCTACAACACAAACATATTCAGTTTACTGTCATAGACAAGTAAAGAAACCAGATAATATTTACGTTTAAGAAGCTGGAATCAAAGAATTTTCACTTTCTTTTCTTGAAAAATTACTCCAGTGGATTAACTGATTATCAATATAGCTGTCAGTTATTTTAAAACCATTGCAACTCTGCAATCTTATAGGGTTCCAAAAGGGTTCTTCTTTACCCAAATCAATTTGCTTCTGAAGAACCCTTTTTGATGAGAAGGTCCATTCTTTGTTAGACTAAGGGTTCCATTAAGAACCTTGTTAGACTAAGGGTTCCATTAAGAACCCTTTTTATCCAAAGAACCCTTTTTGAAAGAAAGATTATTGGAATCCCTGAAGAGCTCTTTTGTTAAAGGCTTGCCATGGGTTCTCTGTACCATAATATAAAAATGTTCTTGCTAGAACCCCCTGGGTCCTTGGAATATATTTATATTTTACTTTAATTATTTATTTGACAGGGACAATACATGGAGGCATTCTTACTTTTAAAAAATGCAACCGATGCAATGTACAGGACTTCTAGTCGTAGCTAATTTACAGTCCTTGTCCCTGGTTAAGATTTTAGGGAATAAAATACAGGATAGAGCATTCTAATGCAAACATGGAAACTAAGAATAAAACAGATATAGACCGACAATCGCTACAAGAATCAGTGCCCGTTATATATTTCACTATAGTGCCCTGGATTGCCCATCATTTTAAATCATTCCCAGTGTATTAACACAAAGAAAAAGTCCTGAGCTTTGTGAACTGGAAATATGCAACATAACATTGAGATTTGTGATTTTTTTTCTCCGCTGTTGTAAACAGTGGGCCCCCCGGCTCTCACTGCTGGAGGTGGGCACTGTTGTTTCTTTCCTATGAAGAGCCGGTAGGGACGACTGACTTGGGTGTGACTTTCCCACATATAAATTCAGCGATTTTTCCCTCATATAAGTTGCCAGAAACACTACCTACAACACCATCGTGGAAAAAAAAACAAAGACACTGTGAGTTTTTTTTTGTTTGTTTGTTTGTTTGAATCACATAATCACCATCAGTAAACAGCAGGACCTGTACTCTGCTTTCACTGCTAGAGATGGAGGCTCTGGTTTTCCAGGAGTAAAAGGTGGATTGACCAGGTTCGCATTCCAGAATTCCTCTAGGGTCTAAAGTGGGGATGATAACAGTTAAAACATGATAATCAATCAGTCTTTATAAGCTTAATCAAACAAGTCAAATTTGATCCACCTACTATAAAATAAAGATCTGAAATATAACATTATTTTTGATAAAATGCAGAGTGAAATCTGCATGTTATCTGGTATTCACGTATATGAAATGCAATATGTTTCTGTGAAAATAAAGCTTTGATTGAGGGGGAAAAGGCAGTTGTTTTGTTTGATATAAGCAAAATGTTCATGTTCTTTAAGTAACAATTAATCGATTAGTTGATTGTTAATGTTGCCAATAATCGATTAGTGAAAGTGCTCACAATTTGCAACTCTAGTGTGAAACCTTTGACATATGGTTCTAGATATACTTCTTTATGTTGGGTTCTAGGTAGGACCCTTCCTAGTGGAACCTTTAGTATCAGGGACAAGCAGAAGAACCCGTTAAAGTTCTAGTCAGCATGAGCGTAAGCATATTTTTCTCCTTCTGACTTTCTTTCAACCTCTCCTCCCATGTCTTCCTTTTCCGTCTTATCTCTGCCTCTCTATCTGCGCTTTCAGTCTGTCCGTCCGTCTGTCTCCTTTCTCCCACACTCTCTCTCCCTCAGCCTGCGGTAGAATCGAGTCAAATCAATCAATTCAGGTTTCCTGGGCAGACCAGTGGTGTGGCAAGAAATTGACCTTTCGTTTCAGTATGTGTGTGTGCGCGCGAGCGTGTGTTTGCACACCAAGCAGAGGGAAGCAGTTAGAGCTAAGTCGCTATCTGCCTCTGAGCTGATGGTGCCATCCAGTGCGGCGGTGCCCCCAGCTAGCCACTAAGGATCATACACACACACACACACACACATACACACACACAGAGCTTTCCACCCTCAGCTACAGCAGATATGACAAGTACACGGACTGTGGACACAGCATTAGCGCAGCTCTGTGTCTTTTTATAGCTTTTATGCTAAGCAGCATGCCATTGCAGGCTTTCCATTTTTGCCCGACTGGGTATTGAGTGTATTGAGTGAGTGAGTTAGCCTGGGTTAAGTGGCTGTGCTTAAGGGCACAACAGCACTGCTGCGATCACTGGCTGCTCCCGTACAGCTTTTTCAGAACGAGCCCTGCGAAACAAGATGAAGGGCTCATGAAAACACACATACACACACTCACACAGAGGCAGCCGAAGAGGGGAACGGACGGTGTGTGTGTGTGTGTGTGTGTGTGTGTGTGGTGTGTGTGTGGAAGAGATGTTTGATTTTCTGTCATCCCTTTGTTTTTGCTAGATTGTCAATTTGTATTTCTCTCATTTCCTCTCCTTTTCTTCCCACACTCACACTTTATAGATTTCAAACCCCCCTCACACACATACACGCACTCACACACCCACATAGAGTACCAGATGTGGGCTGACACTCCCCATCTATCCAGAAGGTGGGGGTTTAATAGAGATTTATAATGATTATCAGGAGACTGAAGAAGAATATATCGTCGCTGCTTAGAAATCTACTCGTACGGATGGACGGGGTGAGACGATGGTGGCAAAGAAAAAAAGACTCGAATGGAGGATATGTTGGGGAAGTATCGACAGAGAGCTATAAATGCACAGATCCTCGGCGGGTGTGTGTGTGCTGCGGGCTAGGTCACATAAACAAAGCCGAATATCTGAGGGGCCAAAGCTGCTGGGGCTATAACCTGAGGGCACTGTATTGAAATCCAGAGCGAGTGTGTGTGCGCTCTGCTCAGTGTGTGTGTGTGTGATGCTCCACTCAGACAACCTGCTGCTTACACTGTAAAAAATCATACAGGTATTTAGTGGAATCAAATGATCTTTTCTTATTAACTTAAAACAAATATGCAAGTTTAATTTATTCAAGTTAATTGAACTTAAAAATTTTAGTCTTTACTTAAGAACTTGAGTTCTTTTAACTCAGAGTCTTTTGACCTGAAATGATGAGCTGAATGAATGTACTGCACAGAGTTAAATCAACTCAGTAAATTAAGTTTCTAAAGGAAACAGTCAGCATATAAGCAGACTTCCCAGCATGTATTGTTTTTATTGTTTGATATAGATGAAAATGTGCTTTAAGACAAGTTGTGGTTGCTTGTTTTCGCAATAATAAAAACACTGCAAACTATGATGAAGGTCAGTGTTGAATTCAGTCCCCTTCAGTCTTTGTGTCAATGTTGGAACAAAGTAGATCCAACAGGAGCGGCTATAGCCGGCACTGTAAAAATGGAAAAGTTGAGAAAACTCAGACATTTCAAGGGAACGTACAACAAAGAGATTTTTGAGTTTTGAGTCTTACTAAATCTCTTGCTTTTATTATTTTGATAAGCTTGAATCTTTGAGTTTTAGAGACCTGAAAAATTGTTTTATTGAGTTAACTGATCAAAGTGAGTGTGAAAAATGGTTCATATCTTGTTGTTTTCAATTTAATCCATTTCATTTTCAGGCACCTAAATTTCAAATTATGACAAATTAGGTTCACAGCTCACTGTGACCAAGTTTTAAAATGCATCTTTTTTTGTTTTTAAAACTCAAAGATTCAAGTTTATCTAAACAAGAAAAGTAAATTATCTTAACTAACGATTATAGTTTGGCAAAAGGGTTTTTTTTTTTTAGTTTATTTCAAAACTGGGCTCTGGCATGACCCTTCTTTTTTATAGTTTGACAAAAACAAATCTGATGAAAACTTGTGTCTCTAGTACATTTTAAGATGTCTGTTCTTTGTTTTCACAATAATGAAGGTTATTATTGAAGTCAGTTCCAACCCCCTTACACAATTAAAATAAATTGGCTGGAAACAGTTTCACATACTGTCTTTGTGCAAATGTTGGAACAAAGTAGATCCAACATTCATTTTCAATCAGAAAATGTAAAAGGAAATCAAATTTGTTTGTACTGTTGTGGCCTCATGACTGCAGAGTTGTTGGTTCAACTTAATATCTTAAGCTTATTGAACATTTTATCCTAAATAGTTCATTTGGTTAGAAAGTTCATTTGTTTGAAACATTACAAAATTACCTCAACTTGTCTTTTCAAATTAAGTCAACTTAAATTTTTAAGGCATCCCAAACACTAACTTTTTTAAAGTTAAAAGAAATAGTTTATTTTTACAGTGCACTTGCTCCGCATTGCCTCCATAATATCACGATAATGCACTGTGATTCCTCCACTCCTGGACCCGGCCTGCTCTCCAGGGTTTTTTCCGTGGAGGATATCTTGGACTCAAGCCTTCTACTCCTCCGCCGTTGTCTGTCTGTCCTCATCCCGCTGTACTGCACTAAAACAGCTCATAATTATTGTCTTAGCATCCTTCATGTATAATTTATCAGCCATTTAAAAGCGGAGGTGCATGCAATTAAATCTAGAGGGAGCTTCTGTCTTTCCAAATCTCCCCTTCCTCTCTCCCTTTCATAATTTCTCCCCCCCTTCCTCCTCCCCTCCCCTCTCTCTCTCTCACACAGAGCTTTCAGCCACGTCCTTTTACTTTCTGTGCCGTTGTGCATCCCGCTTCTTCCTGTCTCTTTCACTCAGTTTTGGAGTCCATTGTGCCTCCCCTCTCCTGCTCCCTCTCCTTAATATCTAAATATGTGTTGGAAATTGGATAAATCATGCAGAGGTGTTCTTGTTCTCCTCTCTCCGTATCCATTTTCTTTTCATCCTTCACTCTTTTGCTCCCTTATTTCCCTCCCTCCCAGAGAGAAAGGAGAGGAGAGGAGAGGCGCAGAGTAATTGGATTCCCCCTAATAGCGAGGGTAATGTTGACAGTACATAAATCCTGCCACTGAAATAGCGCCTCGTTTATCTTCTGATTTTGCCTCATTGTTTTTCGGCGCCTGTTTCCCACCCTCATCTTCCTCCCCCCTCCGACTCCTGTATGTGCTCTCCATCCTTCCTTCCTCACCCCTCCCTCCTTTCATCTCCCCCAGGGTCTCATCAGGTAGTCTTGATTGTCTAGATGGGCCCCGTATGGGACAATGCGTCTCCACATAAATTGGTCGACACGGTTTGGTTGCAGCAAAGCAGATATTGGAAGGAACAAGGCGGGGAGAACATAAACTCCAGACGTAGATAAAAGGGAACATGCACGTTGCATCGGATATGTGGCGCAACATAAGGCATACAGGAAACAATGAAGGATGCACTTAACTCTGCTGTGTGCAAATAAAATCTGTTCCTTCTCTCAGGCAATGTGTTTTGCCTCTTTGGCTTCATCTGGTTCAAAGGATGGTGCTGCTGCAGGAGGACCTGAAATCACACTCAGCATCAAATCTGCAGGTTCTTGTAATTTGTTAAACAGCTACTCACCTAATACCATGTACAAATCAGCTAAAAACCATCATGCAAATTTTGAAAAGGCACTCACGAGATCTAGATCACAAAGAGTGATTTCTGCTCTTTTTATATATAAATATTTTTTTATTATGAGGCTTTTTTTTGGAGAACAGTCAACAAGACAAATAACAGAGAATTCAGACAGACAGAGACAAGATAGATAAATAAGCAAAGATAATAGCAAAAGGCTTCCAGTTGTACAGAGTGCTTTAGCGTGTTATGCACTGGATCTCAGACAAAGATGTAATTATTACTCTTTAACTTCTCAGACTTCATTTACACTTCATTTACACTTGGTATTAAAATGTGATCTGTCTCTGGATGAGTTATCCAAATAAGAGAAAATGCATGTTAATGCATAGAGTCACAAGAACAAGAAAACATTTTTGAACCTGTGAAATGACACATACAGTGGTGCTTTTCTGTGATCGGTTTGAATGGTGTTTGCGGCAGACAGCAGCCCAAGACCACCTCTTTTAGGCGGACCAGACAGCGGTTCTTTTTGTCTGCCCCAGGGTTCAAGTCTGGCGTTTGCATCAACCCAAACAGACCACACAGAGAGGGTTAAACGCTCAGGGTTTGGCTCAACCAGACTAAACGAGACTGGTGTGCACGCGCCCTTAATGGAGTAATTTCACATTAATGTATTTACTGAAGTGAAGCGTCTGAACACTTCCACCACCGGTACTAACCATGATGAGTAAACTAGAGTGCTCCTTTAAGAATGTAGACAGCATCCACAAATAGGCCTCCAAATTGTTTTAGAACACCAAATCCCTTCCCAAAGTACTGCTCAAATTGTGCTCAACCGTGACGAACAAAATAAGCAGAAATAAAAGCGTCTACACATAAATTGCCTGTAGGTTAAAAAAAAAAAAACAATTGTGGGAGTGGGTTTGGAAAGAAGAGAGAAAGAAAATTAAGTGATATGACAATGATAAAATGGAGATAAAGTCTGCAGCGCTGTTCCTCTCCTCTCCTCTAAATATCAAACAACCTCATCAATAATTGACAGAGAGTCTGGCAGTTGATCAGCTATGAACGTCCTTTTATAGCAGCATTAGGAAGCTGTCACACACCTACATACACACACCCGCAAACCTCCTCCCTTTGATGCTCTTTCATGATCCGTCTCATTGACGCAGGAGTCCAGGTCAGGTCAGCTAATCAATCACCTGTGTGGCATTTGAATTGTTTGGTCCGTCTATAGGCTTCCTGTGTGCTTACTCCTCTGATCTCTCCTCCCAGCAAACACAGAAACACTGACAGGTGAGCCATGAGAGACGGGGCTCGTTACAGAGAGCCAGCACTATAGGCTGAATGGCGTGCATCCTAGTCGGCTGCTATTGCCGTTATCGACAATGCTGAGAGTCAAGCAACAGCATCAAGGTCAAGTCATGCTCTTTCATCCTTCCTGGCTTGCTGGCGGCCTCCACTCACACCTTTCATATATGATAGCCTGGAGGAACAGAGATGGAGAGGATGATATAAGCTGTGTATAAGTGTGTGTTTGTGCTATAGAGTAATGCTTTTTTTTTCTCACCTGGCTGCACAGACAGACCCTCTAAATCAGTGATACTCAGCTTGCACCTGCGGGCCAAATCTGGCTCCAATAGGGTGCCCTGTGGCCCTGTGACCATTTTTCACAATGAAAATCAATTGATTTGCATTGTTTTTTTCCCCAGGAAGGAGGAACAGATATGGTAGTTTTGTATGATGGTAAAAATTAGGCCGTTAGTAATAAAGAAGGCAGCTTTGAATGATGGCCTTTCATGGCCTTATGAAGAATTATTTCAGCTTCTATTAAATATATATTTTCAACTACATCAATTATTTCAAAATAATTTATCTTGCGGGGACAACTTCATGTTTTTTAGAAGTCAGGTTGGCGATATCCCCTCCTGCCTCCCTGGTATCGACACCCAAGGGCAGTCATGGGGAGCAGCGCGCCAGTGTGGCCAATAATTCAAGCGAGACACGGCCACAGGAAACAACGGGGAAGTTCACAGTTAATGGCCGCACAGACCACCGCCGTCTACAGCACTGCCCCTGCTTTTGCCTCTTTCTCAAGAGGTACATTATTAAAACCTCCTTCCACATGGCCACATTTGTTGTTGCCGGACTTTGCCTCTTCTTCTTAGAGGAAACTTTTGACTCTGAGTGGCGCCCTCTAGCGGATGCATTGCATTCAACATGAAGACTGCATGACAGTATGGACAGTGACAGCTACATTGTTTGAAGTGGATGCATTTCCATATGTAAAGGTGGTGCGAGTGAGGCTTTAATGGTGTTTGGTGGTGGTCTTTCAAATGTTACTGAAGCAGTTACATCTAAAACAGTTACTTTATCCGTCAATCTTTGCACCAAGTTAATTTAGTTAATAAGTTAAAGTAATAAGTCAGTTAATTTGAACAATGAGTTATGGGACTTCTAATGTGTACTCACTTTATCTGATGAATAACGTTATTAGTTGTTTTTGCTTATTAACTGGCCCCTGTCATTCTGCAAAAGTGGCCCCAAGGCAAAGCAAGTTGAGTATCCCCACTCTAAATCCGAGCGTGTATATAGGCCGGAACTGTAGTATTATTTGTTGTTTCCCAGGGTGGGCTGGAGCCGCTCTTAACACACCACACAGTCATTTAATTGGATTGTCAATCTGGGGAAGCCCACTTCCTCCTCTGTTTAACACTCTCACATGATAACGCGCCGCAGCCCTCGGGCGCTGTTACCTTAACCACACATCATAATCATATAATAATCAGATTTTATCTGTCGCCGAGCCAAGTCTCGGGTTGGATGCTAAAGAAGCGTTGGCAAGTGGATAAATCCCAGTAGAAGTAAATGAAGATGAAATAAATACACAGAGGAGGAGACGACGGGGAAGGAAGCCATTTTGTCTTGGTATCGTCATTCTCGTGCCACCACTGCTGCCTCCAAACCCCCCCTTTCCCGCCCGCCCCGCACACTGAGCTCTGACATCTCTCTACAGCCAATCAATAGGTCACATTTCTTATTACACCCTGCCACTCACCTACACCGGTTCCTGCTCATACACGCACACAACACAAACAGAGGCGACACACACCTACAGTAGCTATTAAATCAGCCGCTTCTTTTTTAGCTGTTTTTGTCACCACTCTTCCACGCCTCCTTTCCTTCCTCCACCCGTCCTTCTTCACCTCTCCTCCGCCACGTTGCAAGCACAATCCACAGCCACATTTTTCCCCTTTAGTCTCTTGTTTTATCCAACTATCCCTCTCAAATCCAATCGTCCACTTTGCCCTCCTTCCATTCCTGCTCCTCTTTCACACCTCCTCCTCCTCCTGCGTCTTCTTCCTGCTTCTCTCCGCTCATTTTCCACTTTGCTGCTCTTCCCCTCATCAGTCAGTCAGCCTGCGGTCTGACAGAGATGCGGAGTTCTGATGGAGGCTGCCAGACTGTCAGCACATATCTATTCACCAACGTACACACTGGCATACACTTAACATGCAGCAAGGAGCAGGAAAAACAGGCAACGACGCGCTAATATTACCCGGTTCCGCTTAAATTTCCATGCATTTATTTCATCTAAATATGTCTTGCAGGGTTGTCGTCAAAAAAGAAAATTGTTTGTTGATTCTGAGATGCGATTCTCTTGACATTATAATTGGGAAGGTGTGTGGGGAGATAAACAAACTTTAAAGCTATTGTTTGTGTTCCGAGCTGCAGTGTGTGTGATACTGTAGATTTTATCTAGCCGATATCATACAGGCAGACTGTTTTTCTAAGGCCAGCGTTAAACCATTATTGCCAGTCGCCCCCGTAAACAAACTCTGCACTCTAAGAAATAAAGGTGCTAATTAGAACCATAAAAGGTTCTCCGGCTTGGACCTATAGGACAACATCTTTTTTGTGCCAGGTAGTATATTTTATAAAGGTTCCATTTCGAACCCTTTCAGAGAGTTCTCTCTAGATCCAAACATAAAGGCTAATACCTAGAAACATCTGTGAAAGGTTTCACTCAGAACCCCCTATGAGAGCTTCTTCAGGGAACTCTTCTGTGCTGTAATGGTTCCACTTAGAATCCTATCTGGGGGTTCTATCCAGAACCTTTCCACCTTCCTTGGTTCTCATAAGAACTCAGCCAGGGGGTTCTACTGATAACTGTTTTAATATTCCAAAGGTGTTATCTAGAACCCACCTAAAAAGAACTTTTCCACCTTCCTTAGGTGCTAACAAGAACTCAGCAACAGTTTCTACCAAGAATGCTTTTATATTACTATGTTTTATCTAGAACACACCTAGACGGTTCTACAGAGAACCCTTTTATATCATGATTCAAAGAACCATAGGCAAATAAAGCAAAGGGCCAAGGGCTCTCCAGTTCCCCCATAGGAGAACCCTATGTGGTTCCTGGTCGAACATTTTCTAAAGTTCAACTTGGAACCCTTTCAGAGAATTCTACCTAGATCCCCACATAAAGACTTACACCTAGAACCATTTTTGAAATGTTTCACACACCTTTTCACCTTCCTCAGGTGCAAACAAGAACTCAGCCTTTTATATTCCAAGGTTTTATCTAGAGGAACCCTTTCATTTTCCGACGGTTTTTATCTAGAACCCACGTAGGGGGTCAGAGTTAGAAACAAAGAACCACTGACAAACTAGTTTTTTTTTGGGAAAAAGGGTTCTCACTGGAACACTAATCAATAACCCTTGATGGACCCTTCATTCAAAAAAGACTTCTTCAGAAGCAAATGGTTCTGGGGAGAACCTCAGCCCCTCAGGAAGAGCCCTTTTGGAACCCTTATTTCTAAAAGTGTAAGACTTTGTGAGGCAGCTCTCCATAAAAGCCACCATGCTGTGTTTTTTGTTTGGATATAATCAAAAATCTCTCAATTAACACGCTCGGCTGTGACCGTTTTGGCGTCGTTGCCCCCTTCCTGCTCTATCTGACCAGCGTGTTTTACGAAGCAGCACTTGGTTCATATTTGTCAAGCCGGCGTTTAGCTCCTCGAAGGTGTTGGATCAGGACTTATCTGCTCGATGAGGCAGCTTTGATATGAATTTTTCCTTCACACACTGTGGTATCAAAGGAGATATAATTTCTCTTTACTGAAATGAGTTTGATTCAGTCTCGTCTCTGGTAGCGCAGAGTAAACAGACGCAGCAGGCCTTTGGTTTGGCATACTGATGTCCTGTGGGAGTTGGTCTATGAGCAAAGATGAAAATATGCACAGTTTGATTCCGAGGAAAGATGTCCTCCACCCTGCCACTTTTTCCTCCAGCGCTGCGTTTTTTTTACGCACTCTGTTTTCATCCCCCGTTCCCTTGTTAGCCTGTGTTCTCGGTCTCCAGGGTTTTCAGAGGAACGAGTGGGTGATCGGTATGGGGACCTTCGGCATGTGCGCGCGCGTGTGTGGATTTGTGTTAACGGTGTGTGGGAATATGTGCATGCTGGATGTGAGATAATGTGATGGGAAGGCAAAGGATGTGCAGCAGTTGCGAAGGCATCTGCAGGGCCAAATTCGGTCCCACAGGCTTCCAAGCGAAGCTCGAACTACAGTCGATTCCTCTCTGGGAGTGTTAGAATTTAGAGATTTATAGAATTGGGATGCAGGAAAGGGAGAACAGACAGTGCTGGCCCCTATAGGAGTCAATCTGTTCCCCTTCTCTATTGTTGGTTAAAAAAAAAATCCCTCACGAAGAGAGGGCTCGGCTTTAGCCTCTTCTCTCCTGCTACCACTTTCTGTTAGGGATGTAACAGTTAATCCACTACCACAAGTGCCATCAAGCCCCTTCTGCCGCTCTCACTAACACTCTCCCATACATGCACGCACGCTTTTCCCTCCATCTCCCAGTTTTTTGGGGGGACTGTGCACAACAAGCCACCAGTTAAACCTCCTGCCACTCCCTTTGTTTTTTTCACATGAAGTCATATGCTTCAGTTTCTGAGACAAACTGGCAGGAAAGCGAACTTGTTATTGCACAACATAAAGTGGATAGCTTGTGTCTAACATCGAAACATGAATTAACACTCTAGACCAAGGATACTTAACTTGCTTTGCCGGCAGCCGCTTTTGCAAAATGACAAGAGGCCAGGGGCCAATTCATAAACGAATATTAATATTTATTAGATAAAATGAATAAACATTAAGGCGCATGACTCATCTTTCTTTTTGAAATTCTTTATTTTCAAATTAACTGACTTATTAAATGAACTTATTAACTAAATTAACTTGGTACAAGGGTTGGTGCTAGGCCTATATGACATAGATAAATCAGATATTTTACTGCTTTAATAGCTGCAACTCCACTGGTGCTGCAAACCAGTGATGCTCAATTTATGGTCCAAGGGCCAAATCTGGCCCGCAGTAGGGGGCCGGGTGGCCATTTTTCTAATTCACAAAGAAAATAAATTGATTCACACAGGGATTATTTTGTTTGTTTATACCAATTAGTAACTGACCAATAATGTTGTTGGTTGTTGCTTTGGAGGTTGCATATTAGTCTACACACACACCAAAAGAGCTTAAATATGCTATGCATTCTGTCCCTGGTAGGAACAGTTTATGTTTATGATTCATTCCAACATTTGAGTGACTGCATGAGAGAAGAGGTTCCAGCAGTCTTTAATGTTTACCAATATGCTGGCCTATATGGTGAAATTTTGAGCTGGAACGAAAATAGAAATTTCTGTGTGGACTGTGCATCGATTTTGCACCAGTATGACTATGCAAAGGTACTCAGACATATAATCAACCAATTAGAGTAAATTAAAAATGAAATGCATGGCTAAATCAACATAAGCATTGTTCAGTATCAGTTAATTGCTGAATACTTTAATAGCAACAGTCAGTTAGGTTTTAAAACATGGGACTTTTCAGCATTTACACCTGCCACAAAGCTCCTCTTGTCCTTTTAAATGTTCCTAATTGTGCTAAATCTAAATTACCCTAAGCAGTGTTTTCTGCAGAGCCAGGTTACACATCACTGCACAACAGTAAAGAAGTACGCCGATACCAATATCTGAGATAGGCCCATATTAGGCCTATATCGTGCTGATAGATCAGCCATCTGATAAATCTCTCTGGCTGTAGTTTATTATTATGTAAATTTATCCAAATTATGAATGTATCCAAAGTATTTACAGCTTAATCATCACACCTATTGTCAGTCCTTGCAGCAAGTTAATTTAGTTAATAAGTCAGTCAATTTGAAAAGAAAAGAATTCCAAAGAAAGATGAGTTTAAAGTTTTAAGTTTATTCACTTTATCTGATAAATATTATTATTTGTTCATAAACTGGCCCCTGGCCTCCTGTCATTTTGCAAAAGTGGCCCCTGGGCAAAGAGGGTTGAGTATCCCTGGTAAAAACAAAGAAAAAAAATCCCAGTTTGAATTCATTTGTTTTCATTGTGAATAAGAAAAACGGTCGCCGTGACCCCATCGTGGGCCGGATTCAGCCCACAGGCCTTAAAGTTAAGTATCACTGCTCTCGACAAGTACATTCAAAAAACTCCACATTTCCAGCTAAAAGAAACTTCTAGAAAAGCATTTGTTAAATGGATCATCAGTAAATGAGGCGCTGCCTGTTAAATGAAGAATCGAATAATGTGCAGTTAACGATAAACAGAACCTCATCATCAGCCCAGTCTAATGATAGTCTAATTGAATTTTTTCATGGCAAAGAATTAGAACGATCATTTTGACAGTGTGAGCCACAGGCTATGATGCAGCTCTGAATCGGCGATAAAAATAGCGAGCCATTTGGATCTGTCATTTCCTGGGTGGTGTTTTCTTTTTGTTTTTTGTGCGCCTTAACATTTAGTATTTGTTGTTTTAAGATCTCCTATAACCCACACTGCTGCATCAGACCTACAGTACAGTATGGCGTTTTCTATTTTCCGCTCCAGTAAAGAACTGATTAAATTGTTATACTCTCTAACAAATTGTAACCCAGACGTAGATTGCATTTTCACTGCAGAGAATGTATATGAAGCTCTTTGATGAAGTGCATTTTTTTATTTATTTATTTTTTTTATCGTAGCTCCAGAGCCTGCCACCAAGGGCGCCTCCAGACGTGATCCAAACCGAGGCTGCCTCTGTCTTGGGGCGAGATGTGCCAGATTGGGGGGGGTTTGGTTGGCTGTGTGCAGCAGTTAGATAGATGGAAGCCGGGGGCCTCCAGGCAAAGAGGAGCCCTGTGACATTGAGGGGCACAAGTGGCCGCAGAGCTGACAAGATGAGAAGTGATATGCCCTCACCATTCCTGTCAGTCACGCCACCTCATTAGAGAAAAAGGCAGCGAGAGTATTCAGAGGGAAGATGGCGAGAGAGCGATTTCGAGCTGCGGTATTTATGTTAGTGAGAAACCAATTTTTTAGTAGAATTATAATCATAGGAAGGCTCCACAGCTGTCAAGGAACCCAGTTCAAAGATTGTTAAATTAGCATACCGTGTGTTTGGCATACTAGCATAGCAATGAAGTGATGCTGCAGAGTCAACTTTCATGGATTTGATGCTGGAAGTAGAGGAGGGAAGGAGAGAGGGAGGGGGGAGGAAAGGAGGCCGGGGGGGAGGAGATAACGTGAAGGCATGAAATATTAACCCCTGGCTAAACACCCAAGCTTAGCCGTCTGTGAAATCCCACTGTGGACAATGCTAATACATGCATTCACAAGGGAGATGATAGGGCCTTGTTGCACCGCCAGATGGGAAGTGTGCATTAAGAAGCTCTCTCATGTATTCATACACCCATAATAGGATCTATAAGACGAAAATCCCAACAGTCATTTCAGTATCGCAGACGGAACAATACTGCAGAATTCAGAAACACGTGCGCGCACGTACACACACACATACGCTCCCAGTCTCTCTCTCTCACACACACAGACACACAACATCCTTTGCCTCTGAAGCTAAATAGTTGATTGATGGTCTAAGCTGTGAAGAAATGCTCTCCTTTATGTCTCTAAAGGTTTGTAATTGCTGCAGTGAAAGGATGCTCACTCGCCTGGAATATTGATCCTAATGGGATTACTATCCTCCACCAGAGAGAGGGTGATGGAGAGAAAGAGATGGAGGGGAGGATGAGTGGGAGATGACGAGGGGGTCCGGACAGAGAGGTGAGCAGAAAGACAGAGGGGGAAATATAGTTTGTCCTTGCCGTTTTTCATTGATCTTTTTTTTTTTTTTTTTTTTTTTTTGCAGTTCAGTAACGACTTCCGTAACGGGAACGATTAAGCAGAGATGGAGAAAATACTGGAATAGAAATAGACGGTGGGGGAGAGAGAGTTTCTCAAGGGAGAGATCATGGAGGGGCGATGCAGCCCTCCTTCCTCGCAGTCCTCCGGGACGGTTGTTGTTGTCGTCAGTGTTCTGCAGCAGTGTACCGGCGCTGCTTATGTCCCGGCAGCTGCAAACAAAAGCGGGTTCAAGCAGAATGCAGGAAGAGATAAGGTGAAAGATTGTTTTCAAAGAAAGAAGTGAGAGTGAGACTTTATGTAACTGAAGAGCCGGAGGTGTAATGCCAACAAAAACTGAAATAGAGAACAACCATATGCTCTCCGTGACCATATTGTAATTCCGGGGAAAGTACAGCTCACTGCCTCTCCTGATTATTCTCATCACTGTGTTCTGATTTCACCCCGCCCTCATCATCTCTCAGAATTAATCAGCGTGGAGGGCCATCAGCCTGCCCGTCATTCTGTCCGTCCATCCGCCTGTCTGTTTGACTGCAGTAACCCCAGATGGGAGGCATGGCCAGACTGTGTGTGGCCAGACTGTCCTCTGCAGCTAATTGAAACGTTACAATGAGCCCGAGTCACGGAATCTGCATATGTGTGTGTCTCAGCTGATCGCTCCGTGTGTGTGTGCATGTGACTACACTCTGAGACATAAAGGTGCTGACTAGAACCATGAATGGTTTCTTTAGCTTGTCCCTACAGGAGAAGTCTTTTTGGTTTCTGGTAGAACCTTTTATAAAGGCTCCACTTGGAAACCCTTTCAAAGAGTTCTACCTAGAATCTTACATGTAGGGTTATACGTAGATCACATCTGTGACCATCTATAGAAAACCCCTCTATCGTGTAATGGTCCCACCCAGAACCCTGTCTCGGCGTTCTATCCTGGACCTTTTCACCATCTACAGGTGCTAACAAGAACCCACCCAGGAGGTTCTACCAAGAACACTTTTACATTCCAAGAGTTTCACCTTAAACCCACCCAGCAGTTTCTATCCAGAATCGTTCCACCTTATAAGGGTGCTAACAGAAACCCACCCAAGGGGTCCTACTGAGAACCCATATATTTATGGCACTAAGAACCCTTAACAAACCCTTTGACAAAAGAGTTCTTCAAGGGCTTCAACAATCCTCAAAGAACTCTTTCTTCCAAAAAAGGTTCTTTGGATAGAAAGGGTTCTCCTTTTATATATCAAAGGTTTCATCTAGAACCCACTCAGGGTATTCAATGGCCCCTATTATATTCCAAGGGTTTTATTCAGATCCCAGCCAGGGGGTCCACCGGGAAATGTTTTTTTATTCTCAGTGGTTCTATCAAGAACCCACCCAGTTGGTTTTACTGAGAACCCATTTATATAATGGTACAAGGAACCTTTAAGGAACCCGAGTTCTTCAAGTATTTCAACAATCCTTGAAACAACGTCTTTAGTTGAAAAGAGTTCTAAATGGAACCCTTAGTCTTACAACGAACCCTTGAACAACACTTTCTTCTACAAAGGGTACTTCAGAAGCGAATGGTTCTCTGCAGAACCTCAGCCCTCCAGGAAGAAACCCCTTTGGAACCCTTATTTCTAAGAGTGTGTAGGGTTTGTGTGTGTCAGTCTGTTTGAGTCGGACCATAATGTCGGTCATCTGCCTGTGTTGTGACTAACTGCGGGCTCATTCCATGCTGCTGAGCTCAAGCACTTAGTGGCGCTCACACTAAAGTCACCTTTATGAATAATTATCAGAAAGCCATTATGTCCGTTCTGTGGCTCTTGATGTTCCTCTGCGGGAGTGTGTCTTTTCATAGAGGAATGTGTGTGTGCGTGTGTGTGAGTCATTGTTTGGCTGGCTTTGAAAGTTTGTTTTTCCCCAGCGGGGGGTCTCGGAGAGAAATGACTTTGCTTAGAGTTCGAAAAGGGAAGAAAGAGGTAAGGATTATCCAGACGAAGACATGGTGGGAGGGTGGGTGGCTGGGTGGAGGGCTGAAGGAAAACGACAACGCGCTCCAACAACAAACTGTAGCCAAGACAATAATAATCAACCGCAAACTGACTAAAAGAACAGAGAATATTGCCTAACCCACCCACCTGGTGGAAACTAACTACACACACTCACACAGACGTCTCTCCACCTGCCTGTGGGGTGATTGTAAAAATGAGTTTTCAATACCTTCAAAGGCTTGTAATGCAGCCAGCAATTTCATTTTGACAGACACACTTCTAAAGGGGCAGGGTTTTTTTTTCCGCAGCACAAAGGAAACTCACTGTATGTGTGTGTGCGCGCGCGTGTGTGTATGTGGACTCAGTAGTGATCAGACTCCCACAGTGCCGTCTCAGCCTTTAAGAACTGCAGGAGACTTGTAGAGGACAAAAAACAGCATGAAAGGAGAGAGAAAAAAGGAGGAAGGAGAGGAAGGGCAGCGTCGGGTTCACTTTCCTGCCGTGTGTTTGCATTACTTTGTGAAACTACACTTTCTGACAAGGAGGTCTTTGCGGGATGATTATCAGAGCGCTGACACAAATCCTGCTGATTTAAAATTGCTATTCAATATGATAAGCAAACAGGTTTCGAATTTGAATTACGGCAGGTTAGGGACTGCGTTTTTAAATAGACACATAATGTTGTTTACACAAATCAGCATCAATCAAATTTCACCGTCAGATGGATGGTTTATTAACTGTGTGTCAAGCCGCACTCCTGTTTAGAGAACATTTAAATCACTGCTGACATGGGCAGATGTCCTCTTAGTCCACACAAACATACGCAGATGTTGATAATGTACGCTCAGATGTACATGTGCAGCGGAAAAAAAAATCACCACGACTCATCCTGCTGCAGTGGCGTCAAGTCCAGATGGTTCCATATATATTAAACGGCAAAGACGCGCGTGCGCACGCCATTAGAGTCATCACCACTAGTGTTCCTGCAGGTGGTTGATCCTCATGGCAGCCCGTATGTCAGGCTGATGGCCTGACGATGATCGTTTATGACACGGGCAGGCCATGAGGGGCCTCAGGGGCTTCTGAGGGCCACACGGTCTCATTTTGGCATGACATCAGTGGCTGTGGCCTCGGAGGCGGGGCGACGCTAACGGCGGGAAGTGCCCCGTTTGATTGAGCAGAGCAAGAGTTTAGAAGAGACGGAGATTATGATTTACTACTGCGAAACATTTACTGTGTTTGTTCTGTTGTGGAAATCAACAGACTGTGGAGAACAAACACACAGGGCAAGCATCTTTATTTGAAAGCAAACCGCCGCCGCCCTGAGACAAAAGTAGACACAAGAAAACACTGAAACTGTCCAAATCCTGTGTGTCAACTGCACCATATACGCAGAACTGGCTGTATGCTCATACTTAAAGAATATTTTCACATAAACAATGGATCAAATGACTTGCATAATATTAAAGCTATAATATGTCACATTTCCACATTGAAATGTCCAAAAATGCCAGACATATGTTATATATTTTGTTGAATTGTGTACTTACAATATCCCAAATGTTTCCAACAATCTTCAAACACAAAAAATTCTGTATTTTATTCAAGATAACAGTACGTTTTTTGCTAGCCCTCACAAGCTATTTGCTAGTTGCTTTAACTTCCAAGAGAACACAGGATACGTTGGATATGTCAGAGAAAGGAAGTCTGCGTCATGTCAGATAGATTTTCATCAGCTTACAGCGTCATAAAACAATGTCTTTTGTTATTGTTTTAATGTGAGAGAGACCCCAGGCAACAGAATTCACATTTTGTGTTTGAAGAGGAGCTCGTAGTGATTAACCCCACAGAAAATTATCACCTAACTCTGTAGTTTCCCTCAGGTGGAATGAGCGTTTTAGCATCTTTCAGCTAATTGTTTTTGATTTTACAGCCTTGCACCTTTTTTGGTTCAGTCTTACCACTTTCATCAAGAAAAAAGCTCCAAAAACCAACCATACTCTACATGCCAATCACCACATGGCTGACATACAAAGCTAACAACTTGCTGGCGAATGTAGTAGAGCATTAACAGCTAACGTGCCAAATATGTCCCTCAGGAATTGGTGAAACCCAAAACAGAGCAAAAAGAAAGAGTGAATATTGGACTAATTTTTTGTCAGGTTGCCAGAAACACGTCTCCTAATAAATCCTAATGTTGTTCCATGTCTTTTAAATAGGCCATGGATTACTAACACATATATGTCAAGCATGTGTCATGTTCATTTTTTTTCTTTGAGTTCTGCCTCCAAGTAGCCAAAAAAAAGAAAAAGTATGGCTGCTGCTTTGATGCTCATTATTGGAAACATGTTGGGAAGTACTGAAGTACCAGTGATTATCTAAATAACTGTTTTTACCAGAAAAATGACAGTGTTCAAACACTCGAAATAACCTGTGTTTACATTTTCCTGACATCAAGCAGCCTCTCATGGTCATGCAAATGAGAGAGTAATGCCTGGTGCACCCAAGGGCATTTTCAAATCTTAACTGATTTTAAATACGCAAGACCACAGACATTACAATGAAAAGAAAAAAGAAACATGCCGTTGGACTGTCGTCGTCAGTGGGTTACAGTATGCATGCTATGTTTCCTATGTGTTTATGTTCTGCACGTTTTTGCTGGGTGCTCCAGTTACAGATGAGCAAGTTTGGTACCTGGGGGGAACCTCAGTGCTATGTACTAGGCTTGTCTATGTTGAAAAGAAAACCAAATTTTCAGATGGTTAAATATGTTGCTGGGGGACCTGTAAATATACAGTAGTCAGATCTTAAGTTAGCTAATGTTAGCAAAGTGCTAGCTAGCACACAATTGGTGTAGATTAGCTATCTAGTTAGCTAGACTCTTACTAACATTAGCTATCAGATGTAACTAGCTAGCCAACAATTGATGTAGATTAGATGCTAGCTAGCTAGCATTTTGCTAACATTAGTTAACTCAAGATGTGATGATAGACCTAAATAAAAAAAAACTAATTTCTTTTTCTTTTTTTTTCAACATAAATGAGAGCCTAGCACATAACATATCTAAGTACAGGAAACAGGAAAGGAGAAAGTTGGCCAGGGTCCCAAAAGGGACGGGACTCAGGAAGGGTCAATTGTTGGGAGAGGTTGCCCAATTATCCTCTTGTGTGGGGTCAGCATAAGAGTTTCCTCATGGAATCAAATGTAGTGTGATGTTGTCATAGCACTGTAGGAGGTTGTTGTGGACGGTTGAGCATAAAAAGTATCTCATTTTGACATTGGAGAAACACATTTCACATTTCATCTGCCTTCTGCAGTCATTGGTGCTTTCTTTAACCATGTCCGTGATCCCCCTCCTCATCTTAAGCACGTACTTTCAGTTACCTAGCCTTAACCAAATCTGTAGAGGCAGCAGATCAGAGAATGCTTGTGTGATTCATCTTTGTAGCGGTCATTTTGGGTTATTTTGGAAGGCACTGGCAAACAAGCTGTAATAATGCTGTTCAGGTATGAGCACGTGTTGTTATCCGGTCATGATACGAGCGAAGCAGAAAGCCGAAGTCAAATCCTCCACATCCATAATCCTGCAACTACATTATCACAGCTTCATATGAGGAGTTGGTAGTTTTCCCACAATACAAAGTTTTCCCCAATGTGACCCCTCCTACATGGCTGTGAGCAGAGGAGGGGAATCCAGAGACGCAGATTATCTGTGATTGATGATATCTGGAGGACAGTGTAGATTATACTTCTCCAGATTTATGGTGTCGGAGGAAGATCCCCATTTCTAACTTGGTGATTATGGCTGGAGGGCTCGGCAGGTTGTTCACACATGTGTTTATGTGCGTGGGCATTTTTTTTTTTTTCAGGACACAGCACCCTGAGACTGATGTGCCTTGTGTGTAATAAAGAAGCAGTATAATGAGATGCCTAACTTTCCCACTTTGAATGATATTTTACATTAAAAATGTAAATTAAAAAGTCCCCCCTCACCACACCCCAGACCCCCTTCTCCTCATCACCATGTCCAAAACAATTTTCTGCATGGCTCCCTTGCGGTAGTGGAATAGAGTGTATGTTTATGTGTGTGTGCGTGTGTGTGCGTGTGTGTGTGTCCGTCCTCGTCTGGACCCTAACTGATTGTGATTGCATTTCCATCGGATTTTCTCCCAGCAAGAAGGAGAGCAGGGCCCAGACGGAGAAATGGGATCAGAGGGGGAAACTCATCTCCCCTTCCCAGACACAGTCCCTTCCAGAGTGTGTGGTCACGCCGACACACACACACACACACATACACTGTGAATGGTGTCCTCTATTACTTGGGGTATTAGCATCACTAATGAGGTGTGAGAGAGGGACAGAGATGGAGCAAGTGGAAGAGGAAAAGGAGGTGGATCAGAGGAATGGTGCGAGAGAGGAAGAGGAGTAACTATCAGTCTCATTGCAGGGTAATCGGTTAGAAAGGTAGAGTCAGAGGGGAATTTATTGGAAGAGAACAGAGAGTTGGTAAAAGAGGGAGAAGGGAGCGAAGTGAAGTGGCATTTTCCCTTCTGGAAACATCTGCACAGTGCTTCAGGTGTTGAGTGTATGACTCCATGGGTGACACTTTGTTTGAAGGGGTGGTCGTGAGACTATCATTACACAGGTATAACCATGTCATGACCTGTCATGAAGATGGAGTTTTTATGAATGCTTAAGACTTTTGTCATTAAGTGTCATTTCATCAGTTATGTCATTTTTAATGCAAAGTTGACATTGTTTGAGATGCCTTTGTTTGACAACTTGACATTAGCCAAGACAAAACTGTCTTTGTTATGACAATGTCACATTAACTAAGACAACATAACCATGTCAAGACACCTGCCATAACCAAAAAGGAGTCTTTATGTATTTTGATGACTGTTGTCCTTCAGTCAGTTATGTATTTGAATGCAGAGTTGACAATCTTTGTCTTCGTTATGACAACTTGACATCCTCAAAGTTAAATAAACTGTTTAGCTTTAGCAACAATACATTGTGTCATATATCATACATGGTTTGTTTTGACACCGGCCTTCATGAGACAATTATAAGTGAGTCATGAATATTTTCCTTTGCCTCAAGTAAAGTGATATATATTGGACTTGTCATAAAGATGTCATTAAGTTTTAGTACATCTCAAATGCTTTAATAGCATGTCATGAATAATTTCCTGGACTTCAAGTAAAGTAGCACCATTTCCACTTGTCATAAAGATGTCATTATATAAGAAAAGTTTGACGACAGCGTACAGTACCAAGGTGATTTAGCTTACAGAAATACCTGATAGACAGATAGTGGTTAGCTAGTTTGCTTGTTGCTAACTGCTGTCTGTTCTTGTCTGTAGCTAACATTAGCTTGGTTAGCCATGGGGCTAGCTGCCTAATTAGCTGACTCAGCCCCCGGGTGCCAGGAGCCAAACCCAGCAAAAAAAAAAACAAAAAAAAAAAAAAAAAACACCTCGGTACTGTATTCCCTGTTGTCAAACTGGCCACTGTCAATGGAGACAATGTCAAATTTGTAGATTATTGTCAAGTTTTCATAACAAAGACGTCTCAAACAATGTTATCTTTGCATTAAAATTGACATAATTAACCAAATGACACTTGATGACAACAGTCATACACACTCATGAAGACTCCCACATGTTCCTGACAGGACCCATGATATGGTTATAACAGTGTAATTAAAGTCTTATGCACGCTTCTTCAAATAAAGTGCCACCTCTGTGTGTGTGTATGATGTCTGTGTGTATTATCACACATATGTAAGATGCTTCTTATCATGTCTGGTAATCCAAGAGGATTTCATGATTCATTAACAGGGATGAGAGGATTTCCTGACTCACAAACAATGGCTTTAAGTGATGCTTTCACCCGTCCTACTCATATATATTGTGTGCGCTTGTGTGTGTGTGAGTGTGCGTGCAGGATCAGACTGCCATTTCAGATGAGCTGTGCCCACTGGACACCTGTTCTGATAACTCAAAATTGACAATCACATTGTTCCAAGTGCTGCCTACACTATAATTCCACATACAGCCTGTAACGCACAAGTAATGAAACATCCTACAGTCTGTACATGTGCGTGTGTGTGTGTGCGGGGTTGTGTGTGTGATGTGTGTGTCAGTGTTTTAGCCCAGATAGCATCTTTGCTCTAGATAAACCTATTGTTCTTGCCTCTAACCACCATTATCCCGTTGTGGGGGGAAAACTGTTTCACAGCTTCACTACAAAACCCGGAGAATCGCTCCTTATCCATCTCCTGTCTCGACTTCTCCCCTCCCATCCATCCACGTTTTTTTTTTTTTTAACTCCATCCTTTATTCATCTGTTTTCCCCTCTCCATCTGGCACTCCTCTAACTTTTTTGTTCTCCCCGCACCTCATTTGTGCAATCGCTCTCTTCTTTCTTTTTATTCTTCCCCCCTTCTTCCTCCTCTTCCTCCCTCTTTCTTTTGTCTGTCATAGCTGGATACGGCGCAGTCATTTGCTGCTATAGTCTATAGCTAGAAGCCCTCTCACTGAGATAGATGCCTGCCTATGAAAGACATTTGTTTCCTTTACTGTCACTGTGCAATAATCAGCCACTCTAACGTAATCAACATATTGCCCTTGCGGTAAATACAGCTGAGCAAGTGGGTCCGCGCGCATTTGTGTGGGCATGTGAGCTTGTGTGTAGACGGGTGGGTTTTTTTGTGTTAGCGTGCATGTGTACCTGCACTTGTGTGGATGTAGATGTGTGTCTATGCATCTTTTTTTTCCCCCTATTTGGCTGTGCATGCAAATGCAGTTTCTCATGCATGTGTGTGCCATGTGACAGAGAGAGATGATTCTTGGTGAAAAAGCAGTTTGTTAGCGAATTAGAGTTAATTAGCCAACTTTCAGTTCCCAATGCTGTAATTGGGCCCATTTCTCTCTGTTTCCTCCAGCTGGCGTCTCTCATCCACTGCGGAGAAAGGAGGGGAGAGAAAGAGAGAGTAAGAGGGAGAGGAGGGCTAAGTCGGAGGAGAAGGGAGGGAGAAGGGGGAGCACTGGGGTGCGTTACATGTCTGTAGGGGTCTGTGGAGTGCTAGCGAACCTACCCCCTGGGGGTAAGAACCACTTGCGCTGGGGATCGAGACAGTGAGAAGTATTAACCGAGAGATAATGACGAAAGGAAAAGCTGATGGGAATGAAAATGCAAAAGAACGTGCCAGATGAGGGCGGAGAGGAAGTGGAGAGGGGTGAAGCGGGGGGAGCGGGGTTGGTAAAGTGACAGAAATGTTGAAGGATGAGAGAGGGTAGGCGGTGAAATCATAAGCCATTACAAATCGAGGGAGCGGGGTACACCACGGAGCAGCGGTGTAGAGGCTGTGTTCAAGTCCAACTTGTCCAGAACTTTCTGCTGCTCTTTTCTCATTCTCTCCACCCTCTTTTCACCATCCTAATAACCCATAAAGCACCACGCTCTTAGAAATAACGGTGCTAGAACCATAAAGTGTCCTTCATCTTGTCCCCATAAGAGAACCTTTTTTGGTTCCTGTTTGAACTTTTTATAAAGGTATATCTATTTCGTACCCTTTCGGAGAGTTCTACTTAGAACTCAACACAAAGGGTTATACCTTGCAACAACTATGAAAGTTTTCACCCAGAACCGCCTCTGAGAAGATCTACAGAGAAGTCTTCTGTGGTTCTACCTGGGTTCTATCTGGGGGTTCTATTCAGAACCTTTCCACCTTCTGGGTGTTAACAAGAATCCATCCAGGGCTCTTTTACTCAGAGCCTTTTTATATTCCAAGGGTTTCATCTAGAATCCACACAGGGGGTTCTACTAAGAACCCTTTTTGAGGAACTCCTGACAAATGAGTTCCTCAAAGATTTCAACAATACTCTAAGAACTCTTACTTTCAAGAAGGGTTCTTTGGATGAAAAGGGTTCTCCCGTAGTCTGGGAAATGTTTCACCCAGAACAGCCTAGGAGAAAGTACCCTTCTATGGTATAATGGTTCCACCCAGAACCCTCTCTGGGGATTCTATTCAGGCCCTTTCCACCTTCTGGGTGCTAACAAGAACTCAAACAGGGTTCTTCGACTGAGAACCTGTTTATATTCCAAGGGTGTTTATCTAGAACACAGTCAGAGGGCTCTACCAAAAGCCTTTTTATAGTCCAAGGGTTTCATCTAGAACCCACTCAGGTTCTACCCAGAACCTTTTTATAATTTGGTCCAAAGAGTCCCTGAAGATTTTCAACAATCCTTTAAGAACTCTTTCTTTCAAAAGGGTTCTTTGTATGAAAATGGTTCTTAATGGAACCCCTAGTCTTACAATAACCTTTGACAAACCCTTACTTTCAAAAAAAAGTGGTTCTGGGTAGAATCTCAACCCTTTAAGAAGAACCCTGTAGTGTATGAAGACAACATTTAAAGAAATCGTTACTGCAGGCTGCGCTTGAGAAATAACGCAACACGTACAAAAAAAGAACGTTGAGGGGTGGCAGAATGGGAGAAGGAGGCAGGGGAGTAGTGGAGCGAAGAAGAAGTGATGAAAGAGGGGAACAGGCCCTCTCTTGGTGCTGCGCCGTGATGATCAGTAGAGTCTAATGAAGGTGCAGACGTCCCACAGGAGTCCTGCGCTCTCTTGACGACCACTGGGAATGGCAATTAATGCACGGTGTACTGAAGGAAAATGCATACACACACACATCAACACACACACACAATGCCTGGGTGGCACACACACGTTCAGACACACAATTTGCATAAAGCGTGCCCCACTTGCCATTGTCCAAATTCAAACAGTATATGGTGCATTCAGCCATACTACACTTACCATCAGATTATATCATGTAAACGGCTACCAGAGAGTATGCCCCATTATTCCATACCAGCACCAGGCAGAATAGCACGCTGCTCAAGTGATTGCCTCCATTGTGCATGTAACCACCCAGAACTCTCAACCCTCTTTATTTCTGTGGATTCACTGCACAAAGGAGACCTATTCCCTCTGCTGTGTTGCCCTATATTTCATATATCAGTGCCACTGAATCCCTTCACGCTGGCCCTGATGTGCTCGTTATCTTATTGATATTTTTTTTTTATTCCAGTCAGTGTATTGACATGAGTTGGAGTAAGCTCAGGTGGATGGGTCCCTGCACTGCGGATTAGCCGTGTTGCGTGTGTATACTGTGGAACGACTAGTTTTAGAGCAGGTCACCGAGGGACCGTACGGTTATGTAAAGATGAAAGGATAAACTGCTGAGACAGGAGAGTGGACGAGAAATGGACAGTATAAGAGATAAGGAAGAGTGTGTCTATACACAAGCATCTGCGCACACACAAGTGCGTGTGTGTGTGTGTGTGTGTGTGCAAATTTTTACAAGCCAAATACGGCCGGGCTGGTCCGCCCTCTTCTGAGATAAAAGCGTCTGCCTCTATACCACTGAGACTGAGGCCTAATGGCACTACAAGACCAGTTGGAGAAAAGGGATGAGGTGGGTGGTGTTACAGAAATGGTGGGTGGATGACGTCAGCACCGTCCCTGGCATTTGCACCGCAGGGGGGTGGAAAGTGCTCCCTCCCCTGTTCCACCTCAACCTCTTGAAGTCGATGGGCAATAACTTTCTCTTTTTTTTTTTTCTTTTTTACTTTTTTTTTGTCCTCTTCTTTATCCATTGAAATTACCTTGACCTTTGCATATGTCAATTGAAATTGTTCTGGCCTTCTCCCCATCTTTCATCCTGCTCTGTGCTGTACCTACTTGCTGCCCATTGAATTTTTTTTTTTTTTTAATCTGAAGCTGCATAAAAAGACAAGATGAAAATATTTCCTTCAACATGCCCTCCCCTGCCATCTTTCATCTGCAACAAATGGGCACAAAAACATTAAAGTTGTAACCCAAGGTTCTCTATTCAGCACTGGGCATTTTTGACCCAGAGTTCAGGCTTTCAGGCTGCATAATTCCTCTGTACAAAGCGGACTGACTCTGGTTATTTACTTTTACCAAGGACGTGCAGTTTAAAGGATGGACTTAGCCATCTGCGAGCCGTTTCTTAAAAAACACACACATGCACGCACACGCCCGCACATCGACACACTGATAGTGTCAAACAGCAGAGGTGCTATCAGTTGTAGTTAAGGAGGAGGGGTCTTAGTTACCTCTAGGTTAATGATCCTCATTAATATGCGCTAATATACCCCAGGTCATGCAGTAATTAAAAATCTCATTCGACGCTCTCAGCTTAAACTGACTGACTTGGCTTCGTCCTACAAAGATTAGCATTTATTATTTGTCTCCGAGGTCTGTACTTCATAGTGAGGGGGTGAGACTAATAGCCTGATGTTGAACATTGGACTGGGCTGTCTGTCTCCTCCCATGCCTGGTAAAGTCTTTTGCCTCTGCTTGGCTGGGCACAACTGTTTATGAGCTGAATGGGTTTGCAGGTTGTGCCTTGGAGAGTTGCATCACGTTTGCAAGAGAGTGTTTGTGCAGAATGGGCACACAAACAAGCGCTCTGAAATACACACTCAGGCGTACACCTAGATGCACAACTGCATGTGAAGTCCATCAGCATGGGGACTTCCATATTCCTCTGAGTCAGCTGATGTCAGCTGATGCAAGCTGTGCTAATTGTAACGCGTGTGACGATTGCATGTTCTTGCAGTAAAGATGGATAGATAGTAGATAGATAGATAAATAGATAGATAGAGAGATGGTTGTGACTCAGCCTTTCCCCATCACACACTTACACACATATACTCTCACACATCCACTCAGCCATCTATGACAAATGCTGCAGCCACTTCAAAAAGCCTAGGCATGTCTGGTAATCTCCAATCGCTTCTCGGCACTCTCCTCAGAGTGCCCCTCAGTCACAAACACACCTTCACAGGGAGGAGGGAGGCTGGGGAAACAGTTGGCTAAATTTCCGTTCTATCCGTGAAAGTGCGGTGCAACTTTTGCGCGGCACCTTTCGTTCTGTTTGAGCTCACAATCTGCAAGTAATTAACATCTGATTTACAGAGGCGGCAGCTAATAATGCAATCAGTGATGAGGACCGCCTCCTAAGCACATTCTGCAAGAGATGAAGAGCTCAAAAGGTGCAGCTCAGCGGCAGGATTTGTCTAAGATCCAAAAAAAAATAACAATTCATAAAATCCAAAATGTCAATTGCATTAACTAATCCCAGAATTAAACTCTAACTGGGAAAATAAATTGGGCGTCTCTTATGATAAAATTTAATTTACAGAAAGGTTTGTGAAAGTAAGCAAGTTAAAGTACTTAAACCAACTTTGGTGGAGTTGTATTAAAAGTTGCACAAAAGAAAGATTGATAAAAAAAAAAAAAATAATGTGTATGACTCAACAAAAAAAAGGCACCATTACAATTCTTATAGTTCATCTTTAATGGCCGCACTCTGCAACATCTTTGGTGAAAGAGTCAGATGTTGTATTCATTTATTCTTGGCCTGTCTCATTGTTTTCTTTGTGAGATGGTCCTTAGAGGAGCAATACGCAAGACCTTAGTGCTGCAGTCCAAATAGTGAGTTGAAGCCATAAATATATATATAGCTTTTTGTTTCCCCCTGCCCTCTCCTCCCCAGACTCGAAGCTCAGGCAGGTTGCATCAGGTTGCAAAGACACTGAACCTACACACACTCAAGAGGAGCACAACATCATACTCTGACAGTGACAAGCAACATTTCAGTCCTACACTGCAAGCTGATCGGCTGTTTATAACTGTCAATTATCTGTCAATGTAAAGCTAAGCCTGTTATCCTGGAAACAAAAGCCCACTGCTCCAAAAATACACAGTCTGGAGTTGGAGTTCAGTGACAGCCAGCTAGACTCCATTAACATATTACTCAATGTAACTGTTACAAACATCTACTCCTTCTAAAAGATTATTAATGATTTCTTACAACTCATACAGACACTAACTCACTCTGTTAACAGTCTACATTAATTTGAACTCGAGCAAAAACAAACATTCCGGTCTGGAATGGAAATTTTAAAACATGCTGTCACATTGTTGTAGGAGAGGCCAGTATTTCAACTTAGCAGGACATATCATGGTCATTTTATGATTTAGTACACTTAATATGACATATTTCTCCATTATGGTTATGTTTATTTTGAGAAGGGACAAGTCACATTAATTAACTTGATCACTAAAGTGTAATGTGTCAGATTTTAGCCATACAGGCTTATTTTCATCTGCAGTTTTCTTCAAACTGACTGCAGCTCCCCTTCACACTTGACTGTGGTGCCCTTGCACTTTGTCATTGAAATGTCTACAGTATATAATACAGGCTGATTAACTTTTCTTTGCCACAACCGGTTTTGTTTAAAGGCGAAAATTTCCCCTTGTGCGAGCGGCCCTCGCAGATTGAAAGAACCTTTGTAAAATACAGGAGAATCAAACTGAGTCACAGTATCCCCTCCTATGATTATTTGTGCAGGCCTCCTTCAGATTCATGTGCCGAAAAAGCAAGAGGCACACAAGGTGTACCTCGGATGACAGGCGAACCGCGCCTTCAAGCTGCTGTGTCTCTTTGATAAATAACACGCGCATCTCCGTGGCACAGAATGCGCCAGAACTGAGGCGCAAAGGGCTCAGTAAATTTGGCCCAGAGTGTGGAGACTCCAGCCTGTTCACCTTGAAAGAGAGACTGCTGCTCAACAGTAAGCTAGTTGGAGGGAATATAATGTGGCTTACTGTCTTTTTCAGCACTCTCCATCCTTTTTTTTTGCTGTTACTATAAATAGAGGCTGCAGAACATCAAAGAGAGGAGAGGTTTCTCTCTGCAACAGGCCACAGTACAGTCATTATCCACTGCCTCTAAATACATAACCCCTCTTTTGGCGGATCCCGCCGTAGTGGACTCTCTGTATGTGTGTGCACGCACGTGCTTGCTAATCGTCAAAGGAGACACTGCTGACTCAGCCTCGCAATCTCACTCTCTCACACACACAAACACGCGCGTTCCTCACATAATGTAGCATCAGACAAAAAAAAGACTTCATTGAAATTGAGTTTATTCATGAGATTACAATACAACACGCTATCTCTGACTGCACAAGGTCGCAAACTGGCAGATCTGTGCACCAAACAAATCAGGATCGCTTACCATCTCCTCTTTCTCCCAGGGCTCCTCCTCCCTCACTCCTTTTCTCTCTTTTCAAATCTTTTTCTTTTCTTTCAGTTTTTTCCCCCGCTTTGTTTTTTTTTTTTTTTTTCAGCTGTTTGCGCTTCTTTTTTGTGCTTTTTACGGAAGCTAGATTGTCATAGCAACCGCAGCAATTGCCGGTCGGTTCAGCGGAGCCCTGCTATGTTGAATAGGTATTTGTGCAGGCACCTGTGCATGTGTGAAAGTGTGTGCATCTACAGTATGTTGTTAAATTTGTATTTCTGTCTCCTGTGTGTCCTTGTTTGTCTGAATGTGTTTTCTGAAGGTCTTTTTGCGAGTAATTCCGTATGCATTTGATTCTTGATGGCGGTCGTTCTTTCAGATGTTGGGTGATTGTAGGTAATGTACTTTTGTTTTTGTTTTATGAGCCTCGTCTCCTAGAATTTTGTGAAATGAGCCCCGTCTTAAAATGCAAATACAGTCTTTGCAAGTGAAAATAAAGGCTTTTTCCATCCACCTTAAAAAGATTGTGCGCGAGAGACATGACTATTACCAGGCAGTAGCCAGAACTATCAGGTGGAAATTTAGGGTGTCGTGAATAGGTGTAAACATTTAATTTAAGCTTCGATGACTCAAGATTTAAGTGCTAATTAATGAAGATGTTGTCAACAGCAAATTAAGTCTTTTTTTTTATTTTTGGCAAGGATTCTTTCTTTTTAAATCCTTACCTTGGTCTTATTAGAACAGTTAAGCCTCCACATCTGAATCTTTTTGTAAACATTAATTACATCTTTAAAGGTGCAACATAAAATATTCAGCGTCTCTATGTCAGCAAACAACTATTTGCTATGTAAAAGGTAAATAGTGGAGTTATGAGCAGAGAAAAAAGCCACAGTTCTTGTGTGTATGTTGTTATTCAAGCTTCTCTGTTTGTCCAGGATAGCCATCCAGCCGTACATCCTTTTTCAACATTAGATATGAGTTTTGGGAGGCTCTGTTTCCAAGCACAGCACAGATCTTTCTTGTATTACCTAAAGAGTACACTAAGATATGTTTCGGAAAACATTTTAAGCAAGAAATAAGCAATGTAGTAACATAATCTTGATGCGTATTTCAACTGCAGTGCCCAGTTCTACAGTCTCACGTGAGTTTTGGGAGCTTCCATTGGAGACCTGGTTACAATATTTATTGTTTGTTTCTGAAATAATTTTAGCAATGCCTGACAGTTTGATCTATGTTTTGAGAGCAGCGTGTGGTCAGATGACACTTTTTCCCCCACCTTTGTTGGGAAACGAAGCATGCATTTGTTTTGATCTGATGCCGGTGGTCGACTGCGACCTCTAGAGGAAGTAAATGTCGCATACAGCACCTTTAATCAAAGCTGGTCTTTGACCTAAATTTTACTGTAACCCACCTTTTTTTTAACATGGCCAGCAGATAAAAATGTGGAATCTAATTTTTGCTGAAAGGACCTAATCCTCTCCTCGTAATTCTCCCCAAATTCATGTCCACAACTTGTTATATCTGTGGTTCACAATTTGTTCTCATGTCACTAAACTTTCAGCAAATGATTTCAGCAGCATGGCAGATTGGAGGAAAAGCTCTTCCCAGCATCTCACCCTGCTGATTTTTTTTGCACTGCAACATCTAAAAGCTTTCTCAAGTCGAGATAACAAACACACAGATATTGCTCTTCCAGATACAATATAAATCTGAGAAGGTCTTTCCGAAGCTGGAAGCAGGTTTCTCTTGTTTTGTTAGTGTTCTCACTAAGTGCCAAGACCAAGTGCTATCTCCAGTCATCAAGGAGCCTGTCCATATTTCACTCTCAGCCCTCTCTCTCAAGTGAGAAAATATGGTATCAAGAAATCTACTTCCAACTATGTGAAACTCTTGGATTTAATGCGGGAAATTGTTTTTGCCTGGCCCTTAAATTTATTAAAAGATTGTTCGGCATTGTACAGTCGCTGTCACTGTATTTTATAATTTGAATAACAAATTTGGAGATAATTGGGTGGCACTTTTTTAAACTCCAGCATCTATTCAGTGGCAAGAAATGACTTCATTTTGTATGGTCCTTGTTATTCCATTATTATATTTTATACCACTTATAAGTTATTATTTTGCTGCTGATTTATATTTTGTTATGTTTTCTGCCCTCAAGTTTTAAATTGGTATTTTTTTTCCCCCTGCCATTAAATTTGCTCACAAATAGATTTTATTGAACACAGCAGCAGCAAAAAGGCATATGTATTGTTACGGATTTTGTACATTACTCACACACAAACACAGACACACACACAGAGACATAAACAGATAATTCCCCCCTTGCAGATCTACTCTTTTCAGCTGTTACAGGACATGTTCAGAGGTAATGGAAGGCTGAGAGGATGGGTGTCTGTCTCTCTGCACCTGGGGTTGAGGGTCTGTGTGTTTTTGTGTGTCTTTTTACTTGCACACGCCCTTATATATGTGTGCGTGCACTTTGGAGCGAGTCCGTGTATGGGCATCCGTGCGTGTGTTTGCATTTATGTGGGAGGAGGAGGCTATTTATTTTGATTGTTTTCAATGAGGGTCCAGTGTGTAGAATCCACAACAATACCATCAATCCACAGCAGCAGCAGCAACATGGATGTAATTTATATGGTAATGCAAGCTCCATGGTTGCCCCAAGTTACACAGTGGACATCTCTGACAATGGACAGCATGGGTGTGCTGCAGCATCCTAATGCTATGTATAGCCACACACACACACACTTGGACTTCTCGGCAACAGGGAGGCATGTTTCAATTAGCAGATGCAGATAGGTGCTGTGCTGCGTTTGTGCGTCTGGGTCAAAAGGTTGAGTGTATTGCTCCATGTCGGCTCGCGTCTGTCCTCGCCTCTCCTCCTTTCACAATAAAAAACAGCCACTTGAGTGAAGAGTGGAGCGAGGAACGACCTTCTGAACCAGATATTGGAATCGCTCCGAGATGATGTCTTAGAATTCCTGCCGTAGGTTTCTTTCACTGCAGCGTCCATAGCATATATCAAGGCTGTTCGACTTCAACAACTGGTGGGCCAAGAATGAATACTGAAAACTACATTATAATATTAATAGATATGCCACTGCGCTTGTAGCAGGTCCATATCCCTATCTGTCAAACTGTCAATGAGCAGGCCTGTTTGAATCACTGTACACTGTAAAAATAAACCATTTGTTTTAACTTTAAAAAGTTAGTGTCTAGGGCTGCTTAAAAAAATTAAGTTGACTGAATTTGAAAAGACAAGTTGAAGTAATCTTGCAAACAAACAAAAAATACACTTTTCTAGTCAAATAAACTTTATTAATTCAGCTGTATTTGATAAAACATGTTCAATAATAACTAATAACTCTTCAGTCACACTGACAAACATTGCGAACACATTTGATTTCTTTTTACGTTTTTGCAGCTTAAAAATTCAGTTCTTCACTTCACACAAAGAACTGATACCTTCAGCCGCTCCAGTTGGAACCACTTTGTTCCACCATTAGAACAAAGACAACATGTGAAACTGCTCACAGTTAATTTATTACTTCATGTAATTTAATAAGCCGATTGAACTCTGCACAGTACATTCATTCAGCTCATCATTTCATGGGCTCAACATGTTTATGAGTTCTGAAGTGTTCTGAAAATGACTTGAATAAATAAAATTTCACTTTTTGTATAGTGTAAAACACATCTGTAGTCTTTGCATTTTCTCTAAGATAGCATTACATACCTCAAGCAGGTGATTTATTCCTATAGAACTAACATAAATGTCAAACTTCTGTCATTTTGAGCCTGTTAGAGTCAATTACTCTCCCTCGATTTTGCTTTTCCAACATGGTTTGAGTGCATAGAGTGCAATAAGGCTTGACTGAGTGACTGGCAGGTGTGGAACAAGTGTAATCATGTCACAGCCAATCGCAGCACAGAGGTGCTTAACAGAGCCATACCATATTGGTTCAGACGTCTCAAAGTAGCTCAGAGATATACGCAGCCCACCTTTTTCTTTATTTATCATATCACACACACACGCCAGCCTGGTGTGCAGGCAGCCTCTTGCAGGCCTTAGAAAGATTCAAGAGGGCTGTTTAGTTGAACAGGCCAAGCTTATATCTTTGACTACACTGTAAGTAACTTACATTGGCCACTGTCATGTACAATGCGCAATCTTAATTTTGTGCAGCGGTTATATCCTTGTGAATGTTCTAGATGATGTTCAGATGAGACTAACAATGCTGGCGGTTAATTCAGCGTTGTCCTGCCTTTCTTTTCAGTGTTCAGTGTTGAAATTAGCATGTATTTGGTTTCCATTATTCCTGGGCTCTCCACTTTATATGAAGGTCAAAGGATATTAAGAGGTGACCAATTCATCAAAACCCACTGCTTCTGAATGGCCTCGCAGACTCTGGGTGCCATCCTCGGCAGAGGTGGGGTTTGATTTGTGATTGAAAAGATGAAACAAGGCGAAGGTTTTCCGCCTTTATCTGTTCATCTCTCAATTCTGCACATGTATTTCTTTTTTCCTCTTCAAATAATTCTGTTTCTAGGGAGTTTTTGTGCACATGGTGTTGAGCTGGCTGTAATTTTCCAAGTTTAATAAGTCAATCACCTGAGGGCTCGTTATTATAACGTCTGAAAAGCATGTGAGACTTTATTGGTGAAAATCAGATACATGAAGCATAATTGAGCTGTGTTCAAGGGTAACAAGGACGTCATGACTGGTCCCCAAGCAGGGCATAACGTTATTTCTGCAGTTGAAAGATTTAGAGGTTGCTCAGCTGATTTGAGAAAATGACAATTGTGATTGTGAACAATATTCACACATGTAGACTCAACTCTAACACTACTAACTGAGAAAAAAATGTGTTATCATTAGTGTATAATCACATGAAAATAAGAACTGTTGTGTTGCTGTTACCTTAGAATGAGCCGTCTATATCTACAGAGGGCGTGACTCCTCTCCCGTGAAGATCGCCATGTTCCACCACCATGTTTCTACAGTAGCTCAGAAGACAAACTAAACACTCGCTTTTGCGGCCAAAGTACATCGTTATGTTATATGATGAAAATATACTCGCTCACTGCTTTCAATCTGTGCAAAACAACTGCTGATATTAGCTTAAACCATTCTTAAACTGTTAGAAAATTAGCAGAAGAAATTAGCTGTTTTTTCCTCAGTTTGCCTTTTTTCTTTCTTTGCTTTTTTAGCACCCCAATTTCCCTTTTTTGGGGAAGGACATGACACACGGTGCAAATTGGTGCTCCGGTATCAGCAGTTACTTGGCCCGATAAGCTGTGTTTAGAGATGACTGCTAGTGCAGGGGCCGACTAAACCATTTTGCACCTTTTGTAATGGGTGAGAGGGGCCTCAGAGACTCTCCATTTTTTCTTGATTCAAGGTTTTCTCAACTGATTTATTCAGGCAATTTTTATTTAGTGTCTTTAATTACTTAGAAAGCCCTCCCCCCCAAAGAAAACAACCTGCAGACAAAAGCAAATGTTTTATTCCAGGAGCCAGTGCCCCTTCTCCCCCCATTGTGACACCCCTGGGTTATCGGTCTGTAATCTTTACTGTCAAACAAAAAAAAAAAAAAAATTTCAGGAGCTGCAAGTATTGAATTTTCCTCAGAGACTTTTCCTTTTTTGGATTTGGCATCCATAGCTAGCCTTGGGAGACTTTAAGACTAGCCTCCGGCACAATTTTGAGGAAAAGGTGTGGAGCCACAGACGAAGGCTGTGACACACACTTTAGTTGACAAACAGCAACATTTTTGCAATTTTCAAAGTCACAGGGAGCCACACTGGAAAGGGTAAAGGAGCTGCATGCGGTTCTGGAGCCACAGGTTGTAGACCCCTGTCCCATACGCTTGAAAGGGGAGGGTGAGACGGGGTAGTAGCAATCTGCAAGCTCATCGCTTGATGCCACTTAATCCGACACGCTGGCCCTTTAAATAACATCCAGTTTGAAAAATGATGGAGGCAGCTTCAGTTCATCTATCAGGGTTGTCAGGGTACATCTGATAAAACATTCTGGGAACCACAGGTATTAACTACAGCGAGCGGGGCCTTCATAGATCAGAAAACACAACTTTTTTTGGTGCATGAAAATCAGTTTTAACAGATCTGCCACTTTTAAAAAAAATCCAGGTACCTTTCAGCGAAAACCTCTAAGTACTTCAAATGAAGAGACTTAGTTATAATCCTGGAAAGAATATCAAAACTGAGATCAAGAAACGCTGCACTGCAGAACAAAACAACGTGACGCTGTGAGTGTGGATAGCACCTTTTTCCCAGCCGGAAGGCGTCTTCAGCCTCAGCTGCAGGCTGTTTGTGTGTGCGTGTGTGTTGAGTGTGTGGAGGATCTGCCTGTTTGGGAAGAGGGCCCCCATAGTTTTGGAGTGATGGAGTGATGCAGGCGTGATGAAAGAGAGCAGAGTAGAGCTCTAGGCCAGAGAAGAGCCCAGGCACTCTGTTACACATCAAAGAAAGAGCCTGTGATACAATCATCTCTTTAGGCTGCGAAAGCCCAACTTTATTAATTAAAACACGTCTGTTGAATCATCCCCTCATCTCTCTGCCTTGCCTCTTTACTCATTTTATCACTCATTTTCTGATTACCAAAGGAAAGGAGCGAGGGGGAGGCTGTGCGAGAAGACGTTAAAGGTAACTCAGACCATTCCTGGATAGGCTGCGACATCCATTTGTTGCTCACGCGCGCTGACAACAACAGGTGTGCATCGTGCCACAGTTGAGCTAAATGTGAAATTTGTGAAAAAGGAGTGAATAAGAGGAAGGCGAGGATTTGAGAAAAAGAGAAGGAGGAGGGGGGGGGGAACAGGAAGAGAGATGAGATGGAGGAGACAGACTGCACTGTATAGATAAATAGAGAAAAGGGCCCATTGTGTCAGCAGCTGTCATCACTAAATAGCCCTCAGATCACTGTCAGACACTATCACACACACACTCACATGCGCGCATACTTGCACACACACGCACGCTGACTGACAGCTCCCCCTCAGTCCAACATCTGTGCTGACAGCAGCCATGGTAATGAGTCTCTGCATGTGCCAGCATGGGTGTGTCGGTTTCTTCTTTCCTCCCTCTTTCCCCGCGTACCGTTCATTCAATCATCCCGCGTCTCCCTTATCTTGTTGTTCAACCCCCCTCCCCTCTCTTCTTCCCTCCGTTACTTTCCGTTGTCTTAATAGAAGCGCGTGCTGATTGACTTAGCAGCACGAGCCACATGAGTAGCGACTAAATGAGAACAACATCGAGTGCAAAGTCGCGGGGCAGATGATCAGTGACGGGGTGTTTTTGATGATCGGTGACGGGGTGTTTTTTGTTTTTTTTTCTTTTTGGTTGTTGTTTTTTCCGGAGTTGCCATCCAGGTGCGGCGTATTTCACACGGAGGTGTGGAGGAAGAGAGGGATGAAAGAAGGGAGAGATGAAGAGATGATGAATGGCTCTCGTTAGAGGGGTAATTTGTCTCTCCTTGTCTGACTGGGCTCCAGCTGTCGCTCCATCCCTCGCTCCACTCCACTCTCCTCGGCCTACCACTCCTCACCTCAGCCAGATGGGTGGACGGATGGACAGAGCGAGGGAGGGGGGGGAGGATAGGGAGGGACAGAAATAGAGACAAGGACGAGGAGAAAAGAAGAGAAGTCATTGAACAGTCAACAAGCAGAATAATGTCTGATCTATAATGCCATTGCACAGTAAAGAATGGCTTCATGGAGAAACAATAGAGCTCATATTGAGATGATTGAATGGAGACGTACAGCAGCACAGCAACAGGCCAAGCTCATACACTCATATGACTCATACAAGCAAGTCAAAGCCTGGAAGAAAATAATGACAAGTCGTGTTTCTTTTTACATTGTAATGAAATCATCAAGGGACTCGGCTAATGCCTTTAATACCATGCCGCAGTCTTCGTTTTTTTCCCCCATGATACACTTATTTTTCACACTAATCAACACTTGCGAGAGAAAAGTAGATTCAGAGAGTGAGAGACGGGCACGGAGAGATGTATACAGATGGCCGGGGAGGCGGCTGAAGGATGGCAGCGAGCGAAATCGTCAAGAGAACCACGTGAGCTCATTGCTAAGTCTTTGTTCTAATAACACAAAGCAATTTCCACTGACCTTTCTACAAATGTAGCGGGCAGAAATGACTGAGTTAAGGATGCCCCACAGCATAATTGCTAAGGAGATTAAAGTTCCCTTAATTGCTTTTGGCCAACTAGTGCAATTTTTTTCCATTTTTGTAATTAAAGTGATTTAAAATATTAATAACCACACACGTAACCTTACGCGCACAGGCCCGCGCATGTACCTGAAAATTGTGTACACACGCAATAAAAACATGCAACAGCAATAAAACAATCTTATACACACGCATGTGTGAGCGTTTTTCATTGCTTGTTGTCACCAATAGCCTCATTATCGGTCTAGTGAAATATGCAAATAGCTGAATCCCATCTCGCCATCAACTGGAGTGATCGATTCGGTCCGATCAATTGCCTTTTTTCCCGTCCATATTCCCTCTTTACCTCTTCATTTCTTCTTTTCCAGTCCTCCATCTTTCACTGCCCCTCTTATTGCCTCCTCCCCTCTTAATTACCCTCCCCTATTGCTTTCTTCCCCCGTTTTTTTTTATTGGCAATAAGTTTTGTCAGCTCCGTTTCCTCTGTCCTCTGCTCCCTCCCTTCATTTCTCTCTCTTTCACTCTCCGTTCCCACCGGTTACCCCTGTGACCTCGACGTCTCTCACCCCCCTCCCCCTCCCCCACCCCACCCCACCCCAACCTCTCTCCATCCGTCTCTCATACTGTCCCTCCCCGCCGCTTCTCCTTTTCCCTCCTGTCGGCCACAGTGTTTGCTTTGCCATTGTTTATCCATTTTTCTCTGTTTGCGCTGATGAGATTGACCGGACACACACTCACACACACTCACACACACACACACACACACACATACCTAAACAGAAGACAAGGCTGGCATCTCTCTGGGGTGTAGTTAACGTGGGGCTGTGGATCGATCCGAGCTCTGGTTTCCATGACGCAAAGCTCTAAGCTGGACGGCGGGACAGAGGCATCACTTTGCCTCTGTTTCTATCAAATACATCTCTATAAAGCTTCCACGGCACTTAGACTCAAATGTGTATTTTCCCCAAGATTAATGTGCTTCATTTTGAGGCAGCATAGATCGGTAAGTTGGCCAACAACTATGTCCCTCTAACAACACGGTGTTGCCTCTAGGTAACATACCCACTTTTGGCTTTTTATGCATCCTCAGTTATGCTGCAAAGTCTAAAAAGACGCAAGTTTGAATCTGAATTTGAATGTTCACTTTTTTTGCAGCGTTCCTCACATGGTTCAGCTTCTTTTTTCGTCTTTATTTTAATAGACAGACAGGAAATGGGGTGGGAGAGCAGGGTGCAGACATGCAACAATGGGCCACAGGCTGGAATCAAAGCCGTGGCTGCTGCTGAGGACTCTTAGCCTCTGCGTGTGGGGTGTGAACTCTACCTACTGAGCAACCAGAGCTTCATCATCTGTTCCACAAAAATGGCCTGAAAACGTCCTTTTCGGTTAGTTTACAATCTGGAAAACATTGAATTACATTACTAGATGAGTAAAGTTTCATTTTTATTTGTTTCATGTGCTTTATTTGATAATTAAGTAACAGGAATCTGTGAAAATGTAGCTGTTGCCCTGAGGTAACAGTGTATCATTATGGATTCCCACCATGACTTTTTTTTTTATCGTATAAGACATTGTAAAAAATGCATAGACAGCTATTTTATTTTATTTTAGCTCATAAGCAGGAGCCAAAGATAGCAGCAACAGAGCTACACACACACTAGGAAACTGAAAACAAGCATTTAAATATAACACAAGTGATCAAACGCTGAAATGTGGCTCTCTATTTTGTTTTCAGGAGGGTTCTGATAGTTTGATTGTTGATGTAAAGTTTGCTGAAATATGCCTGCGCTCTTTAAAATATTCATTCCTACAGGCTGTTCCACAATGGTACAGTGTTGTCTGAGGGCAACGTCCAGACGAACAAACTGATGAAAAAAGTTCATTTTTAATGTTTCAAAGGGCACACATTTTAAACTGGCGAGGCAATTGAATATTTTTCTATTTCTATTGTAATGAATTTTATTCAAATTTTAAGCAGCTCTCTTTTTCGATTCCTTACCTTTACGGTTCAGTGTTGCTTCGAGTTAAAGCACCCTAAAGTGTACCATTAAAAAAAAGTGTTTCTTGAAAATTTCTTCAAATCATGTTTACTTGGTCTCTTTTATGACAGAAAAATCACAACAACAGTTTTTTACCAACTGGCATCATAATGCATACCGTAGAGGGCTACACAAGGTCTGCATTAATCCTCCCCCGTCCCTTCCTCGCTCATGCAGGTACTGTTTTCCTGATGCAAGCAATATTGCACCATCATCCAAAAAACAGCCCTCCATCTATCACACATTTTGATTCTGATCAATACTCTGTGATGGGAAGGTGAATGCTGTCAAATTACAATCACACCACATCTGTATTCTGAGGAACTGTCAGTAAGAAAAGGACAGGGAGAAAGAAAAAAAAAAGAAAAAAGAAATAGTATGATGATGAATGTTCAGCTATCTCGTCTTTTTCTTCAAGGTCTCACGACTTCTCTTTCTTTCTTCTCCTCTGTTCCTGCCTGTTTTTGTTCTGTATGAAAAGAAAAGGAGAGGTGCGATGAAAGAAGAAGTGGCTGACTGAAAGGCTGTGTGCGTTTTAACGTCTCCATTTTCCTGGTGAAATTTTTGCGGGTGGCGAAAGAAAGAATGGATGGAGTTTGTAAAACTAGAGACGAGCTCGCCTGTTTTGTTGTTTTTTTTTTTTTCTCTCCGCCCCCTTACATTTTAACTTCGGGAGGTGAAGGACAAGGCATCACTAAGAAAAACAAGAAAAAAAGGTTTATTTATGAAGCCATAAAAAAATACATCGTTGGCGCCCAGGGCGATCATTTCAAACATGGAATCAGGAGAAAATAAGTGATTATCTGCGTGTAAAAGTGTCTTTTTGGTCGACTATCTAATTAGTAGTGGTAATAACGTGAGTCCTTCGGTGGATTGGCTGGACTCAGTGGCCTCATTCTTACCGTATTGTTGATTGATTGAGCTGCAAATACAGCAGACATAATTATTCTATATTTTGAGCCGTTTCTCTAAATAGAATTTATTAGATTTGTCTTTGTCCTTGATTCCAAACCTTTGGAGAGTAGAGTGAAATCTCTCCATCCCTCTCATCTCTCTCTCTCTGGTGGATGGGACAGCCTGATTGTGTCCACGCGTCCCTGGGCTCCCACTATTTAAAGACTTGGCAGTTAACTTTCTTTTGTCTTACCCATGTAGAGGACAATCGAACAATGGATGTAGTTCCTCATGAAAATTGATCCTATCACTTCATTCAAAGCAAGACTGTGAAATTTGAGAGAAGAAATAGCTCCTTCTGGCTCTCACAAATGGAAAGTTGAATTCATAAGCAGTTGAACACACAATTCTTAGTTCAGCTCAGTTTAGAGTTTTGCAGCTATGGATTTATTTGGTCTGGTAGGACCAATTGCTTATGGTCTCTAATGTTAGCAAACTTCATCCTCTGTAAACTCAAATTCATAACAGCCTTCTAACATGTGATTTAGGGTGCATAATAGTAAGCAGAATCAGTTCTAATCCAAATTCAAAATTTTGTCACTCAAGTTTTTGTTCACTTTCCTCTCATGGGTTTGAATTTGGGGCATTTATGACGAAAGTTATGCAGTTACGTCCATGAACAAATCATTAAAAAATCAAGACACCGAGACTCCTTTAAAAAATACAGTAATTTTACCTGGCAGAGCATCGGAGTTATTGGTCGACTGCTGCCTCGATCTGCGGCAACTAATGTTAGCTTGGACCTGAACTAACGTGTTAAAACACCAAAGTTACACATTAATACAAACAAACTAACCAGTCGAGGCAGCAGAAGTCCAGCAACTCTGGTTTCCTCTGCAGGGCCGTGTCCAGACTTTTTTATGACTGGGGAGGCCCAAGTGGTGCACTGACTTATGCAGGGGTGGCATGAAATACATGCATCCATGCACGTTAATTTACTAATATCAACTCTAATTACTAACATTTCTATATCTTACAGTTTTACCTTCCACCATTTGAATTTAAAAGATAAATCATCCAAACCAAATCACAACACAACAGAGTGGTACCATACAAATATAAAATAAGTCCTCAAAAAGAAAATTTCCTCTAATGAACCTCTTTCCGCAGGGTTTGAGAGTCCTAAATTTCACCGTGAAAAATAGTTTTATGATTTATTATTTATTCAACTTTTTTTTGCTGTATATAGATTTTTGTGCATTGAAAAATAAATAATAGTAAATTTTAAAAAATGTACAAAAATAAAAGTAGCTGGCTACATACAAAATAAAAGAATGCACATATTTATATACTTGGGTGGCGAATGATATTTTAAGGGCTTTTCAAGGGTTTGGCATTAAGGATTTTAAAGGCGGTTGCATTAGTTCCCCACTAGAAAAGGCTGTCTGAATATTGTAGATACAGCGTACCAGCATCTCATATTTTTAGGTGGCTCAAATATGTCTTGCTGCTGACCATCTACAGTGATCCATAGGAGGACATTGATTAGCGTCCGTGTTGTGACTCCTGAGGGAGCTGTCAGTCAAAATGTGACGTCACGCCCACGCAGTCTTCAGAAATAGTCTGAATGGCAAAATGAGCTGCTTTTAAAGTAGGTTTTCTAATAGTTATAAACATTTACTGAACTAAACTTTAATATCATATACGCATTTTTACTATTTAAAGTCACATTTCTTTAAGCTTTAAGGCTTTAAGTAAATAATGCTGTTTAATTAATATTAATGAGTCAGTTCACTGACTTTATGACTCTTATCTGCTTGTGCCAATGTTGCTCTACGTTTTAAAAAATCAATATTATTTAATAATCATCACTTGTGGTTTTAATGGCTGCCTTCCAGCAAAAACTACATAGGCTCTCTGTAATTTATGTGTTTACAGTGGTAGAATAGATGCAAATGATGTGAATAAAAAAAAATATAAAATGAATGTTCCTAAATCGATTAAAGATGCACAGATAGGAAATTAGCCTAATTTTCTTCTTGGGTTTTGAGACGAGTGTGAGTTAAGCGTGCGCAGCACATACAATGATTTTAAATATTTTCCATTCATTAATGCATTTAGGATATTTGTGTGCTTTTGTGTGAATGTACAGTGTCTGTATATTGTGCCTCTCCAGTTTCAGCGAGCTTTTGTGTTTGTATGCGAGCTGCTTTACATTACTACGACCAGGGGCCTGTTCTAATAAGCAAGTTTACTTACGAGCGAGCTGGATAACTTCGTCGAGTACGACCTGCAGCAGATATATAAGAGCTGGTTCATCAAAATTATACAAAAAAAAAAAAAATTCCTCATTTACATCCTGCCATGCAGATAGTTTTGGTTTTGTTTTATTCTGCTGTGCCAGTCTGATCTGATTTCTACTCCCGATGAATGTTTTTAGTGACAGCACTAAAAAATTCAACAGCAATTCTTCTTACAGAAACAATGTCCCAGTTACTCGACAGAACAAGCTGTCAACACTTTTAACAGAAACTATTTATTTGATAGAAAATAGCTCCAATAAATACTGTTGACATTGAAGTTCCTTTTTATTTCCATTCACCTCTGAAGAGGCAGTTCTCTCCAAAGCTGGATGAATAAAGCCAGCTATCTGCATGGCCACACGCACTGAAGGTATGTTTTTAGTGATTTGAGTGAATCAACCCTTTAAAGGCTTCTGGATTATCCAGATACGTCAGTGAACCTGCCTCAGAACAGGCCCCTGTCTCACTGTCAGTCATTGCCATCTGTTTTGTCTAACGCCCCCCTCCTCCCTCCTTCTTCCCCCCTCTCTTCTTTCTCTCTTCCTCCATCCCTCCAGGTCGCCCACTCCCTCCAACCTCTTCCTCCTCCCTGCTCCCTCCGTCCCTCCCGTCCTCCTCGTCCGCCCCCCACCACCCCTCCCCCGGCCCGTCTCCACCGATCAGGGAATGCCAGGTGCCCCTGCTGGAGAAAAACTCCACCCACTCTCACCTGGAGCCCCACCCGGATGACTCATACATGCTCCGTGCCCAGCCCTCCTCCACGGGTAAGAGAGCTCTCCATTCATCCATTCATTCATTCATTCATTCATTCATCCACCCTTTTATCCTTGTCATTCATTTTATTTCTGCATCATCCATCATCATGTGTCCATTTCCTGATCTGATTTAGTCGTTGCTCAGTGAAAATGCCAGCGGCTCTCTGCTTTAATTTAATGTCACATCTTGTTCTTTTTGCCATTTTGTTTCTGCTTTTTTGCATTCCTCTTGAGTCAGCATTTGTTTGCTGGGAGTCAAACCAAAGGGACTTAAGCAATTATTGTTTACATTGTGAGAGATCACAAGATATAGGGGAGACTGGGGACTGCTGCAACACAAAACTTGCATTTCTCTCAGAGACTATTTGGACCAGACCAACTAAATCTGTATATATTAAACTTACATCTTCCAGCTAATTACCCATACCATTTAAAGATGATTACATTTGACATATCCTTCACTTTATTTATTTGAATGAAAGAAGTCAGACACTGAAATTGACCCCAACCCTGCGGACAGTTGCAACACGTTAAAAATACATTAAACTTCACTGATAAACTTTTGTTCTTTGTCTCATAAGCTGAATTCTGAAACGTACATTGTTTTACAAACATTTATAGTATTTACAGAGCAATATATAGTACTTTAAAACAATTCATCTAGTATTTATTTATTTATTAGTAATATTTATTAAATAACATTGAGTCAGTGTGCAGATGTTACAGATGCTATTACATCTCTCATATTCAGTGGAGACCGAAGAAAGAGCAATGGGCAATGCAACAAACTTATTTAACATGTTATTTACGTGCAAAACTGCACTATGACTAAATTTCTGCAAATTGTTATGATAGTACGAAAAATGCTGTTGTGTGATCTGTTTTGATATGGCTGCTGAGTTTGGGGACAGTTGCAACAACTGGGGGGGCTATCGTCCCCCGTTGCAACCATCCCCACTCTTCTCTACAGTTACAGTTTTAAGAGGTATTGATTTTTGTCATAGTCAGTTATAGATGTTATGGTTCTGTTAGAGGGGAAATAAACCTTTTGATTGAAATTATTCACAGATGAATTTAAAATCTATATTATATTTTTTCATCAGTAACAGATCACCCATATGAGCTCTGTAAATTTCATGCGGAAAATTCCATCAGTTTTTTTTTAAGAAGCACAATCAAGAGGCAACATAAAAGAAAACTCTCTGTTCCTAAACTTCTTTAGTGGCTCACATAACAAAAAGCACATTTTGAGCCGACAATCGGTATCTCATAATGGATTACATTTTTAAAGGGATAGTTCAGATTATTTGAAGTGGGGTGGGGATCAGGGCACCGCTAGACAAGCAACTCCGGTGTTCTGTGAGGAAAAATGACTGATTTCGCCCATGGAGTTTGGTTGATTTGGAAAGAGCGATATTTGGGTTATTTACCTGTCAGAAAGGGTGTCTGACAGCACTGATATTGATTATTTTAGGTGGGTCTTTTTAAGGAGCCAAAATACCTTTTTATTACTGAGCCTGTCACTAACCTTTGCTTAGCTTCTGTGCTTTTACTCCCCTCTGCTTCTCCTCTTCAAATATTCCAGACTATTCCTTTAAGCAATTATTGATTACACTGTGGCAGATCATAAAATATACAATTAAGATTTAGGATAGACCTCGACCGTGTTCATGGTCATTTATGAATATTATGGTCTTATTAAAGGGGAAATAAATCTGTTGATTATATTTCACAGATGAATTTAAATATATTTAAATATATAAGTGGATAAATTTAATGCACTTTTTTGCAGAAAATTCCATCCATTTTTGAAGAAGCACAGTCAAGAAGTAACATAAAAGAAAACTCCGTTCCTAAACTTCTTTTGTGGTTCACATAACAAAAAGCACGATTTTGAGCCGACAATTGGTATCTCTTAATGGATTACATTTTTTAAATGTAACCCTCCCACCTTTGTCAACTATTGCCAGAAAACAATGATGCAAGTGAAAGCAACCCCTACACTCTGTGGAGCGCATTTTGGGTGCCAGTGAGTAGGTGTGTTTGTACTTATTTTCCATATGACATTAATAATCCAGCGGAAAGTGAAAGGTAAGGGGATGATGAATTTTAAGTGCCGGCAGGAGGATCAGTGTAGCAGAGACACACTAGTTAGTTTCCCGGGCTCAAAGCTTTCTCTTTCATCATTGGACACTCTCTTGTTGGCTGTTACAGGCCCTGTGTGCTTATATCAGCACCTCGCAACTATCTTTCTCCCCCCTATGCACACAAACACGCACACACACACATCTGCAGTGATGAGTTTGTTCATCAGCATCCACATTTATTCTCAACAATTAGCTACTGTGGGCTAAATCTCCCTGTCCCTCTCTGCCTCCGTTTCCCGCTCTTCCCCCTGTTTCTCCATTCCTCTGTGCATCTGCACTTGTAATCAGCAGATATATTTAGCAGAGGCCTGATGGGAGGGAAGGGGGTGGGCAGAGAAGTCCTAATGTGATTTTTGGTGGAATACAATCTATTGTTAATGGCGTTAGGCTCTCCTTTGATCCAGTATAAATCTTCATTAGGGAAGGCCCGGGTCCCAGGTTCAAGAGCAACGTGATTAGGAGGCTTTTAAAATGACGTTACATCAGCCTTCTAATTGGTTTACTGTTTGCTGGGGCAACATCAATCATTAGCCCAGTAACCGCACAGCAAATAAATTCACTCTGCCACTGACACCCTAATGGCAGACACTGGCAAAGAGGGAGAGTGAGGCTTGCAGGCACACTCTCTTTCTCTCATTCTTGTTCACATACACCCACACTTTCTGTTCTGGGGCTTCTTTCAGTCTCTGCTGAGCATGAACACACAGAGACGGCGAGCAAGAGAGACAAAGAAAAGGGAGAGGGAAAAAAAAAACGACGACGAGAGGCAGGAAAGAGAGGCGCAAAGAGGCAAATGGGAGCAGAGATAGAGAAAGTCAAACTTTGACTTTTGAAGTTGTTTAATGAGACATCTTGCATGAAAAAAATCAAAAGGGAGAGGGAGAGAAAAAAACATCTAAAGTGTAGCAGTAAAAATAGATGGAGAAAGCGACTGAAAGGGAGACAGAGACCAAGAGACACAGGGAGTCAAAGAGACAAAGAGAAAACGGGGCATGAAAAGGGGGTAGAAGCTGATGAGAGCTTAGAGGGTGAAAGGGAGATATTTGGATGGAGGGAGAACAACATTGAGATGAAATTGCAAATTGCCACGTTTTCCAGCCAGTGCTGCTGATCTAATGGGTGCAGAGAGAGTCCTTGGCTTTGGGCGTCCATTAAAATCGACCTAAATGAGTTTAGAGTGGCGGTCTGGCACTGCATAAACACACCCTGGCATGTAGGAAGACACAGGAACGGGCTGCGAGGAAATAAAACACCTATAACCGGCCTCTGTTTATGCATGTGCTGCGAGAGTGTGTGCGCCTGTCTGAAAATGTGTGTGTGTCCTGTAGAGAGTGGACGCTGGGCAGGAAATGAGCCTTACCAAGCCAGGCAGAAACTGACCACAGCGAGATAATCCTCAGGAAGCTGCATGCTGCTCGTGCGCGTGTGTTTGTGTTTACGTGCGTGCGTGTTCCTGTAAAGTAGTCCACCATTACCTAAGCTAACAGGTGGACAGACATGACTTGTGTTCCTAGTGAAGCATGACAGGTGAATGGGAACGGAACGCTGTTGCCGAGGATTGGCTGGGAATTGGGTCTGCAAGTGTTTATATGGGAATACTGTCTGGCTCGGAGCACCTGTCTGGGAACGCTCCCCCGGAACGCCGGGAGAGCTGAGACGGCCAAACGGAGCGTAGCAGATCGCTCCTGGAAAGAGCTAGCGTTAGCGCTGTCTCTGGCCATTCATTATGCATGGGGAATGCTAGGCTATTTTTAGCCCGAGCCTCCTCTAAAGTGGCTAGCTATCTGCTGCCAGGGAAGCCACCACAAGTCACTGCCGAGGCAATGAATGTTTAATGGCTTTGTTGAAACAAATCTACAGAAACAAAGGCACAACAAAGACGCGTCCCCTTCTTCTTCTGCTGCACTAATGTTATTCCTCCTAATGGTGCTTATGTAAGGGTGACATTTGCGTAACAGTGGGATGATTTGTGTGTGTTTGTGCATGTATATGCATCTGTGTGTGCGTGTGGGTTAAATGCACACGTGCATTTCTGCTCATGGAGACTGTTTGTTTTTGGCTGAATTTGATGACTCTTCTCTAGCGGATTATTGCCTCCTAATTAGACAGAGATGACTAGCCAAGGCAGAGGCGGTGTGTGTGTGTCTTAATGTTGTGTGTGTGTATGCCTGCATGTGTAAATTTATGTCCTTAACTTTATCTCTTTTTTTAGGCCTGCATGTGTTTGTGTGTACGCCTGTGTATAATAAAACCTATTTGCAAATTAAGCCCCTTTTTGTCAGCATGTGTGTGTTTGTATGTGTGCCTCTCAGTTTCACCTCGAGCTCTCCTTCCATTGTGCTCAGCAGCCTCGGAGCTCTGAGAAGAATGACAAATGAGGAGCATGTGACATTCTCAGACAGAGGACATATGAAGCAGCAGCAGCACATGGGAATATACCTCCTTAAAAACACTGGGAGCATAGCAATTAGCTCAGAGAGAAGGTGCAGGAAAAACAATGCAGGTTGGCTCACCGTTTTCTTTAACGCTTTGATGCACAGCATGGGTCAAAAGTGGCCCGACTGAGGTTTTATTTTCTATATCTGCAATCATTTAACATAATCATTCAGTATTCCAGGTATTCGTGGGCACAGATGGACAGGTGGGAGTAAATGACGTGTGCTGATTCTGCCTGCTGATCAAAGTGAACCAGAAAGGGTCTTAGTGAAGGTGTAACTAAAGTTTTTTTACTGTGAAAACATATGGTCCCACCATAAAACACCTGCTTTTAGAATTAAGTTTGGTTTAACAATCTGCCCACTTGAAAGATCACTGGTAGCAGAGGGTATTTTAACCTTAATAATTCACCTAAATTGAGCTGACCTACCTTCTAGTAATGAAGCTTGTAAACAGAATAAAGTAATGTGTAAGTGCAACTAAAGCCGAGCTGTTTTCTACCTCTCTTGGCCCGTGGTAAAACTTTGCCTAATAAGCACAAACTGCAATCAAAGTAGAGACCACTGTCCCCTCCTTAAGTTGTAATAAGATTGCTCCCAGGTATTCTTTAGTTAGCTTGTTTTTGATCATCAAAAATGCTTATTTTCATTTTTCCTTTCTCACTTCTTGAATAAAAATCATTTTTGTATCACTAATGCAAAACTTGGGTCAAATGACCCTGTGTTATTTCATGCATGACTGAGTGTCTCTTTGCTCTGTCGTTGAAATAAATGTATTTTATCATTTAATATATCGAGTATGCATTAAATATTTGGATGAACACAAATCATTAGTATTATGGCAGATGCTATTACAGTAGTACCCAGGTGTCAGTAGCTAACAATGCTATTTGTATCTGGGATGGAAGAGCCAGTGTGGCTATTTACACCTGCATAGCAAAGAAAAGACTTTTAAAAAACATAACCAGGTAAACCTACAGTAAACCTGAACTCCCGAGGGAGAGAAGAGAGTTGCTGTTTGCTCCTGTGTTGGAAGAACCAATGTGACTATTTGCACCCGAGGTGGAATAGCCAATAGGGCTATTTACACCTGGGTATATATAATGGCAGATACAAGAACCCAGGTCTCTGTAACAATACTATATGTACCTGGGGTGTAATACTCTTACACTGGCATGACAGAGGCAAACCCTAACCCTAACCAAGTCATTTTGTTTCCTAGACCTAACTGCAATCTTTGTTGGGTGATGATTTTGTCACTCTTTATTGTTTTAAACTGTTTTTGTTCATATAGTAAGAAAAATAATGATTTGTGGTAATAAAAAACAAGATATTTAAAGAATACTTGGATGATATAGCAAAGAAACCCTCAGCCATGCATGAAATAACATAATACAGAACATATTTGCTCCGTGCTGTGCATTAGAAGGGGTTTGGATAGCTCGTGCATCAAAGGGTTAAAAAAGAAAAACACGGATAGAAGCGGTGGAGATGTGGGGTGTGAAAATAAAGAGATGGAGAGACAGAGGGAGGAGAAGGACAGAGGGAGGGTAGAGAGCGGCGAGGGGTGGGAGCTGAGCCCTGCAATGATCCCCTTTTAACTGCTGAATGGGCATTTCTATCCTGCACACACACACCCACGCATACACACGCACGCACACACACACACACACACACAGTAACACACACACATTCTGCCCTGCGACTTTTCTCTGTTAACCACAGAAAATGTCAATAAACAGTTTGCCCATCCAGGGCTGCAAAACAAACTGGCTTGGTTCCTGCTGCCAGTTGGCCACACACACACACGCACACACACACACACTGTGAGATTAATATGGTGTGGCGAGCCCCTGCCTCTCTGCTGATGTGTGTCCGCGCAGTGAGCTTTACAGGGGAGGCGGGTTAGCAGACAGGCTAATGCTCATCTGCTGAATGAGGCTCCTTTGAATTGGCCGGCATAATGAACTTCCAGGGTTTAGCCCGAGCCAAACCCGCCAGCTTACAGCTATAGTCCCCCCCAACCACCCACCCACCCCCCCTCGGCTTCAGTCGCAGGGGACCTCGGACAGAATAAAGTGGGTCAGGCTTCAGCAGCGGCAGTCAGAAGGGCTCCGAGCTTCTCCACGGAAAAAGTGGCTGTGAAAACAAAACAGAGGGATGTCGAGAAAATCTTCTCATGATCGCTGTTTACTCACACCGGCTGAGTGAAAAAGGCAGGAAGGAAAGAAAAGGAGGGAAAGATAAAGTGGAATAAAATGTGATCTGCTTGGCTGCTCCCTAATTGCTCCATTTCGTCGCCGCATGTTTTGTCTTTTATCAGACTGGCTTCCTGGTAAAACGGTTGTTCCTATTAGCCTACCTGCGGGTTGTACTTTAGCGACTGGACAATTCATCTGACTAAGTCCCCTATCTTAATTTATTGGACCCATTTACCTCCGGTCCGCTCGTTACTGCACGCTGCCTCTGTTCCAATGGCTGGTCAGATTTGTGTTTCCACGGCCAAAATAATCTAAAAAACGGCCTTGTACCTCGGCCTCGCCGCTCAGGCAAGGCAGACCCCATTTCTCACTGTGTTTGTGTTCTCTCTGGCGAGCTCTAAGGATTCTTTTTATGGATTTGAAGTCTACATGAGAATGAATTTCTTTGACATGCTCTCCTGTGCTGGAGCAGGAAAAAAAGAAAGCAATTTGTCTCTGATCATAAATATTTTGCAGCATGTCAAGAGAGACTTTTTTTGAACTCCAACTAAGGGCTGGGTGACTTTTTGGAAGAATAAAAGCTGATTTTTCTGCGTGCGGCTGTATGTTTGTACTGTAAACATTAAAAATGAGCCATTATGCGCTATATTCTGCAAATATTGATTCATTGAGGAATAAAAGAAACAATCGCTTTCTATCATGCAACAATTTGGCACAGTTAACCTGACAGAGCAAGACGATTCTCGCAGTCCCAGGAGGCTCTAAAGAGAGTAAATACATAGAATTACCAGCAGTACTTTCTCAGCATTTACATTTTTCTGACATTATCTGGTGACATGTAATAGAATTTGCTGCTAGATGATAGATAATAGCATTTTCATCTCTTTCTTTGAAGGGAAATGTTAAAGTCTTTATTACAAAATGTGGTACATGCCAGTCTCTGCGACGGTACAGGATATGACTCAGTCCCTGTGTAACAATTGGCTGGATTGTTGAACAATACGCTCCCCTAGTGTGCAAGTGCACACACACACACGCACACACACACATGCAGATAAGATAGAAATACCCACACACTTGAAGAGACACACTCAGGCCACAGCCGTTCATGGAAAACTAAGGCTAAAAAAACATGTATTCCTCTCCCATACAAGGTGTGGCATATATTATTCATCTGAGTTTGAACGAAAAAAACTGTTCAATATTTATGGCAGGAAAGTGAACAAAGGCGAAACGCATGCATTTTTGTACGCAGATTTAAACATGGGAGACAGCAGGGGCGGCGTGTGAGCATGGGAGTGCCTACTTTTATTTTTGCATCTCTCAGACTGTGTTCATGTCTGCATGTGTGCGTGCAAGCTTATTTCTTTCCAGCGTATGGTTCTGTGTTGTGTGCATTGTCGCCATGCTTTGATAAAAAGCATTTATGCAGATAGGATGTAGTAGGAGCTATTTCACATTTATAGGGGCACTGCAGAGAAGGCAAGTCAAATTTATTTATAAAGTGCTTTTAACAAACAAGGTTTATCTCAAAGTGCTTTACATCTCAGGAAAGGACACAAACAAAATGCAAATAAAAGCAAGATGAAAGAGAGAAACAATCCTCAAGAAGAAATGAGGCTGTATATGAGCAGGAAGAGGAGGAGGACTGCAAGAAACTCTCTGCATACTTTAATATCAATTTACACTCTGCATGTATGATGCAAGACTTTGGCTTTTCCTGCAGGTGTGTGACTGCATGTATGTTTGCATAATGCGTGTGTATGCATGCATGTACGTGTGTCTGTGTCTCCCAAGAGCATCTTTGCATGTGCAAACAGATGTTTTGTGCCCCCCCTGCGTGGCAGAGGTCAGGCCCCTCCATCTTCCCCTTGTCTCCTTTCCCCTCTTCTCTCCTTTCACAAGCATCTGTTCTTCGAGGGCCATGTGGGTGACACCTGCGTCCCAGTGGTGGCGCGGAGGAATCAGGTCACCTTACAAACTGGTTGCCATTACAGCTGGAGTTGCAAGGGAGCTTGCTGCCCCCTATTTGCTACAAAGACCCGTCCAGGAGGAAGGAGGGAGAGGGGGAGAGCTTCAGCATGCAAGGAGACATAGACCGTGTTGCACCAGCATAATTTATTTAAAGTGACATTAGCTGTAATCAGAGTTTAACAAAACGAAATGAGTAAATCCATATTTAAAATTAAGCAAAGCTCTGCTGCACACTTTAAAACTAAACTCAGTTTAGTAAATTCAAATTTAGTGATGCAAACCTAAATAAAGTTTAATCAATATGTAGATGGTTGCTTACAGAATTAAAACAAATAAAAAAAAAATAGATTAGTAAAACAAAACAAAAAAGGGAGGGAACTGTTCACTTTTGGCTGCTCTGTTTTCCTTCTAAAAAATTACATTGCTCGCTAGCTAACTAAGAAGCTAAGAAAACATTACACTGAGATAATAAAAAAAAAGTTTTAAAAATGAATACATAAATAAATAAAAAATAAGTAAAATATTTAATAATAGAAGTATTGTTTTTCTGGCATGCTAAAAATTTAAGGAAACATTACACTGTTTCTAGTTAGCTAAATAGTAACCAAAATATTCCATTGTTTGCTAGTTTAGCTTAGCAGTATAGCTAAATGTATTATGCTGATTTAAAAACTATGTCTTGTGAAAGCTAGATGAAAAGGTTTTGTTGTTTTTTTTATATTGTTTGTTAGGTAGCTAAACAGGTAAAATCTTACACTGTTCGCTAGCTAGCTGAAAAAAAACGTAATATTATTTGCTACTAGCTAAAAAATCAGTTTGCCTACTCATGGCTTGGCAGAGAAGCGGTAATTTTTCCTCCTTTGAGAAAAATTTGTTGGCCAAATTATCAAAAGAAAGAAGAGACGTATTATAAAACTCTTTGGGTGTTACCGTTATCTTTCTTTGAGAAGCTTGATTATTTGTCTGTCCATCTCTAAAAGGAAGGGATTTTAAATGTTGTTGTTTTGGTTCAACAGAATTAAATTTAATCTAGGTTTAGAGTAAAAACTAAACTGAGAGAGGTTTAATTTTGATTAATCTTAATTTTAAGGTAGTTTAAAAGTTTGGTGCAACATAATTTAAAGTTAAACCCTGATTTTATCGGGTTTAAAAATGAATCCTTGTATGTGCAACCCGGCCTCAGTGCTATAAATACACTTAATTCCTACATTTTTTTGTGTGAAGCGGTTGCCGCTGTGCGCGCACTGTGCCGTATGTCACATTTGCACATTTGGAATTTCTTGACTGACAACAAATATCAAAGCAGGGGAGCGGACAGGAGAGTGCGACACATCCACTCGCCTCTCCTCCCTCTCACACGCTGTTTCTTTTCTTACCCAATTCAAAAGGAGAAGACAAATGGAGGAGGGCAAGTGTGATCACGCAGCTTGACAAAGCAGTTCCTTTTGTTGTTTTCACCCCACACGTATGTGTGCATATGTGCGCTTACACCGTTCTTTGATCAGGACGAGGAAGGCAATGTGCAAATAAACACAGTCATTTTAATGTATTCCATGCTTAGATGTGTAAAATAAGGATGAAAGTGCGGTCTGTAGTATTGATGAAAGAAAAAGCAAACTGTGTTGTAAAGCCAGGATTCAAAGCCAAATGTAACATCAATGACTGTGTGTTTTGCAGTAATTCCAACATTTCTATTCAATCAGTATCAGAAGAAAGGGGCGGACAGTTTGTCGTGACATGTGGAGTGTTTTTCTTTATTATTAAACGTCTGGTTTTTGACTTCTTTCTGATCAGCTGTGCATTGAGCACAAGCGCCTGTCAATATGTGAACAAAAAGTATGCAAATGCACGAGAAGTGATTCGACCGTGTCAAGCTCTCCTATGCTGGATAGTATTTGGTTATATTGATTTCTCTCTATGGACGCACACACACACACACACGCTCTAGACGGGCTCGAATCCCCCACTGATTCACAGAGAGACGGAGAGAGACGGAGATAGAAAGGTGATGTGTGAATGGGTGTTCTTGTCTGAGTCATCCGGGTTTGTTTTTCAGCTCTCTCACTCAACAGTCCATTAGCTCAGTGTTGGAAGGGCTGGTATTGGATTCTAGCTGACATGTTCCCCCAAGTCTGAGAGCGAGAGATGAGGGCACACGCTGTGCAGAGTGCTCTAATACTGCTTACACAGACACACACACACACACACACACACACACTTTCTCTTAGTTGTGAAAAAAAATACAACAGGAAAGAAAGAGCGAAAGTGAGCGAGAGCAGAAGAATCGGCTAAAAATAAGAGGACAAAACATTGAGAAATGTGAAAGGAAAATGTGAAAACATGATTATCAAATTTCATGTATCTATTTAGCTGGAGTTTCCTTCTAAAATAAGTTATCGACCATTTGGAAAATATGACACCTATTCTGACAAAATGATTGCAGACACAAATGTAGCACATAATGAAATGTTAATGAAGTTATTTGCGAGCTGAAAAGGTTTTACTTCTCGGGTGAAATAAACATCAAAATATCAAATATGTCCTACATTTCGGAATGAAATCCTTCACTCCCTTCGTCTGAAACTCTCTGTGATTTCCATCACAAAGAAGTGTGGCACTTAAAGGAGAACGCTGTAATATATTTACTGTAATAAATCATAAAGTGACCATTATATGTTGCCATCAGGCAGCCTTTTCTGACATTATATCAGCCAAATATAACTCACTCCAAACCAACCAAACTCTATTTGCAAAATCAGTAATTTTATCTCACAGAACACAAGAGTTGCTGATCTACTGCTGCCTGAATCAGTTAGTTTGTTTGTGTTATTGTGTGACTTTGATGAATCCGAACAAACCTTTTAAAACACCGAAGTCATACAATACCACAAACAAAACTAACCAATCGAGGCAGTCGTAGACCAGCAGCTCCAGTGTTCTGCGAGGCAAAATTACTGTTTTTGCAAAAGGAGTCCGGAGCGATGTTCTGCTCGTGTAAGTGCAGTTTCCCATCAAAGAAGGCTGTTTCTCTTCATTGTGAAACATGAAAGTAAGAACGAGTGAAAGAGGAGTGAGAGCAGCCAAATTGCCTCAAAATAAGACAGACAAAATATTGAAAAATGTGAAAGGAAAAATGTGAAAACATGATCATGGAATTTCAGGTTTCTTTTAGATGGAATTTCCTTTTAAAATAACTTATGGACCATTTGGAAAATATGACACCTACTCTGACAAAATGATTGCCAACGCAAAATTTGCACAAAATGGAATGTTAATGAAGTTATTTACAAGCTGAAACGGTTTTTACTTCTTTTGCATACGAGAAATAAACATCAAAATATCAAATAATGTTCATGTCCTACATTTTGGAATGAAATCTCTCACTCGCTTTATCTCTTTGATTTCCCTCACAAAGAAGCGTGGCACTTAAAGGATGAATATGTAATATATCTCTGAATTAGTGTCTGTTTATGAGTCGTAGAAATCAGTGATAATCTTTTAGAAGGGGCAGATGTTTGTAAAAGTTGGCAGAGGGAAGGCAGTCACTGAAATCAAAGTCCAGTGTCTATTTTTGGAGCAGTGGGCTTTTGTTTTCAGGATAATGGGCTTAGCGTTACATTGACAGACAATTGACAGTTATAAACAGCTGATCAATTTACAGTGTAGGACTTGTTGTCACTTTGTCATTGTCAAATTATAATGATGTGCTTGTCTTGCGCTGCAGCCTGCTTGAGCCTGGGGAGGAGGGGGCAAGGGGAAACAACTCGCTTCAACCATTGATCATGTATTAAATAGGATCTCAATCTATATAATTTAAGATCTATGGCTCTAACTCACTGTTTGGACTGCAGTTTTTGATGCACAAATGTCATATATTGCTCCTTTAATCTCCTCTCTGTTCTTGCCTGCTTCCAGGGGCTGCCAACCACCACAGTCAGTCCACGCTACGGCCTCCACTGCCCCCTCCGCACAACCACCACACCTTATCCCACCAGTCTGCCAACAGCCTGAACAGAAAACACCCTGAGGGGGGGACGTAACCCCATTCATGCCCCTGCTCCGGGCACCGGAGACGGGCCAACCACCCCGGAGTCGGTCCAGCTGCAAGACAGCTGGGTCCTCAACAGTAACGTCCCGCTGGAGACCAGGTCAGGAGAAATTTGTTCCCTGTCTGTTTTTTTACAGTTGACGTGTTTACCTGCCGCTAATATCCAGAGCCACTTACAGTAAGCACAGCAGCGGAATAAGCCTCAAGTAATCAATATTGAGGCATGAAAGGTCAGAGCTGCTTCAACAACATCCTGTGAGCATAGAGTGATGGTGTCAGAGAGAAGTGCCAGCAGTGAAAATAAGAGGTGAGGAGGATGTCGCCCTGGCACACAACTGTTCACTCACCCAGGCAATCAGAGAATTTGTCATTAGTCATCAAAAGGGAGGCATCTCTTCTTAGTCACCTTGGCACAAATCACTGTCGGCCCAGTGTAAAGCAGCAAAAAAAACACAACTTCAGTACCTGTTCACACAAGAAAGAGGCAACATTTATTCGCGTGTCCTTGAGAAATAGACAGTGCTGGAGACTCGGAGATGTGGTGACTGCTTCTGAGGTTAGTTTGCCTCTTTTTTGGTGCAGTTCATACTCAAGTAGAGCAGGGTTATGTAAAATTGGATGGTGTGACACAGCTGAAATGAAAGCACTGTCAAGATGGTTCGCAATTGGTAAACAAATTCTAACTCTGTGGATGCTCACAAAGTGAATTGCAGACCACTGTGAGTCAGTGCATTTCTATCAAAAGTGAAATATCTTGCACAACTCTGCTCTAGAGCGCCATGCTTAATTCACCAAACATGAATAAAAAATCAGGCAAGATAATTTTAATTGACTTACATTTGGCCAAAAGCACAAATTTGAGTGTTAAAGTTAACCACAGTTGAACAGTTTGTCCAAGCTCCACACAGATTTACTTTGCCTTTTGCAAGAAAATCCACTTATCACAGCGACTCCATTGGAATTACCAGACTTTGTATTCTGAGATTTAACTGTTAAAATAATGCTGTGACCAGGCTCTTAGTTCTGACTTTTGAGACTTAAAGGCATAGTTTAGATTAGTTTAAGTGGGGTTGTATGAGGTATTTATCCATAGTCAGTGTGTTACCTACGTTAGGTGGAGGTTGGCACACCCCCAGTTTGGAGAAGCAGCAGGAGTCCCGGTGTAGGCAGCTAAGCAATGTGCTGCTGTGGACAGGGTCAGTCCACCTTAAAGGCCCACCTGTAAAATCACTATCAAGTTTAAGTGTAATCTACATATTTTCACTGCTCTACCATGCCTGTAAACGTCCTTTTCCAAAGGGAAACCATCGTTATATATAATATCACTCTCTCCAAACCAACCAAACTGCATTTGTAAAATCGGTTATTTTACCTCGCAGAACACGGGAGTTGCTGGTCTTCCACTGCCTTGATTGATTAGTTTGTTTGTGTTATTGTGTCACTTCCGTGTTTTAAAAGGTTAGACTGGATTCACCGAAGTCACACAAAAATACAAATACACTTCAAATCGAGGCAGTGGTAGACCAGCAACTCCTGTGTTTGCCAGTGGAGTCTGGTTGTTTGGTTTGGAGAGAATAATTTTGCTTATATTGTCAGAAAAAGCTGTCTAATGGCAAGGTAAAGTTGGGAAAATATTCTAAATACTTTCTATAACGTACACTTTTTAGGTGGGCCTTTTTTAAGTGGCTAAAATATGTTTTGTTACCGACCCTGACCCAGCAGTACATCGCTCCTTTACCACCTAATATAACTGTTTTCCACTGTTCCACTGTTTTCCACTCCTGCAAAAAGTTATAGAAGACATGAACTTATTAGGCAGAGTTTAACAGTTTTGATTTGTCCAGTACACTTTTTCACCATATGTAGAATAGTTTGCTATTTGTTATTAGATGGAGGCTACATTTTTTAGCTCGCTGAGCAAACACAATACCGCAGAATATCACGAGTGTCACTGAGAGTCTCCCCTCCATCATTCGAAGCCAATATGTGAACCACCTAACCGAAAGGAAAATTGCTCTTGGCCTCTGATTCAAGTGCGCACTACTCAAATGCATTCTCTACCTCATCTCCAAGCACGACACATACAAAAAGCTGCCATGTGTCAAAGCTATTATGCATGCAACCTGGAGTGAGGGAGCAGGAAATACAAACCATTTCACACACCCTACACATGCGCCTTTGCCAGTACACAAAGAACACTTACCAGGCAAACAGAGCGTTCATGCAGGGTATTACTATTCATGAGGCATGCAGTGAGAGGGACACCGCCTACATGCTCGCTAGCATGCGCGCGCGCCGCTCTCCGAGCATTTACTCTGCAAGCTTTAGTTGTGTTTCTCCTGCTGGGCGCCGGGGCTTCCAGCTCTGATGGTCCCGGATAAGCTCCCCTGAGTGCCGGCCCTGTGCAGTATTTATGAGGCCTGGCCATGTTTAATTCAGCCCCGCTGATCTCAGGTCTATGCTTAACCTGTGCTGATGCATCGCACCGGTATGCATGATGGTTAAGAGGAAGCGTGGCGTTGAACAAGAATACCTGCACCTTTAAATAGAAGCTATTTGCAGTTGACATTGTTTATTTAGACCTGTGTTGCCATGGTGATGCATATGCCACAACATAGTTTGAGGAGAAAGGATGTTTTGTTTATTTTTGTTGTTGGAAATAATGCAGAGGTTTGAGTAATAATAATAAATATGTAAATCCTCTATTCAGAGACTTTGTTTTTTTCAGTTTTATTGTTATAAATAATGGCATGGCAGGGCTCTTAGTTATGATTTTTGAGAGTTAAAGGGTAACTTTTATATTTTTCAACCTGGGGCCAATTTTCCCTTTTTTGTGTCTAAGCGATTAATGGTGATAACAATTTTTGAAATTGCTCCAGTATTGAGGGAGAGCACTGCAGCTGGCAGAAGCAAAACTAAGCTTAACATAACATGGACATAATGCACCCAGGCAACTGCACAATGTCAAAGTACATCCACTAACAGTGCTTGGTTGTGCCTCTAACAGGTTCAGATTGTTATTCTAAGTGTCTGACAACATTATGGAAAGGATCCCTGCAGAAACAGACTTCTTTAAAGAGAAAGATGTGTTGTGTTCAACCAGAAACAGCGTGTTATCGCATTCACCAAACTAACCAGACTCCTTTTACAAAACTGTAAATTAAACATCATCATTGTCATCACTATTCAAACTCCACAGTGGCACAATAAAACTTACCCAAACCGTCTTTGTTTGTCTTCCCACTGTTCAGCAACCACTGTCGCTGGTGGTTTGGTTAAAACAAACTCTTAATTCACTGCTTTAGATGTGAAAATATTCTGGGTGTACGCGCCGTTTCTCCCTGCTGGCTCTCGCTCCTCTCACGATATTTTCACATCTATTGCTGTGAACGAAGTGTTTTATTTCGCCCAGAGTTGTTGATTATTGGAGGAGTGGAAAAGATAAGCCAAGACATTTTTGGTGAGTTTTATCTTGTTTCTGTTTTTTCTGTTTGAATGAAAAGTGACGATGTTATCTGGTTTATAACTGTCAATTGTCTGTCGATGTAAAGTTAAGCCTGTGTATGTGAAGTGACTGCCTGCCAGACTTCATTAACTAATCGCTCAATTTAGCCAATCTAAACATTTACTTCCTCTAAAAGTTTGTTCATGATTTCTCACAACTCATAAACAGACACTTACTAATTTGGCGAACATTCAGAATTAATTTGAACTCTACTTAATGTAAAACGGCAAACAAAAACAGTTATTCTGCCCTAAAGTGGCGTTGTTGTCAGTTGAAGTATTTCAACTCAGCATGTTTCCTTCGTTTCTGATGAAATATGATAGCCACTCTATGATTTATTACAGAAAATATGTTGCAGATTTCTCCTTTAAATAGAAGCTATTTTCAGTCGAAATTGTTTATCTTGAACTTTGTTGCCATGGTGTTGCATATACCTGGGGATATTTTGTTTATTTTTGCTGCAAATGATAGAGTGATCTTTGATGAGGTTTGGTTTGCAGAAGTGAAGTTATAAATCCTCTTTTCACAGAAGGTGTGTGTGATTGCCATCTTTACAGATTTAAACGAAGTGACACACACACACACTCACACATGCGCTGTCGAGCCGTCTACAGTGCCAGTATTTGGTCATGTTCAGGTGGCGGGGTTGGGCATGGCTCAGAGCCTGTCGCAGTGAATGGAGCCCAGAGCAGAGTTTCCAGCTCCACCCTCCAGCCCAGATTGGGCCCTCCTCTCTGGGCCTGCTGGCGATGGCGGAGGCTGGGTGGGCTGGCTGGAGCTGCTGGAGCTTGTGACTGGGTCAGAGCCAGCCGGGCACAGCCAGAGAGTCACACCATCCCCACGCTGGCAGAGCCCGCCCGTCCTCCATCTGATTATAACCGGCAGCTCGGAGATGATGAGCACACGTGGCACATGTGACGGAGGGAAGCGTGTGAAATGTGTGCGCTCCTGTGCGTGTTTGCATCCGAGCATGTGTGTTTTCTTTGACTGCGACCGCTCCCCGCTGTAATCATATGTAAATCTTGGCATTTGTTGTCCACTCGTTATTGTAAATGTGTGTGCGTACGTGAGCGTGTGAGTTTTGGCTTGACCCGATAGTGTGACAGCGCTGAGAGGATGAAGATTGATCACCTAAGAACACCCCAGGGCTTGAATGACTGGCAGAGAAAGGGAGAGATAGAAACAGACGAGGGGGAGGTGGAGGAGGGGAAGGAGGAGGAAGAGGGGGGTGATATAGCAGAGAAATATAAGTCGAGAGAGGGGGGAAATGGAAAGGAATGGTTTACGGTAGAGGAGGGAGAGATAAAGACGGAGAGAGACGGGGAGAAATGGAGAGAGTTGGTGATTGAAGGAGATTGTTTTGGGGAGTGTGTATGAGAGAAGATAGAAAGGCAGAGGAGGGAGATTGGGGCCCGTAGAACATGGATACATTTACCGGTGTGAGATAAATGACTATAGATGGCTGCTGCCACTGTGTGTGTCTGTGTATCTGTGTGTGTGTGTGTGAGCAAGAACAGACAGAACGAATGCATTTCTCCGTGTGCATGCGAGCGCACACGTGTGCACATGTGCTGCAGCATTTTGCGAGAAAGCACCTGATTTTCAATCGGTCCCTTGGAGCCTCTTGGCCAGCTGATGCCAGTTTCAATCTCTCTCTGTGATCTCAGGACATTCCCCTGCATCCCCCCTGCTCGCTCTGCTGCGGGCCACAGCTCTAGGGGAGAAATAAGATCACTGAGAGGGTTGCAGCATCTCAATTTATCTGGAGGGAGCAGCAGAGGGTGGGGCGGTATGGCGGTGTGGAGGGGGGCACTATAGGTTACTTTCAAATGCATTACTGTGGGGACAGATTCAGAGATGCTACCTGTGGGAACCACAGGGGGTGGAGGATTAGAAAAAAAGACTCCTGCCCCAGCCCTGTAACCACTTCAAGCATCAGAGAACTACAAAACACTGTGCAAGGTTTATTAATCATACATCTTGCTTTAAACCAATATTATTATGCAGAGCTGCTTGTTTAAAGAATTCATTTTAAAGTGTAATGAAACACAAAAAACTATCTGAGTTGCTGCCACAAGACTCGAAAGAGCAGTTGAAAAAACAAGCCCATCACATAAGGTCCATCTAGAAGCTGCTCTGTAGCTTTTGATCACATATCACATGATCTTCATCAGAGGACAGAGTTTGCCCTGTTGTCATAGAATTGTTGAGGTTCAAATTGAAAAAGAAATCTGAGCACTCAAAGGACGTCTTGTCCACAACAGATGATTAGTGCAGCTGGGAAACCACACGAGTTTTTATTTGCAGATACGTCTGGTCCCTCCTCCATTAAGACAGAAATTCACCGGCCTTGGATCCAGTCGGTCCAGTCACAACCATTTATTTAATATGAGGTTCTTTACACTGATGACAGAGGATCGTCACTGGTCAAGATTTTAAAAAAGTCCCATGTCACACATTTTGCTGCTGATTGGTTGTATATATTTTAGTGTACCGTTTAATCATAATACAAGACAGATTGCAAGCAGGTGGTTCAGTTTTGTGTCAGTCTTTCAAACAAAGGCTCCCAAAATTCAGGTTAGGTCAGGCAGCGTTGATCAAACATGAATCAAGATTTACAAGACCAGGCATTACCAGGCGATGTTGCGACCAGGCAGCCGCCATTTTGTGCCCTGCTTGGAAATGGACCACCACCATGTCAAACGTTTTGCTGCTCTGATTGGTTGTAGGTCATGTTTCAATGCTTTGATTGGTTGTAGGTCTATCCAGTTGTGTCCAGAGGCATTTTGGCATGCTAATGTTGATAATTCCCCTTGGAAATCAAAAAAATGAACTCTGGTTCTTGCCAGGCTATGAGAAGTGCTCGGAAAAAGCTGAAATTCGACATGGTAAATTAACTTTTATTGGATTTATATGGCACTTTCCTCGTCATTGACTGCTTTTACAACTACTGGTCACATTCACCCACTCGCTATCACAATCATATGCACATTCGCACACCGATGGAACAGCCATTGGGACTTTGGTTGGAGGGACACTTTTGGACTGGAGCAGACGAGGGATCCAAGCGCCAATCCTCCGATTAGTGGACAAAATGCTGATGAAACACCATGAGCCGCAGCCATCCCTCATCTAATCCCATGACAAGATACTAAATTTGTAGTGAGATTGTTTTCTCAACTAAATGTCCTGTTTGTAAAGTACACCCTCAACTTCCTGAAGGCAAGTTTGGGTCTTCTTGTCACACCTCATAGTGTTAATAAGCCAATACAGTAGTGCAAGTGCCAAAGTCCTAAACAAAGTCAAAGAAACATAGGTTTTTCCCACCCCACATCCAGTCCTGTCACAGCCACATAAACTTTAAATTAACTTCAACTCAAAGCAGTTTCTGCTGCGTAAAATGTGTGTCTACAACTTTCGCTGACATTGCAACAGCCACTCTGATTAATCACTGCAAAGCAAGCGTACAGCTGTGATCAATCGATCAATCACTTGCTGAGTTTCATCAGATCAGATCCTGACACATCTCATCTACTTGATGATGGTTTAAACAATCGCCTCACTCATTAAATGCGTGGCCTTTGCCGTGTGATTCACCGTCACTCCTCATTTTCTCTGGTGCTTAATAAGCCGATGTTATAAATCATAAAAATTTAATAAATACCTCTGATGTCAGCAGAGGTATTCTAGATTTCCAGTGAGGTGGGGCCCCTCCAGCAAACCCTGTAACAAATATAATCAAGTAAATTACATGCAAAAGATTGTTTGTTTTTTTCACTGACAGTACCACCAGCGGTAGGGGTATCACTTGGGTGAAGTCTTAATCTCTGGATAGCTGAATACTAGATTTGATGCCTTGTATGTTTTTGCTTTTTATCACTCAGCCTCAGATTTGCTCCATGTTCTTCTTCAAAGCAACACTCAGCAAATGAATGCCCATTATGCAGCATCCATCTGCCGATTGTTTCCTACAATTGTAGCAGGGAACAATTCTCATGACGCCATCCTTGAGCATCCTCCCGGAGCCCTTTGTTTCATTCGCAGATCTGACCAGTTTTTCAGTCACCCCCATACCGAGCCGACCTCCGCTAATTGTTCTCTACCTCTGATGATGATTCTCAGAGTGCTATCCTGAGCAACCACATGTTTGTGAGAGCTGAGAAAATGAGGAGTGTGTGGCCTGTGCTTTTCAAACGTGCGTGGGTTCGCTCGCTCAAGGGGAATGCGAGCTTTGACTTCTTGCTAATTACCCAGCATGCTCTCTGTTCTGTGGTTAATTGTCCAGGTCCTCTTTTCTCTCAATGGGGAACAGGGTTGGAATGGAGTGAAAACACATCCTCCCCTCCTCTCTTTCTCTTTCTCTGTCTGTCTTCTAATCTATAGCCTCCATCCGCCATCCTTCTCTTATGTCACTTTTTTGCTCCGCGAGGATGCAAATGAAATGTTTGGTTGCACTTACGGGGCAAACTCTTGAAAGAAAATCCACATAATTTCCTTTATTGTTTTGCGCGTGGGTAGGTGGGCACCTACTTCATGTCTGAATCTCTCAAATGTGTGTCAGCGTGTGAGTTAGTGCTTGTTCTGCATGTATGTGTGTGTGTTGCATGTGTAAGACAGGATGCATGACAGCAAGGTAGCGATGGTTAGGAGGAGGGTGTATGAAGGGGGGGCTTCAAGCTACTGGCAGCTCAGGAGAAGAAGGAGGAAAGAGGGGAAGGGGGAGAGGGGGGGGGTCTCTGTCAGCTCTCTCTAATTATGTGTGACGTTTCCATGCTGGACCACTGTCAAAAATCCCACAATATTCACACACAAGTACACAGACACACATGCAAGCAAACACACACACCCTCAAGCCTAATGATACAGAGTTGTGATTGCCGGCTGCCTGCTATGATAGAACCCCTCCATAGTCCTCCGCAACATAAATCAATGTCAATTACCTCCCCAGAGCACATTAGACACTTTCCATTCCTACTCGTAATTAGTATGGCCCATAGACATATTCCCCATCCCACACCAAGCTCACAGTGGAGCTTCTGCACACAAACAACAAAGCCAGGGAGTGAAATTAATTCAGTGCCCGTGTTCAAATACATACCAGCACATTAAATCGTATACATTGTGTCGGGCGGAATGCAAGTAATTCACCCGCTCACCCTCTCCTTGCTTTCTCACACACATTAGGGGCATTGTAATTAATTACCGCTGGCCTTGCCATCACAGAGAGCGGCTGTGAAAATGAGTTGAAGCAAAGACAGAAAGACACACGCTGCTTGACCTTGGAGTGCGTATGTTTGTGCGTGCGTGCAGCGCTCGTGCCCGCGTTTGGGGCACACGAGGATTTATGCGCGCATATTAAAATTGATGGCTGTGACACTGAGAGGCTGGTATTTTTAGACAATAACCTCATATTTCTTTTGCGTGCCACCTCCTCGCACTCTTTCAGCCTCTATCCGTCTAGAGGTGCTTTTTTCCCCCCGCTTTCTTCTCTTTCCCCTTATTTTCCTTGGTGTCACGCGGCGTACCTGACAGGTAAAAAGGGGGAGGAGGGAGGAGAGGGGATGTGGAGGAGGGGAGGAAAAAAGAGAAGAATCCAGCAGGATACCAATCCAACAATCAGTGGCATGAGATGATGAGAGAGTAAGAGAGAGAAACAGAGCACAGACTGGCTGAATAATTGATAGAGAGTGGTACGGCGCTCCCAAACCAAATCTTCATGCTCTGAGCACATCACCTGTTTTCACCAACTGTTTTTAGATGAGCAGACACATGTACAGACACGCTGTTATGAAACAGCAGTTATTAAAGACATCAAAAGGATAGGAGACCACACAGTGAAGTGCAGTTGAGCAACTATTTTAAATAGCAATCACCGCATCCAGCTCCAGCAGTGGGTTATTACTGGTCCTACTAGCCCGGTCTGAATAAAACAGACGGCGAGCTACAGTACAGAGAACAGAGCAGTGACACACATTTTTGCACACACGTTTGTATCACTTTATTTCTGAGGACCCTCTTTGACTCAGTGCCAGAGGTGAGTCACATACCGCGGACTCGAGGCCGGTTTGAGTCACGAATTTGGTGATTTAAACTCCACTTGACTCCACTTGACAAAGAAAAGACTTTTAACTCAACTTGACCTTCAGTCATTTTATTTGGATTGACTTCCTATCCTCCAGAGCCCAAAGATTTACCATTCTATTTCTTATAGGAAAGTGTATAAATTTGCCTAACTCTTAATCTCCTTGACAACGGGGTGGACTTAGATAGCATATCATGTTGTGCAACAGGTGGTAAGAGGTGGATGTAGCAGTGCATACCAGCAGACAGACAAAGCATGAGATCTCGGTTTTTCACATTCAGATATAAGAGTCGACAACACGCTTACAAGGACATGCATAGAAATCACAGATAGAGACACGAGAACTTTCAGCATCAGTCGACATTTGAGGCAGTACAAAGAGCAGTAAGTTAAGGTTTCCCAGTGAGCACCAACCGGGATTTCAACATTGATTTCTAGTTGAAAACTGATATTCTGTCTGAACGTCTAAGACCTCTTTTTCAGTCTCTTTTCAACCAGTTAAAACATCAAGCCACAACATCAACATCTCACAAAACACACCTCTGTTTAGTGATTCTGATAATTTGTTATTTACGTGTTAAAAAGACAGATGATATTAATTACTTGGAAGATATTTTTTCAAAGTCATATTTCACTGGTGGGTGAAATGTCAGGACAGTTATTAATGTAAGATAATGAAATTGCACTTCTTGCTGTAGCCTAATGCGCATGCCCAGGTACTTTTTTTATTTTTTTTGGTTACAGCTTTGATGACTCCAGGATATATGCATTGGAACATAGTATAAAGAGCAATGAAGAAGAGTGTGTGCGCTTTTTCTGTCTTTCAACTGAGAAATTTGGATTTAGTTCCTTAGTGAAGGTGACAGTAAGCTATTATTTGCACATTGTTGAGGATGAAAAATGTCACTGTTGCAAATCCTGGTGAAATATGGTCTAAGTGTGAACGTTAAATCAACGTCTTCAAATAGTCTGTGACAAAATAACAAATTCTGAACATCTTTTCACTGGTGACCACAGTAGTTTTTTTTTTAATTTTACGCCAAAAAAAATGCTCACTGGGTAGCCATTGTGTGCTTTAGCCAGCTAATGTTTAAGCCAATGTTAGCTAAGAACTAGCATTAGATAATTAATTTCACAAACATGAACTCAGTGAGCCCTCGACAATGTCAGCATGGTAACAAAATTTTTGCACCCAAGCTCTTTCAGCCTAAATGATGTCCTTTAAAAGCGTTGTCTATGCATCATTGATGGCTTAACTGTAGAGTCTTGTTTAGGATTCGAAACACAAACTTTACTGACTTGACTTGAGACTTTTTTAACTTGACTTGGGATTTATCTGTCTTGATTTGGATGTGACTTCGGGCTTCATAGCCAGGATTTCTGCTGATGTCCTGGTTCAGCTTTTGACCTACCATAGTTAATACATAAAGTAGTTAAGGTAATTAATGATTAGCTTGCCTGACCATTACTATTTTGCACCTTAAGGCTAAGTTGAAGCATTGTTGATGTATTTCCAGATCTCAGCAATTAATTTTGTAAGCATCATAACCCCAGAAGATATGGGCAAAAATATGAAAATAAGACCCTTACAACATGCCCAACATCAATACTGAATCAAGGCCTCAGCCCTCAGTGTTTTGTAGAAGTGAAGACCCAACAAAATGTCCTCTCTTTTCAGAAATGTCCTCAGTCCCAATGTCAGAAAATCACAAAGACAGAAGTACCGGCGCATGCGCACTTACACACACATGCTGACAAACACCTCTAAACACACAAACAAGCAGGTTCCACAAAGACAAGGAGACAAAAACTCCCTCTCCTCAGTCATCTTTGAGGCAATAGTGTGACCTCGCCTACTCTGATCTGTCACACTCACCTGAGGGCTTTCTTCTGTCACACCACCTGGTGTCTGTGGAAGGGCAGCTCCTCACTCCCTGTGCTCGTGTTGCGAAAGATGTCACAAAGGTGTTGCAAAAGTTTTTACTTACTTTGTCCTTGAAAAGTTTGTTCAAGTGTGGCCTTTCATTTTCTTACCATGGCATCGACTTTCCTTCAAGGTCAGATCAGAAAAGAAGTCTGAAAGCGGGGAGGGAGGGAAATCTTTTTAGGAATGAATGAAGACATGAGAGGAGTAGCAGTAGGGTGAAGAAAAATGATGGTAAAGGCAATGGGAAGAAGCAGGGAAGGAGAGTAGCAAAGGAGGTGCATTGGGTGAGCAGGTGCAGCCATAGTAGAGGATAATGGGTAATATGAGCAAAGGGATGATGGTTCAAATCCTTCTATTATCCTCTCTCTGAGCTCTGACCCTAGCGGGGCAATGAGGACAGGAAAGGGGGACGGCAGTGATCCTCTGCAGCCATTGAGAGCAGAAATGAGGCACATCATAAGTGGGGTGAGCAGAGACGAAGTGAAGGACCAACAAAAAAAAAAAAAAAAAAAAAAAAGAGTAGAGCAGGTGGAGGTTAAAAAGAGACCTTAGACTGGAACGGACTGAATTGGAGACACAATCAGTTCAAGGGTGTTCAAACCCATATGTCAGGAAGGGCTCATCGGAAAGAGAAATTGGACAGAAGCTTGAACATATGTGACCCTGTCATCTGGACTGTGATTGGGTAGTAGATTGTTGATTCCACTCCAATGTTTACTTTCCAGAAGAGCTACCAGAGTTACCTGTTTCAGCACCAGTGTCGACTGTTCATTCATTTTGAATGATCTTTTCCCTTCTGTGTTTCCTCTCTCCAGGCACTTCTTGTTCAAGACGTCGTCAGGGACCACCCCTCTCTTCAGTAGCTCCTCCCCCGGTTACCCCCTGACCTCGGGAACGGTGTATTCTCCGCCCCCTCGCCTGCTGCCCAGGAACACCTTCTCCCGCTCAGCCTTCAAACTAAAGAAGCCGTCCAAGTACTGCAGCTGGAAATGTGCCGCGGTGACAGCCATCGCAGCTGCTGCCCTGCTGGCCATCCTACTGTCCTACTTCATCGGTAAGTGATCACGCACCAAATGTTATTCATGAGGAGGATTAATTACATTTTGTTTTAATTTGAGAGTTTCTTTTGATGAGGAGTTAAAGGGACAGTACACCCCCTAATCAAAACTACATATTATACAATACATAGTTTTCCTCTTACCTGTGAGTAGCTGAGTTTTGGAGATATCGGCCATAGCGATGCCCTGTCTTCTCTTGAATATAATTGGACTAAATTGCCCTCAGTTCCCCTGGAGTTCAAGGCGCCAAAAATTGCATTTGAAAAATTCAACAGCAACATCTCTTTCCAAAAATCATGACCCAGTTACATGAGACAATCCACACACCTGGTTGTGAGCAGTTTCATGTAAGAGCTACTACAAGAAAGTAGTTCCTGTCAAGGGCAGGTATTTAATGTTACGGTTGTTGGGGACAATAAACGAGCTGGAGCTTGAAGTGGGGGGTTGAGGGTGGCGAAAGACTCGGTTCAGTCGTGGCGAACATGAACAAAACAGACCAGTTACTTCCTCTATCAGTACAAAGAATGTGTTTGGTGTTGTGTGTGTTGTGTGGTGTTGGTGTGTGTGTGTGTGTTGTGTGTATCTAAGGACAATTCAGTAATTGGTGAGGACATGTCCCTACCATCCCTACCCAATCCTGCAATCTTAGTTCCTCTGGGTGCTACCATAGAAAGAAAGGGGTCCCTACATGAAACTGCTCACAGCAAGATCTGTGGATTATCTGAGGTAACCAGGTCATGATTTCTGGAAAAAACCATTGCCATTGAGTTTTTGTATTTTTTGTCACTTTGAGCACCACAAGCCAAGTGCCATTTAGTCCAATTATATTTAAGACAAGGCAAACATCTCTGCAGACGATGTCTTGAAATCTCTGCAACTCACACCAAAACAGTGTAGATGGATAAAAAGCCCTACAGGCAGTTTCATGTAAGAACTAATTTCTCTCTATGGTAGAATCTAATGGAGTTATAGTCTTTCTACTTGAAAAAATGTCTGCTACGTGAAACCGGTCACACCAAGGCCTGTCGATTATCTTGGACCTCGGTCATGATTTCTGGAAAGAAACATTGCTGTTGAGCTTTTCAAATATATTTTGTGCTGAGTGCTATTTAGTCCCATTATGTTCAAGAGAAGCTAGACATCTCTATGGCCAAAATGGCCAAAACTCTGCAACTCACACCAAAGTAGCCTAAATGAAAAAACTGCACTCCAGGCCAGAGGAAAAATAAGCATTTTTCATTTGAGGGTGAACTGTCCCTTTACACATCCACATGGCCAATAAAATACCTGTGAATGAATGAACATATATGCCTGGGCGGACATAGAAATCTCTTTTATTTCAGGTTGATTAGCATTGTTTGTTTCACTGTGACCCGCAGTACATGAACTTTGCTCTTATTTGTATTCATCCCGGTCTACAACAAAAAAGCGTCGAGCTAACGGGACGTTATAAACACAAAGCAGATTCTCGAGGCGTGAGCTTTGTCACTGTAGCTTCATGCTGCACTGTCAAAATCAGACTCAGCGGGAGTCCTGGCCTCCACTCAGCATCAGTAAACAGCCAGTCAGACATACAGAACGATACATAAACCGCAGCATACTGGGGCTGTTTCCTTCAGCAAAGTATCAGTCAAGGTAGGAATCCTAACAAACCCACCAGGGAAGTGAGTGTTTTTCTCTGATCTGAAGCCAATGCACGATAGTTATACTCAGAATGGCAGATACTCAGAGGAGAGCACTTACCGAGCACCTCAGGACGAGATTCTGATGGCTACAGGTGGATCCGTGTGAAGGATAGAGAGAGCATTGCTTAGAGTGTGTGGGCGTGTGGATTTGATTCCTTCTTGACCTTATCTGCTGGACAAGAGAACACAGGCCTGTGTGTCCATGTGTGTGTGGGTGAAACAGACAATAGAACAGGCAGGAGCAAAAAAAAAATCTATGTATGTTTGAGTGTGTGTGTGTGTTGTGGTGTGTGTGTGTGTGTGTGTTGTGGTGTGTGTGTGTGTGTGTGTCCTTTTTTTAGTGTGTGTGAGGAGGCAGATGTGTCACTGAGCCCTTGATTGGCCTCTTACCCCAGAGACCAGAGTCAACAGATGGGGGGATCTTAGGAAACAGCGACATCAGCAGAAAGAGCAACCCTCTTATCGCCTCCACATACATTATTAATGTAATTTTACATTATTTATTTTATATATATATATATATCTACACTCTTAGAAATTAGGGTTCCAAAAGATTTCCTCCTAAAGGGCTGAGCTTCTACCCAGAACTCTTTGCTTCTGGAGAACTGTTTTTTTGAAGAGAGGGTTTGTCAAGGGCCCTTTGTAAGACTAAGGGTTCCTTGAAGAACCCTTTTCATCCAAAGAACCCTTCTTAGAGGAAAGAGGATTGTTGAAACACTTGAAGAACTCTTTCATCAAAGGTTCTTTGTACCATTATATAAAAATATTCTCAGTAGAACTCCCTTCTTGGATTCTAGATAAAACCCTTACATTGCAACCATTACAACATAGAGGGTTCTCTGTAGAACCTCTGTAGGTTCTAGTTATCATCTTTATTTCTATATTTATATATATATGTGAAGCTTAGCTTTATGCACCTCAGCTTGCTCGCCTGGATGTGCATTTGTGCACTTAAGTCTGTGCCTGTGTGCATGTGTTCATGTTTGTTTGTGTTGTGTGTGTGTGTGTGTGTGAGTGCTTTTGTGCATCCCCTCAGAGTGCCCTTGAGAGTGTGTGTGTGTGTCCTCCTGAGCAGATCAAGGCCCCTCGCCTGGGGCACACAGACAGATCCATCCTCTCCTGAGCTTTGCTCGGTCACACTGAGCTGGACAGCCACATATGGAGCCACGAATCAGCAGAGCAGCGTGCAGGGGAGCGAAGGCCACAACTACCACAAAGTTCACAACACCTCCCCGTAGATACTTGAGGGCAGGGATGTAATGGAGCATAGAAACAACCAAAACCTCGGTTTATCCGTCTTATTTTATTAGCAGCACAGAGCTCAGTTGGGGCCTCGATGACACAAATATTTGTTTTCATCACAGAACGTATAATTGTTAGTGATATTAAGCTGATGTAAGTTAAATCAGGAACTAATTAGGAAAATAATTTAAAAATTGGTCTGTTCTGAGAACATAATTGCTGCCTTATCCACATTTTTTTACCACTACATCAGTGTTAGTGCACCATCTGGGTACGTGCCAGATACATACAACTTGTTAACAATAGTGCCTGTCTGTCTTAATAATTAGTAGCATTAGCTTGTTTACCATACTAAGAGATTACTTTATTTATAGGTGTATTTAAAGCTAAAAAGAGACTGCTACTCTATGCTATTCGAATCCAGCAAGGCTGCCCTGAAAGTCGAAGATCTGAATCATCAGTCTGAGACCCGTCCGTCAACTCAGATTCCTCAAGTTGAGCAGTCAAGCGTTTAGTTGTTTTCTTCAGTCAGTGTGCATTGCAGTTACCCGATAAACAGATAAAAGCTTACAAAAAATGCACGGGGATAACATTACAATGAGGAATTCTTATTTTTATACGAGCTGATGACTGACTTATTTAAAAAAGCATGTGACGACATGCTGGTGGTTAATTGATGAGAGAAGGTGAAACGAGAGATTGATAAACAAGTTTCACCTCTTGTTTTTTAGCTGCGTCATTGTGCACAGAGCAACGCAACAGCATGACAGTGTAAACTTTACAAACCAGTCACCACAAACTCACCACAAACCACAAAACTACCTGTGATGGAAGCGGAGAAGAGCGATACAAACGGAGCACGGGTGACGCGCTGTCAGCCACTTCACCAGAGCCCACCGTGACGTGATGCTCGCTTGTTTGCTTGTGCTTGTTTTTTGCCACTGACAGGCTCAGATTGTTATTCTAAGTGTCTGACAACATCATAGAAATGATCGCTACAGTCCGAGACTTTTATAAAGATTAAGATATGTTTTGTTTAAACAGAAGAAGCTGTTTGATTGATCTCCCCGACCTAACCAGACTTCTTTTGAAAAACTGTACTTTTAACACCCATCATCGTTAGCTTCATTCAAACTGAACAGAGACCAAATAAAACTGTTTCAACAATCTGTTCCAACTCTGGTTTGGTCAGAATAAATCCTTTTTTCATGACACAAAGAAGGGGCGGAGCGTGCAGGGCAGGTGACGCCGGACAGCGGCGGGGAGACGCTCCGTAGTGCGCTGATTTTACTGAACTACAGGAGGATGCACAAATTTCCTCTCTCTGACTAAGTGAAAATCTGTTTTTTTTCACATCACAGAAAGGCATTAAAACATGAGTCTTAATGATGAAGGATACGTAGGCTGATGTAGGAGTTTAGAGTGGCACACTGAACAGAAAAAAAAAAAGATTGAATTGTCGAATCCTCGTATTGAACGGCCAAATCCAATTTGACTGACAAAACTCTTGGGTATAGCCCTATAATACAGTGTGAATAAACTGTATAATATGGCATTTTTTGAATGAAATACTGTGCAGAGTGTGGAGCAAGAGCTGCTAATAAGTTTTTCTTTAAGCTCCACTTTCTTTATATTTACCGTTTTATTATATGGCGAACATCAGTGCTTTACCACCAAACTTAATTGTGCGACTTGCTATAATTCAGTGAGCTGAACAAGGCTGAAATCATCCTTTATTGTTATTATTACTTTTGCTAACTGTAGGGCCCCTTTTTCAGCTGTTGTAAGGAAATGTTTTGCTCCGGTGTTTTCTCTGTGCTGAACAGAGCTGTAGCAGTGCTGCCAAGCCTGAAACCCTTGTGTTTACCTAGCTTTTTGTAGCGTTAATCGTGCAGCGAGTTTCAGTCGGAAGAGTTCACTGCTCATAAGGGGGATTTTGTACTACCTTGTTTGTGTGTTCTGTAGGTGTGTGTGGGAGCCCGGTACTCACTGGGGGGATTGTGTAGAGCACCCAGAGCCATGCAGCGTGAAGAGGACCCCTCTGAGGCGCCCGCCCAGGAGCCCACTCATAAATTACACCAGGACACATGTGCCTGAACAGCACTTTTCTTTATGTGTGTGCATGTGTGTGCGTGCGTGTGTGAGTATTCTTTCCCTGAGAACAATCTACGAGATTCGTTTGCAACAATGTGCGTGTCTGATCGCGAGGCTTTGAGGGCGTGCCGGCCCTTCAAACAAATCTTTTCTCTTTGTTATTTCAAAAGAGCATAAATAAAGCGTCAGAAAGTGCTCGACAATCTCCAGAAACACACGCACACGTATGCATGCACACTGAGAACCTTTTAGAAAGGCAGGACTCAGCAGGCTACAGGAGCACCGTAGACGGTATCTCTTTGAAGCTTATTCAACGTGTCCTACTGCTAGAATGGAGCCATGGGGATGAGATAAGGACATACACATGGATACACAACATGAGAGAAATATGTGTGTTTCTGCACGTAAATGTGTGTTTGCATGAGTTTAGGGGGAGTTCATCTGTATGTGAGGACAGACAGTTGTGTTTTTTCAGTCAAAGCATTTAGTTCCCAACTCCAGTGGAGTATGGCCTCCTCTTTACGTGTGAAGGAATGACTGAACGGATGGAGGGAGGAGGATAAACGAGAGTGCTTGTTCTTCATTCCCCCGGCGTCTTGTTTGCTTGCTCCGCATGGAGCATCAGAGCCAAAGGAGAGGTGGTTGCTAGGATACAGGTGAACGGTTGGCATACAGGAGGGAAGACAGGTCCGTCATTGTGAACGGCAACCTGGAGAGAGCGAGATAGAGGAAGGCGAGGGGAGAGGAGAAAAGAAAAGGGGTGGAATAGAGTTGGAGCAGAAGAGGGCAGAGGGGAAGAAGGGAGATGCGTCACTGTCAGCATGTAGCCAGAAACATAAAGGGGAGAGGAAAAGGAGGATAGATGACTGGAGAGACGGAGGAGAGGAGAGCTGAGGCTGATATGTCACTGTCGGCTCCGAGAGGGGATGAGAGTGGGGGGAGAAACGGGAGAGGAGCGAGGGCTGTTGTTTGCACTCGCCGGGAAAAAGAAGAGGGAGCTGACGGGGGAGGAGGAGCGGGACTGACAAGACAGCCAGGTGTGGAGAGGAGAAACTGAGGGGAGGCAGAAGGAGGAGAGATGAAGGAGAGCGTGGCCTCCTGAGGTTCTGTCACCTGGAATATCTGTGGGACTAATGTCTCCTAATTGATCACAGCGAGCGGAGAACAGAGGGAGTGTGACAGAGAGGAGAGGAGAGGACAGAGAGGAGGCTGCGGAGGACAAGAACATGAGGGCGATGAGTTAGACAGGATAAAAAGATAAGAACGATGTACACTCTTAGAAATAAAAGTTCTAACCAGAACCAGAAAGGGTTCTTCCCCTTTTTGGCCCCCTTTTAAACTAAATACTCGGAGCCCTTTCAGAGAGAGATACCTAGAACCATACATAAAGTGTTAATACCTGGAACCATCTGTGAACAGTTCCACCCAGAACTCCCTATGAGAGGTTTTAGAGGAGAATCCTTCTATGGTGTAATGGTTCCACCCAGAACCCTCTCTGGGGGCTCCATCCAGAACCATTCAACCTTCTAAGGGCACTAACAACTACCCATCCAAGGGGTTCTACCAAAAACCTTTTAGGATTTTATCAAGAACACAGTCAGAGCTTTTTTGTTTTCCAAAGGTTTTATCTAGAACCTACCACAAGGGGTTCTACTGAGAACCTTTTTATTTCAAGGGTTTCATCTAGAACCCATCCAGGGGGATCTAAAGAGGACCCTGTCATATTATGGTACAGATAACTTGAGACAAACCCTTGATGAAAGAGTTCTTCAAGGATTTGAACCATCTTTGAAGAATTATTTCGTCTAAATACGGTTCTTTGGGTGAAACGGGTGGAACACTTAGTCTTGCAAAGAACACTTGACAAACCCTTTCCTCAAAAGAGTTAGGGTTAGGGTTTGCCTCAACCCTTCAGGAAGAACCCTTTTGGAACTCTTATTTCTAGGAGTGTACGCCTCTGAGGACAGAAAATGCACAGGAAGACAGAAAACAGACTGAAATGTGTTTAGTAAGGAGAGGATAGTCTGGTCTGAGACGTAGATGAAAGATTGAGGACATGTCAGGATAGCTGTGTCCAGGTGGACTGCTCTCTCTCTCTCTCACCACCACACACACACACACACACACACACACACACACACACAGAGAGAGAGAGAGAGACACAGGTGTGCCCTTGACTGCAATGAGTAAACTTGCTAGCGGGCGCTTGTGTCACCTTTGCAGGGGTGTTTCGTGTGAATGTGTGCGTGTGTGTGATGGCTGAATTTGTCGCGCGCAGTAGCAAACTCCACATGGGTTTGTCACCACTGATGAATGAGAGCGCACACACACACACACACACACACACACACACACACACACACACACACCACAGAGTCACGCGCATACACACACACAATGTATTTTTAGTCATACTCTCAGCTCCTCTGTCTGTTGATTAAACAGACCCACGCACACACACTCACACACATACACACACACTGTCATCGAGTGTGACCTTCATGCCTCTAAGCCGACCACTTTCCATCCATCACTGCTGTCTCGCTGTTCCAGACTGATCACAATCGCTTACTGCCCATTCTTCCCGCTTATAAGTGTCTCACTCCAGTGCATTCATATCACTGCTCCCTTACATAATCACATGTTAATGATTTATACTGCCCAATGATATATGGCTCTGCTAAACTACTGTAGATATTATTCTAATCAAAGTGGGTTGCATTTTCTTAAAACTTGTGCATATTTTTGACATTAATCACAATGTGGGGAGATGCTGCGCTGCCAAAGTAATCATCTAAAAGCTGGTGAAAACTGAACGCTATCCAGTCCGCACGTGGTGGACAGGTGCACAGGAAAGTAATATAATATGAAAGAAAAAGTTGAATTCCCACACATTGTCAGAGCTGAGTTTGTCAGACACGACTTTTTGGTCGTGGGCATTTTTCAGGCAGCAAATGCGAAACAACAAATCTGGAGCAGTCAAAACGCCTGAGATAATGACCACCATAGATATTTTTTAAGAACCAGATCACTTTAAAGGATCAGTGTTTAGGATTTCATGACATCTAGTGTTGAGCTTGCAGATGCAAACACTTTTCCTCACTCTTCCTTTACAAGGAGAGACTATGGTGGGGCGTGAAACTCGCAAAAGGTAATATCTAGAGCCAGTTTTTGCACGGCAGACTCCATGAAAAGGGGCCTACACCCTCTGTAGATATAAATTCTTATTTTCAGTTGATTATACACTAATGAAAACATACTTATTCTGCCAATAAATCCATGTAAATCTTACACGTTGGACCTTTAAAACAATTTCCCTCCACACCATGCCTGTTTCCTGTGTCTCCTGCCATTACGTCTCACAGCCTTTGACATACATAAAAATGGACAACATGGCAGCTCCGTGAATGAAAGTGAATTCAGAACATCTTGACTGCCCCCTGGTGGCTGGCTGTAGTATAGGTCATTAATGCATCCATCCAATCCATGTTAACAGATCGGACATGGGCCAAAGTAAAACACTAAAATGTCAAATAAATTTTTCCCATCGACGGTTTCTGTAATTTTAAGTAGCTCTTTTAAAGCTGATTGTGTCCCTGATAATCTTGGCTTTAATTTGTTATTTGATGCCGTCACAACATGACTGACAGCTGAGTCCTGCGCTGAGTTGGCCGGGTGCATGTACACGACCTCGATACTCTGGCTCCAAATGACGCCACCAGCGCAAGATGGCAGCGCCCACATTTGTGATATTTTGGTTTCTATTTTTTTTCTTTTTTTTTTACAGTGGGAGGAAGTGAAGACGCGTCATCCATCTTTATATACAGTGACAGCTTAATGCAGTGGCTCCCAACTTATTTTGCTTGTAAGCCTTTAAAGCAGAGCTATTCCTCCTCTATGAGTCGAGAGCATTTAACCAGAGTGTGGTGGTCCCTTCTTGGATTTGAATAGTTTTTAAAGAGATTAGAGGGATGAAATTATTCATCATAGTACAATTTTTAAAAAGCACATATTGGACAAACACTGAAAAGTCACACGTTTTTACAGCAGAAATGGGATTATTTTAGGGCTATGAGTTGCAAGCTGTTCAACCAAAGTGTGATGTTCCACTTTTGGATCATTTCATTTGAACAGTTTTGAAAGCCTTGAAGAAGTGACACTATTTATTTTTTCACATATTTTTGAAAGTTTTGACAAAAATCACAAAGTCATGATTTTGAAGCAGAATATTTTTTTTTTTCTTTTCAATCTTTTTAATCATCTCGCAGCCTCTCAGATTTAACTTTGACTCCTTTGGGGTCTCAGCCTCTATTTTGGCAACCACTGCCTTATATGTTTCTGGAAATAGAAAATAAAGAGAAAAATGAGGAGAAACTTTAACATATTTCTCATTTTTTTACCCTTCAAAGTGAATCAGTGTCTACTTATATCAGGTCATATGTGTTTGAGTTGCAAGCTGCTCTGTCAGAGACTGATGTTCCCTTCTTGCATTTTTAATAGAGACCATGAGAGGTGAAACTAAGATGAAACAAAAATCAGACAAGTCATATGCTTTTGTAGCAGAGGCTTGTTTTTTTCTCATCTTTTCTATCTTATTAAGCATCTTTGGATCCTCAGTTTTATCCTGCTACACCTTGGGGGGTCCTGACCCAGAGTTTGGGAACCACACTGCTTTGGTACATGCAAAATGAAGAGAAAAACATGGAGAAAATGCTAATTAATTGCTAATTATGCATGAAAGTTTTTGACTTTTTCGTATTTTAATAGTCAAAAAACACAGGTAAATTCACAGATTTCCATCTTACATAAGAAACAAAAAAAGGAAAGTATGTTGAATGCCTGCTTGAGGTGTGTCGGACCTGCAGGTCTAACAACGTGGCTGCTTTCCAAACCTGGCTCCTTGACCCCAAAGTCCCCTCTCACTCTGCATGTGGCTTCCCTTCTGCTGGTCCAAGGTGGAACAGCTAGAGGTCAGGATGTGTCGCTCATGCCAATGTGTGTGTGTGTCCGTATACATTTGTTGTGTGTGTGTGCGGATGTGAAGGCACGGTTTGGGCATATGGCGAATGCAGGAACCTGGGCATAAGGATCAGACGTGGAGCGTGTGTCCGTAGCAGCAGGGCCTGTCGCACCGGTAAAGGTTAGGATCTTACCGCACGCTGGCAGTCCAGGAAAAAGGGCAGGGCACGGCCAGGACCAGGCGCAAGGTGCTATACCATCTGCACCAGAGGGATAAACGGGTCATCTGCTCGGGTCAGGTGATAAGAAGCAGGGTGTGCGCTTGTTCAGACAGTAACATCAGTGTTCATCCTTTGACTTTCCGTTGAGTTTCTGTACGTGCTTTGCTTTGAACCAAATCCGCAGGCTCACTGACGTCATTGCTGAGTGTTCATGTAGCCTGCATGGGCTCATTTCATTCATTTATTTCCTCATTCTTTTATTCATTAGCGCGGGTCTTATCTGGGCCCAATCATTAGTCCAATTAGGTCCATGGAGCTTCACCAGTCCTGTTCGAAACAGGAGATGGATGAAGGCAAAGTGAAAGAAATCCTCTTCTTCTCCTCTCCTCTCCCTCATTTTCTTCCAATCTCTCCCTCTCTTGGCCCCCAGAAACACACTCTTTCTTCGTCTTTCTTCCTCACTCATTCTCTCTCAGTCTCTGATCTGTGATAAGATAGCATAGTCCCTCATATCCTGTTTCTAATACAGATCGATGAGAGGGAAAGGACCGAGGTAGGGAGGGATGAGACGAGGCAGAGTGGGTTGATGTGGAGAAGAGAAAGCAGAGGGAAGGATGGGAGGGGGTGTGTGTGTGTGTGCATGTGTTTGGAGAAGGGGGAGGGGGGTCAGGGTAGAGATATCTGAAGAGGAAATGAGGATTCAGAAAGGAGGACATCACTCAGATTCACATCTCTTTTCATTTAGCCCATCACACACATGCAAGCAGAGACACGCACGCACACGCATGTGCACGGCTACATCTGCGTCAGGTCGTCTCAATATTTCAGTGCCAATAAGGAAACCATTTCTGCTGTGTGATTGAGTGAGTTGCCGTTTTTCTCTCTCCGCGAGACACTATACTTTGCAGGTAGGAGCTGCGAGCAACTCGCATAACCTTTTGTGTTGCAGTCAATTACAGTTCAGTTGCATCAGCTGGGTGAGGAGGTCCCGTCGGGGGTTGCAGTGTGTGTGTGTGTGTGTGCGCCGGCAGCGTGCACGCGCGTGCAGTTGTTGTTAATACCATGCAATTTTAAGCATGCATACGCACACACACACTGGGAAGCAGACAAATTGTCTCTCTCAGTGTATATGACCCCCAAGGGCAGCAGCCAACCGCCGCCCCCGTCGCTCTGTCTGAGACTCTAAATGATCTCAGCAAGCAGCGCCTTCAGAACTTAGCTGAGAGAGAACACTGCTTTATTTATAGACTACATAAGTGGATATTGTGTGGTAAATTCTAAGAAATATCCCAAACGGCCTGAATATTGAGAAGCCGAGGCAGCTGCGCGCTGCTCTTTTCTTCAGTGTCTGCAATATTAGCACTGCAAGCCTGTGCTGCAGAGATTCAAGGATTCAAGGATTCAAGGACATTTATTATCATTATACAATACAAGGTTGTATAATGAAATTAGAGTTGTGGTTCCTTCACAATACACACAAAACGCAGCATATATGCAGATAATTAATTACACTTAAGAACGGAGAATGGAGAAAAAAGGTTAAAAAAAGAAACATAATAAATACATACATAAATATACTTTACTCACAGGGATTAATTCTGCAGTGCATTTTTTGAATTTCCATTTAGTTAAATGTGAACAGCACCAACAAGACAGTGATGATAACATGGTCAAAGCATCATCACTGTAAAAACACAGAATCCTGCACACTGTGTCCAGATACAGGACTTTGTGGTAGTGCAGGTCTCTTTGTGTAGGCACAATAGTCTGAGCCCCGTTTCGTCTGTTTCATTTTGCTGACCGGCCGTTATCCAGGAGAAGCCTTAACTCCCTGGTTAGCATGGTTCTTATCCACTCTCCACCACGGCGGTGCGTCCAGCTGATCAGGCTGCATGTTCGAAAGATGCTGACTACATTTGTTGATCTCTAAAGGTCCGCTGCTTTTAGTCCAAAAAGACAGAGAGCAAGGGGCGAGTGCATATTTACCAGCCTTCCAGATTTTGCCCTGGTCACAGTTCTCCTGTATTTCTCCTGATTTATGACAAATTTTCACACATTTTTTTCCTTTTAGTTATTACAACCTGTTTCTGGTGCTGCATAGGGTATATAAACTCTCCTGTTTCCAACAATACAGCTCCACCTGCTGTATCCAGTTCTGCGCTGTATATTCATTCTCTTTATCCTCTTTAAGTGAGTGAGAGGAAGAGAGAAATGGACAAGCAAATTTTGGACATCCTGGAAAGAAAAAATCCTGTTTCTTACGGAAAGGGGCCACTTTTTTTTTCCTCAATCAGCTCAATTAATATACCCTTAGCAAAATATTTGTAAAATATGTTATTGTCATTAAACTTGAAATTAGACTAGGTAAGGCTAATTTGTTTTCCAGCCTATAAGTGTCACTTAAAGGTCATCTGCCAGCATCTGTTTGCATATTTTTTTCACTCTTTAAAGTCTGTGTCAAGGAAATTCAGTTTCAATCAATTTCAGTCAATTTGAGTTTTTTCTCTAAACACATTATACATGCCGGAAAATAGTTGCTGAAAATGTGAAAAGACTGAGAATTATGTAGTGCTGAATGCTTGAGTTGGACCAGTAATGTGTTGTTCATGATTGCTGCGATCAGGATTTTTTGGGTCCGAGATATGGGTCGCTGGTGCAACGGAGGCATGTATGTATCCTAACACTATATAAGCCTTGCGAACTGACTCATGAAAGGCAGCACCCTCCCCAGCAGTCAGTCACAAACATACCTTCAGTGACTCTTTCGGTCCAAAATAGCCAGCGGCTACTGCTCACTTCACTTCCAACAACCAGCAACGACACTAATGAAGAGAATTAGCATATTGCAGATTGAGGGGAATGAGTTGACTCTCCAGTGAGCTGACAGGTCATTGTCCTCTGGCTCTGGTGACTCAAACATGTCTGTGCAAGTCCAAAAAAACTGCTGAATGGAGCGTCCATCTTTCGAGTCATAGTGGTATTTGATACTTGAGACAGCGGAGCGGACACGCCCAACATTTCAGAGCAAAGAACTGCTCACTTTTTCATGATTTTGAGACCTGATTTTATGTATTAAACAAATTTTTTAATAATTTAAATTTATCTGGAGGGTTAATAACACATTTCTGTTGTGTGACAAATTTATAACTGCTTTACACATAGTTAAAAAGTCACCAGAATGCAGAAAACAAAGTCTATGAAGCTCCCATTTTTTCAGAGGGAGAACCTCCAGAACCCCCGTTTTGGTTTTGAGATCCTCCATATTTTTAAATTCTCAAAGTTGGCAAGTATGTGTGACTGAAGCAGAAAAAAAAACCAGAAAGAAATAGCTAAGGTGTGTTTTATCTAGTGCTTGCGTGTTTGTTTTAGACAGCAAAATGTCTACCATTTGCTAAATGAGGGCCTTGGAGATGGGAGGGGGGGTGTAAAGGTAGAAAGGCAGGGAAAAGACTTCCTAAACCAATTAGCAGCCGGGCCGAGGATGGGGGGCTGGCTACAATTACCGCCCTAATTGAGGTCAGAGTTGTTAATTTAGTGGTGAATTAGAACAGTTAATATGCATTTATCAGGATGGCCAGGGGAGACGGCAAAGAAAAGTGTGCTGCCTATGTGTGTGTGTTGTGTAATTTTAGTCGCATTGCAAGAGATTACATAGAAAAACATGCGAGAGGCCATTCTCTGCCTCTCTGGTGCAATTAGGAGCAGTGCAATTGGTTCAATGGGAGATGCTGCCATTTAAATAGGCAATGATATGGTTGAGGTGAGACGGAAAACGGGGAAGAGGCGTACGAACACAGAGGAGGAGAGAGTGGAGAGAGGGTTTTGGAACATGTTCCAGAGAACAGAATGATGATGATACAATATTTTCCAGTCAGGGGACACTCAGTGCGCACAGTCTGCCACAAAGTCACCTTTCTCCATCTCTGCCGCTCTCCGTTTTCCTCTCATGCAGAAATCCATTCGCACCCTTTAACTCTGAGATGTATAAATATTTCTCAAAAATGCACGCAAAGTTACGCACAAGCATTGTATTTCTGTCTGATTGCCCACGTTGCGAACCACTTACTGTCAGAGGAAGAATCACGGCCATCTTTTCTTACCCAACCAGTCAATGAATACAGGGCCACTCATCCCTTAAATCTTTCCTCTCCACTTGCCATCTTCTTTTTCTTCTCCCTTCCTCATTTCATCCACGGAGGCCTTCCCCCTTATTCATCTCTTCCTCTCTTCTCTGCAACATCATCTGTAGCCTGTTTTTCCTGCTCTTTTTTTTTTTTTCCTCATCCTCGGGGATTTTCATACGTTCTTTAATATTCTCTCAGTTCTCGCTGTCCTCCAGTATTCTCTCTGTTCCTCTCCCGCTCTCCTCCTCTCTGCCGCAGATTTCTCCAAGAGCTCCTGACCGCTGGCCCCCCGACTCCGAGCCCGGCCGCCACCTCCTCCTTTTCATCTCTCCCTTGTCTCTCTGTCCGTCAAGTCTGTCCTTTTTATTTTTTCTTTCTTTCTTTTTTGTCACAGGATCACGTGTGCCGCTGCTGTTTCAGATGCTGTCTTTTGCAGATGATACTGGCAAGCACTTTGCCTCTCTGAATTATGCATCGAGATTACATAAAAACCTCATGAAGCAACTGATCTATTTTTAATCCTACTCGTTTGCTTGTTAAACCTGTTTCTCTGTGATCTTTCCATGTGTGTGTACATGTGTGTTTTGTGCGTGCGCATGAACACGAGTGAGAAGACAGAGATTAAAAAGGAGCACAGCCCAGAGTCAGACTGTCTCTCTTGTTCTCGCTGTGTCTGTCAGTTGAATTCAGTTCAGATAGGCTTTATTGGCATGGCGTTTAATAAAGCCTTCCAATGCGGCTTGAAAACAGTAATTACGGCAATTATGATCCGAAAAGAAAATGCTCAAAATTATGGCAACACAAAGCTAAATACATCAATTTCAGCAGTTTCATTTTGGCTAAAATTACACCCTAACAAAGTTAGAAGTGTTGTTAAAATGAGGGATGGTACTTGTAAAGAGAATGATAACAAGTGTCTCTCTTTGTCTCTGTCTTTCTTTCTCTCTCTGTCTCTGCTGCTCTGTGTGTTGCTGCAAAAGAAACCTGTTGACAAAGCTTTTGTGCTCTTGTCGCCGAGGAGTAAGAGTGCCATCTATTGGTCAGCTTCTCACAACCACCCACTGTAAAGAGGAGAGGAAAAAGTCACACTCGTGCGGCGACCCTCACACACCCACGCCCAATGAGCAGACGTGCACAATAAGATAACTATAGGGCTGTCTGATGTGTTCTTGGGGATGACCTAGATTGAGAGCACCATCACAATAGACTCACTATTGCTTACTGTCTCTTGCTGATTCAATAGGTAATCTTTCCATCGACTGCTCCCCTCGTGATACCATCTCTGCGTGTGCGTGTGCCCGCTGCATGTGTGCGTGGATGCATGTCTGCGTTATCTACAGGGAAGGACAGGCAGAGATAAGAAGAAAAGATGGAAAGAAAAAGGGGAGAATTATAGGGAAAAGAGGGAGAGGAATGAAGGTCAGCGCGATGAGAGAGCAGAGGGCAAGAGGTGGATGTAAGAGAAAAGAGACAAGAGGGGGGAGGAAGGACACTGTAGTTTCTCTGCATTCTCTCGCTCCGTCTCCTCCTCTTGTTCTCTGTACCACCACCATCACCCCACACACACACACCCCACCCACCCCACCCCACCCCGATGAAAAATAAAAAAGAGCTGACAGTGGAGGCCGGGCAGCAGCCGAGGTGTCAGCGCTTTCCTTTGACCAGGAGCGAGGGAGGGGAGAAAGAAGGGAAAGAGAAGAAACATAAAAAGGAAGAAACAAAGAAACAGATAGAGCGGGGAGAGGGATGGGACATCGGGGGGTGAGAATGAGTCTGCCCCGGCAGCAGTTCCTAGAGCCGCATCTCCTTCTCTTGCAACTTTTTCACTCATCCCCGTGTGTGCAAACCTTGGGCGAGTGGAGATAGAATTTGACAAGAGGGAAATTGATTCCGAGGCTTTAGATGCAGGTGTTATGAGAGCTCATGTGGTGGGGATGAGGCCAACGCTGAGAGGCATGCAATAACACCTACATAATGCATCGCACACAATCACGCATCCATGCAATGAGCATCCTCAAATCTCACATCGCAGTGTTCATGTATATGTAATACTGCAGGTGCATTGTGCTTTTCCTATAACACCGTTTTAAATATTCAGACGTGAGCAAACGATGCAGCTTCAGTTTCTTTTCTCAGGAGTTGTTCAAAGGCATTAGAGAGATTACAACAATCAATTATTGACTGGGTAGCACCAACAACAGTCGTTTAATGTGAGCTTATTTCTAATCAAAATTTAGCAAAACAAGGCTTGAATTCAGTAAATCCAGATTCAAAATTAAGCAGATTCCTGTTGCAAAAACTAATCTCCGTTTAGTAAATCCAAGTGTTTTGATGGAGACTGAAATTCAATCAATATGGAGAATCTTTCTTACCCAAATTAAAATTTTAGTGCTGTCGGAAACTAGTAAGAATAAAGTTAACTTTCAGCTGGTCTGTTTTCCATAACAAAATGTTCCATTGTTTGCTAGCTGGCTAAAAAGTTAATGAAACATTACATTGCTTGCTAGCTTTGCTTGATAGCTAGCTAAGAAGCAAACAAAACGTTGCATTGGTTGTGTCCGAAATCACTGACTATATAGTCCACTACAGAGTGCACTACACCCTATAAAGTGGACTTAAAATATTCCACAATTGTGAAAAGTAGTGTACAACCAATGGTCACTGTCCAAGCACAATATACCATCATGCATCATGCTTAAAGAAAAACAAAGATAATGACACTACTAAAACAGACAGTATGTTTTTCTATTCACTAGCGATGTCGCTATCGTCTACATAGAAATCCACAAAGAGCTAGTAATGATTTTGAGTAAATTTAAATTGGATTAAACTTTCTCCATTTTCAGATAGTTTTAAGTTGGTGCAAGAGACAAAAATGATTTAATTGGGTTTAAAATAAATTCTTGTGGCGAACCAGCATTATCTAAAAAAGTGAAATCACTGAAACTTTGCGTACAGTGTTGGGAAGGATTGCCTTTGACTTTCAGTCTTTTCGGGCTTTTGTTTTTTTCCCCTCTCCTGTTTTGTTTCGCGGAGTCGGGGGGTGGAGACGCTTGGCAGCAGACTAAGCAGTGGAGGAGACACAGGAGGAGTAAAGAGCTGACAAAGTGAAGAGCGAACACACCCGAGCAGTCTTACACCACCAGCACACAACAATAACGCAACAGAGGACAAAAGAAGAGGAGAAGGGAAAGGAAAGTCATGGAGCGATGTCTTCAGAGACCAATCTGTCACTTGCTCTGCGCGAGACGGTGTAAAGGCTTCCAAATAAAAGCAGGAGATGCTGTCAGGTTGAAAGAAGATTGTGAGAGGTTGAGGTAACGAAAAGGGAGTGAAAAGAAGGCCCTTATGGTTTTTAATTGTCTGTTTTGTAAGACCTGCCTCGGTTTTTGTGCTTTAGGTTACCTGCCACTTTGTTAACAGTGTTTTTGATTGATACGCACTAACACAAGTATAAAAGCAGCCTTCTATAAACGTCGTCTGCCGTATAAATGACAGATCAGACATAGAGCGTTGGCCTCCTGTATTTCTTTGGCTTGATGAGCTTTCAAGTGTGGCTTTTTTTACACCAGGCTTGTAGACAATCCACCGCTCAAGTCATATGTCCTCACGCTCCCTCACTCCCTCCTGTTCTCTTCTCTTCTCTTCTCTGTCTCCGTCCCTTTGTGTGCAGCGATCAACTTGCTGGGTTTGACATGGCAGCTGAAGCCATCCGACGGCCCTGTGTTAAACAACGGACTGGGAGCTGGCTTGCCTGTCAACAGTGATGTGGCCACGCTGCCCTCTGGAGGCAGAGGTATGAACTACAGCACACACAACCCCACAGAAAAATCCACACAAATGTAGACTTACGAGGCAGAACTCAGGCGTCAGAGCACATCGCAACCCACTCTTGACAGGATTGTGATATTCATATTTTATCTTATTGCCAACAAATTCCATGAGAAGACCAGAGACAACAATGACTTGACCCACTAATAAGTATTGTTTGTGTATTCAGAGCCTGATATAGCTTCTCCCTCTGTGCCATAGAGCAGAGGTTCTCATTTCTTTCTCAGCCAAGGACCCATCATATATAGAAAATATGCCAGGGACCCTCTAATGTATGTCCCTTGGTGGTTACGTATGGTGCATGCATACATTAAAATGCAGGTTTTGATTATTTTAGATAATATACTATAAAAAATTATAGAAAATATAAAATAAAAGACATAAAGAGAACAATAATAGGCCTTGCCTGGGCTTGAATTTGATAGAGGGAGCTGGTTTCTATTAATGTGTGATGTGCGGGTGACGAAGGTTTATATATTTCTATTTATTAAAGGCATACAACGCAGGAGTTTCCCATAAACAATGCGTAGACCGTGCTCAGAGTGCTTTCCCAACTCAAAATGTCAGTATTTGACATCCTGAGAATGAGACTCAGCAATCAGCTGTCTTTCTGGTGCGTTTACAGACAGCATCTGACAGCATATTCTACCTTTAAAGGAGCAATGTGTAGCACTAGCGCACCCCAAAATGAGCAGTGCAGTGCAAATAGCAAGCTGGAGCCATAAACAGTATATTGAATAGGTTGAAAAACTATTTAATATACAGTCAGGTTGAAGCGAGTTGCTTCCCTCTGCTCCCTCCTTACCAGAGCTTTTTCAGGAAGCTCAGGCAGGCTGCAGGAGCACAAGACGAGCGTTGTAATTTGACCATAACAAGCGACGACAAGTCCTACAGTTTTCAGGATAATGGGCTTAACTTTACATTGAGAGACAATTGACAAAAAAAAAAACAAAAGCCCACTGCTCTGAAAATACACACTCTGGAGCTTTAGTTCAGTGATCATCTGTCTTCCTGCCTGCCAGACTCTATTAACATATTGCTCAATTTAACTGTTTTAAACATCTACTCTTTCTAAAAGATTATTAATGATTTCTTTCGACTCATGAACAGACTCTGACTCATCAGCTAACATTCAGCATTACAGCATTTGAGCTCTTATTAATGTGTAACGGACAAACAATAACACAAAACACTGGCTGAAATGGAAATTTCAAAGGACACCACGGTTGTAGTGTTGTTGTCAGACAAGCAAGTATTTCATTTAGCATGTTTCCTTAATTTAAAAAAAAAAAATCATAGTAGGTGATTTATTACAGTAAATATATTACAGATTTCACCTTTATATGAATAATTCTCACAATGACACGGGCCCTGATTTGACAATCACTGCCACAGCTGCCATTGTTGTCCAGAAACTAATAAAATCACATCAGTGAGCCATACTGTTACAATGAACATTGTTCTGCTCTGTAGTTTATTTTCACTCAACAGAACATACAGAGTCTGTAAAAACTCAGCAGCGTGCTAAATGTTCATTAATCCACAGCTGAAAATAGTGCCCAACAAATGCAGTATTTACTCCTTTCAGTAGGAACAAATTGGCTTGGGGCTGAGTGCCACAGACAGGGTATGAAAGTCAGAAAGTATTGAAGGGCAGACTAACACATTTGTTGAAAACAGCATTACCCTTTAAGGCTTTTAAAAGCTGTTTCTGCTGTGCGTAACACACTAAAACAGTCCCAGACGCCCAAACACAGGCTCACACCAACTAAAATATTTTCATAATTCATGACACAGTACTAGCTGTGCTATCAGTCTGTGCTGTTTAACCACCGCGCCGAGTTGTGTCGAGCCCGGTTTATCGTCTCAGTCAGCAGCGAGGTAGAGCACCAACTGCAACCCCCCCCCATCCCCACCCCCCCACTTTCCCCCCCACCCCTCTCTCTTTTAAGGCCCCCATGCGGTTCTCTATCTATTCTTCTTTCACTCGCTCGATCTCGCTCTGTAACACACAAGCGTGTACTATAGGTACGTGTGGGCTGCTGCTCCATGTCTGTATTCTGTATTAATGAGAGGACTGTTGTGTTGTGTTCCCTAGCCGTCTAGGCCAGATGCTGCTGTTGTTCTTCTCATTGTTACTTTTATTTCTTCGCTATTCTGCACACACACACACACACACTCGCGCTCAGTCTTTTTCTGTCTGAGCCCCCAACACTCTGCTGTTAGATGACTGACCTGATTGCAGGATGCTGTGTGTTTCTGCGTGCGCGCCCGTCCGCGCGTCGGCTCGGAAAGCTGTGCCCTGCAGTTCTATCAGCTCTCTCTCATTTTAGCCCAGACAACAAAGTCCACAGTCCTGCAGGCTCCGCTACAAAGGCATCATTTTGCATCCCACTGTCACATGTAACAACACTCATTTTAACATAAACTGTGGGCGCACAGTTTGCAGAGCTAATGGTCCTCGTCCTCCACTATTCAATGGCCATGAATTTTTATAGCAGATTATTTTCCAGTAAACAGTGATGATTAACTATTGACTCTGACAATCGAAGCCTATAATCACAGATTATGCAGTTTCTTTCCCCCTTGCTCCAGGTCCGTGGGCAGGCCGGAACAGCAGTATAGACACGGGCAGCATCGAGGTCGGCAGACGGGTGACCCAAGAAGTCCCTCCAGGGGTGTTTTGGAGGTCCCTGCTCCACCTCAGCCTACCGCAGTTCCTCAAGTTCAACATCTCCCTCGGCAAGGATGCCCTGTTTGGAGTGTACATCCGCAAGGGCCTGCCTCCCTCACACGCACAGGTAAAATGTGGCGCCAGTAGGGTGACCAGATGAGAATGGGCGAAATTATTGACAGAGGAGTTGGGATGTCTGACAGATCAAAATGTACAAAAGATCAGCAGATCCTGAGGGGATATAAAGCATGGAGTGAGCGTTTCAGCTGAAATTTCCAACTAGGAACGCGGATGTTCCCAAGATTTTCCAGGGGAAAACACATCAATTCTCAAATGTTTTACAAAAACAAAAAGGATATTTTTTTAATGACTAAAAGCAGGAATTTTAGCCTACATAAGTAATTTGATCAGAATATTTTCACAAATTCATATCTTGTTCATCTGATCTATTTCTATAACGGTTAATTTCAGGACAAAAGCACAGGATTCAGGATTTGGGACAAATGTTGTCCTGAATCTTTCTGGATGTCTGGTCATCCTAGACGACAGCTAAAAGCAAGTGTAGATTCTACATCTTCCACACCTTTAGGGTAATTGACTAATCAGAGAGTTGTCATTCTATTCATTAGGGAGCCTTATCTTCATATTGATCAGCTTAAATGGAGACTACATAGAAAAAACTTTCCTGTGTCATGGGAAATCTTAAAATTCATTTGTGACTCCGTTTGAAAAAACTAATTTAGTCTAAGATTTACACTTAATTAAATTTCACACTAATGTAACTTTTACTGTCTCTTATTAATTAGAAACCATTCAATTAACAGCACATTTGATTTGTAGAATGGGATAATTGCATCCGGATAACCTTTTCTCTGCCTGACCTGACTTAAGCTGGTGAACACCATGAAATTCTGACTGCTGTGCAGTGGTAAAAAATGTTCCCAGAAGCCCAAAGAGAATGGCAGCCCTCAAGGATCTCTCTGTTGCATTGTTCATGCTTCTCTCCCAGCCACACTCGCTTCCCTCATCTTTTAATCTCCCTGCATATACAACTATGGGTCATTTTTCAAAGTCTAAAAAGTGCTACTGCAGCACTTCATAGTTGAATCATACATCCTCACATCCATTCAACCCAAAACTCACTCTCTTTCTCATTGTTTCTCCTCCTCTTACAGTATGACTATATGGAGCGCCTGGATGGGAAGGAGAAGTGGAGTGTGGTCGAGTCTCCGCGAGAGAGGAGGAGCATTCAGACTGTGGTCCTCAATGAGGCGGTGTTTGTCCAGTACCTGGACGCCGGTGCCTGGCACCTGGCCTTCTACAACGACGGCCGGGAGAGAGAGACGGTTTCCTTCAGCACAAATGTCATGGGTGAGACGGGGGGCGGGGTTTGTGGCTGTGGGTGGAGGGAGGGAAAGAGGTTACAGAGGGAGATGAGATTAAAGGGAAACTTTGACACTTGTCATGTGGATGTCCAGTCAGTGTTGATGGTAAATGTAGTCAATTGAAGAAATATGTTTGACTGAGAAAGCTGAGTTCCAGTGCTGCAAAATCTCAAAATTTTATGCTTAGATTTCTTGGATTTAGCCAAGGGACATGCTAGATGAGTATTTTTGTCACCTGATGCTATGTTCTGGCTATCAAAGTAAAAGCTATAGGCCAGGATTGTGGTGACATGGGCAACATGGGCATCAGAAGCTCACCTGCAATGCATTTTGGTACATGTAGGCATTGTTGCACAGCTCTGCAAGCAGGAGAAGTCTGTTTTTTGTCCAATATAGCAGGCATTGAGGAATTTTGGCTTTAATTGACTATATTTACCATCAACACTGACTGGGTATCCATATAAAAAGTGCAGGATTTCTCCTTTGATGGAAAGAGCACTCCTACAGTAGAACACTGTCAGACTCGTGATGGACAATTTCTCGAAAAAAATAGACAAATTGATGCAGCAGAAGCAGCGGTATCATCTCTTTTATTCCATACATTCTTGTTCCTTTTCAAAAACCTGGTGCTGATATTACCCACAATGCCACTCAGCTAATATTAAGCCGGTAGCCTCAAGCAAAGATGAAAGTAGGTTATAGAGGTCTTCTTTTTTTCTTTCTAATTCAACAAACCTGGATTTTTTTTTTTTTTTTTTTTTGGTTTGTTTTGTTTTCAAACTTGTAGTCCTGTGACCCAACAGAGGCCGACTCAAGTGACATCACTTGAGGCAATTTGTCAGACTTCATCAGCTCCCTCTGGAGCCACAAATGGCTTCTGCTGCATTTGCAAGCCCCTTGGATGGTTTCATTTCGCAAGCTGGGAAGTTACTCTTTCAGATTCAGTGTGTTAATGAGCTTTTTGAGTCAAAACGTCAAAACAACATGGACGCTACAAAGGGTAGGGCTGTTTTTGTTGTGCCATCTGGCTGATGGGTGGACTAAGAATAGCATCCCCATAAAGATTCCTGTTGCTATCCAAGTATGCTGAAAAACCTCGACAAAACTAGTGTCGCTTTACCTGAGTTAATGCTTATAAATAATTTTTATAATTAAACTAGGTCACTCTGCGTGGACATCAACGAGCGGTTCCAACCTAATATCATATTACAAATAACATTTGAGTGAAAAATTTATATCCAGTATGTAAATTAATAAAAACTTATCAACCAAACATTTACTTTTGTTCGCCATGTTCCTTTGTATATGTGTATATGACATCAACAGGCAACAACTCGGCAAATCGTGTAACAAAAATGTTCCGACTTGAGGGGACGTTCACATGAATTTTCCCAGTCGGGAGCACATTTTTCAAATTATTCTGAAACCACGTGAATTCAGGATTCATACAACTTTTTTCACATGTGCAGTACTTGTTTTTATGTGTAAAATTGGTGGAGTGCCCCTTTAACAGGGACATGGTAGAATTTTGGTCAGATTCGTCTCCCCAGTTTGTCAAAAACCTCACACGGGGTGCAAAATCACTCACCACCAGCAGGTGCACCGTGTTGCCACTAGCAACACAGCTATAGCAACATTGTCAAGTAGGCAGGACCGCTTAGTGAGTTCAACGATTCATGTATGCCAGAACGTAGTAGGATAAATTGATAGTAACAAAACACAACTTATTATATCGAAGAGTGTTGAATCACCTTCATGGTGTTTGTGCATGTGCGAAGAGGATAAAAATCAACAGGAAGCAAAAACTTAGTTGTCTCTAACCGGATCTGACACCAGAACGTACATGAATCTAAATAAAACACCACAACACTGTGAATTGGATGTTTTTAGGACCTGAAACAGCTCCCCAAATAATTTCAATTGTGTTGGAGGCACGAGTGTGAGAACAAGGGGGATGGATAGAAAGAGTCAAGCCGAGTGAAAGAATCCTTCACCGTCAATATCTGGCGGTAGAGCTTTCAGCAGTAGGAGTAGTGGAGAGGAGAAGGAGAGGCAGAGGCGGTGAGGGCAGAATTAGAGTGAGTGGTGAGAGGGGGAAGCCGGAGGAAAGACATAATGGTGGGGCAAAGCCAGAATGGAGTGAAGTGGAGTGAAGGACGGGAGGAGGAGGAGCTGAAGAGGGCAGTGAAAGAGAGGGTGGCATTAGGGTAAGAGGGAGACGTGGGGCTGAGATCTAGGGGGGAAATGGCTGAGGATTAAAAAAAAAAAGAGAGGGAGGAAGTGTTTGAGAGGAGGGCTGCGTGGAAAGGCTGAGTAATGCTTTGTGTAAGATGAGTGGAAGCTGGAAAAAGCAGGATGGTAGGAGGAAGGGAACGGATAAAAGTCCAAAATGCCTCCTTATCATTAGCATCGACCCTGCTTCTTCCCACCAAACTGTTCTCTTCTGGTAAGTGGGTTAAGAGGCACTAAGAGGTGGATATAGAGCGCTGAAGTCATGTATGCACGCAGCCAGAAGCACACACATACTGTACACTCTTAGAAATTAAGGTGCTAACTAGAACCATAAACGGTTCTTCAGCTTGACCCCATGGCAGAACTCTTTTTGGTTCCTGGTTGAACCTTTTAGGTTCATTGTAATCAAGAATGTCATCAACAGAGGGCGCTGCACGATATACAACATCCTATAGAATATGACACGCCCACTTTGGTTCCCAAGGAAAAACTGCTATTTTTGGTTCCAGCTGGGAACCAATTTTTCAGGTTCTGGACTATTTTATTATTGGTGGAAATGTTCAGAACAGTTCAAAATTTGGAACTGTAACTGGGCCGGTTCCATTTGGTGGAAAAGCCCTGACACTGATACCCAACATGAAGAGCTTTACCAAGAACCATCTGTGAAAAGTTTTCACCCAGAACCTTAGATGAGAGGTTCAACAGAGCACCCCTCTATGGTGTGACGGTTGCACCCAGAACACTCTCAGGGGGCTCTGCCCAGAACCTTTCAACCTTCTAAGGGTGCTAACAAGAAGTCAACCATGGGTTTCCACTGAGAACCTTTTTATATTCCAAGGGATTTATGTAGATTCCACCCAGTGGGGGTTGCTAGTAAGGTTCAAAGAAAAGAGTTCTTCAAGGATTTCAACAACCCTAGAAGAGCTCATTCTTCCAAAAAGGATTTCTTTCAATGAAAAGGGTCCTTAATAAAACCCTTAGTCTTACCAAGAATCCTTCAGGAACCCTTCTTCATAAAAGTGTTCTTCAGAAGCAAATGGTAGAACCTCAGCCCCTCAGGAAGAGCCCCTTTGGAACCTTTATTTCTAAGAGTGTAGAGTATAGCTAAAATCTGCCCAGCTGCACCAGGCAACCACACCTGGATGAAGTATTAATGACCTTGGTTGGGCCTGAGTGAGGAGGAGTAAACAAGTGAAACAAGGGGAAAGTGGCAGAATGGAGGGAAGAGGAGGGGTGGAAGAGCAGCAGAAGGGTTCGAGAGTGTTGGTTTCACTTTCTGACACAGCGTGCAGAGAAATGATAGATGGATAATGGATATAGTCTCGAGGAACGGCTGATTCTCCCCTCACTATGAAAAATATACTGAAAAGGAATGCATAGAATCATGGAGAAGGGCGTTTGCTTTTGATGTCAGTAGCGACTGCGACACTTGCAGCGCCTCGACTCGATTTGTAGTATCTTAAAGAATGAATGGTGCCAATGATTTAATCGAATGCTTTGATGCCTGCCATCAAACTCTCTCTCACCCCCTCCCCTCTCTCCCCTCTCTCTGTCTCACTTTGTCTTCTTCACAGATTCAGTGCAAGAGTGCCCGCGCAATTGCCATGGTAACGGAGAGTGTAATTCTGGTGTGTGCCATTGCTTCCCAGGATTCCACGGCATGGACTGCTCCAAAGGTATCGGGGCTGCTTTTACAAAAATGTGTTTTCTTCCTTCATAAAATTCCCCGCCGACGTCTAATTAGACGAGCGGGCGCGCATTTCAGCTCCACCACGCGAGCAAGTACAGAGGATCAGAGGCAGTAAGATGGCGCATGGCCTTAGGTGGAGCCGAGACAAGATGACTGATGATGAATGGCAGCTCCCCCAGCTAACGTCTCCCTGGCTCTGTGCTCACCTGGGATAGACAGCTTTGATGAATAGTTTAGTTACCTCTGCCTGTAATTACTCTTCATGTCATTGCCACTCTCCAGCCCCTTAACCACTCTATTCACCCTCCTGCAAGCTGAAGTGTTGGTGGGGTTAGGCGAGTGTGGGTGGGCGTCATGGCTTTTCACTGCTTTGAGAATCTCTAAAAAGCCCGCTAATTGTTTTTCTTCTAATCCCCCCTCCTTTCCTTCATCTCTCTCCGTTCCTCCAGCGGCGTGCCCGGTGCTGTGCAGCGGCAACGGCCAATACGACAAGGGCTCCTGTGTGTGCTACAGCGGCTGGAAGGGACCCGAGTGCGACGTCCCCGTCACGCAGTGCATCGACCCTCTTTGCAGCGGCCATGGCACCTGCACCGACGGCAACTGTGTGTGCTCCATCGGCTACAAGGGGCAGAGCTGTGGAGAGGGTGAGCGGAGGCAGGGTTAATGGTGTGGCGATCCTCGAGGATGTGGGATGGTTTTCATCTGTGTCAGCTGTTTTTATTTCCCTGCTCTTGTGGCTTTTCAGAGCGATTATTTTGAAAGAAACATGAGTTTTTTGCACCACTGGTGGGCTCAAAAAAACAGAGGGCACCGGCTGTAAGCGGTGGGGCACCAGAGCGCTGAAAGTCATGATGCATTTATGGCGAACGGTTCCAATCCCTGGTTTAGATTAAAATTGTTTTAGAAGTGACTGTACAACAACTACTACACCCATGTGTTAAAACACACAGAGAACTATGAACAAATGAACCATTTCGCCATGTGGGGCCGCTGGAAAGATACCCTAAAGGGCATTTTATCATGTTTTCTCCACTGGAAGGGCATCATAAAAGGCACCTTATCATTCTCATCAACCACAGGGGCATCCAAGGGGGCAGTTTTGCATCATTTTTTGGAACACGGGGGTACCAGGGGAGGGGGATCCACCAGTTGTTTGCAGCAAAACAAACACATCTCACACGTCCACAGACGAACTCCTAACTCCAGTCAGACAGCTCATCATGGCATAATCTTATCCTGACTGAGTGTCCGTTCCGTCCATATATACAGATGAAGTATGATACCGCAGCCAAACACATCAGAGATTTTATTAAGGGGTGAAATTGCTTCTATTGATCCTTGTTAAGAAGGATCAGCCCGCCACATTCTCTGTCGTCACAAAGACAGAGAGCAAGAGAGAAAAAAGAGAGGGATGAGAGGGGGAGTCAGGGCAGCGGTGAGAGGTGAATATGTATGAAGAAAGAGAGAATTGGAAAAGGAGGGAGACGAGAGAGCGCAGAGTGCCGAGGGTGAAGATGAAGAAAGACAAAGGGAAGAAAGGAGAAGTAGAATGACAGACAGAAGGAGTCGAGACACAGGGCTGGAGAACAAGGTCAGCATTTTCTCCCGCTCTTTCATTTTTTTGTCTCCATCTCCCTCTCATCCAATTTTTTTCTCCTCCTTCTCCTCTGGTCTCAAATCTGATATTCATCACAGCAGAGTCCCTCAAACAATTTACCTGGAGTGCCAGCGACATGAAAATCGATAACTGTGATCCGCCGTTTCTGCCAGGCAAACAGAAATGGAGGGCCGAGGTTATGTGCGAGCGCGCGATTTTTACAAATGTGTGTGTGCGAAGGGGTTGCGACGGGGGTCAATGATGCCTGGGGGGGGAGAAGGAGGAGGAGGAGGGATGAGAGAGGTGTCAGACAAAGAGGACGAGAGGAGAAAGAGTGGGAGCGACCGGGACGGAGCAGTGAGAGGAGGCCAGAAGAGGGGTGGGTGGGCGCTTTGCCGGGAGGAGGTAATTTGTCAAATTGGTTTTCACTCACTGCTCGGACTCAGAGCTGCCTGTCAACCTGGCAGACTGACAGTGTCAGATTCTCCCTTATGTATTAGCACGTACGCACATGCACACTAATGCATACACGAGCGCTCACACCGAATAATGTGCCAGCGAGGCTCGCTGCACATTTGCTGCTATGCCCCAATTATACACTCAGCCATTCATTATTGTGTGCTTTAATTGCCTTAGTAATATGTCTGGTAGTATTTTCTTTTATTTCATTATCTTTTTGTGTACCCAAAGAATGAAAATATGTCCTTGACTGTGTCTCTTTCTTTAAAAAAACCCCCACAATATTTAATTTGTTTCTAGCATCAGCTCTAATGTGGCATTTTCTAGCTTGTGCTGGTTTTTGTTCATTAAGTTTTTCTCTGTTTTTTTTTTTCCCACATCACGGTACCTCTGGCTTAATGCAGTGGATTGCCTGGATCCGACGTGTTCCAACAATGGCATCTGTGTGAATGGGGAGTGCCACTGTAAGCCAGGCTGGGGAGGGCTCCACTGCGAGCTGCCCAGAGCCCAGTGCCCGGACCAGTGCCACGGCCACGGGGCCTTTATACCAGACACGGGGCTGTGCAGCTGTGATCCCAACTGGATGGGACCCGACTGCTCCATGGGTGAGTACGGCCAAAGGTCTTCTTGTTCAAGTACATGGAGTAAAGGTGGAGTTTGGGGTGCTGTAGTTAGGAGAACAGGGTCGCTGACAGTCGTACTTTATTTAATGGTACACTAATAAGATGTGACATGCTGTACTTTGTATAAAATTAGACAAAAACTAGGAATGATATGTTCTTTATTAGACAGTAGTTCTACCCTAATTAGCCCCTTAATAGACTTAGAGGGTAATTAGGGACACATCACAGCAGAACTGTACTGTAAACTAAAGTGCAGTGTGACTCACTGTTAAACCTTTATCGGACTCTTTCAAGAGGGTAATTAAGGACTCGTTACAACAGAACTATACTGTAAATTAAAGTGCACTTACTGTTGGCAGATAATGTGATTTGATCAAAGAAGTAGGCATTAGTTTTGTCTACTCTGCCATTTGTATGGAACCAGCCAAAGCAGGTGTGTGTCGAGTAGCAGATGTCATTTTTAGCTTTACTTTACGGCACAGTTCCGATGTATTGTGTCCCTAATTGCCCTCTAATAAAGTTTAATAAGGGTCTAACTGTGGCAAATAATGCACTTTAGTTTACAGTAAAGTTCTGCTGCATTCTTTTCCTAATTCCCCTCTAACAGAGTGTAATAAAGGTCTAATAAAGGATCTAATACTGTCTAATAAAGAACATATTATTTCTAGTTTTTGTCTAATTTGATACAAAGTACAGCTTGTTACATCTTATTAGTGTACTGTAAAATAAAGTGCGACCCTATTAATTATCCGTTGTCCTGACATATTTTGCGGTCCCTTAGGATACATGGTTAATTACCATTTTATTTAATACTGGTTTTGGTTTTCAAACTGTGTTTGGATGAAATTTACGAGACCACAAACAATACAACTTGCTGAGAAACAGGATACAGCAACTGTTATATGCTCTAAGCCAAATTGGAACTAACAGGCACAAAATGTGACAAGTTTTTTACTGTCAGGGCTATATAAAATCATCTTTCTCAATAGACTGTCAGCGACAGTATGGTTATGACAGCCTTTTACGATTATCAGGGTGGTGCTCAAAAACCAAAATGGGCAAAGACAAGGCACTTTTATTTATACAGCACATTTCATTACAATGGGCCGCGCATAAGAGTCACAACATGTAACATGTATAAAAGAATATAATAAATAAAAGAAACGGCAGCAACAACAACAAAAGCGCAACAAAGAACATTTTTTAATAAAAATGAAGAATAACCACCCACAAACAACACCAGCAAACACATAACATACCCCCGCACCACGCCCCCAGACGCAAACACAGGCCCACACACGGAGAAACTAATCAGAAGTCGAAGAAATATGAAAAAAGTTTTAATTTTACTTTCAAAGTAAAAGCTTCCTTGTCACACCTTGATCTTTTAGGTACAGTTTGCAGACAAGGGAGGTGTCATTGTAATATAAGCAGTGATAATGGCTGAAATGAGGAGCCAAACTATTATAGATTATTGATTCTGTGTTGTCCTGAAGAATAATGTGGAGAGACAATGAAATTCCAATTCAATTCAAAATGTTTTTTAAACTCAGTGACAACATGAATGTCGGAGGTGTGTTTGCATTAAATAGTGACACATACAGATAACCAAAGGTGGAAAAATGTCTGTAGGGGAAACGAGGAGAACTACGACAGCATATTGCTGCCATGTCTGAAAAAGAAAAACAAATCAGTATCACATTATCACGTAAAAAGTTTCTTGTTATAACAAGATATTTTTTCTTTTATTATGTCATACAAAATTATCAAGCTATCACAGGAAACTTTTCTTGTTATAATAATATACTAAATAACTTGATACAGCATGAAAAGTTTCATGTTACAACTTACTTATTTAACAGCATAAAAAGTTTCAATAAATGTTTCAGTATTTTATAAAGTTATAACAAGAAACTTTTCTTGCAATAAAAATATACTATTTATTTTGTTTTAAAGTTAAAAGTTTCAAGTTCAAATGATAACTTTTTGTTTTAAAATAAAATGTTTAAGGTTATATTGTGATGGTCAAAATTATGACATTATGACGCAAAAAAATGACAATATACTATTTATCTTGTTATATCGTGACACATTTCATGTCATAACATGATAATTAATTGTTATAACAATATAAGTTATCACATTATGTCTTGAAACATTTCACATTATAACAAAATAAATAGCGTGTAAGACATAAGCAGCAGTCTGTTGTTTATAGCAACGGTCTGCCATAACTGGCCAATCAGAATCGAGTATTGAACAAAGCTGTGTAATGAATTGTTATAAAAGTTTCTTTTTAAAACATAGTAAGTTTGTATGTCGTACTAACATGAAAATATCTCATAACATTAAAAACAGATTGTTATAACAATAAACTTTGCGCATTATAATGTGATACTGATCTGTTTTTCTTTTTCTGGCATGGCAGCAATAGCTGCCACATAAAATGGAAGGCGCCTGGAGTCATTTCCTGTGCATGAGGCTCATAATTCCCAGCTGCACCCCTGGATAGAGTAAAAATAAAAGATAGATATTGCTTGTGAAAGTAGCTGAGTTCATGATTAAATGCATTTCTTTTATAATAAAATACTCAACTTTCATGATTCTTTGTCTCAATATAATAAAGCTGTTCAGCTACCAGTGTCAAAGAGAGAGAACAACCTCCGCCACTCCCGACTCACAGCACCTCCCATCTCAGCATCACAAACAGATCTCCGGCATTTGTTGTGAGAGTAGCAGTGCTTAACTTTAATAAAGACAACATTGTTCCACACCACAAGATCCCTCAGCAAGGGTGCATCAAAACATCTGTACATACTACATTCTCCGCACACCGGGGGTCCTGAGTACACGAGCGGGATTGTCACATCTCACCACATGCACCGTCGCCGCCTGCAACATCTGAGCCTCGCAAACAGTGACTGTAATGGAGGCTCAGGAAATAAACGCAGTCTTCACAATACTATAATCACTGATTTTAATTGAAGGTGCATGATGGAGGATTGTGTGTTTAGTTTAATGTGGGTTTGATTGTTTGATTGTGCAGCTTTGGGCACTTGCCTTGTTATGCACTTGTCAGGATAATTTGACATTGTTGTTCACTGTCACAGGGGATGACGCCAAACACAGTAGACTACTGATTTTCTGATTTTCTTGCATTTCACTTTTAAACCAGGGTTTAAAAGTGAAAGTTTTTAGACGTCCTGGTTACATATTACCATTGTTTCAATGGCATTTAAATGATTATGTTTCAACATGTAGGTAGGTTGATGTAGCCATTTTAGTGGCACTTTTTTGAAAGGGTGTGCAAAAGCCTGTCATTACACTGTCATAACAATGTCATGGCATCTGTCATGAATATTCAAAGGCTTTATTGTCATTTGCAAAAAATAAAACAGTTATCAGTGCAATGAAATTGAAATTCTTAGTTTGCTATTTGCTATTTAATTTATAAATGGAAAAATATACTAAAAACTCAAGCAGAAAGAAAGAAGAAAGAAAGAAGAAAGAAGAATGAAGAAAACATCAGCCTTAATGAATGTTTATTACTGTTGTCATTAAGTGTCATTCAGTGAATTTTGTCATTTTCAATGTAAAGTTTGAGCTATCTTTGTTACGATAACTTGATATTAATTAATATTAACAAGTTGACATTATCAAACTTAAAGAAATTGTTTAGCTTGACAGCGTAATTAAACTTAATGACATCTTTATGACAAGTCAAAAATGAACCACGTCACTTTGGGGTCAAGCAAAATACTCATGAAATGTTTATAATGGTCTCATGACAGCAAGTGTCAAAGCCAACCACATATGACACTGTAATGTAATGTTAAAACAAAGCTTAACAGTTTGATAATGTCAGGTTGTCATAACAAAGACATTTTTGTCTTTTGTCAAGCTGTTATAGCAAAGGTATTACTGGCTTGATTAATATCAAGTTGACATAACAAAGATATCAGTTTCAACTTTGTATTAAAAATGACATAATTTACCAAATGACACATAATAACAACAGTCAAAAACATTCATAAGGACTCCTTCATGTTCATGACAGTTGTCATGACATAGGTATGACACTATAATAACAGTCTTATGCACACATATGTAACTCAGACATGTAAACAATTTATCCAAACATCTTTTCACCTGCAAGTCACAAAGTCAGTACTTACTGGATTGCATCTCCACTGTGCACATATGACACAAACCTACATGAAACATCGATTCTCTGATTTAAAAAAATCATGTTTGTAACCCACGTCTCTCTCGCCCTCTTCAGAGGTGTGCTCCGTCGACTGTGGGACCCACGGCGTGTGTATGGGCGGAGCCTGCCGCTGTGAGGAGGGCTGGACCGGCGCGGGCTGTGACCAGCGTGTGTGCAACCCGCTCTGCATCAAACACGGAACCTGCAAGGATGGGAAGTGCCAGTGTCACCAGGGCTGGAACGGAGAACACTGCACCATCGGTAAGCTCCTCTGTGTATTTGTGTGTGTGTGCGCTGAGGTGTGTGTGTGTGTTTGATGTGTGTCTGCGTGTCAACACGTGGGTGTGCACAGAAACACCAGCACCCAGTCAGACTAAACTGGCAGCTCCTTTGTTAAAGGAATTTGGAAGGAGGCAAAAGAGGAGACCTTGGGGAATTCAAAGAGGGGGCTGACGTAGGTGGTGGGCGAAGCGAGAAGGAGGAGAGGAGGGGAGTAAACTTCTTAGAGGAGGGGGAGGGAGGATTACAAAAGAAGATGATTTAACCGTTTTTAGGTTGCCTCTCAACTGCAGACCCCAGGAGTCTTAGTTTCTATAGCCTTTGAAATACCAAAGTTATGTGATAAAAGGTAAAACTCTTCACCTCGGTGTGATCAAAAAAACACCTCTATTGAGTTGTTTGTGTGTGTGTGCATGCACGCAGTTGTGCCGGTGTGTGTGAGTTTGACTTTTTATGTCAGTCAATCACTGTCTCATACTGACATCACTGTCACTTTGGATGGATGAGTGCCAGATCCCTTTGATTCACCCACAGTGCTTTGAGACACAAAGTCTCATTTCCCTGTCACCACAAGCACTGTGATTGCGATCTGATACACAGACACACACACAAACAAACACCAAAACACACACGGAGCAGCACATATATACACACACACACGCACGCCAACACATATATACGCACAGGGGAATAACAGTTTATGATCTCCCCATTTCCCCCATCAGAAAGTAGGGCAGCTTTGACTGCAGCATCAGCCCAAGATGAAAGAGTTGTCAGGCCTCAGCTTGGCGCAAAGCACACTTCACTAGCACCAGACACTCTCAGTATTAGCTTATCTCAGCTTGCCTGTTGTTCATTTCAGCTCTGCATGATGTTGCTTGCATTTATTTAAAAAAAAAAAATCCTCTCCCCATCTCTTACCTTTTGCACGTTTTCTCCCACTGCAGACCATGGGAGCATGGTTGACAAAGCAGGTACCGTATCTGACTCTGGTGTTTTGTTTCTTAGCCTGTGGTGGTAGAAGCTAGCTGCTGCATTTGTGGGTTTTGGCCTGGCTTGGCTCTGTAGACTCTGTGGTGCTATCTGTCCGTAGATTAGGGTGCCAGACTCAATGATAACTCCCTGCATGCGGCGCACTCCCCATTTCTAGCAGTGCGCTACAGCGGGGGCCAGCTGTCATTGAGCCTATAGATGTGTTGTGGGGTAACGTAGAGCCTAGTGTGGTATCAGCAGTGTTGAAGGGGCTGTGCTGTGAATGTGTGGATGTGCATGCGTGTGAGTGTGTTCTCCATATCTCCAATGTGGAAACACGAACACATAACCCTGCTCAGGTCTGGGCAAGTAAACTATGTTGATAATCAATTAAACATCTAAGTGCAACCCAAAATCAAAAAAGTTGGGATGTTGTGTAATACGTAAATAAAAACAGAATGCAACTATTTGCAAAAACTTTTCGATCTATATTCAATTGAACACAGCACAAAGACAAGATATTTAATGCTGAAATATTATGCATTATTTTTTATAAATATGCAGTCATTCTGAATTTGATACCTGCAACATGTTTCCATAAAAGTTGGGACAGGAGCATGTTTTCTGCTGTGATACATCACCTTTTCTTTTAAGGAGATTCAGCCAGCGTTTGGGAACTGAGGCCGCTAATTGTTGAAGTTTTGAAAGTGGAATTCTTTCCCGTTCTTGCTTGATGTACGACATCAGGTGCTCAACAGTCTGAGGTCTCTGTCGTCATTGTTTTGCCCTTCATAATGCACCTCACATTTTCAGTAGGAGACAGGCCTTTACTGCAGGCAGGCAAGTCCAGTAGTCGCACTCTTTTATTACAAAGTACATTAAATATCTTGTCTTTGTACCGTATTTAATTTAATACAAGTCAGAGTATTTGCGAGGCATTGCATTCTGTTTTTATTTACGTCCTGCACAACATCCCAACTTTTTTTAAATTGGGGTTGTAATTTTTAATGCAAAGATGGCGGAAAATGCTATTTTCAGCCTCTCAAATATGGAGATTTTCAAAGTTTCTTTGTTTATTTTCATAATAAACTGGGTTTTGGACTGACAAAATGAGACATTTAAAGACATCACCTTGGACTTTGAAAAACTAGGATGGACATTTTTCACTATTTTCTAACTTTTCATAGTCATCTGCAGCCCAAGATTAAACATGACAATTAACTTTAGTCTTTGCTATTTTATAAATGCTAATAAATAAAAGAGTTTGAACAGGGGCAAGTGAAAACTGACTTCAGGCAAGTAGCTTTCACTCGGAAAGTGAAAAAACAAACGCTGAACCCTGAAACCCTCATAAAAGACTCTGTAGACTGTAGGACTCTGAACACTCAGGTATTCCAGTCATGTATTGCGTAAACGCAGCTGCTTCACACGAGGAGAAAATGATGAAAGCCGTAAAGAACTTTTGAGGTAATTGGTGAATTTCATAGGCCACTGATGCGAGGCCTTAATGTGGTGTCAAAAAACACAGAGCTGTTGAGTGTGTGTGTGTTTACGTTTGGGTATTTGTGGCAAGAGTTGCGGCCATGGTAGAGTGGCTAATAAATTTATTTTGCGTGCACATGTGTGTGTTTGATTGTGCGTGTGTGACTCAGTGAGCATTAATTCCAGATTTCCTATCTTTTCATCAAACCCATCCTCTCCATAGAAAGAAAACGAAAAAAAAACAACAACCAAACAGTTTAGTCAGATCACACACAGATAAACAGAATCACGGCTAAGGTTAAGACATCGACGCAAACAGAGAAGGGTGCAGGTCTAGGGTGAGTTGTCTCACACGCACAGCAAGAATACTTAATAGATAGCCCGGCAGCTGAACCTCTGTCGGAGCGGCACAGATTGCCTGACAGTACAGGTCCCCGGAGCACCGTTGAGAGTGTCCTCTCACCCTCTACGCTTAATGGAATAGCTCTCATTGTTTTATGAAGAGCCAGCCCAGAGAAAGAGGTAAATCGCAGGGTTAAAGAGGGAGCAAGACGAAGGGGGAGAGTAAAGAAGAACAGATGGAGCCAAAAGGAAGCAGAGAGACAGGTCAAAGAACAAGAAGGCTAAAGCAATCTGTAATATCTAAGGTATCTCATTAAAAGGATAGTTCGGATTATTCGATGTGGGGTTGTATGAGGTACTTATCCATAGTCAGTGTGTTAGCTAGAGTAGATGCCCCTAGTGAAGAGAGGCAGAGAGGAGTACCAGCAAGGAAGCAAAACAATGTACTGCTGAGGACAGTGTCAGTAGCAAAACTTAACAAAAAGGTCCACCTAAAAAAAATCAGTATCTGCTATATTTAGTGTATGCTATATTTGAAATATTTTCAGTTTTAATTGCCATCAGGCAGACTTTTCCAATAGGAAACCACTGTTAAACAAGCCAGATAACGCTCTCTCCAAGCCAACCAAACTCCATAGGAAAAACACTAATTTTACCTCACAGAACACAGAAGTTGTTGGTCTACAGCAGCCTAGATATAATAGTTTATATGTGTTACTATGTGACTTTGGTGTTCCACAAAGACAGTTCAGATTCACCAAAGTCACACAATAACACAAACAAACTAACAGATCAAGGCAGCAACTCCTGTGTTCTGCGAGTTAAAATTACTAATTTTGTCCATGAAGTTTGGTTGGTTATGAGAGTGATATTTGGTTTGTATAATGGTGGGTTTCCTGTCGGAAAAGGTTTTTTAGGTGGAGCTTTTTTTAAGTGGGTAAAACACTTGCTTAGCTTCCATGCTGGTACTCCTCTCTGCTTCTCCAAACTGGGGGCATTCATTGCTAATACACTGACTATCAATAGGTATGCAACCCCGCTTCAAATAATCCAAACTGTCCCTTTAAGAACAGGAGAAGTAGATGAGAGGAGGTTTATCTGAGAAGGTTCAGCGTTATCTGCTTCATCTATAAGCTGTGGTCTTAGATTTATGCCTGTGACCTTTACTTTATAGGAGACGGAGCTGGAAACACGGGGAATGGAGAGAATTGGTGCAACTTTTTTCGCACGAAGTCTCGACTCTGTTTCTTTTTCGCACTTTGTTCTCATCCTCTCTGTCTCTTTCTCTATCTCTCTCCGTCTCTCACTCTCTTTTTCTCACTTCCTCCTCCGAGTTTTACACACTATCTTTCTCTCGCCAGTCATATACCCCGACACCCACACGCACACACACCGCACAAGAGTGTGTGTGCTGACCCATAACCCAAGGCAATTTCTTCTCCTTTTTAAGGGGATTTCATCAGAGTCCAACTACATTAGTGGGGAGGGTAGACTTAATAGTTTCTGAAATCCCACTTTATTCTAGTTAGTATGAGGGGGTATCGACTAGGGCCTGGCATTAAAGAGAGAGGAGCCTCGTGCCGGCCTGCCCGGGCAAGCCGATCAATGCCCACTATGGATTGTCCTGTCTGGGTGCTTCATAAGTATTTGGCTGCTTTAAATGGCAACTCCATTTAACAGGCAATCACTGCTAACTGCCTTTGTTCCCCGCGCTCAATACTGGGGGACAATCTATTCCAGCCTGACTGTTAATACAGCGTCATGAGCAGTCCCCTGATGCAGAAAATGGTAATAATTAAAGATAAAAACCTTTGATTTGATTCCGCTTGTTGAGCTAAAAAACGTGGTTAAGCCGTCCCCCCCCACCCCCCCCACCCCACCCCGCCCACCCTCGCATCCTTTGCCTCTGCTCACCCACCCATCCACCCACCCTCTTCTTGGGAGTTCAAACAAGATGGCGCACTGTCTTTTTCAAAGTCCTTTGTTGACTTTCCCTCATCGCCTGGTGTTTGAGACATATGATAAAATGCCAATCGGGGTGAAATGCCTGTTAATTTAGCTGCTGCCACGGTTTAGATTGCACTATTTGTATTCATAATGCATGGCTTTATTGATGCGGCGATTTGTTAGAGGGCAAAATCCTACAGTGCAACTTGAGTGAAAATATGTTCATTAATCTACTGAGCAGGACTCAATGAAAAGCATTTCATATTCATAATCTCTTACTGGGTTATTTTGTCCTTCCTCACTCTGTCGGCACACTACTACTGAGTGGGAAATGTCAGGTCATATCTCTAGGGTGCGTCGTGCTGGGTGCGTGCGCGAGTGTGTGTGTGAGTAAGTGTCTTTGCGTGCATGCACACGTATTGTTTTATCAGTCAACCCTGTCTTTGCCTCCATCTCCCGTGGGTAGACTTAAAAGTGTCGCATCCTGCTCCCTCATTTATTGAAGAGGAAATCACTGTGACAAGTTTGTTTGGGGCTCTTTGTGCTGCTGGAGAAAACATTGTCATTGTGTGTCATCATGCCTTTTTTTTCCCTCTTGCTCTGATAGATTATAATGTGGCAAACACACAGTCTTGTGTTAGAGCTGAGGTAGGATTTAGAGCGATACAGGGAAATGGTAAAACAGGCAAGGAGTTTTAAGGCCTCTTTGGGCAACATTGTCTCAACATGGATGCAAATTATCAAATAAAATATAAAAGTGTCATAGCGAGCTAACAGAAACAAAAGTATTTATTTCTTCATTTCATTTAGTGGATGTTCTTACGCTCTGCTTTTGTGCTAAGAGTGAGACGAGAAGATTGATACCATTCTCGTATTTGTTTCTTCCATTTGAAACTGGCCAGCGGCCAGAGAGAGTAGGAAGGAGTTGAAGTTTAAAAACAAAAAAAAGTTGTGGTCTGACAGAAGGTTATCTACAGGACTTTTTCTTGGCTTGGCACGACAAATCTTCCTGGAGTCTCTGATGGCCACCTGGCAACCACACAGTGACAATCAGACTCCAGGAAGTCGCTGCCTCCAGCCAAGAAATAGTCCCGTGCATACCCCCCCCCCCCCCCATAGAACCACAAGTTTTCAAACATTTCTTTGGAAAGATTAAACGTACGATATGTAAGATTTGCCGCTATGGTTCCTCTCTCAAACTCAAACAATAACTAAAGATGTCGTTTGAGGACGTCATGAAGTGTCGTGGGATCATGGGAGTTGTTATCTTCAATTTTAAACAACCACAACAGCTGACATGACTCAGGCAGAATTCATGTTCATGGATGAGGTAATATTTACATTTTATTCACATTATGTTTAGGAACTACTGCCAAATTGCTTCCTCGCTCTCTGACATATTCTATGTTTTCCCTAAAGTTATAGCAACTAGCACTGGCTAGCAGGAAACGCAGGTCTACCTTGAATAAATTCTGTATTTCTCTGTGTTTGAACTGTGTTGGAAACACTTGGAGTAATGTAAGTACACAACTGAAATGAATATATAACATATGTCTTACATTTTCTGATATTTTAATGCAGAAATGTTACACATGTGCTATGGGTCAAAAAAATCCCAGTTGAAAAGGAAAAGACAAACAAATAAAACAAGGAGCGTGGGTACAGCATATACAATCTACATTTTTAACATATGTACACACTTCTAATGTGAAGCTGGAGCTAGCAGCCACTTAGCTTAGCTTAGCATAAAGACTGGAAACAGGGGGAAAGGCCTAGCCTGGCTCTGTATGAAGCGTAAAAATGAAAAGTAGTTGTTTTCTGGCTTCTCTGCTGGCTGCTTCGCAACCTCACAGTGATGCAAGACTCCAGGAAGTCACAGCTCCCAACCAAGAAACAGTCCCACACATAACCCCTACATAAAGCCACAAGTTTTCACACCCTTTTTTTTTTTCTTTACAAATGAAACAAACAAGATATAACATTAATTGGTAAGCTTCATAGGTGCTGGCAGGTTTGACCCAGGCTAGCTCTTTTAGTCTTTATTTTAAGCTAAGCCAAATGGGCTGAGCTAATATGGACTAATCGAGTGGTGTCAATCATCTCATCTAATTCTGTGCATAAAGAAAACTGGTGTATCTCCCCAAATGCCAAACTGTTCCTTTACATTTTCTTCACTGGTGCAGCCAACCAAAAGTCACCAGATATTACTCATGACAATCTGGCGCTGCCCTCTGTAATTGCAGATTTCCTCATCCAGACGCCCTTAAAATGTCTGCTTTTCCTCGCCTTAAATTCACTCTTGAGTTGAGGGTGGCCTTGCTATGCTAGTTACAGAACTTTCCTGGCTCCAGGGCCTCAGATTCTGGTAGGGCTTTTTGCATAAGCTAAAGTGAAGGTTTATTAGTTCATAGACTGCCACTGCACAGTCACACACACACACACACACACACACACACACGCGCACTTTCGCACATGCACACACACACACACACTCCATCGAACATAATCTCATTCTCTCATGAGAAAGCGTTACTCTCAGGCCATCAGAATCCCATTACCTACACTGAATCATAAGTGAGGGAGAGGGAGAGAGTGATGATCGGGTGGGGCTCTATCAAGTAAGTGCTCCATCCACCTCTGTCCACACACACACACACACACACACACACACACACACTCACTCACACACACACGTGCACACGTTAGCAGCCATCCCAGTGTTGTAGAGACACGCAGATGGGAAGGTGTGCATGAGAACTGACCCACTGAATTAGATTGATTCTTGAACAATCAATACTTCCAGTGTGCTACCATGTGGTTATTAAATTGAGTGAGACTCATTGGTCTATCATAACCATATGAGCATGTGTGTGTGTGCGAGAATGTGTGCGTTCATCTGTGTATCACCGATGATAAAGCAAACAAGCATCACCCTGCTTCTCTCCCGTCATCCCTCCCCCTCCCTTTCTCCTTCCTTCTCACCTCCCTCCCCCTCGCTCCTCCTGTCCTCTCCTCGCAGACGGCTGTCCTAACTTGTGTAACGGGAACGGCCAGTGCACCATGGGACAGCAGAGCTGGCATTGTGAATGCCAGACAGGCTGGAGGGGCCCCGGCTGCAGTGTTGCCATGGAGACCTCCTGCGCTGACAACAAGGACAACGAAGGAGGTGAATTGGGGGAAGCAGGAGGAAAAAAAAAAATTGGTAGCACTTTTCTTATAAGTGCAGAAAAAATGGCTGTGAAAGGAATAAAGGATGATAGAGGAAAATAATGAATTAAAACAAAAAATAGAATTAAGATAGAGGTCTCATGAGAGGAGCCCGCACTACGAACGACAAAATTAAACCTTCCTCTGTGAGAGAATCAAAGATAATCAAAATATTAAATCAAGAATGAAAGAAGAAGTAGGCGTAGCTTTTTTTGCATTCCTTGTCAGTCTCACATTCTTAGAAATAAAGGTGCGAACAAGAACCATATAGGGTTCTTCTGCTTTTCCCAACAGGAGAACCTTGTTTGGTTCCTGATAGAATCTTTTATAATGGTTGCATTTGAAACCCTTTCAAAGAGTTCTCACTAGAACCCAACATGAAGGCTTATACCTAGAGCCATATGTGAAAGGTTTCACACAGAACCCCCTACGAGAGGTTCTATGTTCTAATGGATCCTCCCAGAACCCCCTCTCTAGTCGTTCTATCCAGACTCTTTCCACCTTCTAAGGGTGCTAACAAGAACCCACCCTGCATGATCTGGCGAGAATGTTTTTATATTCCAAGGGGATCATCTAGAACCCACCCACGGGGTTCTACCGTGAACATATTTATGATGGTTTTATTCAGAACTCACCCAGGGGGTTCTACTGAGAGACCTTCTATATTCCAAAGGCTTTATCTAGAACCCATCTGTTGAGTTCTACCAAGAGCCCTTTTATATTCCAAGGGTTTTATCTAGAACCCACCCAGGATGTTCTACCGAGAACCTTTTTATATTATAGTTCCAAGAACCCTTGACGAAAGAGTTCAAGGATTTTAACAATCTTTGAAGAAATCTTTCTTCTAAAAATGGTTCTTTAAATGAAAAGGAACCTTTAGTCTTACAAAGAGCCCTTTACAAACCTTTTCTTAAAGAAAAAGGTTTTTCAGGAGTAAATGGTTCTGGGCAGAATCTCCGCCCTGCAGGAAGAACGTGCACCGCCACCTCATCACTGCTCTTCTTTTCACCTCTCAGATGGACTGACGGACTGCATGGACCCGGACTGCTGCATCCAGAGCCCCTGTCAGAACAGCCCGCTGTGTCGAGGCTCCAGGGACCCTCTCCAAGTCATCCAGCAGAGCCCGATGTCCCAGCCCCGCGTCCGCTCCTTCTACGACCGCGTCAAGATGCTGGTGGGACGGGACAGCACCCACATCCTCCCCGGAGAGAACCCATTCAACTCCAGGTAGGGCAGGAAAACACACAACCAAGGACTTACCAAGATCATGACCTGAAAGATTTTCTTAGTTTGTAACTTTATTGTCCACATTGTGTAAAATTGCCTTCAGCTTCATCACACAACATGAAGAGCCTGGCAAAGCTATTCATAGACTTCACAGATCTGAGTTACCACCTCAAAACCAAGCTTTTAGTTTTTAAAAAATTGCCTCAAAACGCAGTAAAACAGCATGTAGGGTATCTTTAGCTTCCAGAAGCTAAAGGGACTGTTTTTCCAGTGAGACAGAATACGTGGGTGGGGTCAGGGGTGAATGTAGTTCTTGCCTGTATTACTACTCCAACCTTTATCGCTTCATATTGTTTCTCCAGGCGCCCCCGACTTCATGCATCCCTGAACACATGCAATCAATTTTTTACTGCCTGTATGGTGTAGAAAGAACATTATGTATCCAAATGATTTTTTAAGTGCTACAGATTAATTTGTGAACGCTAACAAAACTTTCAGAATCAAAACTTTTTTTGTTTTAAATTTGAATAAAATTGCATCTAAATTAATCGACAATAGGTCAGATCAGAATTTCAGATCTTTAAGCACATAAATGTGAAAAGCGCTGATGATGAGTAAAATGTCTAAGAATAGAACATAACCTCTAAGCACAAAACACTTTTGTGTTGGTTTGGTCAGTAAAAAATTGAACATTTGGGAGCAATACGTTAAACGCGTCCTTCGAGGCACTCTGTGAGGTTAGAGCAACCCGTGACGTCACATACGCTTGACGTTCTGTCTGTTTTGTTGGAATAAAACTGATCATGAAACATCACAGCACATTTTGTTTGTCATCTGACTTAGGAGGTTTTTGCAAGACACAGCTGCTTGCCAAAACCTCACAGCCTCGATAGCAGGCAGTCGGCTGTGACTGATGCTGATGTTAACTAAACAGCAGCGACTAAACCATTTCGGAAAGGCAGGGAGTTCCCTCCGGCAAAAAAAAAACAAAAAAAACCCACAGGTTTGTACTGGGAACAAACACACTGGAACAATTCAGAAGCAATTTATAAGAAAACTAACTGCTGTTTATGTTGACCCTAACATTATCAAATGTGTTTTCATGTTGAAAATGTGATTGTGGTGACACTTAAACTGGCAAGGAATACTGGACCGTACAGGGCTACTTTCACACCTGGGTGGGATATACGTTTAAGAAGGATTTCATGCAATCCCTCAAGAATTTGAACTGATCACTAAAACGTGGATGTGACTCATTGAGCTGTGAGTCTCTGGAGAACCACCTCAGTTTGGAGTTTTGGAGTCCGCCTCCATCCGCACTGCTCTCACTCGCGTTTGTAGATGCAGGAAACAAAGGTCGATGAATTAGACTGTTGGAAATGTGAGCAAAGTTTTGGCCAACTGATATCCAAACACACGCCTCAGCCCCGACCATGCTTGTCAACCCACACAATTTTCCCATGAGACTCCTGTTTTTCATTGCCCTTTCTCTATTTCCTCCCAGGATCACAATTCTCCTGTATTTCTCCTGATTTATGACAAATTTTTCACACTTTTTTTTTTCCTTTTCATTATCACAACCTGTAGCCCTATAACTATAAAAAGTTTTCCACCCAGACAACAATACAGCTGCACCAAACATGGAAAGAAGAATTCACGTTTCTTAAGGAAAGTTTTGAAGCAAAGGAGCATGCATTTTGTAAAATCTGCTGCATCAATTTTCTTCTACGGGCAGAGAATAAATAAATGAAAGAAAACCGATGAATATTAGTTTATGCCAGAGCTTTATGCAAGTTCACCAGAGGGGTGAATTATTCTGTATTCTTTCCTTAGAAATAAACCTATTTAACATAAAAATGCTGTTGCAGTGCACTTTATTATTTTGTCATTTTCATTCTGTAAAAGTCACCAGAATGCAGGAAACAGAGTCTCTGGACCCTAATATTTTTTTTGGTTTTTACAATCCTCCCTATTTTTTATTTTTAAGGTTGGCAAGTATGGCCCCAAGCAAACATGCACAAGTATGTTTTTATACGATGGAAGAGATTAACTGGTTTCCCCCAAATCACATTTGATTGGATCCATTCGCGTAAGCGCCCCTGAGTGCAGCATGAGTCATCAGAAATCACAGACACACATTAATATTCAAAAATGGGTTTTCTGGGACATATATTTGAAAGATAGCAATCAATACATGGTAAGAGCTAGGATTTTTTCATTTCACTGTCTTTAATTTTCATAATTTATGGCTAGAATGAACATGTTGCCTTTCCATTGTTTGCCAATAATATAAAGAAAATGATTGCACACGCCTGCGAGATTGCATGTTAGAGAATATTACCACATTTTAAGGCTCTTAGAAGGTTTGACATTTATGCGAATAAATGTTTGCCATGAAAAATACCCTCACTCACACAAATATCAAATAGACTTCAGAATGGTTCAGAGAGCCAGCCAAGCCCTTAACAAATCCCAGAGCCAAAGCAGACCAAGCCAAGATTCCCCGCAGATTTAGTGGAGCTGTGAAACTCTGTCCATGGTGCTGATTCTCATCTGCATACATTTACACAAGCCGGTATCAGATATTTCAAAGGAAATAACTCATCAAAGTGATGATACTGGGATGATAATGTTTAAATGTTAGGCTATGTGTATCGCTTCTCTGGGGCACAGATATTCACACACACACACACTATCATACACAAACATGCACACATAGCCATCCACATTGTCATGCTTTGTTTACATGATTGACGGGAGCTAATGTAGATGGCGGGGGTTGCTGATTGTTTCTAATTAATGAGTGGTGGAAGACCAGAGCAATAAATGAACGGGCAAATTGGATGATTGAAAGATGGCGAGATTAATCAAACCCGATGATTGATGGTTTGGAAGGCTGGGCTGATAGATTGACTATCGCTCCCCTCACTCTGTCTCTTCTGTCTTTTTCCAGTTTGGCATCTCTAATCCGGGGTCAGGTGTTGACTACAGATGGAACCCCTCTGGTGGGGGTGAACGTGTCTTTTGTCAACTATCCCCACTACGGATACACGCTGACACGGCAGGATGGAATGTATGTACAACAGCTACCCAGCACTCCTTGCTGAAATCTACCTCACCACATAGGCTGTATTAGCAGATTAGATTAGATTAGATTAGATTAGATTAGATTAGATTAGATTAGATTAGAAAAAATCATGATCCCATGAGGAAGCCAGGCTGTTGCAGCCACAAATAATTAGATATAGCAAAGGAAGAGGATTTCAAATAAGACTAAATATATTTACAAGAACAACACAGCTGAGAATTGAACAGTACATTTTCCTAATTAAAAATATATTAATAAGAAAGATAACTGAAATGTAGATTAAATTAAAGCTACTACAAGGAGTTTTTAACTGGTTAAGAAACAGTCTCACTTTAATATGGATGCCTCTTTGTGACCATCATGAGTAATACAGACCATCATTGAGAAGATTGGCTATTTATATATAGTTAATCTCAATGCCTGCCAGGGGTCTGATTCTCCTTAAAATCAGATGAAATGATTCACGGCATGCAGACAGGAAGAGCCTATGTTTACATTTTCCCACACAAAGTTACATTAGCCAGTTAAAAAGAAGCAGGGGAGATTTTTCTTAAGATAATTTTATTTTTGATGTTTGATATTATGTGGCTTTGACGGTGGAAACACACAACCGCTTTTGTCTACAGGGGCCTCCAAAATCAACACAGTATTAAAGTTCCTTGTAGTAGCTTTAAAACAATGGAAAAATGTGAAAGAAAAGATGAAAACACGACATATAATGTAATATATTGTACCTTGTCAAATGCTTGGGAACAACTGGTCCTTCCCAAGTCCCGCCCCTTTTCACTCTGTGCTCCAATGGCAAGCTTAGTTACCTTGGTGAACTTTTTCCTTTTCCTATTGTTTGTACTTAGATATGCTTTGTGCTAGGCTTGTCTTTGTTGTAAAGAAAACCAAATTTTGAACATGGTTAAAACACATTTTTGGGGAACTTATGAAAGAGACATATTCACATCTTAAATTAGCTAATATTAACAAAATGCTAGCTAACTAGCTAGATAATCTACATCGGTCATCTGCTAGCTATTAGCTAGAGTTTTGTTAACATAAACTAACTTAAGATGTGACCCTATATGTCGCCAAGTTTGTTCAACTGTTATTGGAGCACAGAGTAAAAAGGGGTGGGACTTGCCTGGAGGTAAGACTTCTTTTCATAACTGGTAAGTCAGGTCAGATCGTTTTACAACAGTGTTGTTGAAGTTTCACTTAAAATAAACATGGCCATAATAGAAACTTTGAAGCAAAACAACCTCGAAACTGTCGATTTTTGAAGCACCTCTGCCTTAATAGCCTTTTTCCAAACAAATCTGGTTAACTCACCTGACATGTCTTTCTATTTCTCCTGCAGTAATTCCACTTTCCGGGGGAGTTTTAGGCTGCTTTAATTTGACTTTTCAGTCCAATTTCCCCCCGCCCCCTACAAGTTATATTGAATTTAAGTCTGGCTGACATCCGTAACATGTTATTTCAAAATTTGATTCATGGGTTCTTCAGACTGACCTCCACTCATTAAATGTGCAGTTTCTGTGTTTCCTGTCTCAGGTTCTTTAAGCACTCTTCTTCTCCTCGTCCTCCTCTCACCGATGCTTTTTTCTTTACAGCATTTTCTCCCTGTTAGGCTGAGCTGACGCTGAAACATCTGAACTTCTGGTAACATTTAATTGACCTTGTATTTCAGGGGCAGTTACTCTCCAGTTTCACGACTTGTGACTTGAATGAACATGTTCTGATGTCCCTGCTTGACCTTGTTTGGTTTTCATGAGTGCTATTTTCTTCCAGTTGTTAGAAGCTCCTCTGGCAGTTCCAGACACTTACAAACTCTGGACATTTGCCATGACAAACATGTGTATGCAACCTATTTCTACACTAACCCACAGCTGTTAACAATAATTTCCTGACAAAACGTTAAAGGAGAAGTCACTTCTACATGAGACCCATGTTTTAACATTGTGTTTTTTTTTATTTCAATCCTGTAACTGTCCACACTGCTTGCCTAGACATGTGTGTTGTAAAAGTTTGTTGTTCCACAATGAAATAACTTTAAAAATTTATTCCAGGTGTTGTTGTTTTTTTTGCTGATGATGATAAATTATTCCTAAAGCAGTGGTGTAAATATTATATTAGAGGAAACAAACATTGATACTGTGTGAGTCCAAATAACCATCCACCACAGCACTCCCCATCTGTACCTCATTCCCATCCTCTTCTCGCAAACCTCTCCAGGTTTGACCTGATAGCTAATGGTGGTGCATCACTGACTCTGCGGTTCGAGCGCGCCCCCTTCCTGAGCCAGGAGCGCACCGTGTGGCTGCCCTGGAGCCAGTTTTATGCTATGGACACTCTGGTGCTTAAGACAGAAGAGAACACGATCCCGGGCTGTGACCTGAGCGGCTTCGTCAGGCCTGACCCTCTTGTGATTGCATCCCCTCTCTCCTCCTTCTTCAGCTCCAAGCCAGGGGAGAAACCCATCATACCGGAGACACAGGTGCAGTACCACTGACCTCTGGCAGCCGGCTAATCTCCCTTCTGGTTCCCTTGCTCTTTTCCCACTCTCCTGTATGCCTGTAGCTCTCTTTCTCTTCTCGCTCCATATAGCCTTCCCCATTTGTTCCCTCTTTCTCTATTTCTTTATTTTTCCCTTTCATTTTTTTTCTCCTTTTTTTGTCCCTTCAGTCCCGTCAGTGGAAGCGTGACCCCCATTACTCCCTCTCCCTCTAATCCCCCCTAATCCCTCTCTCCTGTCATCTCCTCTCTTTGTCTTCCAGGTGCTGCATGAGCAGATTGAGGTGCCTGGCACAAGCCTAAAGCTGTGCTACCTAAGCTCCAGGACACAGGGTTACCGCTCCCTGCTCAAGGTGACCATGACTCCCGCCGTGGTGTCCATGGGCCTGCTCAAGGTTCACCTGATGGTCGCAGTGGAGGGCCACCTCTTCCAGAAATGGTTCCACGCCTCGCCCAACCTGGCCTACACCTACATCTGGGATAAGACCGACGCATACGGGCAGAGGGTCTACGGGCTTTCTGAAGCTGTTGGTGAGTGGATGCAGAGGTTGGAGTTAGTAAGTCAGACATGTGCAAACCACAAGCAGGTCTCAAGTCTTAACCCTCAAGTCTCAGCTCCCAAGTTACTGTGCTGAGAAACACGCAAGTCACAAGTCAAGTCATATGTAATTCTGATGATCTGTGCAGTTTCCACTTTTAAATGAGTTAAAATATGAGTCTTAAGCCCCTGTTACACTGGACAAAAAACCCACTGACACCCACTAACATCTGGCTTTTGTCTTCAATGGGAAACCATTTGCGTTCATTCCCAGGTCAAATGACTCGGCAGTAGTCACAAGTATTTATTGGCTCCAGCACCAGTGATGTAAACATAGCACCCGCAACTCCCTCACTCCTTTTTCACACACCTGCTGGCTTTGCTTGACTCGGTTTGACTCATGTGTCAGCCCAGCACAGTTTGCACCTGCCTGAATGTGTGTATTTTACTATTACGTCTTTAGTTGAGCGTCTGTAAAACGGTGCAATAACATTTTATTTCTGACACATTCTTCAAAATGAAAGTCCCATATTATTTTGGTATCTTAAAGCTTTAATTATGAAGCAGCAAAATCAGGAAATGTTGGGTTTTCATCTGCAGCAACTTAATAAACTCCTGTCAGCTGAACATGAAACAATAAAATAAAGCACATATCTGGAAGTACAAACAGCAACGCAGGAGAGAAATTAAGCTTCAAACCACAGCGATTCAGTTAAACACTTTCAAAAAGATCTTTCTCTCTACTCTCTTATACAGATATGAGTTGAGTCTTGGCTTTCCGGTGCACAACAAAGAAAAAAAACAGGTGTCCAACTCATCTACTAGTGAGGAGTCAATTGTTTATTTATAGCAAGTTTACCCGTGTTTAAAAAAGTCATGTGACTTGAGTCCTTCACCTCTGAGTGGAGGAGAGAGATGCAAAAGAAATTGTGTTGGGGGTTTGGAGCATTTTTTTCCCCCCAGTTTATTAGAAACTTTAACAGTAAGGCAGCACTGGCTATGACAGAGGGAGAGAGAGCACTAATTAGGGAGCCTGAAGGAGAGATAATACAGCAGAAACTCCATCCACTACGCAGTATAGCCACAGTTAAGTGCCTTTTTTCATACGTCTATTTTTCATTGAAGCCGCGTGTGGTTCAGTCAGCCAGCCGTAACTTTGGTGAAGGGTTATTAGCCATCAGGGTGAGTTAGCAGTTAGCTACTGGAGCAGCAAGCAGGAGTCCAGGGGAGCCTCAGTGCTATTACACTCTGCTGTCACAGTCGCTCACAGATGCTGTCAGCCAAACACTGCTGTCAGGCCACAGATGCAGTGGACATCTGGGGCTTCAGTGCCGACTAAAATCATTAGGGGCATACTGTTTGGGAAATTACATCCACTCAAAGATCCCATAGTTCCCCAGAGTGACTGTAATTGTACATGTCTCGAAGAATATAAAGCATATACATGGTTTACAATGAGATTATGTTTTGGTAGCCGTTGATACAGATGCTGCATTATTGTTTGCAGTGAAGCCGGGAAAGGTGCTGGCAACAGCATTCTCACTGTGACTCAAGAGAGAGTTGACGTGTCAAAACACTCCCTTTAACAACACAACAGCACACACGTGCATTCACACATACAGAATATACGTAGCACGCATGCACAAACATGCAGAGACTCAGCGCACGACGTGAATGAGCGGGGCATAATGTTTCCGCCAGCAGAGCTTTCACCGTGGCAATCGGCGCGACCTGTAGGTTTAAAGGTCCACTGGGCAATCTGTCCAATTAACAAGGTTTTTAATTGATTTAGCAGCATGTGAGAGTGTTAGTTAGGTGTGAGTACAGATTTTGGTTCAGGTGCTAACTAGCTTCTCTGTGCATCACACGTTTCACAACTTAAATGAAGTTTGGAGGTTACGCTCTGATGAAGTTTCGCATGCACCTCTCTTCCTCTGTTGCTTCTTTCATGCTTTTGTATTCACTGTTTTTTTCATCACTTCTTTTTGTATCCCACCTCTTTTTTTTCTGTATTTCTCCCACCTCTACTCTCTCCTATACGTAGTGTCTGTGGGCTACGAGTACGAATCCTGTGCCAGTCTCATCCTCTGGGAGAAGAGGACAGCCATTCTACAAGGCTACGAACTTGATCCCACCAGTCTGGGCGGCTGGTCACTCGACAAGCATCATATACTGAACACCCGCAGTGGTACGCACACAAACAAATGAGCACAGATTTTCCCTTTTTTCCTTCTAGTTTATATTTATCCAGATCTTCATGTGCCTCCTGTGGTTAACATGGAGTTGCCAGGCGCCGCTTTTTACCTGTCAGTGATGATTTTCACAGGAAGAGCATGTGTTGTCTCACCTAGTTTGACTCTCTCGCGCACTCATGCCAGTCCTACTGAGTAAACATGTGCTCCGACCAATCAGCGGCAGCTACTCGAGCAGAGGCAGGGGGTCGGGGGTGTGCTATACCATTATCTACACTCTGTGCAGTAAAAAGCATGGAAATATAAATGGGCTGAGGCACTGATGTTCACCTGCTGTGACAATCAATGTACTAATGGAGTGGACACAACAGGAGGACCTGTGTGTATGGAGGTATTTTTAGAAGTGGAGGATTGTATCCATGCCTCCCTTGGTCTCATCACCTGATGTTAGCCTTCTGAACAGCAGTACACTCATGTTTTTTCTGACCATGATGCAATGCTACATTGTTCTACTTTGGCTATCAAAAACACGAATGCTGTGTCAAAATTATAATGAAACTAATGTTATCTGCTAGGTATGTGTGATACCAAACTTTACCAAAGTTTACATGATAACAATATTTTTTTTCACTGATAGTTAATAATAAATAGGTATGTACAGGTATGAGTACAATTAACAAATAATTATCTTCTTGCTTTTGTTCAGCCTTTGAATAAATTTTCAAGGTGTTATTTTCAAATGTTTGAAGAGTTATCTCATGTTGCTGCTGCGTGGCACTTTCTTGTTACAAATTATGCATTTTGTTGTATTTTTATCTACATGTGAATTTTTTTTTAAAGGTATCAATCCCAAATGAGTAGTTTGTGAGAATCGATGTACTGATCCTGCAGATCAATACAGATTGCCAGCCCCAAGCCCCACAGCTAACGCAGCTAAAAATATTTTTTTGTGATCAAATTTTTATTTTATTTATTTATTATTATCACAACAGTCAAGCAGGACCATGTCTGTGGTAAACGGTGGCCAATGTGTGCAGCACAGAGAACAGAACAGAAAAGACAGAGTGAAAGGAAACAGACAAAAAAAGGTGCCTTCATTGCGCACAAAGAACAGGAAGGGTCAAGAATAGTTTTCAATAAACAGAGCTTCCTAAGGGTCAAATATGTTCTGTGAATAAAATTATAATGTATTTGCTGGTGATCAGGATTTCTGGAAGATAGAAGTATGTTAGACCAGACTTTGTCCTAGTCAAAGGCTGGGTCCAAGTCAGGAAAGTCAGTTCTCCACATATTCTGTAATGCTTGCGAAGCATAAACCTCTTGTGCTGTGCAAAATTTTGTGAAAAGGATGAGGCGTGAGAGGGTTCTGCCATGGAACTCCACTGGCCTTAAGAGCTGATCTTAATTGCAAATAAAAGAAAAAGTAGGAGCGCGGTAAATCGAATTCTGTATATAGATAACGCAGCTAAAAATAGTTGTATATAATCCATCAGTTTGTATTTCGACTGAAGTAATGATCCCGAATCTACTCAGTGTTTCCCTCCACCATTTCTCCTGTCCAGGCATCCTTCACAAGGGAAGCGGTGAGAACATCTTCGTGACAGAACAGCCGCCAGTAATCACCAGCATCATGGGAAACGGTCGGAGACGCAGTATCTCCTGCCCCAGCTGTAACGGCCTGGCAGACGGCAACAAGCTGCTGGCACCGGTCGCCTTAGCAATGGGCATCGATGGCAGCCTCTATGTCGGGGACCTCAACTTTGTCCGCAGGGTCTACCCATCCATGAACACAACGGGCATCCTGGAATTAAGGTAAAACGCCAGTTTTTTTTTTTGTTTTTTTTGTTTTTTCTCAAAGTAGACGAGAGTAAGAGAATGATCATGTTAAAAAGCAGATTGGGATTTAGAAGTTTTCTGACATTACAGGGAAAATACTGATAAGGGCTGGTTAGATAAAAGTAAGATGGAAGGAGAAGAAGAAGAGAGGGATGTTTTCAGTACATAGAACGTGCAGGATTGCATCATTTCTCAAAACAGAAAAAAATAAGGTGAGACACTGGGGACTGCAAGATGGAAGTAGAATAATACACTGTACTAGATACCATTTCTCCAGGGTGTTTTTACCCATGGTTAGATTTTGCTGTTCACACCACAGGCAGCTTTGTGCTCTCTGTAGGTTGCTCTCCACAGACTGTGTGAATTAACATTTGTTTTGTTGTGCTTTTATCTCCTTTTCTCCCTTGAAGGAACAAAGATTTCAGACACAGGTAAGATCCTTAAGATGATAAATTAAAAGTTTCTAGTGCACATTTTGGCAACAATGGCACTTGAAATGTCTTTTGTGAAAATAGAAAGTCAAGCTGTTGACTGGCTTAATTATCTTTTTCTCTGTGACCGCAGTAACAACCCAACACATAAGTACTTCCTGGCAGTGGATCCAGTGTCTGGGGCTTTGTTCATCTCAGACACCAACTCTCGCAGAATTTACCGTGTTCGCTCGCTGACGGGAGGTCGCTTGCTGTCGGACAACGCAGAGGTGGTGGCTGGGACGGGGGAGCAGTGTCTGCCTTTTGATGAACGCTGTGGCGATGGCGGCAAAGCCACCGAAGCGACACTTATGAGCCCCAAAGGTGAGCCACAAACAAAAAGCAAAGTGTTTTGATAACTGAAGAATCGTTTCAGTCAATTGACCCTTCCATAAGCCCCTCCTCTGAAGAGCAACTGTCCAATCATAGCTTAGCAAACCGTAACTAGGCACTGCAGACCTGTCAAGCTTTGTATTACTCTATATGTTGAAGCGGTCTACATGGGACTCTAAGAAGAGCGATACTCTGAGTCTCATGAGTTAGGAGGTAGCTGTCTTTTTTGTAGCCTTTCAAAAATCTATAACACAATAAATAAATGAAACATTGTCTTTATCTGCTCTAAAGTAAGCTGCAAACGTTAGCATGTCTGGCTAATTAGCTTACTATCTAAGGTAACGTTATCTCCAGCCAAACTTGTGTTAGATTCCACTTTTCCAACGTTAATGGGTATCTCTGTCAACTATTGTAGTCATATATGTGTCATATTTCACCATCTGGCCAGTGTTTGCTGAGATGTAGCTTTAGCCTCAGTCTTTCAGCATTATCGTATCAAGTGCATAGCTGTTAAGTAACTTTACATATTTTAGAGCCTTTTAAAAAATGTCAGATGGAAACATTCAGAAGTCAGTTTGGGATGGACCTCTCAGCCGACTCAAGAAGTTTGAGCGTGAGCATTAGCTTACATTAGCCAGCTACACTTCTGAAATCTGCTACCAAGAGTCAGCATTTTAGCCAACAAAATTCATGCCACATTCATTCATGCTTCACAAGCTAGAAATGAGAAGGTTCTTTTGTTTACTTCTCTGTGGAACTGAAGACCTAGTGTTTCAAAAATTACTGAAATTTTGCTTTTAAATCTGGCACCATTATTACTGTAAACGTAGCAACAGTAACTAAGGAAGGCGGGGCTTAGCAAGTGGTGAATTATGAAGCAAAACTTTTGCTGCTGTTGGAATATTCCTTCTAAAAATTTTACCTTTGCCTTCCACTCTGAATGCCATTAGCAATGAAACATAAGGTATAAAAAGTGAAAAATGTAAAATACAATATAAATACACAAATACAAAGAAAAAAAGGAATAAAGTATTCAAAGAACACTGTACAATATACAGTATCAGGTGACTATGCAAAATCTAAATCTTTAAGATGTCACCTTGGGCTGTGGGAAATTGTGACGGGCATTTTTATTTTATTTTATTAATTTATAATGAAACTAATCATTAGTTGGCGCCCTGGGCTGGTGCAATAAGACCAGAAGGGCCAATAACCTATATAATTAGTCATGATTACAGAACCATGATTACTGTATCATAATTTGTTGCATTTAAGGAAATTCGTTAAATTTTCATGTTACGATGAATAAAAATTGCCCCCATAGTTTCTCTTTCTAATTTTTTGGTGTTTTTTCTCAGGCAAACTCTTGATGTGTAGTTTTCCTTGATCAGAATATAAGTTTTTGTTTCAGAGTGACTCAAATAAAGCAGGACAGAGACAGAAGGAGGTTATAAACCAGGTTAATGGTAAACTTATTAATGGAATTATTTTTGTGGATCATTGAATCTCAGAACATTGTGACACCAAACTGTCAAGGATGTCACACTGTCACATTTCCTGTCAGTGACACAAGTGTGTGTACATCTGGGACTGCAGATGCTGGTATATATACAGTATGTGTGCGTGAGTGTTTGTGAGAGGAGACGGAAGAGAAAACGAAGACAATGAGCCACTGATTCCCTCTTTCCTGTCACAGGTGAAGTCAGCCAGCACACATCAGCTTCACCCGCTCTCTCTCTCTCTCTCCCTCTCTGTTTCTTCTCCGTCTTTCTCTCACCACCTCATCCGACCGCTCTCCTTCTCATTTGCTCTGTGCCCTTCGCCGTATCCTCCATCTGTTGTTGTGTATCTCGGTGCGTCTAGAAGTTATTTTGGGGCACAGTTGCCTCGAACAAACACACCTGTCTGAATGCCTGCTGCTGCCTGTTAGGCCGACAAGGCTGACACAGCACCACTGGTAAATGCTAAAAAAAGAGAAATAAATGAAAAGAAGAAATGGTGGGGGTGACAAAAAAAAAGCAGAAGGAGAAACTAAGGCAGGAAGTAGAGTGAACAGATCACTCGCCTTTCTAAAGCATCTGCTTGCAGTCTACAATTGCCCTCTGGGAGGAGCATGAGCTCGGCTCCGCATCCCGATGACTCATCCCAAAAACTAACACTTCTCCAACAGTTCAATGCCCGTTCCATCACTTTGTTCCCTCTCATTCGATGAAGCATTGAGCAATTCAGCTGTCAGGGCTGCTATCCGTTCTCAGCCGGTGGAGAGAGCGAAGTTTAATTGACTTAAAATGTCTATGGCTTGCCTGCAGCGTTTGAGTTATGAGTCGTCACTCATGTGTACGTCTCCGCTTTGACAGGTATCGCCGTGGATAAAAATGGGCTGATGTACTTCGTGGATGCCACCATGATCCGGAAGGTGGACCAGAACGGCATCATCTCCACCCTGCTGGGGGCCAACGATCTGACCGCTGTCCGGCCGCTGAGCTGTGACTCCAGCATGGACGTCAGCCAGGTACGAGGAAGTGCAGGGGAGACGAGAGGTGATGGTGTGATAGATGACGATCTAACGGCCCCCGTGAGTGCTGAGCTATGACGATAGCGTGGACACGTGCCAGCCCAGAGGTCAGGGAGAGACTGATTTAGGGGTGGATTAAAGAGTCTATGGATAGATGAATGGATCAAAGGAGAGTGAGGACTGCAGTCACTTAAAAAAATGAAGACTAGTATGAACCTTGGCATCCTTTCAACACCTCATGTGTAACTTTTGTTTCTGCCCACCAGGTGCGTCTGGAGTGGCCCACGGACTTAGCAGTGAACCCCATGGACAACTCTCTCTACGTCCTGGAAAACAATGTCATCCTACGCATCACTGAGAACCACCAGGTCTGCACCACAAGGCTGTATCGCCACAGCAAAACCCTTAGGGTGGACACTCACTATAGAGCTTTGACAGGATTTAGTCCCAATTAGGCTTTCTCAAGACCAATTTAGCAGCAAAAGTTTAACTTCTTACATAGTTTTCTAAGTTTTGCAGTGGTGGCAACATTACTGATTAATTATCTGCAGGAATATTCTACTTACTGGACTCTAACGTCATTATGGAAAGTTTCATTTGCACTGTTTCAATAGAAAAAACACTTGTAAGTTTTGTAAATTTTCTATGATCATGTCACGTTTGAGATTGTCACCATTAATTATGTGCCCAATTTATGTTAGGTTAACACACTGTGGAAAGTATATAGCTTCACCACAGTCAACATAGATTACAAATAAGACAACAGTAAAAACCAGTGCATTGGGAGAGCTTAGAGTTCAATTAGGACAAATGATTTTTTATATATGTTTCTGGTTGCCCGTGGCAGTCCAAAGCGCCTTCCTGAGGGAAGTTGTTCAAATTGTGGGTACAACTCATGTACTCTAGATGATGATAAGTTGTGACTTTTTTTTTAAGTAGAAAAGTCTTACCAGGGACTGGGGTCTCAAATTAGCCTTGGCTACAACTAAGCCGGTTTTACACTGTGCAATGAAACATGACCAATGTGAAAGAAATGTGCAATATTTTCTTCTGCCCCAAAACATTCGCACTGTGAGAGAGATTCAAAGATAGCCTGCAACCAAAGATACCCTGGGACAAAATTCTGACAGTGTCAGAAATTTAGGACCTATGTCTATTTATCAATGAATAGGAATTCACATTCATATATTTATATACTTAGCATACTACAATTACTTAATGTTACATCAAGTTCTCTTTGCAAAATTGGCACCCAAAGCTGGTGACTTTTCCACATTCTCCTCTTTCTCCTCTTTTTTTCAAGCACAAAAACACCACTTTTGCAAGGGCTTGTTTCTTGCGTAGCATAACTGTTCACCGCTGTAGCGATGCAAACGGATGACACACACTGATGACGCACACTGATAACATTTTCTTGCATAGTAACCTGAATCATAGCCTCTGATTCAGTAGATGTGATGATCATCGTACAGTCAACATACATCAAACCCGATGTCTTACCAAAGATTATTAGATCCATGTCACACAGTGTGGTTTGCAGTAAACTTGAGATTCCTGAAATCTCACAGCCTGTAGGCATCATTGTGCAAAACATCTGAGTCATGTTAATGTAGCCTGTTACAATGTTTTTTTTTTTCCATTGTCCCTGGAAAATAAACAAATATCACTATCATTTAATCATGTGATATTTTCTGTTGTTGCCTACAGGTGAGCATCATAGCTGGTCGCCCCATGCATTGTCAAGTGCCAGGTATTGATTACAGCCTCAGTAAACTGGCAATACATGCGGCTCTGGAGAGCGCGACAGCCATCGCCCTGTCCCACACCGGCATCCTCTACATCGCTGAGACAGATGAGAAAAAGATCAACAGAGTCAGACAGGTATGAGATGGAGAAATACTGTGCACAGTTATTAGGCTACCCACTTGTTTTATACTGAATTTGTTAGTCTAAAGTTATTTTGTCAGCTAGTAGAACTGACAGCACAGCTGGCCAGGCTGTGTGGGTGTTTTTTTAAGATATTCTGAGAATGTTTCAGATCTCCAGATATTACATTCAGTTCAGGCACTTTTATGATTTTTTTCCATTTGTCTGTTTTGATAACTCAAAATGAATTTTGCTTTTGGTAATACGTTTTCTTTCATTGAGTGGTGACTTTTTCCAGTCCCATCATTAACCGGCACGGCTCTTCCATTTTCTGTCTGTGTATTTTTCTCAGGTGAGCACTAACGGAGAAATATCTCTCTTGGCTGGTACTCCGTCCGACTGTGACTGCAAGAATGAGTTAACTGCAACTGTTTCTACGGCGATGACGGCTACGCCCCCGACGCTGGTTTGAACTCCCCCACCTCCTTGGCTGTGTCCCCGGACGGGACGCTCTTCATCGCAGACCTCAACAACATACGCATCAGAGCTGTGCGAGCGAACCGGCCAGGCCCCGCCGTCTCCAGCGTGGGATACGGAGGATCGGCGCAGTACGAGGTTGCATCGCCAAGGGAACAGGAGCTGTACATCTTCAACGGGGAGGGGCTTCACATTCAGACAATTAGCCTGGTGACCGGGGAGCCGCTTTACAACTTCACCTACGCTCCTGACGGAGAGCTGTCCATGCTGGTGGACAACTGCAACAACACAGTCAAAGTGAGGAGAGATGGCCTGGGTCAAGGAGGAGGAGCCGGCCTGCTCAGACTGGTGCTGCTGCCCGAGAATCAAGTGGTGACACTGGGACTGGACCCCACCGGAGGGCTGCGGAGCGTGTCAGCCCTGGGCCAGGAGGTTGCTCTGATGGGCTACAGTGGCAACACAGGCCTCCTGGCTACCAAAGCTGATGAGACTGGATGGACCACATTTTACCAGTGAGTGTTGGTGCTCTGAGTCTGAAAGTGTCTTTGTATGCAAAACAAAATTATAAATGCAACATTTTTGCCATTTTTCATGAGTTTAAATAAAACATCCAAGACTTCTTCTGTGCATGCAAAGGGATTATTTCTTAAATTTGTTGAAAATCATGTTAGCAAGCACTTCTTCTTTTCCAAGATAATCCATCCACCTGACAGGTGTGGCATTTAGACATGCTGATGGACCAGCATGATTATTGTAGAGATGCAACTGATCCAATTTAATATCGTGTCGGGGCCTGATGTTGGCATTCATCGAGTATCAAATCACGTCACTGATCCACACTATTCTGATCTAAATTCCACAACATGATTTGTTTCCTATTTGTAAATACTACGCCAAGCAAGATGACTTAAGACCTGAATACCACTTTTCACGGCTACTCTTTATTAGCATGTAATACAATATAATACAAGGAAAATGGAGTGCAGAAATTTAATTTAATTTCACTTGTGGTGTAACAATAAACCAGCACAAAAATGTTCTGTACAAACACATGACACACTTATTACAAATACTAACAAACAACTAACATTTGCATTGTGGGAAATGGGAAATGATGCGAATGCGGGAGCCTCACAATGGTTGAAGGACGCCATTATACAAGTTACATTACACAAACTAAACAGTCTTTCCAGATGATGGAAACTCTGAGCAGATGTGCATCAGCATCAAGTGATATAAAAGTTCTCACCACTAAACCGAAGTTCAGTTTCATCATCATCAAAAAAAAAAAAAAAAAAAAAGAAGAGTGCTAGTAAGGGTGTGAGTATATGTATCAGCAGATATCTGAATTGAAATATCGGATCCAAACTTAAGTAGTGGATTGGAGCATCTCTAAATTATTGCACACGTGCCACAACTGGTTCGCAACTACTGCTGTTCTGCCTCTGATGGGCTTCTTTGGTTTGGTTGATTAGGTTTAGGCATTAAGAGTGATTGGTTAATGTTAGGGTAAGATATCAGGGTAAGCCAATCAGCGGCAGAAGAGGGTGGGTCATTACTTTGCTCTCCTGGGAAAGAAATTTGGTATCTGTAGCCCTATATATGTGAAACAGCTGTAGTTGGCCCCAGTCAGCCAGTATTGCCTGTTGGTCTTTTTTAAACTGCACATTTTAGACTGGTCTTTAATTGTGACCAGTTCAAGGTACACCCTTTGCAATAGTTTAAAGGTATAATATGCAACATTTTCCTTAAAAAACAATGTACAGACTTTCAAACATAATACCATTTAATCATAACTTATTAGCCACTGGGGGTGTGTGATGGTAGCTGTATCTGCCCTGGCTTCAGCTTGTATTTTCCTTATTTTCTCATTATTTTGTTGTGCTCAAGATGCCTTACCAACCAAAAACGTTGTTATTTGACATCCTGGGAATGAGACTCAACAATCAACTGTGTTTCTGGTGCGTTTAAGAACGGCTCAGACAAATCCTGCCAATTCTACCTTTAATCAGCCAGTGGATGGATTATTTTGGCAAAAGAAAAGAACTCACTAACAAATTTGTGCTCAAAAGAGAAATAAACTTTTTTGTGTCCATAGAATTTCACAGGTTTTGTGTTCATCATGTTCCACTGCATTCCTGGTTATTCATCTGATACCTCACAGAGTACTGCTGCCCCCCAGTGTTAGCTTTCATAACTACAGACATTTCCTATAAGATGACCTGCTATGTTCCTCTCTGGCAGCGTTTTTCTGTGTGTGTATATGTGAAGTGTGCACATATATGCTTTACAAGCATCCTCCTCTTGCCAATCACCTTCACTGCAATCTCCCATCTCCCAGGTACGACAGCGAGGGTCGCCTGACCAATGTGACATACCCAACGGGCATGGTGACGAGCCTCCACCGCGAGATCGAACGCTCCATCAACATCGACATTGAGAGCTCCAGCAGAGACGATGATGTCACTGTCATCACCAACCTGTCCTCTGTGGAGGCCTCGTACACCGTGGTGCAAGGTAGGGACACACTCAGCACGTTCAGGACATGCAGTGGAAGATGAGCTGGTCATGAATTTTTAAATGCTTGTGAAATTGCAGTGTATGGCACGATGGTGGACAAATCCTGGGCCCAAGTCATCAGCATAGGGCAATATAAATCAAAATTCATGATAAATGATATTTTAAGCAGGCCGGGAATTTCATCATTTTAGAGGCAAAGGCCTCTTGGCCTTTTGTGTTGTCAATATTTTGAGGGCAAAGCCAGGGCAGCAAGGTCATCAAATAAAACAAGGATTTAAAGTCATGGAAATTATGCATTGGATTTAACTTAAGGGTTAAGGATGATTTTATTTTTAGTCATTTTTTTTCCTAAGTTGTTCATGCTAAGTTCAGCAACACTGGAAGTCAGTCGGAGGTCAATCTATCACACTAACTAGTGTGCAATATATAATCAGTTAGTATTTTAAAATATTAAGAAAGTTTCTCATTATTTTGATATACTAAGTGGTTCCCAAACTGGGGGGCAGGCCCATGTGGGGGGGTTGGGAGGGCATAGAGCTACTTCAGGAGGGACATAGATGACCAGGGGAAAAATGAGTGAAACAAAGTTGAATGAACATGATTTTTGCAGGGAAAATAAACAATCAGGAGATTGCTGGTCTGTCATGCTGACCTTTATTTCACTAAAATGGAGCTTGAATCCTTTTTTTATCAGTTGCTTTCTGAATAATTGTTAATATTTGTGGGGTGGGGTGGGTGAACTTTTTTCAGCTTCTGAAAGGGGGCATGCCAGAAAAAGTTTGGGAACCATTGTACTAAGTCATTATTTTGAGATAGTAAGTCATTATTTTGAGGAAGTTTCTCATTAAAATGACTCAAAAGATCTTTTTTAAGTCACACTGCCAGTAATGGGCTTCCATAGGGAGAAAAAGGGCATCTAGCAACACAATGAAGAGAAGACAATCGTATAATGTGGATTTAGCTATTTGTTAACAGAGTTGTTAACAGAGACTCCAGTCTGCAGTGTAAACCACCGATTGCAGTGTAACATTAGGCTTCATGATCAAAGAAACGCTTCCCTTCTTGTGCTCATTCTGAGCGCTGTGTCTCTCGCTGTTTCTGTCACACTTAAATAGCCCGATGGTTTTCCAGACTCGAAATCTAACCCACCACTGGTTATGTGCACTATTTCACTGGGGATCAGCTGGGGCAGTGCAGGCGGGGCATCAAGGCCACTGTGGCCACGGGGCGTATAATTCTTTGTGGGGCAGAAGGCAAAACTGCCATGGCCATCATGGCCACAATGAAATTTCCTGCCCTTCCCTTTGCCTGCCCTGATTTTGATTAGATAAAAATGTCTGTAGTTGTTCTGTTTTTATTTTATCTATGCAGTGATGATGCACAAACAGACTCTAGAACTACTTAATCTTAGCATTCAAAAACACAGCACTCTCCTCTTTGATGGCGAATACGTGTCGGCCCGCAGCCGACTCTAATTGAAAGTCTTGTAATTTTCACTCAGTTATGTGCATGCTCCGGGAGATTATTATTTTTTTCTTTCCCTACCCACATCCACCCTTCTCTCACTCCCTCTCACGGAGTAAAATTACCAATATATAGTTGTTAATCCCAGCTGGGATCATCCTGCTTTTGAATATCATCACAGCAAAATTCATTAACTCATGTTGAGTGAATCCTCCTCATCCCTCAAGCTTTCTCTTCTCTTCTCTCACTCACTCACACACACACACTGCGACATACAAATACAGCTCTCAACCAGTTCCCATGATCCCTGAGCTTATTTGGTCTGTTTAGAGAGGAGAAAGAAGAAGGAGAATAATTGTCTCCCTTCCCTTGACCAGTGCGTGTGGCGTGACAGAAGTATGAATGCGGACTGTGTGGACTGTGTAAGTCTGAAGGCCTCTGAGAGAATAAGTTGTAGATGTATTCAGTGATCCACCTGCGTTGCGGGAGGGAGAGAAAGGGGGAGAGTTGCTCACGGAGCTGTAAGTCATTTAAGGTTTCCACCGCACTGTGTGGGTTTCAGCGCGGCTCTCTGCTGACATACTCACTTAACCATCTCCCTCTCTTTCCGCTCTTTCTCGCTCTCTTCATTAACTCCTGCGCAGTGAATTCTCCTTGGCCCTCGAGCTCTCATTTCTCTCCCTCTCTCCCTCTCCCTCGCTTCTGTTTTATTACGAGGTTGTTCAGACAGAGAGAGCAGGGAAGATTTATCTAAAGGCTGTTGCTGCCAAGTCAATGGAAAAAGCTTCACTTGTCTGTTTGAGGCATTGTTAAAACGTGCCTGGAGCTTTATTACAAATTGGCCTTATGGATTACTGTCATTTATGGCGTGGGCTTCAAAGAGACACCATCTGATCCCCTCACCTTTTGTAAATGAATTTAAAAAAAAAAAAAAGACAGCCCCCCTTTCTGCATCTGCCAGATATTTCTTAAGCCGAAAATAATTTTATCTTAACTTTCAATCACGTCATTGTGATCAGGGCGCCTGTTTTCAGACATCTGAGGGAAAAATTAGCCTCGGAATTAGGCATGGGCTTATCTGCTTCCATTCTTGTGTTTGAGAGTGAGTCATTAAACTGTAGAGATGGTGAGATTGTGGAGAGATGTCAGTTTAGCCTGACTGTTTTCATTCAGAATATTTTGTGGAGTTTGGAGGAATAGGAATCAGGTCCGTAAATATTTTATAGACATGATCTGGTTCTTACTGACATGAGACTCTTGACTTATGACTGAACTTTCTAGTAAACTTTAATTTTTCAGGCAGAAGGGTGAATACAAAAAAACGCACTGTTTTTTTTATAGTCTATAAAAATGAAGAGTCTGAAGCAGGGGTGTCAAACTCATTTCGTTCATGGGCCACATACAGAACAATTTGATCTCAAGCAGTTTGAACCAGTAAAAACATTACATAACATCCTACCCTCAAAATTTTTCCCTCTTTTCATGTAAAGCAGTACAAGTACATTTTGAAAACATTCACAATTAATGAACTACCAGTTTACAAAATACAGTACGAATAGCCTGAGATGCCTTAAGAAAAATAAGTGCAGTTTCACACTGGATCTGCAAATTCTTTTAATTTTCCATGTATTTCCAGTAATGCTGGCATCACCACACAACACCAACTGAACTGGAAGCTAATGAGGAGGAAGGTTAGATTATCCCCTGTCTTACAAACTACTTACAAATCAAAGGTTGTTGAACTGCCTTAGCTACAGGGTTCCCCCAATGTTGTTTTAGGATTAAAGTCTGATACAGATTATTATTTAGACCTGAGGTGGCCCCACTGGGGCAAACATCCCACAATTAACACCAAAAAAACACAAAGAGACGCCTTGAAAAACAAGCAAATACATGGGATTTATTAACACAAAATACCAATAAAGATACTAAATCAAGATAATACTAAATTAAGGCAAAGTAAATCAAGACTATCAAAAGGCATTAAGTCAAAGCATACATTTAAAAAACATAAAACAATCCCATATTGAGAGGCAGAGCGCCAGCAGTCCCCCATGCCACCAGCCTCTCACTCCTGCTGCTTGCATGGGTGCTTTTAAGCACCTCACTCTGGCCAGATGCACCTCATGACCAATCAAGAAGCAGAGCTGGGGAGACAAAGCAGAGGACGACAGCAAAAGGAACACATAAAGAGAAATTCTGGTCCTGTGCATCCCAGGCTTGAAGGACAACACTGAGTGTTTACTGCAAATCAGGAGGTTTCCACCAGCTGTTATCATTTCTTTTCAGATCTTTTCATATAATTATTTCTCAAAAAGACCTAATTCTGAACTGAAAAAGTGCTAAGCAGCAGCAACATACATCCCACACCCATGTGCCCTTTACCCAATGTCCATTCGTCCTTATGAAACCCTCTCCCCCGCCCAGCTTCTATTATTGTTTATGTCACATGGATTCCTCCTGGTCACTTAACTCAGAAAGGAACTTTTCTAACTAAAGAGTGTTTTTCAATAGTAAAAGATTTCTTTCTTTAAATTAAAGGATCGCTCAGGTAGCACTTTTATTAGCTACTATGTCTTGACCCAATCAGATACTTCAGGTTATGGATTTGCTAGGGTCTGGATTCCTTCTAAGGTAGACAGGATTTGAATGCAAAGGCTTGAAATTGTCTATGGCTGCTTTACAAGCCTAAAATATATTTATTTGTCTCCCTCTACAGACCAGGTGAGGAACAGCTACCAGCTGTGCAACAATGGGACCCTGAGAGTGATGTACGCTAACGGTATGGGCATCAGCTTCCACACCGAGCCCCACATCCTGGCAGGCTCTGTCAGCCCCACGATTGGTCGCAGGAACATCACCCTGCCCACTGACAATGGCCTTAACTCCATTGAATGGCGTCTACGCAAGGAGCAGACCAAGGGCAAGGTCACCGTGTTTGGGAGGAAGCTGAGAGTGAGTTGACCTTTTTCATGTTTCATGCGTTTAAAGGTAGATTATGCAGGATTTGGCCACGGCTCAGTAAACAAGAAGGAGAGAGACAGCAGCATTGGTCGAGAGAGGGAGCAGTGTTAGCAAAAACAAAGCAGTGAATCTGTGAAATAAAATATCATTTTCTGATCATTTCACAGCAATTATGCTCTTAAGCACGAATAAACGTGTCCAGACCTCTGCACAATGGCAGATTTCGTGCAAATGCAGCCAGAGCGAACCTTCATCCTGTTGCTGTGTCCTCAGTCTTCTCTGTCTGTGTGTGTATATCTGTCTCTGCAGCTCTCACAGGCAGAAAACAGAGAAGAGAGACAGAGACAGTGATGTAAAGATTAGTTGCCACATTTTTAGTGCGAGTCCTGACCTCCCAACCTGCGGGCTGCACACCAGTGCCCAAGAAATGTCACAAAGACAGCAATATACTCAGAAAATAGTGAAATACAGGCAGAGGGCAGAGTCTCTGCAGACACCACTATACACTAGTGCAGTGTTTCCCAACCCTGGTCCTCAAGTACCCCTGCCCTGCATGTTTTAGATGTTTCCCTGCTCCAACACACCTGATTCAAATGATCAGGTTATCAGGCTTCTGTGGAGGCTTGATGACGAGCTGATCATTTGAATCAGGTGTGTTGGAGCAGGGAAACACCTAAAACATGCAGGGCAGGGGTACTTGAGGACCAGAGTTGGGAAACACTGCACTAGTGGGTCATAAGTAGACATTGTTTTTTTAGGAAAATTCTGCATATTATACCTTTAAAAGTAGTTGTTTATCCCATAAACATTTCCTCAAATTAATCTTTCCATTTCCTTCTTTCTTTAGGCTCATGGCCGCAACCTTCTCTCCATTGACTTTGACCGCAACACACGCACAGAAAAGATCTACGATGATCACAGAAAGTTACGCTGCGCATCATGTACGACGCTCAGGGCCGGCCAGCTATGTGGTTACCCAGCAGCAGCCTGGCAGTGGTCAATGTGTCGTACTCTACCACCGGACAGCTCGTTGGGCTGCAGAGGGGGAGCATGAGCGAGAGGACCGAGTTTGACCCCCAGGGACGCATCCTGTCTCGTTCTTTTGTGGACGGGAAGGTGTGGAGCTACAGCTACCTTGACAAAGTAAGTGCATTTATCCTTAACATTGTCATCTAGGTGTAAAATTTTAGCAACAGAGGCAATAGCAGGAACGAATAGCAATTTGGATTGCAGAACTGAGTGAAATAATACATCATTTTCATGGTTATGAAGATTCAGATTTGTCAGCTGAGAGCAAATTACTCCTGGTGCTGTTTCACACAAGGCAAGTCACCCATTGATAATGCTATTATATTAATCCGTATTCTCCCTCTCTGCTTGCAGTCCATGGTGCTGCTCCTGCAGAGCCAGAGACAGTACGTCTTTGAGTTTGATGCCTCAGGTCGGGTCACAGCTGTCACCATGCCCAGTGTGGCCCGCCACACCATGTTCACACACGTGTCAGTCGGCTACATCCGCAACACCTACAACCCCCCAGAGAGCAACGCCTCCATCATCCACGACTTCAGTGAGGACGGCAGGCCTCAGGCCATACATTACCTGGGCACTGGCCGCCGTGTCCTCTACAAGTACGGCAAGCTGGCAAAGCTGTCAGAGATTGTGTACGACAGCACCGCCGTCACTTTCGGTTACGACGAGACAGCTGGTGTGCTGAAGATGGTGAACCTGCAGAGTGGAGGCTTCTCTTGTACAATTCGCTATCGCAAAATGGGCCCGCTTATAGACAAGCAGATCTACCGCTTCAGTGAGGAGGGAATGGTCAACGCCAGGTTTGACTACACCTACCACGACAACAGCTTCCGAATCGCCAGCATGAAGCCCGTCATCAGTGAGACGCCACTGCCTGTTGACCTTTACAGATACGACGAGATCTCTGGAAAGGTGCAGAAACTTTCTTCTGGTCTACTCTGTCTTTGAATTTCTTTTAAGTAATGATGTACAAACAAATTTAACTTACAAAACAAACTTTGTCTGTGAACATCTCTCTAAACCTTTCTATCCCTCTTACAGGTGGAGCACTTTGGAAAGTTTGGGGTAATTTACTATGACATTAATCAGATCATCACCACAGCTGTCATGACGCTGAGCAAGCATTTCGACACCCACGGTCGCATCAAGGAGGTCCAGTACGAGATCTTCCGTTCACTCATGTACTGGATGACAGTGCAGTACGACAGCATGGGACGGGTGGTGAAGAGAGAGCTCAAAATCGGGCCGTACGCCAACACCACTCAGTACCGCTATGATTATGACGGAGATGGACAGCTCAGTGGTGTCAAGGTGAATATTCTGTGTGAAGAGTTGGTATAATGTGGATTTTCTTTGGCTCTGTCTTCTCTTTAGAAGCTTGAGCTGGGTGGCACCAAACAAAGAATTCAGCAAAACCAAATTAAGATTAGATTCAGGGCTGTGTTGCACAATGAACTAATCTCAGATTAGTAAATAAATTAAAAATTAAAAACTAAATAGAGTTCTATAAATATTTAGATGTTTTCCTACCCAAATTAAAATAAATATATACAAATAATTGAGAGTGCTGTCAGGACCTAGTAAGTATAAGAAAAGCATTACATTGTTTACTATTTAGCTAAAAAGTTAAAACAATACATCGTTTGCTAGCTAGCTAAAAAGTTAACAAGACATTATATTGTTTGTTAGTTAGCCAAAAATTAACCAACATTATATTGTTTGTTGGCTAGCTATAAAGTTAACAAAATGTGACATTGTTTGCTAGTTAGCAAAAAAGTTTTTTAAAATGTGACATTTTTCGCTTTTGGTGCAACAGAATTAAATCTAGGTTCAGACTAACCAATTTAATCTTTCTTAATTTTAAGATAAGTCAAAGTTAGACCATGGTTTAATCTGGTTTAAAAATTAAGCCTTGTTGGTGCAACCCAGCCTAAGTGTTCATGACACTCAGCATGACTCAGAAACTAATCTGTAATTGACATTACACTCTGACCTTTCTGTTGTGATGGCATATTTATGGGTCCAACAGGAAAAAAAATGATGCAGTCACATGAACAAATGTCTTTGTTTTATGCAGGTGAATGACTGGTCCACCTGGCGCTACAGCTACGACCTGAACGGTAACCTCCATCTGCTGAATCCCGGGAACAGTGCCCGCATCTTGCCACTCCGATACGACCTCAGAGACCGCATTACGCGCCTGGGAGATGTCCAGTACCGCCTGGATGAGGATGGCTTCCTCAGCCAACGTGGTTCAGATGTTTTTGATTATAACTCCAAAGGTCAGTTACTAAGGGCCTACAATCGAGGCCCTGGCGGCTGGAGCGTTGTGTATCACTATGATGGACTGGGCCGCAGGGTTTCTACAAGGAACAGCCTGGGACAACACCTTCAGTTCTTCTATGCTGACCTCAACCACCCAACCAGGGTCACACACATCTTCAATCACTCCAGCTCGGACATCTCTTCGCTCTACTACGACCTGCAGGTAGGTGTGGGTGTATGGAGACGTGCCATATCTACAATATCCTTTCCTTATATTTCAACATATCAGCACATATTATGTACATATAATCTGTTCTGGAAAACCTGAATACTGATGTATTTTTGTTGTAAGAGCAATACAGCTGTAACTTCTGGCAAAAACCTTATTCTAAAACACAATAAACATACTGAATTTCTGTCTCATAATCAGGGACATTTGTTCGCCATGGAGGTGAGCAGTGGAGAGGAATACTACATAGCTTCTGACAACACTGGCACACCCCTGGCTGTCTTCAGCAGCAATGGACAAATGATCAAACAGGTAATAAACAAAGCAGCCCTCAATCGCACATTAGTTGCAGTGAATTACTGCTTCAGAAACTGGGGTAAACCAACATTAAATCTGCTCATGGAAAAGGCTTCCGGCATCTGCAGCGCCCAGAATGTCCTTGTACAAGACACTAAATCCTTACCAGCTCTAGGGACGCTCTTCTGTACTTGACATACTGTTCTGACCTTTCCATCAGAAGCAGAGCTGAAAATCACCAAAAGCAAACTGACTCTGCCTCTGTCACACAGGTGCAGTACACAGCCTATGGAGAAGTGTACCTGGACTCCAACCCAGAGTTCCAGCTGGTGGTCGGTTTCCACGGCGGTCTGTACGACCCCTTGACGAAGCTGGTCCACTTCACCCAGCGGGACTACGATGTCTTGGCCGGGCGCTGGACCTCGCCTGACTACAGCATCTGGCCCAAGATAGGGAAGGATCCCTCGCCGTTTAATTTATACATGTTCAAGAACAACAACCCCCTCAGTGACATGCTGGATGTCAAGAACTACGTCACAGGTAGAAGACTGATATTACTTTAATCTGATACACATGTTCAGTTCTGTTGTATGTATACTTCTGCATAATTTAGCCTTTTTTGACATTCTTTAAAGTGGCTGAACACTTGTTCAAGCTGTCAGTTTCCCCATAGCATTTCAAATCTTTTCTACACTAAACAGAGTGAATGTTTTACAGGAAACATTTTACAGAGTAAACACCAATTTTCTTTTAATGCAATGTCAGTTCTCTACTTGCACAATGTTTGTATGACGTAGTATGACTAGTAACATTATATTAGCCTTCAAACAGTGATTTTTAATCCTTAATTAGTAACTTAAAATTAGCCTCGTATATTGTTAATAGTTCTTACGTGCATTGTTTATGTAGTGGTGTTTGAGCACTTTGATAATCACCTCAATGTCTTAGATAACTGTTGGCAACATTAGCTAGCTAGCTAGCTAGCTCAACAGAGACAAAATACCTCCCCCTGCTCCTCTACCGATATTTTCATTTCCTGTCAATGCTATAGAAACGTTACCTTTGCCTACATCACCTCAATGTCTTAGACTACCGTTAGCAATGTTAGCTAGCTAGCTAGCTAGCATTGTCATCTTCATTCAGACTCAACAGAAACAAAATAAAACTCACCAAACATGTCTGGGTCTTTCCACTGTTTCAACAATCACCAACTCTTGTTTGGTTGAAATAAACCCTTAATTCACCACGTTAGATGTGAAAAAAATCTGTCTGGCCATTTGTGCCCACTACATCTCTGATTTGCGACCTCGCTCTTGCCCCTCTCCTGTTATTTTCACATCTAATGCAGAGAATTAAGGGTTTATTTTGACCAAAGTAGAGGTGGTAATTGTTGGAACAACAGAAAGACAAGTCAAGATGTTTCTGGTGAGCTTGATTTTGCTGGTGTGGAGTTTGAATGGAGAAGACAATGCTAGCTAACGAGCTAACAGGTGATGCTCAAAAACACTGTAGACAAAATGAACGGTAAATACTATTAACAATATGTACCAATGTAACTGTGAAAAGTGAAGCAATCCTAAGGATGAAAAATCTCCAAGTTTGTAGGAGAGGGTAATGTTACTATAGCGCTGACAGGAAGTAAACAGACAAGTAGCTCGTAAAACAGATATATATCACACCACATTGTGCAAGTACAGCATACAGCAGGATATTCACATAAACCCCACACTGTAATGGTCAGACAGTAGATAAAGTTAGCGTTTTATGCCCTGACATTGTCTCTGATATCTCTTCTGTGCAGAAGGAACAGTTTGTTATGTACAAGATAGTTTATGCAAGTAACGATGTACTACAGATCGCACAGTCGCTGATAGCTTTGCATAACACCAGATGAGCCACAGAGGCAAATACACTCTCACTTTTGTATGATAAAAAATGATCCATTTGCTACCGTGTTTAACTTTGTCATTCAGCGAATTAATTTCCCTCCTGTCTGCTGTAGATGTGAAGAGCTGGCTGGTGATGTTTGGCTTCCAGCTTAGTAACATAATCCCAGGGTTCCCTCGACACTCGCTCTACTTTGTGGAGCCACCGTATGAGCTGCAGGCCACCCAGCACTGTGAGAACGGACAGGTATGGACAACTGTGCTAAAAAATACTGCCAACCGCAGAATCAAAGCCAATATCACCCCCCTTGACAGTGATACAGGTTTTTATCGTAAATGTTTATTTCAAAGGTCCAGTGTGTAAGATTTTTCAGGGATTTATTGGCAGAATATGGCAGAAATGAAATGCATACATCTATATTATGTTTTCATTAGTGTATAATCACCTTAAAATAACAATCAATCAATGAGCTTTAGAGGGCACAGGTCCTCTTCTACGGAGACCGTCATGTTGAAACATTATGCTTCTACAGCAGCCCAGAACAGACAAACTCTGCTTGATAACAGACTGAATTGTCAGCTTGTTACACTCCATTGCCATATTCAGCCTGACATTGCCTCCACTCTAACCAGTTTCACTGGGGGAGGAGGGATTTACACATATACACCTGAATCTTAACATCATTCTAAGTCATACTGGTGCGTTGCCATACCAACATACGTTGTTTTTATCCCTACAGTCTATGGTTTTGTGGGTAATTACATTACTTAAGTCAGCCATAAGTGTGTAGATAAGCTGTGCGTTGTGTTTGCTTCCAAAGAGAAGAAATAAGAAGTCCCTGTAACATCACGTCTTCATGTACTCTTCACAGCAGAGTTGGCCCACACCGTTAAAAACTAATGTTAGCCAAGTATCAGCTACGAGTCAGGCTAAAGACAATTAAAACAGCCTAAAACTTGAGACCTCCCAAATATGGTTTTGAGCTGCTGAGCTGGAAACAGCGGGTAGACTAACAAAAGCGGTCAGATAATTGATTGTGTTTTCTGTTTGGTTGCTGGCTGACATGAGGTTAGCTCATAGCTGCTTAGCGAGTTCTGCTGCTGCATAAGCACAGTACATAAACAGGGACTTTTTATTTCTTGACTGTAGCAGCAAACGCAACACACAGCTTTCAGTAACTATTATGCTGCAACCTGAGCTTATCTACACACTTCTCTTCTTTAGTCAAATTAAAATAGGTTTGATAGCAGCATAAATCTTGTCTATAGCGTCACCATTGTTGTTGGTTCCAATGCACCACTTGTCAACCTTTGGCAAAAGCTTGACAATGGTGTTAATCCTGCTCCATGGTGCCGATGGGCTAATCATTAGTCTCCCCATGGTGGTTGTTCATTTCATCAAGAAATGTTACATGTCATAATCCTGGACAAGAGAACAAGTTGACCTGGTGGTGTGGGCAGGTTTGAAGGTCTGGACCCAGGCAAGACAAACCAAACATTGGTTCTAGGTGAGGCCTTTTGCTTTAGTGCAACTTTCATGGCAACCATAGGTTCTCCTGCAAGCTTGGAAGGGGAGAGTGGTAGCATCTGTAAGCTCACCACTTGAGGCTAATAAATCCTACACACTGGTCCTTTAATAAAGATACCAGTTATCTTTCACAACAGTAGTAACACGTGGTAGTCAGTTGTGTATTAATATATTATTGTATCTTGCTACAAAGTGACCAGGATTTGTTCTGTTTTCTCATGCAGCTCATCACTGGCGTGCAGCAGGCGGCAGAGCGTCACAACCAGGCCTTCATGGCCCTGGAGGGTCGTCTACTCAACAAAGAACGCCGAAGACGCAAGGACAAGCCTGGTCACTGGTTCGGCACCAGCACCCCGATAATAGGCCGAGGAGTGATGCTGGCTCTGAAGGAAGGCCGAGTGGTAGCTGGTGTGTCGGCTTTGGCCAGCGACGACAGCCGTAAAGTGGCTCTGGTGCTCAACGGCGCCCAGTATCTCGAAGGCACCCATTACACCCAAGATGGGAAGGACTGTCACTATTTTGTGAAAGTAGGCTCTGCTGACAGCGACCTGTTGGCCCTGGGACTCACCAACGGGCGCAAGTCACTAGAGAGCGGCATCAATGTGACGGTGAGCGGCCGCTCAAGGAGGGGAGTGACTGTAGAGTTTGCGGTCCCGTCGTTAGTACTGAGCGTTCGTTACGGGCTCGCTGTGGACGTGGTGGATGAAGAGAAGGTAAGACTGTTGGAGCTGGCCAGGCAGAGAGCCTTGGCTGGGGCCTGGGCCAAGGAGCAGCAGAGGGCCAGGGACGGGAAGGGAGGCAGTCGCCTCTGGACGGAGGGGGAGAGACAGCAGCTCCTAACGACAGGCAGAGTACAAGGCTACGATGGCTACTATGTACTGCCTGTGGAGCAGTATCCAGAACTGGCTGACAGCAGCAACAACATCCAGTTCCTCAGACAGAACGAGATGGGCAAGAGGTAACAGCCCACCTGAACTTGCTTGAAGGGCAGACTCTTCCCCTCTCTCCACTCTCACTTCTCTAGATCCTGCTCCTTTTTTCCTACCCAGCCTCCTCAACCCTACTCCTCTCAAAACCCATGGAGAATTAACCAACAAACGGGGTTATTCGTGGAACGCTGCAGGGACTTTTGAAAAGAATGACTTATCAGAAAAACATATTGTTAATTTTACTGCCACAGGCAAAAAATTTAAAGTTTGGTCAAATGGTTCTTTTTTTTGAAAAAACTTTGAACAACTGAAAAAGCACTGAAGAACTTTGAGAACTGTTGCTTAATGAGTAAGAAGATTCCCCTTTTTAAAAAAGATAGTGATATTTTCGCCCATATTTTTTGGGTCACACTGAGAGCGGCCATGACAGCTACTGAACACACGGTGGAGTTGTACTGCGCTGGCGTCTGCTGGTGAAGGCTTGTCTGTCTCTAATAGACACTGAAGGCACAGGGACCAAAGTGGAGACAAAGCCACTCCAGAATGCAGCCATTACAACTACACATCAACGGAGGACATCATAAGCAGCGACAGACAAGGCAATGTTAAAGGTCGTCCAATACTATGAGTCGTCTCCCTGTCTCAGGCCTCCCATCGTCCACCACGGACCAGTCCTTCTGCTGCTGAGGCAGCGCACATCCAACCAAGCAACACACAAGCTAACGGCATCCTTGAACAAATCCGAGCTGTTAACTGGACTTAGAAAACAAACTTTTTAAAAAAACAAAGTCAAAAAAAGTGATGGCTATATTTGTGGACAGTGGTATCACACAGCATTGTTTATTTTGAAATGGGGAGAAGAATCATATTACTACATATGTGTCCGACTACACTAAATTTCAGGATGTTGCGTATACTGTAGATGCCGTAGTTTTGTACGTTTCAGTCGCGGTAGAATTGTGAGACTTTCACCAAGGCACTTCTGTACAGAACGCTCAAACACAACACTCACAGTCCAGACAAACATGCTAAGTTAGTATTTATTTTATTCTTTTTTATTTATTTATTCTTAGTACTATATGACAATCATGAATGAGTCACCAGTTCTATTCCAAATGAACATTAATGGATGAGTTTATTTTCTTTTGTAAAATATGTAAGAAATGTTCATTTTGTTTTTGTATTAATTTCAGTTTGCTGCCAGGGCAAATAATAGTCACTCTCAAAAAGAATAATTTATGTAATAAAGTGTTTTAAAAAAAAACGGTTTATACTTTAAATAAAGTCTTTAAAACTGTGAAATCTGTTTTTTCGAAATATTTTCGATGTACAGTGTATAGACCTACCTTTATGCAGCACAGTAGAATATTGTCCAGAATATCAAGTTTTATATTTCTAAGAGGAAGTGGCTTGTAATGTGCAAAATCTTTAGCTGGTCTTACTACTCTAGAGTTTTGTGGCACTCTAATATTCCATATCTACAATATCAATCCCCAGTTTGTTGTTTTTGACTGTTTTTTGTTTGGAAGCAGAGATATTTCTGTCCTAGATCCCAACAGCAGTAGCAGTAATGGATCCCTCTCACTGTGAAGAGACTCGTGCTGGATGTCATAATGTACCAAATCAGTATTATCAAAGGATGATTCTTATACATTCACTGAAACGAGACTCTTCTGAGAACCTTATCAATAAAACATAATTGTTTACTTCAAACTGAGCAGCGTGTAGTTCACTTTCATCTCATTTTTGTGTTTGAAGATTATTGATGTTCTTTTTACAGATCTGAATGACATGCATTAACATAAGTAGCGTTTCAACACAATTGTTGGAGTGCTGTTGAAACAAGCGGGTTTTTTTTTCTTCTTTGTTAGTTGTGCGTCACTCTCTCTGATAAGGTACATTTTTGCTCCAGATATTCTGAATTATTAATCCATAAATGACACTGATGTCTTAATAGTTTACCCCCAAAATCAAAAATACACATGGAGAGCTGTTTATCTACATTGTTTTGGTGTGAGTTGCCGAGTTTTGGAGATACCGGCTGTGGAAATGTCTGCTTTTTCTTGAATATAATGGAACTAGATGCCTTTTGGCTCAGCTCAAGGCAGCATAAAAGAACAACAACAAAAAACACTCAGTAGCAATGTCTCTCTCCAGAGCTCATGACCCAGTTTCTCAGGATAATCCACAGACCTTGTTGTGAGCAATTTCATGTAAGAACTACTTTATGTCTACTGAACTACACCTGCCAACTGTATCACCGCACAGATGAAAGCGCGCATCTACTCATGGAAGAGAGGCTTATGCTTGTTACAAGACTTTCTCAAGTCTTAAGAAAGGTCCCTCTGATCGAAAAGTCAACACTTTTTTTTTTTTTTTTAAATAAATCAATTCAGAGGTGATAAGTGTAGTTGAAAACCTTAACAGTAATGTTTTTGGTTTTTTTTAGGAAATCATGACCCGGTTGCTCAAAATAATCCACAGACCTACAACACCTTTTTCAAAGAAGTCCCACATACACTTATCACCTCTGTACTGATTTATTTTAAAAAGTGTTGATGTTTTGGTCACAAGGACCTTTCTCAAAATCTGGGAAAGTCATGTCACAAGAACAAGCTTCTCTTCCGTGAGTAGATGCACACTTCCTTCTGCGTTCTGATATGGTTGGCAGGTGTAGTTCAGTGGACAGAAAAACTTAAATGAAACTTACAACAAAGTGAGGGGATTATCTTGTGTAAGCGGGTCATGATTTCTGGAAAGTGACATTTGATGCTGAATTTTTCCAATTTTTTTTTTTTTTTGGTGCTTTGAGCCCCACAAACCGAGTGCCATTTAGTCCCATTATATTCAAGAGAAGGCAGACATCTCTATGGCAGATATCTCCAAAACTCTGCAACTCACAACACTCTAGATCAGTGTTTCTCAAACTTTTTCAGACCAAGGACCACTTAATCAATAAAAGAAAAAGCACGGACCACCTAACTCGACAAATATTCAAAACCAATAGATCTACTTACTACTCCAACAGTATATTACAAATTACAGCTTAATAATGGCAGTTTTACAAACGGCATTGTTTACTCACTCATTGTCTCTGTTGCCATCTTAATGGGAGGAATGGTGCTGCTTGTGCTGAGACATCAGTAAAACAATGTCTGGCTCCAAACTGGAGAGTTTTAGTCTCATATCGTGGTCCACATAGATCTGGTTACACTGCTTTGTTTTCAGAGCAACAAGTGTGGAAAATCCAACTTCACAGCTGTAGGTGGTTAGAAACGGCATCAACAGTTTCAGAGCAGAGTCAGCCAGCTCAGGGTGCTCAGGCTGGATGTGGACCCAAAAGTCTGTCAAGCTTTTTTCTCTGAAAGTGGTCCTCAGTGTCCCATCAGATGCAATGTCCAAAAGGCTGTCAACCTGTCTTGGTGGGAGCTTGGAACTGATGTGTTCGATGTGTGTTTTGTCCCCAAATGGATTCCTAATCCACTCAAAGCCTGCCTCTAGTTCTGGGAAATATCTCCCAGCTGAGAGTGAAGGCCTTGCAGATGTTCCTTGAAGGCTGCAACTGTGCCACCGTCCAGCTCCTCTTCTGCAGCAAGGAGAAACTCCGCGAGTGTTGGGAAACAGTAAAACTCCTGGAGATCTACACGGGCACACCACAATTCCATCTTGAGCGTGCGGCTTTAATTTTGTCCTGCACATTGAAGACGGTGACGGCTTTTCCTTGTAGTGTTAAGAGTACTGAAAACATCAGCCAGGTATGCCAATTTTGCGAGCCACTGGAAATCCTGCATTTTGTCATACAGTTCATCAGTATGATGCAGAAATAACATCACCTCATCACGCTGTTCAAATAGGCGGGTGAGAACTTTCCCACGCAACAGCCAGTGAACTAAAGTGTGAAAAAGAAGTTTTGCGTGTTCGCTTCCCATTTCTTCACACAGAGCTTTAAAAAGACGTGTGTTTTTTATTGTATTCACAATTTTCAGACACGTCCAGTACTGATTTGAGGCATAGTGGCATTTTCTTTACAGCCGGCTGTTCTCTGTGAATGCAACAGTATGTTGCAAGGTGCCACTGCACGTACGCATGCTACCAGTCCCTTTTGTTTTCCAGTCATTGCAAATACCAACACATCTTCACCAGTTGAGATTATTCTGCACAATGAAATCGTTAAGTGAGTCAAAAATAGCATCTCCTGTTGTGTTGGTCGGCAGCAAACAACAAAAAAGGAATTCATCCTGCACGCCTCCAGCATAAATGTATCTAACAAAACACAGCAGATTTGACTGCAGTCAAGCCAGCCTCCACTTCGGAAAAGACAGTCAATCTGGCCCCAATTGTTTTGTGGTGCACGTATATACTTGGCATTACAGTAAGGCTGCATAGGACTGATTTCAAAATAAAAGTAACCTTCTTGTGGATGTGATCTCACATCGATTCCATCGGTCAGCCTGTCTCATGGTGTGTTTGTAAATAAATTAATAAATCAATTAATCAATTCATCTATTAATTATTTAAGTAAAACAATAGGAAGGAATACAATCCATGCAATTAATATAAATGTATTTCCAGTATTTCCATCTACATTCAATTTGATATCAAAAGGAAACTACCTGTTTCCACAGACCAATTCAATGCAGAATGATAGTACACCACCTCAGAGTGTCTCTCAGACAGTTTCAGGGAAGTCTGATGTAGAATTTCAAAATTAAAGCCCTGAGAATAGTCCAATACCTGTATTGTATGAAGAAAGCAAAACTGGATCAAGGACTTGTCCAAGAAGTTGTCTGAGAAGTAGCCATCTTCTCTCAGTTTGTCAAATAAGTCTATCCAAAACTGAACACGTTCACTTCGCAGGATCAGCCACCATTGTTATTTGGACCAAAGGTGACAGTGTCTGTCTCAGCTTGGTTCTCAGAAAAATGCAAAAAAACGCTGCATTTCAGCCATGTGGCCGTTTTCTGTTCCTAAATCAAGTCTGTCTGAGTCTGACAGGGCACCCACCAGCAGTGATTACAGCATCCATGAAGTAGCCAGCAATGATCTTCAGATCACTGTTTGTTTTGTAAGCTTCAAGCCATATCATCTTTCTGGAAAATCCGTCAATGCATTTACTGATTGCAGTTCCAAATGGCTTAAGCTTGTTGTAGCCATCAATGTGCCAGACATAATTTGGACCACAGCTGTGGTGCACACACCTCCGTAGTCTGTTTCTTGACCTCAGATCTGCTACTGTAGCTGTTGTTTTGACTTTTTTATCTCATAATTATGGCTTTTGTATATCATAATTTCAACTTAACCTTGGGGATATTTTTTTCTTTCAGTGGCGGAAATGCGCTTCCATACAGAAGTGACAACGTGATATATAAAACTTTCTTTGCCTGATGTTTCTCAGTAATTCTGTGTATCAGTGAAGTACACTGCAGACTGGAGTCTCTGTGAGAAACAGACAGATAGATCAGCGTTATGCTGTCATCCTCTATGAAATGCCTGTATTTATGGAGGCCCAAATCCACCAATAGGATCCTGAAGATCCTGTAAGTCATTATGATGAGACAATCTGTGAAAATAATGAGTGAGAGTCTAAAATAATTATTTATTATTTCAAAATATTGAGTTAGTATGTCAAAAAAAAAGGTAATATCTTAAAATAATGAGAAACTTCCTGATTATTTTCGGATTATTTGGATATAGTGGAGACAAAGGGCAATAGCACTATTTTTACAAAACAGCTGTTTCACTTCGGGCACGCAAATGGCCAACGGCAAGTTTACAAATCATACACAAAATTATTTTATGTCCAAGTACTTAAAGTTGGCAGACCTTACGCATGATAAAAATATAACAGAATAAATTGGATACATATAATCCAAAAAGTCTCTTGGTCACCCAAACCCAACAGGAATTCATTTTGAATTTAGAGTGAAATTGTATCTTACAAACAAGTGGTTAAACGATATTGATTTTTAAATGGCTGATGCTGTTGCTGATATTCAGAGAGCACGGTGTCCGACAGCCAGTATTTAATGCAGATTCTAAGGTAGTGTTGCCCCATCGAGGGCATTTCACGATTCGATTCGATTTCGATTATGGGAGCCTCGATTCTTCGATTATAGCGATTATAATGTTTGTCGATTCGATTCGATTACTGCTGCCATGATTTTTTGATTATGGCGATTTTTAATGCTTTTTTCCATCTAAGATTGATTTTGTCTTCATCTGATGCTACATTTGTAAATAAATGGCCTATCAATTAACTCAGCGTTGCTCTGAACCTTCACTCATAAAATAAATACCAAGGTTTGTTGAACATTTTACTAGTCATATTCATATTATCTTAAGTTTCAAAGACACAAAGTATTTAATGTTATGACTACAAAATAAGTAAATGACCACGTAATGGAGAATGGAGAATGGAGAAAACAGCTAAGTTGTTACCTCAGCTTCCCATTGCAGATGGCGGTTCACCAAACATCCATTTTGTTTACTAGAAAGCTTAGAAAAATACATAGTCTGTAAGACTAAACATTTCACCTTATATGTTGCTTCGTCTGAATCTGAGGAACTGCGACGGCTGAATGACATTTGTTAGCGTTTTCGTAAAACCCGAACGACTTCCAAACGTGTGAAGCAAATCCAGGTGGCGAAACTATTGTGCGCTCTTTAGCCGGAGCACTGAGCTGCGTCGCGGTAGCCATTGTTGTTCCCACCCACGCCGTTTGAAAAATGCGGCTGTTTCCTGTTGTCCCACTCGCTAAACTGTCCGGCCAGCGTGCGCGTCACATATTTTTGGTTCCTTTTACTTTTTTATGGTTCCGTTTTCTGCGGCAAAGCATCGAGGCTAATTAATCGATGCCAAATCGTCACATGACCCATCGTGATGCATTCCCGGATCGATGAATTGTTAGCAACACTATTCTAAAGTCAGTCATCTAAAATTCCATTATTTCATGCACATTATAATCTCATCCTGTATCATGTTGTTTTCATCCATTTTTTTTTTTGTAATTCTTTTTTTATTGGTTTTCTTATTACAAACAATATCTCAAAGGATACAAGACGTACCATACATGTGAAAATGTACCAACAGACGGAACTGAAACAAGCCCTACCAAAGGAAAAAAGAAAAAAGAAAAAAGGGGATCACAGGGTAAGCAGTATCATCATGGAAAATCAGCATACAACAACATTACAAGTCTCAATGCATAAAGCCTCACTATTCACATCTCATTCATAAGTTGCGTAAATCTGCATGGTCAGACATAATCACATAGAAAATACCACCCAGGCCGTCCCAGGAAGGATAAAAGGCACCAAACAAGCAGGGGAGAGAGCCTTCCTGTTTTGCCTTTCATCCATTTTTTTAAATAAATTACTGAAATGGAGAAATACTTTTGCTTATGCTGTAAATTTTAGACTGTTAGACTGTGACTGGTATTTAATGGAGATCCAGGTACAGTATGTCAGACAAACATCATTCCACTGCATTATTGTACACATGGAAACAGAAAGTTTCCTTTTACTATTTTTTCTGAAATTGGAGGTAAATCGTTGAAAATACTGAACTTTTCTCAAGGCTTTAATTTTGAAAGTCTACATCATACTTCCCTGATATTGTGTGAGAGACACTATGAGGTGTTGTACTATCATTCTGAATCAAAATTGGTCAGTGGAAACAGGTGGTTTCCTTCTGAATTTAGTTGGAAATACTGAAAATCCTTTTAATATTAATTGCATGGATTGCATTCCTTCCTATTGTTTTATTTAAATAATTAATAGATGAATTGATTAACTGATTTATTAGTTGATTCACAAACACACCATTAGACAGGCCGACCAATTGAATCGACGTGAGATCGCGTCCGCAAGAAGGTTACTTTTATTTTGAAATCAGTCCTTAATGCAGCCTTACCGTAATGCCAAGTATATACGCGCACCACACAAGAAGTGGGGGCCAGATTGACCACGTTTTTTTGAAGTGGAGGCTGGCTTGACTTACAGTCAGATTTGCCTCATTCCCGGTGCGATCAGCAGCGATACTCTGTACGATGCCTCTGCAGCATTTGCATTTTTCCCCCGGTGCAAAAAAAACTGCGAGGGTGCCTTCGTCATGTGTTTCTTAAGTTCGTCACATTTTCTCTCAAAAAAAAAAAATCCAGTCGATTTCCCCGCGTAATCCGTGTGTTTTGTCTCAAAATGCCGTTTGAGTTTAGCAGGTTTCATGGCACAAAACACACTGCGGTCAAAAAAAAATAAAAAAATCCAAACTTGATGTAGTGTTGTGGTATTTTCTCTTCACTTCAGCGCTGGACTTTCCGCGTTCATGACATAAGACCGTAAAACGTACACCTGCGAGGCGGTGACGCAAAACAGCCGTAAAACGATCACCCTCATTACTGACACAGTTTGAATTTACGCAGAATTTACGTGCTTTTGGAGTTTCTTTCAAACAGTTTGAGAAAACACTTTTAATTTAAAAATATGATATTAATTTTTAAAATATATTTGACCGATAAACAAACGGACCACTGGGGGGTCGCTCGAGGACCACAGTGGTCTGGGGGCCACTCTTTGAGACACGCTGCTCTGAATGGATAAATAGCACTACAGGCCAGAGGAAAAATACTTAACTTTGATTTGAGGGTGAAGTGTCCCTTTAATGCAGTGTTTCTCAATCCTGGTCCTCAGGCCCCCCTGCCCTGCATGTTTTAGGTGTTTCCCTGCTCCAACACACCTGATTCAAATGATCAGCTCATCATCAAGCCTCTACAGAAGCCTGATAATGACCTGATCATTTGAATCAGGTGTGTTGTAGCAGGGAAACATCTAAAACATGCTGGGCAGGGGGGGCCTGAGGACCAGGATTGAGAAACACTGCTTTAATGGCAATCAACTATGCACAGCTTCTGTTTTTTTCCTCTCTCCAAGCACACGCACACAGGGCCAATATTTTTCACACTGACTGTTCATCGATCCTGATGCGCTTTTAAGCAGCCATTACAATCACCCCTGTTAGCTCCTAAGTGCTACAGATAAACCTTATTTCCTGGGATAATTTTACTCGATCATATTGAATTGAAGAAGCCTCGCCGCCTTTCAGTGGTGGCAGAAGAGGTTACAGTGTGTATAAGCAATATTTTTATTAGAAAAGTGGATCAAATGGCCATGCGCATCATGAAAGGAGTCCCTCATAATGATGAACCAACTGAGAATTATCACCCACAGATCTGTCTTTTTACTGTCAGTGTTTGGGTTTTTCAGCCCCACACCTTGACAGTTTTGGTTCACTCTCACAGCTCTAATAGCATTGGTTTTTGGTCACACCAAACAGCAGGCAGACCAAAGTTAGCAGCTTTCTGGTGGATTTAATGAAGCATTTAGCAGTTAAAGAGCCAGATATTTCCCTCAGGAGTTACTAAAGAGAAAATCAGAAGAGATAAAAAAAAAAGTGCATTATGGACTTAAATTCACCAAGTGGACGTTTACAGGATTTCTAAGTTAATATTAATGTGTAAAACAGTTTGCTAACATGTTCACCATCTCAACTTAAAAGGTGATAATGTGTCAATGTTGTGTTCACAGCTTGGTTCCATTGGCACAGAGTGGCCAATTAAAATCAGTCACTGCAGTTTTACGTCAAAGTGGTATTCAGCATGTAACCTTTAAGTCCTGTATTTCAAGCAAGTAAAATTAAAGTGGTAGTATCAGCAACAGAAAGCACTTAAAAGTACTCATTACGTTGACCGATTCCTGTCAGTGTTAGTATCTAAGCAGTACTGTAAAGATTTGAAAGTTGCTGTCTGTAAGTCTCATTCCCAGGACGTCAAATACCAACGTTCTGAGTTTGTAAAACCTCCAAAACACAGCAAAATAATGAGAAAATATGAAAACACGGGCAGAGGGCAGTGTTTCAGCAGATACAGGCACCACCACACACTTCAAGTAGGCCACCAGTGATCACTGAGACGGATCATTTTTGAGGAAATCCTGCAAAGTATTTCTTTAATGTTGGCTGGTGAGGTTAATTTTACTGTCTTACACGGTTGATAGTTTTATCTGTAACGATGCATCACATTAGATAAACTGTGCACAATCTTAACGTGAAAAGTAACCAGTAAATTCAATGCAGGAATGAAAAAAGTGTAAATAGTAACTGTACTTGTCAGATAACTAACTGAAAACTACTATACTCCCCTCTGAAGTGGAGTGGAATAACAGTATTAAATAGTATATAGCATTTGCGAAACATATTGTTAATGCATCAGGCAGGCAGCCATGTGTAACAGCATCCTGCAACTGTGTTATAAATAGTTGAATGGATCCAGCCGGGCCCCAACAGCTACAGCACACTGATCTATACTCCCTGCTCTCTTTTAACCTCCCACACACACACCTCTCACACGCATATGCGGCATTTCCCAAATGAACACAAACGACATAGTCTCCGGTTTCATGGGAATAAATTATTTTTAATGCAAGATCCTCATCCAAAGCAAAAAAAAGGCATCTGACAGATCATTTGGTTTCTCCTGTTAAGCAATCACAACTTTTTTTTTTTTTTTTTTTTTTTAATATTTTCAGTTTTATCTGCAAGGTATGTAGTAAAAATAATATTGGAATCATTTTCCATATCAAGATCACCATGAAAAAAAACATCGAGACCATCGAATGTTAACAGTAATCAAACATAAATCACTGTCTTCTTTAAAAATGCATTCCATTTATTGTCATGTGATTTCACTTGAAGACAAACGTCTGCAAATACGGCTTGTGTGCAAATGACAGGGATACATTTCAAGCTTCTTAAGAGCGCCCTGTGGCTCATTAGCACCCAGGGTCTAAGGTGGCCTTTGGGGCATGGAGGGTCCAGGGTAAAGGGGGTTGTCCTTGATGATGGGAAATAGCGTAGCTGAAGGAGTGTTAGAGGAAGGGTTGGAGACGATTGAGAGGGCAGGCAGGAGTTGTATATTACAGAGGTAATTGTCATAAAGTGCCAAAATGCTTCACACTAGATGAGCCTGAGATCCAAATACACTGTATGTGCGTATGTGTTAATCTTCCTTGGTGTGTGTGTGTGTGTCTGCTGTGTGTTGGTGTAAGATTACACTGAAGAGCCTGAGATTCAGGTTATGTTTAGAAGCTCAGTTACAAGCTGCTACAGCAGGAGTAGCCCCTGGAGAGGGTCAGTCAGTCAGTCTGTCAGTCAGTGCTGAGGGCTTCACATCAAGACGTCCGTACGGGATCGAGGCTTATTATTTAGAGACGAGCAAAAAGACTTGTAGAGGAAACGGAAGGGTGGTTTCGAGGGAGTGCAAGGTTTAAGGCAGATGGAGGGGGAGGAGAGGCTGACAGGGTTCGAGGCACAGAAACATGGGTAATGGGAGTGGAACGGGTTGGGGGAATACGTTATGTCAGCATGTCCCAGAGACAGCAGCAACACAGAGCTGTCCAGCAGGCTGTCAGGCATGTGTCTCCCGTGTCGTCTCTTCTCCTGTCCTCCACCACATACACTGGAGAGGGAAACAAAGAGAGAGGAAAGATGAAGAAGAGTTCAGAAGGTGATGTAGAGAAGAAGAGAATTTGAAAAAAGCAATTAGTGATTCCTTTTCTGAAAGAGATAATTCTCAGAATTACACAGTCAAAGTCTTCAGCGGTGAGTTCAAGTGTAACCATGGCTGCTATGATTTTCCTCTAATTACGTTCATCATGGGAGGCACATCACCATGGTAATGCCATAGCAGCCCGGAGCCACGATCAGACAGCGTTACAGTTGAGTAACATCAGCACTGCTCTGAGGTATCATTAAGCCAATGAAATGAGAGCTTTCAGATCTGCACACTCCCATGCCCCGACAAGGCATTTCCCTTTACTTCACCTTCAGTCAATACATCTAAATTAGTCATGTGAAAGGATTAGCCACATGTGAACCTCACCATCTGTTCCACACAAAGAAAAAACAAGCCAAACAGCAGACCTGAACAAATACATCTCGCCTTCCTTGTCTTGCTGATTAATCATTCATGTGGAGGGAAAAAAAAAAACACTCATCCAGCTTTTAACATCCAGGTGCAGTGACTCATGACACAGGTGAGTGTGTTACTAAGGTGACCGGCTCCCAGTCAACAGATAAAGTGAAGCTCGCTGACCACTTATCGTGAACTGAACTCTGATAATGATACGACAAAGACCTGGTTAATGATTGGCCAATATTTAAAAATTAATGGCTCAATGAAGCAAGAAACTCGATAGCAGAACACTTTGATCAGACAGGCTTATCTACACGAGCAGCAACACCTCACGACTGCTTGCTTTAATACATAAAGGTGTTAACTGTGTTCTCCGCAAACTAGACAGTTCTCTTTGCATATTCATTTTGAATATTTTATGAAGACATGTGTGCTTTTTGTTTCACAGCTTGCGCTACACTCTGTTCTGGATGCTCAGTTGGGAAGTGCTGCAGCATTAGCACACCTTTTATCTTAAACCTGGCTTGACTTAACACTTTTTAATCCTTAATTGCTTACTTTGCACACTGACGGGTTTGGCGTTTCAGCTGCGCTGGTCGCTGAAACAATTAATTCATTAATCAATTAGTCAACAGACAGAAAATTAAGGGCGGCTATTTTGAGAATTAATTATTTGATTTGATAGTCTCAGCCCCTCAATTATGATGATTTTCTGCTTTTAATTGTTTTACATTATAGTTAATTTAATATTTTCATGTTTTGGGATGCTGTTCTGGGGCTCTGAGACATTGTAACAAACATTTTTTACCCCTTTCTGACTTTTTATAAGTAATTAATATGGAAAATACATGGCAGATTAATAGATAACAAGAATAATAGGCCTTTTTTACAGCAGACATTTTCACTTGTTATAATAGGTTCTGCACAGGTTACTAATAATGTCATGGTGTTATTAAAGTTTCCCAGTAAGCAAGCATGACAGTGTGACTGTGAGCTCGCATCAACAATATCCCTTGAAACAGTTAAATGTAACTTATACATCATTAATGTTATCATTTACACCCATGTTTTTCCTAATATGACTTATGAAAATGTCATCTGTGAAAAACAGCTGATAGGGAGACAAAAGAGGGACCAGACTACCTTGGAAATTTTACCTCACAGAACATGGGAGCTGCTGGTCTAAAACAGTTAGTTTGTTGGTTATTATGGGACTTCAGTGTTTTAAAAAGTTAGCTTGGATTCACTGAAGTCACACAATAACACAAACAAACAGATCGAGGCAGCGGTAGTCCAGAAATTTGTGTGTTCTGCCAGTTGAAATTGTTGATTTCCCCCCACCATGGAGTTTGTTTGGTGTGGCGAGAGCAATATTTGGCTTCATGTGCCGGTGGTTTCCCATCAGAAAAGGCTGACAGATTACAAGGTAATGAGGTGAAAATATTCTAAAAATAGCATACACTGTGATACTGATTTATTTTTTTTTTTTTTTTTTAAAGGTGTTTTTTAGCTAGCAAAAACATGTTTTGCTGCTGACCCTGTCCACAGCAGTACATTGCTTAGCTTCCTACACTGGTACTCCTCTCTGCTTCTCCTAGCTGGGGGCATGCTATCCCTTCAAGGTAGTATTAGCAGGAAAATTAGTAAAACTCTCTACAGCAAAGGAAAAAACTTGTAAATGAACTTTTGTATTTTTTCACCTCTATCTAGCTGAATTGTGATTTGAACTATGCAAAAAAAAAAAAAAAGAATAATAATAATAATTTATGGGAGAAACACAGTGACAACCTGTAGCAACTGTATCATTATGGATATCCATGCAAACATAATGTCGAGTTGACAGATTTTGTAAGGACCCCTTTTAATAAAAATTACTTTCCAGATTCTATTATCACATAATTTTCCCACAGATTCTTTACTGTGTGAGTCTGTCACCCAGCAGAACACTTCCACCAGCTTTGTTCAGAATATCTTGCAGGACTAATATCAGATAACAATGAGGGTACAGTGCTACTGTACAGTGCTCAGTGCTACTATGCTAATTCATTCATATTCAGCATTTTTACGATTATTGGGTTGATGGTTTTTTTTAAATTCAATTGCCTATAAGATAAATTAATTTAAAAATACTTTGGCTCTGAACTCTCTGGCAACACTTTTAGAACTTGGACCAACTGTAAACTTTTATTTGTAGGTTTAGAAATAAAGTTGTTCCAAGTACAAGTGTTGCTGGAGTTTTGCCTGTTTTCAGTCCTTTTCATCTCCTCCGTGCACCTTGTAAGTGGGTGAAGTCGTGCAAGAAACCTCCACTTGTTTCAACTTTGGCTCTGATGCAGCCGCAATAGTCACAATTCTGTGACTCACTCAGTGTCCCACCCACAACACTATCTGATGGGTTACAGGCATAATCTAAAGCCATTTCAATCAGGTTTTGTGTTGAAGTTTGTGTTCCTTCTTGTGTGTTCTTAATTTTTTTACACCAAGATATCAATTCTTACTGTAAATACTGGTTCTAAATACTGGTTATAGGTTTCCTTCATTACCAATAATCAGTATCTGCCCTGAAAAAAAAAAAGCCATATTGGTCCAACCCTACTATAAGACGACATTTTCAGTAATCAATACATGCCGATCCAGTCTAGGTCAGCCACATGTCACAAACATGCTAGCAGATTAGTGGTAGTGCTAGCTCGACTAACTCCATCAGTCACATGATCCTCACCTTACTAGTTGTAGTGGTCTGTTGAGACTCTTCTAATGCAACTCTAGTCTCAGTAAACAGTGCCATTATGTAGAAATAACGCCTGCACACTGACAAAAGAGTAAACCAGGCTCCTCGGATGAAAAGATAACCAATTATTCCAGGTTACAAAATGTAACAACAGAACAAACATTTTTCTCAAAAGTCTTGATTCTTTATACAATTATTCTACAGTATTACCTTATTATATTTTCCCCTCTTACACATAACAGTATTCTAAACCTGTAATCCTATGGTGGGTGGGTAAGTGAGTGGGCAGGGTAGTATGGATGGATATTAATTTGTTAACATACTTGATGAATAGTGCTTGTTTGCATTTAGGAGATAAGTAGGTGAAAGGAAGTCAAATATACTTTTTTTAAATATCTTCTACTCTTGCAGAATAAAAACTTTGAAAATCAATAAAATATATGAACTTTTGATCCTTTTTGCATCTGAGGAGCCTCTTCTACTTTGTGTCATTGTACGGTTAATTTTTCTGTGTAACGGACTGCTTATTTTTCCTACAATCACCTGACACTATCTTTTGAAAAGCCTGGATTCAAAAGCACAAATCCTTTAACAATTCTTCAACTTTAGGATAACTCTTCCAACCACTCTGTTGTACTGATCTGCATCAGTCTCTGCTGTGTGTTACCACTCACCTGTGTTTTTGGGCGGTTCCCCATACATAGGCCCAGGAGGGGGTCCCCCCTGCCAGCCAAACTGTGGTTGTCCAGGGTACCCCTGATAGGGAGGCTGTCCTGGGCCAGGATAAGGACCTCCAGGGCCCATTGGTCCGGGAGGGTAGTTAGGGTAGGCTGGATTAGGCTGCTCCATGTTCACTGGTGGAGGGTAACCCTGAGGTGGGTAGCCCTGGCCTGGGTAGCCTGGAGCGGTGGGGCCAGTGTGTGGGTATGGAGGGGGCTGCTCAAAATTCATCTTTGGGTTGAACAATCACCTAAACAAGAAAATATGATGGTGTAAATTAGGGTTGTCACAATATCAGATTTGCAGGATTATCGTGGCCAAAGGAATTCACAATGATATTGATGTTGTAGCAACTATAACAACTATAATAATCTAATATCAGTCAAATCCATCTTTAACTTTGTTTATTATGTTTTTGTCTCTTTTTTGACAGTGTGGTAAATTACACTCAAAATTTTAATATAGGGAGGTGAAGAGAGTCCGTAACCATAACTGTACAAAAGCATACAATAAGTGTGATTACACTTAATGGATAGTGAAAAAGATGTGTGTGGGCTTACAGTATGTTTAAAAGGCGCCTGGTTATTTACACAATATCATCATATGTGTATTATTAACATGATTTAAATATTTCATTTTTTAAATATCACTGTTATCATTAAAACTGGTATATCCCAACACCCATGGTGTAAATAATGGCACTTTTCTAGTTTTAATTAGCTTAGTCAGCCAAGTGTAACCACTACAGCAGGCAGCTTGTGGACTGAATTCCAGGCCTTTAACAACCTCAATCCCGCCCTTTGATCATTTATAAACATGAAAAGAAAAATGTGATTTTATTTAAACAACCTGCTAACATTCTACGTTTCTGGGTGTTACATTGTTTCTAAAAAGATCCTAATTTTATTAGTCGGCTAATGAATCCATCCATTGGTTATGTCTCTTGTTAAGCACAGACACACTTGTTTTATTGAGACTTTTAACTCTAGCTTTTTAAGCAGAGGCAATTTGGGAAAGTCAAACTGAATGTAAAAAGATGTCGAATGCATTGACAATGCAATTGTGTTAATAGAAACAACAAGGTGCTTTGTTTTTCCCCCGTACTTTTGTACATAATGTTTCTTTTCTAATTATGAAAACTAATCAAGTGGAGGAAAAAATAAAAAGGTGCATTGATTTACACATTTAAATTCCTAACTTTACAGGTCAGATATAGTAAATGTAATTGCTTGGCATTTTTTCAAATCCTTCTGAAAACGTAATTGCAAAGGCCTGCATTACAGTAAAGACACACAGAGGAAATGTGTCCTATGTATTCATCAAGGCCAGTAGAAAATACACAAAAACAGAATTCATTACTACAGTAACCACTATATGATATTTTACATATTAGAAATTAGTGCAACTCTGCTTTTATGCAGACATGCCTGTAGAAGGGTATATTATAGAAATGTACAATAATAATTATATTTACATTCTTATATGTAAGTGTATAATAAAGATGTAAAAGCCTATTTACAAGCATTATATAAGTATATATAGTGACTGTCCTACTTTAGCAATAGCAGTGTAACTATGGATAACTATGGATGGGAATTGATAGGGGAACAATTCCCTTATTGATTCCTAATCAATTTTCTCTGTGGAAAAAAGTAGGCCTACACAGGTTTTTTTTTTTTTTTTTTTTTTGATAAAAGGAATTGATAAGCTACGAGGGATACGATTTGATGGACCAGAAATTGAAACCGGTTCTCAACTGGAACCGTTTCTCGATTCCTATCCCCAACTATAACACATTTTTGGGGTCACCGAAATTGTTAAAAAAAAATGAAGCATTTTCAAACAATGAAAATGTCCTTTACTATAGAGTTGGCTTTATTTGCAGGTGATGACCATGTGACAATGTTCTAATACTGTTAAACTTAGCAATCTGTCATTATTAGTCACTTTATATTCACAGATATGAGAGCATTTGAAGATCAGAACAATGTGTGGTACTGTTTGGACCAAGGGAAAATGTAAACAAGTGTGTGCCTGTGTGTGTAATTCAGCCTCTAGAGTCACATTAAGGCAAGGGAGGAAGGAAGGAAGGAGGGAAGGAAGGAAGGAGTCCAGACACATTAAGACAACATTTTCAGACAGAATGAAAAATGATGCGGCTGCATAGTTTGTGTGTAATGATTTTTAACAAAGTTTAAACTTTGATACAATACCAGCATAAAAAAAACATTGTTCAATAATTCTTTTGATATCCAGCAAAAAGAGAAAGAGTCCTAGGCACACAAAATAGGTCATTTTATTCCTTTTTAGAAAATAAAAAAAACAAATTGCAGGCAGTAAAATAAAGACTAAACTGAACTGGGGTCTTAAATGAGAATTTAGATCTTTTTTATAGCTTCTATACTTTCAATGCTATCAAATCTTAGTATTGTATTGTTTTAAGCATGCAGTAATGAAAAAGTATTGAACCTTAGTCCATAACCAGTCCACACCTTTGCTGTCTCATATGGAAAACAATCATCATCTCCACAGTCACACAGGAGAAGCAAGCACAGCGTATTATTTTGCAGTTAGCTGAGGGTGTCTCATGAGTCAATGGTCGATCACAACCCACATCAGCCCTACCAGAGATAAGCACCATTATCTTACTGCTCACACGCAGACTTTAGAAATGGAGGGGGCAGCTTCACAGTGTGCAGGGTGAGGCTAATCAATTGAACCATGGGAAAAAAGATGGAGAAAAAGAGATTGCAGTGACTGTGCAGGCCTGTTCTGGCTGCATCTTTCACACGTGGTTTTCCCCACACAAAACATGAGAGGTGACACGTCAAATTATCAACATCGCACATTCATAGTTTCCGTGTGACGATGTGTGAGACGAACATGAAAGGGAAGATTTTAGAAGCTGTTTGCTATCCGAGAACTGCATTAATGTTTAGCCCATTTAGGCAGTACAATAAATGTTTGTGGTATGCCAGCTAAGTGTCTAAAGGTTATTCGTTCCACTCTGGACCTCGTGAGAAGGTGGTGCATTTCCCGACACACCACCAATGGCTTCTGATAAGTCACGTCCGGGTTCACCACTGCCCTCATGCTAGCCTACATCACTGGGCTTGCTCATGTAGAACAGCCATAACAAAGGGAAAGTGGGCCAATGGAAAACTGCATCTCTGCGAGGCCTCCCAGGATTCCTCTGTCACGATGTGTATGTACACTGTCAACACCTAAATAGCACTCCAACTCCTTTCTGCTCAGCTTCTCCACCCACATCCAATCTTCTGTCTACAATAAAGCAGTGCAGTAGCAGTAGGTGTAAACTGAGTCGTGTCAAGAGACGTTTCCCGAACTGGTAGACAAAAAAAAAAAGAAGTTTCCAGTGCCTTTAATAACACTTGTTATCTGTGTTGGAATAAACAACATGTATTTATTAGGTTCAAAGTATAAAAGCAGTTTTTTATGACCCAATTTAGTAATAATATTAATTACAAGGTTTAAGGGTGGCTCGTGGGTAATGTTGTACCTGAGAAAGATACTAAGTACATGTCATATTAATTTGTAAATACCATTAAAGTGTAAGATTAATTAAACCTACAGGGAAACATTAGGAATACAACTCTAAATGTGGTACAAACATTAGAAATAAGCTTCTTTGCGCCTTGCTATTCAATAGCTGGCCGGACATTTCACCACCTGAACGTGTTTCTAAAGCTGCTGACAGATGGCCTCTGTAACTATGGTTACCATGTTCCAGGAGGAGAAGAATGATCCCTGGTGATCTGTTTTTGTTGTACCTTTAAGGCAGCGAGGAGTAGTAAAATAACGCAATTATCAGGTCTCTCTCTTTCCCTGAGAACAGGAAGGCTTCTTTGGTGGCTGCTGTACCTTTGTCCCAGCTAATCTGTGACTAGAGGAGTGTTCCATTACTGGCTAGAAGGCTGAGAAAGGACTTCTGTCAAAAGGACCTTATAAATAATCAGTAATCAGACACCAATCAAGGGTGTCTCCAGCATCAAAGTTCAGCTTGTAGGTCACCTTGCCTTTATTGTACCCATATAATTCTGCACTTGTTATTGGTATCAGATAAAGTTTTGATGAAAAGTGATTTGCAGGTCAGTATGAATGCTGACTGTACGGGTGGATGATCATTTGCATGTGCCATTTGCTTTTCCTGCAGGTGGACAGAGTGAGCTGAGACAATGTTTCCACAACAGTATAGCAGGGATAATACCACGTACAAACACAAACACACAGACGGACTGTGCACCAGAGACATCTCTGAATCCATTAAGTCCCTCTGAACATAATGGGATTGTACTGTATATATTGACAATGGCATAAAAAGACATATTCAGTTCACTAACAAATGTGCGATTATGATGGCAGCATTAACAATTAACAATAAAAAGACACCAACTGGTGGAAGTTATTAACATAAATCAAAACTAGAGCTGCAATGATTAGCCAAGTTAATCGATTAGGAAGGGAAAAGGGAAAATAATTGCCAGCTGTTTTCACAATTGATTAAACATTTAAGTCATTTTCAAGCAAAATGTCAAACATTTGCTGGTTCCAGCATTTCAAATTAGAGGATTTGCTGCTCTTGTTTGTCATTTATGATAGTAAATGAACAGTCTCTGGGTTTTGAACTGTTGGTTGGACAAAATAAGCAATCTGAAGACATCTCTTTGGGTTTAGGAAATCACAATTTTTTTGACAATTTATAGACTAAACGATTAATCATGAAAATAACCAGCAGATTAATCAGTAATGAAAATAACTGCTAGTTGCAACCAAAGTCAAAGCATCAACCTCTGTAGAATCACGGCGGGGACAATACAAGGCACCTGATCAAGTAAATCTAAATATAACTCAGTAAAACCCACCTGGGGCTGCTAGCATCAGCTATTATTAAGCTAGTGCCAATTTTCTGATTATAATATACAAATACAATGATCTGACACTGGGGGAAAGTGTATGATTTAATAAAGTTCTTTCTTAACATATTAGTTTAATCAGGTTGATCATACTAACTAAATTAACCATATAATGTCAGCTTTAGGGTCATAAAAATTACACTTTAATACAGCATATTGTTAGTCACATCCTTAGATATGTGCCTTAAAAATGCAGATCTAAAGAACAAATCCATGTTGGGCTAGTTTATACAAAAACAGCTTCATTTAATTGTGACACAGGGACCCATGTTACACAGCAGCTCTGCAGCCTGGCAGCCTGTGTTTACTTTCTCTGAGTCTGGAGACACCACAGGACTAATGGAGGCTGGATGGAACATATACAGGAAGACACCCCATTGGACCTAATTAGGACCACAACTATCACACACACAAACACACACACACACACGAAGGCATGGACTGAGCCAAGTCACGACAAACTGATACCCCCCCCCAAAAAATATACTATAATACAGTACAGTGAGCACGTTTCACACATTTTAAGTGAAGTTATAGATATAATGTTCAAGACTTATAATAACAGGCGTGTGGCACCTGCAGGCCACAGCCCATTATAGCGCAGTTCAGTTTCCCAGCAGCCCCTTTAAGTTCATGATGACTCGGCTCCTTGAAACATTAAAACAAGAGGAACGAGCGCGTCTGGACCACCTACCTTTAAATAAGAAGTATCCCGGCGCGCGGTAAACAGCAGCGACGTCTGTTCGGACGCAAACTTCTTCTGTCTTCAACAATTATCACTATTTTTTTTTTACCGCAAAGTGCGACCCTCCTCTCTGTGGAAACCTCAGTGCGTATGACGTTCAGTGGACGTGATGTCATTTCTAGGCTACGGCGCGGGGGGGAGTGATAGAGAGAGGCAACAAAGGACGTGATTGGCTGCTGCGACAGGCCCCCCCGCTGCTCGTGGTGTCCAATCACAAGCCGGAGCGTTGACTAGAGGGACGTCAGGGAAAAGCACTGACTGCTGATCATCTGACTTGTTCAAAGATTAAATGGGCCTACATCACCCATTCAATGACGAAATAACTGGGATAAGAGGAGAAAGAATAGCTTAGATGAGTGACTAAGAAACGGTAATCGTTATTTAGTGACTGATTGATTTTAGATTGTAGTCATCCTATGGAAACTTGGCAACTCTTACACATCATCAAAGCACGCAACTATTATGTTGTATTACTATTACACACAATATAACCTTGTGGAATTGTTAACAAATATTTTGGAGGCCTTTGGTTTGGTTTAACTACATCATTGTGTTTTGTCCCCATTTAACAGCAGACCAGTTTGAATAAAGTGCATTACTGGTTTTCTCCCAGCAGATGTCAGACTATTCCCAATCTATTCTTCTCTAAAGTGTAGGTTGCTGGTAATTTTCCTTTATTAGCAAAGGAATCATGACCTTTATCCTAAAAAATGAGCCAAAACGTGGAATCTATCCAATGTATAGTGCTGAGTCGGACCAACAGGAGTCCTTAAGAGGGTTTCAGGGGTCCAAAGTAAAAGAAGGAATTGGATATTTCAACTTATATCACATTTTTTTGGAGGTTGGAACCACTGGTTTTGATTGGTTGTAATTCAAAGCGATCTTAGACTATCATTTTCAAACCTAGAAATGTAAGAAATCTTCAAAATGTAAAGAGTTTTTATACCAAATCACAACATGAATTTTTCTGTGATTTCTGTGATGTAAAGTGGTAAAAATGGTTAAATTGTGTACCAAATCCGAGCATATCAACCCCAAAACTGCTGCAACAACTTTTGAGACCTGATAGAGAACAAGAATGTGAATTGTACTTTTCGTTCCCAGTCTATTCTTCTCTGTGAAGTGTAGGATGTTGTTGCTGTTTTTAGCAAAAGAATCGTAAGCTTTATCCCAAAAAAAATGAGCCAAATACATGACAACTCACTGTCTTTTGAATTGCCATTTGAAATATATTTATTTTATTGGTTGGCAAACAAACTGAGGTTTGTTTTCAGTGTAGCATTAGCTCTGCAAAGACATTTCAAAAGGTATTTCTTGTGGTTTTCTACACATTAAGATAGCCCCTTAGCTCCAGGAGTTACACAGGTAAAACCAAAGATGAAACATTTTGTTTAATTACATCACTGTGTTTTTTGTCACTAAATACTACAGCAGCAGACCAGCTTAAAGAAGGTGCATTACTGTTTTTCTCCCAGCAGATGTCAGACTATTCCCAGTCTATTCCTCCTAAAAGTGTAGGTTGCTGCAGTTTTGGCATTGTTCAAGTGTTGAGTTGTTTAACTGCTGTGTTATTGTGTAGACAAAAGTGTTTGTCAATGTATTTATCTTAGTTTTGTTTTCAGAAATGTAATTATCAGCATCACACGCCACTCATAGAAGGCCCTCCAATACATTATAGCAATAAATATACATTTTAATTGCTTGTTGTTGTTTTTCAGCCAAAAAAAAAAACTGAAGACTGAAAATTTTAAGTGTATTAAAATACATGGTGCAAAGGTATGACAGGGAAAGTTCAGCTTTCGTTTAAAGGTACAGCAAGGGGACTAAATGTCTTTAAATGAATGTAGTGCTTGACAATAAGGTCACAATATTATGTCTGTGTATTTGTAAGATGTGTTTACAGAAGAGCAGTCTATGTGAGTGAGTCTGCGCAGTTTCCGATAGGACAAGAAAGAGCCATGGCTCTGGGGTGTCTCTGCACATGTCAAGCTCAGTGTCAGTGTCTGTGTTTTTTTTTAGGTGGGCAGCGACGAGACAGCTCACAGACAGAGCGAAGCACACGAGCACACACATGCATACACAGTGCACACTTTACTGTGAGTGCACGTACACATGCAGCACATAAAAGCCAAGTTAAGAGTAAAAAGAAGCAATAGTCCACGATGAAGAAAATTCCTGCATTCATGTTTTACTTCAGGAGATAGCGCAGAAGTATTATCAGCAAAATGTAGCACAAGTATCAAGGGTACAAGTACTCATTATGCAACAAAATGGCATCTGTAAATGTGACATTATTATATAATATTGGATGATAAATATTCTGCATTAACAGTGAGATACAGTCGGGTACTTCTGTTTTACAAACTATCATATTCTATAACATGATGATACAGTTTGTATGTATAGCTATTTATCGTGAAGTAAATAGGAACTATAGCTGTCAAATAAACATACCCATCCATATGCGCCACACATATGTACAAAGAGGTGGCAGAGTTTAGTGACAGGGTTGTGAAACATCATCTCAGTTCCTCCATTAGACGTGACATTACACGAGTACAGTATGAATATAGTAGCATACCAACAGGCAGCCAACATGACAGCTGTCATTGACAGTGGAGCCTAAAAGGAGATGGTGTCTATTCTGTAAGGTGATAGCAGCCCATGTAGCAACATGTGATGAGGCTTGCACAATGAGTACGTACCGGTAAGTACAATAGGTTGCTTATGTAAACAGACAGAGTTGTAGACCAGCGGCTCCCCCGAGAAACAAGGACATGATCTTTGACATATACATACTAAGCTATATTTACAACTAGTAGAGAGTTATGCATGGAAAAGATGTTGGTCAAAGGTACTGTTACTGGGGACATATTATGCATTAGTCTGCAGCAGCCGACAGTGTATCAAAGGAATCTTTATCCTCAGATTGAGACAAATGCATGGCAACTCAGTAAATTTTGCACTTCATTCAAAAACCATTTGTTGTACCTAGTAAAAATAATATTAAAATTTTTGTTTTAACTAAAAAGTTAGTGTCTGGGCTTTCTTAAAATTTTAACTTAGTTGAATTTTAAAAGACAAGTTGAGGTAAAAAAAAAAAAGATTCAAAAGAACCTACAAGAGTGTATTCAATAAAGTCCAGACCTCTGAAAAGAATATCTGGATGTACCCCTCACCAATGTTTTCAATTGATTTTGCCATAATTAGCTATGAATTCCTGAGTCATGGCCAAAAATGCGTTCTGTGAGATCACAGTGACCATGACCTTTGACCTCTGGCTTCTAAACTATAAGGAGTTCATCCTTTAATCCAAATGTTGTTTGGTACCAAAGTTGAAGAATTTCCCTCCATGCATTCCTGAGATGTTGCGTTCACAAATGTGGGACGGATGCTAGGTCACAGTGACGTTTGACTTTTGACCACCAAAATGTGATCAGTTCATTCTCGAGTCAAAGTGGATGTTTGTGCCAAGTTTGAAGAAATTCCCTCAGGGTGTTCTTGAGATAGCTCATTCACAAGAATGGGATGACCTGAAAACATAATGCCTCTGGGCACAGCTGTCACCAGTGTGGAGCCAGAAAAAAAAACAAACAGTTTTTTTCAAGGTTTTAAAAAAAATCTTAATCACAGACGTCCTTCAGCATACGGTCATAAATGAACACAAAAAATTGGGTCGGTCCAGTAGTATGTGAGATTAGCGGTGGGCAAGCTCCAGGTCATCAGTCACACAAGCACAATTAATTCAGTTGTGCTTGAGAAAACATGTTCAATAAGCTTAAGATATTAAGTTGAACCAATAACGGTTCAATCACACCAACGATCGTTATGAACAAATTGATTTCCTTTAACATTTTCTCAGCTGGAATAGTCAGTACTTCATTCCACACAAAGACATTAAATTTATCAGATTTTAAGTGTTTCTGTAGGGACTGAATTCAAGACGCAAGACTTCCGCACGTGCATCCATTAAGAGATATACAAGTCTCGCGAGATCGACGCCATGTTTGCATCCTACCGGCTGCATGCTACAGTTGACATTTCGGCTAAAAACATGGCGTAAATGGCGTCTTTTGCGGTTCATTTTTAATGTCGCGGCTCATCTTCATCCATCCTCATGGATGGCATAGGGGTGAGTACATACTGTGTGGGTTATCATGTAATGGTGGAATATTGCTTTAAAGTGTCTTATCTCATATACTGTATTAAAATTATGTTTTCTTCAAACTATAACAAATAAGGGTCTCAGGAGAGTTTTCACTCTCACACAATGCATGCTGGGATGTCTGGTAATATGCTATATGATTATGTTTTATTTAGAAACTTAATTTAATATGTTGAGTTCATGTCAAAAGACTTCAAGTAATAGCTCATGTTTGTGATTCCTGAAGTATTCTGAAAATAAATCCCAGTAATTTAGTGTAACTCTAATAACATTTAGTTGGCTTGAATAAATAAAAAAAGTATATTTACGCTAAATGCACAATAAATAAGTTCAAGTGTTTTAAGTTCTAAGTGTCAATCTCACATTAAAACAATAACAAAAGATGTAATTTGATGACATCATGAAGTCGTGTGGGATCATGGGAGTTTTCCTTCAACAACCATAGCTGATGAAAATTTACCTGACATGACTCAGGCAGAATTTATGTTTGTGGACGAGGTACAGTATTTAAGTTTTATTCATGTTACGTTTAGTCATGTTTGCAACTTCCTGCCTCACTCTCTCTCTCTGTTTCCCACTGCCAGGTAGCTACTAGCAACAGCTAGCCAGAAACTCACCATTACCTCGAATAAATAACGTATTTCTCTGTGTTTGAACATTGTTGGAAACATTTGGAATAATGTAAGTTCACAACTTAAAATATATGATGAGAAAAGATTAGTTAAGTTTCACTAAATTCCTCAGTGAGTTTTTTTTACAGTGTAGTGAACAAGTTTGTTTCCTGTGTAGTTTTAGTTCTGTAAAGACAAGTCAAAAAGCATTTCTTGTGGTTTTCTACACTTCAAGGCCTTCATTAAATAGTTCTTTGTGGCAAACCAAACAGGTTCAACCAAAGATGAAATGTGTTTTTGTAATCTAAAAAAAAAACATCTTGCGTCTCAGATTTAATTTCAAAGTGCAGCAGTGATCTAGGAATTAAATATTATTTTACTGGTGTGCCAAACAAAAGTCACGCTGTAAGACAGTTGGCTGAATTCCTGCAGTGTAAACGTTTAAGTAAATGTAAATCTGAGTTTGCGACTCCATGCATGAGACAAACATGCGGTGCATTCAGTCCCCGTCCCCTCCCTGTCATGATAGACGTGATCAAGCAGGTCGTGTGTTACAGTGTCTGTTTACATCGTCACCCCGGCAATTCAGCCCGAGTCTGTACCAACGGCTTCAACAGGAACAGATGACAAAAATAGAGCCTCGTCCACCAGCCCAGCTCTACCCACCCCTCTTATAGGGAAAGTGGAAGGGAGCAGGGGGTAAAAGGAGGGGGGAAGGAGATGAAAAGGGGGAATATTTTGTTTATGGAAAAGGGCAATGGAGCAAGTTTACCAGAGTTCATTGAGACTCAGAGGCTGGTCGCCTGGAGGAAGATGTTTACACTGCTACAAGGCTGTTATTTTCCAAAACAACATTTCATGGATGTATGGCAATCAAGCCACTGAGTGATTTTATATCAGGGGCAAACAGAAACTTGAGTCACATTTACACATTTATGGTCACTGTTTGGATTCAAGTAAGCAAGTAATGTTTGTGACACAGTTAAACAGAACTATATACTTCTTCTCTCTGTTTTTACTTTATCATTTTAACACTTTTAATTCTGAAATATGTGTAATTATGGTTTTTCATTCTAGCAACATGACAATCATGGGCGTTTATTGAAAGCATCACATCTTTAGACATTAAAATTAGCCTTGTCAAATGTGTGGTTTTGCAGACCATTACTGACAAGCTTATGTATCACTGTCACATGCTTAGTGATAAACATACGAGCACTGTGACCTCCAACCTCTGACCAGTGGATAACCATGACAAACACTTCTTGACATAATCACCTATTCATAAGTTCATAGTCAATAAAAAAATACCAAACATCTGTATATGGAAATTGCAAACAGGCATGATTTAGTACAGATTTACTACAGATACAGAGTGGCAGTCATGCTTTTGTCTATTTGTCTCTAAAGCCATGAGTTTTCAGTCATAAGAGATCTATTTTGAATTACTAAGTCAACAATTCCTTTATCTATCTACATGAATGTATGGAGCTCTTGTACTGTAATCTGTCATAATGAGTTGCACCCTCTCCAATAATATATATTATTCTATATGACATGTATAATTATCTCCACGAGGTGTAAGCCTGCAGGGACTCGTGTAACTGCTTGCATGTGAGTGTGATCAGCAGACCCGGTGCTTGTCTGCAACTAATGTCGAATACTATTGGACCAATCAGACAGATTTTTTGTGCACATTCATGACTGTATGCTGAAGAACCTCAGTGATTTTTTTTTGGGTCATCCCATCCTTGTGAATATGACATCTTAAGAACACTTGGGGGGGAGTTTCTTCAAATCCGGTACAAACGTCCACTTGAACCCAAGGATGAACTGATCAGATTTTGGTGGTCAAAGGTCACGTTGACTTCACAAAACATGTTTTTGGCCACAGCTCAAGAATTCATGCACCAATTATGGAAAAAGTTCACACAAATTAAGGATACTAGAGAGTAACTACTTACATGTAACTAGTTACATGTAATTAAATTACAAAATAAATGTAAATGCAACAGTTACTAATGAAAATGTTGATTATTACAAAAGGGTTACATCCAAATATTCCTTTCGGGTTGATATCTGCAGTATATGATCCACTACATTCCCTCTATCCTTGTTTCCTGTTCTTGTCCTATCTTAGTTATAGTATGTATGATGTATGATACATTTTTTTTGTTTGCATGAATGTTTTTGCTTTTGTCAAACCAGTAAAAAGAGAAAATTATTTAAAAAAAACAAACAATCTCTTTACATCATCATGTACCTTATGTTGACATCGTTTTCATTGGTCCATCCAAGCTCAATAGGTCAGAACGCCTATTGATGAGGGTAAAAAAATGTATTGTAGACAACGTGTTCATGTTGCTGAATGTGTCATAGTAATCAAATCATCGTCTGTGGGTAAGATGGTGACCTCTATATACACCTATGGCATATCTGCCCTTTATAAAGCTGTTTGTACATCCTAGAAGAGGACATGGACAGATTCTGTGTATATCATCCTCACTGTGTGTCACTAAAATCTTGTGAACAGGTGTGTAGTGTGTGTGCGTACTCACAAAGACAGTGAGGGTTTGTGGGGGCCATTCAAGTATCATTTTCATTTTCATATCTCCCTTTCTGCCGGGCAGGAAATCCCTCGAAACTCCATGACTGGATCGCGTGGTGTTTTTTAGTCACCTGGCGTCTGGCCTTCTTCTCACGTGTGCCCTAGCACAAACATACAAACTTGTTCAAACAGTACATGCAGGTCAACTGGCACGTTTGACAAAAACAGCCATGTGCACACAAACTGTCGGCTGATTAAGTACTTTTGACTTTTTGGGCGAAAAGTTATCTTATCATTCTGCAGCGCTGTGGGTCCCGTCTGGGTCTAGTATTTTGCTGTAGGACACAGCAACACTATATGGCACACAGCAAGTTTACTCTGAATGTTCTTAGAAAGATGCACCAAATACTGAGAGAGCATGTGGTTTCAACCTGTTCTGAGTCTTATTACAAAAAACTAGAGCCCCAGTTGTCAGTCAGATCTGCAAGGCCGTGGGATGGTAACAGCTGAGCAGACTGGCCCACATCAATGAGTTTCACATGACGCAGAGGGGCCTGCTTATCTGTTCTCACTTGAATACTGCAGATATAACCTGACATCAGCAGTAGCTTGTAGTGTCATCAGTGCTGCAACAAATATTTATGCCGTATCTGCCTCAACATAAGTCACATACAGTAGACTCAGTAACTCTACAATCACGTATTTGAGATAACTGCCTGGGCAAACACCAGCAGGCGTCCCACCCCAAACCCCCGCACCCAACCCCGACACTGCTGAGTGGTTTCAATATGTCTGGCCTTTGGACTGCAGCTGCCCTCATTCCTTGAGGCCAGGCCCAGGCCTGCTCCTACATTCAGCCTCCCCTAATCTACAGATCTGTGTCTGGAACAAGCAGGCATACCCAGCCCTGACCCTATTCATAGTGTGAGAGGCTGAATACGTTGTGGTCTGGGTAGCCTTCAGCCTTTCACTGACATGTGCTTGTGGTGCACTTTGAATTCACTCCTGTTGTTCAGAAAAAGCCCACTTTTAGTTGCACATCTTTTGTCTTATTAGACACAAACTGTATGTACTTAATATGTCCAGTATGTCAGATGCACATGTATTAAGATGTTTGACTTTAATGCTAATAACTTAGCCTAAAGCAACTTCTTCCCTCAATTCAACTTAGTCTGCTTGTGTGAGGGGAGTCAACTCAACCGGTGCGCAAAAACATACCACTCCATACATGACACCGTTACGCAACTTAGCTGCTTAATATGCAGGTTTCTGAGGCCACATGATCTTCCATTACACAATGTGTTTTTAAAGACAAGCTCCTATTTAAACAGTTCCTCCTATAGCTATACTGCACTCTCTGTACACATTAACAGACATTTAACACAGCTTTGCCCTGTGTGCTCTTATAAAATACATGCAAGCTTTTTTTTTGTCTTTTAATACCTTTTAATTATTATCCATATAAAGTCAATATAGTATCAAGTTGGCAAGAACAGCACAAACAGTGCAAATGAAGACTGAGCACAAATCAATAAATATGAAAGAGCATAAAAATGCAAAGTGTCAGAGATATGTATGTATAGTAAAGGCTTGTTTGGTTTTTAACCATTTCAAAGTTTTCTTGGAAGGAAAGGTAGAAACAGTCAGATTTGTTCAAGCTGTTTGTAAATGCACCAGAAAGGTAGTTTATTGTTTTGTCTCTTTCCAAAGGCATCACATACCGATGTTTTAGGTTGGTAAAGTGTCCCGGGCATGGCAAAACTGTGAGAAAATAAGAAAATACAGGCAGAGGGCGGAGCCTCTGCAGATAGACACCACCACACACATCTAGTGGATCATAAGTGATGTTTGAATGGGATTATGCTTATATGGGTCATTACATTTTTAAGGAATTTTTGTGCCTTTAAATAATTCCTTCATGAAGACTAAGAACAACAGACTAGCATTAATGATTCTATATCAGTGCATAAATTGTTTAGCCACAATAATCAGGCCGTTATACATAATTTCTGTTTTTTATCCTCCATTTTAACTGCAAATTTAATGCTATATTATAATTTGGGCAAAATGACAGCCCTTTTCAGATATCCAATTTTGGAACAATATTGTTGTAAAATTACAAGCAAAGACCAGTAGTTTCAATATCAGAATCAAAATACATACAATTGTTTTTATCAGTATTGAATCTGCATATTAGAAACTCCTTACATGGATGGTTTATCATTTTAAAATGGGTTTCTTTAGCTTTCAGTGAGATAGAGAGAGAGTTAAAACTACAAAGTCAGTTGAGGAAAAAAAATGCTAAATTTCATGAAAATAAAACTCAAAAATTCAGGATGGGTTAATAAGTAAATGAAGCCTTTGCTCACCACAACTGTGCCATCAGTGTGTGACGTATAGATTGGATGATTAACTGTATATGGTTCAGCTCTTTGTCAGCATGCAGCTCGATGAGATAAGAATATATTACATAATATAATTGTTTTATTACATGTTAGATCGTAAACACAAAGTTTAACACGGGCCTAAACATGACTCAAGAATGTGATATCCATTCAGTGGGAAAAACAACAACAAAATACACACACACAACTGCTGGCAGTTCAAACAGCCTTTATTTGAAATTATTCACATTTCATCTCTCCCTCCGTACAAAACAGCTGATTTTCAGTAGGCCCTGACCCCCAATATTAGGAGGCGCATGTCTGCCTATCACAAATAAAGTTAGCCATCCTTTTTTTGGGGGGGAAATACAACAAAACTGATGCCTGCAGTGAAAAACTCTACATGTTGTAATGTAATCATCTTATATTCCCCAACTTAAAAAATAGGCTACATAGTACAATTTTCTTATTTACAAAAGATAAAAAAAAAAAAAAAAAAGTGAAATCAAAACAGATTTTTTCAATCCTGTTGCAGCTCTGAAGTGAGTGAGCGACCAATCATCCCATTTAATACCATAATAACATTTCTTTGCTTAACACGCTTTTAGGGTCAAAAACACCCTACAGTTTTCTAACTTTCCTGTTCTTTTTGGTTCCTCACAAAAGCTTTTATTTAAAAAAGGTGAAAAAAAAAAGCTTTATATGTAATGCGTTACAGTCATTAATGACCTTGGAGGTGTTTCAACTAATAACTCTCCACAGGAGGTAATACTGGAGCTCAGATGTCCATCTCAAACTGGTTGTCATCTGTTGAAAGAGAGAACAAACAATTTAAAGATTAAAATGGGATAGTTGACAATCAGCTGACAGTTAATGTTTGTGTTTGAACCCCAAGCACAACCACACCTTAACAGACTGGAGAGGAGACGACAAAGTGCAAATCTTATCAATACATTCATAACTGCCAAGAGAAACAAAACAAAACCCCAGATTAAAAAGAGTGTGGCTCACAAATCCCAACCCCATGACATGTCCTGTTTACACCAACCCAGACAACAGACAGAGGAAAAAGGGGGTCAACCCTAATCCCCGTGGTCTTTGGTTTGACAGGAGGAATGGAGCGAGACAGACTGATGGTTGGATGTATTTCACTCAAAAATAAATAGCTGTCTCAACTTGCCCCTGAACACAAACCTTTGGTCGCGCTGCCACGAAGAGCCCCAAAAGAAAAATCACTGCCAAAATGAGGTCTTTGATCTCCAACTGCTCATTATAATATCTGGAGAAGACTGCTATCAGAAATAAACTGACATCTGACACTATCAAGCCTGAAAGACAGAGAAAACCTATCTTCTACAGTATGAAATATACAGTAAAGCAATTGAGCACTAAGCCTCTGGCCTAGTTTTGAAAGCCTATCATGCCCGTGAAGGCACGGCCCCTGAAAGACTAAACTAACACATGGCGATAATGACTGAGCACTCTGGGCCCAGTCCTCGACACATCACAACTGCTGCGCTGCAAAAATGTCAGCGTAGCACTGCAGGAACACATGCTGCACCTATCTGCTGTATTAGCACGTGATGAATACTCATGACAACGTAAAATGACATGTCACTGCGGAAACAAAAAGGGGTGCAGGTTCATGAGGACACCACATTAGGGTGGAAAAGCATGATGTGGAGTTCTCTTATCGGATAAGGCTGCAAAACTGTGAATAATGGGGGACGTTTTGTTTCATAAACCACAAAAAACAGGCGATGACATGTATGGACACAATTGCTGAATTCAGTAATACCTGTTTTGTATTTGTGTGTGGGAGTTTGTTTACATGCAAAGTTACTCGACTCAAACTAGTCAAGTTCAATAGGGCTGCAACGATCAATCGATTAATCGTGAGCTATTAAAAAGACCAGTGAGTAGGATTTTGTAGCATCTAGTGGTGGGGTAGACTGCAATCAACTGAATACCGTGTGACTCACCCTCCTCTTCCAAGCATGTAGGAGAACCTGTAGTCTCCGTGAAACTTGTCAAAAACGCGAAAGGCCCCATCTAAAACCGTGTTTGGTTTGTCCATTCTGGGCTACTGTACAAACATGGTGGTGCAACACGGCGCTCTTCGTGGAAGAGGACCCGTGCCGTCTGTAGATATAAACGTTCATTCTAAGGTAAACGCAACGATTCTTATTTTCAGGTGACGACACACTGGACCTTTAGTGTTAATCGCCAACTATTTCGATATTTGATAAATTGTTTTGAGAGATTTCATCTTCTCAAATGTGAATATTTTCTGATTTCTTTATTCTTTTGAAAGTAAACTGAATATCTTTGGTCAACATTTGTCACCATTTTCTGACATTTTATGGACCAATCAACTAATCAAGCAAATGATCAACCGATTAATCAATGATAAAAACAACTGTTAGTTGCAGCTGTAAAGCTCAGAGAAAACAAGAACTGTACAGTGGTTTGTTCACCTGCAATGTCTTTCTCTTCCTCTTCAACCTCCTCTTTGAGATCCTGCAATTTCCCCATGGGGTGTGTAGCAGGTACTGTTACCCCCGGGATCTGGGGCAGACAGCATGGGGGGGTCCTGGCAAGAGGGGAGTTTCGACAATCCAACAGAAACTTCCTGTCGTAGATGATGCGGGTACCTGTGTTTGAGAGAGAGAGAGAGAAAAAAAGAAAATCTGGTGTTTGACCTGCGGTAAACAAACAGAATCTCACTTCCTAGAAGGAAGTGAAGTTAAAGCTCTGAAGTCAAACACACAAGACCAAGAGCTGGAACATAACAGGATCAAATGAGAGCCTAGTTATTACTGGAGCACCCATGTATCTCGGCAAGGTGCACATCTGCGGAGTTAAGTATCATTATCCTCTGCTGGAAGGGATTTGAGTTGGATAGGGAGGGCTGTGTGTGCATGCAGAAGGGAGGGATAAGGGCTACCTCTGCAGCGAGTTCTAGGAAATCAGAGCACAAAACATTCTGTCTTTGATGCGAGAGGCCTTGAGATTAAAGCCACATGTTTCGTTCTTTGACAGAGTAAAAAGCTTTAACACTGACAGCAAAAGCAACATGCTCAAGTATGTATCCAAGGATTTTCTCCGGTTTTCTCACAGGGGTGATTCAAAAAGGGACATTTCACCCCAAAAACACAATTTTCCTCTGGCTTGTAGAGTCAATTTATCTATCTAGATTGTTCTGGAGCAAGTTGCAGAGTTTTGGAGATTCAAGCCAGTCTGCCTTCTCTTGAATATAAAGGGACTAAATGACACTCTGCTTGTGGCCCTCAAAACACCCACAAAAAATATCTGAGTCCAATTTAAGTCTTTAGGCATCTTGTTTTGTCAGTCCTTATCCTAAAGATATTCAGGTAAATATGATGAGAGAAAAGCTGGAAATCTTCATATTTGAGAGGCTGAAAACAGCATTTGTGCTATTTTTGTAATTAAAAATTACTTAACAACAACAACAACATTAATAGTTCAAACAAAAGTTTATTTTTTTTACCATTTGCCCGGTCAGGCAAGTGAGTTGCTAGATTTACAAGCTGGACATGGCATTTTACTTGCCACGGGCAAGCGGGCAATCCTTATTGTTGACTCCTGTACAGTCGAAAGAAAGTAGTTCCTATATGAAACTACTCACAACAAGGTCTGTGGTTTCTCTTGAGTAACCGGGTTATGATTTCTGGAAAGAGACATTTTGAGCTTTTCAAATGGGGTAGTGCTTTAAGCACAAGCCAAGTGCAGTCTAGTCCCAAACATCCCCATGGCTCCAAAATTATCTAAATGGATACATAGCACTAGAGCTAAAAGGAAAAATATTTATTTTAGATTTTGGAGTGAGCTGTCCCTTTCAGCCTAAAGCTCCTCACAAACCCTGCAGCTTGCCACAACTAAAACCACCACTGTCACCATTTGGACTTAGGCCAACTCCGAGCAAAAACAGTATCATAAAGGCTGTGTTGTGATAAGTCTGACCAGGACACGACTGGGTCAGGGAGTGGTTATGTACAGTATCTGCTCAACCTCTCTGCAAGGAAAAACAAGTTATGTAATAACTGCAGTTTATCCTGGACAAAGGGAGCTAAAGCAGAAAGGGGAGAGAGAAAGAATTGGGGCGAGGAAAGGGGGCTGGAATGCAAGTTATAATGCAAGCAATGCACTGCAAGGCAGCAGTAGAGCGCAAAGCAGTTATGTAAAAAAAAGGGGTCAGTCAGCAACACATGGTGTGACCCCCAGCAGACTGAAATGTGTTGCACATAAAGTGGATCACAAGTCAAAACTTTGTGTTGCAACATCCTATGTTGTTTTCACTAGTGCCATCGATCTGCGGCACCAAAAAAAAAAAAAAAAAAATCTTACTCCCCATGCATTAGACATTTCATTCCCCTCCTCCTCCTCCTCTCACTTGTACAGAATGTTCTCTACTGTTCCTGAAATGCAAAGCAGAGCGCGGCGGGGATAGGACGGCCTTCAACTCCTCTACCACTGCACAGGCCAATCACTTTGCTGCTCTGGCAGCTGCTCTCCTACACCCTCTTCCTATCCCAAGTCACGGGGTAGACAGCTCTTGTTGTCTTTAGACGTCAGTCTTTGATGCAACAACAAGCGACTGTGTGCTCAGCATGTGTGAGAAGTGCCAAATAAAAACATTTTTTATTTACATGCATATGACAATATTCATGTATATATATCTTATGCAATGCAAAGTTACTATTACTGTTCTGCTATGAGCAATGACAAAATATGCATGGCTGTAGGGCTGCAAGGTAAAAAAAAATGTAATTATTTTTGACAAATATTGCAATTGCAATTGCAATATTTGTGGCACCACAATTTTCATTTGAGGTCTGTACCAAACACGTTTTCTCACATCTAGAAAACAAGATTTGCAGGCCAGAGAATCTCTACAGCTCTACAGTAGTCAATTATAATGCATGTCTTTCACATGATCAAAAAATTGTAGCTTCTGCAATTTGGACATTGCACTTGGCCAAAGTCGATTTCAATAATATTCGGATCAATTGTGCAGCCCTGGTTTTGTGATGACTGCATAAACAAGAGTGGAAAGTGGTGTCCAGACTCCACACCATTTATGATGTGAAAGAGTTTCATTGTTTGTTTCACAAAAAAAAAAGGTTCAGTTTGCCAAATCAGGCAGCAAACTTGTTGACAGCAGGGGCTGCAGCCAGCCATCAAGGCATTTATGCAACTTTATCCTGCTTTCGTTTCAGTGTGGTTATTCTCGGATGCTAGCGCGAGCTCAACGATATTTTAATCCTTTTATCAGCTGTTTTATACATGTGGTGCATTGTCTGCAGCTTCTCGCGAGAGCTCACCGTTTTGCTGAGCACTTGCACGTCTGCACAAACAGCAAAACTTTTTTTTCCCCCCCTGCTAAGTGCTGTTGTGTGACTGTACCTCAGAAAACAAAAGGCGGCGTGCATGTGAAACAATAAAAGTGTTTGACTCGTAAAGTTTGTGTTTCCACAGTTCTTACCTCCAGGCGTGGTGGAGAAGAGGGTGCCCCCGGGTGTCTGGCTGTAACAGTCGGGTAGCTGGGACCAGTCCTTCAGGGTGAGCACCCTGGTGGGGATGGGGCAGCTTTTCACTTCTTTTGTGACGGTGGACATGCTGGTTTCTGCGGAGCTGCTGCTGCTGCTGCTGGCGGAGTGGGGGCAAGTGTTTAAAACAAAAAAAAAGTCCTCAAACTCACTTTTTTTAACGCTCTCTCACAGCCCTGAACAAAGACGACTCACTTCAAAGTTGCCAAAGTAAAAAGTTTCACCACTTTTAACTCGTGAAGCGAAACAAACACAGAGTTTGGGGCCCGCTGGTGTCCGTCGCTACAAGCAGCTACCATGTGCTGTATATGTAGCAGCCACTCGTGATGTTTTTGAGCAACAGCCGTGAGACACGTGGGTCAACGGTCATGTGGAGCGAATGTTTTAGTGTGTGAGACAGTCCGCGGGGGCGGTGCCGACAATGGTGTACTATTTTAAAAAAAAACATTTTCAGAATCAGATTTTTACGGAAGCTTATTCCATTCACTTGACAAAAAAAAAGGCTTATTTGTTTCTTAATTAATGAGGTGATTTTTCGTGTAATAAACCGAAATTCAGACAAAACAGAACTTTTTTTTTCCACATTAAAAATTATCTCATTAATTCAGAAAACAGCCGTTTTTTAACATTGAAAATGATCTAATTTAAGCCAGACAAGCAGAAATTTTTTACATGAAAAATGACCTCATTAATTCAGACCAACAGACCAAGTTTTTTTCTGAAGTGAAGTTTTGTCTATTTTAAACAACACGAGACAATAATTTGAAGTTTAAGAGCAAGAAAACACATTTTCTGAATCTAAACAAAGAGTTTTGCAGTAATTAAAAAAACGTGCCAAACTCCAAAATGTGAACACATAGAGAAAAAATATTTATTAATTGCCTAAACATAAACCAAATAAATATATATATATATATTTTTTTAAAAAACTCATTCTTCGCTGTAATCCATTTCTAACCTGAGCTTTTGCAAGGTCACCGCCTGCTTTCAGACCTGAGGTTTTCAAACTGGGGTCCAGGGACCAACGGGGGTCCTTGATTGAGTTGTAGTTGAGTATTTTAACATTTATCGATGTTTTATGGAAATCAGAATAACAAGGAAAGAAAAAGTGTTGAATGTTTGGATCGAATATAATTTATAGTGACCCTGGTTTCATCATTGATTGACTATGAAGACTTTATTATCTTCAAACATGAAAATGAGAAAATTCTAAAAGCCCAAATCCTCTCAAACTGGGAGTTTCATGGTCTAATGGGCATCTATTGTGGGGTCTTTGACCTGCAAAATTTAGCCCCTGGCTTGGAATATGCTTCAATTGCTTACTGGAGAATATATCCTCAGCTACCTGTTAAAAAAAATGAATATGTACCACCAGACTGCATCATTCTCAAAGCTGAACCCCTTCAGGTAATCTTCTTTTCAGTTCTTTGATATTATTCAGCATAATGTCACACATTATTCTTCAGTGAATGGGGTCAAACGACTGACCATGAAATTACATGTGTTTCAGAGTGGGGTCAACGTGGGCATAAAAGAAAATTGCTGTCCAATCCTGGGCTTCTCTGGTTCACAAAACACGCGCACCTCGGGTCGTGACTCACTTGACAACACCGCCCCCCGCAGGCCAGTCTGTGTGTGTGTGTGTGTGTGTGTGTGTGGCGAAAAATTGGCACGTTTCTCACGCAGATCACGTCACACCAGGCAACTGCTGCAGATCAGTCGACCCCAACAACATCAATAAGTCCTTTAGTGCATTGATCCCCGACCTTTTATTCCTTGAAGCCACACACTGACACACCAAAGGAATGAGGGATTCATGCCAAAGCTTTATTGTAAAATATTAACATCAATTATAATTGTTCCCACTCTTAGAACTTTTACCTTTGTTAAATGCCTCTTTTAATAGTATAAATATTTTAATAACCCAACAGAGCCGGCCTATACTTACACAAAGAATAATAATGATTCATTATTACACTTTGGCAACCTCAGAGCAGACACAGCCTTGTGAACCCGCTGTGATTTTTCCCAGGTTGGAAACCAATGCCTCTTATCTTTATATCCTCTTATCTGCTTATTATCTCTATAATTAGGTGATGCTTAATTTTATCTCATTCTATTTTACTTATTTCTCTCCATTCATACTTACTTACATATTTATCCATTTTGTGCGTGTGTGTTTTTTCCCATGGTTATTTGTGTTATTGTTGTCATGTTTTACAATACTTTGGTTATATTTATTGTATTGCATTGAACCTTATTCTGATGTTATTCCTTTACCCCATATCTTGGCTGATGTCTCAGAGTTGTACATTGGTTTTCTCAATAGAGATGTTTTAGGAAAGAAAGAAAGAACAGTAGAGTTTTTCTTGTTTTGGTTCATAAATGTTGGTTTCTATAGTGGACACAAAATGAGGAAGTTATTTTCAGTTGCTTTCCAGTTTCCTGTCATTTCCCAACCACTTTATGGAGCTTTGACATGAACATTGGGGCCACTGTTTTTTTTTTCCATATATAACATATGAATATATAGTGGGATGCTTCTGATTTATTTTTGAACAAACTGGCTTTTTATAGTAAAATTTAAACTCATAGTAACAGAGATTAGCATAAATAAGTGAAAAAAAACAACCCAACACCAGTTTGATTGATTTTTCCTGGAGTACACATGACCTGGGGAAATAAATAAAAAGGGGAGATATCTGTTTTTGCATATTAACTCACTCAATACTGTGATTTTTTTCTATCTACACTGGATAGTAAGTTTGCACAAGATACACGCTTTTAAGTCAAAGAGACAAGTAACCAATGCACTTCATTGTCAATAATCCAAGAACAGATGCAGCATGTATATTTCTGTGACAACATGCTTTTATATTACACACTGTGTTCTGATGCTGGCACAGAAACAATGTCACTGATGGAAATATACCGTTCAAGCTGTACAGTTCACTCAGATACATAGATATGCTCTTATAAATTACATACATCAAACTTCAGGGGACAAAGTTTCATGTCGTGAAACAGGAACATTTGAATTTTGAAATTCAGTTGAAAGAGTTTCCTAAATGTTAGTAAAAACATTTAAGGTAAATTAATAAAGGAGGCCTTTTCCCTTTACAAATGTGCTGTCAATGTGTGACATAGACTGGCTGCTAAAATAGTGCACTGAACTCCTTATCAGAATGTAGCTCTGTGTGACGAGAATAATTACATAATGTGATTGCTTTATTATAATAAAGATCATAAATAGGATAAGACCATGCTAAACATTACTCAAAACAGAATGTGATAAACATTTAATGAAAAAAAAGCACATGCATACATGGTTGCTGGTTGTTGTTTGAAATGCCTATAAATTTATTTCAGACCCACAGAGGGTCCATAGTAATGCAAAAAAAAAAAAAAAAAAAAAAAAAAAGAAGAAGAAGAAGAAGAAAAATGAGACAAAGAATCAAAAACCACAGCAATTAATCAGCAATTTAAAAAATATACACTCTGGGTGGCAGTGCTTCGGAGCATGGATGAGTCAAGAGAGCAGTTCCCCCATGGCTGGGTAAAGTCTGTATGAAGCTGTTCTCTGATTCATCCAGACAACTCATAAAATTGTACATCAGATGTGCAAGACGTGCCTCACATGTAGGACCAGCAGAACAGTGCAGATAGTTGACTGGTGCTACGCCATCTGAAGCAGCAGCTTCACTGCATCATTGTCAGTCACTATGAGCATCCGGTTACTACTTTTCCTGTAGCTACACAAAAGATGAGCTGTATACACTACAGGTGTGCAGAAAGCTCTCAGTAATGAGTATTTTACATTGACAGAACACATACTGAATTATAGCTGCTGCGCAGCAATGGTTGGGGTCGCGCAATTTTAGGCAAAATTAGGCAATTCTGAGCAACAAGCAGATGGTAGGAAGATGAAAAAAAGGTGGCATTCTAATGTGCATTTTACATCAGTTGAGGCTTGAACTCACAATTTCTGGCACAAGAGACTCTGCATATTGACTGATAGCTAAGCCAAATAAACAGGGAAAAGAAACAAGAGATAACTGGGAAACGTGTTGATAAAGAGTATTTGTCTCTTCCCAAAACTCCCTGATTCATAATTATTTTAACCTTAGTCTCTAATCCACATGATACCTGAACATAAGGCTTTCACATTTGAAAGTCCATCCTGCCTTAGCTGAAGCTCGAACTCACGACTTCTGACACTGAAGTCTGTCTTTTATCTAACTGAGCTAATTGGCAAGTAACAGTTCATGTGTGGCTTCACAAATTGACTAAGCCAAGGATCAGGGTGCCAGGCAGCAGCCATCCATGCCATGGAAAAGCAAATTTCAAAGTGAAAAGATTTGTTGTGAATTTTCAAAGTTTTGAAATTTAGAGGCTTGCTGTAGCGCCACCATCAGGACTATTGTCTTGTGTTTCCAGTTGAGGACATCTGGCATGGGACTGGACCTTTGTGAAAAGTTTGGGTAGATTTCTCATATGGAAATGTTGTACAAGCTGAGGCTTGAACTCACAACCTTCAACACCAAGAACCATCCTCTATCTCACTGAGCTAATTGGCAAATGGAAACACCACTTGTAGCTTCACAAATTGACTAAGTCAGTCACCTGTGTGCAAGACAGCAGCTGTTAGCATGTAAAGGCAGATTTCAAATGGCTATCAAAAATTCAGTTATTGAGACAAAAATCCCAAAATACACAAATTGCATCTAGACAGCATGGAGATGTTGGTCATTAGTTTTTAACAATGATTTATTGGCTCCATAAGTGAAAAACTGATGTTTAAAAATGCCATTTTTGCATTGACTCCAATTGTTCGCATGAGAGTGAAATTCAAAATGCTGTAAAAAATTCAGTTTTTGAGATAAAATTCTGATATTTTCCAAACATCATCTACCATGACTCCAAAATTTTGTCTTTTTTTCATGAACATTGAAAATGTATTTAGCAAGAATTTGCAAGTATATGTTTATAATACCGTTTACAGTCAAACATTTTGATGCACTGTAGGCTCAATTTTTGATAAATCAAAAATCTGTGTGGATCGTTTGTGTAGGACAGTCTGAAGATGCTCTGTAGCAAGTTTGGTGTCCAATTGAACAAAAATTGTGGGAGGAGATAGGTTTAATAAGTTTTACAGTTTTTGAAAAAAACAGAGTGATGGACTTCATAATTTGCAATAGGTTTAAATGTACAAAAGTTTCTTCAGTATTGGGGCTACATTTTGGTGAAAGTTGTAAATCTGTAGCACATATGGTTGATTTGTTATGAATTTTCAAAATTTTGAAAATTTAGAGGCTTGCTGTAGCGCCACCATCAGGACTATTGGCCTGTTTTTGCAGCTGAGGCAATCTGACATGGGACTGGACCTTTGTGCAAAGTTTGGTCATTTTTCGTGCATGGGAAGTAGGATTTCCTCGGAAGAAGAAGAAAGAAAGAAAGAAAGAAAGAAAGAAAGAAAGAAAGAAAGAAAGAAAGAAAAGAAGAACATGCAGGATTACAATAGGGTCCTGGCAGCTTAGGCTGCCCAGCCCCTAATTACAACATATAGTTTACAACACAGTATACATCTTTGTCCTTTATCTCTACTACCAATACATACCTCTGCAGTTATTTCCTTGCATGTCATGAGAGGAATATCACACAAGTGAAACACCCCCCAAAAAACTAATCTCCTGTCCTTTTCTGCTTCTGACGATCATGACATTACTCTTTTTGGAATTAAATTTAATGTCATAATCACTGCTGTAGTGTGAGCACACCTTTGATAATTATATGGTCTATATGGACAACAAATTACCACGTCATCAGCGTATACAAGATGATTGATAACAGAGTTTCCAACAAGACAGCCTGTGTTATATCTGTTCAATTGTGGTGATAGGTCATCTGTATACATACCGAACAAGATAGGAGACAACATTTCCACTCTGGTGAACACCATTATGATTTGAAATTATAGTTTGTCTATTTGGTTCAGAAATAGTTAATAAAAACATTGGACACAATAAAGAAGAGGGTTGAGTTCATTCCAGATAAAAATCTATTTTTCCTCTGAAAAATATAAACAATAGAAAAAAAATATATATATATATTACCAAAAAATGTTTAATTAGGACATTTGATTCTAGATGATGAATTTAAACTTACTAACACTTTCAGCTCCTTCTCAGTTTCCTAAGAGGAAGTTACTTCTATTTCCCGACCACTTGGGGGCGACATTGACATAAATACATTGGGGACACTGTTTTTCTGCATATGATATACATATATAGGGGGATGTTATGTCATTTGTTATTGAACCAATTGCTCTCATATAGGCTGCTGAGAGTTAAAGTAACTGAAACAGAGGTGTAAATTTAAAAAACTAAAGAAAAATAATTGATTTAGGGAAATAAAAAACAGAGACCTATTTTTACCCAATAAACCTTTCAGACGTCTTTTTTTTCTGTCCTAACTGGCCAATATGTTTACACAAAATACACACCTTTAGGTCAAATACAGCCTGCCAATACAAACATGTAATAACGAACAGCAGACACTCTAATGTCAATAACATCTGAGAACAGAGGCGGTTTTACTTCCTGTAAGGTATTTTTCATCTAGCGGACGTAAGGAGAAAAAAAAAAACCTCCGCTCCGGCCGCTCATTGGTCCAGAAATATGGAATCAGATGACGTGGAAGTTCCGGGTTTCTAGAGTCCTGAGAAAAGGTAACTTTCGGTCATTTCTGGGTGGAGAGACACGACTGACCGGGTTCGCCTCCCAGTGCTGAAGGTAAGAATGCCTCAAGCCTGCCAGTTAAGGAGGGTATCACTCTCTAGCCGGCCACCGTAATCTCATTACCGGCTTTTTTATCCGTTTGTAGATTCGTGTTAGGGTTAATTTGTGTTGAACTGGTTTTAGCTACACCCTCAGCGGCTAGCTAACGTTAATCAACTTGGCCGACGGTTGCTCAATTGACGCGCGCGGCGGCAGGCAGCGGCGGCGCGTGGCGGCTTTTGTCGTCATGATGTGTGCCATCCCGCTCCTCGGCCATTGTGACATTAACCGCCAGATAACGTGTGTACGGGGAGGTTAAGATCACTCACGGGACATCTTTATTCTGAAGATACTCAGTCCTGATCGTTTCTTATTCTGTGGGTTTCATTAGCATGTAGTTTTTAAGACGTTTTTTGACGATAAGTCTCGTAACGCTGAGTAGAAACTGGCATTTATGTGCTTTCACGTTAGCAACATCCATCCAAAATGGCTCCGTTGTGTCACCATGGAAATAACAAATTCACATGTGACGAGCGTGCAACGGCCGTCATCAAGTGTGACACACCTGGCTGAGTTTATCACATCCTTCCATCATCATCATCAAGATATGGATGTACCAGAACATTTGCTTACGCACCTACTTGTTTGTTAATCATGATGCTTTGCAAATGCAGTCATTTGAATATTCTGTTAGATTTTGCCCTGAAGTGTGGATCAGCCTCACACAAACTACTGTGTAAACAAATTTTGTGTCTTCATAGTGCTCTCACAATGAGAGAAAAAAAGTGTTAAGGAATGGTATGAATGGAAATTTTTTTGAAAATTGAGACTGTGAAAAAAAAAAAACCTTTTTACAGGCATTTTATGAGTAAAAAGGGGTGAAGCTCACACAGATAATGATAAAATCTGACAGATTAAGTTCCAAGAGGTTCAAGTCAAGTGGTTCAAAGATGTTTCTTAGCCATTCCCTGGTATAAAGTTGTCAAAAGTTCAATACATTTTCAATACCATATTGTTTAGAACAATACAATACTAACATTCAGTAGTGTAGTAGTATCTAAGTACTAAAGCTATTTAAAAAAAAAGAAATTATCAAAGTGATCAGTCACGATCTCAGTTCAGGCCTTATTTCCGTGCTTGACATTGTGCCCGCAGCATAGCAAAACCACAGAGTTCAGTGACTGTGTGAAGGTTGTTCAGTTAAAAAAAACAGAGAGAGAGAGAAAATCCTATATTGTGTGTCTAGAGCTCAAAAAAGATATATAGTTTTTATACTAGTATTGTATCAAATTTTAAAATTCTAAATCATGACATGACCCTAATAACACATTTTTGCCCCCAAAATACTAGGCCTAATTTAAATCAATATCACTATAATTAGTATACCTGTATACAAGGCAACGTAACATGGCAGTAATCCATATAAATTTGGAATTTGTTAACAAATTTTAAACGAAATCAGTCTATTTAAACATCACTTAAAACAGCACTTTTATATTACTTTTAAATTGGTGACTGTTTAGTAGTTCTGTTTATCATAAATGTTGGCAACGATGAACATAAACTGTGTTCGATGTGTTAGCTTATAAGTGAAAATTTCACTACAAAGGTATTCCAAGAAAGCAAATCTTACTAGGTCATGGGTGAAGAATTTCTTTTGCATGTGCACTGTGCTGCTCTAACTCTGTTGCTGCCCTCAAATGCTCATGCTTAGTGCCATCTTCACAACATCATAAACTTGATATTTTCTGAAAGCTCAGGGTTCACAAGTCTTGTTCACGTCTTGCCATGTCGAACTATGAGCTCCATTTGAAGGCACCATGTCTCATGTAAAACACAGTTTCTGGTTGATTGTGCACAGCACTGAACACTTGGACATTTAGTTTGTTGAAAGTATTGATGCTTAATACTTTTTCGATTATACCACATGGTAATAAAATACCAGCATTCGATGGGTTCAAAAGTACCACAGCTATTACAAAAATGATGTAAGTGCTCATTCAAGACCTCAGTTCAGTTCAGTCTCTATTGTCCTGTCAAAAAATTTGGCTTGCAGCAAAGCAAAGCCTCTTTACCAGCACTGTGTGCAGGTTGTAAAAGGAAACAAATGTGCTTATTGGCATAGCTAACACTTTTTTTTTTCTTTTGCCATGGTATCAAAAGCGGCATTGAGTATCTCTTTTTTTATACTAGTATTGTAAAATTGAAATTCTGCTATCGTTACAGTTCTGGTGGAAATCAGAGAAGAAGACAAGCATACATTTTTTAACATGGTTCACTAATGTTGAATTGTAGTGTCACAGATTTCAGTATTTTTCCATACTTTCCCCCACTTGGATTGCTTAAGACTAGAACAGTTGAAATAGTGTCTGTTGCAATTTTGTGTGGGTTCATGTTGTGTGATGCCTGTACTATTTATTCAACCCCCATAGTCAAAACAGCCACTGAACAAGTGAGGGTATGTTTTACATGTTGTTATTACAAAGGAATGTTGCTAGCTAACTACTGTTTGCTTCAGTAGAGTAGATTTCGAGTCAGAACCTCTGGCTCACAAACCACAATCTTTATTTACCTTCTGGAGTACGGCCAGATGTTTTAAGATTATGCAGCAGACGTATGACGTAGATTAGAGCTATGATTCACTGGACTGTGAATCACACTATGTGAGGAGTGAAGCATTCAGGATAGGGAGGATTGGTTACATCAGTACATGGCTGACTTTATATTTATCTTAAATTTGATAATGTAGCTGCGCAGATACATAGTCATGTTAATATCTGTCAGAGGAAGTTAGTGGAGGTCGTATCTTTCTGTATCTGTTCTGTGAGAGTAAAGTAGGTCCCGCATGGTAGCTGCATTGTACCAAGTTACAATGAATTAATTACATTTTCCTGTTTTAGGTTGTTAACTTTGAGGTTAAAAGGGCAACATCTAAAAATAGATAACACAAACTACTCATACAACACACATTCCATGACCAAAAAAATCTGATATGACCATTTTTTTAAATAATAACATAACTTAAATAGAAATGGCCTTTTTCCTTTTCATAGATCACATAAAAAATCAACAATACATACTCAAATACAGTCACATAAAAGATTCAGCAAGAGCAGCAAAAATTAGTCAATTAACCAGTTGTCACTATTATATTATTTGCCCCTATTTTGAGAAAAGAAAATTCATTTTGAGTCTTTTTTTTTTTAAGAGAAAAATGTCAAAATTCTCTGATTTCAGCTTCTCAAATGTGAATGTTTTTCTGGTTTATTTACTCTTTTATGAGTAAACTGAATATCTTTGGTTTTGGAGAGAACAAGATGTTTGTGAGGACATTGGGCTTAGGGAAACACTGATCAATAGTTTCTGATATTTTATGGACCAAATCAACTAATTGATTAATCAAGAAAATGAACAACAGATTAACTGATAATGACAATAATCATAGTAAGTTGCAGCCCTAAATTAAACCATGAAAAAATAGTCTGACAGTCATCTTAACATGATTACTCCATAAGCTCTTAATGTCCCATTATTTTGTCTTTACGTTTTCTTAAATTGAGTAATATCTGAGCAAAATTTTAAACCATTGTCCAGAGAATTTCACAGTTTTACTCCTACTTCTGTACATTCTCAGGTAATAGTCTGTTTCTGGCTTTATACACCATTGCTAATGTTTTTAAATCAACTATACCAATAAATTTCAACACGTGATTTGATAGTTTAGTTTGGTCAGTTTTCACTCCATCCCCCTGCACTGTGAGGTTATTAGCAAGCTGAGCTTGGCCTCGAGTGCCCTTTCACTGGCCACCCAGTGGGGTGAGCTTCAAGAGTATTGTCATTGGTTGTCCGCAGCTCGATCCTCTTCAGCATAACACAGAGCTGTGGTCATTGGACAGAGGCCAGGCTGGTCAGATGGGCCCTGTCTTAACGCTGCTTCCCATCCATTGACCTCTCAGATAACCTACCCTTTATTGTTGAAAGGCAGACAGGGGCTTGCAGTTGTACGCAGCGAGGGAGGGAGTGTTCTCTGTTGATTATGCACCCTCCTACATCCTCCTCATGTAGAAGTAGGAGCTCTCCCATGTAATTGAGCACTGAAAGATAACAGATGTTCAAAGGCTGTTTGGTACAGAGCAAGACGGAGGTGAGTCTGACGAGAAGTGGGTGTAGTTCCTTGCCAGCATAGCACAGTCCTCCAGTGTAAAAGAAGGTTACCAGGGACGGGTTGAAATGTCTTTCAGACAGATAGTATAACCTGGTATAACCTTTTGTACGTAGCTGACTTCTTTGATTCACAAACCACTGTTGTGTCAGGGTTCTCTTTTTTTGTTTATGAGTAGTGTGCCACCAGACAACCAACTTCTTCTTTCAGACTGTTAGCATGTGACTAACATTTAGGGTAAAAATCAAGCTTGACTGTTTTGCTTTAACTTGTAAAAATGCTTTCTGCTTTTTTTTTTTGTGGTGGTTATTTCACATGTACTTGATAAATATTTGTCTAATGGTATTTTCTGTTTTATCCCAACTTCAGGTATAACATCTGGGGGACTGTGGACCAAACATTTTCATATAACGGTTGTAGGATTTCTAAAAGTGACTACTACTTGGCATTTCGCTTTCTGAGGCGCCCCACCTGACACCTTAAACAATCTTTGGGAACAGCGTACTATTTAAAACTAGTCTGACTACTTCTGCTGCTCAGTTCCCTTTCATATACAGTCCTGAAAAGAACAATATGGGTCTCCAGTCAGACTCTACACTTCAATCTATCCTTCTATTTCCAATCCACCTTCTGGTATGGCTGTACTCTGTCCTGTCATTCCTGCCCTGGTACTACATCACCGGTGCCGGGGAAAGGAAAGCTCTGTCCAAGCGGATAAAGGCCGTTCCACCACAGGCAATGCAGACGGACCGTACCGCTCTGTGGACCACTTTGATTCCCTGGCCACAGAGGACTTCCCGGGCAAGGACACATTGGATAAGCTGTTCAACCATGCTGTGCAGCGCTTTGGGCCGGCACAGTGTCTCGGCACGCGAGATATACTGAGTGAAGAGAATGAGATTCAACCCAGCGGTAAAGTGTTTAAAAAGGTACATTTTCCTATCACTTCATGTATGTGTGTGTGTGTGTGTATATTATATATATAATATATATATATATATATTATATATACATATATACATATACATGTATGTGTATATATATATATTATTTATGCCTCTGCACTGGCAACAGTCTGTGGCCAGGACCATTATGTTTTTGGGTTGTCTGTCTATCCATCTGTCCCATTCCTGTGAATGTGATATCTCAAAAACACCTCGAGAGAAGTTCCTTAAACTTGGCACAGATGTCCACTTGGACTTAAGGTGCTATGCTCTCTGTCAATCCTCTCTACTTCACTGTAAAAATAGTCTCTAAGCATGGTAGGATTTTTTTTTTTTTAAAATGTGAATATCTACCACCCATGACAGACAAATGTTCAAATTCACACTCAATAGTAAATCGTTATTTTGTGTCTGAAATCTACCAGCCACATTCATATTTGACTGTCATTTGGCTGGTGCTAATTTCCAACCCTGCTCTAAGTGAAGACAGCATGTTTCAATATAGTGATAAGTCCTTTGAAGTCTTCATTACATATATCATATGACTCTGGACAGACATGCATGTTAACAGTCATTTGACTTGCTGGAGGCTTGCAACTGCTAGGCAGTAATTCTAGTTTTTGTGGGAGATGCTTGTGAGGACCAATATCTAATGTTACATATGACTCTTTGTCCTACTAGTTGATCCTGGGAGAGTATAGATGGCTCTCCTACAATGAGCTGGACGTGATAATCAGTGAGTTTGGCAGTGGACTGGCAGCTCTGGGGCAGCAGCCCAAAAGCAATATTGCAATCTTCTGCGAGACCAGAGCGGAGTGGATGATCACTGCCCAGGCATGCTTCAGGCGCAATTTCCCATGTAAGTATATGTACAGTGTAGTACAAGATGTTATGTTACAAATAAGAGATAATGTACAGTGAGCAGGTCAGTACTGAGAAGTAAACCCTGACAGGGAAGTGCAGAAGAGGTCTTGAATCACCCTGAAGAGGTTTATTTGACACACCCACTGTGCATTATCTGGATTATTACATGGCTACTTACAAAACAAAAACCAGTAAATCAACACAAAATATGAAAATGATTCAGCTGAAAGAATGGAGAAATGATTTTAGTGATTTTATCGCTCCTCTGTCCTCCTCGACCACGATCATGACTGTGATATCAAAACTTGTCTGTCGTTCATGGCAACGGTCTGCAGTTCAGCGATAACAGACCTTAGTGGGTCATGTCTAGAGAGGAACCTGAGACTTGTGAAATACCTGCACGTGTACACTTGATTCAGCACAGTAGCACTCAATGTCACTGCTTTTAGACTGAGTTGACTTATTATATTATTATATTTTCTTTTCACAAAAACTACTTAGGTAGGTTTAGAAAGAAAAACCATTAGGCTAGGTTTAGGAAAAAAATCGTGGCTTATGGTTAAAATAGACACTTGCCACATTCTACAGGCTTTCTGGCAAACACTGGCAATGAATTAGCCAATCACAACTTAGGGATTTGTACGAATCCTGTGAGAGTTTTGTTACCACAACCACATTAGACACAACCAACTTAATGCCATACTTGACCAATCATAATCGAGCATTTCATAAGGCTATGTAATAATGTGCAAATAATGTATTAACTGCTGTTTTTGTGTTTGTTCCAGTGGTGACATTCTATGCTACACTGGGCGAGGAGGCAATTGCATTTGGACTGAACGAGACTGGAGTTACACATCTAGTTACCAGTGTGGAACTGCTCGAGACTAAACTGAAAGTGAGTTAATCCCTGTCAGAACCGCGCCCTCTGATTTCTAGAGAATCAGTGATCGAGCTATGGTCTCGAAACATCTTGTCTGTCTATATAAGTAGCTCTAATGTTCATCATGAGATGATGATTTGGGGCAGTTTAACAGCAAAGTTGGTATGGGCAACTATATTATATGGATGAATGAACAGACCATCTGTTGAGAAACATATTATAGTCGCTCACTAAATGAATGGTGGTCAGTCTTACTGTACAGCTGCGTTTTTAAGATGGTGTAGCTTCCTATATAAAGACAGATAAACTTCATTATGGCAGTTATTTTCAACACGTTACGCTTGTTGAGGCATTTGAAATGAGGTACAACAAATTTGCACTGTGTCAAGACACATAGGTGTGAGAAGGATTAGGGAAACGATGATGGGTGAAATGGTGAATGTATTACATAGACTTTGTGTATAGATTTGGTTAAAATTTATTTCTTTCCCCAGAAGCCATGCTCAAGATAAGACTAAGAACGATTTAACTAGGATGTAAAGTGCAGTAAAATGAATTGCTGTGAATATGGTAAAATCTCGAACGGTTAGACTGGTCCTGCCCATTATGAAGATTATGTCAGTGGATATGGAGTGAGAAATCCTTATTTATAAAAGGAAATCACATGATTGGATATCCTGTCTGATAGCAGCTTTGTTCTCTCTGTCTGTCCAGAATGTGCTCCCACAGATCCCAAAACTGAAGCAAGTGATCTACGTGGACCAGAAGAAACTGAGCACAGAAGGCTACCCAGCAGGACTGTCCATCCACAGCATGCAGGCCGTACGAGAGCTGGGCACTCAGCCTGAGAATAGTGTGTATTTCTCTGACTCACCTTGGCTGTGCTTCTTTGTCAAGTTTAGTGAAATGCCTTATACATACAGTACAAGACAATAATGCTTTGTTTGGCTTGCAGTTGGGAGGGAAATTGTGAAGCCTCAGCCCTCTGATCTGGCTGTAGTGATGTACACCAGCGGTTCCACAGGCAAACCCAAAGGAGTCATGATTGTCCACAGTAACCTGATTGCAGGAATGACGGGCCAGTGTGAACGCATCCCTGGGCTCGGGTGAGTTTCAGAAGTTGTAATTATATATGATTTATGATACTGTACCTTGCACAGCTAGGGTTTCCATTACTGTTCTTACTCCAACATCACAGCTCTTACTGAATAGCATACATCTTCAGAGCTCTTTTACCTCGTCCAACCAAAACAACATTGGCTTATAAAATTCCACGTAGATAACGGTAGAATTTTCCACATTAGAGAGTTCAGGAGCAAAATAAACACCACATGCCATCTGTCTAAAGGTGTAAGGAGGCGGATGGTACATTTTTGAGACTTAATCTATGTTACAAACTGTGAACCAAGGAACCACACGCAAAAATACTCGTTGTGAAAACTGGAAAGAGGAACAGAAAACCTGTAGGAACTGCTGGCCCTAACCTTTAGACTGGGTTGCACCAACAAAGAAGATTAGAACTAATCAGAGATTAGTAAAAACAAGGTTTAAAATGAGTAAATCCAGATTTAAAATTAAGTAGAGCTCTGTTGCACAATTTAAAAACTAATCTCAGTTTAGTAAATCCAAGTTGAGTGACATAAACCGAAATAATAAACCAAGTTTAATCAATCTGGAGATGCTTGCATGCCCAAATTGAAATAAATTTTAAAAATATTGTAATAATTTGGGTGCTGTTAGGACCTAGGAAGTATAAAAGATGGGGGGGAACCATCAATTTTGTCTGCTCAGTATTCCTTAACAAAGTGTTACATCGTTTGCTAGCTAGCTAAAAAGTTTGTTAGCCTAGTTAGCCTAATCATGATAGCTTGGCAGAGAACCTTTGAGAAATACTTCTTGGCCAAATTATCAACTGGGGTGACAGAAGAAAGACACGCTACAACAGTTAGGATCGTCCCTTAACTTTTGTCTAGAAACTTGATTTTTTTTTTTCAATCCATCTCAGAAAAGTAGCTTTTTAAATATTAAATCTCCTGAAGTGTGGCTTGTTGATACTGGATCAAAGTTTAAATTGGAGTTGAAAATTTTGGTGGCACAGAATTAGATTTAATCTTGGTTTAGAGTAAAAACTAAACTGAGGTTTAAAGATGGGTCTAAATTTAATCTTTCTTCATTTAAGATAGTTTAAACGTTTGGTGTAGCATAAGTTGAAGTTAATCCATGATTTAAGCCGGTTTAAACATGAATCCTTGTTGCTGCAGCCCAGCCTTACTTTCTCTCCCTGTGCTCTGACAGGCCTGATGATACTTACATCGCCTATCTGCCCCTGGCTCATGTTCTCGAAATGACAGCTGAAATCTCCTGTGTGACATATGGCTGTCGGATCGGCTACTCATCCCCCCAGACTCTGTCAGACCAGGTAACACCCAGCACCAACAGCATGTCCTGATGTATCTGTCAATGTGTATGCTGTATTTCTTTTTAATAAACCTGGGTGCGGTTACTTGTACTTGTCTGCGTTATTGTCATTAGCTTAGTCATTGCTGCAGTAATGCAATCAGTGCATTCAATTGTTTTTTCTCCTGTTCCCTTTAGTCTACTAAAATAAAAAAAGGAAGTAAAGGAGACTGCTCTGTGCTCAGACCCACTCTGATGGCAGCTGTGCCTGTAAGAATCCTACTTTTTATTCTTTCCATCACTCATTGCTCACTCTGGTTTTCCTCCTCTCTCTGTTTGTTCAATTTATTGAATCCACTTATCATCAAGTGTATAAATTAAACCTATATGTTTTCGTCTTAAAAGGAAATTATGGATCGCATCAACAGGAACGTGATGAGCAAAGTGCAGGAAATGAGTTTCATTCAGAAGAAGCTGTTTACGTTGGGCTACAACTATAAACTAGAGCAGATCAAGAGAGGCTATGATGCACCACTCTGCAATGCGTAAGAAACCACTACTTCTACTTCCTTGCACAAAAATGTCACGGGGGTGTGTTTGATTTTAAGTTAAACACCACAACTTCTCTTTGCAGCCTGCTGTTTAGGAAAGTGAAGAAACTGCTGGGTGGACGGGTGAGGATGATGCTGTCTGGAGGAGCCCCCCTGTCTGCAGTCACTCAGAGATTTATGAATGTGTGTTTCTGTTGTCCAGTGGGCCAGGGCTACGGGCTCACTGAGACCTGTGGAGCAGGCACCATCACAGAAGGTAGGAGGAAATACAAAGTGTGGAGTAATTTTGGTCACCGTTGTAGTCATAATTTTCTTAGACAATTTGATGATACTGCAGTGGACTTTACTTAAAAATATTTCTCCTGGCTATAAAAAGTCCAATCATTCACTTTACATGGAGCTAAAATGAATAATTTTGTTAAATTTTCATCTAATGAGTTAGTGTCTGTTTATGAATCGTAAGAAATCTTAATTAATGTTTTTGGAATAAATGTCTACAGCAAGCTTGCTCTGTTAAATTGATCAATATGTTAACGGAGCGAGGCAATGCGCCCTGAATTCACACAAAACGTTGAGCTATACTAACTAGACAAAATATGGTCCTAAAAAGCAGTAGGGATATCACAATTTCAATTCAAAATCAATTATTGACAATTCACCCAGTATTTTCAGCTCAGTGTTTCTTCTTGTAACATTTGCCAATTTACAGTTTATTTTTTATTTTTTTTTTTTATTATTGTCAGGGCATAAAACCAACAATCTGTTGACATTTACAAATCGAGACTCAATATGGCCCAGCCGTCAGTGCTGAAAAAATGTTTAAATCATAAATCAAACTGGATCGTGGAATTTGAGAATTGTGGCTCCCATAGAATTAATATACATGTCTCTGAATCAGTCAACTTTCATAACAGATATGTACCATGGTCGACACTGCAGAGGAGGGTTTGTTTTCAGGTGTCTTCATAAATTGTGTTTTCTCAACACATCTTTAACCCTAAAGGTGCTTCGTCCTCTGAGGGAACGATACACTCAGCCTTTCTTTCCGTTTGAATGTAAGAGAAAAGTGTCCCCAGGTCTTTTCTCTTCTTTTCTCACCTGACAGACCACTTGTCGAGATGAGCCACACATGTTTTAAGCTAGCTAGATTTATTAAGTATGTTGAGATGGCTGATTACTGTGATCTAACGTACGTTGTCCGCCTGAACAAACCACATTATTTCGTCTCATTTATTTGTCCGAGCATAATGAACAGAGATTTCTTCATCACTTTTGTTGTTTTTTTCATTAATGTTGTCACAATTTAGTCATGAAAGAACGTCAACGAATAATTATCAAAATTAAAAGAGGAGAGTGTGAAGATGAGAATGAAAAACTCTGTTATTAAGACACTGTGTCCTACATTGTGTTTTCTCATACAGTTGCAGACATAAGCACCGGGCGTGTCGGCGCTCCTCTGCTGTGCTGTGAGATCAGACTCAGGGATTGGGCTGAAGGTATGGCTGAGGAATATGTTGGTACATGCTGTACATACAATGCAGAGGGACAGGTATTTTTTTAATTATAGGTTAATTATTTCTTATCATAAAACCTCATTTGCCAATTTTTGCGCAGGTGGCTACACCAGCAAAGATAAGCCAAACCCAAGAGGAGAGATCCTAATCGGTGGCCCCAATGTAACCATGGGTTACTACAGGACCGAAAGCAACAGTCAGGACTTTTTTGTTGATGATAACGGCCAGAGATGGTTCTGCACCGGAGATGTAGGAGAGATATACCCAGACGGCTGTCTACAAATAGTGGGTGTGTATACTCTTTGTTCTCAAAGCAATAACACTGTTCTTCTGTCCACAGCTGTCATCTGATGCCGTTTGTAAAGGAACACTATTCATACTTAATTTCATAGCGCTAATCAGCAGTCAATGTGGTTGTAACTTCTGACAGGAAAGCAGTTTGTGTTTGATAACAGAGCACTTTAGTTAATACATTTTTTCTATTCTCATATAGACCGAAAGAAAGACTTGGTGAAACTGCAGGCCGGGGAGTACGTGTCTCTCGGTAAAGTCGAGTCTGCCCTGAAAAACTGCTCTCTCATAGACAACATCTGTGCATACGCAAACAGGTGAGTGAGTCATTTTAATTTATGTAGGAAAAGTGTAAGACTACATGTGGTCTAACTGTGGAAAGCATTCAGATTTTTCCCAAACCCTAAAATAACAACCAAAAGTCACAGTTGGTGTCCAAACCTCAGGGTAGTATGGGAGACAACCTTCATAAATTCTTTTCAGATGTCTCACGTCTGTGTGATAAATGTCGGTCAACTGAAGCCACCCTTTGACATAGTTACACACTCTGCCCCAAACTACAACATTTCTGGTTCAATATTTTCAGTGCAGTAACAAACATCCATCATTAATAAGCACTTTGACCTAGAACAAACCTGTATAATGTTGGGAGTTTCTGAGAATTGGATCCATTTGAATCAATTTCAACAAAAATTTATCTGTTATGGACTGATTACAGTCTGCTATGAAGCAGTGGCTCACAGAAATCACCAATACACTACCTCTGAGAAAAAATCAGAAATGCTTTAAGAGATAAACAGGAGGGACTCCTCACTCACGGAGAAGTGACCATACTCAATCTCAAAAAAAGGGACAGTTCTTCCCAAAATCAAAAATTTTTTCCTCTTTCCATGCCATGTTGATTTGCAGTTCCGTTACCACGTATAATGTGCCAAGTCGCGCCTAAGGTGGACAGATTCTGGAGTCAGGCCAAAGCACACCCAACCCACCTCCAAGGGGGGTTGCGGTGACATCTCGTCCACTATGGCCAACCCATGACGACCGCCCTTTCTACCCCTCGGACAAGCACGTGTTGCAAGACTCCACTTATGTCTGAGTAGGAAAGAAGAGACATTTTTAAGTCTGTGTATGTTCAGCTCTCAGTAGTTTTGTAGTTTTTAACTGAATCTCAGTGGTTTGAAGTTTAGTTCCTTTTTGTACTTTCAGGTATTTTCTTTATTTTAATATTTGATTCTCGCTTTTAGTCAGATTGGAATCGCGTTAAGTAACAGCTGATAAAAACCCAACATTTCCCGATTTTGCCGCTTCATAATGAAAGCTTTTAAATAACAAAATAACAGGGGAATTCTGTTGTGGGGAATTCATGAGAAGTTAAAAGCATTTATCCACTGTTTTACAGCAGCTTGACTCAAGACAAACATGTATTAATTAAAAGACACACCTCTAAGCAGGAACTGTTGTAGTGGCGATGCAAATCTCTGCTGTGCCGGGCATGTACAAGAAGTCAACCCAAGTCAAGTCAAGCCAGCATGCGTGTGTGGCTGTAAAGATGTCTGCCTTCTATCCAATATAATCAAACTAGATGGCATTCAGCTTGTGGGGCTCAAAGCACCAAAAATACATGTGAAAAACTCAACAGCAAAGTCCAAAAATCATGACTTGGTTACTCAAGATCATCCACAGACCTTGTGAACAATTTCATGTAGTAAATTATCTCTCTGCACCAAACTACACCAATCACAGCGCTGAAGGAAGAGGGCATCAACTCATGGATGAGAGGTTACAACTCAGCCAAGGACAACGCTGTTAATGTTTACATCGCACAGTCTCATGAGCATGGGCCTCTCGTCTATGAGTAGATGCACGCTTGCATGTATTATTTTGTCGCTTTGAGCACCACAAGCAGTAGTGACATCCAGTTCTATTAAATTTGAGAGAAGACAGAATTTCTCAGGCCAATATCAACAAAACTCTGCAACTCACACCAAAAAATTTCTAATGGATTAAAAGCGCTACAGGTAAGAGGCAAAATATGTATTCGAGTTTGGGGTGAACTGTCCCTTTAACAGTTTCGTTTGCCCAGGTGCATTCACCTGGAGAATGGGTAGCTCTGCAGCAAGCTGTTAATGTTACATGTGCGCTCCCAACCGCTGTAACAGCAGCTCAGTGGGAGAGTTAAATATCCTCCAAATGTGCATGTTTCACTAAAACGTGCACCGTCGAACGCTTAAAGGAGTTGATGCTGCGTCCTGTCAACTTTGATTAGACTAATGACTGTTGCTGACACATCAAAGGAGACGCCCAGGCGGAGCAGCGTTCCCTATTTAGACGGTGATGAAACAGAACTGGTTTAAAACCGGGTGCCATTTCTAAGAGCTGTTCACAATGTGTATAATTAACACCTCTAGCTTGATATTCCTGCTTTTTGTACCTTAAGTACACGTGTGCTTTTGCAATGCACATATACATATGTCAGAAAAAAATATAAATACAAACAAATATTTGTTCACAATTACAAATCGCTGTCTTTCTCTATTGTCATATTCTGCTGCATCTGGAGAAAATGCACCCTGAATTAGAGCTTGGAAAGATGGATAAAAACATAATAATCAGTTTCTTTTTCACTGTGGATGTATTTTGCTATATTTGCTCACGTACCATGTTAAACCAATTTATGTTCATTGCATTGAATTTTGCAGTAATACCAAATGCAAAAAAGCAATTTAATGTAAATATCCATAACATATGGAAGATGTAAACACTAAAAATATATCAATATTTGTAATTTATGTATAACTGATCATACTGTGGGGAGTTTGTTTATATTGAGAATCCTTATAGTGCCTAGTGCCATTTACTTGTACAACAAACTTCAGTTACTGCTGGATCGTAACTTCATCATGACCCCATTGAAACACAATATCTAAGTACGGCATGATGTAAGAGGAGGAACAGGTCATTATTGTGAAATAAACCGCAACAGGATGATGCAAGTTGCGTCCTGCTTGTTACATGGTTATGTACCAAAACAAATCAAAACACAGAATATTACTTTCTAAAATGATTTCAGTGATTTAACAATGATTTGATTGTTCCTCCAGAGTGTACAATCAGAACTGTGTCCATAGCAACGGTCTGTCCTTCATAACGGCGGTCTGTTACACATAGCAATGGTCTGCTGTAGAGAAATAACGGGCCTGAGAATTGATCAATCAGAATTGAGTATTTAACAAAGCCTTGTAATAATATATTGTGTAATCACCCCTGCCCCACCCTGGCCCTCTCACACTAACAGTTAGTAATAGTAATATTCCAGCAGTGTGTTTGTTAACTTTGCCAGCTCATACGTTGACCCTTACTCCCACATCTTTCATTTCTTCACTTGTCCCATTTCACATCAAGCGCTGTTTCAACTGCATTCATCTTCCTCTTCGGCTGACATTAATTCCTTCCTATATTCACCCTTCAACTGACTCTTCAAACCCTCTCAGGTCTCATCTTAACCTCTGAAAAATAACAGAAATGTTCTTTTCCTACAAGTCCAACAACTTTCACTGTTCGTACACAATTTAGTTCAACTACTATCAATGCTTACACGTCAGTCGACACTTAATTGACATCTTTCAGGTCATACACTTGAACTGCCACTAAAGTGTATCACCTGCGCTTCGACTGACATTTCAGCTACTTTCAGTGCTTGAACCTCAACAGAATCTACAAGTCCTTGAACTGATGCTTACAATTAAACTAACACTTGAAATTTCAGCTTCTCTCAGCACTTCCTTTTTGAAATACCATTTCAACTTTAGGGTTTTTATTTTGAATGCCACTACAACTTACTTTGATTATTACAAACATTATTGTTTCAGATTTTCAGCAGTCAGCATGAGAATTGTCACATTACCAGAGTTTTAAACTATACTATAGGACAAGTATAAAAAAAATACTCAAATCCCTTTCAATACCACAGAAAAAAAGAGAAGAGTCCAAGGCACACAAAACAAGATTTGTTTTCTTTATTTCTTATTAACAACCTGCACTCAACACTGTTGTCCTGCCTGAAATTTTGCTTGAAGCAAAACCAGACACTTTTGATACCATAATTAACAGATACTGGTCATTTTAAACACACAAAAGTTATCAAAGTATTGATTCACATGAGAGCACTCAGATAATTTCAGCCTTTTCTTTGCCTTTTATCAACCTTGTTTCTAATGTTCGTCCTTGCAGTGAACAGAACTACGTGATCAGCTTTGTGGTTCCCAACCAGAAACGGTTGACAGAACTGGCCAAACAGCGAGGCATTGTGGGAGCATGGGAGGAGATCTGCACTCACCCCAACATGGAACGAGAGGTTCTGAAGGAGATCAAGGAAGTTGCTCTTAACAGTAAGACTTGACTTTGTCTTTTCATGATATTGTGATATGGCTGCACTAATTATCTGGACTTTTCATGCACACTTCTGTCTGTATCTTCCACCTTCACCCGACCGTTTTCTTTTTCATCCATTTAGTTAAACTCCAGCGATTTGAGATTCCAGTGAAGGTGCATCTGAGTCCAGAGCCGTGGACCCCCGAGACAGGCCTCGTCACAGACGCGTTCAAGCTGAAGAGGAAAGAGCTGAAGAACCACTATCTGCACCACATAGAGAGAATGTACGGGGGCAAATAACTTTGTCAGTGTCACCCAAAGATCCCCATTCTCACCATAACCACTGTTCTGACCCTGTAAATAATCTTCCCGATACCCAATTGGATTTTTATGCTGTTTGTGAACCACAGGCATCCAAATGAAAATGTATTGAACAAAAAAAAAAACAAGCTGAAGCTGTAGATAGTTGTAGCTGTCGATCCATACGTGCTGCTTTATATTCGTGTGTACAAGTTTTTGATTGTGTAAGAGATGCACTCCAACGGCAACTCTTATTCCGTGAAAAAGGGTCAAAGACCATTACAGCACTCAACTGCCATCCACTCCAATCTGTCGGCACTCCGTTTGTAGCTGATAAAAAGTACCACTGTCCTCCATATGTTGCTGATGCTTTGTTGTTACTTCCATTGAATAATATTAACAACTGTAATCATCATGGAGGCCCGTAATGCTCTTTTTTTTTGTGAAGTTGGAGTACTGATGTTACTGTGCCTTCAGTCTGCAGTACTTGTGTAGTCAAGCAGAAGTAAGTGGCATCTAGATGAAAACATAGTTTACGCTTTTGTTACAAAAATGGCTCAACTGCCATGTGTTTACTTGAGGCTTTAGGCTAAATACCCTCACCCACAGAAGCTCTTAAATGGATCATAGAGAGGAAAAAGATTGTTCAAGGTCATGTCCGCTTATCCACTTTTTTTTTTTTTTTTTTTGACCGATGTTTTATTTTATATTTGTCAATTTATTAAGAAAGTAAGACCAAAATGTGCAAACTCAGGCACATGACTCAGGAAGATAAGAAAATGTTTCGATATATGAAATCGTGAAGTAGTGGGTTGCTTGTATAGAAAGTACTTCTGTCAAAACTCTTGTGGGCACCTTATTTATTAAAGAGCAAGCATGCTTAACTACTAACCAGCTACTAAAAATGCTTAGCATTAGCTAGTCAGAACTGGTATACTGTAATACTGTGCATATTTTACCTCAGTTAACAGGTTAATGTACAATTTGGTATCATGAGGTTATCTGAAATTCAGCTCATTTTAATATTACAGGAGTGTTTTCTATGTATTTTTCCAAGTGTTGTGTTGATGGATTTTCATCATTTAAACCCGAAGGATGCAGACATTGACAGTCACTTTACAGCTGGTCGTTTGGTGATCCTATTTGTATTTATTACTCCATCATTCTGAGCACATGCCTTGTTCAACGTTTTGAGAATAAACATCTTTTCGTATTCACCGTTGTATGGCATTTTGATTTTATTATAAAAAAAAAACAGAAATAAGCACACAGCATCCTGATGTTCATCATACACTTTAGAGGGGAAAGTGGAGGTGAGGCGAGGAGAGCCTCAGCTGTTCCAGTCTTGAAATCGGAAACAGTCACTAGCGATCTTCCAAACAGGCTGGTCATTGTTGGGTGTAGCCTGAGCTGTCAAAAGAAAGTTCTGGTTGAAGAAACGCTGTTTGTTCCCTTCAAACTTGACCAGCCCACCAGTCACCACAAGCAGCGTCGTCTGGCCTTGGGTGGCTTGTTCTGTGAATGAAGAAAGGGTGCATTGATGTTAGATTAGCATGCCCTCATTAGAGGAACATTGCAATTAAATTAAAGACCTCGCCCAGATACTTTTACACCTTAATTGATTTAATATGCTTGATGTTTCATGCTCTGCTTCATTATTCTTTGGACTGTTGGAGAATGTCTAATAGTACTTGGATGGGTTTTGAGTTTTATCAGGTTTATTGCCAAGTATGTTCACACATATGATGAATTTGGTGCATAACAAACTCGATTTAGAGAAAGAAAGAGAGCAAGTACTTCAAGAAGCACAAAAAATGACAAGATATGTAAAAAAGGGTACAAAATGATTACATGAAAGGGCTGTACAGTTTGGCGCAGGAATGTACAAAGTATTCACCAGGGAATGTGTATGGGAATATTTGAAATGTGCAAAGAATGACGGAAGAACGATAAGATGGCCTCACTGACCGTGAACTGGTTGACAATCCAATGTCTGAACTTGGAACTCGCTTGAAGGCAGCGACTCAAAAAACTCCCCCAGGGCATCCTGACCAGACACCGCATTTCCGTTCCACACCAATGTCGCCTTGTCCAGATAAAGCCGGGTCAAGTTCTGAAACACAGGAACCAGAAGATAAAAACAGAAACAGCAACAGTGACATCAGTCGAAAGCTGAACATAGTGTGCTTTACAGCCTGACCAATACTAGATTTTGGAGGCCAATGCTAATGTTGATATGTGAAAAAAATAATAAAATATATCAACTGATATTTTTCACACAATATTATGAGTATAAGGATCTCTTCAACTTGATGTGTGCTGAGTGGGACATTTTACAGATGAAAAATAAAGTTGTTACTGCTCTCTGGTGAGCAAACCTTGTAATGGCAACACTACAAGTGACCTCAAACATATATAGGCAATCTTAGAGAGCAATATCAGGCAGACGTTTTATTTTCTAACCAAATATTCATCGACAATGCAATTGCTATGCCCTAAAAGCATCAAGTTGATGTAATATTGGCATATAATAATTTATGATATAATCCCACATCTACATCCTGTACTTTTCATCTCCCTCTCTCCCACCACCCTTTTCACTGGGGGACACTGAGCATACACTGAAAAAAAAATGTTTTATAAATGGAAAGATTGTGTTTTAGATTCTGTTTTACACTGGCTATAAAAAAAAAACTCTTTTATCCTTCACTTGAAGAGAACAACCTTAAATTTCAATGATGCTGCGTTCATCTTTCTTACTCTAACTGCATTTCAAAGTACTAGAATATAATGCATATGTATTAATATAATGTATTATAAGTTTAATTATATTAAAATTAAACACTTATATAGGAATGTACTTAGATAAAGTAAAAAGTAGTGGTCTTGACATTACTGTGTTACATTTTGAAAATATTTTCTTTCCAAAATAACGAGCAACTTCCATCACATTACTTGTGCTTTCCCAAATAACATATTTGGATTAGAGTGCATTCCTAATAACAATATATCAAATATAACGATATCGCAGTTAAAAAATGTCATTGTACCATACATACATAATTCATCATCAGAAAGAATTCATGCCAATTTTTTTGTACATGCTTAGATTATGGCTGGCTTCTTCCATTTTATTTATTAAAGAAGGAAAAAAAATTTTCTTTGTTTTGAAGTGTCACAATAAATATTATACATATTATATGGAATACCTTGAGTTTTTGGTACTGCTACAACCCTGCTCAGTATTACTGGGTATATACACATCAATAACGAGAAATCATCCGTGAACCTACAATCTGACGATAATATTGGCTATACCGATGTATCGATTAGGCTGTTTCAGATAACTGCAGGTTTTTCCAGTTCAGAAAACAAAACATGACAATCACTCACCCTCCTCTTCTTATCCATGCAGTCGTAATAAATGTTGACAAATTCTTCTGAATATCTGCACGACTGATCCACGTGTGTCCTGAAATCCTAGCGGGGACAATCGCTTATTAAGCGCCGGTCACAATAAGTCAGGGTCAACAAACGAACAAGGAGAGGATGAGCGGGTAAACGCGCACATTGGAAGCTAGCTAACCAGCTAGCTAGCAAACACTGGGTTAGCTGCTTCATTTCTGCAAAAAAAAAATGTAGCGAAAGTTTCAAACTTACCAGTGTGGTCGCCATAATTACAGATATATGAATCAGAACAACCTGAACTACTGTCAGAGGATAAAGGAAAATCTTTAAAGTATCAATTTAGGTGGGTTTTTGGTTTTCTTGTTCGTTAAACAGACAATGCAGCCATTTTGCCACATGTATTACTTCCTGTGGGCGCCGCGCAGACCTACCAAAATAAAATGTTTGTACGTTTGTTTTACCGCAATGAAGGCCACTGAATCATTTGCCACATCCTCGATCCGTTCAAATTGAGTTTTAATTGAACGAGCAATAAAACGACGGGATAATTCAGTCTTATTGTCAGACTATGTCACAGACGGTATCTTAATTTGAAGAGGAAAAAATCGACCCATGCGGAAGTAGAGTTCATAATTTCCTGAGTCATTGCTGCTCCGGTTCCAATCTGAAACGAAACATCTCCTGACCATCCCACCGCGCTGTACGTTTAGTTTGACACTGAAAATATATTTAATAATGGAGGGTTCTGTATCAAACGTGGAGGTCTGTAATTTTGCGTTTACGGGGCAGTTTGAGAAATTAAAACAGTGCATCCTGTCAGATAAAACGCTCGCCTGCAAAACGGACCAGGTAAGAAATACTACTTTATGTTTTTTTTTTTTTTTTTTTTAATAATGACAAATAAATTCCGATACCATACGAGACTTTCTACGTTTTCACGAAGGACTCATTTCAGGACCGCAGGAGCGCGCTTCACTGGGCTTGTTCTGCTGGCCACACCAACATTGTGGAGTTTCTGCTCGACCTGGGAGTTGAAGTTAATCTGCAGGATGATGTGGGTCTAATGGCTCTTAAACTGGATTTTAAATTTCTCAGTGTAAACAAAGTGTGATGCAGTGTTTCTTTCCTTTTAAGGTGGGTGGTGGGATGACATTTAAAACTAGACAGGTGCACCCTACAATATAATATAGATAATATATAATATTTGTTTTTTACAGAACATAATGCAGCTTGTTTTAATTTATTTTTTATTTGTATATGCAGCTTTTTATCTGTATTTTATCCTTTTCTATATTAAATATAAAGATATTAGACAATATACTGATAATCAGATTTTTTTTTTTTACTCCCTAATAACGGTCTCAGCATCAGCCCTAAAAATCCAAAATAATACTATAATAATAAGCCAAACTGTGGTTTTAAAATAGCACAGAGTAAAATGAATACCATCCTGAAACCAGGGGTGGAAGTAACTAATTACAGCTACTGAAATTACTGTAATTGAGTAGTTTTTTTGGGTTACTTGTACTTCTATCACTAGATTTTCAAGTCTGTACTTTAACTTGTACTAAGTATGCATGACAAGATGTAATCTACTTAGTTACCCTTCAAATCATAGTACTCATAGTACTGAGTACAATTTGAATTAATATTCAAACCTTTCATCTGCATTTTATTAGCCAATCAGGTGATCTGATCACAAACAGGCCAATGAAAACCAGGACACACAAACGACAAACAAAACAAAACGCTGCGGCAGCACACGTTTGGAGTAAGGATGTTAAGGATTAATAATTAATAGATTAATTGGCGTCAAGAGTTTAACCAATTAAAAATGTATTCATGGATATTTAATCAACAGTCATGGCAGTAATTGCACCTCATTTGATGAATAAAGAAAATTAAATTTAGACTTAAAATGAGGGGAAAAAAGACAAAAAAAAGTACTTGTATTTACAATAGCCATTAGACATAGTGGGAGCTGTTTCAATATTATACTGATATCAGATGAATTCATGTCACTTTGCTGTTTGAAATGACTTCAGTGGACATGTTACTCCCCAGGCTTCGTGGACCCCTCTTCACATCGCAGCGTCTGCAGGCAGAGAAGACATAGTGAGATCTTTAATATCCAAAGGAGCTCAGCTGAACTCAGTTAATCAGAATGGATGCACCCCTCTGCACTACGCCGCCTCTAAAGACAGATATGAGGTAATGTTCCCTGGTAACTGTTGTTGTAAATGTTGTTATATATCAATATTGTGACCATGTTGTTGGATGCCTGTTGGTGTTTCCACAAAACACAGTGAGAGTTTTGATAAATAATCATCAATAATGTGGATATAGGTGATGACTAAATGGGTAAAGTCCAATAACAGAACAGCTTGAACAGTTCATGAAATCACTTTACTGTGATGCAGCCTTTAAAACCAGTAAAAGACAACATTTATGCCATATGACGATATAATGACATCTAAAATCTAAGACAATATGTTGTATCATATCAGGATATCAATATAATATTGATATTTTGTCCATCCACCCTACTTTGATCTACATGATTTTAGCTTTGCTGTTGCTTTTGTTTAATTGCGATAGAATTACCAGTTGGATAACATAATACATGTACTGCAGAATAACATTGCTATCAGCTTCTTCAATATTTTGCAATAGGTATTGTTAATTGTTTAAGAGGACAGCGTGTTTAATTATTGAGAACAACAGCACCATCTCAAAGTCAGTCGTATTTTTCTATAGCAGCATAGTGGTAGCGTTATCAGGTCAGAACCAGAAACTACTTTATCAGGAAACAACCCTTTGATACTCTTTCCCTTCTATTTACGTGGACTCAAAACATAACTTATCACATATTTTAAGTGTCAATGCTGTAAAAAAAAGAAAGCAACACAGAGTGCCGTCCAACCAGTAACCACAGGGATGTTATTGTGTCATTCCTGGCATGAAAAGAGTTAAAAAAAAACATGAAAGTTAAGATGGCAACTGGCATTAATAACTCAATAAATCGCCAGTCTTTAATGTTATATATGCAGAGTTGTTGAGCTGTATGTTAGTAGTGTCACGAATCGAAGCTGTGTAATGTATACAGTCACAGTTTGCGTTACCATGGTAACACACATGCATTCAGCTGGTGAGGCGGCAAATTGTTTTTTCCCTGTTTACTTCAGTTAGCGGATCATCCACACACTAAAAGAATGATGAAGCAACTATAGACTGCTGTAGATATGTATTTTATTTAGTGACTAAGGGTCTAAATACAATATAGTCAATATTTCATCATGTCTCATGATCGTTATTTCTTTAAAAAAAAACAAACACGATTTCATGGTTTATGGTCAACTTCAGACCACAGACGGATGTTTTTTAAGCTTGAGCCTGATTTGCTGCAACATTTATTTTACACTGCTGGTGTTACAGCTCAGAACACCGATTAGAAAATTGATTAGTCTGTTGCTATTTGTCATGGATAATATTCCATCAATTAAATTCATTTCACTCTGATTTGACCACAGACTAAAGTGATTTCCATGTATCCTTCATTATGGGACAGAGTCACACATATATATTTAGTACTTTTCTGCCAGTATTCCTCTCTTGTGTTGCTTCTCAGTGTTGCTTTCTGCTGCAATATTTGTCAAATGATGCATCAAGCGCCCCCTTTTATGAAAACGCGCACAGGGCCTGAAAAACAAAGTCTGTGTTAACAAAGAAAGTTTGGCTCCCATCGTAGTACGGCCCTCGGGGGGGGTGGGGGGTGGCGGCTGTACTACAAAGCAAGCTCCAAACAACCAGGCTTTTTTGCATGAGCTGGCATGACAAAACCTGAAATCCCGATCAGAGATAGCGGGTGTCATGACGGTGGTTATCAGCTCTCTTTGTTAACCCAGGCTTTCTTCTTCAGGCTCTTTGCACAGTCACATAAAATGGGGCGATTATTTCTAACGTGATAATTTCCCATTAAGGAATTTCACTTGATAGAGAGATTTAAGCATGATGTTAGATGCTATTGGTCTGATGTTGACCCATAATGAAGGAGATGTGGAAACCACTCACGTTTTTGGCCAAATAAGTAAATTTAAATGAATATTACTGATTGAATATTTTGCATGATAAATAAGACAGACTAATCACTTTTCTAATCTGTGTTCTGAGCTGAAATATCAGCAAAGCAAAATGCACTTTGCAGCAAATCAGGATCAAGCTCAATAGTTTCTGTGGCGCTTCATTAATATTTTAGTGTGCGGATGATCTGCTATGTAAAATTTAAAGTGATAATATGACCCGAAGCAAACGTGAGAAAATGACTCTTCATCATCAAACTGAGGTTCCCGTGACAACAGAACGTATACCGTTTGTGTTGCTGTAATACGTTTTTAATTCTGTGAGTTCATGAACGTACAGCTCAGCAACTTTGCATTAAGTTTACAGTCTATATTTCTCATAAAGAACATCATGAGGAAAAGAATTAGTGAAAGAGTGACGCTTCTAACGCTGACTTCATCTGAAATTCAACTTAGCAGATTCAGTTTCCATTCCCATGCTCTTGTCCCAGTACCGGCTTATAAAAATAGGTACAGTCAGACATAATTTTTTCACACGTACACCAAACTCTGGAATGAGATCCCATATTGAATTAGAACAATAACTTCTGTCACACATTTTAAACAGCCATGTAAACACTCTCCGATGGAAGGACACACTTGCAACCACTGATTTAATTCATAATATATGCGCACTTAATTTAAGTCCTCGCCTCTCTGTTGCTGTTCGTCCTCTTGTTGTTGTTGACTGTCTCTGTTTTGTGATGTGATTTTGTCTTTCATATGCTGCAGAACAGGAACCCGAGTCAGGCCCGTTTAATTGTAACTGATTTTAATATGTTAATATTAATCTTTTCCTGTATAATAATAATAAATAAAATGAAAATTGAAGTGAAATGACCAGATTATGAGTTCTGCATAAGTGACCATGGCGATCGAGCCAGGTTTAAAAGAGAGACACCTTCATGATGCTGTTTTACACATTTAAATTCCTTACCTAACAGGTCCGACGTAAGAGATGTAAACATCCAGCCCCTTGGCACTTTGCTTTATTACAAATCTGGCCTGAAAAAAAATTGAAAAGGCCTGGTGCACTGTATAGAATTAGTATTTGAGCACAGAAAATGGCTTTGCTGTCTTTGCTTTACATCCCTCATCACTGCAGAGAGCAACAACATGCAGAAAGTTGCATAAACACTAGACATCTAAATCTTAACTGCATTTCATTCATTCATTGTCCGTAACTGCTTATCCTTGAAGGGTCGCGGGAGGCTGGAGCCTATCCCAGCTGACTCTGGGCGAATGGCGGGGTACACCCTGGACAAGTCGCCAGTTCATCGCAGGGCTTCTAACTGTGTATACTGGATAAAATGACAAGCAACCTTACATGGGATATTACACGTTTGACCTGTAGCATTTTGTTCAGAAACCCACAGAGCAGGATCTGAAATATGCATTTCAAGTAAACGGGAAGTCACTGAAGTTAAAAATAGGTTTCTTGTTAACGAGTAACCCAGGTTTCCCTCGTCATAGATCGCCCTGATGTTGTTGGAAAACGGAGCGGACCCCAATGCCACCGACAAGCTGGAGTCCACTCCCCTTCACAGAGCGTCCGCCAAGGGCAACTACCGCCTCATCCAGCTGCTTCTCAGACAGAGCGCCTCAACCAACATCCAGGACTCGCAGGGCAACACGCCGCTGTATGTGTGAATACATATTTGTTAAATACAACAGTGTGGCTGCTGGCACAAACACACTGTGGGCTGAAATAAATGAACACAAACTCTTAAAGGGTCAGTTCATCTAAATTAGAAACATATTTTCTCAGTTATCTTTAGTGTTATTCAGCCATGCAGCTCAGTTTGGCTTCAACTGTTTGAGATTTTTACCTCCACCTTAATACAGTGTGGGTGAATGGGATTTAGTATGTGGTGGTTAAAACACTGAAAAGCATTTTTGTATTTACATTTTTTTTTTTTTTTTTTCATCCAGCCACCTGGCGTGCGATGAGGAGCGCGTGGAAGCAGCCAAGATGTTGGTGGAACACGGAGCCAGCATCTACATTGAGAACAAAGAGGAGAAGACCCCCCTCCAGCTAGCCAAGGGAGGTCTGGGCAACTTACTCCGTAGGATTGTGGAGGGATGATGCATCCGCCGTCTTCCTGCTCGAATCCCCACCTTCTCCAAGTTACATAATGAGAATTCTCATCCCATCCGATCCTCCCTTAGCGACCTGGGGTGACACATTCAGACGTGTAACAGGTGGAAGTTGAGACAGCGCCAGGGAGAGAAGTGTGACTGCTCTGCATCCTGCTCCTCTGATGGGGCGGTGAAATAGCTCGGACCTTAGATATCTGACCAGAAACACTCTGCACTAAGCGCAGTCTGTCCAACGCTGCAGACGATTTTCTATGAAGTTTGAATTGTTGCATAAATAACTAAATAAAAATCAGTGTTCAGCCTGTTAATAAAGTATGTTTATTTGTTGTACATGTGAGCTTTGGATCCAGCAAATGTTGTTTGCTGTCTGTCTTTTGACCTGTTGCCACCTTTTATGATTGAAGCAATCGTTTCCCTCCATATACAGTGGACGATGTTTACTCCATATTTGTGATTTTATTCATAGCTTGACCCATTGAATCTCTCCAATGTTCTGTTTATAGATATTTTTAATACAAAATCAAATAAAATACCAGAATCAAAAATACATATTTCTGCTATTCATCCATCTAGATGGCTTTAGAGATACCGGCCGTAGAAATGTCGGCTGTTTCTCAAATATGAGACTAAATGCTTGGGTCCAAAAAAAAAAAAAAAACATTTGAAAAACTCAACAGCAATGTCTCTTTCTAGAAGTCATGACCAACTTACTCAAGATAATCCACAGACTTTGCTGTGAGCAGTTTCATCTAGGAGTTATTTTCTTTCTGCAGTAGAATCTAGCAGAACTACTGGAAAGAAAGTAGTTTCTACATGAAAGAGCTCAGAAAAATTCTGTGGATTATCTTGAGTAAGATCGATGGTCATGATTTCTAGAAAGAGAAACTTGAATTTTTCAGAAGTATTTTTTTGGCACTTTGGGGATCACAAGCCAAGTGGCAATGAGTCCTGTTATATCTGAGAGAAGGCAGACATCTCTACAAACAGTATCTCCGAAACTCTGCAACTTCACGCCAAAACCAATCTAGATGGACAAACAGCACCACAGGATTTGGGGGTGAACTTTCGCTTTAATAAGCACCGGAAATCTTTTTTTATACGCCTTATTTCCCCTGCATGGTACAGCTCATCTCAAAAGCAGAAGTTGTGGATATTACCTAGTACTTTTTTTTTTTTGGTATGACCTCAGTCAAGGTTTCAAGTGAGCTCAGCCGATACTAAACTGTGGAGTTCAAACACTGCAGACCGCTGATTGGTCGGAGAGAATCATCACTAGATTCCTGTGAGAAGAGTTCATTTGTAATGTTTTTACATTTTAAATGGCATATATTGTAGACTGGTGAGGCACTTTAAATTCCCATCAATATTGTATAATTTTATTCAAATTAACAACAATAACTCAATAACTTTTTACATTTTTTATCATTATAGTAAGGTGTTTCTTTGAGGTTATGCACCCTAAGGTTTTATATTTTTTAAATTCATCAAATTCATGTTTACTTTGTCTATTTTATGTTAAAAACTACTTTTTTTTAACCACCTGGCATCATAATACATACCATAGAGAGGGTTAAAAAACAAAACAAACTAGAAAATACAGTCTATGTACATCCGTAATACATCTTTAGTAACATGCAGTCTTATCTTTGGGTTTAAAATAAAAAATATCGCTGTGTAATCTACTTCACTAATCCACTAACTCAACCACTAACATTATAAAGAGAGCATGGTTAAAGGGATAGTTCACCCAAAAATGAAAATTCAGGCATTATCTGCTCACCTTCATGCCAACTGAGGCACGGGTTTAGTTTTGTAGTCCACAAAACACTGCTGGAGTTTCACAGGAAAACAACGTTGCCGAATCTCGCAAACACTGGAAGTGAATGGTGACCTTTTTTTCAAACGTGAAAAGAACAACAGGATAAAAACATAAAATGCCTCCAAACTGCTCGTCTGGTGTGATCCAAGTCTCACATGCACACCGTCTGAACTGGGTGTGTGGCGTGACGGTGTGCAAACAGCATGTCAGGACTTTATGAGACTTGGATTATGTCAGATGAGCCGTATGGAGGCATTTCATGTTTTTTTTTCTAGTGGTTTTGATATTTGAAAACTGGTCAGCATTCACTTATTGTTCGGGAGATTCTGTGACAATGTTTTCCTGTGAAACTTCAGCAGCGTTTTGCAGACTGACAAAATAAACCCGACCGATCAATCAGCATGAGAGTGAGTAGATAATGACTGAATTTTCATTTTTGGTTGAACTATCCCTTTAGGCCTGTGCCACAAATAAAGGGGTTTTCCCCCTAAAAGAGCCTTCTACCTCTGCTCCAGTAAATGTAGTTTATTTAACCCACTGACAAGAAATGTGAACATGTTGTGTAAAACAGCCGAGGCACATCTGCACTGCAACTGGATGTGTGACTAATAAATGTGAAAAACAAAGAGAGAGAGAGAGAAAATGATTCTCCTAAACTGGGTTACCGTTACAGTTGGGGGTTTTATTGGGAAACCCCAGTTTCGCGGGGACTGCGGAGGGGACCGCGAAATCCTTCCGAAGTTCCCTGACGTCACGACGGCGGTCAGCTGGGTTGCGCACTACGAGCTGCGCAGCGTTCAAGCCCTCCGCTTTCACTTCCTGAAAGCGAGGTCGCGTCAGATTAAACAGACCCTCTTTAATCACCGGTTTCTGCCGCGGCGGTGTTCATACCAAGACCGAAGAGCTGGCGGTGAGCTGTTCAACGGTAAATGGTTTTGTAATTATAGTTCATCAAATAACTTTTTGACCTAACTTACGTCAGCTTGCTAAGCTAACGTAGCTAGCTAACGTTTGTAGCTAGCGTCGGATTAACTACGTCTTCGCTTTTCTGTTTGCTACCTCATGTTTGAGCTCAGCGGCACCAGTCAAAGTCCAGACTGGTTCGCTTACGTTCAGCTCGTTGCTTCAGTCGTGTGAACACTTTAGCTAACGTTAATGCAGTGTGCGTGTGTGTGTGTGTATGTTAGCGAGGTGTCAGCTGTCAGATGTAAACAGTCTGTTTGTGTCAATCTGCGTTCACATTGCCAGAAACTGTGGTGCTGTTGTGTCGCTATTGTTTAACACAAAGCTGCGTGATGTTTCTAGAGTTTGCGGCGGGGGGCAGTGGTTACAGTCCAGTCATTAATATAAGTGATGGTGCGTGGATATCTGACTTGCTATCACATGGTTTAACACCCCTGACGCCATGTACTAACAGCGGAGCAGTTTGACTGAATCAGATGCAGCCAGTAACTTTACAAACGTCTGAGGTGTTGCCTTCTGTGATTGTGCGCACACAACACGTTTATACCTGAGTGTTTTCTTGAAATAATGCCAGCAGGAAACGCAGTCCAAAGATCACAAGCTGCTCCGCTCAATAAAGTAAACACACAATCTTAAAGATAAGACTAGATCACTAAAGAGTTGCTTCAGCAGTGCTGATATGCTGTGGTCACAGCATGAGTCTCGATCATGATGTGATATTGCTCAAAGTTTGTAGCACACAACTAATACATATTTAGTACTACAGAAATTATTTTCTGTACCTATTCTGGGCTTGATTCTGCTTATGGCATACATTCAGTACAATACACAGATGAAAACGATACACATGTATTCTCTTTGTGACAGCAGTAAAAACATTATAGTCCCACCCTCTAGAAAAATGTGTATAAGTGGGTGTTTGATATTCTTCCCATGAAGTGTTGCAACATAATTGTGCTTACAAAGTATGCACAGAATGTTCCTTTGCTTGCTAAAATGTAATGCCATACCTCCATAATGCTGATCTTTAGTTATACGTGCTGCATATCACATTACAACATATTTATTATAAGTATATTCTTAACTGTCCTGTACCATCCTTAAGGTGGAGTTAGTATTGTGTTCCTTTGGCGTAGTATGTGTTGTTGGGCTGCGAAGGGATAGACTACACCCTTTTCAATAGCAGTGTATTGCAGTGTACTGGAGCCTGCCTCTCTGGGCCCATCCCTCACATGGAATATCCAATGTTTCCATGTGATTACAGTCTGGCTGGTTCTCTTAAAGGCACAGTGACACCATAAGAGCCTACCAGCTATCCGGTTCTGATTTTGTAATGAAACTACTTTAATTTTTATTGCTCAGCTTCAAAATGTACATGCACCTAATACCTACACCATGCATGCTTTCCCTCTGTTTTATCTGCAGAAATTCTGTTCATCAAGTTAGTCCACTCTACAGCTTCCTGCCAGCTCCTATCATGTGTGATCGTAGAGAAGACCGCAATTTGGAGACAGATCACTCAGATGACTTTTCCTTGATGAACAGTCGCCTGGAGTCTTTCCGGGGCTCCAGCCTGGCCCAGCAGGTGTCCGCAGAAAGACTGGCCCGGGCCGGCTTCTACTTCACCGGCCCTGCTGATCGTGTCCGCTGTTTCAGCTGCCAGAGGACTGTGGAGAACTGGTGCCGGGGAGACACACCTGTTGAGAGGCACAAGGAGGTAATCACAACAGTACTGAAAGACATATTACAGTTATTCCCAATCGTTTAGACAGCATCCTGAAAGTATAGCTCAGTTTCTCACAACTTGGAACACAGAACTGAAAAAAAGTTGTGTCAAATCTCCTCAAATCTCTTGCACAATGAAACGTTTATATATGTTTTGGCTTCATGTTGTCATGTTACATATTCAAATCACTCCACATCTCACCTCTGATGCTCTCCAGGCCAGAGGACCTCATCTACATCGATTGCGATGTTCTCCCTGGCCAAGTAGTGGGAGGGGGATTATTTGGTGAGGTGAATCCACCTCTGGCATGCGGCTGCAGTGATGTCGCTAAACGCCTCCTCCATTGCCTGTACTAGGGCCACAAACTCATGGAGCTTGCGATCATATTATAGCTTGCACCTCCACGGTGAAAAGAATTATTACATGAGGTTTAGAAATGGAGAATATGGTGGGAGGTAGAGAACTGAAAATGTGACAAGGTTACGTTTCCCCCACACATCAGGGACACTGACAATGGGCCAGTTGCGATCATGTTCCTCCCCCGCCACCTTCTCCTGGTCAGGGTGAAACCTGCTTTGTTAACAAATATGTATTTGTGTGGAGCAGCGCTGGCATCAAGCTCAGACACTCTCTGAAAAAGAGACAACAACGATATCAGACAAAAGGCCTAAATACGGGAACACTGATGGCACAGTGACACATGTCTGTTGTGAGTTCTGAAAGGATGTCGTCAGTCACAGTAACCTGCTGTGCTCACTTGCACATACTGGTAACGTATATTTCATTTGAAGCTTGTGTTTCTTCAGGATACAATCTGTTGTGGGCAGGCTGATATGGTCAATGGAAGAGGAAGGAAAAGAGAAGAGGACAGTGTCTTGTATGACTCTGTCTTTAATGTCCCTCAATGTGAAGGCATTAACAGCCAACACCATGTTGATTATGGTGGCCTCTTGCTCAGCCATAAACTTCCGGCCTCTGCCACCTCTTGTTGGTTGCCTCTCTGTTCTGGGAAAAGTATAGACGGTGTGAGCTACACATTTATCACAAATGTAAGACAAAACATCATACTATACATCTCTAAGCACCATGGATATCCAGATAGAAACCATAACTTTACTGCAATTACTGTAGAGAGTACAGAAGACTGTTGAAGTGGTTCTCATCTCTAAATGCTCAGACATTCTGTCATTGTAAGGCCATGATTGAGTACATGGTCAACCAAAGTTGTGCAGATTTCATCAGAAATATTGGCTCACCTTCCTCTTCCTCCCTTTGCTCTCACTCTTCCTCTTCCTCTCTGTTATTCATGCTGGTCTTTTTTTTTTTTCACCTAACACAATAGAGGTCACCTGAGGCCTCTTTTACACTCTGACAAGTGATTGGAGTGTTTTGCCAGTTGAGTTTGAACAGGTAAAGCGTGAGTGAGAAATTTAAGAATGTCCTGTTATCCCGAGGACAGTAAAAGTAGCACCTGGGACACGAAGACACAGTGTCAGTGACGATTCTGCGACAGAATGTTTAACTGTGAGGTGTTCAAATTTAAAGAATGTGTGGTGGCACTGGCACAAGCTCTACATTACGTCATACACACGCTTACACACTGTCATGGTGTTTAAATGACATTAAGTGTTTACTATGTAAATTTCCATCACTGTATACCATTCAGAAAGGGGTTTGCATTCACACTGTTTTTTTGATCAAACCATTAGAAATAAAAAAGAAACAGTAACTCAACCAGTGACTGAAAGAATTAGATTGTTTGTGACCAAACACATGGGGTGATTTAATTTTTTAAATTAAGATAATGTGGGACACTGAGGGGAAAAAGTTCATTTTGAGCCCTGCCAGTATTTTCCGCGTAAACAAAGTGTGCTCAATGACACCATTTGTGCTTAGAGTTGTGCAAAAATGTGGAATAGAATCTCTATTTGAGTGAAAACAATGGAATTGTGGAATCTGGGGTCTTGTTGATTCATGAGCTTCAAGTGTTTGATTTATGTGCATAGTTTCATTTTTTTGTGTGTATACACTGGAGAAAAACTTCTTTGTTTTCATGCTTTTCTAAAAAGTTAAATCATACCTTCCCTTTCCCTGTTGTTCCAGGTTTCCCCATCATGCAGGTTCCTCAGCTGCACCCACGGCACCAGTTACAGCCCGAGTTCTGGCACCGTACTGACCAACGGTTCCACCTACAATGAAGAGGCAGAGGACATGGAGTATCGTTTGAGAACAGGAGAGGTGGTTGACGAGTCCACCTACCCAATGGTCCCTCACATGAGGAGCGAGGAGGCCCGACTTCAGACCTTCTCTTCTTGGCCCTCCACTGCTCCCGTGAGACCCCGAGATCTGGCCCAAGCTGGCCTCTACTACTTAGGGAATTGTGACCGGGTGCAGTGTTTCTGCTGTGGTGGCATGCTGGGCGGCTGGGAAGCCGGAGACACCGCGTGGGGCGAACACACCAAACATTTTCCCTACTGCTTCTTCATCCTCGGCCATGATGTAGGCAACGTCCCATTCCAAGGGGGTGTAGAGGAGGAGGAGCCCGGCAGCAGACAGCCTGCAAACGCTCGTGTCCATATGGGGAGTTTTGAGGAGAGGCTTGGGAGCTTTGCTGGTGTCCAGCACCCGATAGACCATGAGAGGCTTGCCAGAGCTGGCTTCTACAGCACAGGTAGAGCATTAGGACTAAAGAAAAATTGAGCAACATTTCAAAACTTTGAGTGATTTAATATTTTCTCAGGTATTTGATCAGAACTGTAAGTACAAGCAAGTTTAAATTGTTTGTGTCCTTGCAGGGACAGGAGACAGGGTGTTGTGTTTCCGCTGTGGCGGAGGTTTGAAAGGCTGGCAGCCTGAGGAAGACCCGTGGGAAGAACATGCCAAACACTACCCTGGGTAAGAACAACCATGCTGTTCATTGTCTTTTTGCTGTGGAATTTGGTTTTGTTTTAATACAATCATATGTTTGTTTGTTGTTTAATCAGATGCAGCTTCCTGTTGGCAGAAAAAGGACCAGAATTTGTCAACAGCATCCAGCTACAAGACCCACAGCGAAATAGAGCTGTAAGCATTCAGTACAATTATACACGCTCAAGTAAAAGGTTGTTGTTGAAGTAATCTGAAACTTGTAAACCTCATCTAAAAAAGAAACTAGACTTCCTTAATCAAGATGACACAGAGAAACCCTGAGAAATCCTGGCTAATGATATGCTTAACCTGGTTTATAACCATGTGTTTACATCTGGCACGTGTGTATTATGAAGACCCAGGACAGCAAAAGGGTTGCTAAGACAGCAGTGTGTTGGGATAAAAGAAAACATCATTACTTGTAGTGGTACTACCTCAAATCCAAAATATTTTAATCCAAAATCTGGCTAAACCCCAGATAAATAAAATTGATTTTCCACTACTGAACTCTTTGTCACATTTGGACGCGCGCACAATAAGAAAGTGCTTAAAATATACCAGTATTTGTTAAAAAATATGGTATTGGGTAGGTTACAGATTCTGATTACAGACCTGCTAGAGGTGGTTTTTAAGAGCACTTTGTTATTGCAGTACATATAAAAGCATTCTCTGATTTCCTGCCTTAATCTGATTACTCTGTGTGGGCTGCTTCCTTCTGTGCATGTAAACACAGTCACTGATTTATATATTGCTTCCATTTAAAGTATACGTTCACAGGTCTGTACTAAAACAATACTTGCACGCCCATATGTGCTATTAAAGTATTGTTGCATTGTATTATTTTTGGTCCAAAATCCACAATCTTCATTCGGTGTTAAAACGACTTAAATTCAGCTGAAATTAATATGAGGCTTCATGACTCTGAACTAATCAAGTACTGTAGTTATCTTCCAAAATGATTTTTACTGCCAAATTACCCTTTCAGATCGCTTTGTGGCCTGTATGGACAGAATGAACAATCACAGCAACAATAACTCAACATACATTTGGGCATGTAACTGCTGTTTCAAGCACTGCCATGCTGTACATATGAGATTTCAGTTTTTAGTTGGACAAATATATAAAGAATACATGCTGACGATGTTTAAATGATGATACTTGTTACTGTTCTGTTTGTTATTCTCTGGACAAACATACTGCCAATCTTGATTCGGTACAGTCAGATGACTGAGAAGACTACTCTATGTTTTGGTTGTAGAAAGTCCTCTTCACAAATATTTATTTTCTCTGAAGGGTTTGCAAAAAACGTAATGTTTTTTACAAAGAGAGACGGAGATGCCTCTGAGCAACAGTTAAATAAAAATATAAGAAGTCACCAGTCTTTGGTTAAAGAAACTGTGCAGATTTAAATACAACAGGTTCCTGTTTCGACATCAAGTGCACAATAATGCCTGTAACAAGCTGGAATTAACAGGCGTGTTGCTCTGGCAAAGTTATTTTTAAAACCTCAAAATAGAAATGGAGGGTTATTCTCGCCTTTTAGCTGTACATACTGTAGACTGAGAAGTTTACACATATTTAATCTAACCGCCGAGTAGACTGATCAGAGACCAAAGAAAAATGGGTTCCCAAAATATTTACAACCCAACTGCAAGCACTGTTGTAGTTCACCAACGATCTGCTTTTCTGGACTGGAAAGCAAATAAAAAATTGAAGAGTATTTTGGGAAAAAATGGGGTAAAACAGTGTTCTCCCCTGCATTGCAACACTGGGCACATCGACTAAATGGAAGTTTTATTCATTTAATTATTATCCTTTTGGGGTGTAAATTATTTCAAATGTAAATAATGCATTTGGTGTTTGAATTATACTGTTAATATCTTAAATGTATTGTATTTGTTAAAATGGCCATTATTGAAGGAAAGAAGAAAAACATCAGTGTAATGGTGATTCCATATTTTAAGTATTGCTGTGTACGTCCTTTGGCTTTGTGGAAAAATTAGCATTTAAAGCTGTTGTTGCCTGTAGTGATGTCACTCAGGTTTTTGTTTTACTGACATTATTCTGAAAATAACTATGACCCTGTTTGTTTCCAGGCTTCAAGTCATCAGAATGGATTTTCAGGAAACAGGAATGGTAAATATGTACATTTTTTGATTTGACTACCATTTTGAGCATTTAAAAATACTTTTAAGTCATGACAAGACGTATAAATACAGTATACTGGTAATACATTACAATAACTTCACAGAACAAGCAGTTATGTACACTGATGTTTCCTCTTCATGTGCAGAGGTGTTGAGGTCTGCCATGGCTCAGAAGGCCATAGAGATGGGTCTGGAGCCCAATGTGGTGGAAACGACCATCTTGGAGAAAATCAGCAGGACGGGCTCAGGCTACTCCACCCTGGAGGAACTTATGGAGGACTGTCTTAACAACACACCACAGAGTGACACAGCAATGGAGCAGGGTACTGTATAGAATAAACCAATACTTTACACAAAACAAATTTTGTGATTTAAATATGAGCAAACATGTGTTAATCTATTTTTTCCTCCTCCTCCTTCCAGATGAGGACCCACTGGAGAAGCTCCGGAAGCTGCAGAGGGAGAAACAGTGCAAAATATGTATGGACAGAGATATTTGTATGGTCTTCATTCCATGTGGTCATCTGGTCACCTGTAAGGAGTGCTCAGTGTCTCTCGTCAAGTGTCCAATCTGCTGTGGAGCCATAACACAGAAGATCAAGACCTACATCGCTTAACGGGATCACTGACTCTTGCCAAATGTCAATGCTGCTTTCACACTATCTTTACAATATTGTATTTTAATATTAAATGTAGATAGCCTGTAATATATAAATATAAGGACAGTCCGTCTGTATGTATATGAGAGTGAAAGAATGAGTAAAGGTCACAAGAAAACAATATTTTCACAATCACTGACATGGCAAATAGCTGTTGATAACGAGATGATATTATAAATAGCTGGTGTTGGTTTTCTTGGCCATTAATGGGTACTGAGACCTGTAAATACACACTAATTTTGCAACTCTCTCTTGCCAGAGGTGCCTTTCTCTAGGTTTATGTACTCACGTCTTGGTTTATTTTATTTGGGCTGTTTGGGACATGGGATGTAATATCAGTCTTCATACACTTAATGTGTCCTTCTCATCCATTTTTTTCCTGGTGTTTTTAATGTTTTAGACTTAATTCTCTAAATGTTTGCTGCTCTGTATAGAAACGTATAAAGGTAGTTCAAAGTTTAAATCCATTCAGGCTTTGCTTCATAACTGACACAATCAACTTTAGTTTAGGGCCTGCAGTTAATCAGTGTGGTGTGAACTTATTTTACCATTCCATCATGCAATCTGGTGTGTCAAGACTGAATAAATTTTAATAATTTGACATGAAGTATGGTTTTCTTTGATTATTGTTGCATTGAGTGTTTTCTTTTTAACTACAGCTGGTTGGATTCGGTGTTCAGAGGGCACCAATTAAACCTCATCACCCACTGGAAAGGTTTGTGTAACTTCACAAGTATCCTGAATTTTTCCTATGAATTATTCAAGATTCCAGCGAGAAACTCTCTCAGTTTAGGTTTATTTAACTTTATCAATCTTTCACTTTAAGATTAAACACAAACCATGAGTAGACTGTGGTAATCTGTATATTTTACAATAGGCAGACTGATATCTATCTATCTATCTATCTATCTATCTGTCTAAGGATTAATTAAATCCCCTGTCTCACAACAGAGTTATCTTTTTTTTCTCCTGTTCAAAACTAATGTGGGTGAAGTGGATTTTAGTCAGTGTTCTCCCGAAATAGTTAAAATTTCTTGACTTGAATTTGTTTCTGGCGCTCTCCCCGCAGGCGCTTGTAAGAGAAAATAAAACACCGAGTACAGAAGCAGCGGTCTTAAGATGTAGTACCTCTCGGTGACCGCTAGATGTCAGCTCAGCACGCTGTATCTAATGCGGGTACTGTGGCCGCTAGGTGGTAGCTCTGCACCAGGATTTCCTCCTCCCAGGTCGTCGAAACAACAAACCGAACTACGGAGCAAGCGGGGTGAGAGAACGTCCGAAACCGCCTCTGACCGCGACTTTTAAACTCTTTTTACAGAATTGTAGTGCGATTCAGACGGAGGCTGTATAAGAATAGTAAAAGTTACGATTCGGCCGGGACTACATTTCACAACAAGGTAAGTTAGCTGTAAAATGGCGGAGAGCTATCTGGAAGTTAGTTGATTTGTATTTTGCTAGCCGTCTCGCTAGCCAGGCTAGCGCTGGATGAGCCCAGAGCGCGGATGTCTGCCTGAACCAAGTCGCTTCGCTAGCTCGCGGTACATGGCTACTTCGGTTGTTAGCAAGCTAACGAACTGGATTTCTGGCATAGCGACGCAAAATATTTAGTTCGTAGCCCGAAGAAGCGTTTTATTGTTTCGAGCGACTTAGTTGCACTTTATATATTTGTAAACAAAGTGTTTGTTGCTTATGCAATACGGTACTAGAACTCCCGAGGCAAGATGGAGGACGCAAGGACGTGATGTTTTTTTTAGGTAACGTTAGCACTAGCTGCTAGCATGGCTAACTAGGTGGGAGTTATTATCAGCTCTTTAGTTGTACAGTTTCTCATCATATCGATTGCATTTATCTTTTGATAAACACTGAAACGCTGATAGCAGACAGTCAGCAGTTATTGTCACTGGAAACGTTAGTGAATAGCGTTATTGTGTACGAGCCAATGTTAGCATGCGCTAGTACAGTAAGGCTTGCGTTGTTTTGTTATTATGGTCCAAGTGCGGTAGCTTCAGTAAATGCTGGCGTGCTCTCGATATCTAACCGCGGTGCATTGTGGGGCTGTCGCCTTTCTTGTACGGCAAATGTTCGCACTGAGTATTGCACGCTTACTTTGTCAATTTTTCAACTAACTTAGCTGACGCTGGGGGGAAAAGACGCCAAAAAAATCCTCTGTGGCTGAAGCTAGTGGCGCTAGCGTTAGCAGCGCACCGGCGTCAATTTTGACAGGAGCCGACGAAGAGCGCAGCCGCGTCGGCGTCGTTGGAGGGAACCGAGCCGGTAGTTTGTGGCGTGGTTTTCTTGCAGGAATCCACACTGCTGGGTTTCGTTATTTCGTTTTTGTCTAAGATCGCCCGGTCTCGCCTCGCAGTAACAAGTTTATGAGCTACTCTGCCCGATTTGGCGCCACTTTTTCAGTCTACACCCATAGATTCCCGTCGTCTTGTCATGCAGCATCCCCCCCACGCTATCAAGGAAACAGGCACGTTAACAGATTCATAAACGAAGAAAGATCCCAGATCAGTCTGAAAGCACTGATTCGCTAACTGTTCATACATAGTGCTGTTGTTGCATGGATCCACGTTGATTGTTTTGAAGGTGTGGATTTTACGTATATTCATTGTTTAAAGATTTGTGTTTGGTGGGATACTCAATTTAGCATCTTAGCCAATATGTGCAGGATGTTGACTAAGACGGATCCCATGACTAATAAGACAATTATCTTGAAAGTCCACTCACTTCTCATAAGTGCTATTATAATTTAAGAGTGACATACTTGTATGTCATCACTGCGTGTACTAGGACTGAAAGCCTTGCCTACTGCACCCTAAGGGGGGTATATGATGGGTGGAGTTTAAGTTTGCCTTTTTAAGACTGAACAGTTGTGCCCAGACTGCTTTTGTTGACTTCCCTGTTTTCCAAAGAGGCAGTATATTTGTTTCTGAATTAAGGGCAAAGTCAGAACCACAATTTCAAAAGTTGCTTCTGCTCTCCCCTTTGATGTATGTGCCACTAATTTACACATCACAACCATGCCATAGCTTTACTGTGGCCTGCAGTATCTTGTTGATGTTGATACTGTCTTTTGATTGGATGAGATCTGTATGGGGCGGATAGAGCAGTTCCATATTTGGCCATTGAGGAAGACACTCAGTGTTCCTTTCATGACGTTGTCTGTAAACCAAGGGGAACTGAGAAAGAGAGGGAGCCAATGGCTGGACAGCTGAGCGTGACAGGAGCATTTGTGTCCGCCCCCTGTTACCATGTGAAACCGTTTTTTTTTTCTCTCTGAACAGCATCAAAGAAACATTTGCTCACTACAGAGGATGTGATTTCAGTGAGCATATTCATGTTTGATGCTTGCTTTTACAGTATTTAATGTTTCTGCAGTGTTGAAATGTGTAACAAGTCTGCATGTGTAGCTCTCTAAATTACTCTCTTTCATATTTTAGGTCACATGCAACCTCTCCTGTCTTGTATTTTCTGAGGAGCTCAAGCCAGTCATAAGTTGAAGTTGTCCAGAAGATGTTACAGAAATGATAGCAGCACCAGAAATACCATCAGAGTTCTCCTATACTCAGTAAGTGCTTGCTTTCACTTTCATCTAAAGGTTGAGCTTTATGTGAATTTTCATTCTAATATTTGCCTGTGTCCACTAGGGATACAGACACCCGATTCTCTTCAGACACAGACTTCTCCGAGGATCCTGATGGAAGGAGTGCAAATTCAGCTAAAGGAAAGGTACAGAAAACTTTGGTCTGATCAAGACAGCTTGGTCAAATAACGCAATATTGCATCTTTTAGTTATAAAGATTTGTAACAATTAGGGCTGTCACAATATGAGATTTTCACTGCATGATATTTTTGTTAAAAAGAATTTATGATAATGATATTACTGGGATATCTACTAAAAATACGGAGGAAAAGAATCACGCTGCCAGTCACAATAATCTTTAATGTTGTTTATAGTGCATCTTGTCTCTGTTTTTTGGTAAATTAATCAGGGAGAGAAAGCAAAAATGGAAAGAAACAGAAAAGATGTGCATACCTATGTTTCTTTTTTTTTTTTTATCAAAGTTGTTGTCAGTACCAGTATATCACAACACGCCCAGTGATTAGTATATAAACTTAGCATTGTCTTCTTTCAATCTCTGTGATGATTCACACACTTAATTATTCCTTCTGGTCTTCTGTTCTGTTCCAGGGTGGAAAGAAGGGGAAGAAGGCCATGGGGGAGAAAGGCAAAGGAGGGAAGGGAGCAGGCCGGATAAACGGCCACCACCAAGAGAATGGCATGGAAAACATGATGCTGTTTGAGGTGGTGAAGTTGGGCAGGAGTGCAATGCAGGTATGAATGGCAAGATCTGCAAGATTGCCACATTGTAAAAACATCCTTTTCTCAGATGCGTGAAAAAAAAGTGAATGGTCTGCATTCTTAATTGATCTTTGATTTTAAAAGTTGTTTCTTTTTCCTGCAGTCTGTTGTTGATGACTGGATTGAGTCTTACAAACATGACAGAGATGTTGCGCTACTAGATCTCATCAATTTCTTCATCCAGTGCTCAGGATGTAAAGGTATGTTTGTGTCTGTCCTACTCCCATGATTGGTCCTCTAAATTTATTGAGGCAAATCTTTGAATCTTGGTATTTTATTCTACCTCCTGATAATTTAGTAAATTGTCCTCTGTCTCACCCGTGTCTGTCTCTCAGGTGTGGTCAGTGGAGAAATGTTCCGCAACATGCAGAATTCTGAGATCATTCGACGAATGACAGAGGAATTTGATGAGGTAAGTTTTTCCAATACAGTCATTACGATATTCACCATTAACCTCCTAAGAGTCATTATGGATTAAAAATCAGGATTATAATTATTTTATTTGCTAAGAACAGTAGAATGTGCTAACTTTTTGCAGGAAAGACATAACAAATTGTAGTTGCATTTTGTCACTGCGTTTACTGATGTTTTTTTCCCCCTGTGGCCTCTGTAGGACAGTGGTGATTACCCTCTAACCATAGCAGGGCCCCAGTGGAAGAAGTTCAAATCCAGCTTTTGTGAATTCATTTCGGTGCTTGTGCGCCAGTGTCAATACAGTATCATCTATGATGAGTACATGATGGACACAGTCATCTCCCTTCTCACCGGACTATCGGACTCCCAAGTCCGAGCCTTCAGACACACTTCAACACTGGCAGGTAAGATGAAGCGTGTCTGTATTTATGTGTCTGTGAGAGGTTTGTTTGAAAGTCTGTGCTGAATTGTAGTAATTGACCTGTTCTATCAACATGCAGAGTTGGCAACTAGATTGGATCTGGGGTCACAGTGCGCCTGGAACAGTTTAGCCCTTCATGCTCAATTTTAGCACCCTCACATGTTTTAAGGCCTTGACCAATGTAGGTTGAAGGTGTGTATTCAGTAGGATTTCAGTTGAACAGCAGAAGTAAGAATACAGCAATACACCTGGCCAGCATGTGAAGATTGCAAATATTTTGAATTGCGGTAACTACACTTGTATGGGTGTAGCTTTAAAAATGTTGTTTATTGTAAAGTTTTATATTGTTAGTATGTTTCACGTTTTCACAGGATACTGTCACTGGTGAAACTGCTTTTGGATAGTCAAGAAAAAAATCTAATACTGTATTGTTATGAGTAAAGGATTGGCACACCCTCACAGTGTTTTCAACTATTTTTTCCTATTTTTCCTCATTAGACTTCCTTTTAGTTTTGTCACACCTGTGAGAGTGGAACAGCTTACACCTTAATCATCAGCTGTGATTGTGTACAAATAATAAGCCATGTAGGTGGATTTACCCATTAAAATGAGGTGCCCAAAGACACCTGGTTGGGGCAGATCATGTACTATACAATAACCAGAGGTATGCGGAACACACAGCCACTATGATTCATGCAACAGCATTGTATAGTTTGCAGCAGCAGTTGTAACTGAGCAGGTGGGTGGTGTGACTGCACAACAGTCATGTATTGTCTTGGTAGGATCTTTGTCTTTATGTGTCAGTGTTCAACTCTAACATGCGTTTGTGTTTGTTTTGGTGTCGGCACTGGCCTTGGCTGCCAGGTTGGAGCAGCACAGTTGTTGTAGAGCTGTTTTAAATGGTACTCTGTTTAATAATGATTCCTTACCACAAGTAGATGAGGTTTGTGTGTACCAGCTATAGTGGACTGATTTTTATTCTTAATGGAATTTGTTGACCCTCTATAGGACTAGTTTTGGAAGAGAAAAATATAACAAATTGGAAACAATTTTCTCCAGATTACAAATAAACAGTTTTGTAACTTTCCATATTTCAGCGGCCTTTAATATTATTGTGCCTTTTGATTTGTTCTGTGGTGCAACTTGGTTACCAAAAGATCACATTTTATCCAGGGGATGTTGCACATCCATGACACTATGGACGAACACAAAGTAGAAGTTGGGTAAACTTTCACACTTGGTGTTGTAAGCCAATTAGTTTGTACAGTAAAGGGTTACAGTTATTTGTGGTTTCTTCTTATTTCTTAATGTTACTTGCTTGGTTTTTGGCAGCCATGAAGCTGATGACAGCCCTGGTGAATGTAGCTCTAAACCTGAGCATCAACATGGACAACACCCAGCGCCAGTATGAGGCAGGAGGAGAATAAAATGGTGGCCAAAAGGGCTAACGACAGGCTGGAGCTACTCCTGCAGAAACGCAAAGAGGTAAGGGTGGCGATTGGTTGGAAGACATCTCCTACCCAAACACATTCCATTTGGATTTTGACAAATGTACACATTGGATTATTCAAATTCTAAGTGGATTGTAGATCATCAGCAAATTCTGTTCAGATGCAGCTGATTTTGAGCAGTGGTTTATTAGTCAATGTGTCATGCTCCAAACTAGAGAAAAGTTTTGTATAACTTGGACAGAAAGTCCCAACTACAGACCCCTTTATGTAGTGTGTTCTCACTGTGATATGTATATGTTGATCTTTATTTATGGAAAAGAAACACGCGTACAGAGTTGTGGAAAAATTATGGATTTAACTAGTAGTAGTAGTAGTGTTGTAGCAGAGACGGTGCCGTCCACTGCTGGAGACAGAGTGTAGTAACAACGGAGCTGAGGGCCCTCCCAGCCCATTACTCAAGAATACATTGACCAGCTTCTGTTTCTCAGAAGATATTTAGCCATGTCAGTTAATTAATTGCCGTTTCTCCCAGACGTAGTAACCTGCAAGTAGTACAGTGTTGATTGACTGCAGGGTTACAAATGTTAGCAGAAATAAATGTCAACAGTCATAATCCATTTTAAAAGTCTTATCAGTGTCCTACACAGTAGCAGTGTCTGTCACAGATCATAGAGTGATGATCTAATAAAAACATCACTCAGTCTGATGGAAGCCTTTCTTTTTGTACTCATTTTATGACAAGAATTTGAACCACAATTCAGTAAGAACTATTATTGAGATCAGAATTGCAACATTACCCAACCTGCAGGCTACTTCCTCCTACATGCAATTTTCCAAGGCACCTGCACACGGCCACTTTGCAACCCAAGCTCACCAGTCAAAGTAGTACATGTTAGAGTAAATAATTGGAAACTACTCTAGCTTGTGACCATGAATCTGTTCCATTTTTAGAACTGCTCACCTCTGTAGGTGGTAGACCCGCGGTGACTGTGTTAGTGCTGAGTGTTATTCAGCTAGCATCGTCAGTTAATAGGTTATATAACAGCAGGCCCCACCGGGCATCCATCTGTTAGTTCACTGCGCAGCCACACCACAGCATGGTGGCATAGTTGGCCGCCACACATGTCTTGTTATGTTAACAGTGCCTCCTGGTCACCTCTTGTTGTAGCTTTCTAGTCAGTTAGGCTTTATGTTTGGTCACATATATTTGCTCATGTGTTTTTGTTTGTTTTGGGTTTTTTTTTTCCTCGTTTCAGCTTCAAGAAAATCAGGACGAGATTGAAAACATGATGAATGCAATTTTCAAAGGAGTGTTTGTTCACCGATATCGGTATGGCCTCACACAATGCATATATTTTTATCAAAAAAAACATGTCTCTGATACTGTTTTTTGATGCTCCTGTAGAAAACTTACTGTATTCTGTTCTGTTAAATAATAGTTTTTTTAATTATTATTTATGTATTATGTCTTTATGTATTTTAACAGTGATTCGATAGCAGAAATCAGGGCAATCTGTATAGAAGAGATTGGAGTGTGGATGAAACTCTATAGCGATGCCTTCCTCAACGACAGCTATCTGAAGTATGTGGGATGGACGATGCATGATAAGGTGGGTCCCTGGTAACCCCTAGACACCCATGGTCCAGCAACACTGGAGTTTTCACTTTATTGTCCTGATCAGATCTATTCTCAGGAGTGTGTGGACGTGTACAGACCGCTGTTGACTGACAACTCCCTCACTATTAGTTTTGTTATTGTTTTGTTAGTGTAGAATAACTTCATTTCTATCAATTTTATTATTACTCAAAGTTTGGCAATGACACATAATTCCCAGCTTAGCTGTGCACCGTGTCAATCTGAGCAGATGTCTAATCAGCCAGAATAAGTGCAACTGAGTCACTGATTGTGCCGTTAACGGTCCTACACACCTACATGGGTGTTTTCAAAGTGCAGCCACAAAAATTCAGAGCAAGGAATTGAAAGTTGCTGTTACTCCAGCATTGATTGATGGGTCTAATATATATATTATATGCAGTATATATTTATATATAATTGTAAATTATAACAATAAACATTATTATATAATATTAATATAATATATGATAAAAAAATACTTATGGTTGCTGCTACTGCATTTATGCACTGGATAAGTAACTGTTGTCTAATTCTCTATTCCAGCAAGGAGAGGTACGTCTGAAGTGTCTGACAGCTCTGCAGGGTCTGTACTACAACAGAGAACTCAATGCAAGACTGGAGCTCTTCACCAGTCGCTTCAAGGTCAGCACCACCTGCTGGATAATTTCAACACAGCAGCTCCAACTTTGTTTCACACTCTTATGCAGAAACAACCACTGGGCTGATGCTCTGTGGACACATTTGTGAATTAGCAGACATAATTTGACTCATTAATCTAATTGATCCTTTTGACCAAATAACTCATGAAATCTCTCTCTTTGCCAGGACCGTATTGTGTCGATGACTCTTGACAAAGAGTACGATGTTGCAGTACAAGCAATTAAGCTACTCACTCTAGTCTTGAAGTAAGTGACTGTGTTCTTGATGGTATTTGATAAGTGCTGTTAGATGTTGTTTACCACATCAGTTGGTTGTAGTCTGTCAGGGCAGGCTCTTGTCCACACTTTTCAGGAATTACATCAAGCACATGTGTGCTACTGGTACTGTGGAACTGAAGTTAACTGAACCTTTGTGTTTGTCTCTGCAGTAGTACAGATGAGGTGTTGACCCCCGAGGACTGTGAGAGTGTCTATCACTTGGTCTACTCAGCGCACAGGCCTGTCGCCATCGCAGCTGGAGAATTCCTCTTCAAGAAGTAAGTCCTACAAGGTTCAGAGTTATAAATGAACAGGAGTCAGATCTGTGTTTGTCACTGAACAGAGAAGCATAACATGCCTTCAGAAAAATTAATTTAGAAGCACGTTGGGGAAGGAGGTGGAATCACAAGGGATTTACCACAGTTTTGTGGAAATTTAGGCAGGGCTGCAGCCAATGGTTATTTTCATAGTTGATTAATCAGTCAATGATTATCATTATTGATTGAATATTAGTTGTTGCATTATATAAAAAAGCCAGAAAGTGGTGAAAAATGTTGATCAGTGTTTCCCAAAGCCTGAAATGATGTCCTTAATGCCTTGTTTTGCCCACAACCCAAAGATATTAAGGTTACTGTCATAGAGAACTTAAGAAAGCAAAAATATTCTTATTTTGTATGCTGAAATCAAAGAATTTTGACTGTCTTTCTGAAACAATTACTCAAACTAATGAATAGATAATCAAAATAGAATAATCTAATAATGGATAAATCGCTGCAGCTCTAAATATAAGGACAAGTGAGAATTAAGTAACTTGGAAACTTAGAACTCACTGAGCATTTGGTCTTTGCTGACCTCCAGTGGTTAAACTTTTCACCTTGCAGCTGCGAATTACAGGTGTGCTCAACAATCCAGTGACAGCGCTACTGGATGTGGTTACAGGTCAATAATGTTTAATAATAACATTTAATATTTCTCTAGCTTTTGCATCTCTGTAAGTTTTTCTCATATTCACCATGATAGTTAGTTCAAGGTGAAACTCAGAAGTCAAGTGTGTAAAGTTGCTTAGTAACTGCCCTCCGTTGAAAGTTTAATTTTACAAGCCTAGCTCAGCCTAGCTATGAGTTTTAATTTTGCAGGCCCCTTGCTGCTTCTAAGAAATGCAGTTGGCGGATTATGTGGGGGTTGCTTTTATGTGATGCCCAACTAATGATTAATATTCTCAAAAGGCTGTTCAGCCAGCGGGAACCTGAGGAGGAAGGTGCCCCCAAGAGGAGAGGCAGACAAAGCCCCAACGCCAACCTCATCAAGACCACTGTCTTCTTCTTCCTGGAGAGTGAGGTGTGTTATCGACTTAATTTTCCTTTTCAGTCACACATTAAGTACAGCCTCTGAATCATCCATCCTTCATCTGTGTGAACGTCTCTCTCCTCAGCTCCATGAGCATGCAGCCTACCTGGTGGACTCCCTCTGGGAATGCGGTGCAGAGCTACTGAAGGACTGGGAGTGTATGATCAGCTTACTGCTAGATGACCCACTGCCAGGAGAGGAAGGTAAGGCGCTGGTTTCTTGCAAGCCTACGTTGCAAACATTGCTTGTGTTTCAGGGTACAAATGTGACATAATTCTGATTCTTATGTGTTTGTATGTTTTTTTTTGTTTGTTTTTTTTGCAGCTCTCACAGACAGACAAGAGACAGCGTTGATTGAAATCATGCTGTGCACTGTACGCCAGGCTTCTGAATGCCACCCACCTGTTGGAAGAGGCACAGGGAAGAGGGTAAGAGTGGCTAACACTTTCAATAGCAGACCAAGATTGGTTAAAGGATAATTCAGGTATTTTCTAACATGTGCCTGACTGTCCAGGGGATGTCATAATAGCAGTTGCCAATAAAATTTAATATTTAACTTTAGTGCTGGGTCAGTGCAAGCTGAAGCAGAAGACCAAACAGTTAGACTGGTATCTTTGTCTTTTAAATTTCTTTAAATAACTTAAATCCAACTATCATAAATCCTAGTTGACTGTTTGGTTATTTTTCCTCCCCCGCTTTCTTCTTTGCATTGTGTGACAGCTGTGTTTTGCAACATTTCAGACATTTTCGTTAGTAAAAGGTTTATTTTCTACACATGGTTGATTGCATTTGTGGGGTGTTTTTTAGCGAAACATGTTTGATCTTGAATATATTAGATACTGACACTGATGAATATGTTGCAATGTTTTGTGCTTCTGTTGACACACTTTGTTATGATGTCAGGTTTGAGATAACAGAGTCTGCAAAACATTTTTAGATATTCTGCTTGTTCTTACCAGTAGTATGTTGAGTTATTTTCCACCCAGGCTGTTGTATTTACCTAATCTTTCATCACGTTAATGAGGGATTCATCTCACAATCTCACAGACATTTGACGTAGATGTTACAGTTCTGAACAGACTCATTTTCACATTTCTTATTGGCTTAAACTGTTGGAGCTTGCTTTGGTGCTTGAATGTGTGTTTGAAAACTTGACCCAATAATATCCTCAAATGTGACAATGTTTGTATATGTCAGTAACTAAAAGCACAGCTGATGTTTTAAATGAAACAAATACCCTGGGTGCAGAGTTAACTTTACAAAAGTAAAATGTTAAATTGTTTCTCATGCATGAACACAAACAAGTTGTGAGGACAAGCATCTAACTTGCTGCATCTGTGTTCAGGTGATGACTGCTAAAGAGAAGAAGACTCAGCTGGATGACAGAACCAGAATGACAGAACTGTTTGCTGTTGCTTTGCCCCCTCTACTGGCCAAGGTTTGTTACATCCATTCTGTGTTCTCTACAAGCACTCATCTGAAGGGCTGTTGGCTTCAGGTGTGTATTTATAATTAAGAAAATATCATGTTCATTGTTTGTTTTACAGTACGCTGTGGATGCAGAGAAGGTGACAAACTTATTGCAGCTGCCTCAGTTCTTTGACCTGGAAATTTATACTACAGGGCGCCTGGAGAAGGTAAGACGAGTCAAATTAGGAAAAAAAGGATCACTTAATTTCACATAATAGTGAAATAGTTCATCTTCCTCATTGACTGTTATCACATGATGTGACACTTTTTCTGTTAAATCCAGCACCTGGAATCCCTGCTGCGTCAGATCAGGGAAATTGTGGAGAAGCACACAGACACTGAAGTTTTGGAGGCCTGCTCCAAGACTTACCATGCCCTCTGCAATGAGGAATTCACAATCTTTAACAGGGTGGACATTGCCCGCTCCCAGTGCTGGATGAGTTGGTGGACAAGTTCAACAGGCTACTGGAGGATTTTCTACAAGAGGTACGAGTGACAGGATGCACACGTCTCCACTCTTATACATGCCTGTTGAGACTCATTGCCCTTTTGGTGAAGTGGGCCTAATCATCTTACACCCAACATCTCAAAGTCTTGATATTATCACTGCCACTTTTGCCTTTTGTTGTTGTGTATTGTTGCTGAAACCTGTCTTGTGGCCTTCCTCTTTGCATAACCTCCCAAATTGTCACTGTAAATTTAGGCTTTTATTCATGCAAATAAGACTTACTTCCAGTCTCAAGCTGTTGTTTATAAAGAGCTGCAGTATGTCTTTAGACTTGTTTGTCTTCTACTATATTTTCCTGAATATTCAGAACAGGGATGTCGTACTGTTTATGCAAAACAATGTGAGAAAACTGTAGCGTGTGAAGATGCTCATCAGATAAATTTCATTTGATCTGTTCCGGATGATTCAGTCTTTATCGGATGAGTAAGCATCTTGATCCATAAAACTTAACGCAGTGTGCAAAATGTCTCTTTCCAGGGTGAAGATGCTGATGAAGATGATGCTTATCAGGTTTTGTCAACTCTAAAAAGGATCACGGCATTTCACAAGTATGAAATGTATTCCTGATGGAGTACCTGTTGCTTCATACACTTGATATCATTCACCTTATCCCTTTCACCACTCATGTACTCTTTACAGTTAGAACAACTCTGTGTACTTGTGTCTGAAACTGACTGAGACTTTCTCAAATTTGTTGCAGTGCACATGACCTGTCGGGGTGGGACCTCTTTACCAGCAACTTCAAGCTTCTCAACACGGGCATAGAGAATGGAGACATGCCTGAACAGGTTATTAACACACTCATGCACGAGATTCTTAGACTTGACAAATTATTAAAATTTGTGAAGTGCCAATAAATATTAACCTACCTGGGATTGTTTCTTCTTTTTGTCTGGTGAGCAGATAGTCATCCACTCACTGCAGTGTACCCACTATGTGATCCTGTGGCATCTGGCAAAGTCATCTGAGGGCAGCTCCAGGAAGGTGAGATCTCCTAAAGCCAAATTCATCGTCACTACTCTGCACTGTTTTGTACTGGATAGGTGTGTGTCATGTGAAAATAAAAAAACAATCTGACTTTTTACTGTAGTTTTTTAAAATATTTTTTTTTCCTCTTAGGATGACCTGGTGACCCTGAGGAGGCAGATGAGGGCATTCTGCATGATGTGTCAGCGCTACCTCACCAATGTCAACACAGCTGTCAAAGAACAGGTGACAGACACAAGAACAACACATCTACATGTGTAGAAGTAGTAGTAAAATTTCCTTAGAGGCAAAGCAAGAGAAGAGCTTAAAGTATAAAACTGGGATCATCAACAGTTAGGCAAAGTGATAAAAGCTTTTAATTCTGAAGAGGTGGGTATGCTGCTGTTCATTGCAGCTGCAGAGGATTCTTTAGCCACAAAGTTCTTGTAAGAGGGTTGTATTGCATGAGCAAGTGACTTCAATGCAAATTCTCTCTTTTCCTTGTTCATGTGTGATGAAAAGGCATTTAATAGAACTTGTTGCTGAAGCCATCTGATTTAATCCAATTCAGAAATCCATAAGGTGCTCGTATAATTATGCTAAGAAACCTTGTTTTAAGCCTAATTTACACAGAGTCCTTTTGCAGTGCACTTAGAGAGTTTTAACCTTTTGTCCTCCTTTTCCCCTCTCTTTTCCTTCTACAGGCGTTCACCATCCTCTGTGATCTCCTGCTCATCTTCAGCCACCAGATGGTGTCCGGAGGCAGAGAACACCTGGAGCACCTGGTCTATTCCCCAGAGGACTCGCTGCAGTCTGAACTTCTCTCCTTCATCCTGAACCACGTCTTCATAGACCAGGATGATGACACAAATAGCACAGGTACAAATGCAAATGTGCAGTTATGGCAGCTCATTTACTTTCTGCTCTACTCCAGTAGGCCAGACAAAGGATGTTTTCTCAAATCCTTAAATATACAGCCTGTTAAACGTTTGTCTGCGATTTTAGATGGGCAGCAGGACGATGAGGCAGTAAAGATTGAGGCTCTGCACAAGAGAAGAAACCTCCTGGCTGCCTACTGTAAATTGATCATCTACTGTGTGGTAGAAATGAAGACTGGAGCAGACATCTTCAAACAGTACATGAGGGTAAGTTGCAGTTAATGCAGTTGTAAATTATAGCCATGTACATCTTGAATAAAGAGGACTGTGCAGGAGCAACACATGGTTTTAACTACGGATGTAAAACTGCCTTCACATGATGAGAAATTTGCTCTTTGCTGACTAGCGTGCAGTGAGGCAAAGCACAGCTCAAAGTCATGTTCGCCTGACATGCAAGCAGCTAAGCTAACATTAGCACTGGATTTAGCTAAGATCGTAAATTATATACCTATTTACAAATCTCCCAGCCCCGTCTGACCGCTGACATTTTACCAGGCATCATGTTTACCAGAGATCATGGTATGTTTTTAATGTTAGTTAGTCTGGGAAAATTTTATACACTTTTCTTCCATCACTCTCTCCCTCCTCTGCTTGTTTGTTCCGCTTCTGGTTTCGTTGTCACACACAGTTGCTATGTCATTGGTTGCACTTTGAAAGGTCAGTTTGTGCTGTAGAATCTGTTCAATGCATACAAGTAGTATAGACACTTGTGACTGGGTGCAGGGGGTGCAGAACCAAACTGTACCAAATGCTTTTTTTTTCCTAGGAAAGTTATGAATATTGAAGTAAAGTTATGAATATTTAATGAGCACAAATCGTTGTTCTGCCAGTCATAGTGAGCAGAGGTTTCTGACATCAAAACCCTGCAAGAAGGGTTTAAAAGTTGCACTTAATGAACTTATTATTCACAGTTATAAAGCAGTGAAACTGTGTTTATAGTCTTTATCATTTTTACATGCCACATGTGGAAGGACGGACAGATAAGCTAGTTTCGTATGTTGGGATAGATGAGGTTGTTTATAACAGAAGGCTGATCTTTGTGTGAAGCCCTGTCAGGCCGTGCAAAGTGCAATAGGATCAAACCGTGAGCTCTGCAGGGGAAGACAACTGTTAGCTGAAGAAATTAGGATAATTCTGATCCCATAAATTTGTATTTCACACTAAAAGAGCTTAAATGTGCTGTTTATTCTGTCCCTGGTAGGAGCAATTTATGTTTATGAATTGAGCATTCTCAGTGATAACATGATGAAAAGTACCAGTGTGCATTTTTCTGTTGAAAAGATGGCATAGTTGGAAAATGACTGGTCACCGGTGAAAAGGCATTCAGAATAGGATCAAAAGTGAAAGGGTTTTTTTTTGCAGAGTATTTCACTGTTTATTTCATCCTCTACCGTGTGCAAATAATAGCCCAGCGTCACCTTGGAGGCTCACTAAGTAACTACATCCAAATTTCTCAGTTGAAAGCCAGAAAAGACATGGTCACTGTCAGGATTCAAACATTGCCTGGACAAAACTCTTAAGTAGCAAACTACTCAGCCATCAATTCAATCTAATATCAGTTTGCCCTTTGCCACTTCTTATAATCAGAGTGGATGCAGTGACACAGTGCCGTCTGACATTTCATGTACACCAGCCAAGCAAATATGGAATAGCAAATATTTTTTCCTTATCACCTTTGAAAAGGCAGTCACCAAAGAAGATAACTTAACCGTCTTAGGTTCAGTAGCCAATGTCAGTTTATTGCTATCTTATAATTCTATATTTATTTATTCATCTTGGATTAATACGCGAATCGCAGCCTTTCGTGTGGGGTCATCGAAGGGTTTGACGTCAAAAAATGTCTGACTATGATTGCTCAGTAAATATTCAAACTTGAACTTGTTACACCCCTAGTTTTAGCACGCATCTGCTATAGCAGGAATTGATTCACATCTGTTGAGTCAGGTTTTTTTGTACAGCACCAAATCATGGCAGAGTTTTCTCAGATGATGTTCTAAAGAGTACTGTCTAGACCTGCTCTATTTGAGGAGTGTCCTCTCTTACATTAATGACAAGTTAAACAGTTCATGTACACAGAAGTTCATGTCCCGGTAATGCTTTTTCTTCCTTGCAGTATTACAATGATTATGGTGACATCATCAAGGAGACTATGAGTAAGACTCGGCAAATCGACAAGATTCAGTGTGCCAAGACACTCATCCTCAGTCTGCAGCAGGTTAGTGGACACACTCTTACTCACTCCTTGAGTCAGCCATTGTTCTGATCTTTTGTTTATTTGTCCCATATGATTGTTCAGATTGTTGATCTATTGTTTCGTGTACCTCTCCCTGCCAGCTCTTCAATGAAATGCTGTCTGAGCTGGGTCATGGGTTCGATCGCTCCTCGTCTGCGTTCTGTGGAATCAAAGAGTTGGCCCGTCGGTTTTCCCTCACCTTCGGTCTCGACCAAGTCAAAACCAGAGACGCCATCGCTATGCTGCACAAGTAAGGCCTCATTCTGCTCTTGTTACATTGCTTCTTTTACATTTTTGGCCTTGCATTTGGGAGCTGTCATGTTGGACAAATTACTCCTTGAATACTGTGTTTCCTCTTGCCATGTTATTTTTCCTCTGGATTTTGGAGGCTTAAGTGATAAATTGTTGCAGTTATGCCTATTCCCATGCACTGAAAGTATTGGAGGAGAGGATTTAAAAACAACTCCAGGCTGTTCAAACACACAGAAGAGCAACAGTGCTATAAAAATAAAACTGCTCTGTTAATATACTTTATGTAAGGAACTCATACACTAATCAGAAGAGCTGCACAAGATGTTCTTTGTTTACTTTTTTTAATTGAGTGCATGATAGCACATGTGGGGTTATTAAATTATCTCAGTCAAGCTCCAGGAAAGCCTATGTTTGCTATGTTAGCGTGGGTATCCCCTACACTTGTGCAACATATGGGTACAGTATGTAATGGGATATGTCGAGTGTGCAACGGGTGTTAAGTAATGAAAGACAGGCTAAAGGTTCTGCTTTGTTTCCATCTAGGATTTAAAATGTTTAAACTTTCAAAGCGATGTTGCACAGCATTACATTATAGCACAATGTGGTGTGACTGCTGAGTGTAGTCAAGTGGAACGGACGGTGCTGCCTGCAAGTGTAACAGATCTCTTGTGGTCGGTGCAAAATGCCTTTGACTTGTTTAGAAGAACTTATACTAACTTGACATAATTTAGTTTGATCACCAACATATAAGACTAATATCCAGTATCCATTAAGTTTTTATAATAGGGATGTAATGATACCAAAATGATAAAAAAGTACTACAATAAAAATCCCACGATATGTTATTCATCATATTAAAAAAAAAAGAAAAAGAAAAATGACGACTTGAAAAAAATCCTTTATTAAATAATACATCTCGTGTGTACAGCATTGTTTGTTCGTATAAAAGTTGTTTTTTTCCTTGTAACTTCAAAGTGTTTCTGCTTTCCTTCTTTTTAAAATAAAAGCAGCCATGACCTAAGCATGTTAAAAAAAAATCGACTTGAATTGTATGGGCAATGAATGCTTTAATTATTTATGAACATTTGCAAAACAAAACTAAAAAACAAAGTAGCACTCATTTTATAAACTAAAATAGTTAATCATGTAATATCACCATAGATATTGTCACAGTCCCATACAGTACAAATTTCCTATGTGATATATTGAAACATCCCCTTTTTATAATGTTAACCTCAGTATCCTTGTTTCAGTGAGATTTGTGTTTTCACTTTAAGAGTTTACACGCTTCTCTGCCCTGTGGAGACACTGTTGAAGACAGTTTGACAAATAGTCAAATTAAAAGTTTTTAAATATTGGCACAAAATCACCCCATCAGTGTTAGGACAGGAATGCTGGTGGCCAGATGGTTTAAAACATGTGCTATGTGATCCGTGTCTGTGGTTCAAATAAATAAGCTAGTCTTAAATAAATAAATAATTCTTCGGCAAATTCTGCATCAGTTAAACCTCAGTTTTTATTTGATTGCTCTATCACTACACACCAAGGTTATTATAGTGAACTAAAACTTGGTATGGAAAGTTAAATGAAATAAAAATACAAACCAGACTTTGACTAAAAATGAACCGCAACAATATTGTACACTTACAAAATGAACTAGAACAAAAATATACAGAAAATGTGTTTAGTTGTCGTTAATTTTGCCCAAATGTGACAACACAACAAGCATGGCTGCATATGTTTGAGGCTGGGATGCTTACATTATTGAATCTTCACAATGTGTTTATATTTTATTACCGTACGTAAATCTTTCCCCTGCATCTCCTTCTATTATTATTACTAAACTAATAAATGCTAAACTAAGACACGATATTTTTAAACAATAAAAACTAAACTGAAACAGTCAAATCCACTCTGGAAACTATCTGAAGCTGAATTGAAAATAAAAATAAAAAGTGATGAAAAATACAAAACTATAATAACTCTGCTGCATACTTTTAGATCAACTACGTCCAAGAAACTGATTATTTTTCTCTGCTCACGGTGTGTTTTTCTTCCTTTATTCTTCCTCTCTGTCTGTGTGCATTTCTCAGGGATGGTATTGAGTTTGCGTTTAAGGAGCCGAGTCCCCAGGGAGAAGGAGGCCCTCCCCTCAACCTGGCTTTCTTGGACATCCTCAGCGAGTTCTCCTCCAAGCTTATGAGACAAGACAAGAGGACTGTGTAAGTTTTTTCTGCTGAGCTGACGGGTGGGGGGGCATCAGTGTCTGTGTAACAGGTGTTTGTGACAACTGGTGCAACTGGTGTTTCTGATGCGTGAGTGGTTGATGTGAGGCCTCCATTCGGAATGTGCACCTGGTTTTGTGTGTTAAGTTTGTTCTCTGTATGCTCGGGTGCACAAGTTTGTTCATCTTTTCTGTGTGACCTCCCCGCTTCTCCCCAGCCACATGTACCTGGAGCGCTTCATGACGTTCCAGATGGCACTGCAGCGAGAGGACTGCTGGCTCCCCCTCATCTCCTACAGGAATTCCCTGCAGGCTGGCGGCGATGACGATACCATGTCAGTGATGAGTGGCTACTCCAGCAGAGGCTCCTCCATCCGCTCCAAGAAGACCAAGCCTCCTGCTGCTACAGCTGGAACTTCAGCAGCCAAGAGGAAGCTGCCGGAAGGTATAACACACTCTGAAATCAGAGAAAAATGGGCATTGGCTTCAGTTTAGTGCAGCTCAGTTACTGCCGGCAGCTTCATAATGTTTTCAGATCTTTAAAACTGGACATCAGCAGTTTTTCTGTTGTGAAATATAAACATCAATCAGTTCAAACACAACAACTGCCAACACACAAACACACTGAGAATAGATCCTCATGAGCTGAGCGCCACATACATTATAACCTAGCCCAGCAATGATGTTACAAAAGCAGAGTTGGAGCCCAGATTAACCCAAATGCATTTCTAGCAGCCTGGCTCAGCCAGCCGAGCTGATGGGTGAGGAGATTAAACAGCAGATGGTAGGAGAGAGTCAAAGTGCTCCTTACAATCACTCAGGCTCACTTAAATCTGTGTGTGGATGTATGTCTGAGTTTACTGAAGACCTGCTTATGACCAAGGATGTCTCAAGAATATTGAAATGTTGAAATTTCTACATTTCATATGAGGGATCATTCACAATGATCATGCACAATATCAATTATTAATAATCAAAGAGACTGACAGCTGATATCGGGAATTGATGTTTTCTTTATGTATGAACATCTTAGTTTCAACGTTTAGAATAACCATTTTCTGCAACTTTATACTTAAACCCCACTATGTTTTTTAGGAAAATATTTTACTTTTTACTCCAAAAATGAGGAAAAATGGTTGAATTTAACCACTTTATTACGGCACACAGGTAATACACTTAAAAAACAAAACAAAAAAAAAAAACTGTCATACTGGTTAGCTGACCTGTTCTTCTTTATTAACAATTTTCTCACCACCTGCACTCATTCCTCATTTTCACTACACGCTATTTCTGTTGTGTCACATGTTGGTGGTGCAACTGAGCAACACACCTGTGAAATGATTGGCTGTTTCATGTCACTTGTAGCACACTTCATTATAAAATGATATGATGTTTATAAGCCAGGGCATGTTTGTTCTGTGCTTTCATGGTAGTTTGCTTTTATGTGAAACTGTGGGAACATTTTATTGAACAGTTTTCTATTTTGGGGACTTCTTAACATGAGTTACAGCTACCAGAATTCTGTAACACCTAGAATGGCCATAGCAGTCATTCTATTAATTTCCACTAGGCTGTACTAAATGTCATTTATGTCATGTCCTATTTACGTTCAAAGCTTCTATTAATGTTCTGTAATGCAGCTTTGAATGTTTGTCATCATATTTTATGATCTCATCACTCTAAAAAAAAAACAACAAAATCCTCAAACAAAATCCTCAATTTGAATAATTCTTCGGTTTAAATGGAGCCAAGAGATTGCAGTTATTTTACATAATTAGTTTTTTAAATATGAGCTGAATATTTTGTTGGATTAAAACATGTTATGAATTCATCTTTTATCAATAATTTTTTACTTTTGGGCCCACCACTGAATGTAATTCTTCAGATAATACAAAAAAAAAGAGCTGTGCAGCATTCAAATGTATTAGTATATTAACCTCCTCGTCCATCAGAATGAGAATCATCAAGGCTCTGAAGCATGACTAAACCCTCTGGGGCAGTCATTCTCGTTCTTGCTGACATTTCGGTCTGATACTTTTCAAAACTTTCTTTTCTCTGTGGTTTTAGTTCAAAATTAAAGCTAGGTTTTAGCTTTGCAAGAGTGAAAAAAAAGTGTGAGGCGGCAGTGACTTCAGCAGCAGAAATGAAATGGTATAGTGTTTATAACAGGGTCATTATGACTGCTATGCCCTTTCTATGTAGAAATACTCTTTGTTTTGTTATTTTGATAAAATAATAATGTTGGAATAAAATATGCAAACATTTAGGAAAGTTCAGGGCCCTTCAGTTGCTTGAATTTTATTTCAGTAAATTTATGACATGCAAAATTGACTGCCTTGGTAGTTCTAGTGTTGAGGACTTGCACAGCATGACATTATAGCACAATATGACATGACTGCTGGGTGTAATTTTGTAACTTTGGCTAAATGTTGGGCCCTGAAAACAAGTACAAGAGAACAAGCATGTGCACGTTTGTGGCGAGTTCTGGCTAACACTTTGGGCCTTCCTTTGCAGAGGAGAGCAGCAGCAGCGAGGTGTGGCAGCAGAGCATGCAGACCCCAGTCATGATGCCGTCCCCCCACCTCACCTCCACTGCCATGCGAGACCCTAAGAGGGGCCGTGATGACAGCTATATGGGGGTCTACCCTCTCCCTCACGACCAGCAGCAGCCCCACCAACACCCACAGCACCATCAACAGACGCCTCAGCACCACCAGACACCCATGGATTACAAGTATGTATGCTGGGCTGTTGCATTCCTGAGGTGTAACGATGCAGTCAGCTCGCAGTTTGGTGCAGTACACGTTACAGGGGGGTCACGGTTCAATACATATTAGATATGTTTGACAAAGTTTAAATGAAAACAACTGACTGTAGAAGTTTTAAGTCTCCCGTAGGCATAACATGCAAACTAAACTGTGTTGTCACAATTTCTTTCAGCTTTGGCTTCCATTTACTCCTAAATTTTCATTGCTGATTCATTTTTAATTGTCTACCATTTGTATTTCTGGCCCTTCTGAAAGGATTGTGTCAGCAGTTTGAGTCGGCCCATACTTCACTGGCCCTGCCGTACCTGTATCGCTTTGGCCACCAAATTTATGAGCTTGGTGCCCTGTAGGTCCAGTGCTTAAAGATATGATCATCTATCCCTGATGTATGTCATTAGTGTTCACTCTTGCTTTTAATTTATATATAAATATATATATATACATATATATGTATATTTATTCTTTAGGAGGTATAATTATTATGCATATGTCAGTCTTTCAGCTTCATGGTGCACACAGCAGACTTTTCATTGCATATTGTGCCAGGACATATTCTTACACTTGTAAATTTCACAGTCAGACATTACCTTTTTTTCCTCCTCATTTGCTGTGTTGCCCCATAATCACAGAAACTCTTTAACGGCCATTTTATTTTAATTAAGTATCTGTTATTTCCTTCCATCCTAATGATTCTTACCGCAAGATTTTATAAATATATTTAGGCCCACATCCAACCCCATCATTCAGTTCAGTGGATCACTTATTCTCTGAGAATGGGACCAGAGGACTAGAGTATGAGCCAAAATACATTAGGACAGGGTTCAATGTAATTTCCCATTTGCGTGCTATTAATTTCGAGGGCAAACGGCAGCAAAATGCTTGTACTTAACAGCGTGCCAAGTGTTGGCCCTACTGGGACAGTGACTGACTAGTTTATTTATCCAACCCGACTTTTCATAGGCGCCAGGCCAGCGGGCCATCTATATAGTTGTATCTGACATTCTTTTGGTATCTCCAGCTGAATCACCAAACTTTTGTAAATTAAAAACATCGCTAATTAATGTGCTCTTGTCTTGTGCGTTTAGTTCCCAGGTGACGTGGATGCTGGCGCAGAGACAGCAAGAGGAGGCACGCCAGCAGCAGGAAAGAGCCATGAACTATGCCAAGCTCAGGACCAATCTGCAGCATGCTATGTAAGACACACACACACACACAGAGGTGCCTGTGAAAATCTCACTGAGAGTATATTTCCATAATTATATAATGCTTGATTTTGCAGTCGTCGCGGCACTGGGCTTATGGAGGAAGACGAAGAGCCGATTGTGGAGGATGTGATGATGTCATCTGAGGGTCGTATGGATGATCTCAATGAAGGCATGGACTTTGACACCATGGACATTGATTTGGTAAGAAACATTTATCTGAATCAAGTGTTTATGAGGTTATGCTTAATTACAGTATTTTTTAAAATCCTGTTTTGATTCTTAAAATGTTTTTTGCATTTAGTGCACAAACATTATACAAGGATGTCACATTAGTTTTTATTTCTTTACCCTTCCAAACTTGTCAGCTGCATCCTTCATCCTGCTTAGGTCTCCCTTGCCTGCATACCTTACTGAACAATTAGATACATCTCTGTTAGACACCTAGTGAAATTAAATTAGGAGGCAACATTAGTTTCTGTTGTTTCTACTAATGTAACATCTGGACTTAAGACAGTAGGGGCCAGATGTTACATCTGGAGATTCAACATGGTCTTATTATTTTACGGTCATAATACTGGATGCAGTTTGAGGCAGCAAGAAACATTTGCTTGAAATTTGATTTAATTCTGAAAAAATGTTTAAAACCTCAAAACTCTGATCCAAAGAAATCTCCAAAAGCCCCGACATTCTCAGTAAGCTTTGTTGGTCTATAGCATGCTATTCAGGCTGCCAGCTGAGAACTAACAGCCCGGAGATCCTGGCTGGCTGACTGCAACTCAGACTGCAGTCAGTAGCACCATCTTGGATCCATATTAAGCCACACAAAAAATCTCATACGTGTTGGAGGTTTGGCACTGAAAACACATTTTAAGTGACGCAATTTTTATTTGCATCATCTGTTTAAAGACCACTGATCTTTCTTATCATTGTCACTGAAGGTAGCTCAGCAGTCATCAATCTGTGCATCCCTAAAAAAAAAAAAGAAATACTGCCGTCCTTGTCCTTTTGTTTTATTGCCCAGTAATTTCCAGGATTTACCAGTGCCCCAGTTTTTCCATTCAGTTTGATTTTATTAGAGCTCAACTAACCAAGTTAGCTTTTTCAAGAGTCCGTTATATATCCTAATTCAATTGCATTTTGGTTTCTGGTTTCGCATGAATACTCTACCTGCGTCGGGAATAACCAGTCAGTTATTCTAAGAAAAGGCTCATTTAATAATGAGCAGCTTGTTTTTGCTTGGTTTTTGCATTTAACCTCAAAGCAAAGAAGACAAAAGAAATCATCAAAAGGAATGTTGGATGTGGGGATGCTATATCTGCGTTTTGGTTTTAAAAAAGATGTACTGTGTCCTTGCAACCATTGGTACAACTTGAGGCAGCGTGACTAATTTATTTGACCATTTATGCCAACACCACAGAACCATGTATGATGAGAGTAAAGCCAGAACTAAATTTTATCTGAGACATTTTGTCTATTTTGGATGCTTGCGCTGGTGCTGCGCTCCATGAGAAAAGGCTCCAAATGTCATGTTGAATCAAGCAGAAAATTGAACAACTGCCCTAGTTTCTCTAAATTCACTCCATTCGTTGCTTGTGACGATAAATTCTTTCCAAATTGAGCTGCAGGAGTTCAGTGTTTCAAGTATCTGCTAAAATTATATCTTTATTTAATGTTGCAATGCATATTTCAAAACTCCATAGTGTCAGAATGTTAATGTGTTTTTCCTGCATCGTTCATCGCTAATATTTAGTATGGGCAAAGATTGTTCAAATATTCACTGCCTGTCTGCTAAAGCAGCTGTTAGAGGAGGAAAAGTTGTTTTATCTGCTCTAAACGCGCTGTCTTTCTCTTGCAGCCACCCTCTAAGAACCGCCGTGAGAGGTCTGAGCTCAAGCCAGACTACTTTGACCCTGCTTCTATCATGGATGAATCGGTAAGGACCATCAACTCTATCATTTGGATCTGTTCCACCTTGTGTGCTGACTAAAACTCGGCCGATGGCACACTCCAAACTCAAATTTGTCCTTACACTGCTGTTCTATGCAGTGCTGCAAACAAATAGCGGTGCTCTCACAGTTGTGTTTGTGTAATGGCCAGCTGGAGAAGCTTGTGAGGCACAGCGAGAGCTGACACAACTTGTGATTTCTTCAAACAAAGTAAACCGAGTCGCTCTAAAATTAGTATAACTCTGTGGAAGTAAACAGAGAATAGATGGCTCGAAACCAGTCACATTAGATGGACCGCTTGCAAGCGTGTTGTATTTGGGGCGCTCCACAAGGCTGTGCAAAACATTTAGACAAGTTCAGCAGACCAGCCTGCATGCACTGCAGCCAAATGCAACATTTCCTATTGATTGCGAAGCCACCTTTTTTTGCCTGTATAAACACGCCAAATTGTATTTGTTTCAGAATGTTCCGCTGGCCTTGAATTCTTGTTTCAACATGTCCCAACCTTAAGACACCCTGGGGATTTGCCTTTGGGGTTTGTTCTTAACATCGGGCTTTGAAATGCAGGGCTCCTCCAGACGCCGCCTCAGTCTAGAGCCCCGAATAATACGAGGGTGTTTTGTGTCAACTTAAAATAATTTGTGTTACAGAGAAATATCACAGCAGAAATCTGGTTTCTCTTCACCAAACACTTAGCGTCTTTTTCCATTAAAGCCTTTTTTTTTCCTGAGCAAAGAAACAACACGCAGCACGCTTAGTTGCTCAGCTTTTACAGCTTGACACAACTCACGACACCACAGCTTGGAACAAGTCTGCCTCAGAGCCACTTTCTGCTCTGAATTACATTTGCACGATATTAGTAATGTAGTGGCTGTAGGTGAGATTTTCTTTTTCGAATCATCACACAGAAAGTCAAATATAATTAAACCTGTCATGATAATTAAGTTGTTGACTTTTTATACAGTATATGGGACCTTAATAATACTGCTGATCTCAGTATTGTCCTCTGTGTTTACATGCATGTTTTTGTTTGTTTTTTTAATATAAGAATGTCACCTACATGATGTCAGAATAAACAGCAGGGATTTTTGAAAGTATGTTCCCTGCACTTATAGTTTTCATTGTTCAGTGGTTGACTGACTGTTTCTTGTTTATTTCTAACAGTCTCATCAGTAAATGCATCTCTGCGAACTGCACTTTAAAAGCAAACATATTTCAGGTTTTTATTTGGCAAAGGAACTTTACATACAGTGTAAGCATCACTGGTATTTTTAATAATCATGATGACTATAAATTTAAAAAAAAAGAAACAAATAGTTCAGCATGTATCTAAATTTGAATTAAGGAAAGGGATCAGATATATATAAAAAACTGCAGATAAAACTAAAAATTGAAAGTATGAATTATATTGGTTGGGCTCTTAATTTTATGCTATACATACTCGTATCCAAGAGAACATCATTAAATTTTTTCCAGTGTCAGCATGTCTTTCCTGCCAATGTGTTTCATCTCGAATGAGAGTTTTCAACTTAACGACTGGTTATTAAAGCATGTTTTTTTTTTATTTGTTTCTTGCAGGTGCTTGGGGTGTCCATGTTTTAAGCTAATATCCAGATGATTTTGACGCTGGGATAACAGAAGAGGCGCTTTGTATTTAAAGAGAATTTTAGAAGCGAAAACAGAAGTGTTTTCTGTAAGAAAAAACAAAACAAAAAAAAATTCTGGCTTGTACTCAACGTGGACCAATGACGACCCACACTCAGTGTTGCTTGCTCAGAGAGGACTTTGTTTCAAATATTTACTTTTATAATCTTGGGTAAGCTCTTCCTGTTCAGAAATAGTGTAACAGGCCACTTCCAAACCTATTAGAGATGAGACATGTCTGAAGAAAGAAAAATCCATAATAGCTTTTTTTTTTTTTCTCTTTCCTTTTTTTTTTAAACGGGGATGAATTGGTGTGTTTAACTTAAGAAACATTTTTTTTGTTTATGTCTAACCCTTTTTACAATTGTAGTAAGTTACCAGGTGTGAAGTAGTAATTTATAAACAGACTGTAGTAGCTTGCTTGTACTGTGTTAGCCAAGTGGATGGAGGTCTTTATGTTTCTGTGCTTTTATTTTTCTCCTCCCTCTCTCTCTTAAGTTTCTTTTCCCTGTCGTTGGCCCTGATTTGAGGTCTTGATAACCACTGGTGGTTAAGATGGTGAAATATCACGTAGAATCAGTCATGATCCCTCGATGCTGTGAAGATTCCCAGAGTCCACTGAACGCTCCACACTGTTACGCAGTAAAGTCCTAAAGCCTAGCCCAAGATCTGGACCACTCCTTAACCACCATCTAGAGAAATGTGTCCCCCCCCAACCATGAGCAGATTTTTATCCCAGTAGTGCCACTGTGTGGGCTCTGGCTGAAAGCAGCTCGGTCAAAGAATTACACATCTTTTTTCTCTTAAAAATCCAGCAGCATAATGTTGAAATGGGTATCTCTACATTTTAAATAAAAGTTATATATGAATCGGTGCTGATTTTATATATGTGCTTTTTGTTTTCTTGTTTTCGACTTTTCAACCTTCAGTCACAAAAGTTTGAGAAACGTGTAAGTAAAACTAAAAAAAAATGAAAGCATGTGAAGCCATGCATCAAGGAAGATTTTTAAATTTGTATTTTTTATGTTTTATTTTTTTCTTTTTGTCTTGATAATGTCTTCGGGTTTCTACCTTTTTTCCTACATGTAAATTAGTTTGGATAAAACTAATGAAATGAAAAGACTTGTGAAATTCAGCTTTAAGGTTTTCTCAACATAAAAAGTCCTGTCACAAAAAAAAAAAAACTTACAGATTTCAAATGTTAAACATGAAAGGTAGTCATTCAGACAATACTGAAGATGAAAGTTATTCAGCAGCGCTGTGGCAGCTAGACAAAGCTTAGATTTTGACATATATTTGTCACACACAAGTTTTAATGAAATGTTTTGTCTACTGAGGTTGTTATTTTGTAGTCATTCCATGCTTAAGCCTTAAACATGCTTGTGAAGGTCACCTTCTCTCACAGTAATCTTCCATGTCAGAGGATCAGTCATGTTTAAAGGTGGATAATTGGCTTCTTAGAACATGAAACATGAGGTGGTCAGATGTAATGTGATAAAGTAGATGAACAGCCTATATGTGTTTTGCCTAATTATTTTATGTAAGTAAAAAGAAAATTCTTTTAAGGAAAAAGTACTGTTTATTGTTTGTTACTTACCACTACATTGGTATAAATTCTTATTAGATCATGTGTATATATACAAAATTTAATTTTTTTCCTTCCTTTTGGCCATTTCTGTGTTTTATTTTTTTCTGCACTCTTGCCTACACTCTAAGTTGTTGTCTATTATCCCATCCTCTTTCAGTCACTCTGTTTTCTGATTTGTACTTGTCTGGAGACAGTAACTTTTGAATAAAAATCAACACATTTCATCTGTGGTACTTTTTACTTTTGACCACAATGAACTTAGAACCAGTGCTGGGGGTTAATCAGATCCAGGCTGCCCAGTGTAACTATAGCAGGTCCATTCAATTACTTTTTTTTTTTTTTTAGAAGGGTTAGATTTTAAAAAGGGTAAAGTGCCAAAGGGGCCGGATGTTTACAGGAATTTAAATGTGTGAAACAATGCGCCTTTCTATTTTATGACAGGAAAAAACAAGCACTTCTGTAATCCTAGATTAGAAGTAGCTTGTTCTAATAGACATAACCAATGAATGGGCTACGTAGGAGCAGGGAAGAAGAGGAGAAGAAGAAGCAGAGAAGCCCAAATTTCTTTTACAATAATTTGCTATATGTTTACAATTGGGAAGACCAAGTTTGGGTTTTGATGGACAAAATTTTTGTCAGGTCGGGGGCATGCTCCAAGACTTGACTGGCTACTCCTGGTGGAAAGCCCTGTTTATGAGTTACACAAAAAAAAATACAAATATAGGCAGTACTGGTTAGTTGGGAAGAGAGGTTTGTCTGCATATGATGCAATGACCAAATTGGGTAAATGCAAGTTTACTAAGGTCTGATTTGACGATCCCAAATACAAAGCCTGGTTTGCTGAGGATTCAAAATGGGGAAAGAAAGCTAGATGACAAATAAGGTTTGAAAAAGTACAGAATTTTGAAATGGAAAATGTGTAGGAACCCTGATAAAATGATGATCTTAACAATCAAACTGTAAACACACACAAACTTCAGAATATCTGCTTGTTTTAATAAACATAATCTTGCATTTAACATTTCATTCATTCAGTTTGAATCTCCTAAATTCCCTCTGCTTAAACCAGGGTTTCTGCGGATCCTTAATAAGTCTCAAATCCAATCATTTGGATTTTAGGCCTTAAAATGTCTGAAAGTACAATGTTGGACACATCACATTAAACTTCACTCTCGCTTTTAAATGTATTTTTTGGTGAAAAAATTATATTGCTCACGCTGTAACAAAATGAAACCAGTGATGCAATAGAGACTTTTTCAGGCACTGATGTGAAATATGTCTTAAATTACAGTCACAGTGGTCTTAAGAGGGTCTATTAAATTTAACTTGGTGAAACCTGCAGAAACCCTGTTAAACAGAGTAATAAAATAAGTGTACGGGCTAATTAGCCTCTCATCATGTATACTTTTTTTCATATTTATAAATGACAAAAGAGCCAAAAGGAGATTGTATATTATAGTCTTGAGTTTTTCCTTGGCACATTTATGCAATTTTGGGAGAACTTAGTTTAGTTCAGTGGTTTTCAAACTGTAGGGTGTAGAGTCACTGTAAGTGGGGCGTGGATGATGAGGGGAAAACTATGTAGTGAAACTAAGTTGAAGGAATATGATTTTTGTAGGAAAATAAACAGACTAGAGTTTGCAGATTCTATCAGGCTGACCTTCGTTTCACTAAAATTCAACTTGGACCTGTTTTCATTAGTTGCCTCCCCTATCTCTGTTAATAATTAAATTTTAAAAAATATTGCGGGGTGTGAATTTCTTTGGCCTCTAAAGTGGGGAATTCCAGAAAAAGTTTGAGATCCACTGGTTTAGTTGGAGTTGAACTGAAGTTGTTCACTTTAATGGCTCAAGGGGGCAGTATAGTCCAATGCAGGCGTCCAACCTCCCCACAAATAGCAGTGCTGTTACTGTACCTGGTGTCACTCTCTTTGTAATGTCTATCTTTTTTCACTTTGCTGAAAAAGGCTATGAATATGTATTCTCAGGCCGTCTGCATCTTCAATGCACACATCTCACCGTATGTGACAGCTTTTACATTCGTACTGAGAATCAAAACGGCCCATTGTAGTGAGAGTAATGTCTTGTTCTGCGGAGACAAAGAGCACCACAGTTGCTGTAATGATAAAAGTGAGGACACGAGGTAGCAGAAGAAAGGATGAAAGCAGCGCAGACTTCTGTGTTAAGTGCATGATTAATAAAGAGGAGCCTCAGATCAATGCGGGCGTATTAGAATAGGACCTGGCACAGAGCTCCCCTTCATGTCCAGCCTGTGATACATGAAGAGGCTCATCTATCACTACGTCAGTCTGCTTGTCACATGTCTGCTGTCAGAATAATGTGCAGAAAAAGCACTTACCTCGGCAGCCCCTGCTTGATTGTCTTCTGAGCTGTCAGCCCTTTTTTTCCCCCCCTTAATACGCTGTTAGTGCTGTTCATGCAGAAACAGAGCAAAGAGAACGTTTAGATTAGCGTATAGCTGTTGTCATGTTGTCAAACCAGTTTTATGAAAAGTTGAGGAGGTATTTTATGTCCATATCTCACACGTCTGTGCAAAAATGATTATTTTCTCTTTGATTTTTTTTTTTCCCACAGCGGTGCATCTGCTCGGGTTGACTTAGGTCAAGTCGTGTTGCTGAGGTCAGGGCTGATCAGTTTAAATCAGAGCCTCTGCAGGCCCAGTGCTTGTATTTACTCCTGATAACCCACAGGCCCTATCAGTTTAGCTTGTGTTGAGACCTCAGAGAGGGTCAAGGAAGGGCTGGGAATCATGATTCATGCATGCATGTGCAGAGTTCACTGTGGAAACTTGCCTAACAGGAACTGAAAATGTACATGTTTGCTCTGGATTTAACACAGCCGCTCATAATATTGATTACACAAGGTTTGCATGGGTGCTGGAAATCCTTGAAGAAACACTTCGATTTTAATGTTCAGAGTTTGAAACGTGCTTTGATTTTATCTAAAGTGCTTGAAACTGCTTGAAATTGCAAATGCATTTACGTTCATAAAATCACTACCTGACAATTGATTGCTTTGTAGATAAAGAAATAAAAATAAGTCAGATATTTGCTCCATCAAGTTGTTTAGGATACCATTTTGAAACGTGTTTTTTTTATTTTCCACCCTTCAGTAGAATGCTATTACAAAACAAAATTTTGGTTTATAGAACAATAACTTGATTTAATGTGATGAAGAAGGAAAATTATCATTTTGGCAGAGTTTCTGCAGGTCTCTAAAAAGGCCTTAAAAGTCTGAAACTCAATAATCTAAATTTTAGGTCTTAAAATATTACTATAATACTATTGAATAGTTCTTAAAAATTAATTGGGGTATGAAGTTAATGTTGCCTTTATAAAGTTTTATTAACTTAAACCTCACTTTTAAAAGTGTTTTTAGGGGAAAATTTATTTGTTCACGCTGTAACTGAACTACAAACAAAAATTAGGTGGAACCAATAAGCACTGATGCAAACTGCTTTTTTTTTATTCCAAACACAACAAAAAAGTCTCTTCAATTTTATTTTATTTATTTATTTAATTTTTTTCAAGTTTATTTTCTTTAGCCCAATGAGCTAAGCTAACGTTAAGTTGGCAGGAAAGAGCGTTACGTCAAACCCTGCTTAAAAAATTGGTGAACTGACACCAGTTCTTTAAAAAAAAAATCAAACTTAACACTGATCTATATATATATGTATATATATGTATATATGTGTGTGTGTGTGTATATATATATATATAAAAACACACACACATATATACATTATCAGAAAACATATTGCAAAAGGTTTGGTTTGCTCTTTAATTCAGTGAACCTTAAATAAACAAAACAATGCTTAATCAAAATCTCTATCGAATTTAATTGTTAGCTTTATTAGCTGCTAGCATTAATGTTAGTCACATCTTACAGCTACCTCTTGTTAACTTGCTCAGGCTCTTAAAATAGATCTTAAATTGCATTCATAATGGTCTTAAAAAAGGTCCTACATTTTAAGCTACTACACGAGTCTTTAACTTGTTATGAAAGAGTCACAATTTATCACTGACGCCTCTGTATGAGATACATGAGTAAACCAGGCCATCTGCGAGAAGTTTGGTTATTTCTGTATAGGTGTTCTTAATGCCTGCCACCGAGTGGGATTCTCCTTAAAATCAGATTAAATGAGCCTGTGTTTACATTTTCCCAGCCAAAGTTACAATGAGTCACACATTAGTCAGATAAAAAGAAGCAGGAGGAGATTTTGATATTCTTATCTTTGGCGTTATATTTTGAGGTTATTATGGTGGAAACACTACCACTTTTGTCAACTGGGGCCTCCAAAATCAACAAAATATGAACGTTCCTTGTAGCAGATTTTGAAGCCTGCAGAAACGAGGGTTTCCAACGTCGGTGTGGAAATATAAGGGACACCTTTCCAGCAGGCCTTGAGGACACAATTCAAGCCGGGGGGATATTTTGACTGTCAGAAGCTTCATTTCCTGCATTCTGGTGAATTTTTAATGCACCAATTTGTGTGTTTCATGCATCAGTCCCCTACTACTCTCAACATGAACGTGAGGGAAATATAGCACAGTTGTATCAGTTATATTAAGTATTAAATCATGAGATCGCAGACATGGTCCAAGTGTTTGCTCTGTCAAAACTGTGTGTCCTCTGCCCTTGTGCTGCTCAGACACGATAGTCTCCTGCTGAATGTTGCGTCAGGTCGGCCGATCCCCATGGGTGACAGAAAATATTCACGCTCATTCCCACTGACAGGCCTGATCCACTCATGCTCTGTCTGCCACTCAGCTCTTTATGCGAACACCCTTCTTCTTTTTACTTGAGCTGGAGGTAATCGCTGACATTAAAAAAAGAAACCGAAATGCACGTCTCAGCCAGCATAACCAGGGCAACAATGGCGTTGAGTGACAGGCGACGTGCCTGTCATACTAGGTGTCATTCTTATCTGCAAATATTTCTCCACCTTGTCTTGTGAAATTCTTGTGTTTTTATTTCTCATGTTATTCCAGTATTTAAATATGCAGTGCAGGCATTAGACTAGGGAGTGCATGAAAATATGGGAGAAATGTTCATTCAATAAAGTGATAAGGGACAATCACGAATTATATGGGGCAGCCTGTTTTAGGTACATTTGCCACAGCTGAAAGGTGCTGCAAAAGCTTGAAAATGCACCTTGAAAACTCCTGAAAAGTGCTTGAATGTGACTTCGGAATAGATTTAGGAACGCTGGGAACAGCTGTTGTACACCAAGGACGAGACTTTTCTGGTATTCTGCGAGAAGATAAACACACAGAATTTTAATTCCTTGGATAAATCATCAATGAGAGCATTGGTGCTAATCTCCTCCGCTTGTAAGGGCAGAGGGAAGCAGCTGACTCTGGAAAATCATTTACCAGGCCCTCAGATTAGGAACACGGACGGCACGCACACAGATAGAGCGACTTCCAGGCCACCGACGCTCAATGTCCAGACTCGTCTTCTGGAGTCCCCACGGTGCATGGCAGCACACCCCATCCTTGACATCCTCCTGCACCCAATAAAATATCTGGTAACCAAATAAAGGGAAAGAATCTCTCCCGGATTAAGAGGAGACGCTCTGTGGGCCGTAACAGAGATGTCAAGGTGAATGTGAAATGAGAAAAGGATCAATGCCCTTCATTATGAGGAGCAGGTTTCATGAGACAGGCCAGAACAGGTCAGAGATTCCAGTGGAAAGCTATGAATAGAGTGCCGTGGGAACCTACTGTCTGCCTCCTGTCGGTTTTCTTCATATTGACACACGGGCAGAGCAGCTAAAGGTATGCTGAATGAGTGAACGAGTGACAGGGCTATTGTACTTAGAGGACAGAAGCAGGAGGATTAGTCTCCCTTTGACACCGAGGGCCGAGATGGTCCAGCGTGTGGAGGGAATCTGTCATCAGCCGAGCTGCAGGTGGTCCAGAGAGGTCTGGCCAGGGCATTCGACCCCACGAAGCGAGAAAACAAGATGGGGTTTTCAGCTGGGAGCGGGGTGATATTTACCCTGGGTTACCCTGGAATCTGATTCTCTACACCTCCTCTCCTCACCTCGCATCATTGTTGTGTGGAGCCACTTTCGCTCGTCCCAGCGGGCCTGAGCTGCGCAGCGAGGAGAACAGTGGCTTCCCCCTGCAGGAGTAGGAAACAAGATTATGGCTTTTCAATTAGAGGGGGGTTGAAAACTCTGAAAACATGCAAGCCTGTGAGGTAGCAAACACCGGCGCCACACGAGGGCCTACATTTCTTACGCTTCCATTTTCAAATCCCTTGAAGCTCATTCAAAGGTGACCTGCGGATGACTGAACGCATTTCTGGGCCAAGCCAGCTCTGCTAAATCATGAGTCTCAGTAAAGTTTGGATGAGTGTCTTATAAGGGCGTGATGAGACAGGTCTCATAAAGATGACGGAGAGCCCTGCATGTCACCAGCCCCTGCCAGGAAACCCCAGTGATTAACGAGGGCCGGGACACCTCTGCTAATAAGACTCATCTCTTTAATTGGCTCTATGATTGACTGTGCAAATGGCCCCGGGGTGCGGGTGTGTGCGCGCGATAAATGCGTGTGTTCACGTCTGTGTTATGTCCATTTGTGCATGCGTGTGTGTGTGTGTGTGTGTGAGAGGTTCAGGATGGAGGGGGTGCACTGGGTGTGTCTGCATGTGCGCATGTGCCCGTGATTAGCTTTTCTCACTTCCCTTTCGTGAGGACACACGCCAGAGACGAAGTAGGGGAGCCTCATTAGAAAGAAAGCACTTCTATTGCCGGCCAAGATTTAACACCTCACCCAATAATAATTTATTCAATCTATTCTTAAGTATTGCATGCGCTGGTAGATAGGGGTTAGGTTATGTAAGAGTGCAACAGTGCCTAGTTTGAATGTGATATGATGATAATTATAAATCCAAGGGAGACGACAGATGGCGAGGTACTTTAAAGGTTCAGCAGGTATAAGTATTAGTACTCAGCCGCTGCCAGATCAGTCCCCGGGAGAGTGAAGAAGAGGGGGGAAAAGGGAAAAATTAGAGGTAGTCAGGAGACAAAAAGAGAGAGTGCAGACACAGTAAGAGAGAGCTGGTCCTTGTTAGCACACTATTCATCAGTCTTGTGAGGTCACGGCGCCCTGAGGGGTGGTGTGTGACCCGTCACCTCTCACCCCTGACCCCGCAGCCGGCACCTGGAGCTGAGGTATTTCCTCATAACGTTTGCTTGTAACATTTTGTCTCTATAACTGATTCACGGCCGACGGGCTGAGAGCGCTCAGCTCACATCGAGCTGAATAGTCCTTGAATGGTTGTAAATTTGAGTGCTATCTGCAGCGTGCATGCAGGAAAAAAAAATGTACCCACTAGCTCTCACTCACAGAGCGTGTTTGAAGAGAGTAGAGGGAGTGGGTGACCCAAGGCGAATGGGAGTGGACGGTCGAAAGAGAGAGAAGGAGGAAATGCAGAAGAGAGGACAGGGAGGGACAGGAGACAGAACGGGAGGTGGAGGAGGGAGGTCAGGGTCACAGCTGCGATAAAGAGGTCAGAATGAAAGATGTTGCTTCAGTCCGGCCTTGAGGAAAATAAACATCCTCCTAAAAATAGTTGGGAGACCTGTTCATCTTTCATCGCGGTCGCTTCAGCCAGGTGTGAGCAACTTTGCTCTCGATAACATACCTCCGGTCTTATTCCAGAAACTTCCAAAAGTCTTAAGTTAAAGGCCGTCCACACCAAGAACAATAACTGTAACTATAAAAAATAAATTGTAAAATCGTTCTAACTCAAGTGGATGGACAGTCTGGACTTAAGCTTCATAGTTATGGTGTGGAGTATATTTTTTACAGTTATAATTATGGTTCTTGGTGTGAACGGCCCTTGAAGATAGGAAGAGTCTAAGGATTTGTACCAATTTGGTGTTACAGAAGCAAACCTGAACTAACTTTAGGAATCCAACATTGCTTATCAACTTGTCTGTTACCTTGCGGACACTATTTTGTAACTGTTATTTTTTTTTAAAAACATTAAAAAAAAAATGTAACAAAAGCAACAATAGACACTTCACTTGAAGACAGATAAGTTAGAGGTGTTGGTAACATCTGTAAAAATCCAAAGTGGTTCTTGGGAAATTTAGAACAATGCTGACTCGGGAGATAAAAGAAACGGAGTGGGCTAAGATGGCAAACAGTCTGAAAACAGATAGCAAATACTACCATTAGATACGTTATTAAAGATTATTTAAGATTTTGGAAAGTAACAAAAACCCTCAGGAACTCAGGAAACAAAAGAAAGAGAGCAGACACGGGTGCAAAGGCAATAAAAGATCAGCCATATGGAGTTTAAAACTAATATGTAACAATTCCACATTAAAATGTCTATAAATGCTAGACATATATTTTGTTGAGTTGTAAATGCAGAGAAATCGGCGTGAGTAAAAATTTAATATTACCACATCCATTAGCATGATTTCTGCCTGAGTCATGAGTGACTTACTATCACTGGTGGAAAAGTTAAATTTTTAAAAGACTACTACTGTTAGCTAACACTACCTGTTAGCTACTAGTTAACAGGTTAGCTACTATGATAGGTGGAAAAGTGACACTTAGAACAGCTTCAGTTACCCTAAAGTTAGCAGAGTTTATTTATGATTTTTGAAAGTTAGGATGCTTGTGTAATACACTATACCTATCTTAAGTTAGGATACACTGATTTAGGAACTGTTCATCTATAATGGCTTTTTGCTTAAATTAGTCCTAACCCTAATTGCCATGGTTACCAAAGTGTTAAGATAGGATCTGCAAGTTTGGAAGTTTGTGTAATACAGCCTCTACTGACTGCACAAACTGGGTTAATAATGCAAAAAATGTGTCCATGGGGGCCTCGATCGTAACTTCTCTGGACTTCATAGGCCCTTTGACAAACAGAGTCAGCGATTATCTTAACCCCTCCAATAAATATGACATGCCAGTTTCAACTTCATATCTGCCCCCGACCATAAAACCTTCAACTCTGACCTCTTGCCCAAACCCGAGCGTCGACCCCTCTTGCTCTCCATATGTCTTAATTTCCTGCAAAGAATTCATCCTGAGCCAAGCAGAGCGGCTTGGAAGTCAATCTGACTGAAGTTTTTTTTTTTTTTTTCTCTTTCTTTCTTTTTTGACTGGCTGATTGACAGATTGCAATGTGAATGAGCCCGAATGCTCGAGGCAAATAAGACAAGCGGGAACACACACACACACCCCTGCGCCACCCTCCGCCTATCTTTCATTCTCTGTTTCTCTATATGTGCCCCTCTTGCTTCTTCCGGTGCCCCTCCTTCCTTTATTTATGCCTGCAGAGCCACTTTGTTGTGCTTTTAGTGGCTGGGTTTGTAGATGGAGCAGATGCTGGAGCTGATATTCCCTGATCCTGCAGCGAGCTGAGATAAGAGCAGATTTATGCCAGAGTGAGAGAGCATGGGAGTAATTGCTGAAGCTTTGATGATGCGGCTGAGAGCACTCGTGTACCCTCGGCTGCTTACTAACAAGGACATCCTCAGATTTAGGAGTTTGTCTCCCTGGGTTTAAAGTGTGTTTTTTTGGTGTATGTCTTTGGTTGCCAAAGGTGTGTTTGTGCAACAGTGCATGCATGGGTGCAATGCCTCCTTTTTGTTCTGCATGCGGGCATGTGCACAAGTGTGTACACTGGCTGAGATAATTCTTGCATCTTTGTTTTAAAGGCGTGTCACAATCACAGCATTATGCTTGTGTGTGCGTGTGTTTGTCTGTGGGCTTTACATACTACAGACCTCCTCCAGGATTTTTATGGCCTCTTTATTTATAGCAGCACAGATTCATGCTCAGCTGAAAACATATGACATAATCAGGATGACAGATAACATTTTATCTGCAGATAAGGTTATCTCAATGTGATTTTCTATGGTTCATATATACATGTTTTCCCAGAAACAGATGACAGCAACTGCTCTATTTGAAATAAAAGACACATTCAGGGGATGTTTCTCTTCTGGAACAGTCATTATGAGAATTGGGCCTGCATACAGAGCTTCTGTACTACCTCTTAAAATATAAATACATGATCAAAGCAGCAGCGGCCTACGCTGTTACGCTGCACCTGCCAGGGGAGAAAAAAAAAGGCAAGCCTGATGAGGTTGTTGGGGCTACTTTTATTCTGTAGTCTGATTAGAGGTGGACTCTAATGGCTCTTCAGCTGAGCACTAAAGAGGGATGAATCATCTGCTCAGTGTCCCCGGGTGATGATGTCACTGAGGACATGTCAGTGACACCAGCCAGCAACAATGACACGTTGATCCCAGGAGCTTTGGAGCCTGACCTGACTCTTGACTGATGCAAGTGGGCTCAGACAGGACAGATACCTCTGTGATGCTCTCACGCACATGACCACACACATGCCAAAGGACACAATATACACACAAGACAATCAGAGATGGGAAGTACTAACACTTTGTGTACTTTACTCCTTGCATTTTAAAAACAGGCCTGTTACTTTAGTTTTAATACATCTGAGGGGAATTATTGATTATTTTTATTTGGCCTCGTTGTGCACTGCCTTCCCAACATCATGACCGATTTCAGCCTAAACAAATGAGACAATAACTCATAGAAAAGATGATTCCTTGGTGTATCCATTAGAGCATATCACACACTGCAGACATAACAAGACAACAATAACTTAAAAGATGTAATGATGAAAGATGAAAATGATGTAAAAGATGAAACAAGACCAAAACGATAATGAGGTAAAAGATAAAAATGACATGAAAGACAGAACAAGACAAAAAAACACATAAAAGACAAAAAAAAAAAAAAAAATTTCATAACCAACACAACAAGACTAAAACGAGGTAAATGACGCAACAAGATTAAAATAACATGAATAGCATAATAAAACAAAAACAACATAAAAGACATAACAAGCCCAAAATTACATAAAAGACGCGACAAGACCAAAACTATGCAAAAGACATAACAAGATGTAACAAGATGAAAATGGTGTAAAAGACATAACAAGACCAAAATGACATAAAAGACAAAAATGAAGTAAAAGATGTAATAAAACCAAAATGATGTCAAATACGTAACAAGATGAAACAGAGTGGGAGACTCATCTGGTGACGTTCAGTTAGCTTTGCACAGAAACAGTCAGTAGAAATGTCCTTCAGAGGGTGACTTTTTACTTTTATACTTTGAGTACAACTTTTTCACCTCTACTGGAGTAAAAGATTGAATCAGTTCCTCTGCTTTTGTTCTTTACACAAGTATCTGTACTTCTACTTGAGTACAGAGTGTGTGCACTTTCACGACCTCTGACAAATCTTATCTTGCTGCCTGCCCTGGCCCTCATCCCCGGGTTAGCAAGAGGAAAATGATGTGAAAGACATAACAAGACAAACGACGACTTGACAAGACGTAACAAGATGAAAACTATGTAAAAGATGTGACGAGACAGAAATGTCTTAACAAGACAAAAACAACATGACAAGATGGAAAAGACGTAAAAGATGTAACAAGGCGAAAGCAACTTGACAAGCTATAACAGACAGAGAGGGAGACTCTACCATAGAGAAAAGGTGAGGTTCAGGTAGCTTCACACAGAAACAGTTGGTAGAAATGTCCCTCAGAGGGATAGTTTATACTTTCAGCACATTTCAGAGCCTGCACTTTTCACTTTTACGTGGGTAAAGAAGTTGAATCAGTACTTCCACTTCCTTCTTACACAAGTATCTGTACTTCTACTTGAGTACAAATGAGTGTGCTCTTGTGACCTCTGACAAATCTTATCTTTCTGCCTGCCCTGGCCCTCACCCTGGAGCCTTCCTGTTTTTCTCAGGGGCCCAGAAAGATTCTAACTCTCCGTGGCAATCAGTCAGAGTCATGTGAGGCTCTTAGCTCCACCAGAGAGACACTTTGAGGAGCATCTACTGTAGAGAAAATGGGGTGATAACGAAAACGAGATAAAAGATGTAATATGACAAAAATTATGTAAGAAACATAACAAGACAAAAATTACGTAAAAGATGTAAACAACGTGACAAAACCAAAATTGAATTATAGCTGCTGCGCAGCAATGGTCGGGGCCGCGCAATTTTAGGCAAAATTAGGCAATTCTGAGCAACAAGCAGAGTGTAGGAAGATGAAAAAAAGGTGGCATTCTAATGTGCATTTTACATCAGTTGAGGCTTGAACTCACAAGAGACTCTGCATATTGACTGATAGCTAAGCCAAATAAACAGGGAAAAGAGACAAGGGATAACAGGGAAACGTGTTGATAAAGAGTATTTGTCTCTCCGTGAAACTGCCTGGATCATAATTATTTTAAGCCTTAGTAGTCTCAAATTTCACATAGCATGATGCCTGAACATAAGGCTTTGACATTAGAATGTCTGTTCTGCCTTAGCTGAGGCTTGAACTCACAATTTCTGAGACTGAGGTCTGTCTTCTATCTCACTGAGCTAATTGGCAAGTGACAATTCATGTGTGGCTTCACAAATTGACTAAGCCAAGGATCAGGGTGTCAGACAGCAGCCATCCATGCCATGGAAAAGCAATTTCAAAGTGAAAGTTCCAAAGCTGTAGCACATATGGTTGATTTGTTATGAATTTTCAAAGTTTTGAAATTTAGAGGCTTGCTGTAGCGCCACCATCAGGACTATTGTCTTGTGTTTCCAGTTGAGGACATCTGGCATGGGACTGGACCTTTGTGAAAAGTTTGGGTAGATTTCTCATATGGAAATGTTGTACAAGCTGAGGCTTGAACTCACAACCTTCAACACTAAGAACCATCCTCTATCTCACTGAGCTAATTGGCAAATGGAAACACCACTTGTAGCTTCACAAATTGACTAAGCCAGTCACCTGTGTACAAGACAGCAGCTGTTAGCGTGTAAAGGCAGATTTCAAACAGCTGTCAAAAATTCAGTCATTAAGACAAAAATCCCAAAATACACAAATTGCATCTAGACAGCATGGAGATGTTGGTCATTAGTTTTTAACAATGATTTATTGGCTCCAAAAGTGAAAAACTGATGTTTAAAAATGCCATTTTTGCATTGACTCCAATTGTTCGCATGAGAGTGAAATTCAAAATGCTGTAAAAAATTCAGTTTTTGAGATAAAATTCTGATATTTTCCAAACATCATCTACCATGACTCAAAATTCAGTCATTTTTTTAATGAACATTGAAAATGTATTTAGCAAGAATTTGCAAGTATATGTTTATAATACCGTTTACAGTCAAACATTTTGATGCACTGTAGGCTCAATTTTTGATAAATCAAAAATCTGTGTGGATCGTTTGTGTAGGACAGTCTGAAGATGCTCTGTAGCAAGTTTGGTGTCAATTGAGCAAAAATTGTGGGAGGAGATAGGTTTAATAAGTTTTACAGTTTTTGAAAAAAAACAGTGATGGATGGTTTAAATGTACAAAAGTTTCTTCAGTATTGGGGCTACATTTTGGTGAAAGTAAATGCAAATCTGTAGCACATATGGTTGATTTGTTGTGAATTTTCAAAATTTTGAACTTTAGAGTCTTGCTGTAGCGCCACCATCAGGACTATTGGCCTGTTTTTGCAGCTGAGGCAATCTGACATGGGACTGGACCTTTGTGCAAAGTTTGGTCATTTTTCGTGTATGGGAAGTAGGATTTCCTCGGAAGACGAAAAAAGAAAGAAGAACATGCAGGATAACAATAGGGTCCTGGCAGCTTAGGCTGCCCGGCCCCTAATAAAGGCCATAACGAGGCAAAAATTATGTAAAAGACTTAACAAGAGAAAAACAACATACAAGAAGTAACAACAACGTACGATGTAAAGGCCGTAAAGAGATGAAAACAATGTAAAAGAAGCAACAGAACATAATAAGATGAAAATTATGTAAAATACTTAGCAATACTTAGCAAGATGTAAGAGACACAACAGGAGAAAAGAACAAGGTAAAAGAAGTAATGAGACCAAAAAGACGTAACAACATGAAAATGCCATTAAAGACGTAACAAGATGAAAACAATATAAAAGATGTAATAAGACAAAAATGACTTGAATGATGTAACAAAACAAAAACAATGTAAAAGACATAACAAAAGAAAAACAATGTAAAAGAAGTAATGAGACAAAAAAGACGTAACAACATGAAAATGGTGTAAAAAATGTGCCAAGATGAAAACAACATAAACAATGTAACATGACGAAAATGGTGTAAAAGACGTAACAGGATGAAAACAATATAAAAGATGTAACAAGAAAAAATGATGTAAAAATCTGAGCTAGACAAAAATGAAATAAAAGACATAATAAGATGAAAATGTAAATGTCAAAAACAATAGAAAAGACATAACAAGAAAAAAAACAGGGAAAAGGTGGGGTTCAGTTAGTTTGCACAGAAACATCTGGTAGAAATGTTCTTCAACTTTTTACTTGTATACTTTCAGCACATTTCAGAGCCTGTACTTCCTCACTTATACTTGAGTAAAGAAGCTGAATCAGTACTTCTTTTTTTATTTTCACAAGTCTTTTTTTTTTTTTTAACCTAAGTATCAGTACTCCTTCTTGAGTACAGAATGTGTGCGACCTCTGACAAATCTTATCTTTCTGCCTGCCACGGCCCTTCACCCTCGGGTCTTCCTGTTTTTCTCGGGGGCCCAGAAAGATTTCCAACTCTCCGCAGCAGTCGGTCGGAGTCGTGTGAGGCTATTAGCTCCGTCGGGAGAGACACTTTGAGGAGTATCTACTGTAGAGAGCGGGGTGATAAGTGGAGGATCATTAGAAGCCCTGAGCCGGAGCCAAATAGAATTAGATGACGCACACCACAAGATCATAAGACAGGCCAAAATCAGTAAGGACATTGGGATCAAATTAGATGCTAAATCCCTCTGTATAATTTAGCAACAATAATTTCTTCAGCACGTCAGCTCTGTGGGCTACTTGTTTCAATTCCAATCCCGCCAAAGAGAGCCAGCGCTCAGTTCAGAGGGGGAGAGCAATGAGTCAGATCCTCTGCTCCAATTATATCTGCATCCTGCAGTCTGCTCTTTTAAAGCAAACACACACACAGACTCACAAACACACACACACAACCTCACATAAAGACAAAACCACACACAGGCAGAAAGACACACTTTGAAATCCACACTGCACGCATAGCTGCCAAGAAATGCATGTAGCAGTCAGAAAATAACAGACTGGAAAACAGAATCACACATGCCGTGAGCCCACACACACACACACACACCACACACACACACACACACACACACACACACACACACACACACACTCACACACCACTTGAGCAGGAGCTTGTTGACCATCACACAGCCAAGGGACTGTGAAGGGGGGGGCGGGGAGGGGGGTGAGCTCACAGAGGTCGCTTTGAAGTTTCTATTCAGGTCTTTGTCCCATTCAGACTGCTGGCAGTAGACATCTCTACTAGAGGCCTGGCCCCTCCCACCGTCACACCGTCCCCTCACACACACACACACTCACACGCACTCAAAAAAGAAAAGAAGGCACGTCCGCAGGTCCTGTCCATCACACGGGCCTTAATTAGAGTGGATTCGAATGCACCCTTTTGTACCCTTCTCACTCTCTCCTCTTTCTTTAACCCCCCACCCCTCACTCATTTCACTCTCTTTCACCAGCTCCCACCCTCTTCTTTTTCTCCCATCCCTCCCTCTCTCCCCTAACCCTCCTTTTTTCACTTTTGTTGCCCTCCTTTTCTTGGCAGGGAGCGAGGCACCTCTTCAGACGTTTTCTTCTCTATGCCTTGAGCCCCTCTTCTATCCCCCTCTTCTCTTCGGTGGTGCTTCCACTCTACCCCCCTCCACCACCCTCCCCTCCCTCCACCTCCACCCACCCAGTCTGGAAGCTGAGTGTGACCTAATGTTTGACAGACAAGTAGCCTTGGAGAAAAGACTCATCTATCAGAGGCTTGTAATTCTATTAGAATGGACAGAACATCCCCCCCAGGCCAGCATTTGGCATATTCTCTCCATCAATTTAGCTTCTTCTCTAAACCCTCCAGGCCACGGCCTACTAAATCCAGTTTACGCTAACAAATAATCACAGCGAGTTAATAACGTATGTGTGTGTGTCTCTCTCTGCGTGTGTGCATGTCCTAACTTTTTCTTCCTACTTTTTCATCTGGAATTGTTGAGTGGGGAGTTTCTTTGATATTAAGCATCAAAGAACAATTTCTCTTTTCAAATTCTAATCTCATCGGAGAGGCTAAAAAGGTATAATGCAGGGAGCTGTGGAGAGTTAAGATCGGAGGATCAAAACCAGCTACTAATCAGGATTGTTACCGAGATTCCAAGATGTTTATATGTAGACAAAGATGGCTACACGAAACGGCTATTGTCTTGGCTTGTTATTAGACCTAATTACTGATATGAGCAGAGAAGAGAAGAGGTTTTCGCTCACATCTCCTCCTGCTGGGATGTTAAATTGAGGAGGACATGTTTAGCACAGATTGTTATTTGTCTGTAATCAGTGCTTTCCTGTCAGTCACGATGGCTGCGATGAGCAAAGGAGAAGGGGAGGTAGGGAGAAGAAGAAGAGAGAAGGAGAGGAAGACGTCTGGACGGCAATCAAGCGTACCACAAACAGGAAATGTAAGTCTGCGGATGCCCCAGCTGTTGTGTTTGGCCTCTCTGCTGTTGCAGTTAAATCAAAGCAGCATGAACAGCTCATACAACAACTTTCAAGTGTCAGCCTCCGAAAATAGTCCGTTTACATTAACAGAGTTTTCCCACTGTTTCAGCTGGCTCAGTGTTTGGACTAAGGCCATGTTGTTTGCATTTATGCCCTTGTGTTTCACTTTGCTGTGCGTGAGATGGACGGGAAACATGCTGCTAAGTGCTTTTGTGTGTGTGTGAGTGTGTTAGATCCAGACACATTTATTAGTCGGCTGATATTATCAGCGGATATTGGCCTATCACAGTTACATAGATTGATATCGGTATTTCGCTATATTTCCTTACATCCTTCTTTTTTTTTTGACCAAACATAATGCAGATTGTTTTTATTTACTTTTTTAGTTTTAAAAGCAGCATTTTATGTATATTTGATGTTTTATCTTTATTCACACATGTCTTTTTATGTATATATATTAGAGCTAGACCGTTAGTTAGCCAGTTAGCTGATATTATTGTCCTGATATTGGCCGAGCACACCTGTTTCGGTCTATATCAATATAGCTGTATATATTGTATTTATTTGTCAATTTATTTTTCTTAATTCAAAATTTTCTGCTTGTTCTAGGGTCCAACTGATACTGGATCTTTGAGGCTGTATTTTATAAATCAGAAAAATAAAACACAAAGAGAATAACTTGAATTAAGAAAAACAATCAAATATACGTAAAATGCTGTCTATAAAAACTGAAAATAAATCATATCTGACGGATATATCAGTCTTGCTCTCATTTAAAGTTATTTCTAACTATCAAGAACACCAGGGGAAGTTTAACTGTTTCAGTGCCCTGAATTCAAACCCATCTTTTCCCTCCTCACTTAAACAAATAAGCTGTTAATAATACATTTGTATGGATGCACTTAGCTTAACCTAGCCATCCAAAAACATCATCCTCAAACTGTGAAACAAATGTTCTGCTCCCATGAAGGGAGAAATACACAAACAACACACAAAATGACTCGGCAGTGCAATACTGCTGCTTCTTCTTCTGTTTTTTTAAGAAAGTTTTTCACACAGCAAACTTTTAAACTGTTTTTTTTTTTTTTGATTGGTTAGCACCATTCAAACATTCAAAATTAATGAAACTTTCATCTTGTGACAAAGTGCAAAGTTTACTTAACATTTTACATTACAGTTTACATGATTTCTTTTTATTTTGTGTGTTTTTTTTTTATTAAAGTTTATAGATTCATTAATAGGACTGGATGTTACAATCCCTGAAGATTCAGCACTACACTCACTTGTGTGGGGTTATTCATGCAGGTGACCACTTTATGAAACCATCAGTGGACACATCATCGGTTATGTACGTCATCATCAGTGGGTGTTTCGGTCTTTCATCACCAGTTATTACAAATAATTATTTAGAATGAGCATGACCTGTCAGTGTCTTTGTTATGACAACTTGACATTATCAAACTTTAAAGAAACTGTTTAGCTTCATGTTTTAACTTACATTTTACTGTCATATGTAACAAAAGTGGCATAACTGACCAAATGACACATAATGGCAGTTATAAACATTCATAAAGACTCCTTCATGCTCATGGTATCATGGCAAAGTTATTACAGTGTAATGACAGTCTTATGCACATCCCTTCAAAAAATCCTTTGTCTCAAATTTGTACTCTCTAATATCGTTATCAGCATCGGCCCCAGAAATCCAGTATCTGTCGGGCTCTTTTGTGTGTGTGTGTCTTTGTTTTCCGACATGTTTGTGTGTTGTCTCAGTGGTTAATGGCTGTTCGATATTGATTACAGCTGGAACGTCCGAGTCACATGTTCCCTATCGTCTCTAGATAACGAGGGTTAACCACTTGACCCCGTGCATGCCACAGGGGCTGCGCTCATACCTGGATCCATAGTCCCCGGCTGGAGCCACGTCTCCCGCGGCTCCGCGAGGCCGCCGCCCTCTGGTCTCCAGCCTGGCCCGTAGATCACGGCTGTGTCGTGGAGCCACACCAGAGGGAAATGTGCCAGACTTCATTAAGGGCAGATTAAAAGCAAGAGGAGGCCACTTTATCTGTGATTTATTTTCACTGTGAGGTTGCTGGGCTGACTACAGGCCCGCGGTGGCTTCATCCCGGAATGATGATGTCATGGTTTCAGTGTTTGCTAAGTGTAAATATCAGATTGGGAAGGAGCTATGTCCTCCAGCACGGTCGTCGTGGAGTTTCAGAGAGGAGAAAACAAAAGCGACAGAGAGCGACTGACTATTCTCCATTTTAGAGCTGAAACGAACCATTAGACAGTGAACAGAATATTAATCCGCAACCTTTTTGATAATTAATTCATCTTTTTAGGCATTCATCGAGCAAAACTGCTCAAAATTCTCCAGTTTAAGCCTCCTAAATGAGAGGATTTCCTGCCTCTCTCTGTTTTCTATCATTATAACCTGAATATTTTTGGCCTTGCTGGCGCATGTCAGTCTGTTGGTCCACCTCTTTGGTCCAGATTGAAATAATTCAACTGTTGGATGGATCGCCATGGCAGTCATGGTCCCCAGAGGATGAATTCTAATGATGTGACTCGGTCAAAACTGGCTTTTCGGTATTCGACTGTTTGTTCCTTTTTTTCATATAGACTCTCAAACAACACTTATGAATTGACAGATTTTGGAGCAGGTTGGTGGCTCGTTCAGGGTGACTGCAACGTTCACAAAATGTATTCAACAAGCCCAGTTAAAGTAAACTATGCAGGATTTTCCCAAGAATAGACTAACAGAAAGATAATCCCTCTTACTCATCACCCATGACCCAACATTTTCTCAGTTTGAAAAGTCACTTCTTCATTTCACACAGAGAACTTAGCTGCCTCTGTTCGAGCTCCTTTTGGTCCAACATAAGCACAATATGTGAAACCTGCCCACAGTGAATGTTTTAAACTTTAAGTGTAAGGGGCTATATGTTTTATTCAAACTGTAAAAAAGGTCCCAGGAGAGTTTTAACTCTCAAACAATGCATGCTGGGATGTGCTGATATGCTGATCATGTTTCTTTAAAAACTTCATTTGAAGAGTTGATTTAACTCTGCACAGTACATTCATTCAACTCATCATTTCAAGTCAAAAGTAGGAAGAACTCATGTTTAAAAGTTCTGAGATGTTCTGAAAATAAATACTACATGTTAAGTTATTGAGAGAAGTTTGGGCAGCATCTGCATCTGCAGAGACCCTGCCCACCGCCCATTATTTCTTATTTTTTCATTATTTTGCTGTTCTCTAGATGCTTTACAAACCCAAAATGTTGGTATTTAAGGCCCTGGGAATGATAGTCATCACAAACAGACACGGACAAATGATTCTACATTTAAAGCCTGGATTATACTCCCAAATGGACACCCTTCCCCAACGACAGATCAGAAATGAGCAACAAATTTTTTTGCCAACACCATATTCTAAACAAAAACTAGTGACTGTGTTGCTGCGAGCTGTAAATCTACCACTTCCTCAAGGCAGCAGCCTCAGTCTCATTCACTATGACTCGTCTGCGGTGTCCGCTGCTGTCTGCAGCTGTCCTGTCTGTGTCCGTTTAGGAGTATATTCAGGCCGAGTCTGCAGCTGCCTGCACCATCTTCATTGACGGGATGGGATGACTTGATGTAGTGCGTGGGTCTCCAGTGTCCAACTGGGGGTCTGTGAGGTACTCAGAGTTACTGCTCCCCAAAAAATTAGATATATATGAAAATACATGTCAACATGAATTCAACATTCAACAAAGACAAATCCAACAAAAGACTACCCATGAATCCTCCTCAATCATGTGAGCTAGCTAACTTACTAAATCACTGTGTGGCACCTAACCATAACGGTGAACTAGTTAGCTTCGTATTATTGAAACATATCAGCCAGTGAGCTGTATTATTATGCCAAGTGTACAGATATTCTTGTGAGCCACAATGGATTGTTTTGTAACTTCAAGCAAGACACTCTGACCCTAAACCTCAGAAACCACCAGCAAAACAGTGTAGGCTAACATTAACATTACATAACACTAACATTAGCTATGCTACAACTGCTGCGATTAAGGAGCTACATATAAGCACAAACAAGAGAAAATACAGAAATATTTAATGCAGTATATTTAGTAAGGGGTCCCAGCTATCTAACATCCATGGGGTCCATGGGCTGAAACACTAAAGACCCCTGATGAAGTGGAATAATTTTGCCCCAGCGGGCGCTGTGAAAGTGAGGAGCACTCACTTTGCCGCGACTTCCGGGGAATTAAATGTCTTCAGAAGTATAGTACTCCACTAGAAGAATCTCAGTCAGCTGCGGAGTCTTCAGTTGATGATTCAAATATTCTACAGCAGATGGACTAACACAAAAGTTTGCACAGATATTCATGGCTCCTAGAGGATGAATCCTTGAGACTTTGGTGATCCTGTGACCTTTGCCCTTGTGCCACCATGATGTTGACATTTGTGATTTCAAATCTAATTTCCCACCAACAATCAAATGGATTGTCATTTAATTTACGTTCCACTCAGGATCGCCTGTAATAACTCTGGGGATCCCCTGACATTTCGCTGTGATCCACTGTGCTTAGGTACAACCTCACAGAGCTGCTCGCATGGCTCTAGACTCTTGTTGGGTTTTGAACTGCTGCTCAGACAAAACGAGCAGCTTGCAGATGTCGCCTTAGGCTCAGGGAAATTGTGCTTGGCATTTTTTGCCATTTTCTGAGACTAAATGATTAATCAGTGAATCAAAAACCGATGATAGATCATGAAAATAATCTTTGGCTGCAGCCCGACCCCGTTTTGAAGGGTCTGAAGAGCGTCTGTGCGTGTATGAGCGTCAGTGGTATCAAAGTACATCCAGGCTATTTATAGAAGCACTAATCACAGCCACCTATACACATTAACACGATGACCTCATTCCTTGAAAACGCCACTATTTCATAGGTGGCTGTCTGAGGGGGGAGGAAAAAAAAAATCAAATTGCCTTCACTGGTGTGTGTGACTGAACATGAAAACTATACTCAATACACTCCTTTGTCCTCACAGCAGTGCACCGCTCTGTGCGTCACGTTGCATAAAGCTTTTGTGTTTATGCAGAATAATGTGGACAGTTCAATATCTGTTACATTCTCCCATAATCCTCTTGTGCTTTATGATGATGGCATGTGGTTCTTCTGCCACGTGTACTGCTGTAAAAGATTAGTTTTGATCGCTTCCCAAATCTCTACGGAAGTCCATTTCCGACAACGTGATGACCAAAAAAAATCCTGTGAGTCATTATAAACAGAAACTTAATAAAAACAATCAGTTAGTATCTCAAAATGATGACTTAATTATTTCAAAATAATGAGTTATGATCTCAAAATGACAAGTTAGTATCTCAAAATAATTAGTATTTCAAAATAACAACTTAATATCTCAAAATAATGAGTCAATAACTCAATATAATAACTTAGTATGTCAAAATGACGGCTTATTATTTCAAAATAATTAGTTTATATCTCAAAATAATGACTTAGTATCCAAAGTGACGACTTATTGTCTCAAAATAATTCGTTTGTATCTCAAAATAGCAACTTAGTATCTTAAAATAATCACTGTGTCAAAATAATGAGAAACTTTCTGAGAACAATGACTTAATTGTCTCAGAATAATCTGTTAATATCTTATAATAATAAAATCCTTTTTTTCCTTCATATTGGTGGAAATGGGCTCCTGTAAATGTATTATATTGTGTAACTGTGTTTGATTCTGCTGATTCCAGGTGGTGGTGTTATCACAGTCTTAAAACAACAGCATGGTATGTCCACCGTCACCGTCCTGGAGCCATATTGCCATTGGCCACAGCTGTGGCAGTCGTCAAAGTTGCACACGGGAGGCGTCTCATTGGCTCGCAGCAGATCAGGTATCTATCTGCGACCGTCCGATTGGCCATTGAGGTATCAGGTATCCCAGACGCCCCGGCCATCAGACGGGACGTGCCAGCTTTGTGGCAACTGGCCTGTGTTTGTTGTCACTATGACAACACTCTGGTAGGCCGGCTTCTGAGGATGCAGCCGTGGCAAACCTCCAGCGACACTTGTAGCATAAAGAACAACTTCATGAGCTCTCCAGGCATTTCTCTTGTCCCTTCACCTTAGAATAAGTGCCAGAAATCCCTTACTCTGATGCAGCCGTGGCACTCCAACTTATGTGGTTGTCACTGGCTCACACGCCCATATGGAAAACATACAATAGACTCAGTATAAACGCACATAATTAGAGTGCACAGTCATTTGGGTGTGATGCTGATGTTGAGCTTTTACAAAGATTTATGGGCTGTCAAGGCACAACAGGATGTAATAAAAAATAATTTCAGGAACCATAAGACACGTCTTTAAATGTCTGTTATCGTTCCTTTCCAATTATACTGGATCCCCCTCCTGTTTGCAGTGAATCGATTTCATCACAACCATTAGGGGGCGGCATTGATTGGATAAATGCACCAAAAATTAAGAGAAACTCTCCTTCCTTCTCCCTCATTCTCTCTTTCTCTCCCACTCACACACACACACACACACACACACACAGGCACACAAAGGGGGCACAGACATGGACATGATCAATTATGTGTCAAGCATTTCTTCCTCAATGAATGAATGGCCCAATGACTATAGGCTACCGACCGTCTATTGTCTATTGACACTGGAGACTAAGTTCTCATGCAGTTCATTATCCCGAAAGGGGACAACTAGAAAGAGATCCAAAGAGACCATTAATCATCATTCCTTTCAAGGAGGAAAAAAGGAAGGACCAAAATAACACATACTGTAATCCTATACAGTACATTCTAAAGATACTTATGGAATTAAACTACACTGTTTATACTGTACATTTGGAGAAGTTTATAGTAGTATATTACACTGAAATTATAGCCTAGTTTAAAAGAAAAAATATGACAAATTTACTTATCCCACCCACCACAGACGTGTAATTATATTATAATTCCCACTGGGAAGAATTTGATAGGCCTTTATTATAGGAATGAAGTGATTTAAATGTTCAGATAGAGAAACAGATAGACTGTTGTTACTATGTTAAACTTCAATATAACACAATGCAAAATGTTTCTATCTGATAACTTTATAGGCAGCATGTTATGTATATTTGAATTTTTTTCTTAATTCCGTTCCAATATATACATATATTTTACTCTGTGTGTGTGTTTTATTTGTAGTTTATAGACTCTGTTACATATTTTTGTGACGAGTGTTAAAACAATCTTTGAAGAAAAAGTGCATGAATGTATATATTGTATAATCTCTATATTATATTTTTGTAAAGAATATTGGCCATTATATTGATATTGGAATTTTGTTATTCCCTAATATCTTTATCAGCATCTGACCCAAAAATCCAGTATCTGTCTGACCCTAATAATTAGACAGACAGACAGATGGACAGATAGATAGATAGATAGATAGATAGATAGATAGATAGATAGATAGATAGTTGATAGATAGATAGATAGATAGATAGACAGACATGAATTAGCTTAATACATAATAATGGGGAAAAGCCTTAGCGTACCCTATAGATAATAAGATAAATGTCTAGAGCTGTAACAATTAATCAATGATCAATTAATCATAATTTTTTAAAGATAATGTCCAAATTTCCAGATTTCAGATTCTCAAATGTGAATATTTTCCAGTTTCTTTAGTCCTCTATAACAGTAAACTGAATATTTTTGGGTTGTGGACAAAACAAGGCAGTTGAAGATGTCATCTTGGGCTTTGGGAATCACTGATCAATATTTTTCAACATTTTCTGACATTTCATGGACCAAACAAATAATTTATTCATCAAGAAAATGTTTGACAGACTACTTGATAATGGAAATAAACATTAGTTGGCACCCCTATATCAATGCAAAAATAAGATTTTTTTTTAAATAGTTCAATATAAAATAGTAGAAAAAGTCTTTGCATGCCTTATAGATAATAAGATAAATATATCTATAGAGTATCTAAATAATACACAATGACGAATATACTACAAGAAACTACAAATATACTAAAATATAAAATATTTTTCATTAAAGTTCAAAGTTGAAGTTTTCTTTTAAACTAAAAATGCTTAGTTCGGGATCCACAGGGGACAAGCAAGTCCTGGACTTAAAGGGGCCAAAGTTTTGCTCCTGTAAGCACTTTTACGCACGCTCCAATAGCCTATCACGCTCGTTTTCCTCACCAAAGCTTTCAGTATATGACGAATAACTTCAAAGTCCATTTCAATTTGGGTCGATGGCTCGGGCCGAGGTGGTGGTGGTGGTGGAGGGTTGGAGATGTGGGGTCAACCCAATAACAGACTCCCACCCCCCCCTCTCTCACTCACTCGATCCACCATCCACCCCTCCACGTCCCCATAAATGCCTTCGCTTCCTGCTTCCAAGTTCGGACAGAGCGCTGTGATTGGCCGCGGCTCGCACTGTGGGCTGTTCCCCCTGCGCTCCGCTCGGCTCGGGTTACAGTTGAGCTCGAGCTGCTGCACTCACCGGAGCGCAGAGAGTGTTGGACGGAGAAAAAAACCCAACATACACCGGCATGGAAACGTTGGCAGGCGGATTTAGAGGCACGGAACGGGCTGGCGAGCAGGTCTAACCTCCCCGCGGCACTTTTTGTGTCCGAGCGCCGACAAAGAAGAGGGAGACGTACAGTATATTTACGCACCAGCCACGCAGCATGCCCGAGTTGGACTAGAGAGGCTGCCCTGCTGGGGCGCAACACGCACGCTGAGAGAGAGAGAGCCGGGAGGGATATTTACAATAGAAACTCAATTCCTTTGCGAAGAAGAATAGCAAGGGGGAGGAGGAGTGAAAGATAACACTGGAATGAAGTGGACCTCGGGATTCCCAGCGTGCTGCGGAGTTGTGACTGATGGATGAATGTGGTCATCTGTAGGCTATATACAGCGACAGGTACAGACACCATCAGGGGAGCGCTGACAAAGACACGGCGCAGCGCTTCATCGGCAGCCGCATCGCCGCGATTGTGTCTCCAGAAACTGAGCTGCTGGTTAGATCTGTTTCACCGCACATCAGATCGTATCACTGAGTTGTCTTTAAGCTCGAGAGAAGGGCTGTTTTTGTCTCAGCCACAGGTCAACCAGGACACTCGGGGGGCTGCTGATCTCCTCCCAGATTCAATCAAGAACCGGGGGCTTCTGTCTTTGCACGTCCTGCGGACAGTTCAGTCAAGGACACGGTGGCCTGGAGCAGATTTTAAGAAGCTGGACAGAAGGACATGTATCTGATATCGACCTCACATGCTCCCGACTGATCGAAGCTCACCTTCCCACAGATAAAGGCTGCCAGCCAGGCGCACTGTCCAGTTCTCGGCTCCACTGTCTGTAACGTTTTATCAGAATGGCGGGACTCGGTTGTTGGAAGTATTACCTCTGGATCTTTATTTTAATGTGCAGGTCGGCGTTACCTTCAGCCAAATCGCTGGAGACTATAATTTGGAGCTCGCAGAATTCCAAGTAAGTCTCGTATTTCATTTGTACAAGCATACCAAAACTCACTGGGTGTGTGCGTAATGGAGGACTAACATTACTGGGGAAAAAAGTTGCCATTGTGTGCAAGCTGGGTTAAATGTTCTGTTAAATGTAGCAATTATCTGAGAAAGAGGCATAATTCATTTAGTTTTAATTGTCGTTCCTGCGCTGCGGAGTTTTGCGTTGATTTATTTCTCAGTGGGGAATTTCCCAACACCAAAGAAACACAGTAGGTACAGCAAGCATATACAATACACAGTAGGCCTCACTTAAAGCACAATAATGGATGGTTAATTATAGTAATTTATGACACATTTACAAGCACCTCTTTATTACCAGAGTGAGTGCAAAGTCTGCTTGGACACTTGAGTCAGAGTTGTGAGAGTTCTTCTTCCCTACAGTTTCTTGTAATTGATGCAATTAGTTGAGCAGAGAGTGAAGGAGAGAAGTCAAGGAAAGCATGCCAAGTGTGTCAAGGTGTAGCCCCAGCTCTGGAGCCCCCTGAACATGGGGGCTGCTTGGCTCCTGAGAGGGCCACACCGCGTCCCAGCTCTCCCAACTGTTTGAATTTAGTTTGCCCACACACACACTCTGTCTCTCTCAAAAAAGAAGTGTGATAAGATGTAGATTTCAGAGCAACAAATGCTTGAAATGAATTAAATTTCCCTTAATTGTCCTGGCTTGCATCCAGCCTAATTTCTCCCACATCAAAATCGGAGGGCAAGTTTTCTCCAAAAGCAAAGCATCTGATGCCAGACATTTTATCTCAAAAAATTTCATATTATTCCCATCAAAACAAGCTAGAGTGAGCCCAGACTGCTGATAATAAAATGCGCTCTGGTAACAATTATCACCCACTTAGACTTGACTCCCACATTTGCATGATGTTGGAAAGCATACATCAGGGGAAAATAAACTAAAAAGGAAAAAGAAGAAGAAAAAAAAACCCTCCTCTCCTCTCCTGTATTTCTGTGTGGTTGGGAGCCGAGCTGAGGAGCTGACCTTCATTTGAGCTCACAGCACCGAGGGGAAATGGAGAGTAGCTCGACCAGCTTATAACTAGAACTTACTCATTCAAGTGAATCCATGATTTATCCCCCAAATGTCAGATGTCATAGGAGCTCGTTGTGCAGTCAGTGAGTATGAATATTGCTGCCATGTTCACTGGACTGTGTGTAGCTATGTGTGTGTGCGCGTGTGTGTGTGTATGTGTGTGTGTGGCCTGGTCCTAATGGTAAAGACTACGGCCCATCAGCTTTTATTTGACTATGAGCTGCAGAGGTAGTGGAACAATGAGCGTCATCAGATAGAGATATCACTCACAGCACATAAAATCACACAAAAACCCACACCTTGTGTCAAGCATGGGGAGACAAAATGAAAAAAAAAAAAAAAAAGGTGGTGGTGGTGGAGAAGTGGCGTGGGGGGCGGTGGGGGGAGGACATTTATTGATTGATGATGTCACCTGGAGGGAATGTCTCAGAAGGTTACCACGCTGGTTTTAGGGATTGGAAGATCATTTCTCCATCTGTTTCTCCACTCTGTTCCTCGTAAAAAATCCCCATGCTGGCTGAATATTTCATAAAGTTCACAGTGGAACAATAATGCACTCGGCAAAGTGTTCTCTCAACCTAATTATCCTGCTCCTCTGCGCTTAGAAAACAATAGACAATTATCTTGCAGCGTGCAGGCTTTGCAATAACAAAAGACAAACCTGTTTTCCTTCTGAAATGTATCAGTCAGCGGTGGCGTCTGATAGCCAATAAGAAAAGGAATACTTGTACAGCAATCAGCATCTGTCTTAACTGTTTGTTGTTTTAAACCCCATCTCTCTGTCTTGGCCCATATTACTCTGTAGCGATAATAACAGAGGCAGAGAGGCCTATAGAAGTGTACAGTACACTATCTGGTGACTTATCTAGATTTACGACGTCTTACTTCCTGTTCCCACTTTGGGGAGCACTGCTGCCTCAGCTAATAAATTAATCTGGCCCTCTGCTTGCACACTGTACCACATACACACAAAATATAACAATACCAGCGCCTCCCTACAGGCCATGAGTTATGAGACAAAGTATAGGAAACCAGCAGGTTTTAGCCACTATGGTGTGTGTGTGTTTTCTTTCTTTACGTGTGTGTGTGTGTGTGCAGGCTGAGGCCCCTCCGAGCGCTCCTGCTGTTATGGATTTCCATGTGAGGATGCTATCACTCCCGCTCCTGCATTATCAATAACTGGGGTTTGCTTAATTGATTTCCCCCCAGCGTGCTTGAACAGGCAACATACATCATCACTGTAGCGCCGTCTGGAAAGAAGCAGAAGAAGAAGAAGAAGAAGGAACAGAGTTTTAGTTTGGCTGCAGGATGTATCAGACCTTTTTGATATTTAATTTGAGGCTGGATGAGTGAAATGGCGAGGGGGTAGCGGAGGGTAAGGAGGGGAGGCGGGGGGGAGGCGGAATTAGGTGGAGGAGCAGCCGTGCAGAAGAAGGCTGGATGTGTCAACGTCCCTGGTCGGTAAAGAACCGTCTAACATTTGATCAGAGCAAATCGGATTAGTTCTCATTTAGCTGAGTGGGATTACGCCAGAAAATGTCACTTTGTTATGACTGATCACGTCCCATCGGTTTGGCTGGAGCTAGCACAGCGGTACACAGGCGTAGTACTACCTACAGCGGGGCTGGGGAATGCTGCTGCAGTGATGCCAATTTAATGATAATCTGACAAGGTTGCCGTGAGTGGCTCCTGCACGTCCTCTAACCCTCCTTTGCTAATATTTACCTCATGACCTGTAGCTATAGCGCGGCCTGTTTGCAGCAGCTCGGGAGGCAAACAAGATGATGGCAAGGAGATGGAAAACACACTCGCAACACCTCTGAAAACATACGGCCACGGGCTGGCCCGGAGTCTGCTGCACTGATTTTGAACTCCTCGCTTTTGGATGAGGCTTGGAAACTGTTTGCAGACATTTTTTTGGCCCCCGTGTTGGGGGTCTGAAGCCCACAAAAGCGCACCAAATAGCGCAACAGAGAGAGAGAGGTGTTTGTGTTGATAAAAGTCAGCTAAAGCCTCTGTTGCTGTGGGTCTTTACTTACTCATCTTATTTTGCTGTCCATTGACCTCAGCTGCCTGGATAACTGTTTAACACTTGGTTGCTTTGGTTTATAGCGTGCTTGCGTGGTTTAAAGGTTCAGTGAGTTTGTTGATTAAGCCGGATTTGATTACCACAGTGATATTTAGCGATATTTAGTAAGCATGTGTATTTTTTCTCTAAACAGAGAACAAAAGTATGTGTTATAATTTTTTTTAAAAACAGAAATGAAAAATGTACTTTGAGATAATGAGGTGGCAAGTTTATTGTTCAATCTGCTTTCCAAACAACATTATTGTAATTTGGCTTCCATTAGTAGAATAGGTGCACTGAAGGACTAATTAAAGTTCAAGTTTTGTTTTCATAATTAGCTTTTTTCCGATAAGATAATTGGGGGAAGAAATTGTTTTTCCTATAAGGTAATTAGGGAAAAAACAAACGTCTGCCTTATCTGTGTTTAGAAGCAGATGCTATCAAAGCAAAAATGTTTTAAAGGTTTATTCTCGAACAATGAGGAATCTTTTGACTCCTGCAAAGTGGTGTTCAGAGAAGCTTTACTGAGCTGACATTTAAATCTAACGAGGATTTCAGCAGGAGGTTAACAAAACAAACTGCAACTGCAAAACCTGAAACTGCCGCAACCTGTTGAACGAGAGCCGGGGAGACGAAACTTCAGGACCAGAGCAGAGACAGGATTTGGTGCCTTTGCAAAAGAGTCCGGCGAACGCTCCCCTCTGCTGCTCGCTGCGGTGGGGTCACTGCTGAGAGGGTCAGAGGCCTGTTTTTGTTTCTTCCCTGCCCCGCGCCCTGCTGCTTGCCCCCGCTACCCCTTCGCGATATACACCTTCTCTCTCCTTGCCTCCCAGAGTCCCCCCTTTCTCCCCCTTTCGACTCTGATCGTGTTTCCCTCTGATAAAGATCTCATTACACACAGAGAGGACTTAGAGCCTGAGCCCCACTCAGAGAGAAAGAGAGAGGGCCAACCAATAAGAAATACTTCTGGAAAGCAACTGGCCCATGGTGCTGTAAAGGCACCCTGTGTCTCTCCATAAGGACAGCTGCGTTTGCTTTTATGTGTGTGCGCACTTCTGTGTGGACATGTCTGTTGTTTCAGCGGTGTGTGTAACGACGGATTCTTCATTTGGTTATCTGCGTGAGGCACCTGGGCTCAAGAAGGGGCTGCAGCGCTTTAGGTTATTTCAAGGGGGAAAAAAAAAAAATTACAGTTTTTCCATCATGGTCTCTCTCCAGATGGACTCACTTTATCCGCTGGCGGTTTGGCTGCCACATCACTGAAAACTGATCATTCTGCTTTTTGTGTGTTATTGATGCTTCATTTCTTTATATTCAAGCAGTGGCGCGCATGAAACTCGGTTTCGTTTCCCCGGCGTTTGAAGGAGTAGCATTTGCAACTAATTTTTAGCTTTTTTTTTTTTTTTTCATGTGCATGTACGAGTTCCCAGCAGAGTGTTACAGTTGGTTTTCTTTCAAGACATGTTACAGGGACTGATTCACAACTGGGACAACAGCTGAATGCAATGAATCACATGGGAGGATGAGTTCAAAAGATTAGTCAATCGGTAAGATGATTAAAAACAATCAACAGCCCTGTCACACTGTCAGTATCTTGTGATATATGACATTTTCTAAAAACTAAAGCCGTCACGATACCAGAATTTTAAACTTTGATACAGTACTAGTATAAAAAAAAGATATTCGGGTTAATACGGGTGCTGGAAATTTTCAAGGTTTGAAAAGTGCTTGGATTCTGGATAAAATGCTTTAAACTGCAACTGCATTGCTTTCACAATAAATCACACCGGACTGAATAGTTTGCTTTTTAGATAAATAGATAAAACAAGCTGGATGTTGCCTCAGCCGGGTTATATAGGACACCAGTCTACTTACAGGCAGCTGACACATTTTGAAACATGAAACTGTTTTCCTTTAATTTGTCACCCTTCTGTAGAAGGCTAACACGGAACATAATTTCGGTAGCACGTGGTGTGTATATGAATATGTAGTTTGCCACAGCTGTAATGTGCGGGAAGAGCTTGAAAAAAATGCACCTTGAAAATTCTTTAAAAGTGCTTGAGTTTGGACTTTGGAAAAGGTGTTTCAATACCGTGGCTAAAAGAAAAAAAAAAAGCTCACAAAATAGGGTATAGAAAATTAACCTTCACACAGTGCTGATACAGAAAAAGTCACTGAACACTGTCTGGTTTTGCTGCAAGGCAAATTTTCAGCAGAACAATAAAGCCTGAACTGAACTGAATGAGCACTTTTATCTTTTTTTTAAAAATAGTTTTGGTACTTTGGATACTATACTATACTTATTTTTAATTGCATGGTATCAAAAAAGTAATGTAACTTTTGACAACCCAAGTAGAAACTTTGTTGAGAAACTTTTATTGCTAAACTGGCCAGACAGGAATGTCTGAGGGGTTTTTGGGTGTATCCAGGGATTTAAAAACCGGACAGATCAAGATACTTCATCACACTAATTAAACAATCCTGTTAAAACACCCTAATACACCCACAGATAGATACCACAACAAACACAGCTGACAAATTTTTATTGTCTATTGTGGTGTATATTGCCGTATTGCCACACATATTATCGATTACTCATTTGTAAGTTATGAAAAAAAGTTTCCAGCACCTTCCCACGTTTCTGTTCCACGTACTTCAATTAATAAATCAACACCTTTGTGTTTGGAGTGTGTTGTGGACAAAACACTGACTTTGTTCTGCTTTGTAATCAATTAATCAAAAAAGTAATTATTGGTTTGCAGCCCTAGAACAGACAATGGATATACTGTATGTCTTAATCTTGAGAACCAGAGTTTGAAACTTGTAGGCGGGACAGACATGGGCTTAGGGTGTCTGTTGTGAGTCACAGCGAACTTTGAGAAACCTGTTGAAACTTTGTGTTACTAATCATAATTGCTTTAGTAATAAAACCTCATTAATTTAAGACCTGAGTGGGCCAAAACAAACACAAAGTATTGGATATTTGGGCTCTGTGGTTGTGTAATCTTTAGTCCAATTACATTGTGAAATAAATTGTGAACCAGTATGAGTTCTCTTCATTTTCCCTCAATTTATGTGTTCACGCTGCAATTAAAAGCACACTAAATCTCATATGAAAGGGACAAGTATAAGCTTATGGAAGTGAATGAGTGCTTGAGAGTGCATGTCGGTGTGCCATTGTTCTTTGTCCAGCCACAGTGGAGCATTAAGGAAGTGTTAGAAGCGTGCCAGTGTGCCCCTGTGAAAGTGTTGAGGGCCGAGCGGTGGACGAGTGTGGAGTGGCTGAACAGTGGCTGCCTTACAGGCAGTTAGCGACCCGGCTTCATTAGACAGAGGCCTGGCTGGCAGCAACCAGGAAGTTCCCATCAGCTCCAGCTCTGCCAAGCAGAGGCACAGGCGCTGGTGCTGGAAGGCTTCCCTTAAGATTTCTTCTCGTCGCCTCGCCTGTGCTTCAGCTGAATCAAATGAAAATGGAGGAATGTGGCGTTTCAGGAAGTGGGGGAAAAAGTTGGGCAAAAGTGGGGAAAAGTCTGCCTTTTGTTTGCCATCTTAGTTCTTTTACATAAGAGCAGTTGAAAATAAGGGGATTAAACAGGAGAGGAAAGGAAGCTGATGTAGAGCGTTGAAACGCGGCCCTGGGCTCAACCGCACATCCTTTCAGTCCAGCGTAGAGCTCCCAGATTACTTCCATGTGTCAGTGCGAGGGGGAAAGAGAGGGAGAAAAGAAGAAAGGGGGACAGGGAGAGAGAAGTTGAGCGATTGAAAAGCTAGCGGACTTGGATTGGTGGAGATCAGCGGCGGTGTTGGACAGTGGAACGGATCTGTGTGACAGCCATCTCTAAAACCATTACCCCTGCGGCTCCGACTCGGGAACTCGTAACCTCCTCCTCCAGACTGACCTCATAGACTTAACTCTTTCTCAGAGAACCCCTCTGTGCCGTGGAGGCAGACCTCATCAGACGCCAGGCCCGAACAGCGGGCAGGCAACCTTAACAGCCAGCTGCAATGCAACTTCTTTAAGACGTCATGAGTTGTCACCGGCATACAGGCGGCGAGGGATCTGTTTTCCCCCAGTTTGTGGCACTCGAAAGACTTTTGTGGGAAGGTTTGAGTTTAGTGTGCCAAGACTTTGGGGAAGGGGAAGAGGGATCAAACAATGATGAAAACTGGTGGGATAGGACAAGGAGTGCATGTCTATTAACAAATAATAATGTCATGGCTTTGATGAAAATTTAAGATTGTTAAATTATGATGTGAGAGTAGAAAACTTTTTCCCCCATTTTATTTTGTGCTAAAGAACAAAATTACAAAAAAAGAAGTAAATTTACTCACTTTAAACTGCTTCTGTAAGTTCTTACCTCAAGGTCCACTTACCAGCTTTACTAGTAATTTTTGCTAACTTTGTAAATAGCTTTCAAACAAAACTACAAAAATGTACAGTATAAATATAAACAATTAAATTCAGCGTTTTTTCTGGAGCTTTCAACTGCTGTAAAACCACAAAATTATAAAGGACATAAAAGATCTTAACTAAAAACCCACTTGCCAGATTTACTAGTTATTTTTACAAACTTTCTTTAGAGGTTTCAACCACATTAAAAAATTAAAAGTATATATAAAAATATATAAAATAATATCTAAATAACATCTAAACTCAAAGTCCATTTACTAGCATTAGTAGTAATTTTACTAGATTTTCTAGAGCTTTCAACTAGTGTAAAACTTCAAAATTGTATAAAACTATTTATTACGTATTTTTACTAGCTTTTCCAGAACTTTCAACCATATCTGCAAAGTTACAAAAAATATATAAAAGATAAAACATCTTAAATCAAGGACCACTTATTAGATTTAGTGGTTATTTTACTAACTTTTTCTGGAGCTTTCAACTGCATGTGTAAAACTACAAAATTATTAAGACCAAAAGGTCTTAACTAAATGTGTACCTAATAGCTTTAGTAGTAATTTTAAAGCTTTTTTTTCCTAGAGCTTTCAACCACATCAACAAAATTACAAAAAAATATTTAACACAAAATATCTGAACTTAAGGACCACTTCACTTTAAAACGCAACTACAAATTACAAAAAGAACAGTAGACAAAAAAAAAAAAAAAAAAAAATCCAAAAAATAACAAATAATAAAATCCCAACTCCGGTTCATGTACGAGCGTTAATTGTAATTTTCACAGCTTTTTGGTCTTTGGTCTCATGAGGCATACTCCACCTGTTGAGAGAGACTGTGACATACGGTTAGCCAGTAAGCCAGCCAGTAAGTATAACCCGTGTCAAACTTTGAAGAAAATATTGTCGACTGTTTAAAAACAATTGTATATCACTCAATATAATATAATATAATATAATTAATATAATATAAAATTTGTGACTGTTGAATCACTTACCTGTGGCTCCTATAGTGGAACCGAAGTGATTTTTCCTCATGCAACAGATAATATTTTACAAGTCGAGGCTGGATGAAGCATGACCATACCCAACCAGCTCTGAACATATCATTAATGATCATCATGGAGCTCTTTGTTCACTGTTATGAGTACACTAATGGAGTGACAGAGTAATTGAATGGAGTGGTAGGATAATAGAATGATAGAATGATAAAGTAATGGAATAGTGTGGTAGCAGCCCCGTTTTCCCAGGGGATACCCCCCGTAAGTGTGTCAGCATGGCAGATGGGCGGTCTGTAACAACCCCCCCTCCCCCATGTTAATTATAAAGCATCATAATCCATCTATGGCATACAGAGGCAGGACATGGAGACTATTAGGGGGAGCATGGAAATGGCACAGTGTATAATCCTCGGGACTTTACCACTATTAGGCTCCCCAGGCATCGAGCAAAAACCACTCATTTCTCCAGTAATCTTGTTTCAGCAGTCCCTTTCTTGCTCCGCGCGTGTGTGTTTCTGTAAATGTGTGCCCCAAATTTTCAGACGTTAACTGGAAGTTTGATTTATCTTTGATTTATTTTCCTACTTCATCTTTTGCTTTCCCACCATGCCCACAGGCAAGACAGACAGCCCCAAAAGCCTTCGAGTTTGTGTGTGTGTGTGTGTGTGTGTGTGTGTGTGTGTATGTGTGTGTGTGCGTGCCTCCGTTAACCCATTCTGCCAAGTCTTGGCTCAGCCTTTTCTAAGCAAACTCCCAGCGTGATCCCGGTCCCCCTTGTGCTGGTGAGAGGAGCTGGAAGAAAAGGCCTGTGGGACTCCTGCTGCTCCCAGGCCCAGTCCCCGGCCCCTCCGCCCACGAGGGCCGGGCCTGGGATTTGCTGCGCGCCGGGGCTCTGTGTGGCAGCTGTGACTGACGCTTCAATCGCCTCTCCCTGGGACACCCCAGTGCAACCCTGCATTCCCTTTCACACCTCGGAAACGGGGGGAAAAAGACAATTACACACATATTCAGCAACCTCCCTTCTCCCGGTCTTTTCCACAGTCCTGCATCTCTGATGTGCAGCCATTTAGCAGATCTGTAAAAACTAAAAGTTTTGCAAAGAAGTCCTCCTTTTAAACAACTTGCAAATTAGTTTAGTTGTCTGGACAGCCTGTCTGCAATTTTATTATGTATCTAAAGTTGGTCTTGTTTATTTAATTTTTTCTGAGTTGTCCTCTTTCTAAGTAAACAGTATAACTCGGCTCTTCCCTTTGCATTTCCCTTGATATTTAGAAAATGTAAGTAATGGAAAAAGATTTGAGCCTAAAAGTGGAGTTAATGCTATCATGTATGGATTGTCAGTAAATTGAGTTTGTCTCTGGGCTATTGGAGCAGGGACTCGTAAGCCAGCGGGATTTAAGTCTCTTAATTGAATTATTTTGATTGCTGACTTGATTGATGGAGTCAGATGCCGAGCGTTTTCCATGAGTTTTTGTCCGACTAATTCTTCTTCCAATAGAGCCATACCAGACAGATACAATAGGAACCTGCAATCAATCACAACTGCAACCCCGAGCATTTTGTTTTGAGAGAAATGTGCCTGCCATCAGGTCCGAGTTCCACAAGCCATCCAGACAACGTAAAACCAACAATGACATCAGATAGTAGAGCACTCTAAAGTCTAATCTTCCCATAATGCCATGCTAAACCCCACAGAGACCCACGGCAGGGAGAAAGGCTTTTTTATGCCCCGGCGCTGCTCCTCCTCCCATGGCCTCTGGCTCTCTGTGAGTGTGTGTGGTGTGTGTGTATGTGTGTGTCCATGCATGTTGGGAAGAGAAAAAGAATTCAAGAGTGAATGGAGATGTCACTGTCAGACTCTGGCCTCCACATGAATCCGCTCCAGAATGGCCATATTGGCAGCTTGTGTGTGTGTGTATGTGTGTGTGTGTTTGTGTTGAGTGAGACAGCCCGTCGGGGGTCTGCCGTTTCCCCTCCACGCCGAGTTCTTACGGCCGTGATTGGACCGCAGCAGGACACAGGTCTATATTTCATCCCATTCATATGAGGGAGGCCGTTTCATCTCCCACACACGTTTCCCATCAGATGTGTGTTTATTCTCCCCCATGATGTGCTTTGCCATGGAAGCCTCTCATCTCTCCGATATTGGAAATAGGAGTGAAGGTCTGCTAAAGCAAACACAATATCCTAAAACCTTCTCTGCTCACTTTATTATGAACTATGCAGAGAGAATAAGACCGTAGGCATTGCATTGACTCAATTTAATGAGTAACCGTGGTAGTTTTTCCTCTTATGGCTCTGTAATATAAGATTTCACACTATGATTTCAACCCCTAATCTTAATGTGTGTGGCGCTCTGTTTCGTCGTCTTTCTGCTGTCTCATCCTCCATTTTACCCCTGCACTGAAAACTTTGACTACTTTTAGCTATTCTCCTCATCTGTCTCTCAAGTCCCCCCACTGTGAAACATGACAGCCCGAATCTCCACCACATCACTCCTCTCCTCTCCTCTCCTGTCTCCAAGATGAAAGCTTTTCTTTTGCAGACAAACCTCTGTGAGTCCCTTTTCTGCGCGCCTGGGCCAAGCCTGCGTTGCTGCTTTTAGTAGCTCTGTTTGCTGCATTTTCTGATTTATTTATACATTTCTGATTGTAGCACCTCGTGCATGTCAAGAATTGCAAACTCGGAAACCTTGCATGTGCATTATGCGGGCTGAGTCAAATTCTTATTTGAAATATACATGAATGCATGAATATATTTATTGTCGAGAAGCCCCTGTGCATCCGGGAGAGTCTCATTTCCTGTAGTGGCCCTGCTCTGGAATGGAGTGGCGTGATCCTTGAAGGCGCCCCACATGCGGCCACCAAATAGAGCCGCCTGGTGCACCTCTCACACAATGGAATGGTAGAGGGAAGGGAAATGATTTGACTCCCATTTGAGGGGCTGGAGCAGTCGCTTCAAAGCTGTGTGCCTGGCTGAGGCTTTAACCGGCCTTCTCTCTGCATTAGATGTGCGTCCTGTGATGAGCCTTTGAAGGGTGCGGGCAGTTCTGGCTGGGAGATTGCGATTGCATTGCACGGGTGTTGGGGTTCGGGCCTTGCAAAGAGACTTGCAAGTCGGTGGCTTCAACAGGATTGTGGTGCTCCGCTCAGGCTGGACTAAAACGTGTTGACCTTAAAGCCGCAATGTGATGAGGGAACTGTGGCTGTGTCACGTTTGAACACACACACACACACACACACACACACACACACACACACACACACACACACACACACACACACGCATATATATACTCAAGAAAAATATAAATGCAACACTTGTTTTCGCTCCCATTTTTCATGGTTTGAAGTAAAAGATCTCAGGATTCGTCTGTGCACACAAAAGATTTACTTCTCTTGAATGCTGTTCACAAATCTGTTCAAATCCATGTCAGTGAGCACTTTTCCTTTGCCAGGGTAATCCATCCACCTGGCAGGTGTATGTAAGGATGCTGATTAAAAAGCAGGATTATGACACAGGTGTGCCTTTGACTGGTCACAATGGCAGGCCACTCTAAAATATGCAGTTTTATCGAGAAAAAAAGGCACTGAACTATGGCTGTTTCACCTTGGACTAAGAATACCATTTTTCCCCCAGGAGGGCAAAGTCATGACCTGCTCTACTCTGCTTCTGATTGGCTAACCCTAACCAGTCACTCCTCAAGCCTAAAAAAATCAAGCCAACAAACAGATATATTCTTAGTATAGAATTCAGATGTAGATTTACCACAAGCTGTGAGATTGTGAAACGATGGTATATGCTCCTGTAGAAGCCACAGGTCCATGTGATATCAACCATGTTTTAAGGAAAACATGTTTTGTCATGGAGAAGCACTACACTACAATCCTAAAGTGGAACACAGACATGTCTGACTGGTGGAGCTTGCTGTTACCATGGAAATATTTACTGCCCCCTGCAAACAGGTAGGTCCACTGGTGGGCTGGATAGCTAGGTAGCTAATGTGAGTCGTACCAATTCATCCTGCCTAAGTCCTGCCCCTTTTCACTCTGTGCTCCAATGACAGTTGAGCAAGGTTAGTACCTCAGTCATCTTTCTCCTTTCCTGTTTTATGTACTAAAATATGCCAAGTGCTAGGCGCTTTGCTAATATTAGCTAACTTAGATGTGACCCTATGAGTTGCTTTTATGGGGAAAGGAGAAAGCTGACTGAGGTACCAAGTTTGCTTAATTTTTATTGGAGCACAGAGCAAAAAGGGGCGGGACTTAGAATGGGTCAATTATGTCATTATGTCGAAACAGTATTAACATTATAATAATGACAAAAGTTAAATTTAAGAAGAAGCAGTATTATTGGCAGTGGTTTGTAGGGTGAGTATTTCCTTCACTCTTTAAAAATTATGTACACAGTCTTGTACTTTTGCCTTTTTTTTGTTCATTTTCCAATCTTTTTTTTTTGCTACGAATCAAATGTTTTATGGTCACGATTCATTTTATAGTTGGCTGGCTTGGTTTCAGGCTTGAAACTCTTTATATAAGGATTTTTTTTTTAATGTCAAGGGAATAAATGAATGGGGAATTCTCTTCTGAAACCCAAGCCGCTCAAAAAGTGGGCGGTCAGCGCTGAGCTCTATAATCATGTAGTTTAATTGGCATCTATATGCCACACCTGTCAGGTGGATGGATTATCTTGACAAAGGAGTAATGCTCACTAACATGTGAAATACAGAAGTAACTGAGAAATAAAACCTCTGTGTGCACAGAAAAAGTCTTAGATCGTTCCCTTAAACTCATGAAAAATGGGAGCAAAAACAAAAGTGTTGCGTTTATAGTTTTGTTAAGTATGTATCACAGCGGAAAGTGGTGTGTAAGTGTGTGTCTGTGTGTCTGTGTGTGTGTGCTAGCTCAGGAGTCAGCTGCGGTTGGCTTGTGCAGATTAAGGTTTGAGTGTGCGTTACAGATGGCAGTAATAATGATCAGATAGCCCTTGTAATGGAGACGGCCCAGTTTGTAATGGCTTCCTAAAACAACACATGGAGCGTCTTTACGAGGCCACAATCCGCCCGGTTATCACAGAGCAAACTGTGTGAATGAGAATAGCATCATGTCAAACAAGCTATTTATTAGCACACACATCACACACACACACACATTTCATTTTAATACCGACAGCCTGCATCTTGCCCGCGCTCTGCTTGTTAAAGGCGAGTGTTATCAGAGGAGACACAGACTCCCGCTACACCAGTTAGGCCGTCCTCCCCTTTTTACATCCACTGTTAATGAGCCTAATGATGTGTGTCTCCGCGATTGCATCAGTCAATATGCTGTTCAATATGGGTTTTAGAAACCCACTGACAACTTAAGCATGTCCGCCTGGATAAGATCTCCCATCCAAGGGAGGAAAGAAAGAGCAACTAATTTGTCTTGGATTGGATGGACATGTGTAGCTGTCTTTTACAATCATGAGCTGAGATTGTAAGCAGAGAATAGACTTGTCACTCAAATTCTCTGATAAGAAGCTGCTTTTAAGACACAGAAGGCAGCTGTGTATTAAAAACAACGTGTCCTACTTATAACGGCACCCAGCATGCTCTCTCTCATATGGAGATCTATTGTTTGTTTGGTGTTGATACTTTTCAGTTTTTTTTTTTTTTTTTTTTTGTCTTTGTTGTTTTCCTTTTTGGATTTCAGTGCGGATTTAGTTCCTGTTAAGTTTTTATGGTTCAGGAGGGGTTTAGTTGGAGTTTTATTTCAGTTTATGTCAGGAGGTGTTTAGTATGTTAGAGACCAGGGACGTTTAGCTTTATGCTTTGTTGGAGAGTTTCTGTACAAGTTTAATAGTCTCTGTATAGTGATTACAGATGTGCCTTTTTTCATTTCTACTGCGCTTTTTTCCACTGCATTTGCACCAGAGCAGGGTAATATATTGATATTATATCTATTTTGTGAGATAAGACTAGATAGCCTCAGATTTTGGACATCATTATAATGTGATATGGCATAAGTGCTGTATTTTTCTTCTTTCTTTTAAAGGCTGCATTACATTAAAGTGATGAAGAGTAATTTTCTGAACTTAACAGACTGTTGTATTATTTGCCTTTACCCACTTAGTCATCATGTCCACTTTACTGATGATTTTTTGTTTAAAAATCTCATCGTGTTCATATTTTGTTAAAGCCATATCGCCCAGCCCTTACTACTTAATATACTGTTGCCTGTGATACTCTAAGCAAGGCGATATATTGCAATTTTTAAAATCTAATTTTCGGAAAACTGTTGTAGTATAAAGAATACACCTCTATATGCATAAAATCTGAATACAGAACAGAACAGTGAAGATAGATAACCCACATTGCTGTCTCACGGTCTAGGATTTAAGCAACACAAAATGAACCACTGCACCAAATCTTTGCATGTGCAATGATATCACGATACAGTGTTATGAGAATCAATAGTACTCAAGAGTATCAGTATTTTCTTACACCCCTAACATATCTAGGGTTGGGTAACAAACTTCAGTACTTTTATGGTACAGGTCGCATTGCTTCAATACTGTGACCTATCTAAAAATTGACTCACCATTCGCAAACAAATTTCAATACCTGAGGAGTGTTTTACAGTTTACATTTTTTATGTGGTCCAATGCTGTATAGATACTCTAGTAGCTTCTTTCAGTTATCCAGGTTGAGTAAAGTGCAGAGTGAAAACAAAAAAATCTTCAGCTGCTCCCAGGTATTTTAACAGCTTCTTTCTTAAAAGTGAGTAAAGTATCATTCAGGTACTGGTATCAAAGCTAAGGTATACCGTAACCAGTACAGTATCACTAACGTTATTGGTATCAAACATTTTTGAGCAATACTCAGCCCTAGATATATATTGTATCATGCATTAGCCTAAAAATATCGAGATATTATTAGAAGTCCTTGCGCCCAGCTCTAATTTGCGTGTACTGTATTATTTTTAGTCAGCTTTCAGCACATGTATCTAAGCTCTTATTTTATCACATTTAGTTTACTGTGTTTATTAATGTTGATTTCTTTCCTTGGTTAAAAAAAAAAAGTGCAGACAGAGACCCCTGTGACACTGATAAAAGCTGTTTCTTTTATAAACCACACAGCATTTGATTGATCTGTCTCGTGGTCTTGATCCCTGGGCTTGCCTGATTAAACCTATCCATCAGCTTCTCTTATCAGCGCCCTAACAGATCGACTGCAGGACACTGAACTAAAACCCGTGCATTGTTGTAACACAGAAAAAGTCAAAGGCTAAGGACAGGGAGGGGGAGAGGTTTGCCACAACTACCCCCTCCTCAAGGCTTTGTGAACAAAGCAAAAAGAGAAAAAAAAATTATGTTAAAAATAGCTCCTGCAGAAAAAGGTTTGGAGATAAGTATCTTCCATGCTACTGTCATGAGCGTGCTGCACTCGCACACGCTTTTTTTTTAACACGCATATTGGAATAACCTCTAAATGAGGTTGAACGGTGGCATTGCAGATTGTGACAAGAGTGTTTCCCCTCTAGTGGGAAATCAGAAAGTAATGTTTCCTGTCCGCAGAGTGTCAGATCCCCACTAGTGATGTGACCCTGCCCCCGGTCACAACTCACACAGACATCAGCCAGATAATGACATCTCTTTCACTGACAGGCTGTCATTCACATGCATCCCCCTGCAAAGCGCCGACACACACACTTGGTCGTACGCGTACAGGCGTGCTCTCGTGCTCGCTTGAAAACGAGGGCAGACGAGCACGGTCGCCGTTATGAATCATCTGAATGATTTGCAAGTCAAATAGCCAGTTTCATAAGATGTGCCTTGTTATTTTCTGAAATAAATTTGAGTTTCTCATCTTCCGGGTGACTGTTAAAGCAAATACATCAAGGCGACTAAAACGTGGATGATTGCATGTCACTTTGCTCTCATTTATCTGCAAGCATCTATTACCATCATGTTGTCAAGTCAATGAAAACAGCACCGGAAAAGCCAACAGATGGGCTTTTATGATTCACAAATGTATGATTTCGTAACGGTTTGTTGAAGATAAAGCTGTTTTTTTTAATCTTTTAGCTTATCTTAAACTTCTTAAATTGCATTGATTTATGATTCTTAACATTTGTAAAACAAACTATTCCACATAGTTCAACATAAACACACTTTTATGGGGGATAACGATCATATCAGAGCCTGCATGCTGGTTTATCGTCACTTTGTGGCATGTCTGAATCAGATAGTGCCAAAGTTTGCAACTTGCCGGCTTATCAAGAAACAATCAGTCCAAGTTTACATAGTCACAATTTCATGTTGGGAGAAGATGGTTTATTGGAGTCCTGTTGCAACATGCCCCACAGAAGCAGGTGTGGGCCTGCGAGTTTGCCTGCTTGCCGCTAGTGATTTGGGTGGGGGGGTTTGGGGGGTGTGAACACTCCCCAAATGCTAGACGGGGAGAACTTGCCTGCGTGGCACGTTCATTAACCTGGTATCTAGCTAATCTCCTGGCTAATTCATTTAGTCCTCCGAGCACTCCTGTGTATTAATATCCTCTCCGTGCTGCCGCTCATGGGATGCAGTAGGAGCGTAGCCATGGCGATGATTGTGTCATTATTTTGCAGTCAGATGAGTGATATCCCAGAGGGCTGTAGCTGGGTTGTCCAGGCCAGTTGAGAGGGGCTGATTAGAATTGCAAATGGCCGCCAAGTGTTGTGTTTATTGTGTGTCTCAATATTGGAGACAATCAGGCGAATCAAAGCCCTCAGCTGGAGAGATGGGACTGAGGCACGGTGGGCCTCTCTGGTTGGCACCATGTCCTTGGTGCTTGCACAGTGCTTCCTCCCCTCCCACCCCTCCCCTCCCCTCTCATCTTCTCTCCGTTGCCCTGCTCTCTCTTGGTCGACTCTGTCGTGTGTATAGGTCCTGAAGTGCGTGGACACAGCTGGAGAAAGCGAAGGAGCGACAGAAAGAGCCTCTAAATCTAGTGCACTCAATCATCTGTAGTGTGGCGGTCCTCTCACACAGCTGAGAAATATTAAACACGCTTTATGATAATGAAAGCGCTTGGCGACAGACATAAATATCAGCGGCAAAGTGCTGAAGGATTAAAATGTCTTGTACGTTTGCTCATAACACAAATTTGTCATTGATTTCATGGCTTCCTGAATCGTTAGAGACAGAATTATCAGCTTTTCATCAGCGGAATTTCTTTTTTTTTTCTCCAAGGCCTGTCTCCAATGAGGTATATCAAGTCACATATTAAGGGCTCTCAGGGATACCCAGATATCTGTATGCAGTTCTAGTGTCAAGCCTTGCAAATGGAACCTATTGGCTGTGCGCCCCTTGTTATGGCTTGGTGACAGACTGTGGTGCAAAGTGCTCTAAACACACATTTTCTCCGCAAATCACTTGTGAATTGTTCCTCCTCAACGATTGGCCATTACCCCATTATTGACTCACTGTTTGTACAAGATTCGGCGAAATCCATCTGAAAGCCATCCAGGGGTGTTGTGTGAGACAGGAAGCTAGTGTTTTAGCTCACCGTGTAATTCACTCTGTCAGTCGCACACAGAGAGGCCTATCTTCTCTTGTTTCGCTACTGTTGGCTTTTAAAGAATGTATGTGTGTGTGTGTGATGTACATGTGTGTGCACTCATGCATGCATGTGTCCCCTGTTCGAACACAGGATAATTCCTCAGGTCATACACGCTCCCCATATAGCACCGCATGACCAGTCACAACAGGCATGTGTGAGGCCCAGGTACAGGCATGCACAGTGAACAGGTATGGCTACAGGGAAATGACTGCTAAAGCTTCGTTTTATTGCACCACACACGCTCTCCCGAGCCCGCGCTGCTGTAGGCTAAATGAAAAAGTAAGTTAAGAGGAATGTGTGGCGCCCTCTGCGGAAATCCCTTAGATTTACTGTGAGCTTTTACCGTGACTTATGAACGGAGGGGAAGGCCGGCAGCCATCATGAGACTCGAATGTCTGACATGATATGATCAAGAGTCACCAGCTTTGAAAGGCAACAGTCAGAACATGTGAGGAGCTGCAGCTCACGGCCTGTTTGGACAGCGATGTGTGCCGTTGAGCTTGACAAGCAGTTGATGAGAGATCCTTACAATTGTGTGTTGGTGCGCGCACGGAGAAAAAAGAGAATGCTTGAGACGGAGAGTGTGTGTCAGATCGCCGACGTGGCTGTTTGTGAGTGTGTGAAACCAAGGGGAGAGTTCATGAGGTGACATCTCGTCAGCTGTTTGACTTTCCCAGTTTCCCAGGGAAGCAGTTTCAAGAACAATGCAGAAGAAGAAAAACCACCAACCACCAACAATTGAAATGCCACAAAAAAAAAAAAAGAAAAGAAAAGAACAGAACGGTGCTGTTTGTTGGTGACTGAATTATTGCCGTTGCTTGAGATTGGAGACAGGGGAAATGTGTGAGTGACTGCACTGTGCTTGTAGCAGACACATATCACCTACCGGACTCCTCTACCCATCCATCTCCCAGCGCTCCTCACAATAGCAGGAATACATTAAAAAAAGAGTGAGTCAGGAGGGAAGGGGGGGACACAAGATAAATATTGTGTTAGTATTTTCCCTCCCTTTCTCTTGCAATTGTCTCTCACATTGACAGATGAACAATGAAAGTATTTTGAACTTTGCTGCGTGCTATCTTTTACTTCAGGGTTCAGAACCGTGCTGTCAGAGCCAGACGTGCTCTGGCAGAGATTGATTGATTTGCTTTCTGTGCGCCATGTCTATCCCTTTGTTCTTCCAGGAAGGCTTTGGTTTCTCTCCAGTCTACCAGACTCTCTGTAGCTGTGTCATATTAACACCTGTTAACAACACACAGACTCATAAAATATCGATTCGGCTCCCCCTTGATCATAAAGTGTTGCTATAAATTTCAAACTGGAAGCAGTTCATTCTGTATTCTGAAAGAGACACACCTAAGTCTTGCTGTAGCTTAAAGCTCCAGTGTAAGATTTATGTGGATTTATTGGCAGAATATGGAGAAATGGAATATAATAGTCAAAGTGTATAATCACTTGAAAATAAAAATCGCTGTGATTTCTTTCCCTTAGAATGAAGTGTTTATATCTATAGAGGGTGTAGGGTCATTGCGAGTCCGCCATGTTGAACCACCATGTTTCTACAGTAGCCTGCAACCGACAAACCAAACCCTGGCTCTAGATATGGGATTTTGCATTTTTCGCAGGTTTCGACGCCGTAGGTTCTACTACATGCAGGAACAGGAGAGTGAAGTGACGTGTTCGCAATCTGCAAGCTTACTGCTACTGTAGATGGCACAGACTGGTCCTTGAAGAAAAAAATTAAATCCTTTCAACAGTCACTATTGTGATGTTATTATTACTATTAAGGAAATGGTTTGACATTTTTGGAAAAACTCTCATTCGCTTTCTTGCTGGGAGTTAGATGAGAAGATTGATACTACTGTCATGTCTGTACGCTAAATATGAAGCTACAGCTAGCAGTTAATTAGCTTAGCTTAACTAAAAGACTGAAACATAGGGGGAAGCGGCTAGTCTGTCTCTGTCTGAATGTAACAAAAATGCCTATTGGCACCTCTAAAGCTTCCTAATTAATATGTTGTATTAAATTGTGCACGATAATATGCATCCAATAAAGGCTTTAAAGTGAAATATCGGTATCGTCCCAAATTGAACATTCCTGCCGATATGATGAGGCTTTAATTATGCACGTGATGCACGTATGTCTGTCCATCATTTATGTACTGAAACTGTCCCTAAAGTGCCATATTTGACATTTTTGAAAGTCTTCCAAAGAGAACAACCAAGAAGCTTAATTTGTCACTAAATCCAGTTGTATTTCACATAGAAAAGGACATTCTAGCCCCTACACATGCATGTAAAACAGTCTGTGAATTAGTCCAACAAACTAACTTTTTGATCCCTTCTGTGCTTCATTAGTGTGTGAGTTCTTTCTTTCAAAAATAAGGGTCTTAAATGCCAGTGTGTTAGTGAGCTTTGCCACAAAATAATTAGCTTCTATCGAATGCACACACGGAAAAGAAGTAAAAGATGTGCAAGTCATTTTTCTAACCTCAGTAATTATTTAAGCCAGACAGCCTGTTGACCAGACACTTAAGGACAGGCAGGCTTTGGTAAACCAGGTCATTGTACTGTGAGTGAAGAAAGAGAGAAAAGGAGAGTAATGGATTTAATATTTGTAAAATTGAAACAGTTACTTTAGGATTCAGTCAAGTTTTCACTTTGTCTACTTTGTGCATAATGTTGTTCCTTACAATACTGCAAAAATGTCTGCGGTGTGGATGTTTTTTTTGAAGGTCTGAAACGGATAGCAAAGTTGTTATTTGCAGTGATTGCACTGTGTCAGTCATGCAGAATCACATTCCTTCAAGACAACAAATTTAGCCATCTATCTTAAGATCCGCCATCCCGATCATGATGACAATTTGTGAATAACAAAGGGAAACAGGCACCAGTGAAAACAAAAAAACAAAAAACAAAAAAAAACAAAACAAAAAAAAACAAAAAACGCTGGCAGTAGTTTTCTTATTGCACAGAGAAATGTGCACAGTGAATGTGCACATTTTGAAAAGCATTGTATTTTATGTCTGCATCTGCCAGTGGGCCATCACAGTAAGAGCAGGCATAATAACATGTCACTTCCACTACAGCAGACTTTATATTGGCAAAAATCCTATATCGTGCATCCCTGGTTATATCCCATTTGTTTAATCCGCATAAAAACCAAAGTGTAAAATCAACACATAGCAGTGTTACATGTGGTCAGATTCTGTTACCTTCAGGCAAGCTGTTTCCCCTTGTTTTTTTTCAGTCTTTATGTTAAACTAACCAGCTGCTGGCTCCAGCTTCATTTCTACCGTACAGATATGAGAGTGGTTCAATCTCCTCAATTACTGCAGGCAAGGAAGCAAATAGGTGTACTTCTCAAAATGTTGCAGATAAAAAACCTCATTAGGAATGGGTGTCAGGTTTGTTTGGGGGATGTCTTGTGGCTGATCACTCGCTGATTTGATTCCCAGATGTGTCGGTGCCAAAATACTGCTGAGCGGGGCAACTTAAACCTCCTCCGTCTCTCTCTCTCCCCCCCGGTGTGTCTGAGAGCCCACTCATTCTGAGCACGAGTTTGAAAAAATTAGCCAACTTTAGCTACAAACCGTAGCCCGCCTCTCATCCTCAATGAGCTTTTCCCTTGGCTTCATTATTCAGGCTAAAACTGTGATCCCTTGAGTAATTTTTAACCATGCTGAGATAGGAGGGCAATTGTTAAAAATTGAATTTAACCATGACCAGCTCTATCTAAGCCAAACAGAATTTAAATAACTGGTGTATAGAGCTGTGTGTGTGTGTGTGTGTGTGTGTTTGTGTGTGCACTTATTAGTACATGTGATGTTTTGATTGAGTAGCAACATTAAAGGGCTGGGGTTTTTTTTCTTTCTGAGAAATGCTTTCTGAGGGCTTATCGATGGGGTCGGAGATACAGAGCAGAAAATGGCCGCTGGTTAACAACCCGGGCAAGCTGCGTGGGTTTGATAATGGTTATGATTCTTTTTCTCTCTAGTTTCTCCTTCGCTCCCCCAAGTGGGAGTGAAACACAATCGGGGCCGAGTGTGAGAGATGCTATTGTTCGTCTGGGAGGTTCTCCTGCTTTCTCCCCTCCTGCTCTGCTCGGCACTGATTACAACCTTGCATCGCGGTCCAGCTCTTGACTCTCTGCTCTGCAGCTCTTAGTCCTGAGGGATTCCTCTCTCTGCGACTGTCCAGGCCCCCCCACCACACACACACACACACACACACACACCAACCAACCGACTCTGGCACGTTCGGGGTGTCTGGCACACTAACACACACACGGTCACCCACTCAGGCATGTATGGACACACGTATATCTGCACAAACACGCTCACACATACAGTGGGCTCGGGCCAGGCGGGTTTTGGCAGCGACTGTAGACTGGGCCTGTGGAGAGATCTTTACGGAGCATGCAGAGCCCATCTGTGGCTGCTCCTCAGTGATGGGAGGCAGCTGGCTGTGTGTGTGTGTGTGTTTGTGCATGTTGTGTCGTGGCCAGGGAAGGAGCCAGGGGAGGAAGGAGGAAGGAGACTTGTGTGTGTTTGGGTCACAGAGCAACCCCAGAATGAGGGCTAAACTCGGGCTGAAACTGACCCAAAGCTCCCTTGTCTCGTCCGGCCAAGCCAAATCGTCTCTTCCCTTTGGAGTTCAGTACCCAACCCTTCTTCTTTCTCTTCTCTTCTCTTCTCTTCTCTTCTCTTCCTTCTTCTCTCTCTCTTTTCTTCCTTCCTCTCCTCTCCTCTCTCTCCTCCCCTCTCCTCTCCTCTTCTCCTCTCTGCAGGGTCAGGTACCGTTCACATTTGAGCTGATACTGTACCGATTTATATTTACTCCCATTTATATTTACTTACCTTTACTCCCTCTGTATTAACAAAAACATAATTTCTGTTGTTAAAAAAGTAAGTCTAAACTTCTCAATTTCAACATTGTTATTTATTTAAAACATTTTATCATTTATTTAGAACATTTTACACACCACACAAAATGAAATCCCTCCCTCCTCCCTGCAACCTGCAGGCCACTTGCCAGTCTGTTACCAGGGCACAGAGTTGCAAATGTTGGCCATTATCCTTAAGTGATAGTTGGAAATGCAAGTTTTTCTCATTTTCTTTTTTTCTTCTCATCTTTAGTTTAAGTTTCCCTATTCAGCAAACGGCTCTGCCAGACAAAACAGTGTCAAACAAGGTGCAATTACTGCCATTTCTGAACTCTTGATTAATTATCTATTAATACATTTTTAGTCATTGAATTCTTAACAGTGATTATTTGATTAATGATTAATCATCAACATCCCTCCTAGGACATTTAACGCTGTTGTTTGACGTGCCCTCTGGTACTGAAATTTGGCACATATTATGTCAGTAATACCCACATAATTCGGTTGGTACTGTTAAAAGTACCAAGTTTGGTACCCAGCCCCACTTTTCTTCTCTTCTCGTCCTGTCTCGTGTCTTCTCTTCTCCTTCACCCTCCAGCTGGAAGAGCTCAGTCCCTGGGCTCAGGGATGAATAAGTGGCGGCTCAGAGTGCAACAGTCTGGGCCTTCTCTCGCTGTCACTGATACCGTGGATGACGTTCAATCACGACCGCATACACCCATGCTCGCTTAACTCCCCTGCTCTTAGAGAGGGATGGGCTCGGCATTGACGGAAACCACAGAGGCCATAAGAAGAAACAGATTATGCTCTTTCTCCTCCCTAATGACTCCTGACACTCCTCTCGCTCAACAGTCCTCTTCAGCCTGTTTGTCTAGTAACAACGTCCACTTCTGTCCTCCTTGTGGCAAGGCCATCTGGGCGTCATCTTGTTAGCTCATTACGGCCGCCGATGGTGTGATGCTAGCCCCTCGTGTGACAGTGATCGAGGGCAAGCATACTGAGCCTGTTTGGTGAACATGAGAGGTGTGTGTCAGCCGTGCTCATGCGAGTGTGTGTGTGTGTGTGTGTGTGTATAACTCGCCTGTGTGCAACTGTTATGAGTCACGCTGAATCTGATTTGCTCTGCATGCCAGCCTGTTGACTGAGCTAACTGAAGCTAGTGTGTGTTTGCCTGTCTGTGAGAGAGCGAGGGTGTCTGTGTTCACACGTACAAAAGCAGTTCTCTGCGGGGTGGAATTCAGGATATTCTGTCTGTCTTTTTTGCCTCTGACATCTTCATTTATGTCCCTCTAATGGGGACAGAGTGGAGGGAAAATACAGAGCTTTCCGCTTTCCAGCAAGCCTGTGTTGCCAAGAGTTTAAATGCAACTTGGATTGAGTTTATAGTTTATCCAATACCACTACCCGTTGGCGAGTTTGTCCTGCTTTTCTATAATAAGGGTCAAATCCTTCCTGCTTTGCTAAACAATTCTGGAGCCAGATGGGCCTTGTTTTGCTTAATTTCAGGATCCTTGTTCGTGTGTCCCTCTGTGTGTGTGTGTGGCCTGCACCAGCATTGAGGCGACTTGTTTACCGTGTCTGACATGTGAGGAAACCGGTGTGTGTACACTGCGGGGCGTGTGTTTATGTGTGTGTGTTTACAGTCAGCCTCCCTAAGAACATCTTCCCCCTGCGACCGCCTGACAGAAGCCAGCTATGTATACAAGCACTCGGGTTGAGCCGGCGGCTAAGAGGGCAGACCTGCGACCAGCTCACCTTCCGTGTGGCGTCGCATCAGACGCTACAGCAGCCATTCCCAGGCTTAAAGGCATTATATGCAACATTTTCTTAAAAAATAGTGTCAGTCGTATAAACATAATCTCTGTCAATCAACATTTATGACCCACTAGAAGTGTGGGGTGGGTTCTGTAGAGCCCCGCCTTCTGCCTGTATTTTCTTAATTTTTCATTATTTTGCTGTGCTCAGGATGCTATAGCAACCCAAAATGTTGGTGTCTGAAGTCCTTGCATCTTTCTGGAGTGTTTACGAACAGCTCGGACAAATTTAGTCACAACTTCGATCAACACTCAAGACAAAGACTATATTTCCTAATATATTTTTTTAACAGAACAATTCTATGTGAACATGAGGATATGGCAATGCAGTACAAACTGATAATCCATGCACATAGACCTGACAATTTGTATGCTATGTATTCATTAACATCTTGTGGTGATAGGTTTCGAACAGTTGAATCTTACCAAGTTTGGCATTCAATTTGTTTCGGGCTTGATGTGATAAATGTGGTTGTTAAATTAAAGTATTCAAAACAATGAACACAGTTTTTTAAAAATCAAATGCTTGATTTAAATAGATCGGTTTACTTTTTAAGTTTATTAAGGGCAAATAGTATGTAAGAATTTCCCTCTGTCACGCAACTGCAGCTAACTGTTGTGCTAAGCTAGTTAGCTCATCATGCATAGAGACTATGTGAGTTCAATCTTGCAATCACAAATCCCAGATACTGATGTACACTACGGTTGAGAACGTGAACGTACCAGTTTTTGGACATTTGTTCTGGATGAGTAGTCAAGATATTCTAACAAAGCCAGCCTTGGTGGTAAAGGAAACTTGGATTGACAAGGGTGAGGTGTATTTTCAGTTTAATAAATGTAGAATTCCTTTTTGCAAGTTTACTTTCATATTTATTACAAAGCTATAGAGCTTTGTAATGTAGCATCGCAGCTTCAACATCTCCAGCTGAAACTACAGTTAGAAGCCTGAACCGTACTCGTACTATTGGACTATTGCCTCTGGAGGTGCAAAATGGTATTACCAGACAGGACTTGCTCAGAAGATATATCTGAAACACATAGATGCCTTTAACATAACGTCAAAGCAGTTAATCTTAACATTCTGTTGGTAATTTGTTAATTTTTGAAAGTTTTAAACTAGTGGTCTTACATATTGCTCTTTTAATTATAGCTATTATGGTCACTTCAAAAATAAAACTGAAAATTAAAAACTGTAAACCAGTTTCAGAGCTGTTGGTCAGATTACCGACGGCCCACGTGACTCGGCGGTGTTACAGATGTGGCGGATTTCTCTGGAGCCGTACAAACACACTGACAGTTTGATGATACGTGCCTCTCTCCCAAGAATGAAATGATCACACTGTGTCAACAGCGCTCTGTGGATCTTAACCACACATCAAGAGGGAAGCCATTTCAGAAGCTGCTGTTTGAATGTTTCCATTGTGAGGCGGAGCGAGCATGTGGCTCTATCTTGATGGATCTGAAAGTGGTTTAAGGCTGAAACAGTCCCTGCTTGAAGACAATTATTTAATATTGATTGACTTGAATGAGAACAGGATGCGTTTGTACCCTATGATTACACAAAACATAGACTGCTTGAGGCAAGTGAATCAGCTTTAAACCCCTGCGCTGTACCGTATATATTACACAAGAGCTTAACTGCAATGCTCTTTGCATAACACAGCTTTGTGTTCTTAACAGACTTATGTGTAACCACTGTCATGCGGGTGAATTACTGTAATGTTTCATGAGAAACCATAAAAAATCCCAACTGTAAGCCAATGGAATATTGATTGAAACAGCCGCAAATATGGCTGCCGAACGGAGAGTGTCGTCTGTAATAATAGAGGGGGGAAGCAGGCACACAGATTTTGTGGATAATGTAAAAGAGAAATGATAATTGGTGAGGGAACACTTTTCCTGGCGTGATAATTACCACGCTGAGAGCAAAGGGAATAGAGTACCTGTTGTGGTGGTGATTGTGTGTGGAGTGTGTGTGTATGTGTGTTTGTTTTTTACATGAGGCACTCATGTGCTTTTAAAGGCCAGAGAGAAAGAGTGAAAGATTGCATGTTGGGCTGCATAAATGAGACAAAAAGAGGAAGAGGTAGTACCTGCATTCAGGCTGTTGCCATGTTCCCTCTGGCAGAGACCAGTAATATGCTCTGAAATCTTTGCCTGGATAGGCACTGATCTATCAATGTTGCACATTTCTACATTCAATTAATGCGGCAGTCCAAGTTCATATTACGCATGGATGGGCAAAATATAGTCTCAAGGTTCGTACCAATGCTGGAAATTTGAAAACACTTGAAACTGCTTGAACTTGTAATTGCATTACTTTAATAATAAAACAGTTATCTGACTGAATTGTTCACTTAAGAAATAATATAAGTTGGACATTGGTTCAGCCAGGTTGTATTGGATGCCAAGTCCACTTACAGACAAGTCATGCATTTTGAAACATGAAATTTTGTTATGTTTTCCTTTCTGCTGAATGCTACCACAATACATAATTTTGGTTGTCTATAGCCACAATCAGTAGAAGAAGTAGCAGGAAGTAAAATAATCATTTTGAGTCTATGTATATACATGTACTGCTGGAACAGGTTGAAATGTACCTTGAAAGCTGCTGAATTAAAAGATGTAGGAACCCTGTTTGCATTAGATCATAAAATAAATAATAAAATGGATAAATATATAAATCATAGCTGACATTAGCTAAAGTTCATGTAACATTACTATATAAATTAGCTACATACTATGCGCAGCTGTTCATTTTGACCAAGCAAATTACTTAGCTAGCTGCTTTGCTAGCATCACTTACACTTAGCTTACCTTTCTTTATGCTTCCTGTCCAAGTGCCAATCCCAGCCATCTCAATACACATTGCATTGCAGAATTTTCACTTTATCTTTTGGACACTGTTTGCAGATGAACTCTTTGTGGTTCAAGTAGCCAAATTTTAGTACTGAAGGTTTTGCTGACATCTCCTCCCCGACAGCCACAGCTTCTTCTCCTGTCTCCCACATTCACTTTCTTGGAGTGTGTATGAAGGATGGTGCTTATTGGCTACATTTAAAGCAGCTAGTTTTACATCCAATCACAGCAATGATGTTAACAAATAAATCAGACAAGGCACAAGCAATTTAGTCATATCCCCGCAGATGTGGTCTTGAAATAAAATTCCAAATAAAAATGTGGTCGATTCTGAGACGGGACAGAAACCTTAAAAAAATGGGCTTGAGATGAGTCACAAGACCAAGACCTGTTTCGACTACAGCAACACTGCATTCATGGCATCTTGCGGCAGATACACACACTCACATCTGTAACAGGTGCACTGCTATCCAGGTCGGGAAGGGCGCGGCCTGCAGGGTAAAAAGGGTGACTGTCACATTGAACAGCAATAGACTGTAGACTGAAGAAGAGTCGGTCTTTGCCTCAACAGTGATCTTTCAACGCTGTGAGAACTGGCAATGCATGTGCAAACCTGCAAATTTCTACAAAGGTATAAAAATCCTCTGCATTAGCATTCAGGAAAGTTAGGAGCAAGCTGTGACAAAAATAGTATGGTATACTTTTAAAACAACTATTCTGGCTCATTTTTTATTCTGAAATTCACAAAATAATGGAAAAAATCCTCAACGGATACAACTATCATGTAATCTCAACATTCCTTTTTTAGTTTTTGGTGATGCACTGCCTACCCTGTCTGCACATCACTGGTAGAGATGAATTGCCCTGTATAGGTGGTGGAGGATAATTGATTTTGATTGTCATGTATGGCATGTTCATGCTGCTGCTTTGGAGGAACAAATCAATTTGACACCATTCTGTTGATATGAGCCGTTTCTGCCTCTTTCTCTCACAGTTCCTGTGTCTCGGGTCCATTCATTCAGCGGCCGAGGCTGCCTGCCAGTGCTATGCTCGGGGCAGAGGCCTGAGTTGACTGGACGGGGGTGGAGGACACGGGGGGGAGGGCTGGTTTGAGGCTCTGTAAGGGGCTTTGAGTGGGCCTTAGTGTAGGCGGCGTTTTATATGAAAGTCGGTGAGGGCAGGGCGCTTGAATAGGGGTGGCTGGGAAGTTGGGCTGGGAAGGTCCAGGATGCACCCCACAGTGCTTTTGTGTGCTCTCACATCCGTGTGTGTGTATGTGTATGGGGAGGTGGGGGGGGTGGTAGCATATGTGAGATCATGTGCTCATATTCACCAGTGGAATGTAAAAAGAGAGAGGCGGGGGTTCTCCTCTCTCCTCTCTTTTTCCTCTGCTTCGTTGTTTTCTGTTCTCTCTCCGCTGTGCTGTAGTGTAGGTCTGTTTGGATAAGCTCTTTACAGGATTGAGCACGCCGTGGAGCCATCCAGATGAAACAAAACCAACCTCATTTGGTTGTTTTGAAAATGATTCTCTTTATTTTGTTTGGTTCAGGCAGATCCACCTCGTTTGACATGAGGGGAATAAAGACGCTCTCACGTTCAGGGTCATTTCCCAGAAACATCGTTTGTATCTGCACGGCTCTTCCTCTGTGCTCTCAAACTTCTTTCATCAACAGGTCTTATAAAGTCTCCAGACAACATGAATGAAAGATGCAATTCAACCTCCCTTTTCCCCCTTTTTTTCCCTTTTCGACCTCCTCAAAAGTACAATAATCTTCAGTCACTCGTCTCCTCCTCTCCATTGCGTGGCTGTGTGTAGCACCGGAGTGGCGCTGATTAAGCCAACAGAGAGACAAACGGGAGACAAAGTCCCAGCCCACCAGTTTAGTTTCACATCCTGGACTGGAGCTGGGCCGCGGCTTGCCAAGTGGAGGGCTTTTAAACTGGGCTAAACACTAATTGCTGCCCTATTTCTTTTATGTTGCTTCTTTCCCATCTGCGATGGCGCTTCCAGACCTCCACAGCAGCCAGAGCCTCATTATAGCAGACAGTTAACAAAGGCTGGGAAACAGAAGCGGAGAATTCACTTAGGATAGCTATCTAACCGCCAACTAGGAGGCCTGCTCGGAAAATTGAATCAATGACAGGGGCCGGCTTGTGATTAAATCCTTCAGGGATATTAAGATATTAAGATTTTGGAAATCTTAATTATTCATCTAAATTGTTGCGGCTCGCTTTGATAATGGAATGAATGGGTTGTAAAACTGAGAAGTGGGGTGTGAGGCTCATTGTTTTATTTGAGAGCCAGGCTTTTAAGTATTTTTAACGTAACATGTACAAAAAAAAAAAGTTGCCAACGATTTCTCTACAAAGAAACAAGAAACTAGAAAACACCTACTTGTTGAGTGAAACAAATCAAGGTCTAATTGTGATGTTTGTCTGGTCTTTCTTTTCTTTTTTTCTCCACCAGTTTCTCGCTTGTTTTTCTCTAGGTGTTTTTTTGTGTGTGCGCAGAGAGAGGTGGGGGGAGTGAGGGGAGGAGATGGGGGGGGGAGGAGGAGGGAAAAGGAGGGATGAGAGAAATAAGCTAGAGAATGAGATGGAGGAGGGAAAAGAAGGGAGGTAACTAGAGGGAATGAGATTGGGGAGCAGAAATAGAGGGGGCTGAGATGGGGGGGATCGAGGGAGGAATAGAGAGGAGGTGGGGAGGGGGGGTGGTTCAGCAACAAAGCCTAATGTTGCCATGGAAACTTGTTTATGCCTCACTGATGCATCTTGTAGATCCAATTAGAGACTGATTGTGTCCGTGTCTTCATAGACACACGCACGTGTACCCTGGCATGGTGCACACACACACCACACACACACACACACACACTCATACGCATGAATGAATGAAAACATATGCACACTTAGGCACACACACACTCATATTTCCATCACTTCAGAGAACATAACACAGACTTGCATTCATTTTCTGGAGACTAACCCACACCCAAAATCAAGTTTTCACCCTAAAATTTAATGATTTTCGTTAAGGGGGCCTGTAATTGGTCCCCATAAGGAAGGCAGGTCCCCACAATGCAAGTGTATAAACAGATTCATGTCCCCACAACATGAGTAATACACATCCACTCAAACACACACACACACACACACACACACACACACACACACACACACACACACACGAGCACATGCAGAGTGTTGCTGCTGAAAACCAGCAAATTGTTGGGAGAGGTAGGACAAAGGATACCCCGCGTTCTCTCTCTTATCGACCCTTGAATTAGCGCAACCCCTCCTCTCACCCCCAGCCCCCGCCTTCACCCCCATGAGCATCAGACAATAGCGGGGAAATAACGTCTCACCCGCTCCCAAGGCTGGTACGAGAGGTCCTATCCGCACATGCATTCATGACATCATGTTCCATCAAAAAAAAAAAAAAAAGTCGGGGTGGAGGGGTTTGATGGACAGGATTTTGACCGTTTTTGCAAATTTCATGTTGCATTTATCTCTTTTGTGAATGAAGTCATTTATTTGGTAATGTCCCTGTCCAAGAAGAATGGCCATGAATGTTGAAAAGGCCTTAATCCAATCATGTTCATTTTCATGGGGGGTATTTCTTCAGAAAATGGGACTTTTTAAATGATGGTTTCTTACAATGGCTGGCCGTTTGCCAGTGTTTAACATCAGAGGAGGAGGGATGGCGATCATAAGCTCCCCCTTACACTCACACACTCCTCTATCAGCGTCTTTCAGGAGGCATCACAGTCCTCCCTTCCCTGGGCCTGTCTGAAGAGTCAGTTATTTAGTGGTGAAATGATGTGTGTGATGATGAAATGAGGGGCTGTAGATAAGGTGAGATTACACTCTGAGAGAAAAAGAAGGCAGAGGCAGAAAGAGACAGAGAGGGGCCCGGCCCCTGATGTCTTGTTAAAATGTGAGGGATCAGAAAGAACAACAAATGCATTGCACGCCGCTAAATCCTGCTTAAATCCGCTGGCATGGGCAGATCTAGCAGATAGCCCCGCTGCTGTGCTCGCTGTCTGCGACCACAACACACACACACACATACACACACATACATAAACACACCCGTGGTCAGTCCGGCTGTCTGGGTTAATGCTTGGCTAACTGGGACAGCAGAGCTGAACCATGTTGACATTTTAAGCCTCAAACAAGTCCAGAACAATGATTCAGCCCGTCTGCCCCCCCATCAGACCGCAACCTCAGCCCATTTTGCTGACCGACTCGCACACATACACACACATGCATGCGTGCATAAACATACACACCACTGCCCAAACACACTGCGAGCACTCAGTGTACCCCCGCCCCCTCTCTTCACACACACTTACACACACACAGTGGGTCTCCTCCTGTTCCCCACCTTTAGTGAATAAAGGAGAACAAGCGCTGATCTGATTGAGTTGGCAGCAGAGAGCGAGGTGGAGAGGTACAGTAAGGCCAGATGGATTATCTTAATCCTGCAGTAGATGATCATGGCAGAGGGAAGATGAACCAGGAAGCCTTAACCTCCCGGATGACCCCTGTGCACTGTTTTTTCCTCCAGAAACTCCGACCTCTGAAGCAGAAGCAGCGCAGATATTAAGTTGAAGCACTGGTCTTATATGGAGCTCCAAAAAATATGAAAAAAGAATCCGCGGCATTCTTCCGATGTAATCCTATCTGTAGCCGTTTGTGCGTCGGCGGCCATTTTGTGTTTGGCCATCTTGTTTCCCTCCTTGTAAACTTTTGGTATGCTTTGATTCGGATCCAAGTCTGAGAAAAAACTTTAGAGGATTTGTGCGAAACACTCCGTCGACTAACGCTGAACAATGTCAAGCTGCTACATGTAGTGTTTTTGTGGGGGCAAATTAACTACGCTCTGCCTAAAAGCCCAAGCCAGACAAATCTAAACCCATAACTCCTATAGCTCAAAGTATTAAGACTGTATAAACTGTTGTTGAAATATGTGGCTGCTTCTCCAGACTTCCTTTATTATGTGTTAATAACAATTTGTCTCCTTTTTTTTCCCCCCTCGTTCTCCAGGTTTCTGGTTGGAAAGGGCCTGGTGATCTACCCAGACATTGGGGACAAGCTGGACATCATCTGTCCCAAAGCGGACCAAGGCAGAGAGTATGAGTACTACAAGCTGTACCTGGTAAAGAAGGAGCAGGCGGAGAGCTGTAGCACAGTCCTCGATCCCAATGTCCTGGTCAACTGCAACAAACCGGAGAAGGACATCAAGTTCACCATCAAGTTCCAGGAGTTCAGCCCCAACTACATGGGCCTGGAGTTCAAGAGGAACGTCAACTACTACATCACCTGTAAGTTTGCCGTCAGATTAGATTTATTGTTGATATTTAACCTTCATTTAACCAGAGAAGCCTGACTGAACAATCTGAGTAATAATCTTTTGCTTCACACTCAGTTACACACACTCACACTTGGGAGTTTCCTAGTAAAACTGTATTTTAATGGCCCCTGCAGCGGCTCCGCAGGCAACAACTGGAGGTGACTCGCCTTGTTTATGGCACATGTGGTAGTTGGCGTTTAGGGAGGTAGAGTCGTCTGGCAGCCCAGGATACAAACCTACAATCTTTACTGACACTCAAGTTCTATTTTACTTAAATACAATCCTGAGGTACGTTTTTACAGGTTTTAAACTTCCTAATAATTTCCAAGAAGTTTCCTGAAAAAAGAACAAGGTACTAATTTGGAAAATAGAGACGGTGTTCAGTTGCTGAGAGCCTCCTGCTGCTTCCCTCTCAGGATCTTGGCGTAGTCTTGCACCATGCTGTGGACTTTAGGATATCTGTAAGTTACAGTCATTAAAATTAATCCTCAAAACCCTTCAGAATATCACAGGCATATTAAAACCCACTGTAATTTAACTGTTAATAAATGTGTGCCAAGTGTGACTCGCTGAAAATGAGGAGGTATGGCCTCTGTGGAGTTGAGGAGCATCTGGGTTTCAAACTCAACATCTCTCATTTTATTTCAGGCATTCACGACCCGTACTTGAAACAAGGAATTAGTTTTGAAGTGCAGCTTTGACATATTTAGAGGACAAAAATCAGCATAATGTAACAAGTCCTCTATGGAGGCTTGTCATCCTCCAGTTCAAACTCCCAAAGGCTAACTAAAAAACATAACGGAGATAAGTCACCTGTAAGTATGACAAGACAGAGTCTATCAGAATTTATCTGCCGTGTTATTTCTGTGTGGGCCTGGAAAGATAGTAGGTCTTACCTGAGACTTGTTATTGTTTATATTCCTGCATAGCTGCAGGGCCTGATCATAAATGGGGTCTCAAACAACACCTTTGAAAGAAATAAAATAACACTACTCTTCGTTTTAGTCAGTTTTCTAAAATACATCTAAAACTGTTGAAAGTCGAACTCCAGTAAAAACCCTTTCACATACCCTGTTGGGTCCGTATATTTTCTCTGCCTCCTCCAACGCTTCGATATTTTATGGCTGTGGAGCACAATACAGAACAAACCAAACTGTCAAAGCAACAATGAAAATTTCACAAGCACAAGTTCAGCAATTGAGAGTGCTCAAACATGTTCGATCCTCCTGGCACAGATGAAAGGAGTGTGTTCAGGGTGAAGAGTGTGTGAGGTCTGAAATAGAAATATGATTGTTGAGTCACAGAACATCTTAGAACTGAACTCTTGATGTCACACATTCTGGTGGGTCACCAAGGAAACAGATTTGCAAGAGTCCTGTTGTTAAATAAAGTGCAAAGTCCTAAAACTATAATGAGGACACTACTGTGAAATGATGTATACGTAATACATAAAATAATGTGGTCATCACAATCCCAGTTATTGGTCACAGGTGCTGCCGTTAATTACACGCATGTATTTTGCAGCACAGTGAAACCCTCGGGTATATTTGGCTAGGATAAGGCTGGCGAGTTTCTGTATTTTTCTAATTGTAAGCAAATCCCACGAAAAGACCAAAAACAACAATCAATTTATCCCCACTAACACCCATTGCATGAGAAGCCAAAGCCTGACTTAGCTGATACTTCTGTGCTATAGACCTCACTGATGTTCAGAAACTAGTAAAAACACAAATAAGCCACACTGTTGCACTGGGCTACATGTTTCATCATCATGATCAACATCCACACTGTGGTTTATATTGAACCTACAAAATGTAAGTTCTGCCACAAGGTAGTTTGATGGCGCCGTGAAGTAGTGTGGGATCATGGGAGTTGTTATCTTCACTGTTGAACAGCCACCATAGCTGCCAGAAATCTGTCTAACATGACTCAGGCAGAAATCAAGTATGTTTGTAAATGCACTATTGCCTCAAATAAATTACAGATTTCTCTGTACACAGCTCAACAAAATGTATAACATGTGTCCAGCACTTTGATGCATTTTAATTTAAAAAGTGCCAAGTGTTTACTCCCGTTTTTGTGATGTATGGTATAATAAGTGCAAGTTTGCAAAAGCCATGACCACGAGCGCTTTTTTTTTGCGATACACGACTCCCATTGCCAAAGACCTCTTTTAGCCAATTGGCATGAGGACATACACACACCTTTGCACACAGACACACTTGACTTTCACGCCAAATTTCAGCCTCCTCGGGTGAAAACCACGATCACCAAAAGGCGGGGAAATTTTTGTGGACTGACCGGCTGACCAACTGACAAAAGCGAGTTATAGAGCTGCTCCTTTTTTCCCAGCAAAAAAAAACAAACAAAACTTAGTCACCAGCTGTTTTAGGCAATTATTCATCTGTAAAAATTAAACTTTATATTATAAGCAATTTTTTAAGTTTAAGTCTTAAGGAGGAACAAATGGGCTTGGAGCTGGACGGACATGAGAGGAACTTCAGGAAGGATTTACAACTGTAGACACAGACTAGGGTGTTGCTAGTTTGGGTCTTTTAATATGATTTCTTGACCATAAGAATTCTGTAATAATTCCAGCTTTATCATTTAAGTCATGAGTTCAGGTACAAAGCATCAGTTCATCCGTGGGGGGGGGGGGGATGAGACATCAGGCAGCTGTTTTCCCATCTTTTTTAGCTCAGTAGCTGCAGAAGCTAACACAGTTATTCTAGATGATACTTAGGCCTTATCTCATTTTTACTTTAGTTAGTCATTTCCTACATTTCCTGGAATGACTTGAACAGTTTCCTAAAATCATACCATGTGTTGCGGTTGATCTTGTCTGAGGATGCTGTCAGGCGGCGGCTCTGCCACATCTGTAATTGATTCCTCGCTGAATCAATGAAATGATCAGAGATGAGGGTGACGTTAGAGATGCAACGTCTAAGCTAACACGCAACAAGCTGCGGCACGCCAAAGAACTTCTGGCACAGTGAGGAGTGAAGGCTCTGCAGGCGATTAAAAATTAATTCACTTCTGATAATCTCTTATGAAGTAAATTGAAGAGATGTATTTTGAAGAGAGAGCATAAATAGAATCCGACATAATCAACCTTTCTCCACATCCGTCCATTTTCACATTTATCATCACATTTATCTCCCCATAAACATTTTTCGCGAAACATGGATAGAAAGCTTATTTGAACAATTTAACGAAATTCTTCAGAAGATATTAAGTTAAATCTCCCCCATGTTATGAAAATAAACCCAAGCTATGTTTTATTCTTTCAGTAAAAAATAGCTTCTTTATATAATCTCCTCTCTGAAGGAAAAATCCACGCTAAATTAAATCTCACATATGTTTTCCTTTTGATCTGTAGCAGTTCAATCGGTATTTGTGAGCTCGCCCTCAGAGCCAGAACGCAGGGAAGCATGAAGCTTGTGATGTTATCAAGCGACAATTTTTTTGGGGGTAGTGGGGGGGTTGCTCCTGTGGCAACATATCATGTGGACTTTAAGAACTATTTCTTTGAGCTTTATTACACCCACATGTCTTTAGAAAACACCTTGGGCACTTTCAGCGTCTGCTCGAAGTTTTCCTACCCGGCTGTTGGCGGCGGGGCTGCTCCACATATTGTCTCCTGATTACATCATAAATATTTTAACTAACTCGATTGGTGACATGTGCGTGGGCATGCTTTTGACTACAGTATGATCCGACATCAAAGAGGAAGCATCAAATTTACTTTAGGTTGAATTCGCTTTATACAGCACTCTCCTGTGTCTGTATAACGACTGTCTTGCTGATGTGTGTATTATGCAAGTGCTAAGAACGCTTGACTCCGGCTCCTCCGTGGCGTTTCAGACTGTGAACTCATAACCGTGGCCCGTTGTAAATCCTTCACGAGGGAGGCTGGCTGTGCAGGATCCAGCCCTGATGGTAGATCATCATTAGGCTCATATACTGTAACGTTCTCGCGTCAGCAGTAATCGGATGTAGTATTTGTCTTGGTATTATGTTAATGTTGTTGTCCTTTGCAACAGGAAGAGCTTGCTTTATTTATTCCACTGCAGCCTGTGCATACACCATGACACACTTCATCTATCATTTAGATAATGGCCGTGCATGGTCGCCGTATGTGTGTAATATGTGTGTGTTTTCTCAAGAGAGCAAGAGAGGGACAGCGAGCACCTGCACCACACACTCTACCTGCTTTTCCTGCACAGCACACTCCTAGAAATAAAGGTGATAACTAGAACCATAATGGATTCTTTGGCTTGTTCCCCCTTTTTGGTGCCTCGTAGAATATTTATAAAGGTTTCACTTAGCAGTGTTCAACGATAATGTCTTTTGTTGTCTGTTTCCTCTTGCCCAGAGTCAGTTTTTACTTGACCCTGCACAAATTGTTTTATTAGCAATGATCAAATAAAAACAAAGACCCAAGTTAATTCCCATGTTTATTCTGCAGCTGCAATGTTTTTTCAAAGTCAAAGGTCTTTAAATGTCTTGTTTTGTCAGTCTAATATCCCAAAATATTCAGTTTAATATGATAATAAACAAGGAAATGTGGGAAATCTCCACATTTGAGGGGTTGAAAACAGCATTTTCTTCCATGTTGCATGAAAAATTACTGAAAAACAATTCATCAATTAACAAAATAGTTTAATTCTTTTTTTTTTTTTTTTTTACCACTCGTCTGGTTGCACAAGTAAGTTGCAAGACCTGGAACCCTTTCAGAGAGTTCTACATAGAACCCAACCTAAAGGATTATACCTTGAACCCCTTCTATGGTGTAATGATTCCACCCAGAAACCTGTCTGGGGATTCTATCAGAACATTTCCACCTCCTAAGGATGCTTACAAGAACCCCTCCAGGCTGTTTTATATATCCCAAGGATTTTATCTCGAACACATTCAGAGTGTTCTCCAGAGAACCTTTTTATATTCAGAGGTTTTATCTAGAACACACTCGGGGGATTCTACCAAGAACCTTTTTATATTTCATAGGTTTTACCCAGAACCCATCTAGGAGTTTCTGCTGATAACCCTTTCTTCAAAAAAGTGTTCTTCAGAAGCAAATGGCTCTGGCTAGAACCTCAGCACTTCAGGAAGAACCCTTTTGAAATGCTTATTTCTGAGAGTGTAGAGTCGTGTGTGTGTGTGTTGAAGCCCTTCAGGCCAGCTTATCCCCTCCTAGACGATGTGAGTGCGTTATCCCACCGTCTCTGCTGGGAATGGAGTCCAGCCGGCCAGCAGAGCGGCGTAAATCTGCTCGGCCTATAAAGACCCGGCTTATCTGGCCTGATTAACGGTCAAACGTGGCAGACACCGCTTGAGATGAGAAGAAGATGCATAGGGAGTGGACATTCCACTGAATCTTCCAGCAGTGTTTTACTTGTCCACCCCCGGTCTCCACTCTGACTCTGTTTGTCTTTTCCTTGATCATCTCCGCCCCACCCCCACCCTCCACCTCCACTTCTGCTCCTTCCACATGGGGGTAGAACAAGCAGCAAAAGGTGTGGGGTAAAGTAAGCAACAAATGGTGTGCGTGTGCGTGCATGATATTTATTTGTGTGTCGGCGTCACAGCAGGGGATCTCGTCCACTCGGTCCCGTCCATCCCAGCCTGGCCCTGACAGGAGTCGTGGGCGGGTTAAAGGTCAAAACTCGCGGACAAGGGGTCACAGAAACACAGCGGGGGGTCAGTAATGATAACCCTGCACTGATCTAAACCCCAGACCAGCACCAGCCTGTGCTGTCCATCAGCACCCACCACTACCTACGTACACACACTCTCTCTCACACACACACACACATACAGTATATATACATCCACCTTCCCGCCCTCCTGGTGCATGAGCCGACAAACTGGTTGTATTTCATTGCGTTGTCTAAACACAGGATATGGAATGAGCTGTTTGTGAGGAAAATGGCCGCGGTGTGTTTAGGGGTTAGAGTCATGAGAGAAGTGATTTTAGACAGGAGGCTTTTAGGGCAAAGGAAATATAATGGAGAAAATGAGCAACAGAGCGGCAAAGAGAAAGAAGGGACACGCATACGTACTCACACACACATGCATATATACAGACAGTCTTTATGTGTCCCGGCAGAGCCAAAAAAAGTCCCTCCATTTTCTCTCCCATTCGCTCCTCATTGAAATAATGTACCATGACTGCTCGGTGATATGTTTTCGGTGGTTAGCGGGGCCGGTGAGTCTCTGTTCTATATAAGGGTAAGGCCACGAGGCAGTAAACAGAGGCAGCCTGTCGTCGTGCACTCGTCTTCTTTGCCTTGATTTCCTGTGTAGCGAGTGGGCAGGGTAAGCCTGATCCCCCTGACAGCTGTCACTCTCCATCTCAGTGTACCATCGTGGACTCTGACACACGCCGACTTCCCCACCAGAATACTGCCGCAGCGGAGCGCGCGCTATCTCACCTCGGGAAGATTGCCTCAGTGAAATACACAACACCCGTTCGCAGCACACCTCAAAGATGTTTTTCATGCCTGTCGCTTAGCTTCTTTGACTTTGCAGGTAAATCCAGTCCAAAATCCTCCGCTTTTTTTTTTTTTTTTTTTTTTTTTAAACACAGAGTGACAGATAAGCACTTTATTATTTGAGGATACATCAGTAATAGAAAAAGCCATCTTTATTTCCTCTTTTAAACGTGGGTGCTGACCCACTCTTTGGAAAACAATGTCAAAGAATAAATCTGAAAACTTCACGTGGTGTCGTGGGATGATCTTTCTGTGGTGCTCACACCTGACAGGATTAAGGTTTGTTGCATATCACTAATGTTCATGCTGTTTTGCGTGGGCTCTCCTGTATCACTGTTATTTTTTGCTCAACAACCTACACATTATGTACAACTCCATCCAAATACCACCCAAGGGAATGCTCCTTCATTGGGCAATATGCATGCAACACCATCTCGTTTTTGCTTCACAAGTCAGCTTCTTGCCCTTGGGAGAGTTGAAGGTCAAGGTTGAAATCCCTGGCCCGGCTGCAGCAGATCACAAGATCCTCCCCTGCCCTACATTTGCAAGGACATAAACACGCTGACATATGTGCACATGCGCGCTCCCACGCAGGTACTCAGTAATAATGCAAGGGAGCTCAAGAACACAAGCACACAAACGCACATATATATACACACAAATGAATGCTTGGCAAATGAAGGCACAGTTAAATAAATATAAACACTGGCAGGCTTATAGCTCGATTTGCTGCAGTGCAATAACAGTAATCTGATTAGAAAAAAAGTGTTAAATGTCATCTTTTAGAGTTAACATAAAATTACCATAATCAAATCACAGCCGCTTAGGAAAAAAAAAAGGCAGTTGCAATGTGTCAGCGGCGCGTTGGAAAAAGACAAAGGCATTTTGATTGTCAGATTATAGAGATGCAAATAACTCACACATTTCTAACTCTCAATTAAATGAATTTTTGTCGAGAAACGATAAATGTTAACATCTGGTAACCTCCCTCAGTACAATCGAACTGAAAGATTTTAATTACAAGCAAGAGACACTGTGGACTCTCCCACATACATGTTACCAGTAAAGAACAAAGGGCGGTGTTTATTGCATATTTAGCAGAATGGAGACAATTAAAAATCACTCACAAAACCTGAAATAATGTTTAGTATTGTTGGCAAGCATTTCTATCAATCCTGTTTTAAATGCTGTGGTTTACATCCTGGGAAAAAAGAAAGATATGAGCTCAAAAAAGTGGCAAAAAGTATCAATTTTGTATCCACTGGTCCTAAAGGATACTGTTATACCTTTAAATTCAGTCCTAATTGAAACGCTATGGTATATATCCTGGGATGAAGAAACATTTAAACACAGAAAGTGGTCAAAAAAGTGTAATTTTATAGCCTTTGATCCTAGTTGATATAGTTTTAGCTTTAAATTCTGTCCTATTTTAACTTCTGTGGTATATACACTGGGATAAAGACACATATAAGCTCAAAAAGTGACTGAAAAATGTATCATTTTATATACATTGATCCCAGAGGAACCTGTTAGGGTATATTTCCTGGGATAAAGAAACATATAAGCTCAAAAATAAGTAAAAAACTGTAATTTTAGATCCATTGATTCTAGAAGATCCCTTTAAATCATTTAAATGATGTCTTATCAATCATTTAGTTGCAGTGTATGTCATGATTTTCAATTAGTAAATCACCATGAAAATGCAAACTGCTTTAAGATGTGGATTCACACGGAAAATCAGTCGCGGATTGACTTCGAGTAGCTGTCATTGATGTTACCGATTAGAGATTTAAGCAGTAAGCCTTAACGGATTTCATTTTCAAAGTAAACCCTGCTAACAGGTCAGGTTAGCACCGGTGGAGCAGCATGGCCTGGGATAAGGAGATTTAACCCCCGCCACCCCCCACCACTGTGAGTGAACACAGCCCCAGTGTTTATTAGAGTGCCAGTGTAATATATGACTTTCTGCTTGCTTTGCAAATCTATCCGGGCTGCCTCTGCTACTTCTCCTTTGGATATTTCATTCAGAGAGGGTTAGCAGGCACAGCGTTATTGTCGCCGGTTATTGCCTTTCGTTTATTACAGAGGAGTTTGTTTAGAGTGGAGGGAGGGGGGGTGGAGGGTGGGTGAGTCGGGTGGGGTGGGGTTGGGGGGGACGTGAGGACTTTGTTTTAGAGAGGGAGGGCTGCTCACGTGGCTGTACAAGTGAATGGTAACCATTGGTTACGGCTGAACCCGTCGCTGCTAGATGAAGCTGATATATTCATGTATTCATCTCAATTAGTCCGCTCCGTGCATCTTCAAATGCAGACACTCATCCCTCCTCGGCTGTGCTCCGTGCTTATCTTATTAGAATATTTTATCCTGCGTGCGAGCTCTCCCTCCTTTTCCTACTATGTCATCCCTCGCTCCCACACCTCCAACCATCCCTTTCTCTTTCCATTATTCTTCTCCTCTCTCTCGTTTGGAAGTTGTGAGTGTGTGCTGTGGGAAGTCTGTGTTCAAGTCATTTTTGTTAACTGATAGCTCAGATCTCCTTTCAGCGCACAGACCACGAGAGACCGCAGAGCTAACTCTTGCGAAACAACAACACTGTTGATTTTTTGTTTTCCTTTTCACCCTCTCGACTAACACAAACTCATTTGCAGAAAGACTCTTTTCTCTCGACGAGTGATTTTGAAAGTAGCTTCCTGGTTTTCGTTTTAATTCCATCCGCTGTGCACAAGTCATCTCTGTGGTTTTTTGCAACACTAAAATAGCTCCAGGCTAAAGGAGAGGAGACATCTTAAGACCGCTGGAAAAGATGCACGGTTGGAGAAGAGTCCACGGTGATTAGGAAAAGTAAATGTAGGACACGAGAAGATGAGCGTCATTGTCCATAAGGCAAATTGCATCGGACAATGGTGTATTGGTGTATAAAAAAACATGAGCGCAGGATAAAACAATGTCAGACCCATAATCTAAAACACTCACAAATGCATATTTCCTTCTCCATCTGAGATGTCTGAGGTTGTTTGCCCTCTGCTTTGCCAACAACACATATTCTCAGTGTCTTTCTTCTTCGGCCAATAGCTAAGCTCAAATCACAGCTCTCTGTCTCTCATATGAAGCTCGCTCTCGCTCTCCGCCATCCCCAGAACAGTGGTTTCTCTTTTCCAAGGCACACTCTGAAATGGCTTTGTTTTCCGACAGCCATTCAGTGGCACCCTCAGCCGGGGCCTGCCAAGAAGTCCGCCTCCCTGAGCTGGAGCCCGGGCCTGTTTACACAAACTCATCGGAGAAATATGGATGTATAATTATAGAGGTTGTTAGATTTAATGTCGCATCCTCCTTGCTATGGAAACCACTGCATGCTTGGTCAGCTACGATGAGGGGTGGCTGATGAAACTCCGACCGGGGATGGCGTGAACATTTCTGCGGGGAGCGTTTTTGGGGGGAGCAGAAGAGAGAAAAAGAGGAGCTTCTTGATGGAATCGAACGAGTGCCGAGCAAAGCAAACAAACATGAATCACAAGGCGGTGATAGAGATTGCTGTGGTTGTCCGACGCATAAATACAGAGTCTAAATACTGCTCTGCAGGCCAGGAACCAAGCCCGTTTCTGTGAATTCAGCTCGGTGGCAAAATGTCCGTGTTCCATTCCAGCACAACCACAGGCACACAAACACAGTAACAGGAGCAGACAAACACACAAGAGGCGTGTGTGGCACAAACACACAGGCATAAATAAGCACCCAGCCACATAAGCAAATTCAAATATATATATATATGTACTCTCATAAGCTCTCACTAGCATGCAAATAGATGCTCACACAAAAAACACAATCACACGTCCATCCTGCTTCTCTCTGCACAGATTTGCTTGCGTAATAGGAGCTGCTGTATGCATTGTGCATTTGTTAATGCACATTCAAGGGAACTGTAGTGAGCTGAGCGCGAGATATTTTCAGTCAGCGCTCCCATGGGTGTGAACGTGTGTGCTGTCAGAGTTTGTGCTTGCGTACCATGATGGATGGATGGATGCTGAAAAGAAAGCCTCATGTCTTCAAATAAATACGTCTTGTTGTTCTCGCAGCGGGATGATGACTGCGTAGATACGGAGCAATTTTCCCCTCCCAAATCCTAATTTCTCTTCCTCTTTTTCCCTTTCTCTTCTGCAACTCAGTCTTCCTCTCCCCTCCACCTTGCCATTTGCCTATTTTCTCTCCGTCTTAGATCTTATCCTAGATATTTGGAAGCTATTTTTCAGTTTTCTGACACCTTAGTCACTTGTAAATGTATCTATTATTCCATTAAAGGGATAGTTTGGATTATTAGAGGGGCGCCAGCATGGAAGCTAAACAATGAACTGCTGTGAAAGGGCTCAACAACAAAAGACACTTTAGCCACTAAAAAATCTGGATTAGTGCATGCTATATTTTGAGTATTTTCACTGCTTTACTTTGCCTCAGACAGTCTTTTCAGACAAGAAACCACCGTTATACAAGCCAAATGTCACCCTCTCCAAACCAACCAAACACCATGGGGGAAATCAGTAATTTTACCACGCAGAACACTGGAGTTGCTGGTCTACCACTGCCTCGATCTGTACGATTGTTTGTGTTATTGTGCAACTTTAGTGTTTTTTAAGGACAGTTTGGATTCAACAAAGTCACACAATAACAAAAACAAACTAACAGATTGAGGCACCAGTATATCAGCAACTCTGTGCTCTGCAAAGTAAAATGACCAATTTCGCCTATAGAGTTTGGTTGGTTTGGAGCAAGCAATATTTGGCTTATATAACAGCAGTTTCCTGTCAGAAAAGGCTGTCTGACAGCAAAGTAAAGCAGTGAAAATATAAAATACCTTTTGTTGATGACTTTGTAGATACAGAACAATTTTCCTTTCCCAAACCCTAATTTCTCTTCCTCTTTCTCCCTTTTTTCTTCTGCAACTTAATCTTCCTCTCCTTCCACCTTCCTATTCCACCTATTTTCTCTTCTTCTTAGATCTTTCCCCTCCTCCCCTCCTCCTCCTCTCCTTCCTCTTTTCCTCATCTCTCCTGCACAGTGACAGATCCTTCAGGAAATTGTTTCGAGTCTGCCAGACATTTTTGTGTTGTAGCTGTTTATTTGTGCTGGTGGGGGGGTGGGCACAGGGGTCCGGAGCCTCAGTTTCTCTCGGCTAGGGGGACTAAGGGTTAAGCTCTCGAACTCTTTCCAAAAAACACGATCAGCGTGGCTTTACCGTGTAACTGATACCAGGGATGAGGAGAGAGGAGCACCAGGGAGGATGTAATCAGTGTGGGTGCGTGCGTGTTTGTATATGTGCGTCAGCTGCTGGCTTTGTGTGTATTAGGATGTAATCAGCAGCATTTTCTCTGTGGTCGGCTGTGCTTTCTGATTGGGGTTTTGGCGAATAACAGGGGGAAAGAGGGAGGAAAAGTGTGTTTCTTTTCCTGCGTCTTGTGTTGCAGCCCGGCCTCAGAGCTGGAGAAGCCTCGCTGTGGTTTGGAGCTGGCCTCGGAGCTCTGGCGCTTCACACATCAGCTACATCAGGACCCTCGATCTCTTATATGTCTGTCTGTCCGTGTCTCTGCCACCTTGTGTCTGTGTGTCGGTGTGCATTAGACCTGCTCGGGTCCCATGTTGGCTGCAGTCAGCTTTGTTCAGTCGCCTCCATGTTAGCAGGTACAGGAGATTCCCCCAGGGTTTAGGCTCACACATACACACGCTCACGCAAACACACAGTGCACGGTCACAGGGACACATGCACGCCCACACACACACACACGTGCACTGCCCTCTCTCTCTCTCTCTGTCTTTGTTCTGCCTCTTGCAGATTTTGTTTTTGCGGACAACAGATGGGCTGACATCGACTCTCTCCTAAATAACAAGTACACTCTCTGTCTCTCGCTCTGTCTGTCTCTGACATCGCTCTCTCTGTCCATCTCAGTGTCCTTACCGTCTCTCTGCGCTGTAATCTGTCTTCTTGTTCTGAAACGGTTCAGCCATTTATCAAGCAAAAATGCCAAACACGCACTCGTTCCAGCCTCTAAAATGTGAGGTTTTGCTGCTTTTCTCTGTTTTCTATCATTGTAACTTGAATATCTTTGGGGTTTGGACCATTGGTCAGACATAGGGAGACATTTGGAAATATTCTCTTGTAATTGTGATGGCCATTTTTTGGTTTTCTGGCATGTTTTTGGCTAGTAAATGAATCCATTGATCCCTTAAAGTGATAGTTAGGATAGGTTGTGTGAGGTTCTTATCCATAATCAGTGTGTTAGCTACAGATGATGGTATTTTAGCCACTTATAAAAAATCAGTATCAGTTCAAGTGCATGCTTTATTTATCTGCTTTACTTTGCTGTCAGACAGCCTTTTCTGAGGAGGAACCGCTTTTATATCAGCCAAATATTGTTCCCTCCAGGCCAACCAAACCACATAAGCAAAATCACTAACTAAGCATGGGAACTGCTGGTGTACCGTTGCCTCAATCTGTTAGTTTGTTTGTGTTAACATAAACAAACTAACAGATTGAGGCGGCGGTAGACCAGCAACTCCTGTGTTCTGCCAGGTAAAACGACTGATTTCGCCTATGGAGTTTGGTTGGTTTGGAGAGAATGATATTTGGCTCATATAACAGCAGTTTCCCGTCAGACAAGTCTAACTGACGGCAAAGTAAAGTGGAGAAAATATCCTAAATATAGCACACACTTATACAGATATTGATTTTTTTTAAGTGGCTAAAATACCTTTTATTGCTGACCCTGTTCTTAGCAGTTCATTGCTTAGTTTCCAGGTACTTGTCCCTGCTTCTCCAAACTGGGGATCTGCAGTACATTGATCAGTACATCAATCAACCACACTTCAAATAATCCAAACTATCTCTGTAATACTCTACATGGCAAAAGTCATTAGTTGCAGCCTTAAATCTTTCCCTTTCTGTTTTCCCGACCTGATCACCCAGCTTCATTACCCCGAGGGCACTCTTCTCACCTGAGCCAAAGCACTCAGCTTGTCTCTCCTCGCACATTGCACCGCTGCACCGTTCCCTCTTACTTAGCATACCTCATTGGGTTTGTTTTGCATCGCCTATTTGCGGTTGGAAGTGCTGAGCCTGCGGTAAGAGTTATTGTTTGTTTGTTTGTTTGTTTCCCATCTTTGATGTGTGTTATTGTGCCGAGGAACACAAGGCTGGCTCAGTTGTCATAACTCTCTTCTGGAGGCCAGATTGAAAAGGTCAGTGAAAATGATGCTCCTCTCTCCACAAAGGATGAATGGACACAGTGTAAGAGCCCTGCAAACACACAAACGCACAGACAGAAGAGCCTCACACACATGAACACAGCCTTAGACATCCAAACACATTTGCATAAAAGCGCGCACACACACACACACAGTCCCCGCGAGCACATTTTTTACATGCACCAGCACGAGCTGCGGAGTTCTCTGAGGATATTTCGTCCTGTGCTGTTCGTGTTTATTAACTTGTTCCAGGGCTTCAGCTCTGGTTTCTCTCCTGGGGGGAGTTTGCGCACAGATTAGCTCTTTAGTCAGTCTTGATTTTTGGAGCCTTGTGGCCTTTGACATGCCATTGCTATCTCCCACCACATTCCGATCTATCCCAGCGCTTCTTTTATCAGCCGGCGCAGGCTGATTTGTGGCTCGTGGACCTTCAGATCGAGGCGGGAGACTCCTCTTCGGAGTCCAGAGTCCCATCTCACCTTTGTAGACGACCACAAAGGCCAGGGAAAAGACGCAGAGGATCAGTTTTATCATCTGGTGGGATTTAGCGAGTGAACCACGGTTCACCTCATGTGATTATCAGTGCAAATGAAGCAAGACGAAAACTTCAATGAGCCTCCTGCTGAGTAACAAGCACACTATGAGACCTTCTGTGTGCATCTGTCAGCTGATTACACACGTGTAACCTGACAATACCAATACCACCCACTGACATGGATGTTACTGGGTGTTTGGAGAAAATATCTCCTGGGATTTATAATAGACGAAGATTAACACAAAGGCATTGTAATGGAGATGATAATGGGAGAATCAAGCACTTCTCTCTCTTATTCTCTTGAAAACCTGTAATTTTCTGAGTTTAAATACTGTAAGAAAGTGCTCAGATCACTCTACTCTGGAGATAAAATAGTTTTCAATTATTTTTCATAAAATGCACCCTTCATATTCTGAATATATAGTTGAGAGATAAGTGTCTGGCTATGAGCCATTGTGATTAAAGGGGTGATGATGCATGCATTGTGGTTTTCCACGCAAGAGGAGCAATAAGATAAAAAGTGTTGCACAGTTTGATGACTTGTTGAAGGTTTTAAATGTACTCAAAGTGCAAAACAACTTTTGTCTGCAGCCCAACAAAAGATTTAGATCACTGATCCACCAACAAAAAAGGAAGATGTCCATATCTTTATGTGTTTGTTTCCAAACTGGGGGTCCGCACTCAACAAGTGGCCCCAAGAAAAACCTGGAGGGTCACAAGAACCTAGATTATGATGAAATAATATGGATAAAGGGATTAGAAAGAAAAAATATATTTCTGTTATGCAAAATGTGGTTATTTTCTGTTTTCTCTTGATATTCTGGGTACTTTCCCACCATGATGAAGAAAAAGAAACCATTGTGACAGAAAATCACTCTTTGGTTTGATGGCTTGCAACTCATGTCCACAGGCCACAATCAGTGATAAGAGTCACAAGCCAGAAAGGCAGACGACCGCTGATACAAACCTTTTTAAGTAATTTAGCCTGCTTGTTAACCTCAATTCTTGGGTGGCACTTCCTGCAGCTGCATCACAATAAGTCTTTTAGTGGTTGACTATTCAATCAATCAGTCAATCAGTCAGTTTTTATTTGAAAAACCCTTCACTGGCATTATCCTGATCATCAAGCTCAGTGCAAAAAAAAAAAAAAATAAACAAACAGAAAAACAAAAAATACAGATAATATATATACTGTGTGTATCTATGTATGTCTAGAATATGTATATATATTACATGCATATGCATATATATTGGAAGCCTTTATTTGTTCATCTAAAGGTCTCTGAGGAGAAGCCTCCTCTGTTTTGCAGATAATGCCCTGATCGCTTTCACACAGTCACACTCATTCACACCTGGAAGCTGCCCAGTACAACCACAGTTTTATCTGCCAGCCACTGAGCAGCTCCACTGGAGCGACTGGGGTTAAGGGCTTTGCTAATGGCCACCTCAGTGGTGTTAAATCAGGGACTTTCCCGTCCAGATTTATTCTGCTGGTCGGGGGGAATGAACCAGCGATCTTCCGGCCACAAGCTTCTATAACCTTTGGGCCAAATGTCAGAAAGCTATTAAGAGTTTTATGGCATTTCTTCTGCTTTTACAACATTAAACGTTAAATGTACTCTTATTCCTACTTATATCTATTTTAACTTTTTTAAACATATTTTTGCAGATGCCTCTTAGTATTTAATTTCAGGGCAGTCACTTTCAACATTGTCAACAGATACTTGTCTCTTCCGTCTACCATTTTTCCTGACATTCCCTCCAACTCTGCCTGCATAAATGATGCTTAATGGAGAATGAAAATTGAATAATATGCTCCATTTCTTTGTGCATATCTTCCCGGAATGATCTTAACCCTGGGCATGACCAAAGGGTATGGCTGAGGTGTGCAGCTTTTAACTTGACGTAGCAGCAGGAAGTGGCCAGTCAGCTTGAAGGGCCAGTGTGTAAGATTTATGGGGATTTATTGGCAGAATATGGCTGAGATGGAATGTAATTTTAATAAGTATGTTTTCATTAGTGTATAGTCATCTGAAAATAAGAATCGTAGTGTTTTCGTTACCTTGCAATGATCCATTTGTATCTACAGAGAGCATGGGTCCTCTTCCATGTTTATTATATGTTTAGGGGAATTTTAAGGATGATTTTATTTGTTCTTGTTGAAAAATAATGAATTACATGTTCGTAACTTTAATAATCAGGGTTTAAATGTCATGTGTGTCCCATTGGGTACATTGCTTAGATAAGGGACTCACACATATACTTATGTGTTGAGGCTATACTCTACAGATAAGCATTAATATGAAGGTGCAAAATATTGATTAATCTTTATTTTACTCTTAAATGTGTAATATTGATCATTTCATTGGTGTACACATGTTTTTGCATGATCACTGGTCAACATGCTTACAACTTTTTCCTGTTTGCTCAGCTTCCATTGATACTGCTAGGGTAGGAAAACCTCAGGAAAGGTAGTGTAGTGCTAAAGCTGGTATTAAATCATTAACTATTTTAAAAAGGGTGGGGGGGTCAGGGTGTTAAAGTTGTACCCTCCAGAGTGTAAGTTGGAAAATAAAGGTCAAATTAAAAAAAAACAAAAAAAACATGTTATTTCAGGCTAGACATTAGAAAATAACAATTAATATAGTTTACGTGCTTTCACATTATTTGTGAGTTTCACCATGTGTTCTCCTATATGCTTGGAAGGGGAGGGTGAGGCAAGTTGTTTGATGAAACTGCTTCTGTCAAACGAAAGTATATGAATGAAATGAAAGTACAAACAGGAATACAGGAGTAGCAGAAGTCATGTGACTGCCTGTGACTGTTGATGTGGATTAGTGGACATTTGGTTGAAAATAGTAGGCATCTGGCCCACTAATTTCTGTAGTAACAGGGAAACACTAGGCCCATGATGGGATTAATGAAACACTAATGTGGAACTCCCCTCCGTCTTTAACAAGGATGAAACTGTGTACTCACTGTTTGCTACAAGCCCTCTGCACACACACACACGTTGGTTAAGCGCGAGATAAACAGTCGACGAGTAACTCCCACATGAACAATATTAACCTTTAGCTTTTGAGCTTGCTAGTGTGTGTGAGTGTGTGCGCCTCAGCATGTGTTGCATCTCCTCTAACCTTTAGCTCTGACCAATGGGAAGGTGAAACGCTGGTCTTTTCGCTCTGACCCAGTTTCCCCTCTGCTCATTTCTCCGAACACGCAACATTTCAGCTGCTATTAGTCAAATGATGCACTGTCTGAGTGTGTTTGTGTGTGTGTGTGCACGCTGGGTGTTTGTGTGTGTGTGTGTGTGTGCTCTGAGGGCGTGTTTTTTCACCTGTTAGTTTTGTGTATTCAAGGGTGTTAATGTGTGTGTGCCCACTAGGGCTGTGCCAGTTTTTAAAAATAATCGGCTAATTGATAAGAAGCGACGTTCTCGAGCAAACAAAGAAAAACACCACACACCCGCCTGAAACCTTATTTTTCCTTTCATGGTTCAGCCTGTGCTTTTAGGTGTGCAGAATTTCTGGTCATCTAACGCAAGGAGAGCTACCGCCGGCCGCTCCTTTAGGCTGTTTTTCCCTGTTTTTACTCTGCACATGATTTGTATAAAACTGCTGAGGTTTTCTGCGGCTGCAGCTCGATGATATCGGTGAAAAGAGCCATTACAGCCAATTAGCTACTCTGTCATTAGGGAGGGTTGTGTGGGCTACTGGCAACGTCTCCACACAACAGAATACATTATAGCTGGAATAGCTGGTAAAGTTTAAATAGCTAATATCTAGAAATGTTCCATATTAGGAGCAGTGGAGTCGCAGTGGGCTTGAATTTTACAGGCAGCGTAGTTATGAAATTAATATTGGATGCTTGGGCTGCTGTCTCATAACTTTAATACTATATGCAACAGCTTATAGTATTATAAGCTCTAAGTCCCACTCCCTCAGGCTACTCTGTTTTATTGTGCCAATCGACCCGCATTCAGAATTCTATGATCTGAACTCCTCCGGTGCACACCTGTCAGATTATGTGGGTTTCGGCTTAGAAGCGTGCGTGCACATCCTGAGCAGGTCTCTTTCATTTTGTGTGTGTGTGTATGGGTGTGTGTGTGGATGGAGAGGAGAGGGAGTGTGGGGGGGGGGGGGGGGGGGGGCAAGAGTGCAGGAGAAAGGTTGAGGATGCGATGTGCTCTAAGATGAGTCTGTCTACATCTGTCATGTTGGAGTGTGCTCAGTCTGTTCGTGTTTGAGACAGATGACTTGCTCCGCTCCCCAAGGTCCTCCTGTTATTCTGCGTCCTTTATCTCCTACTGATCCGACAGACGGCCTGCTCCGTGTGTGTGTACTTCTTGTTTGCTTGTGTGTAAGGCGTGGGGTGTGTGTATGTTAAAATTCTGCATGTGCGTACACTGTCTTATTTGTTTCCTTGCTCTCACGCATACATTCGTGATCCTCTGTCTTTGCGTGTGTGAGGTGGGGTTGGGTACCAAACTCTGTATGTTAAAAGACACCACCAAATTACATAGACACTACTCAGTACACTCTTGTTAGTTTTGAAATGAAAATAAACAAAGTTTTGCCGACCTATGATCTTTTGTTGAGATGTCTTTTCTTCTTTAGATGACCTGGAATCTTTGAGTTTTAGAAATCCCCCAAAATACATATTTTAACAATTGTTAACAGTGGTTGCAGTTGAAAATATTAAATTATTAACCATTATTCACTTCCACTTCTATGAGTTTGCTCCACGATTTTTGAAATAATTTTTTTGTGGGTTTCTAAAACTCGACGATTCAAGTATCTAAAGAAGAAATTACGTAAATGATCTCAACCAAACTTAGATTTTAAAACTGAGTCTGACTCAGAACTCAAAATCTATTGAAGTAATTTGCCTTGAATTTTGGAGTGTCCTTAACTTTTTCATTTTTACAGTTTACAAATTCATATTTAATCAATCATGCCAAATTTCGGTACCTCGGAGGGCATTGAGAGTATAGAGAGAAAGCGAAAGAGAGCATTACCCCTGCAGCTTGTTCAGGTCACAGAGCGGAGAGTCAGGGCAATAGTGAGCTGAGAGTGGCCTTAAGTGTGGTCAAACTTTTCAAAACTTGACACAGACAATACTCACTGCGATATTTTTAATGTGAATTACAAAGCTGTGAGAGAGAGAGTGTGTGTGTGTGTGTGTGTATCAGGGTAACTCATTTTATCAAACACAAATTAATTAAAAAGGCTGAAGAGCGTGCCATGTTTGATGGCCTGAAAGCCAAGTTCCCTGCAGCATCCGCAGCTAGCATTAGCACGCCTGCAGTTGGTGTCAAAAAAGTTTAACTTAACCCTCCACAGACAACAAAACTTTGAGTGAAGCTCCAACAAGTTTACTGAACCTCAGCCGATTAATTAGCTAACTGAATAAGGTGTTGTTGGAGATAACTGGGCTTTGTTCACTGCCCTGGTTGGCATAGCATTTTGACTAGCATTAGCCAACACTCAACCATGTATTTTTGGTTTGGGGCGTTGTAACATTGTGTGAGATTAATTAGTATGTCTGAGTCCAATCATATGTGAATTGAATACTATTTTCAGGAAAATACTTAAACATACTTTTCAAAACATGATGCAAATAACACTCCCTGAAATATTTTTGTGTGAAATGCAAAGCTGGTGAGGGCAACACGTCAAGAAGCTGCAGAGTGCACCATGCTTGATAGCCTGAAAGCCAAGCACCCCCTTAGCAGCCGCAGTGTCTAAAAAGTGTAAATGAACCCTCCGTGGACAATAAAACTTTAAGTTAACAGAGATAACTGGGCTTTTTTAAATGTCTTGGCTGACATTTTCTTGGCATTTTTACTAGTCAGCCAACACTCCAAATTCCTTGCATACAGGGAAATACTACAGTATGCAAGCACTATGTTAGTAATGACAACAACATAACAGGGAGGATATTGCGTGTTTCTTGTGTTAAATGCCCTGGTGACAGACTGACAGGCTGCAGGTTGTAGGGACAGGTTTGAGAGAGATTTAATTTTGTATGTTCTAAACAAATAACAAAATGTTACAAATAAGGGAGCATAATAATAATGCTGAAGGAAGAAGTTCTGGTTGTTTTTAGTTATTTTAGTGATTTTCAGAACTGAGCACTGACAAAAATGAGATTACCAGTTTAAATAAAGGCTAATTACAGAGAGAGCAAAGTGTCAAACAAAGGTACCTTTGGGTACTGGTACCTAATTCCAAGTACCGGTACTACATCGGTTCAAATGTGAACCAACCCTGGTGTGAGGGGATACACTGTGAAGTTTTGCGCCGTGTACAAGAGCACGGGGGTTTGCAGCATGCTGAGTTGGGAAATGGAGAGTGGAAAGTGCAGCGGTGTAAAAGCTCTGCCCCGCTGGATTCACCGGAGAGGTGACACACAGACACCCGCAGCTAAATGATGCAGAAGCTCTCTGTGTCTGCAGGCTGTGAGTCTTGTACAGACTCACACACACACTCACAGATACACACACATGCAGACACTTTGGGAGCCGCTGACAGGTCCTCTGCAGAGGTTAAAAGCTGTCATAAGTAGCCTTGAAGCACAGCCCAGTGGTGCTGGCCACGGAAGTCCATAATGCCCAACCTTTGCCTCAGTAATCTGGGACTGTCTTGACTGATGTGCCGGGACCACACACACACACACATGAAAACACACACACAGACACACACAAAATGAAAAAAAGACCAAAATCACCAAGGAAAATTCGCGTACATGTGGAAGTACAAATTCACACTCATGCCCATATCTGTCCAAGCATGCACACACACTCAAATACACGTATCCCCACAAAAGTACACGCACACTCAAATACACACACACCTTGACACAAAGATGCTCAAATGCACAAAGTTGCACAGAGGCCAAAACACACACAACGAGAGGCTCAGGGGAAAGTGTAAGAGAAATGGTGAGTGTGAGTGTGAGAGAAGCAAGATGGCAGATGCACACCACACCACAACACACACACACACCCCAACACCATCACATGCGCACAATCCAACACACACACACATATGCTTCCTCTGCTTCACAGAGAGAGATCACCTCCCACTTCTTCTTCTTTCCAAACCGAGCTCTCCTCCTCCTCCTCTCAACTCCTCACTTCATCACCTCCTCCATATTCCCTCACCGACATATGCACGCACGCACAGACACCCCCATGCACTGCCCCACACACACACACACCCAAACTCGCACGCAAGTACACTTCAGACAGATCAAGTCTCACTCCTCCCCGGCTCGCACACTCTCTCGTCTTCAAAAAAAGGAATCTCCCGCTTCCTCTCCTGCCCTCCCTCACCCTGCACTCCTCTTTCCATCCCCTCTCTAAACACCTCACCCCCGTACACACAACACACACACACACACACACACACACACACACACACACACCCCCCTCTCCTGTTCACCTCCCTCCCTCACCCCTCGTCCTCCCCCCACACCCCGCTCTATCCCATAGTGCTCTCTGCTGGAAGGATTTAGAGGTACCCTGTAATTTTGGTGCCGGAGGAGCTCTTAAGTCCTGCCTGATCTTCTGGCTACACAGGCAGCCAAAGTGTGTATGTGTGTGTGTGCATGTACTGTATATGTCAGCGTGTGCTCGCTTCTGCAGGCCCAAGTGCTTACACGTCTGTATATTTTTTTGCAACCATTTCAAGTGTGGTTGTACTTGTGTGTGTGCAGCCGTGCATGCTTTTGCTTTTTGCTCGTGTGTGTGTGTGCATGCGTGTGTGTGTGTGTGTGAGAGAGAGAGCAGTCTAATCAGGACGCAAGAGAGGAGCTCCCCCTCTGGCTGTATACTGAAGCAGTGAGCTGAGCAACAGTTGTGTGCAGTGGGCTGCTAACCACCTTAAACCTTGACACTAATGCTGCTACCTGCTTACCGTACATGCTGTAGAAAGCGGCTCCTGGGAGCAGGCAGCACGCAGTGATATTAAGAGCTGCTACACTGTGATGCTTTGCAAAAAAACTAAATGGGGGGAAAAAAAGCAGCGTTGTTGAGCATGAAGATGAGAAAATCAGCTGTGTCCACGGACATTACTCAAAACCACATTTATTCCAGCCCAAATTCAATATTGGATTTTGAAAATAGCATGAAAAATGTGCAGGAACAGCGTCAAAGATATGACTATTTTATATTGTCTGCCAGGTTTTATTAGTGAAAAGAAACACGAGAGGAAAACATTGGCCGGGCCGAGCTCGCCTGCACTGTAAAAAGCTCATACAGGAATTTGGTGGAGTCAACAATTCTTTTCTCATTAAAGCTACCACAGGGAACTTTCATATTTTGTTGATTTTGGAGGCCCCTGTGGACAAAAATGGTAGTTTTTCCCACCATAATGACCACAAAATATAACATCAAAAATAAAATTGTCTAAAGAAAAATCTCCTCCTGCTTCTTTCTAACTACTCACTGTAATTTTGCTTGAGAAAAAGTGAACACAGGCTTTCAAGGAGACTCTGACCCGGTGCCTGTCATTAAGAATAACTGCACTGAACATCTGATGGTCTCAATTACTTATGTAGGTCACATTGAGGCATCAGTAATGAGACCGTTTCATAACCAGTTAAAACTCCTTAAAACTCACTGTAAATATTATTAAACTATTTTAAAAAAGTTTATGTATTCAAGCTGATTAAAGTTACAATTCTTAGTATTTATTTTCAGAACACTTTAGATTGTATAAACTTGAGTTTTTCTAACTTGAAGTGTTTTGACTTGAAATGATGCATTGAATGAATGTACTGTGTTACAGAGTTCAATCAACTCATCAGATTAAGCTTCGAAAGCAACATGACTAGCATATTAGCTGACCCTTCCTTTTTATAGTTTGAAGAAAACATGTGATGGAAACTTGCTGTGTGTCTCTAAGATGAGTCATGGCTGCGCATTTTGTATAAAAAAAATGTAAAAAGGAAATCAAATTTATATATATTTATTGTCAGTGTGCAGCCTATTGAGCACTTTTTCTCAAGTACAGCTGAATTATGCATAAAAAAAAGTTTATTTGACTTGAAAAGTTTATTTGTTTTGAATCATTACAACATTACTTAAACTTGTCTAAACAAATGCGGACAACTTTTAAACAAGCAATCTGTGGCAGCTGCGTCCAAACATGAGTACTGCAGCCACTATCACAAATAGTGAGTTGGAGACACATACTGCATATTGAATAGGTTGAAATCCTATTTAATATACAGTCTACGTTTGAGACGAGTGGTTTCTTCACACACACTCTTCTCAAGACTCCAGGAAGCTCAGGCAGGCTGCAGGAACACTGCAGGAACACAAGACGAGTGCCACACTGTAATTCAACAATAATAAGCAACAGCGAGCGCTAGACTGTAAGCTGATCTGCTGTTTATAACTCTCAGTTGTCTGTCAATGTAAAGCTAAGCCTGTTATCCTGAAAACAAAAACCCGTAGCGCTGAAAATACTCTGGAGTTGGAGTTCAGTGACTACCTGCCTTACTGCGGCCAGATTACAATAATATATTATTATATATAACTCCTTCTAAAATATTGTTTATGATTTCTTATGACTCATAAACAAATAGTTTCTCATTCGGTCAACATTCTGCATTAATTTTAACTCTATTAGGCTTGAAACAGGCAAAAAACTACACAAGTTACAGACCAGAGTAGAAATTTCAAAGGAGCAGCGTTGTTGTCAGAGAAGTGAGTAATTAAACTTGGCATCCTTAATTCCTTAATCTCTGATGACACATCATGTTCATTTTATGATTTATTATAGTAAATAAATAACAGATTGCTCCTTTAAAGCAGGACCGACAGTAGCCTTTTTTTTTTTTTTAGTTAAAACAAACACTTCATTTTTACAGTGTTATTCATCTGAGCTGATATGAAAAGTCTGAATGAATTTTCTTTGCCCATGCCAGACCTGCGCAGGCAGGAGACTACGTGGGAGAGACGGCGAGCGAGAGGTTGGAGGTTGATTACTGATTTCCATTTCTATTTCTAGGACAAAGAAATGGAGGGCTGATGGGCTGGGACATCTATTTAGATCCATTTCATTCTGCCATAATCAGGCTTTAGCCATGCCCTAATACTCAGGATTAGAAAAGGTTCAAAGTGCAAACATCTAGATCCCCCAGTATTATTCCAGTCTGCCAACCTCACTCTGTATGTTTGTGTGGGTGTGTGTATATATGTGTGTGTGTGTGTGCACGTGTGTGCTTGCATGCATGCCAGATCTGCTAGGGAGGGTTATCTCTGGAATCAGGCCCATAAACCTAATCTAACCCTCTCTGTGCTCATTCAGGAGTGAAATATTTTGTGCAAATAGGCTCTCCTTTCCTTCTTGCCACTTCGACTCTGGTCCGCTAATGTAAACAAAAAGCGAGATAGGAATATCGCAGGTATGAGAAATAGCCATTTCTGTTGTGACGCTCTGTTTGATACACACACACACACACACACACACACACACACACACGTACCTGACACGGCGGCTGTGTTTAGCTCCCTGCTTTGCCTCAGATGGATGAAACAGCTCAGTGTGTCTTGCTGTTTTTCCTTGATGCTAAGTGTGAGTGATCAGATCGTGCTTGTGCCTGTTTATGTATTTAGCTTTTTCTTTTTTTTTTTTGTTTGAAAATGTAGACATTATTGCTTGGTGGTTACTGTGACTACCCTGCTCGGCTCGTCTAAGTGGAAGTCTGAATGCGGTGGAGAATGGGGGGGCGGTGTGTGAAAGGTAGCCAATGAATGTCACCTCTCATCCACTTTCTCATTAAACAACCTGCTCTCTGTCTGTCACATGGGCTGTATCCGTCCCCTCGTTCGGTGCTTTGGGCAGATGCCGTGCGCGGGAGCTGGCACGCGCATGCATAGACACTGCAGAGCATGCACACACACACACACAGCCCATCGCGCCGTATGAAAGCAAGCCCCCCTGGGCTGGACAGGAATAATAAGCAGCAGATGATTCATGATGGAGATGGGGAATGTATTCAGCAGGACCACCTGAGTGACCTCATTTAGCAGACCTGAGAATAAATATAGACCACCGCATCGCACTGTAGCCTCAGCTTGTGTCGTCTCGTCCAGTCAGCACTGCATCTCCTCACACATCTCCCACTCTCCTCCTCGGTGCACCTCGGGGAGCGGGCCTTGCACCTCGATGTCCTTGTGAAATCTGTGTGCATTCGTGCATATTTTAGCGTGTGCAATTATACACACATAAAACTCTTCATATACTCTGTATTACCCACATGGATCTTGGCCAAGCAGTTAATCTCACCTCCAAAACTCATCCAGACCTTCAAAATACTTCATACGTGTCTCAAAACAAGCTTGTTCGACCAAAACACCGGCAGCAATTCTCACTCAGAAAGCGCACGCCGTCACTTGTAACACACTGACCTAAAAAAACACTAACAACAGGGAACATTACAGAAAATGTTGGACCTTCATCATAGTAGTTTGAAAGGTTTTTCACCTACAGTCAGTCAGGAGAGTGGGCACCATGGCACCAGTTCCTATATGACTGGTACCTACTGGACCGAATCATGATGCAGATTATGTAGCCTCATTTCAGTGCCACACGCTTGAGCTGTCGATTTAAATAGTTGCCCTCTGGTGTAGACATTACAGACGCATCGCCACACCGCTAGTTAACATTACAGCAGCGCTGTCTCTACATGGCTCTGAAAGCAGGTAGCCTTTCGTTAGCTAGTAGCTACCATAAACATGGTTGAAATGCTGAGTTTAATGGTCTAAAGTGTTTTATTTTGCAGTACTTTAACAGTTATTTAGTGTTAGGTAGTTGTATTTGGGTTAGGTTTTGTTTATTATGTGATTTGAAACTGTAATGTATTGTTCAATTTCAAGTCCAAATTTACCTCAGCAGTGGAAAAAGCTGCTCTTTTAATATAGTTGATTGTCATTTTGTCCGGTTTAGGCACCAGAACAGTTTTATTTATTTTTTTGTATGTAGTTTGTGTGTATAGTTTTGTTTATTCAGATTTTATATTTGCATTTTTTTTATATTTTATTCGGTTTTTATTTTATTTATATGTATTTATCATGCACTTTTTTATTACTCACTTTTTCTCCCTTTGCTTTCAATCCTTGAGCTGCTGTACAAATTTATTTGTAATGTTCGTCAGTGTGACTGAATACTTAATCGTTCCACATATTATCTTAATCTTATTGAAAGGTTTACCTGCTTTGAATCACTGCAAAATTAACTCAACCTGTCTTTTCAAATTCAGTCAATTCTTTTTTAAGTTGAAACAAAAAATGTATTTTTACAGTGTAATTCATCTGAGGTGATATGAAAAGTCTGATTACCATTTGAATAATGCACTGCAAATATATAGTGTTTTTCTAGCTGGTGGAGTGTGAACAAGAAAAGAGTTCATGGATTTTGGGAAATGTGGTCATTGAATGCATTTTGTGTGTGAAAGCAATGAGAAATTATTCACAGTCGGGTCCACGTAGACTTCTGTCTCGCTGACTGTTGAAGGGGTTTGACAGTGTGACTCCGGTTCTGACCGATACATGTTAGCAATTGAAAAAAACAGTAATGTGCTAGCAGTAGTGCTATGTGTAGAGTATTGGGACAGCAGCCTTTGTTGCAGGCCAGCTCTTTCCCCTGTAAGGCTTTCTCTTGGCTGATACATTTGTACTGTAGACATTTCCCAACATCAACATTTGGCACCTGGTTTCTCTTATGACTTCAGCAGCTGTAGATCTTTTGTTCTCCCACTAGTCACTCTGTGGCCAATGATCCACACCCACAAAGAGGGCCTTAAATCACACAAAAAAACCCAAGCTTTGGAGCCGACCGCTTTATTAAAAAAAGCAACATTCCTTCATGCAATGACCAGTTCTTCGGGTACTGTGGACCGCTAGCGTTGAACCGGTTTGTTCCACTAAATCATTAGCAGCAGAATGGGAGTTTCTTTGTTCTTCGCCCCATCATTGCTTTATCCCCTTGTGTTTTTATCTCCGTCGAGACGCACAGGAAGACCCAATTCCCCAGTTTCCTCTTTCCAAAACACGCCATGACCGCCGGCCTTTTAATATCTGGAAATCCAGATTTGGATTAACGTCAGTATGCAGGGATGAAACGAGAGGGAGAGGGAGGAAAAGAGGAGATAGAGTGAATGAGAGGCTTTCAGATTAAAAAAAAAGCTGGCAGTGTGTCCTTGTTGTGGAGTAGGGTTAGGGAGTTTGAGAAACACGGCTGGCAATCATCTTTTTTGTGAGCGAACTCGTGACATGACAGATGTAAATACTCTGATATCAGCCAAGGGTTAGAATGACAAACACAGGAGTGTGTGGTGATTATTTTCCACTGCACATTATTTAATGCACTCAACAGTTGTTTCTGTACACTCTTACAAATAAAGGTGCTAAGGGTTCTTTGGCTTGTCCTCGTAGGAGAACGCTTTTTGATTCCTGGCAGGAGTTCCACTTGGAACCCATTCAGACAGCGTAAAGGGTTGTACGCAAACCATCTGTGAAAGGTTTGACCTAGAACCCTCTATGAGAGGTTCTGAAAGAAAACCCTTCCATGGCACAATGGTTCCACCCAGAATCCTCTCTGAGGGTAGTGTTCTATCCTTATTTTCATCTTGTGTGGGTGCTAAAAAGAACCCACTCAGGGGGTTCTACGGGAAGCATTTCGGTTTTCCAAGGGTTTCATCTAGAACCAACTCAGAGGCTCTACCAAGAACACTTTTGTAGTCCAAAGGTTTCGTCTAGAACCCGCCAAGGGAGGTTTACTGAGAATCCTTTTATAGGTTAAGAGTTTAGTCAAGAACCCACCCAGAGGGTTTTATCTAGAACCCACCCAGAACTCTTTTTTAATTATATTATGCTACAAAGAACCCCCGATAAATGACTTCTTTAAGGATTTCAACAATACTTAGAAAGCTCTTTTTTCCGAGGGTGAAAAAGGTTCTTAAAGAATTGACAGTTTTGCAAAGAACCCTTGATTATAGACCACTGGTTCTTAGGCAGAACCTCAGACCTTCAGAAAGAACCCATTTGGAACCCTTGTTTCTAAGAGTGTTATAGATTTCCATCTTGAATAGTACTTAAAAGATGGATTCACATAAGGAAATGTGGTTAAAATTGGATACGGTTAATCGGATTATGAATTTCCAGCGGTACAGTAAAGGCCCTGAATTATTTGACGTTTTAAATGGCCTGAATACAAACAACATATAAAGTGATCATCTCTTTATAAATCCAGCTCTCTCTCAGTTGTTCTCCTAAACAAGAAGCCTCCGAGGGCCAACTTATCATCACGGCACATCAGTGATGCAGGAGCCCGTTCAGCCAGCCTGAAGGAATTGTTAATTTAGATGACAGAAGTAAGTTAACACTGAGAAGATTTGCTCTCCCTGAGTGGATATAAAATTCATAGCATGACGCTCACTCTTAGTCAGATTATTCGAGCGCCTTTGAGCTCGATCTTCAAAGAGCTCATTTTTGTATAACCTTGCCCTGGAAATTTAGAAATTGAAAGAAGAGGAGAAATTGGGTGGAAAATGGCAGGATGAGGTTAGCACTCGTGGCAGCGTCTGGCCCATTCAGACGGTGTGTGCCTTTAAGACTGGAAACAGGCCTGTTCACCTCACTGTCTTTGAATGTTCCCTTTTAGAAGAGACATGCTCCCTGCACGGGCTTTACATAAATCATAAGACTCACTTAGCCTTGAGTGTTCATTCACATTAATGTCCCACGTAAATTTCAAATCTTTTTGTTCCTCGTCTCCGCCGGCCCCTGCGTGTATAGTTCAGTGTCCAGTTCACTCAGTCGTGTTGAGTCTACGGCTCCTGACACAATGTTATCACAATCATTCTCGCAAATTATCACGTACTCCGGCCACACTAACAAAATGTTGTGGTTCTCCTTGTAATTTAGAGCCCCGGCTTGATCTGATAATGTAACATAATATTAGCGCAATTCATTATTTAGTTTTCTTCAATTTCGCCCGAGTACAAAGCTGAACTCCCACAGGGCACCAGAATGTCAACATTAATAATACTTAGGAATGACAAGGCATGAATCAGCGAGAGGAGCTTTTACATGGCTGCGGAGCGAGATTTCAACACTGTTCATGACAGGCAAATTCATGTAGAAACATTGATACATCATGCCAGCCAGGGTACGTATTTTGCTATTTGTAGTGCATTGTTTGGGCCCACCCATCCTACCCCCCTCACCCATCTGTAGCTGAGTCTGCCTCTCTTTGTGTCATCATTAGATAAGCACCCTCTCCAAGACTATCTCATCATAATGAGGGTGCCATCTGAAGCAATCACCCAGGGAGATGGTCATTGAGTTAAGAGGGAGGGAAGGGGAGGGGAGAGAGTCAGATAGCGCAGATAAAAAACTAAATGAGGTGAGCGAAAAAACAGAGAGAGAGTAAGAGGGAGAGACCAAGACGGATAACGCAGGAAGGGAAACAAAAGCATTTCAGAGGAAGGGAGTAAGTTGAAACAGCAGACTAAGCGGAGATGCAGATCATTTGGGGAATTCCAAAATTAGAGCTGCCATCGCGTGCGCCCACACAGGCGCACGCCCACACACACACACACACACACTTATACACACACACACACACACACACACACACTGCCTTGTGCTTAGCCGCTCAGTGTTAAGGTCAGAGTCACACTCTGTCTCCCTAGGTCATTATCATGGGCCCTAAAATAGACAGCCAATTGTGTCACAACGTCTGAAGTGAATGTGACATTGAATAAACAACCCACGACCGTGAGCTCCTCGCTCGAGTCGGAGCAGAACGCACACTTTAAAGCAGGGGTCTCAAACTCAAATTGGCTCAGGGCCACTGATGGTATTTTCATCTCACAGGGGGGCCGCTGCAACGTTCAAGCACTGCAAGAAAGTGCAATATTTCTGAGAGCTGACTTTCTTTTTCCATTTTTAATGTGATTTTGTCATAGTTAAAGCTACTACCAGTAGTTTTTAATGGAGTATGAAACAGTCTCAATTTAATACTGATGCCTCTGTATGACTTAAATAAGCAAATAAGACAATCTGTGAGAAGATTGGGTATTTCTGTATAGTTGTTCTTAATGCCTCCCACCAGATCAGATTTTCCTTAAAATCAGATGAAACAAGCCTGTGTTTACATTTTGCCAGTTAAAGTTACATTGAGTAGTATGTTAGCCAGTTAAAAAGAAGTAGGACAAGCTTTTTATTTAGATCATTTTATCTTTCACGACATATTTTGGGGTTATTATACCACTTTTGTCCACAGGGGTCTCCAAAATCAACAAAATGTGAAAATTCCTTGTAGTAGCTTTAATTAAAAAAAAATTTAAAAAGAACTTTCTGTACATGTTAATATACATTAGTTAGACGTGCATTGACACAAAAATGGCTAGCTGAGCATTGTCAGGTTTTGTCTGTGTTTTTGTCACAGACAGAGTATGCAGTGAAAATTTGAGCTTTGCTGCATAACTGAAATAATGTCACTTACTTACTAAAGTGCAGTATGCTGTAATTATTACAACCCTAGTTTAAACTGGCATGAAACAGCACAAAAAAAGAATTAAATAAAATGACTTTGCAGGCCGGTTGATATTTTATTTTGGACATCATGCTGCAGCCTGGAGAAAGGGGCCAGAAATGGCCCCCGGGCCGCCAGTTTGACACCGCTGCTTTAAAACAAATGGAGAGAGGCTGACACACACACACACACACACACACTTAAATATATAAATGGACACACACACACACATTCACGCACAAACATTAAGGGAGGCATTTAGCTCTCAGCACTACCAGCAAGTAATGACACATGTGGCTCAGAGGGAGTAAGCTGCTCGAGGACTTGGCAAGCGGCTGGAACTCTCACTGGCATGTCTCACTGTTCAACTATGCACAGACACAAAACACACACACACACACACACACACACACACACACACACACCACACAACGGTCTGACCATGTTCCTTCTCTCCACCTCAGCGCCCACCCTCCCTCAGTAGGCTCTAATGTTGTTCCATTCATTTGACTTCACTTTATTGTGTTAATGAGAGATACCGTTGAGAGGAGCCGGCAGTTGATTGAGGGTGAGAACGGCTAATCACTGGAACAGCTAATCAGTGCTTGTCGTAAATATTGATTAGTTCTGTGCGTTATGGACGTGCTCATTAACCAGTGTGTCATCTTCTCTCCTCCTCCTCCTCTTTCTCCTGCTTTTCTTCTCCTTACCCTCCATCACATCCTCCCTCTTCTTGTCCTTCACCCCTTCCTCCTCCTCCTCCTCCTCATCTCCTTCTCCCCCCGCCACAGCAACCTCCAACGGTACACTCGAGGGCCTGGAGAACCGGGAGGGAGGCGTGTGCAAGAGCCGAGCCATGAAAGTCATCATGAAAGTCGGGCAAGGTAAATGTGCGCTCACCTCACATGTAGAACACAATACAGCAGTGCTGCCTTCAAGCCATGTTTCACTTTGGTGTGACATTTTCATTTATCGCCATGTGTGCCTAGCGTGACTTTGTCCCTCCACCAGCCTCCAACAGGACCTGGTCTGCAGGACTGTAAAGTTGTGTCATGAAATGAATTGGACACCTCTGTTAATGTTTTTTTTATTTTTATGTGACTTCTTTAGTGGCCTTACCTGGGACTTGGTGATAATTCTGTATTATCTTTTATTGACTCTTTATGGTGTCACACCTTGATCACATGACTGTATCGTCCAAAATCCATCCAAAGTTCAGCTGCCCAATATAATGATACCACACAAAATGTCATTAAAAATTAACTAAATACTTTTGTTTTCCACTTTTGAAGAGTTTTGTTGACGTAATGCATAATAATGGTGAACATTTGCATCTGATATACCATGCACTGAAAGAGAAAAATATTCTTCTTAATATTTAACAACCATTTAAAAAATTAGTAGTAAAAAATATAGTAAATGCACACAGTTAGATTGCAGTGCTTGATTTTACAATATAGGAAAAATAGTGCCATCTTTTGCTTCTTTATTTAAAAGAAAAATGAATTGGTAACACTTTACTATGTAGCTTTGATAAGCAGTTTAAAAAACACTTTCTAATTATGAATATAGTTGAATGTAGTTGATAGTTATAGAGAACAATTAAAACTTCTTCTACAAACCAGCCCCAACTGGTTTGTGAATAGTTAATGAATGATTGACAGCACGTAATAACATAGCTGCAATAATATTTAATGACATATGATTACACAGGTAAACAAATGCCTGCAGCAGGTCATAAAACATTTTATTAACTGTTACTACACATGTTCAAAATCCTTCACAGGCAGGTTGAAAACTGTATGAATGCGTCAGAGAGTTAAAAGGTCCTCGGAAATGAAACTCTTAACTCGAGGTTCACTTACTAGATTTCTTTTAGGGCTTTCAGCCACATCTTGTGAACTTCATGGATGAAGTTTTCTCAGTTTTTACGGAGCGTAAAGAAGAGCTATTTCTAGATTAAATTGAATAAATACAATTAACAGATTGTATAGAAAAAGGACCTCATTAAAATGTAATGCAAAATATAATACATTTAATGTAATTAATGAATATAATAAACATATTTTGTAAAAAGTATATTTTACTCACTGTTTACATTCATACAGAATATAAGGGCATGTTTTATATGTATATTGTCAATCTTTCAAATGCTTAAAAGGAGGAGTTACTGTTGTTCACATAAACATTAATAAGCACTTAAAATGTCCTCTTAAAAGCTTACAACTCCCTTATAGGTTAATATGGTATCATGTAAACAATTTATTATTGTTATTATACTGTTTTTACATGCTAAATAGGCGTGTTAAAAAACACTGTTACCAAAAAATGGTCTAAAATGTAACTCTCAGATGAAGAGCACAGGATGGCAAATAAAGATAATACTCAAGTTTTAAATATCACTTATTTACAGGCATTTATTTACTTAGTCTTTAAGTTTGAGTGATATGGCGATGTACACAGTAAGATGAGGGATTTGTCTACTGTCAAAGACTTTGCAATGTATCATGCTAATGCAGCTATTGCTTTAATATCTCTGTTTGTATTAAGCCATTACAGTCATGGTTGCAAATCAATAAGCAGGACTGTTTTATGGACTGCAGGACTGGATTTACAGGATTTTTCTGCTTCAGTGTGATGAAGTGCCTTGATTTGTGAGGTATTTAGTTAGATATCAGTCATGAGAGAACATTCCCATGTGGTTACTTCGTCTGTGATAACTTTCTCAACGGAATTTCCAGTAAAAAAATCATGATATATACCGATATTATGCTTTAAATTATATATACTGTGATACAGTTTTTACCCAGCCCTGTTAGTCATATACAGTAGTTTTGAATAAATCTTTTTATATACATAAACAGGTTGTGTAAATAGTGAGATCACCCAGAAATAACAACCAAATAGGAAATGACCGTGAGGAATGACTCCACTCCAAATTGCAAAAAGGTTTCTGATGCTCCTCAGCTGTTTCTCGACCTGATTCTTATACAGGAATCGCACAATGAAAATGTGTTTGAAATTGCTATGTAAGTGCATGGTCGGGTTAAGTCATCTAAAAATGCTGGAAGTAAACAAGCGAGCTTTGTTTAGATATCCTTGGACACAGCATTTGGTTTGAATCATACTTTTCACTTTTAGACGCAGTTTTACTCAATATGTGGACATTCATATCCTGAATTTGACAGGATACAGTACACAGATGTGTTACTCTGTAAACATTCCCCCCATCCTCAGTGTGGTTGTTTTGACCGAAACAGACACTAACCACCATCTGAGAGGAACATCTGCCCGCCACGATGATCTGATTCCAGCTTAAAAGCTGGATCTCAACATGTCAAAAATAAACTGAGACTTGCTGAGGAATCTGCAGAGTGTATTTGTGTGTGTGTGGTGTGTTGTGTTTGTGTCTGCAGATTTGTGTAGTGCAGATATGTGCAGATATCTGAATGGTGGCTAGCGGGATGACAGCAGTGTATCCTGGCAGTCGGTGGGAGAATAGAAGCTAACAAGCTGCTGATGCTAGCAAGGTCTGAGTCGGAACAAATTCAGCAGATACAGTGAAAAATACCCACAGCCATCTCTGAAACAGACAGGCATTGCATTATCTTTCCATGTAGGTCAATTTGAGCATCCGACAGCCCTGGCTTGCAACACCATCGCCAAATGACAACACAGTTGCATGAGCGCAGGCAACACGGGCTCTTTACACTAAACTATTAACTGGGAGGAAAAGACAAATCCCTGTACTCACATTAATGGAAGTTGAAAGGAAATGTCTTATTCGAGGAAAGTTCTAGGAAAGTTCCTCTCACATCGAGTCTGTTTCTGTCTCTGTGGCTGCCGGCTGTTCCTCAACTTCGCCAGAGCCATGCGCTCATTTCCCAAAACGGTCCGAAGCGAGCTGTCACTCACAATCAGTGTGCCCTAAAAACCTTGTTAGAAAAGATGCTGTTGGCCCAGCTGCTACTACTTTTAAATCTATTTCTGTGAGTGGAATTTTTGATGCATAATGTGCCCATTCAACCCAGTAGCTATTAGAGGAAGGGCCGTGAGAAATCAGAGCGTCGACAGAAACTTTGATTTGGCTGCTGTGTACGATTTCTAGCTGTTTCTTCCCCGTTTTCCCCTTTATGTCAGCAACGAACAATCCTTTTCACTTCTCATTTATCTCAGATTATTGTATTGATTAATCAATGAATTGTTTTGTCTATAACATGTCAGAAAATACTAAAATGCCCAGTGTGTGATATAGATATATATGTAACATTTTCAATGCAGGACTTTTACTTGTAAGGAAGCATTTTTACAGTTTGGCTTGCTACTTTTGCTTAAGTAAAGGCTCTTAATGCTTCCTCCACTGCTGTTATCAATCATGCAAGATGGGGCTGCAGGATATGGTAAAAAAAAAATCATATTGCGATAATTTTGACCAGTATTATGATTGCAGTATGATCAAGGGCGCAGATCTCATTACAGCTAAGGGAGAGACAGCGGTGAAAGTGAAGCGAAGCAGAACCTCTGTCTCTATTTTGATTACAGACTGTGCTTAACAAGCTCAACAAACTACAAGCAGAAAGAAGTAGACAAACAGGTCGGTTTAAGCCCCGCCTCTACGTCACTTTATGAGGTTCGTTAATAGAAGGTAGGCCAGGTCAATTTATGTGAATTATTAACGTTAAAATAGCCTCTGCTCCCAGGGGGTCTTTCAAGTGGACAGACTGTTAAACCAAACACCATCCTAAAAGCAGGTGTTTTACAGCCGGCTGTATTTTTTTCACAGGAAAAACTTTGGTGACACCATGGTTAAGATTGTTTTGTAATTCACTTCAATCTACAGGCACGATTGGCCTACATGTCATTTAGTCAGTGACATAATCAACTAAAAGAGTTTACCACAGCCATACACAACACGTATTGACTTGTCCAGAACCACAACTTGCAAAACCTTTAAAAAGTGTTGTGTTTATGTGTGAATTATCTCAAAAGTGGGCGTGGCTTCCATTAAATATATGTTTTCAATTACGTAATTTCTTTCTAAATATTTGTTGGGGTCCCTTACGTTCTCCCTGCGTTCTGCGCCCAATGATATGATTGAAGATCACAATGATCTTTCTCGCATCATCATTTTTATTCACATTTTCATTCAAGATTTGTAATCGAGGACATCTCTGCAGACCTACAGTATTTCATTCTTAATGTGTCAGACTTTTACCTTCATCAAAAAACTACAGTTTCTGCTATTTGGATATTACACTTGGCCATATTACGACTTGAATAATATTTTAAGTAAATGTCCAGCCCTACTCTCAAATATATTAGGTTTACCATCATGTATGGAAAAGAAAAGCATCGACTAATAATTTCAGCTGTTGTTAAAATCAAAGCGATACCAATTGCCCGCCTTTAAAAAAGTGTTTTGACTCACTTGTAAATACGTTGATGAATCTGCTCAAGGGTTGACAGAAAATCCATTTTGATGATAGATTATATGTTTTAGTTACTTATCAGGCAGAACATTCTGAACATTTGCTGGTTCCAGCTTCAAAAACATGACAGTTTGCTGCTTTTTTTTTTCTGCTTAACTTAATCAAAAATTGAATATATTTGTCTTGTGGACTCTTAGTCAGACAAAACAAGTTATTTTAAGATGTCACACTGGGCTCTTGAAAGCCTTGATGGGCATTTTTCATTATTTTCTGACATTTTACAGGCTAAAAGATGAATGCAGGGCTTTTACTCGCAATGGACTATTTTAACAATGTGGTATTGTGTTTTTGGTTAAGTAAAGATCAAGTAATACTTCCTCCACCACTGTTTTCTGACCAACATTTGATGCAGTCAGTCTCAAAAATATTAAGTTTACATGCCACAATGTGTGACAAAGACAAGCACCAAATGATGATTTCAGCTGTAGTCACCATGAAATCAATACAACCAGCTGCCTTTATAAAGTGATATTTTTTGACTGACTTGTAGATTTGTTGATTAACAATTTAACTAATAACTGATTAGGGGTTGACAGAAAATTCATTGTGATGATAGATTATATGTTTATATTCTTGACTGACTTAAGTAGATCCATTGATTAGTCCACTAAAGGATTGACAGAAAATTCACTGACAACAATTTTGATTATGACCGTTATTGACTGTTATTATTGACTGCTGGTCAGACAAAATGGGTAAATTACAAGATGTCACCTGCAGTTACTATAAAAGCAGTACAACTGGCCTTTAAAAACTCATATTTTTGACTGACTTTAGTAGATTCATTCATTAATCGGCTAAAGCGTAGGAGTGTTACGCTGGTATCAGTATTGCTGTGTACATTTGTCTATGCACAGATCCAATACCACATAATGTGTTAACCCTGACCCTGCAGCATGACATTCATTCCCTGTATACATTTGTTCATGTTTTACAAAGCGTTTAATCTGAGCCAGACTATACAATAATGATAGTAATCACAGTATTTTTTAATGCACTAGTATTGGTTGATATTCAAAGTTCAGGTATTGGAATTGGAAGGACAAAATGGTATCAGAACATCTCTACGAAAGGGTTAACAGATAATCCTTTTGACAGCAGTTTTGGTTATCAATTATATTTTAATTTTTAAGCAAAAAATTCAAAATATTTGCAGGTTCTAGCTTCTGCTACATGGCACTTTTGTTTCTTTTCTCTGTTTTATTTAATCACAAATTGAATATATTTTGTTGGTCAGACAAAACAAGTAATTTGAAGATGTCACCTTGGGCTCTTGAAAATTGTGATGGACATTTTCCATTATTTTCTGACAATTTATAAGGGGGGAAAAAAAAGAGAATCAGTTAATTGAAAACAAGAATGAAAACCATCGTTATTTGCAGCCCTAGACTCTCTACCGTCTGCACCCACGCTAGATGTTGTTTCAACAAACAAGAAAACCTGCTTGGCTCTGCTTGGCTCTGACCCCAGATGCTATTGTGTTTAAGACACATTTCCTCTGCAGCTGAATGCCAACATTCCTGTGGCCAAGTCCCCAAGATCTCTCCATATGTCCACTTGTACTCCTTTGCCCTTTGCTCTGTGGACTATATTTCGGTGACTCATCCCAGTGTGCAATTTGTGCACATTCTTTTACTGTAACATCTCTTTTTTTGTGGAGACACGCCCGGGCGTAATCATGTTGAATCATCTGTTTGCGGGAAATTACACGTCCTGACACGTCGATATCTAATTGTACTTTAAGTGCCTCGTGTTCCGTCTTTTGTCTTTATGAAATCTGGAGTAAAAAGGAAGCGAGAATTGATTGAAGGGAAAATACGGGGAGCCCATATTTTATACATCCATCGCTGTTCAACTCTCTCTTTCTCCTCCGCCACATCATGTCACCGTGCTCATTAGAAATATGTTGACTCACCGCCTTGCACGCATCTCTCCCCCCCTCGTCTTTTTTTCCCAACATACCCGTCTCTCTCTTCTGTCGCTCCATCATTGTCTCCCTCACTCTCACTCTCCTCCTCCTCCTCCCCCGCCTTCTCCCTCCTTCTGGCGGGTTGGCAGTTCTGAGGTAGTTGCTGTCTGCATAGCTAAGGGAAATGTCAGCAGTACACACAGAAAAATGGGTCAGAACATTAGAACGCTCCCTGCACATGCTCAGTGACACACAGTGTTGGGGCTATACGCGCCGAGTGAATCAGATCACTGTGTCCTCTCATATCCTCTGCCATAGTTGAATGTTCCCACTTCTCACTCCTGTCTTTTCTCATCAATTATTGACGGTGCACAACAGCTCACGGCGAGGTTCACCACTGCTGCAATCAGCATGAAGCAATGCGGCGGTCTGGACATGGAGAAGATGGGAGGAGGAGATCAATTTGTTAATAAGTGTGTTTATTAGGGATGTAAATCACAAGTTTATGATTTATGTGATTATGGGATTATGATGATTCTTGGGAAGACAATATGATATTTGTTGATATCATATAGTCTGTCACAGTATGATTTCTATTCGATTCACTTCAGAGGCCTGTGATCAACATGAGACGATATCATCTGACTGTTTAACACACTTACAGAAGAAGCTACCACTTTTTTATGCTTTTGGCCGTTTAAGAAAAAAACCCACTGAAATTATTGTAATAATTGTAACAGGTCAAGTGCTATTTTTTTGCTAGTCACCATTATTAGCTTAAGCCTATGGCAATTTAAATTGCATAAATTAGCCTAGCAACTAGAAGACGTTTCCTCTGCTCACAGCTTAACAAATTACGTGTTATTTATGCAAACCCCGATTCCACAACAGTTGGAACATTGTGTAAAATGTAAGTAAAACAGAATGCAAAAATCTGCAAAAAACTTTTTGCCCTATATTCAATTGGATATAGTACAAAGACAAGATATTTCATCTTCAAGATGGTTAACTTTATTGCTTGTTTCATTTTTTGTAAATATACATTTGTTCTGAATTTGATGCCTTCAACATGTTCCAAAAAAGTTGGGATAGGAGTATTTTTATCCCTGTGATACATTATCTTCTCTTTTAACAACACTCAGTGAGCATTGGGAACTGAGGACACTAATTGAAGTCTTGAATGTGAAGTTCTTTCCCATTCCTGCATGATATACGACTTTAAGTCAGCTTCATAATTCACCACACATTTTCAGTGGGAGACAGGTCTGGACTGCAGGCAGGCCGGTCCGGTACCTGCACCCTTTTACTATGAAGCCACGCTGTTGTAACACGTGCAGAATGTGTCTTGGCATCGTCTCGCTGAAATAAGCAGGGACGTCTCTGAAAAAGACGTCATCTGGACGGCATCATACAGTATGTTGCTCCAAAACCCATATGTACCTTTCAACATTAATGGGGCCTTCACAGAAGTGACAGATAGCCATCCTTAAATTCCTTGCAGTTCTGTGTTAAGAAAAGTTGTTATCATTGGACTATTTGCCCACGCAGTTTTCCACAAAGTGGTGAGCCTCGCCTCGCATCAAATTCAGAATGACTGTATATTTGCAAAAAAAATAAGTTCAACAGTTTGAACATTAATATATCTTGTCTTTCTATTGCATTCAACTGAATACAAGTTGAAAAGTATTTGCAAATCACTGCATTCTGTTTTTGTTTAACACGTATCCCAACTTTTTTGGAATTGTACTTTTTCTTACTCACTCCTGGTTTAAGTCACTTAATCTCCAGTTGAGATTCAGCCTGCATGCGCATTTTTTCAACCTGACATTGTTGAAATGAGCAGCTAATGCTGCTGTAGCGAGAGCAACAAGCTAGCAGACTGGATGGCCCAGCCAAGTTTGTAGTGTTTCATGAGTATTTTATCTTCATCTGTTTCCAAACTGCTGATTTATACCTGAGAGGGGAGTAAATATTCTCATAGTTTTTTTTTTTGTTGTTTGTTTGTTTTTTTGCTGCTTGCCATTCTCTGCCTGGTGCTAGCACTGTTTGAATATTTAGGAAGAAGGTACACTTGGACAGAAACAGTGACAGACATGCCATGGGGATTTCAAAATAAATAAAGGCGTATCTTGAAGATATGGATCAGTGTTTTCACTTTGCATCGCTGATATTGAATCGTTGATCATTGAATCGACACATCGATTCAGATAGATGGATCCTTACACTCCTAGTGGTTATGTTCGCCAAATGCCCTCTAAAAAAATGTTTAAAAAATGTTGCCCATGAATTTATGTCCCTCCTTGTCTTTCCTCCTTCCAAATGTCCTCCCTTTTTCTTCTCTCTTTTCTATCATTCATATCTTCCAGACACGCAAATCATTTCCCTCCCAGAGTGTCGGCCAAACTTGGGTGGAAATAGAAAATAGACCGCCAGACTATTAGGTCCTTTCCACTCACATGCACGCACGCACACATGCACAGCCACACGCACCACGCAGACTCGCCACGAGGGACTCGAATGTAAATTGTCTCCTCACACGCCCTCCTCTCTATTTCTCTCACACACCCCTGAGCAGGCCTTGGGGCAGATGCAGATAAGGTCCTGATGGAGGAGATGCATCTGATAGTGTACTGTGGAATCCATCAGAGCGGCTTCGGTAATAGTTTATAACTGTCTTCTGTCTGCCGGCCCTGCCCTCGTAAAAGCCACGCTGTGGACCCACCGGTGTTTACCGCACAAAGACTTCAAAGTGCGTGTGCTGAAATCACAACAGACAGACAGATAAACTGTCTGTTTCCTTTGCGTTCCCATCAGACCTCGTGCAATCCCCCCCTCCTCTCTACTTCTCCTCGTCTCCCCCCTCTTCCCTTCCTGTCCTCCTGTTCGCTCCTCTTCAGACGTGTGCCTCTTTCAGGCACAGCCAAGCCAGAGCAATAAATAAGGCATATTATGGCCTTTTAACGTGATGAATAATGTAAAACAATAAAAAGTTAATATATAACTACTTTACCCTCATTCTGCCATGCCTAAGTGTATTGTAAGAATATTCTAGGTGTGGGTTTACGTGTGTGCACGCCGGTGTTTTGTGTGTGTGTGTGTGTGTGTCCTACGCTCTCATGAATGTGTCAGTGTTGGAAATGCCTGTCTGAGTGTTTGCTGAAGGAGCTGCTGATGTAGATGTGAGCTCATTTTTTACGACAGGACAGGGATACTGGCGTGTTTCACAGACGTTCGCTAACTTGTCCTTCCTCTTTTTGTGCTTTCATCTTCACTTCTGAGACGCTTTCAACACATGCAAAGATAACCTTCTCTCTGTATAAAAAGACATATCAAAAAGATAATAAAAAATAATCCTTGCAGACGAAGAAGAGGAACAAGTCATTGTAATTCAGCGCATGCAGCTTGCCAAGGCTGAGCTTCTGTGTGTTTTTTGTTTCCAACAGTCCCGAACGCGGTGAACCCTGCAGCGCCGGAGGCTCCAGAAGACAACGCCATACCGGAGTCCAGTCCCAGTCCGCCTGACCAGGGTCGGATTGGACCCGAGATGCCAGGAAACCCTGGTGAGCAGATTGACAGAGCGACATTATACCCCAAAAAGCTGCAGCTCACACTCTTCACAGAGAACATTCTCGTTCCTAGAGTGCAAATATTTTAGCAAAATAAAGGTTTTTGAAATGTAAAAAATGAATATTCACAGCCTCGAGGGTTCCTCTAATAATTAATCACAATTAGCCTGAAAAGAGAAAATAAAAATCATAGTCAGTCTCTCTTTGTAAGTATTCTCTCATATGGCTTTTTCATGCCGCAGGCGTTCCTTTGATTTCTGTGGGGTCAACATGTTAAAAAAGGTGTAAAACCAATGTTGTACAGAATAAAATAACACTCACTAAAGTGCAACTTACAATAAAACAATAAGAAACTGCACCCAAAACAAATGCAGCTCACCCTGAATCATTTTGCTGATTCACAGTGTACACAAAGGGTGCGCCGCACCCAAGGAGACTCAAAGACAAACTTCTTTATTATATATCTTTTTTAAAAACTCATTAGAATTGCAAATAAATGAAGATTAAAAGCAGAGATAATTGAAGAAGTCACTCGAGCCTCCCTGGATGCTCTGGGCCCTCCTTGTTTCCTGTTTTCACCAGCACCTTTTTCATAGCTGCTCTGCACAGGGGGGACCACTTCTCAACTTTTTGACTTACTCCACAACTTTGTTCAGTAATACCACAAACTTCTTGCGAGTACAGACTGTTCTGCCTGTCCCGATGTGATAAGCCGTCCTCATTTAATAATTGCTTATTTGACATTAGTTGCGCTATAAAAAGATTTTCTAATGTCACTTTTCCCCTATACCCGGGCTTTTACCTGTCTGCCATTGTTAGATCAGTGATTATGTCAAGTGAAGAAGAAGTGGAGGGAGGAATGAAGGATGTGTCAGTGCGCTTTGAGGGGCTGATATTTCAGGAATGAAATCTCTGACAGCCCCTCTCCGGCTCTCTCCAGAATGTACGAAATTCCTCGCGCCTCTGATTTCACAGATAAGGCTGGAATCGGTAGCTCTCAGTGATGTCATTTGTTGGCGATAAGGCGTAAGGCGCAGATAACCCTCCTCAATAAATGGTTAAGTGCAGAGTGGTCAGCCGAGTGCGGAGACACAGTCATTAGTGGGGATGGCAGTCTCCGGAGGTATGAGGCTTTTGTGTGTGCCTGGGGGGTGGAGGAGGTTTGGGGGGGGGGGGGGGGGGGGGGGGTCATGGACAGTAAAGAGGTGGTGGTGGTGCTGGTGGTGGTGGTGGTGGGAGGAGGTGAGTGCTGCTCTTTGGCAGCAGCTGCATGCATACATGGAAAACAGATTTGGTTCTTCTCAGATTTCAGTCACTGGAGGAGCCAGTCATTCTTCCTCTCATCCAGTAACAGCCCCCAGCCGCCCCCCCTCTTCCTCCCCCCCTGCTCTGAGCCCCGTAGACAAAAGGATAAAATAAAATCAGATGTTCAGATATGCCCTCCCCTTCATTTTTTCTTCATATCTCACTCAGCCTTTGCCATACAAATGTGGCCTCAACACAGCATACAAGTTGCCCCGGCTCGATCTTATCGGAGCAGGGATCTTTGTTGTGTTGAGTGATGACTCCAGATTTCATTAGGAGGCTATTTTGATTGAGCTAATTCGATTAGATTACATCAATGGGGCTGTTAGTCATGTTGAGCAAACAACAAACGGGGATGTGATCACAGTTGATTTAGGCACAGAAGAGTAAGATCTGCACATGACATGGCAGGCTTACTGTAAATGTTATTACTCCTCTGATTGTTTGCCAGTCTCTAAGGGACTGTATGAAAATGATTTGAGTCTGGAATGGGGACCAGATCTTATTTTTTATTTAGCAAAAAATGGTACAACTTTACAATGAGACTATAAATGTTTATAATTAGGTTATTAATTAACCATTTCATAAATCACTAAGAAGCTGTCACAACACATGAGATAAAAGGGAGAACACCGACCTGTTGCTTGCCAAATAGTGAGCTCACATTTATCTGTGGTGTTACACCACACCTCAGGTCTCATCGCTTACTGAGATAATGTTATCTTCTCCATCAGCAGCATTTATACCTTTCAGCTTCATCGCATATTTACCAACATTTAACCACCACATATCTTCATAGTCAAAAAGTTTCATTTGGGATCAAAGAGACATATCATATTGCCAGATTCATACACTAAGGCTTTGGAAATATTGTTTACCTTGATATTTTCAGCATGCGCTCATTTACACTTTACAATAAGGCTCCCTTTTCACCAGTTATAAATGTTAGCAACTCATTAGAGATTAATTAATTAGCAGAAAGCAGTAACTGGATCTTGCCAAATAGTGAGCTCACATAAATGTATGAAAACTGTTAAACTTATTTATAATTGTTATTAATGATGTGCTTGCAACCCAATTAATAACCAAATTATAAATCATTTATAAAGGAGTCCACCCCCCCATGTTAAAAACACTGCAACCCCCCCACCCCCAAAAAACTTTTTTTTTACATAGTCAAGTAAATTTTTCTTTGTATAGTGGCAAATCATAACAGAAGTTATCTCAAGACACTTTTTATAAACAGCAGGTCTAGACTCTATAATATTATTTACAGAGACCCAGAAGTTCCCACCAAGAGCAAGCACTAAGGCAGCAGTGGCAACAAAAAACTTCCTTTTAACACGTAGAAACCTCGAGCAGATCCAGACTTTTTATAGACACCAAATGAGTTAAAAGGGAACAGGCAACAGCTCTGTGGTGAAGGGCTTGCGCAGCTCTATTTTTTACCCCATGGCAGATCCTTTACATATGGCCTTTATGGAACAGATGTAAACCATCTTTTTGATGTACCTATTTGACCCCTTTCTATATTATAAATCTCACAAATGTGAAGGTAAATATTGGCTAAAAAAAACCAAAACCCTCCTTTGCGCTCCAAAAAGTTATACTGCTCTCCCTTCAGCAAAAATAAAACTAAAACACGCTCCACATTTCTGACTCTGCCTCCCTCTCTAACAGGTCTTGTACAGTTCCTTGAGCAGTAATACTAAACTTAAGGCCTGGAGGCCAAATCTGGCCCTCCAACCACTTTCTAATTCGGAATGAAAATAAATTGATTCACTCTGGGAAGTTTTTTGTTTGTTTATACCAATTAGTAAATGTTCAATAATGTCCCTTGGCTGTTGCTTGGGAAGTTGCGTATCAGCCTACAAACACTAAAAGAGCTTAAGTGCTATTTATTTTGTCCCTGTGTGGAGCAGTTTATGTTTATGGTTTATGTTTATGATTCATCCAACATTTCCATGATTGCATGATGGAAGAGGGTTCCAGCGATGTTTAATATTAGATAAACTATTTCAAATGAAAATAAAAAAGCACAACTAAAATGCAGTTGCAGTTATTAAATGGAGTAAAATATCTGATTTATCTGTCAGAATGAAGAATTTCAAAGAAAGATGAGTTATGGATCTTTTAATGTTTATTTCTTTTTTCTGATAAATATTATTCATATTTGTTTATCGACTGGCCCCTGGCCTCTGGTCATTCTGCAAAAGTGGCCCCTGGGCAATCAAGTTGAGTTTCCCTGACCTAATCCCTCTCTTTTCTCTGTCAGACACCATGAATCAGGACCAGTCCGGTTCCTCGGGAAACTCGGACGGCATCCTCGGCTCCAAAGTGGCCGTGTTCTCCGCCATCGGGGCCGGCTGCATCATCTTCCTCCTGCTCATCCTGCTCCTCGTCATCCTGCTCATCAAGATGCGCAAGCGCGCCAGGAAAAACGCCCACTCGCAGCCCCGCCCCTCGGCGCTGTCGCTCAGCACACTGTCCAATCCCAAGCTGCCCGGGGGCACGGCTGGCACGGAGCCCAGTGACATCATCATTCCGCTGCGGACAGAGAACAACTACTGCCCTCACTATGAGAAGGTGAGCGGCGACTATGGCCACCCCGTCTACATTGTCCAGGAGATGCCCCCGCAGAGCCCCGCCAACATCTACTACAAAGTCTGACACGCTCCGCACAGCCTGCGACACAGCCTGGAGAGGGAATGAGAGGAGCGCTTGATTTACGTTCTGGGGAAGAACGCTTTCCTTTGCATTTTGGGGACTTGATGCCTCTTCAAGCCCGTGTTATTTCTACCACCTGCTGCACAAATCTGGAGAGACAGGCACTGACAAGTAACCAGCGGGGTTGTGAGCTGACCGACGAGAGAGGTTTATTCTGTTTGTTTTGGGTTGTCTGACAATCCCCCCCCCACCCCCTTCCTCCCCCTCCTCCTCCCCTCACCTCACCTCACCTCCAACCTTCTACACTCCACCCCGCTGTGCTCCCCGACAGGGGGAGGAGGCGGGGCTGGAGCGAGCCCGCAGATGGAACTTCCTGGTTCACTGTCCCCCTTTTTAACGGGCAGGATATAACTTATCTCAGTTCCCTGAAGTACAGTCTGTGCTACACCCAATTAAACGCACCATCCTAGCACACCAGCCAGGCAGGAACAGGCAGACACAGGCCCCGGACGCCACTCAGCCTGCAGTTTGTGTGTGTGCTAGCATAAAAACGTGTGTGTATGGTGTGTGTGTGTGTGTGTGTGTGTGGTGGCGCGTGCGTGCGTGTTAGTCAGGGCTCTGTGCCGGGCCGGGAAACTCTCCAGATAGCTCAGGTATCAGACACAGTGTGTGAAATAATGTGTTCCTCTCCCTTCGCACCTCTGATGTTTGCCTTACTTACTATTTTTGATGGAGGATTTCCTCGAACCCTGATTCAGTTCACAAAGCAGTTGTATTTTGTTAGATTTTTCCTACAAGTGCACAATGTATAGAGTTGAATAGATCATCATTATTACTCCACCTCCTCACCACCCATGTCATCCATCGCTCACGTTTTTCCTACCTTGACCTGGACTGTTGATATCGAGAGGTGTGTGTGTGTGTGTTCCTGAGAAAACTCCCTTCTCCACTGGTCTGATATGAGCTTTACCATTAACTCTGGTATTTATGACCTACTTGTGTGTATTTGAGGGTGTGTCCTCTGTGTGAGTGTGTGTTTGGGCATGTCCGGACCAGTCTTGTATCTGGGCAGACGTACGCAAAGTTACTGTATCGACAGACAGACTGACGCGCCAACAGACAAACAAGCCCGAGATCTTACAAAACCCCTTCCAGCGCTCCAGTTGGCACCAGTTGAAGGCTTTGTGTGTCTGATGAGCTTTCGGTCGGGGAGATGGTTTTTTTAAGACAGCAGGCAGGTTGATATTTGTTTGTTCTAGCTTCTGGTGCTACAGTGTAAGCATCAAATGGTTAGTTTGGTGCCTGCTGCCCGGGCGAAGTGGGCGTAGGTTTGGGCGGCCAGCGCTGATTGGCTGGCCTACATAGGTAGGATGCCCTATATATAAGTTGGATGGCGAGCCACTTCTGAACATTGAGATACAGTATTGTTGCATGCCAATTGGCTGCCATCTGTAGATGAGTCAGTGGAGTGCACAGTCAGTGGCGTCGCCAGCGTGTGACTAATCTATGTGCCATCTCCATGCCCACACTCACCAGCCGGGGAGGAGAGAGCGCGGAGAGCGGCGGATAAAGGAGAAAATGTTCCTGTGACTTGGCTTTAACCTGAGAGGAAGATGGCGGCGTGGATGGGGGATGAACCGGGGTGAGGTGGGGTTGAGAGGGGGGGATGGAGGTAGTTTAGCATTAATTTTTCCATCCTCTCACCAGTTGTGCTGTGAATAAAAATGCTGTGCAGAATATTCCACAGTCAAGGTGTTCAGCCAGCGAGGACACTGCAGCTCAGCTATCACACAGCCCAGGGCAGCGGCACCGAGACAGGATTTACTGCAGCTGGATGTGTGCACGTGTGCACGCCGACGCTCGCTTTTAGGTGTAGGGGAAGGGAAGGGGAGGGTGTTGAGGTGTTTGAATCTGTCTGCGTGCACATGTGGGTGCTTCTGTGTGTGATTTGTGCTTATATTTGCAGTTTTCCCCCCTGCGTTGTGTGTATGTGCGTGTGTTTGTGGTGTAGCAGCTGAACAGACTTGTTTTGGGACTGGAACTAGGTGCTCCAAAACAGTGTGGCTGCCAAAGTACGGAGCGCCGCAGTCCCAGTTAATGATGTGTGAGAGGAGAGGGGAGCAGATAAGGACAGCTATTCCTCAGCGCGCAGAGACGGGCTGACGTTCGACGCACATGTGCACACACACACGCGTAGACTCACCGAGACTGACGGGTCCAGGTTTATCTCCAGTCAAACGGTCAGACTGCCAGTTATGTTTATTCACCAGCGGAGACACCTATCATCCGCTGCCACATACTATTGCCATCCACGGATACACACTGCTGAGTTAAAAGGCAGCCCAGCCTGAAGACTCGTGGAAGACTCCAGTGGCTTTTGCGTGTCGTTAACCTCAGAGTTAACAGCCTAAACAGCTGCTCGTGCTTTTGTGGTCCTGTGTTTTAACTCAGCATGCAGCCCTCAGTGGCCCTCTGTGAAACACATCTACATCAAATGTTTTTGTTTCGGATCGGTGCGCATCCATTCACCTACACCAGCCAAGGGAGTCATTACCAAATTACCACAAACCATATCTCATTTTTATTCATTCTAGTGACCACTTAATGTTATTCAGATTTTTTTTTTTTTGGGGGGGGGAGAAAAAAAAAAGATTAAAAAGAGAGAGAAATGTAAATATATGGATAGAGCCCAATTTAAGATGTAATTTCACCTGAACACTGCTCATAAAAAAAAAATTTAAGATTAGATTTTTGTAATGGAGGATGTTTGTAAATAGCTGTCTTTTTAAAGTGTGTTTTGTATGAATCCTTGCATTTTTTGTCTCTGTTTGCAATATGTTTTTATTTTATTTTCTTTTAGAGTTCAACTGAATATTGCAACGGACACATGAGCTGTCTTTTCCGCAGCGTCCAGTATTGTCAAAAAAAAAAAAGTCTTTGTTACCACATGTGTTTAAAAAATGGGGTTCAGAGTTTTTACATCGCCATTCAACAGGATTCTAGTTGCTCAGAAGCTGTGCAGGACTGAAGCTTTGTCACCGAGCGAGCGAGCAGCTTTGAAATGGATAGGTCATTGAAACTATGAATGATAAGGCCCCCTTTCCCTGTTGGAGACAGCACTTAAACTCTGCATATGAAGACTGTGTTATTTCACTGCCTTTGAGTTACCTACACCCTCCACTCCATTATAAGATGTAACAAAAAACACTCTGGTCCAGAAAGATTAATCTTTTTTTTCTCAGTTTTAATAAGTCTGTTGGGCCGGATGGAGAGAGACGGAGAGAAAGAGGTGGGGGGGGGCTACGTATGAGAGTGTGACCGCTCTGCGCTCGCCAATAAATCATCCGGTTTACACCACTCATTATCTCCCAGGCGGTCCTTTGTTTTAAAGTTGCTCTCTCCCTCCTTTCCTGATTTAGCACAAGGATGTTGGTCGCTCACGGTCTGAGCCTCACTGTAGGTTGATTTCTGCTATTGTTCAAAGCCACAGTATTATTTTTCAATGTGCATGTGTAAGCAAAACCTGTTGAATTTGTTTCCCTTTGTTTGAATCATAACTGTCAAGTTTTGTTATTTTTTTTTTTTTTTTTTTTTTGCCATTCACTCTTTTCGCCGCTTCTCAGCGTAACCTATTGGCACCAGCTACAATGGAAATAACGTTCCACCAGTTTGGAAACTACCGCATATTGATAAATAAAATTTTTCCCATGGAACTTGTTCTGGAGTAGTGTTCCTTTCTTTCTTTGTTTTTTTTTCTAGCTTTACAAAACATCCTCTTGGAATTATAAGGTCTGCGTTCTGAGTGGTTTTGTTTTCACATATGTGGAACAAGTCTCTTTCATGCATGAATATGACAGACAATGTAAGTGCATTCTAAATGTACAATATCAAAATCCTATCAAATTTGTAGATGGGTTTTATTTTTTTTAGAACAGATTAAAAGCAGCTAAAACCCTCTAATCTTAAGAAATCATTTTCTGTTTGTAGTTGCAAGGCTGTATCTCCCAAAACATTAATGATTTATAATGGAACACACACAGTTTACTCTGTGTTGTAAATTAGTGTTGTAACAGAGTGCCTACATGTATGAGAAAGCTAAATTCAATGCTCTCTGTGGCACTTTTATGATGTTTTGTGTTATATCAGAAATGTTGATTAAATACATCTCATTTTGGGGGGAAACGGAAAGAAAAAAAAAAGACGGATGAATGGAGTTAGTGTTTATGTTGTGATTAAGAGCCCATCAATTCAAATGCAGACTATTATATTTAAGACATTTTAGGATTTTTTTAAGGACCTGCAAGAAGACTGACAATGCTTCAGTAACATGATTTAATGTTTCACAAGTTTTTTTTTGTTAACTCAACTGCTGAGTTAACAGTTAAGTCATAAACTTCACATGAAGGACAGCAGTACAAATGCAATTTTAGTCTTTTTTAAAATCATTTTGGGTCTTGTTGAGGAGTTTATTTTCATTGTTAGCCACCATGCTAGCCAGCTAATGCTATCCTCCTCATGTTAGTCTGGCAGCCAGGGTGGAAAATTGGCTTAATACATGTGAACATCTACCAGCCATTGACAGATAAATTTTGAAATTCACCAGCCACACAATAGTAAATCATTATTTTGTGTCTGAAATCTACCTGACACTTTCACGCTTTACGTGGCCGGTGCTAATTTCCCACACTGCTGGCAGCTAATGCTAACGTAACATGAAGAGGCAAACACCGAAGGAAATCTTGAAGTCTATAACCTTTATTCCAGTCACAGGCAAAAACCTGAACCTGTTCTTTAAATTAGTGATTGTCACTTCAGGTTAGCATTAGCTGTAGACTAGTATTAGGTAGCTATCCTTAGCTGGGTAACATCATAGGTAACTAACAAATAAAATAAACTTCTCTGCAACATCTTAAACATTAAAACATTCTTCTAAACATTGCATTGTGTGACATTTTCTCTTTGCTGCTTGTCATTGAACAGTGCAGCAATATCACAAAGAAGCAGAACCTGATTGGTCGTCTTGTGTACCTTTTATGTGCCGACTGGCTCCACGGTTGGAACCTTATAGAACCAAGTTAGAGTTGACTTTGCAGACAGAACCTTTCAGTTTTCTAAACTGTGTATGACATTTAAAGAAACACCCCACATTATGTTAACAAGAATAAGAATGTGTGAATAACTCAATTTGGAAAAAAATGTCAGATGGAATCTTAATTCCAAGCGAATGAAATTTGTGTAAAAGATTTCATTTCCCATCTCAGTGACCACCTTGGTTCATGGTGGGAGCATAAACCAGCCGCCCACGCTCACAGTACTTCCCTTTCAGCCCCTCCACCCCCAAAACCCTCACCTCAGGGGTCAGTGCTGCACAGATGGGTTTGTTCTGATACATTAGTCAGATTGAAATCACAAGCAGGCTTCATAAATTCATATTCGGAGAGTATGGACACGCCTTTTTGCATAGTAACTAATACCCGTATCAACCCGCTCTGCCCTGGTGTCCTCCAAAATTACATTTCTTCATACATGATTAAATCTGATTGGCCGCACTCGGCATTTCCATTGCGTTTTGTCTGAAATTACAGTCTGTGTTTAGCCGACTGAGGAACAAACTCCAAGTGCTCAGTGAAAGCAGAGATGGCATGAAATGTTATTAAAGTGATTGGGCATTTTCTCTGACAAACACATCAGTGTTTGTGGGCATGGCTTTCGTGTGGCGGATGATGTGAGCAGAGACGGAGTGGGCGAGTGAAGAGACTGATGGCAGCAGAGAGAAAAAGTAAGGGCAATGAGAGACATAATGTGCCTGTGGCTTCACTGGCTCCCCCAACTCCTCCCTCCCCTCCACCACTACCACCGCCACCCCTCACTCCCTCCCTCCAACCCCCACCCTCACTGTTTCTCTCTGCGCCCCGGGGCAGGTACGTTCATCTGGTTTCCTGGCTCGGTCCGAGACGCCCCCATAGATCCACGTTACTGTGGGTTTATTAAAACCTTCCCCCCACTGAGCTACTGTGTGTGACTGCATGTTTTTCTGTGTGTGCATACGTGTAGTGTGTGTGCGTGTGTGTGTATGTGTGTGCATTTGCCAAGGGGTTCTTCTGTTGTTTTACAACAGAGTCAACATCACAAAAATAAGGAAATATTACTGTTGCAGCACGCACTGCAGCAGTTTTATTCTTAATATTTCGGGAAATGCACCCTCCAGATCCTTATTAAATCAAATATTAGCTTGATATCCAATTGTCCAGTGGATTCAAAACCAGACATGTTATATATAGTAAAATGCTGGACCATTAGAAGACTTTAGCAGCTTACAATAATTATTAACCGTACTGCCAGATTAGATTTATCTTTTCCAGCCCAATAACTGCTCAAAAACTGATTTATTAAAATAAGCCGAAAAATGCATATGATAAAAACGGTAATTAATCCAGAAACAATCACAACTGTATTGGTGTTCGTTTTAATATAACATAGTAATAAAACAACATTTAAAGTGATCAAAGTGTGCTTGACAGCAGACGGGAGGCTCCAGTGCACCGATAAATCGATTTCATTTTTGCTCTCTGCCTTAAAAACACAGCAAAAATACAGCTCAAATAACAGCAATAATAAGGTTTTATAAAACTTGATAAACCACCATAAGCCTTGACAGTATAAATAATGATTGCAAGCATAAAAGTTTCTGTTACAATGAAAAAACAAGATGTATTGAAGGAGAAATTTGTAATATATTCACTCTAATTTATCATACAAATGATCATGATACACCATCAGACATTAAGGAAACTTCTTCTACTGCCTCTCCGACAACAAGGCTACAGCTGTTTACAAATTACAATATTGCACTCATCTTACACTCCTGCGCTGTTCCTGCAGCCTGCTTGAGCTTCCTCAAGTCTGGGGATTAGGGGGCAAAGGGAAACAACTCGCTTCAACCATATATCGAGTATTAAATAGGATTTCAACCTATTTAATATAGGGCCTTTGGCTCCCCCTCGGTATTTAGACTGCTGAGCTCATTTTTGGACACACAACATATAGCATATTGTTCCCTTAGGATATTTTCATGTCAGTATTTTAACATTTGCACACTTAGACTCCACTTATGCATATTTAAACACCGGTACATTTTAAAATTGCAGCTAAAAACACCCCTGTGAGTTATATCACTTGATGTGAGGATGTGTAATTCCCAGCATTGTTGTGTTGCGTTTTTTTTTTTCATTGTGTAACATGGTGGCTCGCATGTCTTTATAGATGAAACAAGTCACCTGGGAGAGCAACAGCTGCCAGCAGTTTGAGGTGGCTTGGGAACAATTTAAGTTACACTCATTCTCATCCATGACTATGAATACTAATTGTGAAAAGAACTTCCAAGGAAGAGTTTTTTTTCTCTCCAGTTCATTTTTCTAACAGTTTGTAATGTGGAAAAGAAGGAAATCACTGGAGATTATCATCGACTCACTCACTGTAGAAGCACTGAGACCTACAAGCAGAGCAAACATGCATTTTTATTTGTGAGATGATGTTGAACTTTTTTCTCTGCCTGACAAAAACTGCATAATATAAATTCATAGCGTGTGGCCACCACAGTAATTACTTTCAAACTGATGTAAACTAAATGAGCACAGTGTCTTTTAAGGTGAGGAAGCAGAGATTAATGCCTGTTTTTGAGCTGAGTAATTCATTTTAGATTGGACTGGTGGTTGTTAGCCGCAGATGATCACCAACCGGTTTTTGCATTAGCATAGTTTACTTATCATTTTGTTTGCTACTATATCACTGCCTGCGAGGCGAGTCGTTCTCAGTTCTGACAGGGCCATGAGGCCAGCAGAGCTTGTAAAGGAGCCCTGGATGGAAAATAAAGTTGTCAGCGGGAGATGTAAAGTGATAGCTAACCAGATGAGGGAAAGAATTCAATAACATTGGTGCGATTCCTTGAGCAGTGTAAGTTGGCACCGCATCTTAGTTTCCCCTCACGTTATTTCACACACTCCGCTCCCACACAAAATCTGCTGCATGTGCAGACACTACCCTTGATCTGTTGAAGCAGGCGAGTTCAAAACTCTGCAACTTCTCAGCTGTGACCGTGCATCCGCGGGGAGGGCTCGTCAATACGGCTCTTAAGCGATCCGGTGTGCCATCTCCTAATGTTTTTTCATATGGATCGTGCAGGAGACTCGTAACTCACACCCGAATCAATATGACATGCTATGGGACATGTTCGTTCTCATGTAATGTACATATACATATTTAATGAGTTAATGCATCACTCTCCATTCATAAATAATGCAGGCCCACTAATGCCTTTCATCAAATGCTGCTCATCAAATATCAAGCAGATTTTTGGTCAATCTTCGAGCTGCAGAGGGAACCTGAGACGGCACGAGGAAACGGGAACTGGGAGAAGAAAACCCATGAAAGGGGAGTTCATTAGTCAAACAGTAACATATGGATCATTCATGAAAGGGCTAATTAATGTGATCCAATCAATCGGAGGGGGGGGGGGGGGGCACTATATCTAAACAACATTCCTCTTTAATCCCTCAGAGGGGCAGGAAATGGAAATTCCACCAAAGCATCTTCTCTTGGGTTATGGTATGCTTCTTTTTTATGTTTCATTACACACATGCACTCACGTGCACGCACAGCCGTCAGCCACATATTGATGGCATTGCTATGACCAGAACATGCCTGATCAGGCCTGGGCCATGGCAGGGATCCAGGTTTGACCGAGACTCATCAATCATTCACAGAGTGTGTAAGAGACTTGCACACACACACACATAAAAAAAAACAGAAAAATGCACACACACTCATGGGAGAAAAAGCTGGGGCGGCTGGCTGCTGGGTCACAGGTGTGGAGACCAGGGGAGAAAGTGGGAATTATTCCCTTTCTTTCTTCTTCTCCACCCCTTTAAAGAGAAACAGCTCGCTCCGTCTGCCTCCCTCCCTCCCACGTCTTTGAAAACATCCCATTTCCATCCACATTTCCTTCACCCAATTTAAAACCCACACTTCATTCGCCCCCTCAGCATCACCACCCCTCTCGTCCTCCATCTCCTACTCTCAATTAGGCCATGCCTCGAATCTCAGGCATTATCTCTGCTGGCCATTTATATAACATGACTCCAAAACGCATTTGCACAATTTTCCAATTACAGTATTATGCCTTGAAGCTTTGGTTCCTTCTGTCTCTCTCATTTCCCCCCTTTCACTCAAACTGCTCTTGATGTCTAACACTACAAAAGAGTCAACCCAGCAAACACAGACACACTTTTGTACTTTAGAGTAATGGCCTTTCTGTCTCTTTATGCATTGTTTGTGTTTACAAAACTTTATTTTCAACCTGTTTTTGAGCTACATCAAAGATTTGTGTCCTGGCCTTGGCTGACTGACAGGTGGGTGAAGGACAAGAACCTCAGGAGTCTGCCAAAGCCCAAGAAGTAAATTAAACTCTTCAATTTTTTAAAACACAATTAAATGCACTGACTAAAGTCACTTGCATACCAAAGTGCTGCATGGCATGACTAACTGGATGAGAATATTGAACGACAACCTGTGGATATTGAATTAGAACCTGGGAGTATTGAATTGAAAGCCTGTGAAAATTAAACAAATCACCTCAAATCACTGAACGAAAACAAATCTGAGAATCTCCACAATATTGAATGAGAGCCTGAGAATATTGAAAGAAAAGCTGAGAGTACTGAGCAAAAGCCATAAAATATTGAACAAAACCCTGAGAATATTGCTGAAAACTCTGGAAAAGCGAACAAAATCTGGAACACAAAACGGTGGCTTATATTGAATAAAAGTTTGAGAATATTGAATGAGAGCCTGAAATATTGAAAGAAAAGGGAAAAAGTGAAACTTTCATGTGAATGTCCAGTCGTTGTTGATAGCAAATATAGTCAATTGAAGCAATAAATTCCTCAGTGCTGCTATTCTGACCAAGAAAGCTGAGCTCTCCTTCTCACAGAGTGCTTACATGAACCATCATGCATTGCGTGCAAGCTCCTGACGTCCATGCCCACGTTGCTGTGTATTACCTTGTTAACCAAAACATGGTGTTAGGTGACAAAAATACTTATCTAGCACACTCCCTGGCTAGCCAGAGGTTGTGGCTTGAAATCCAAGCTGAAATGATGTGTAGTTCTTCCTTAAAACCAACTACATCACTGTGATATTACTGGATGAAGGAAAAAAGCACAAGAATGAAGCTTTCTTATTCAATATAGCACACACTGAAAAATGTATTGCTTTGATTGACTACATTTACCATCATCATTGACTGGACAACCACTTGTAAAGTGCCAAATTATCCCTTTAATAATTAACAAAAAGCTGAGAGCAGCCTGTTCCCTAAAAATTTTGGCCTGGGAACCAGACGAATCTGGAAATTCATGTTTTATTTGCTCTTGCAGGTGAGCTTGTCCCCTTCTTTTTCAGACAGATTTCCAGGTGACTTGGCCTGAGTCAATCACAACCGCATCTAAAATGGGCCGGGTGTGATATGATGACTGTACAGCGGAGCACCATCGAGACATTTTTTGCAAACAACCAAGTTGGCTGCCTCTGATGTGAAAGGCTCTGTTCAATCTGCTATCAGCGTTAAACAAACTGGATGGTATATGTTCTGTAAAAGAAGAACAAACATCTACACTTACAGCTTTTGTTGATAAGAAAGATGTCTTTGCTCTGTTTCCAATAGGATTTGATAAAAGTTTGATTATCACAGTGAAAGCCCAGTGGCTGTTGTTGTTTCTCCATTTGTCGCTCTCATGGAGGAACGGATCAGGGAGGCGACCTGGGAATCGCTGTTTTGCAGCTTGGAGTCCAAGATGAAGCAGAAATCCACAGCGGACATGGCCCAGAGTCCTGGCTGCTGAACAGCGAGTGGTGAGACATGTTGGATCAAGTTCACACAGTGGTGAGTAGAGCACTGAAAATATGTTCTCCAGTGAAAGAAAAAATTCTGCCATTAAAAAATGACTCAAGCATAAATGAAAATCTGGGAAACCTACTCAAGTAAAATTTTAAAAGGTACCTGGTTAATTAATTACTTGAAGTACAAGTTCTAATGTTTGTTTGGGTTTACTGTATGACCATGTTGGAAATAAGTTTTGTTTGTTTTGTTTGTCTTCTATATCCATAAACTCAATCAATCAATAAATAAACACTGAAGTTGGCATTATGTTAGATTAACAACTCTAAAGCATGCCAATTTATACGCCCAACAGACCTAGCCACATGTCAGTAACATGAAAGATCAATGTTACACCTGGAAAATTAACGTAGCTAACACTAGCTATCTAACTACATCTTCACCTACAGCAAGTACAACTTACTTTACTTGCAGGGGACAGAAGTAGAGCTGTTAGAAGCAGAGAGATCTCAGTGTTTTTAAGGAGGCAAAGCAACACTTTGTTATGAAACTTGTCTTTTTTCTTGGTCTCTACCAGATGTGGTCGGGGACTGTCGATAAAAGATGCCTCTTCTTCTGGGTTTTGCTCCATCATCATCACATTGTGCTCAAAAGACAGGTGGTGCTTATTTTTCTTCCAGGCACCTGCCAACTTGTGGAGGTGCTCCTCAACCCCCCCCCCCCCCCCCCCCCCCCCCCCCCCCCCCCCCGCTCAATCTCTGTGTTTAGAGGAGACTAGTCATAACTGTGGTATAAATGGCAAAATAACTGAAGCAAAAAGTAGATTACAGGCTCAAATATACTCCAGTATGAAGTAGAAGTACAGTTTTAAACAGGAACATGAAAAGTACTCATTCATATCTACCCACCCCAGCTCACATTATGTACAAATGTTAAGTGTTGGCTACCAAATCATGTCATGACAAACACTGTGTATTATGTTGAAATAGAAGCCATTTGAGCTAGCTAGTTAGCTTAGTAGCCTTGGTCTGATTGGTTGTAAGGCTATCCATTAGACATTTATCACAGCAGCCATATTGATTTAAAGAAGTAGGGTAAACACAGGTGTTACCATTGATGCTAATTAAGGTCCTGTTCAGTAGCAGAGCCTTTCCTGTGAGCCAACATGCAGAAAAGCAGCGCCCTCGCTCTGTTTGACCTGAATAAAAGGGAACATTAATTACTATCATTGGTAACACCTGTGTAAACCTACTATTTCATGTCAAAATGGCTGCTGTGACACTGGTCTATTGCATGCTGCTTTGTGCCCGTTGATAACGGCATGATGCCCCTTGGAAACCAAAAATGAGCTTTGGTCAGGCATTAAAAACTTGAGAATATTGAATTAAAACCTGACCGTAATGCACCAAAGACTATTAAAAACTAAAATATTAAAAGCAAGCTATGCATGAAGTTGACATCATGCTGCTGCCATCTCTTGTTTCTGTTATGCACTGTTATACAGTTTTATCCCACACTGTGTCAGACACAGCGAGTGTGTTAAGATTAAATAATCTGAATATTAATGAAATAACTAATTATTGGCCAGTGCATGCATAAGTAGAGTCATGCTAAAACAATGTAGTAGTAACACACTGTAGTCATATGATCAGTCTTATCTCCAGAGCTACAGTACCCAGCATTCTTAAATACAGTGGATTTTCATGGCAGTCTAAATCTTGTAGCTGCAGTCATTAGCCAGACCTTAATGCTGTTTGGTATCCGTAAGTGAACACTGTCCGTTATGATTATAAAGAGCTGTACTTCCGGCTTCTCTGGGGTGGCCGCTGAGCGCCGACTGGCCTATTGTATCAGTTCCTGGAAACCCAAGCTAATACGAGCGTTGCTGACCACCCATCTGCAAATGAACTGACCTAAATACTGGGCAACATCTGTGGGGGCAGAGATGGTGGATGCTGACAGATAGAGAGTGTGTGTGCGCATGCCTGTGAGTGTGTGTGTGTCTCTGTATGCAAGTCTGTTTGACAATGACAGTGTTGGAATAATAACATCTCTCACTGAGTGCGGCAGTGAAGGATCTCTCAATGTCATTTGCGTCGGAAGAGAGAGCAAAACAGACCTTTTATACGGGAGCTTTTCAGCTTATCAGACAAATTTGCAGCAAATACCCAGCTGAGAAATTAAAACTGAGAAGAGCAGTCAGGAAGCATCATGAGCGGGCGCAGACATGCCTTTGTGTTCCCTGTGATGCTGTGGCTGCACAGCGGTTGACAGGATGCATTAGAGAATCCCCCAGTGAAGGGTGACTGACCTAAACATGTGACCTAAGTGCTGCCCTAGTTTTAAGGGTGCCACATGAGATCAGGAAGATTTCACTCAGCTGTGTTTTATTCCTGGCAGCAGACCTCGGCGCTTGGCGTTTTTTTTTTGGGGGGGGGGGCAAACTAGCAGTACGCATCTTCCTATTTTATGTTTTTTTTTGCAGCAGTAAGAACAGCTTTGGGGGAGCATTGTTACCAGGGCAACTCGTTTTCCCACACGCAAGCTGACATCAGTGAGACATCAGTGGAAACGCGGGGGGTAACTGAATATTCATGAAGGGCAGGGACCCATTTCAGCCCAATGAACACTCCCTCCCTCTCTTGCTCTCTCTCTCTCTCTCACACACACACACACACACCACACACACACACACACACACACACACACACACACACACCAGTCCGGTCACAAAATCATACACACACAAGAAGTGCAAGGACTTGTTCCATACCAGCAGGCACATACTCATCTCACGCCTCACTGCACTCATTCATATCAAAAGCGCATGCTCATTACATACAACAGCAGAACACACACACACACACACACACATTAGGTCCCTACAACTCATCCAACTTGACTTCTCTCATAAAGACATAATAAACATTTGAACAATATCTCTTAGCTGCTTATGAATCCATTAGCTCAATAAGTGCATTTCTTGTTTCATTATAAAATAACTGCTTAAAAATGGCTCAAGGCGAAATCTGCCATATGCAGCAAAGCAATGAGAAGAGACAGCTCTGCTTTAAGCAGATGGTTCCTCGCTGCAACTAACAGCTGGATTCATGTTTCCCGTTCATGCAGGCATTGTTTGACATCGTGATTATTAAACAGGCCCATTTCGGCGCTGTTCCTCCTGTGCGTTAGCCTGATATTGGTATGCAGAGGCGGCTGTGAGATGAGGAGGAGGAGGAGGAGGAATGGACGGTGCGATGAGAGGATAGACTTGGATGTGATGAGAGGCTGAGGGCAGTCAGTCAGTCTGGACGTTTGGCACAGAGACAGCAGATTCCATTTCCATGCCAATCTGCCTTGTCTCTTTCTGAATCAGACTTGACCTTCACAGGCTGATGACTCCAGAGGCCTGGGACCGGGAGACGCTTTCTGCCTAAAACCAGAAACACACACACACACACACGCTGAAATATGTTACAGCACGAAGCATGCACAATGGGAAAAACATTCCCCCTCAGTGCACTATATTTGCACACATGCACATGCAGCCGTAAGTACAACACACACACACACACACACACACTCGCACAAGCTTAAAGCATCGGAAAAAAAGTCTCTCCCTTGATTTACTGTAAAGGAGTGATACAAAGGATTGAAATGAGACCAGATCGTCTTTAGAGAGCCAACCCTCAGAGCAGATGGCTCTGTTTTTCATCTTCCCTCTCATGAGATCTCATTTTCTGTGCTCTGTTCAGCAATTTCACTGTTTTTCACCATTTGAGTTTGTTTCCATAAAACACCAACAGGATCCAGTTCAACAAAACAAATAACAAACAAAACAAATGACTCTCCAGAGGTTCTTTTGTCTTCGTCTTGCAGGTTTTATTCCCCCCCTTCCTTCCTTGAGTCTAAAACTACAACCACCCGAGGTCCAGGTACCCAGCAGCACCCGTCCTGTCTGTCTGCCCCCGTTGTGTTTAAAGCCAGACTAAAATAGACCTTTACAAGTCGTCTAATGAAAGTGACTCCGGGCCCTCTGGTTAATTGACCACCTTTAATGAGTGTCAAACTGCGGCGGTCATTAGACTAGGGGTTGCTACGGGTCACCGCTGGGCTGAGACATAAAGAGAGAAAAAGAGGGAGAAGGAGAGAAACCAGGTAGGCAGTAAAAAAGCACAAATTCCTTTTCTTGTCCCGGGTTCTCTCTAGTTGCTTTCATGTGTTTGTGTTTGTGTGTGAACAGTGTGATGAACAGCGTGCGTGCATTTGTTAATGTGCACAGCCTAAGGGCAGCACCTGTCCTGCTAACAATCCCTGACAAAATGTGGAAAGCAGTGGCCATATGGGTGTAAATTCTCTCATATCTACTATTCTACATGCAGATTGGCCATCCTTCATCTCTCCAACAGCCTCATTCAGTTTTCTGCCTCAGCAGCAGCTGGCCACTTCTTGACGAAGAAATCTAATAAACAGGAAGAAAATAGAAAAACGTCCCTCGCTTTTTTTTTTTTTTTTTTTTTTTGCATGAGCCTGCTGGGCTGTCTGTCATTTTCAATCTCTCCTGTATGATTTAGCAACCTGGGGCAGTAAATGACCACTATCATCTGGTCTGTCACAGGGAGGAGATTTCCGCATTCACGTGTTGCAGATGATCATGATGCCTCTTTAAAGGCGTGCATTTACTATTGATGACCTCATTTCAAAAGCATATTGCAAACAAACACAATGTCCTTGTCCTTTATTTTGTGTACTGTGAAAAACGCACCCTCAAGGGTACTCGCGGGTGCACTCATACAAGCACATGCACACGCACACACACACCTAAAGCCCCTGTGTTATTGGATTGAAATGGAGCCCACCACACATTTCCTTGGAGTATTGATTTAATCAACTGCGTATCATGTTGAGACCCGTATCATCTGATGCAACACACACCACCAGCGGAGAAAAGAAGCGATCCATCACCATTTAGCTGGACAGGCCCTTGTAGTCTAAACACGGAACCATTACGCATGGTTTAACATGGACACTTTGACCTCTGGGGGGTGACAAGGTCAATGACATCATTAGACAGGAGTCAGTCTGTGCGCCGGAGCGAGACTAATTGCTATCAGACCTCAATCACAACTAATAACTTCTTAGATTTGTTTCGATACTCATATTATCCACTTCTAATATCCTGGCAGATTTGTTGTCGTTTCCACACCAACACAGGGAGAAGCTGGTTTGCACCTCTTTTTCGGTTTGTTGCTACGGTAGCTCAGTAGATCCCTTTATCCTAAGGCTCTGTTAGTCCATTCAAAGGTAGCTAAGCTTACAAAATAGCTAGAGGGTGATTTCCCACACACAGATAAAGCCCAGACTTGAAAATCACTTTCAAAGCAGGCTCCCCTCTTAAGATGCTTTGAAGGCCAGGAGAAGAGCTTGAAAAAGCGACGCATGGGAACCAGAACTCTCCTGAGTCTAACAGAAATATTGAGACGTTCTTATCCCTACTCTACCATCTGGCCTGATGCTGGGGTTCACGTCTGAGGTCCAGCAACCTGGGCTCGACCTGCAGGCGCCACTCAGAGCTTTGCCCCATCACGGCTTTGTCAGCGACCTCACTGGACCATGAACGCAGACAGACCACTCCGGAATGCCGGCAGGGCCGGTATCGACCCCGGCGCTCAAATGGACAAGCACACAGATGAGCGCATGCACACGCACACACATGCGAGCAGAAGTAACTTGATCCAATGACACAGGAGCTGCCTCAGTGTGCGGCTAACTGCCTTATCTTCCCTCTGGCCGCGCTCCTCTTTCCTCTCAACATTCTTTCAGGTATTTGGCCGAGACCTTTTCTCTTTGTCTGCCCTTTTCAAAGACCTGCTTTATGCTGGGAGCCCTCCAGCCCTCCGTCGTGCTGCAATCTCCTCACTGCCTCTCTCCCTCTTTCTTCTCTCTCTATCTCTTTCTCTCTGCCCACACATCTCTCCCGAACTCGCTTCCTTGCTTTCTCTTTCTCACTCCCCCCACCCCACCCCACCCCACCCCCATCGCTCTGTCTCTCACATCCACTCTAATTTCCCGACCGCTATCCCAGCTCAGAATTGAAGATACCATGCCACCTGTGCTGCGTCCCAGAGGTGTGCGAGTGTGTGAGAGTGAGACAGGAAAGGGGGGCGGGGGGGCATGCAGTTCCTGGTCTATGACATTCAGACAGAAGTGGACAGAGGAAGCAGAAGCACAAACATTCTGCACTCAAGTAGAAGTATTTGTGTAGAAGTACTGGATCAACTTATTTACTCATGTAAAAATGAAAAAGCACAGGCTACAGAATGTACTCACAGTACAAAAGTAAAAAGTTTCCTTCTGAAAACATTTCAAACACCTGTTTCATGCAAAGCTCATTTTGGTCTTGTTATGTCTTTTCCATCGATTTCGTCTTGTTTGTAATGTCTTTTACGTCATTTTATTCCTGTTACGTCTTTTGCATTGTTTTGTTTGTGTTATTAGTTTTGTTCATCTATTTCGTCTTGTTAGGTCATTTACATAATTTTAGTCTTGTTACATCTTCTGCATCATTTTAGTCTTGATAATCATTTATGTCGTTTTGGTCTTGTTATGTATTTTACGTCATTTTGGTCTTGTTGCATCTTTTTCCTCATTTTTGTTTTCTTATATCTTTTTTACATTGGTCTTGTTACGTCACTTCCGTCTTTTATGTCATTTTCATCTTGTTATCTTTTTTAGAATCGTTTTGTCTTGTTACGACTTTTACCTAATTTTTGTTTTGGTATGCCTTTTTCACACTGTTTTGGTCTTAGTACATAGTTTATGTCTTTTATGTCCTTTTGCATCTTGTAACATATTTTACATCATTTTTGTCATTATGTCTTTCATGTTGTTTTCATCTTGTTCATCTTATGTTATGCACAGATTGATACACCAAAGAATGTCTTATTGTCCCATCCATTGAGGTTAAAATCAATCTTGATGTTGGGTGTGTGGCACGCCATGATGCCAAATAAAAATGATCAATAATTCCCCAAATGTATTAAAACAAAAGTAATAAGCCTGTTACGGTAAGGACAGGAAAGTAAAGACATTTTTGGGAAAATGTAAGGAGTAAAAGTAAAAACAAACACTCAAATAAAGTACAGATGCCTGAAAACTCTATGTAAGTACACTAGCAAAGTATTTGTACTTAGTTACTTCCCATCTCTGGAAGTGGACTAAGGTTACACTAATCGGACCTGTGATCTGGTCTTTGTAATGGAGCGACAACAGCCTCCTTTGAAGAGACAGGTGGAGTGTTTCTGGATACATATGGGGGAGGACGGCAATCAGTGTGCATCTTTGAAGGGCCATCCAGCATCTTCAAAAACCACCAGACTAATCTGTCATGGGATAACTGACTAATGATCACACTTCAGAAAGCAATTGCACCCTGCTACCTACACAGATGCTCTTTTCCCGAGGTGATCTATGAATTTTTTTTGCATGCGCTCCCTATATGAATACAATCAACACAATACCTGTGCAGCTTTTGGAGGGCTTTCGGACTAATCAGCTCTGACAAGTGGAACAAAACAATTTAATACAGGGCTGATTTCACATCTGAGCGGCTCGTCATTTACATAAGCTTTTCACAGTCTGCTCACTGAGCTGCGACAGGCATGTGGTGCGCCAAGAGAGGCCGGAAGGCTGCTCCAAATATTCTGCCCCCTTTCTATCTGACCTCACCAAGGAGAGGGCTACACATGCGCTAGTACATGCAAAGACTCATTAGGATACACATGTGTGCAGATCTTAGCCCACAGTCACCCCGCTTCCATTGCGCACACACATATACGCATGCATGCACACACACTTTTAGTGTCCTGTGGTTAGCAGAGAGAGGAGGCAGTGGCGCGTCTCTGTGCTGACTTAATGTCTTTTAACAGTTTGGCTCCAGGACCAGGGGTTGGTCAGAGCTGAGCTAAAGCCAAAACTGGGCCTGATCATCTGTGACGGCAAGAAAAACCCCAGGCAAAGCGTGTGTATGTGTGATGTGTGTGTCCTCTCTATCTTTCTCTCCCCTCTCCCCTCATTTTCTCTATTTCAGTCTCTGTGTATCCGCATGTGTGTGCATGAAGTGTGTGAGACGCTTTGCTGGTGGAAGCTACAGGGGACAGAAACAGCAGCGGACTGAATTACCCCGGACAAAGCCATTGACAGAGGCATTAAAGTGACAATAGAATATTTACAGCACACAGAGCTGATTCACTCTGCTGCCTAATATGCAGCACATCAATATCCTGGAGAACGCTTGTAGCACACTGCAGTGCATCGCAGTGGAAATTAGCCTAGTGTACAGTCTCGCACACACACGCATGCACACACACAGGAGGAGCTACTAACTGGTGCTGACTTGAAGGCAAACCGGGAGGGATTGGGAGCAGAGCGGAGCAGAGCAGAGTGGGGAAATAACTGCTGCTCTGCTTGAGTAAGTTCCTCTCAGCACTGAGGAGAATAGATTGCTGTGTCCCCTTGCAGAGCTGTACCTCTCAGGTGGCCTACAGGACACCAAGTCACCTTGTCATTTAATATCAGACACACAGGAACAGCTGTACCTTTCGTGTGTTTATGCTGGTGGGGATTGGTGCCATAATTACGTGTGTCTCCGTGTGTGTGTGTGTGCTCATGCATGTTTGGAAATGATTTGAAGTTCATAGCCCAAAGGCCCCGGGTTATCCCGTTCTTTCACAGTGCCTCAGAAAAATCTGCATCAGATCACACAAACATGTCATTCAGTTTGCTAACTTTGCTCCCCAACCGCTAACCGCTGGTCTGTTCCCCGTATTCGCAGCCACTTAGATCATGCTCACATGCACGACAGATCTCTCTCCCCCTGTCTCAGTTTCACAGTCCAGAGCTGCCGAAATAGCCAACATATGTTTGGAAAATGAATGTGCTGCGTAGAGGTCAAACAGTTACGCAGTGCACAGCTCTGGGCTCATTTAGTTAAGTACGGACCATCGCATACTTAGCTTGATTATGAAACTCTCTCCACTGTTGCTCTATGCTGGTTTTTAAATATTTTATATCATTCATAATTCACCAGCTCTGGTAAATTAAGAGCACTTACAATGGTTGTAATTTGAGAGAAGAAAAGAGTCGGTGTAGTGCTGCATGTTGACAGTGATGTATTTACGCAGCACTGATTAGAAAAGTACAAATTGCCGTGTTACATGCATTAGAAAAGAAATGGAGACTGATATATAGCAGGTTGGCATACGACTCAGAGCACTGAAGTGTTGAAATACTTTCAACTGTGATCCAGGAGCGTGGCCTCTATTAAATGAGCCTATTTCTGCAGTGCTGGGCATTAAACAGACCGTATATGAAGATCTAGAGAAAGGATCTGCAGTTTTCCTGCAGCAGTACATTACTGTTATGTGTGAAACTTTAATTTCTTATACAAAACCAACTTCTGCAAAAAGGCAAAAAATATTGCCTTATCTACAGAAATGCTGGGATAAAACAAAACAATCTGCAAATGGAGCATGCAAAAAACGACTTTGTAAGGTTTGTTGAAACTATTTGTGATATGACACAAAGAAAGACCCACAATACTTGGCACAAATAAAAACCAGAGACAGTCCAGCACCAGCACTTTCTTTTTCTTTGGTATGGCACCATGGCACTGAGGGGGTCACTCCTCAGGGATGGCATGACACGGATTTTTCATTTCTTGAACAACAACATGACAGGCACTGCCCTTTGTTCCAATGGGCCACATTCCAAAAACCCCAATAATAAAAAAAAAATGTCTTAAATGTCTGAAAGTTCTTTTGTCCAACAGCCTGTTATCCTGAAAACAAAAGCGCAGTGCTACGAAGGCCTGTTATTCTGAAAATACACTCTCCCTGAAGCTTTCTGCCCTTAATATTTTGATGTGCCAATGTCGGGTGATTTTTTCAGGTGACCTTCGTAACCATGGTAACCAATAATGAACACATGGTTAACATTGCGAAACAATTGCAGGTAGGTTAGCACCAAAAAATATATTTGGTTAGGTTAGTTACAATAAGTTCCAAAGTTATGTATGTAAGTTCAGAGCAATGGGCCAGTGGGAAATTACTTTTGGAATTTGGGATTTTGGGACTGTTGTGGTTTCTGAATAATGGTCCATCAGAACAATGGCATAGCACCCTCCTGACAGAATAGTGAATAGTGACCTTCCTCTCCAGGTAAGCAAAGGCGGAAATAGCATGACACCGCAAAATCTTTTCCCTTGAGGGCTACTGTTCATGTCCGTTCTTTAACATTTTTGAAAGGCATCGACAAACAGGCACTGCCCATTGTTCCAAAACCGTAATAGTGTGAAAAATATCCCCGAAAACCCATTTGTCCAATGGCCCAAAAACAAAAGTCCAGAGCTATGGCAGCCCATTGTTCTGAAAATACACACTCTTCTTGAAGTTTTTGCCTTTAATATCTTAGAGTATTTTAGACATGCAAACGTAAGGTGACCTTTGTCAGGTGACCTTCGTCGTCATGGTAATAATAATACCTGCTTAACATTTAAAGACCATCAGAGTTTGCTTTGGTTTAGGCAGCAAAACTAATTAGCTAGGTTTAGGAAAAGATCATGGTTTGGATTAAAATAAGCGTGTTAGTTATGTCACTTAAGTTCTGAACAAAAGTTTGGAGTAATGGACATTTGTTTTCGGGATAATGGTCTGTTGGATAAGGGGTCTGGCACTTTCCTGACAAGTATCTTCTTATCTGCAAATAATGACCATTGGGGCGCACCTGTGGCTCGGTTGGTGGAACGTGCGCCCCATGTGCTGGGACTGTTGGTCCTCTGCAGCAGCCGCTGATTCGGCTCCTGCCTGCGGCCCATTTGCTGCATGTTGTCCCCTCAATCTCTGCCCCCTTTCCTGTCATATCTTCAGCTGTCTCTATCAAAATAAAGAATAATCTTAAAAAAAATAAAATAAAATAATGACTGTTGTCTCCCAGAAGGAAAGACAGAAATAGTGTGACACAGCAAAATCTGACTTTGCACCGGAGGGTCCTGTTCACGTCAGTCTCCTGCAGTCAGTCATGTCTTTTAACAATAACCACCATCTCTCAAACATAAACAAACAGTTTTTGTGCCTAAACCAAACCAGATCTCAGCTGTAGAGGTGACAAATTAGAAAACAGTGATGTGGATTGTTTCTGTTACAGTCATTTGCAACAGTTTTGAAAGGCACTGACAAACAATGTGGAGATCCAAAAACACTCATCAAGACCTGTTTGGTCATTTGTTGGACCGAAAAGTTACCACACAAATGTGCACAGACCACACAAACAATAATGGATGTTAAAAACTACAAGTGCTCTATTTAAAAAACAAAAACACAATGGTGTATGATAATATGCTTATGGCAAGTTTGCATAAATCATGAGTTTACATTATACATGTTCAGGCAGAAAAATGTTGATCTGATAATTACTGAATATTTCAGTGGTTCATTTATATGTTTAAATGCTTTAAACAGTGTTTTTTTTATACTGTTAGGTTTGGACACTGTATATTCCTGATCGTCACAGTTGCGGCCAAACATAAAACATCACTTATCACAAACTTTTCCATTCAGTTTATCAAAAATTCATACAAATTCCTGCACGAGACTGCCTAAGGAGTATAATTTATGAAGGAACACATCTGAGAAATAAATAGGATTAAATGGACTAAATTAGGCAAAGCCATGTAGTTTTCTCTTACAGTAACAGATGTTTGGGATATGAGTGTGACAACCATGCAATAAACTTTCCAGACTTGTCTCTGTCAGCTCAAGCTGAAAAAAAGGATTGAATGTCTTACTAAGACAAATTAAGACCAGTTGTGTTATGTTAATAATTCACTGTAAATGGTGCTTGACAAGATTATTCATCTTGAGTAAGAAAAAAATTACAGATTTAATCGTCCTAAAATACGATAACTTTCCTTTTGCAGTGTAGAAGTTTATGCAGCAGATTCATATCATTCTGGGTTAAAGAGAAAGGTGGGTGAAGAAAGTTTTGGTGGGTTTATTCTCCACCGCACGCTACTGGAACAAAACCAATGAATAATACCAATCCAGCTATGAGGTATTTAACTTCCTCCTCAAAGCCAGAGCTGAAGCAGAACCAGAGGTGTGGATATTGACCAACAACAGACGACAGATGAAAGAGTCCAGCCTGTCTGCTGTCCTTCATTAGGACTTTGTCCGGGATGCAGCTGGATGTACTTACCTTTAATAGTGCTGATAATTAGCCCTGCCATTCTACATTCTCCCGACGTAAACACACTGCCACTCACACACACACAAAACCACACACACACCGCAGAGTTTATTACTTGGAAGGGAATCATTATCAGGGATAATTTGAAAGCAATTTTGAGGCTCACCTATTACCTCTGTTTTGGTTCCTCCTGGTCATTAGCAGAGCTGTCAGGAAGATTGAATATTACACATTTAGAGGGGGGTCCCTGACTCCAGGTGTCAGGAGAGGTTAGGTAGAGCAAACGCAATGACAGACCATCACATAAAGCCACGGCCTGTCCCCTCACCGGCACCTACATTTGTGTTTCTTGTTGAAAAATGAGTTTGGTTAGTAATTTTGCTAGTTTGTGTATTTATCACCGGGGGGGATGATGATACCGGCTGAGATAATTCTGGGCTCTGATTGGCTGAGCCAGCTGTGCCAGAGGTAAAGAAGGAAGTTAAGCACGTCTCACCGCAGTTTTTTCTTCCTTTTCTTTTTTTTTTACTGTGAAAGATTAATCACAGTTTCAGGAGATGCGCTGGAGAGGCTGTGGAATATCAATAAAGGGCCCAATTATGAATTTGAGGTGCGGCCATTGTCTGTGGAAGCCTTCCTCTTTGCCGGATTAATTATGAGGCTGCCTTTTACCTGCTGATTTTATTAAACCTTTTCATGTCTCAACTTCCATCTATTCTTTGGGCATTAATATGCAGATCAAAAAAGAGACAGATTTTCTCTGGCAAACAGCGAGGTCATGCTTCAAATTAGCATATTACTAATCTACATAAAATTGCTCCAAAGACATAGTCTTGTTAGAGTCACAGCGCTGGCTGCAGTTACACGTCGACTCAAGCGTGACAAGGTTGAGTGGGCTTGTTATTCTAAATGTAACACTATTAACTTTACAGTAGTACATTCCATGCTATGCGCTTGCATATATTTCATCTGAATGGCGCTGTGCTCATGGGCTGTGATTTACAGCCTGGTCCGTTTTAAACTTCACTCACTCAACTGTTTCAGCTTAAAGTATTAAAGAGTGAAATTGAAAGACAGAGTGAGGTGTCTTTGCCAATGTCTGACGGCTTATTGAGAGACAGTAGAGAAACAGGCAGGCCCAGACCTATGAATAATCTGCCTGAGTGTTGTTGATATTTACAAGCAGAATGCAAATGTCATCGTCTCAATAGATCATCTTTTCTCCCTCGTGCCTGCTGCTCGGGTCTGTTTTGTATTCTCTCAGCACTTTAAGGTAAAGCCAGAGAAAATTAAATCATGAAATCATTACTGGGAAAGGTCAGAACATAAATATTTCATAATCTGATATTTTCTATGTAGGATTGCGTTTATGCATGGTGACGTTAAAGCTGTGAGAATACAGAAATATCAGGCCACTGTGTCTTTTTCTTAGCTAAGCAAGTTCACACTGTGGTGGCAGAAAAATTCTGCTGAATGTCCAAACTCAGGCCAGAGTTCGGACAATGACAAGTATGAAATGGAGCTGAGACAGGATTTGGACTTGTGGAAAAGTCAATACCGCACAAATATCTGCACAACCAACAATACTGGATGTTAGTTTAAAACTACAAAAACTCAACTATAAAACAAAAACACAACAGGGTAAAGGTGTGTGATGATGTACTTAAAGCTGGTTTACCGATGATATGTGTGAACAATATAGCTGCTCAGGCATAAAATTGCTTATCTGATGATTACCTAATGTTTCAGTGGTTCATTTATATATTTCAGTGCTTGAAACTTTTAAATTGTTAAGTTGGGACACTGTAAATTCCCTCCGTTCATCATTATAACCGAACATAAAACATCAATTATCACAAACATTTCCATTTCATTTATCAAAAAATGACACACATTCCTGCATGAGACTACCTACGGAGTATAATTTATGCAGGAACACATCTGACAAATAAAAAAGGATTAAATGTACTAAATTAGGCAGAGCTATCTAGTTCTCTCTTACAGTAACAGATGTTTGGGATGCGAGTGTGACAACTATGCAATTAAATCACAAAATCATTACTGGGAAAGGTCAGAACATGAACATTTCATAATGTGATATTTTCTATGTAGGACTGAGTTTATGCACGGGGACGTTAAGGCTGTGAGAGTCCAGAAATATCAGGCCACTGTGTCCTTTTCTCTGCTAAGCAAGTTCACACTGTGGTGGCAGGAAAATTCTGCTGAATGTCCAAACTCAGACCAGAGTTCGGACAATGACGGCTGTAAAATTGAAGTGCTGCACTTCTTTGTAGTCTTTGCTCCAGCTGTCTTGCATAAGTTAATCCTTTTTTACCACTTCAGGCAGATCAATAAGGTTCTATACCTGCTGGTCCAACTAATAAAACGGTCGGGTAACCCAAGTCTCCACGGCGTGTCCTGGGGTGCTGAGGCCCACAAGTCTGTGCACTCTGGCTCCCCACACCCTTCCCTTTCTTAATGATCAGGATTAGAAGTGCTGGGGCCTCTACTGTAGGAGGAAGCAGCTGCTTCCATGCTCATTATAACCTCACAACTCCGCAGAGTGGTAACAGCTGGAACACACGTTTCAGAGGGAGAGAGCTGGGATACTACGAAGATCTCATGTGGCAATAAGCATTCCACGTTGAGCTGCGGCACTGTGGCATCGCATGACAAGCAGATGACAAGGAGAACAGGAGCGAGCTGACTGATGCATTAGCTGAATCATTTGTTTAGGTGTTTTGTAATTTGATGTTATCAACCGATCGTGAGTTCGGCTCAACTTTTCCATTTCTTTCATGTCATGTCATAATTGCCATGTGCAGATGAAGAGATGGATCTGTGGCGAAATCACAACAGAGTGTCACTTAATGGAGCACTTTAATCAAGAGCTGTGGTGGAGTTAAATGACAACTGTTATCTCCGGCAGACTATATCTGCTGCTGATGATAATAACAAGATGAGGTAGGCTAATGAAAGGGATGGTGGAGTACACTGATAAGGCTGCCTAGCCACAGTCCAGACTCAAATATTACTTTAATGACTTGATCATCCTTTGCATTTATAATGGGACTGAGGTTGTCTGTGCTGGCTTGATAAAACGGTTACAGTGTGCAACAGTGACAGGCCATTTGCGAAACATAAAATCTCCCGGCCGTACCTGCACTGAAACACAGACATACTGCAAATACAGCCGCGGTGACAGAGGCAGGCATCAGCCTGACACGGAGACACTTAACAATAACGTTTAAAAATTGAATGGCTGGAGCTGTCTCACTCGACACCTCCTAAATACCTGTAGAAATTGAGTTTGCTCCCATTTAAGTTCTCTGAGAGCATCCATTTTCTTTTTCCCTGCCAGCGGCATCACAACCCCCCTGCTGTGAAAATGTGAAATATCCCTGCTGGCTGGCAAGGCCAAGGCTAGGGCTGAGGCGAGACGGACTCTGTAAATTACCCAACGCCTCGCCTTCTATAATTCTCCACTAATTGTCTGGAAGGCTCCGCATTCAGGTGTGGAATAATACTGACCGTGTGGCGTATTGAAATTCCACTGCTTTGCTCCCTGGGGTCACATTCACAATATGCAGCTCCGCAGAGCTGAGAATCTGGAGTTTAGCCTGCTGCATGAGGTAATGAAGAGCCGTGCGCATTTAGAAGAGTTCCTCCTCCGCCGTGATGAGGCAGTGGCACCTTTGGGCCTATTATCGCTGCACTGCCATGACAGGTACAGACGCTTCACACCCAGACACCCTGAACTTTCATTACAGAGCAGCTCTGAGGAGGTGCCGGAATCATAACAAGGACTTTTATGTTCCTACATCCATCCTATCATGCCTGGGATAGAGCTCCAATAATAAGATGAGACTAGTGTTGGGAGGGTTACTCCTGAAAGGTATTCCACTGCAGATTACTGATTACATGCCCTGAAATGTAATTTGTAACATATTCTATTAGTTAAAGCTACCACAAGGATTTTTTAACTGGTTATGAAACAGTCTCAGTTTAACCAGAGTGTCCATTAAATCAGATGAAAGAAGTTTACATTTTCCCCCATAAAGTTGCAGTGAGAAGCACTTTGGCCAGTTAAAAGGAGCAGGAGATTTTAATTTAGATCACTTTATTTTTGACGTTTTATTTTTGAGGTTAATACGGTGGAAACACTACTGCATCCACAGGGGCCTCCAAAATCGACAAAACATGAATGTTCCTTGCTCTAAAAACTTTGGATTACTTTTGGAATACTTCAGAATCATCTTGCTGAGCCCGTTTGTCTCGGTTGCTGTGAATGTAGTTAACACTTTCTTTTGGGAATGATCTCACTGCAGAGATCCCTTTACTGTTCTCACTAGTTCACATAGAGCAGCTTATGCACGCCACACACATCCAAAGAATATAATGTGAATCATGTGTTGACTTAACAGATTGTACTTGTGGCTAATAAGCGATACATATTGCCAATTAGGATAAGCTAATTAGCCAGCAAGTTAGCAAAACTAACGAGCAAGTCAAGTCAAATTTTATGGCCCAAAATCATACATCACAATCTCCCTCAGGGGCCTCTAAAATCTGCACAGCATAGATACTCATTTGTATGAAAGAGCACACTATCATGACAAAAAGGCAGAACCTAATGATCAAAATGAGTACTGCAGTCCAAATAGCAAGTTGGAGTTATAGATCATATATTAAATAGGTTGAATCCCAATTTACTATGTGATCTGTCATTGAAGCTTGTTGTCTCACCCCGCCCCCTCCTCCCCAGCTTAGGAGCTCAGGCAGGTTGACCGCAGGCTGAAGGGACATTGAACAGGAGCGCAAGACGAGCACAACATTATATTTTGGCACTGACAAGCGACGACAAGTTCTACAAAAGTTGCTAAGCTGTTTATAACTCTGTCAAACGTCTGTCAATGTAAAGCTAAGTCCGTTACCTGGAAAACAAAAGCACAATTCTCCAAAAAGACACACTCTAACGTGGAATGAGCAAACAGAAACAGATGTTCCAGCCAGTAATGGAAAGGAGAACATACTGGCTGTAGCATTGTTGTTGGAGAAGCCAGTATTTCAACTTAGCATGTTTCCTTAATCTTTAATGACATATTATGGTCATTTTATGATTTAGTAAATATGTTACATATTGCTCCTTTAAATCTATCTCAATATGCTTCAAATTAGACGTGGAGTGTTTTGATGCTGTTTTGGTTCTCAACAAGCAGAGCTTACACTGCATCTTAATGTTGCGACCTTCTTGACCATGTATGTAGGAAAAATGTTCTTTATATTTCCATGCAAAAAAATGCTTTCCTGACAGTGTTCTGGCTGTGCGTCTGCTCTCGTGTGGTGTGTGGCAAGTGCACTGCGTGTGCACTAATTGTTAAACTTTTTATAAAAATCTCTTTATGGCAAATGTGTGTCTCATATGCAGGGGTGGACTTAATCATTTTGGGTCCTAAGGGAAATCCAGGCAAGGGGCCCTTGAGATCCCTTCTTCTCCCCCTTTTTCAAACTTTGAACAAAAAAACAAGTCATTAAAATGAACTTTTATTTCTAGTTCAGTGTGGAAGATGAATCGAGGAGTCTCACAACTTCAAGAAGGAAGCCATTCTGTAGTCTGGTGATATAGTAGCAGATACTTCAGTATTTCTTGCCAGATGGCAGCAGGGTGAACAGGCTGTGGTTGGGGTGGGTATTGTCCTTTAGCTGCCTATCCTCATGCTTCCTCCTTTTTTGAGCATTGCTGGGTTATCTTTGCTTCATTTTTCAACAGCATGGACACAACACTTAGTCATATATAGTTGGCTAACGTCTTCCTGAGTCATTTCCACTGATACGCTGTAAGATCATGGAAAAGTGTGGAGGCTCTGACACACTAATGAATTAAGGATTCTGATGCCATTTCAGTGTATGGATTATTTGGACAAACATAATTAATTAGTGAAAAGTGAAAAAAAAATCTTTATGAGGTGTTTTATGGGGCTGTTGGCAGCTTGGGGCCTAAGGCAATTGTTGACCTTTTGCCTAATGGTAAGGCCCCCTGCTCATATGAATTTTAGAGCAAATAAAACAAATAATATAATCTCTTCAAGGACAGTAGCCATCTTAAGAATATCACCAATTTAGTTTCTAACATAATACAGTTACTCATGTTTTGTATTTTAAATATATAATGTCTGTACTTGTATTTCGTTACTTCCTAACCCTGGAAGAGACAGACAGAGAGGAGGAGAGGAGGACAAAAGAGAAGAGAAGTAATGAAGTGCTAAAACAAATGAAACTGCAGCACAATAAGAGGTGATAATGGGAAATAAGCAAGAGAATGAAAAAAGGGGAGGAAAAAAAAGAAAGGGTTTTGCATGATAAAGTAGTGCATAACAAAAGCTCCACAGCAGGCCTAAAGCAACTCCACAGAAAGCTCCTTTCCATTGTAACCCTACTATTGAATGTATGGGCACCATGTGGGTATGCATACATCCTGTACCAAACTCCCCCATGATGACTAATGAAGTTGACACAGGGCTTTCAACTATTCATGACTCAAGGCCTGAATTATTTGTTGGGTTGATGTAAGCAGACAAACTGTTTTTCCAGCGATCAAGCTCTGAAGAAAAAAAAAAAGAAAGAAAGAAAAGCTGTCCCCCTCTGTGGGAATCTTCTGACTAGGCGTGCCTTTGATTTCAGAAACACTGTCTCTGTTTCCTACATCAGCCCCTCGCAGTTTACAGCAACTCCTTGGGGTGGACGCTCCGTGCAGCTGTGGGCATGTGAGAGATGGAGCGATGGAGAGGCAGAGGAAAAGAGAAGGAAGAGGCTAAGCTAAAGCTCATTATGCTTCTTGCTTACAGGCGTTGTGTGGATATTCTATTAGCCATATCTAAAGTGTAATTGTACCGTTGGGGGGGGGACAGTGTTGTCGGGGTGCCAAGCTTTCTCTCAGCGACTAGCGAAGTGTGGTAATCTCACACACCATCTCATTACAGTTTAAACCCCCAGCAGCTGCTCGCATTAGACTTTTATTACACGCTGCCGCTCACAGCTGTGCTGGCATAGCCCTGGACAGGATGGTGAGAGACGGGAACAAAGACAGACAGACACAGGGATTCCAGCACAACATTTGGCTCCCATCAAAAAAGTGGAAATATCGAAGCAGAGGGTTGTAATGACCCTAACAGCCTCTCAGTGTGATAACTCTGCGGCCCCCCTCTACACCCCAGACCCTAAACCGAGGCCAAGGACAGTCGCACAGATGGACCAAGTCAAACCCAGTCAGATCGGGATTCAATCAAAACTGCCAGAGCGGTGGTCATGCAAAAGCTTCACGCCGGGACAGCTTTCATAAGCATTTGTCTCGTTCAGAAACCAGCATGGGGCGGTGGTTCTCTGTTATCTAAACAGTCACATCTGTTTTAAGCCACTGTAAGAGTGTGTGTGAGAACGTGTGTGTGGTGCGGTGCATTAGTGTGTCTCTGTGCTCAGTATACAGGGAATAAGAACAACAACCTTAACAACTGTGCAACACACACAATATATTTTATTATGTCTTAAAGTAGGGCTGTAGCCAGGATGTTATTGAGCACTGAGGTTAAGAGTCCAAGTCCACCACACACCAAGAGGGTGTTGACACCGGAAACAGTGTCTGTGTTGAATTATTTTGTTTTATTTTTGAGTTTTATATTTATTCAGTTAACTGTTCAATTATATTTTCTGTAAATTTGCTTTCCCAACATGAAGCTCCGAATTTTCAAAGGCTTTTCCACACTGCCATGGGTAAAGAGGGGAAATAATGAGCACTTAAAAAGTGGCATTAAAGTATTAAAATTTAAATGAGTCTAAAAATACTGGAGTTAACATTATACAATATCTTTCAAGAGTTAGTTTTGATTTTTTTCTTTTTTTAAAAGAGGCAAGTTCCACCAGGGTGTTTAAACTCCAAAATTCACAGAAAAAAGACCAAGAACATTCCCCGACTATCCTCCATGGTAGCTGCACCCCTGCTGATAAAGATTTAGTTGCAAGGTTTATATAACGACACAGAAAACAATGTAGAACCAATTGGTTTTAAATGCACTATATGTAAGTTCTGCCACTAGGGGTCTCCCACATTAAAACAATCACAAACGACGTAGTTTGATGATGTTGTGAAGCAGTGTGGTGGGAGTTTGCTCTTCATTGTTAAACAACCATCATTACTGATTAAAATCCATCTGACAGAGATCATGTTCATGGACAAAGTATATTAAAGTTTTATTCATGTTATTGTTGTTGTTGTTTTCCCAGAAATTATAGCAACTAGCTAGCAATGGCTAGCAAGAAACACAGCATTACCTTGAATATATTATGGATTTCTCTGCATTTGAATTGTGTAAGTACCCAAGTCAACAAAATATTAAAGTAGGTCGAGTGTTTTTAGACCTTTTAATACAGAAATTTTACATATTATAGATTTAAATATATTCAGTCTGAAAACACTGGAATTAGCATGATACAATATTTATCAAGAGTTACTTTTGGATGTTTAAATTGAAAAAAGTAAACTTTCACCAGGATGCTAAAACTCCAAAATTCACACACATAATGTAAGGGAGATCTCTTTATCTGTCCCTGAGGTGTGATTAAGTAAAGTTGATCCCTTTTTAATCTGCTTTTCTCCCCAGCCATACAGGAGTTTTTTTTACCTTTCCATCTCACTTTTACATTAAACTGCTAAGTTGTTCACCAAGAATGCTAACTTTAGCTAACAGCACTAGCACTGATGTGTGACTATGCTGAGGTGCCACCAGTTGGGATGCAACCAGGAGCTTTCAAGAAGGTGTCCTTCCTAACCTGACAGGGACTTGTTGGAGGCCCAGTTTGATGCAGTAAATGAGGGTTGTGTCCAGTGTTGGCTATGAAATTGAATGATTAAATGCATTAATAACATGTCACATTCGGGGGGCTGCACAAAACATTTCAGACAGCCGCCATTTGGAACCTCTGGTTTTATTGTATCAATTAATTACTGAAAATACTACAGAAAATATTGGTTTTAAATAAGAGTGAATTAGGTCATAAGCCAAAGAGAAATCGAAGATGGGCCCAAAAGGTGAGTATTTAAAGCTACTACAAGAAACTTTTATAGTTCGTTGATTTCGGAGGCCCCCGTGGACAAAATAGCATTAAAGTATAATAAAGTGAATCAATAAAAATCTCCTTATGCTTCATTTTAACTGGCTTACACATTACTTTGTAACTTTGCCTAAGAAAATGTAAAGAGAGGCTTGTTTCATTTGATTTCAAAGTAAATCCAACCAGGTGGCAGGCTTGAAAAATAACTATACAGAAATAGCTGATCTTCTTATGGATGGTCTTGTTGACTTACTGTATGTAGGTCATGTAGAGGCAGCAGTATTAACTGAGACTATTTCATAACCAGTTAAAAACTGCTTATTGTGGCTGTAATATCTAGGGTTTGGGTTGGACCATATTTCCTAAAGTATATTAAACTTTTAATTAAAAACTCTACAAAAACTCTTCATATTTGTAATATATTTGCTGAGATCTGGCAACAGGTTCTAATCTGCCAAAGACCTGTAATGAAAGGAGTCTTTCTGATAATTTATTTTAGGCATGAAAAGAGATAATTGACCCATCTTGGCATTCATAGAAAGATGCTGGTGTTTCTGACTGCAGTATAATGATAGAGCCAAAAAGACTTCTAGTTTGATGATGACTATTGTAAGAAAATGATTTCCCTGACAAAAAGCAGGATACCAAGACAGCATTTAGTCTTGACAATTGGCCGGGGTACCTGCAGCATGGTTCACACAGCATGCAGGAGGAACACAACCACACAATACAAATATAATACAATCCGGTACAACAAGCACCACAATTCAAAGCATAAAAACATGTCTGAATGACCAGTTTTTTTGACAGGCATAACAAAAGCTGAACAATTTGTTTTGCAGGGCAATTAAATTAAAGGAAAAACACACTGATGAGTCTTACACCATAAGTCGATCGACTGTTTAGAACTGTCAGTTATATTTCAGTGTAAAGCTAAATATGTTATCCCGAAAGCAAAAGCCCACTGCTCCGAAAGAAAACACTCTGGAGTTTGAATTCAGTGACTTCCTGCCTTACTGTCTGCCAGACACCATTAAAGCGATATTCCTCCCTTAGATGATAATCCGCTCAAAGTGTACTCACCCTTATGCCATGTGTGGATGGGTGAAGATCTTCAGTTCACAAAACATGCTACCTGGGAGGCTACAGCTGACATTTCAGCTAAAAACATGGTGTAAATGGCGTCTTTTGTGGTTAAATTTAATGTCACGGCTCACGGACACTTGGATTACACCACACGAGCAGGATGGAGACATTTTGTGTTTGTTTTGTGTTTTTTTTTTGTTGGTTTTTTTTTACATTTTATACGTGATCACCATTCACTGCCATTGGCTACAACCCTGTTTTCTGCTGAAACTCCAGGATTGTTTTGTGAACTGAAGATCTTCACCCATCCTCACATCGGCATATAGGTGAGTACATATTGATGGATTATCATCTAGGGGGAATATCGCTTTAACATATTGTTCATTTTAGTGAAAATAAACAATTATTCCCAATTTCTTATGACTCATAAGCAGACACTTACTCATTTGGTGAACTTTTGGCTTTAATTTGAACTCTAATTAATGTGAAACAGGCAAAGTAAAACAGATGTTCTGCACCAAAATGGAAATTTCAAAGGGTTGGTTGCATTGTTTTCAGTATTCAACTTCGCATTTTCCTTAATCTCACATATCATGGTAATTTTATGATTTAGTACAGTAAATAATTACATATTTCTCCTTTAAACTGCTGGATTTTACCAGTGTTCGCATTATTGTGTCCTTTTCCTTTACTCATCTATGCCTGAATATTCTGTCTATGTGGCTGCATGTCAGTCTGTGCAGGCTCAGCGTGTGTGCACACTCGTCTGTGTCTCACCTTGACTTCAGTGTGAATGTGGCGTACTTGCAGAGGACACTGGGACACAGAGCCCAGCTGGGGAGGGAGATGAAGCACAGCTGGGGATAATTAAACCCAGCACTGTCTCCATGAAGGGGCCGGCAAGCCAGGCTGGCCTAGTGTCCCCCAGACAGAGCAGCTTGGATTGGGACTGACTCCACTCCAGTCTCCCTTCACTGTGTTCCCCGGATCAGAGGGAAAGGCACAAACCTGACAGAGACTCAGCAGTGGAAATGTGTCTGGATAACAACCCAAAGACAAAGCTTGACTTTGTTGTCGCATTTCCCTAAATGAACAACACTTTGTGATGCCACTCATCCCCCTCTCATCTGTGCATTGCAGTGCTAGACAATACCGGATAATTGGCTGGAGCACTGATAACACGGAGGTTAACTGTAACAGACCTGGCCAACTTTATCAGCTCTAAATTTGCCTTGGCTCTGTATGAAGCGTGGAAGCTGGCCATATCACAGCCAGGGCCTGCCCGCATCAAGCTGGGGCTGGGGTTTGTCTAATTTGAGGAATGCTTTTTCCTGTTTCTCCTCCACAAGCCTGATTAATTTACAATGGCACCGCACTCTGTCTCTGCCGCGCTGGTTCTGTATCATTGGAAATGAAAAGGTTTACTTTGGATGTTGTGTTAGAAAAGTGAAACCCTCTCCAGATCTCCCAAATATCTTTTTAAAAACCTATATAGCATGCCAACTCAAACAGCTTTAGATTGAATGAATTGACCTGTCCCACGTTTAAAAAGCCCGTACTTGGTGCGATGATAAAACAGCACTTTCCAAGAACCATCAAACTCCTCGCTGTTGCCAAAGCTGCCGAGGTGAATGACCTAGCGCGCAAAAATTGCAGTGTGATTAATCAGGGGAGGCTCGGGAGGAACGTACAGCCGGCTGTGGCTGTGCTATCACTACTGTTTTCACTTCCCACTGTTTGTTAGAATAAGTTAGACTGCTGAACGGAACCTTTTGATTACAAAGGCATTGAGTTGGCTCATTAATGATGCTGTTAATGGCATCCTCCATCATTCTGGAATCACTGTTGTTGCACAAGCAGTCAATACAGCAGGCATTTCACTGCCTTTATTAAGTTACACTTTACTGGTCTGTAAAATTTGACTGCAGACATTTTATTTGCCACTCCTTGATGGCTATGCTTGAAATATGGGTAGTGTCGAGCATGTAGGGGCATCTATCTCGCTCTCCAACGTGGGCTTATCTTACACTCGCTGGGTCATAAATAAACACCTCCCATCTCTCTCTCCTCACTATTTGCCTACTTCATTGTGTGGCACTGTGTGTTTAAGGAAATATTAACCCCACCTTTATGTTAAGACATTTTTAAACTCTGTGAAAGCTAAGGTCTCCAAAACAAAAATGTATACTGTGCCTCTTACCTGTATTATCCTGTTATTAGGTCTTTTACTCCTCCTGAGCACAGTATGGTCAGCAGAGGGCGCTCCATGCATGATACCGGGGCATCAGTAGCTGACGCCAGTAGGGAAGTAGTTGTCAGTATATGATTTGATGCGATATGAGTTCAAGGGGAGTCCCTAAAACTTGGTATTTTGCCCGGAGATGTTGTATCACATGGTGCTGTGTGCCTGATGCGGGCTCTTGTCAGCTCGCTTTGTGTCTTCTCGCCACCTTCTCAATAAGCTAGAAACCTAAAAAGTTGTTTATTAGCCTAATCATTACCTTGACCCCAAGATTAAAACTGCAGCACACCTTCTTTTCACGTCAAACAGGTGATTTTTAACATTTTTTTGTGATCATCCACAGGATACACTTAAATTTTTGGCTCCTTGTACTGCTGGTACACCTGCAACCGTCACTTGGCTTCCCTGCAGATTGTCAGATTACTTTTGCCTGACTAGATGAATTCTCAAATTGGCCAGCATAATGTTATAATGGAAATAAAAAATAAAAAACGCTAAAATTTATTGACGAGATGGACTAAATTATGTCCCACATCAAAAATATACAAAGATGCGGGGTCTGTATTCTGATACCAGTGTAGTGTCTTGCCCAAATGGGTGTACATGGCTTAAAAAACATCCAATAAATTAATCTCATACTGTATGTGTGCATTATTCAGTCTAGTTTGCCAAATTTTTTAAGCCTTTGAAACAAAACTACTCTATTCGTTGCCACCAACTTTTTTCATGTGTTCAAAGCACAGGCAGAGATGGTCACGGAGTTCGCCCATGACCTTGCCGAAGCGTGCACTGTTACATCCTGCAAAGCTTTGCCCATCGGGGTGAAATAACAAGTCTTTAGGGAGTCCCAGTATCTGAGGCCAGTTGAGACGTAGTCGTCAGTACGTGATGAGTGAGTTCGGTTTGCACGGCACGGAGAGTACTTCTGAACCGAACAATACTTTTAATTTTCAACAGGTAAGATGATTAAAAACACAGCTCTAGTAATAGACAATAGTAGTGCATGTGAGTAGTGTCTTAGTTTGTAACTTTGACATGCAGAAACACTGATTTTGACCATAGTTGAAAATGAGTGTTGTTTAACCTCAGCATCTGTGATTAAAATGGCAGGAGCCAATCGAAAGACAGCAAAGACGGCAGCTAAACTAGACAGTATTTTTCTATGTTAGCTAACGTCAGTTAACAGAGCAGTATGTTAGAGATTCATGCGTGGTGATAAACTGTGTGAAATGTTTACAGCAATGTATTTTACTAGTGTGCCAGTGTCACACAGACCAGCTAACCCGACTAACACAGACCAGCCCTAACCTTTTACCTGGATTCGTAAGTTGCACCTGCAGAGCTAAGTACCAGAACTGACACAGTATCCGCAATTTCCTCTAAGTCAAATCCGCACCTACCCAGAACGGGTAAGACAAGTCCCGCGACCTGAACCGCGCTCATACAATCACAGTCACTTGCTTGTCACTCACTTGTGATGTCAGTTGCCGACACAGCTGTGCTCCTGCAGCTGTCGATGTGTTTCTGTAATGACAACGAGCTTAACTTGCGGCTATCGAAAGCTAATACATTTTGGAATTTTTTTATAAGCAGCAAAGCCACAGACGTTATTTTCACAGTCTCTCATCACACGAAATAACAATGTATTGTCCACAGTTTGTCACCAGTTTTAGCTACCAGCTAGCCTGCACTGCTGTCAGATCAAAGAGTGACCATTGGCAGGATGTGGGGTCAAAGGTTGTGTGGTTGGCTTTCACAATACAATCCTGACAGCTGCTTAGACTTATTAGTGGATTTAAATGTCAAAATACTGTACAATCAATAAAATTTTTTGTTCTAAAAAAAATATATTGCATATTATTGCATTGTATGTGTTATATCATTGTTCTCACTTGCTGCCCACCCGCAGTTAGTTCATTTTTACCCATGACCATACCCTTTAATTTATGTAAATATATCTTTCACCTGTTACACAACTTTTCTTGCGGGTTGACTGGCAGGTACCCGAACCCGGTGCAGGACTCTTTTTTTAATCAGTGAGTAAAACAGGGTGTTTCAAGGCATTAAATTACGACAGTGACTGATGCTTTGGGTGTGTAAAACTGTCACATTAGATGATGTTAGTTTTCAAGGTTAAAAATGATTTTTAAAAAAGAGTTTAATTATGTTTAATTAATTACTTACCGTGGATATCCAGAAAAGAAAACCTGTGGAAAGAATTTGAATTTGGAGTGGCACAGATAGCAATGTGTGATTATTTTGTCTGACTTGTTAAAATTTAACTGTTTTATTATTTCTCATATTTGATTATGATGTACAACAATACAAGAAAGTACCCGTAGGGAAGTAGTCATCAGTCGTTGAGTTCAAGTATGCACACCACAAAGAGCACTCCTGAACTGAACTGTTCAACTTTTCATGTTTTCTACAGAAATTAAATGTGATGTTGTGTGAGCTTCATGTCATTTTTGCCTGTGTAACAACTGCAGTCTTCACCTGTGTGCAACTTTGTCACTCTGCCATAAAAAAGAGTGAAACAAGGCCAGTGGGAGATCATTAGCCACGGTTAGGTCAGTTATTTTTTCTGATCACAGCCTCGATGGTTAGTCTGAGAACATGCAATATGTCTTCATTACAGATAATCATTATAATGTATTCCTCAGTAGTCGGCCTGGAGAGCCCGATCCCGCCAGTTGTAGCCTAAGTGAACAGCTACAGGATTTTTGATTAAATCCCAAGGTGCAGACTTAGATGAAATGAGCTTCATTGGCGGTGATATTACCATTTATTGCCTGAGCTTTCACACAAAATGCTGTTTTAACAAAGCAAAGCTCCTTTTTCCATCGCAGTCGATTTCCATGACAAGCACGGATCTCGTTGGAAGCTGTCAGTAGCTCTGCTGGAAAACAACACACACACACACACACAAACAAAGACACACAAACAAGGCACATCGACAACTTGTACACACCATGATCAGTCAGACATGAGTTGCAAAATAGACTCTGGGTGCATTATCAGGCGGATTAGGAGCAAAACTGATAAACCCTGTAAGCAGAGCAGCTGACAAACAAGTCATCTGTTTGTTCATTTGGCCTTCATATTTGCTCCAGTCTCTGTAACCAACAGAGAATGAGAACGACACTCATTTCATATCAGGTAACTATAGAGATTAGCAAACAGGCTCCCCCGCCTCAGTTGCCATCGCAGCACTGATAACTGCGCACGCTGCCTCAGTTCTGCACAAACAATGCGCTAACCAAACATTTTAATTTCAGCGCATCGTTGTGTCTGTGAGAGGATCATTAAACCGGGCCTAATAAACGCGGCTAACCATGATGGATGGCTGAACAACTTCATAGTCGTCTTCCTGCCTCGATGGAGATAAGTCGTTCCTGCGATGCTTCATGCATTGTGACGTCTCCTCCGGGTTCTTGCAGGGAGGGAACTCACTCCACCCCTCCAATCCATCAGGCTTTAGAGGGGGGCTCTATACAGCTTGTTAGAGTAACACGTATGACCATGTAGGAGCCCTAATGAGCAGGGAGCTAGCCGGGAGAACCGTGTCTGGACGACAGAGAACATAAATCTCCTGTCCTGCTCAGCGCCCTGGGGACTGCATGAACACCAAAATCGTGTGAATCTACGAGAGCATGTGTGTGTGTGTATATATGTGCGTGGGATGTGCGTGCATGCAAACACACACATAATGCAGATGACTATAGCAGCATCCTCCTGGGAGTCTCATCTACCATAGTTGAAAGAAGCAGGTTGTTTGAATTATGATCTAACAATAGTGTTCCACTCCCACTCTATAAATGAATCCAATACTGGCATATCTATCATTACCACAGGACTTGCACTCAGCTTGCTTCTTTTTATTTGGAACGAGTTTTGGAAATCAATCCAGGCATACTCTGCTTCGCACAAACCACCCTGCAGGTTATGATAATTTCCTTCTGTTTTCAGGTTCCCTGTACATAAACTGCAGTCTATGGCATTGATCAGATTTAGTGCGTCTCGCTCGCTTCCTTCCTGCTTCCCTGAGAGAGAGCTCGGCTATGTTTATCTCCTGCAACTCAGTGATATAGAGTAACATGCACGCTGGCAGCCCTTTTCCCGGGACATGCTTTCCTTCACCTTGCAGGGCAACTGATCGCAGCGTGAGGTGTGTAATGAAGGTACGAAACTCCATTAAAGTATTGATTTGTAGGTGAAGTTTACCTCTTCGACTGTGGGATACCAGCTCATGTGCAGCTTTAAATAAAACTGTGTGTTCATGTCTGGGTGTCTGCATTAGTCAGACACAGAGAGAGAGAGGTATGGACAGTGTGCATGCATGTGTGCCACAGGAATTTGTAGCCTAGTGTGTGTGCGTGAGAGAGAGAGACAGTGTATGTGTGAGTTATATAGCCCCGGGGAGCTGCTATGGTCATATTTTAATAACTCACAGTATGTTGGATTATGTACTGTGGGCTTGTAATATCACACCGTCAGGGCAAAGCCCTAACAGATTCTCTGTTAGCTGGTCCTTAGCAGAAAAAAAAAACACATATCAGGGGACTCGCCAAAACATTGTTTTCAGTTCTGCAGCACTTGTGAAAATGTGAGCTCCCACATGATTCCAGTTCAAAGGTATGCCTTTGCCGTTTTGTCTGCCTCAGCACGCAGCGCTCTCTCTCCCGGCTACAATGAACAGAGCTCCAGGTTTAATAGGCCTTAAGTAGCGCACCCCCTTTGCTGCCTTTGAAGAGCAAACACTCTCCTGCTCTCTCTCTCACACACACACACACATATATATATACACACATTGCTGTGTGAGCAATAAAAAACTGTGGAACAGTGGCTAGTTCTCTCTCTGACACATCAAAAGGAGAGCTAAGGGGAGTAATGTGTGGAATGATGTGTGTGTAGACCAAGGCCGGGATGCCATTCATGGTTGTAGTGTTGTGGTTTTAACTGCCGGAGGAGGCTTTAAGGCTGTGTGGCTGGCAAGTTCCATACAGTAGTTTTAACACATGGCCCGCTGCAATCTCAAGTGCTGTTAGTGTATTGGGAAAAGATTGCTTCAGTGTTTCTTTTTTTTTTTTTCTTACCTGAACACAAAAGAGCAGAAGATATAAAGGTGTATTTTATTTTACAGTTCACTACTATATAACAAGCTGCATCAAACTTGACAGAAACTAGAAATAATGTTCTTAATTAGGCAATATTAGACCCTTTATTAGACTTTGTTTGAAGGTAATTAGGGACACATTATAACACAACTGGACTGTGAACTAAACTGCATTATTCCCCACATTTAGACCTTTATTAGATTTTACTAGCGGGTAATTTGGGACACATTACATGAGAATTGTACTGTCGGCAAAAATGTATTATTTGCTACCATTAGGTGCTCATTAGACTTTCTTAGAGGGTAATTTGGGACAACACAACAGAACTGGACTTTAAACTTAAGTCTATTAATTCCAACTGTTATAACCTTAGTAGACTTTTTGGGATTGTAGTTATAGGCTCATTAGAACAGAACTGTACTGTTAGCTAAAGTGAATTGTTTCCCACATTAGATGTATCCTCTAATAAAGTCTAATAAGGGTCTCACAGTGGGAAATAATATACTTTAGTTTACAGTACAGTTCTGTTGTAATATGCTCCTAATTACTCTAGAAAAAAGTCTCATAAAAGGCCTAATACTGAAGAAGAAAATATTTCTAGTTTTTGTCAAATTTGATTCAAAGTATACGACAGATGTTTTTGCTTATTGACAAATAAGGAACATATAATTTCTAGTTTTTCTCTAATGTAATATGTCTGATTAGTGTACTGTAAAATAAAGTGGGACCAATATAACTATATGGCAGTCATGCGCTTTTGAGAAATAGCAGCAATATCACTTCTCCTTGCGAATGTGTCACGTAGCTCACTCTATAAAGCAATAAAAAACATTGAGAAACATTCTGTTTCTGTGAGAAAGAAAGTGAAACTGAACTGGGTGCACGGCACACACAGCATGGGTGCATCTGTGTGGGTGTGTGCTTGCATGTAAGCACATATGCATGTTCACGTGTCTGACTGTGAGCTATCGTATAACTCAGGCACTGAAGGAGAAGGGGTGGGTGGGTGGGGGTTTACAATTAGCCGTCCGCCGAAAGCATAGCCTCATCATATGAGGCATGTTTACGCTTTAGTCATGCAGTAATTACATATGTCGTCTTTTGTTTTCTACTCCCCATAAAGTGCGGAGCATAATGAGGGAAAAAGCAAATTAGAAAGAAAAAAAAAGAAACTACACGGTGCTCTTTTTGTCTTCAAGCTCATTTAGGCCTCAGAGAACGTCTGTGGGGTTTGAAATGGGAGGCGAGGAGGGGAAGAGGACTGTAAACAGGGACTTTGCTTCTCCAGATGGGAAACTTCTGTTAAGCTGTAATGAGAATGCATAATGACGCAAACAAGCTTGATGAAGTTAGACATGGCAGCGCCTTCATTCAGAAATACAAAACTGGAAAAAAATACCCAAACCTATTACAACAATTTTTTTATTTTCTTGTTTTATTCTCTATGATATCCATGTCGAGCTATAAGTGGAAGAGAAATGTCTTCATTAAATGTTTAAGAGAACATGTTTCATTTCTTTTGCATTTTTCTTTTTTTTCCACTGCCATGCCCAATAGGGAGAGACGTTGAAAAGGCAAGTACAAATGATAAGAAAACAAAGAATAGGAGTGACTGCTCCTAATGGGACTGTTTTCAGCAGCTGCATTAACAAGCCTGTTTGATTTCCTTCTCCTAAGTGAAGTTGTCAGCCCATGTGTCCAGAGTGCTATGTTTAGGATGTCTAAAAGAGTTGTGTTTTCTGGCACCGGCCGATAATAAATGCTAAAGGGGTGACCTTACGTCTCTTTCCCCCGTGTTGCTCTACGGTCATTCTCAAAACAGACTGAGAAATCCTCCTGAGCCGAGGTCAAGAATCCATCACCGGGGTTTTTTACAATAACACGCAATTTCCATACCGGCTCTGTGAGAAAGAGGCCTGAAGGGAAGCAGCCCTGCCTCTCTGGTTGAGGTGAAACTCCTCTCAAAACATCATAAAGCAACACATTACTTTCGATTGAATCTCTCGTGTGTCAAAATGAGGTTAAAATACTTGTACCTCTCTGAGTGTGCTTCTTTACATATGCTAATGTGGGAATACTGAATTGTCTGCTTTCATTTCCATAATGTGAATCATGAATTCGCCGTAGATTTGCTTGGTTGATTTCCAGCTATGCTCCAAAGCAAAATCCATATTTGGCACTGGAAAAAGGAACAAAATGATTAGAGTAATGAAAAAAATGCCAGATTACATGCACACGCAAGCTGTAGTAGGCACACACACGTGAGCACAGAAACATACACACACATTTAAAAAAATAAAGACATATATAAACAAGGGTAACAGTAGGGATCTTAAGTTGCATATATCTGAAGCTGCTTCATGGTGAGTTGACTGTTTTAGGAGTAATGTGTTTGTTAATTATGTAATTAAGTACAAAAAAAGGGTAACTGTATTCCATTCCAGTAACAGAAAAAAAAACATCATCAGATTAATGAGACATTTATATTAGAATATTTTAAAATACATAATTGTGTACTGTACTACCACGTGCAGTGCCCACGCATTACAGCACTTCACAAGGCTCTTAACACCATTCTGGTCTGCAGTGAAACCAGCTAATCTTACAGTCAGTTCATTATCATGGCCTCTAGTGAAAAAAAGATGCTTTCACAGGGTGGAAATTTACTTTTATTTTGTCTTTAATTCAGAGAGTGGGAGCAGCATCCCAGTACAGTTCAAGTTCTGCCTTCAGCTGTGAAAGAGCTGTCATCATCCAACGACTCAACATTTAATTTAAAGCTATAATATGTAACATTTCTGCATTAAAATGTCTAAAAATGCTAGACATGTTATTTATTTTGTTGAGTTTATGAGTGTACTTTATTATTCAAAATGCTGCCAACAATATTCAAATGCAGAGAAATCCGTTACCTTGAAATTTAATTTCAAGGTAACGGGTGTGTTTCCTGCTAGCCGTTGCTAGCTAGTTGCTCGTTGTTGTAACTTCCATGAAAACACAGGAGTGTGGAAGGAAGGTGGAAGCTTAAAAAAATCAGAAAACAGCTTCCATGATCTCACGAAACTTCACAACATCATCAAACTACACCTTTCGTTATTGTTTCAGTGTGAGAGAGAGTTCATATTGTGTATTTAAAGAAACATTTACCGACACGACCAACTGCTAATGTTAGCACACAGAAATCCAGTTAGCTAGCCTGTCACTACACCTACTACTCAGAAATATTTTGGGACTGTAGGTGGTGATGCTGGTGACTGGGATCGTGGTTGGGAAAAACACAAGCCCTGGCCAGGAATAAGTCTGTGGCAAGTTTACTTGAAGTTTGATTGTGAGCTTGGGACAGAATCATTCACAAATGGTGTTTAAATTACTCACTTATGGCAATCAAGTAGTCTTACAATACTCATTTTGGGACTTTTCATATATGACAACATATGGGAAAAAGATACAAAACTATTGTCACTTATTTTTTTTGTTTACTGGACTCCCATGATACCTTGCTGGCTTTACTGGCAAAGTATCATGGGAGTAAGTATCTTTTCTGGCAGCTACCGAGGCTGCTGCTGCATGCACACTGAAATCAGGGAAAAAGAAAGTTATTTTCTCTCAGTGAAAAACGAAGTCTCCTCGAAGCTTATGACCAACTGCCAAAAACAAGCTGACAAAAAGCAGCAGCGAAACAGTAAGCTATGTTTTGTATAAAGGATTGTATTGTTGTGCAATTTAAATTATACACATTAGAAAAATTGAATTTGTACAGCAATTTGAAAAGTGTTTGAAACAGCTGTACTGTGTTTTAAAAAACAGCCAATTCATGTAATAAATATACATCAATTAGACGATAATCTGCATGAAAAACTAAGAAAAAAAAAAATGATCATGACATATAGTGATCAGTTTGACCTTGATGTGATCACTATCAGAGGTTTCCACTGTAATTAGTAACTGTATCCGAATACACTTTTAAAGTAACTCTCCCAACCCTGTATTCAAGTAAACAATACCAGATTACACACACACACGCATACATAGTGGACACACATATACTCGGAGAAACACACACACTTTTCATAGACCAGTGTGTTGTGAAAGAGTCCTATGATTGTGAATTACTTTACCATGACTGTTTTGATGAAAATGTATTGCCTTGTCCTTGGAAATGTGGCACGGCAGTCGATATGGTTCTACAGACTCGGTAATACTCTCCACTGAGAAGGCAACAGACTAAAGACGCTCTTCGACTGATGAAACAATAGAGGATATTCGGAGGAGGAGGTTGGGGGGGGGGCGTTCTTTTGCAGAGTCGGCATTATTGGATTTGGATTGTAACATGGTAGTATCAAGTTAGGCTGAGAGGGGCCTGTGAATAACACGTTGGAATCACAATAGACAAGGCCCGATTGTTATTGCACTGCGCTTCCATTAATAATTCAATCATTTGACCCGTGACATGATTTCCCGTAAAACAATCCCATCCTCTGAGGCCTGATAGAGATATTTGAAATCTATGAGTGTGTGTGTGTGGTGTGCGTACGTGCGCGTGTCTGTTTTGACCTTCCCAGTATGACACAGAACCGATGCCTGAGGCTACAAGTATAATATTTAGAGGCGGAGAGAGAGAGACAAGATATCAGAAAGTGTGTGCAGGAGCTGAAGTGTGTGCTGCAGCATTTCCCGAACTGAAGATGTGAGCCGGCCTCGAGGGTGCTCCAATAAGCACGCCACATAAAACAGAAGGCCTTACACAAACTATGCACTTAAAAACTGAGCGGCGCTCTGAAAGTACAAGTTGAAAATCAGAGCAATGTATGCAGAGTGCATTAAGTACAAAAACAGTGTGTAAGAGAGTGGAAACAATGCTCGGTGATACTATAATAAAGGTTTGGAGGGGCTACTTGAAAACTGTACAATTACTGATTACCTGTTAAAGTCCGTGTAAAGGAAAAGAGAAGTTTTTCCTCTTAACACGTGCAAAGACTTAGAACTATGTAGTATTTAATTGTGGTGTTTGACCATTAAACTCTTTCTCAATTTCTGTGTTCAGGACATTTGGTGACATGTCATAGCCACGGTCCCCCTAAGCCCCATGAACCGACACATGAACGGTACCGCCATCCCCAACCCCCAACCTCTGCATTGGACAGTTACAAACATAACCTTCAGCGACTCTCTCTGTCCAAGTCAGCCCAGCAGTTCACTTCAGCTCACTTCGGTTCCAAAACCCTGACACAGAAGAAAAAAAGGAAGACATCCTGTCACCGTCCTCTAGCGAATCAAACATGTCTGAACGAGTCCAGTACAGCTGCTATATGGAGTGTCCATGTTCCAGGTGCTTTTTAGGTCGTAGTGGTGTTTGACACTGAGAAAGCAGAGTGGATTCCAGAAAAAACTTACCAGTTCTTTTAATCATTCAAATTTAGCTGGGTGGTTAGTAACATGTCCCTATGGTGTGAGACACCTTAATTGTTGCTTTACACAAGCTTTAAAAAATGTAATCAGTAACCTAATCCAAGCATCACTTTATTAAAGTAACATAACGATTATTTCTTGTTACTTTTGAATTACCTCATTGCCTAATATGGTGACATTGTTTAGCCTAATACATTGTTTTATGTTTGTTGTCAGGTACAGTAATTGCTTGTACAGTTACTCCTTCCTTTGTTTTGTGTGAATGCACATTTACATAAATGCACTTCAAGTGAACCATCATAAAATTATTCTGGAGTGTGTTTTCCCAAGACTGTTCCGCCACAGTCTGCCCTGCTGTGCTGTCATTGTGTAGAAAGGCACTTGGAAGAAGTTTATCAAGGTGGTTGCGGTAGATGAATGGATCAAAAACAGGACTTTCATGCAGGAGACTGGCCTTTGTGTCCTGAGTGAAGCTAAATGCCACTTTTAACTTTGAATTAGTTGACTTATTTTCAGTTTACGGTCACAGTTGCTTAGGTTTAGGCACAAACTTGGGAGGGTATAGGCAATAAAAATGTGTGGTTATGGTTAGGCAAGAAAACTACTTGGATAGGTTGATGGAGAAATCATGGTTTAAGGTTAAAATAGACCCTTTCACAGCATAAGAGAGGCTCTCTGGCAATCATAGGGACATGTTGTCAAGGCTACAACAACTAGTACAGTAGGGTGGGACTAGGTGGAACAGTCTTCAGGGAAAATAAACCCTTCTGGGGCTTTTGTTTTTAACACACACCAAAGGTTAGCAAGCTAACTGAATTGCTGTGTAGCTAACGTTAGTGGTTGATCTATGTGGGTAACATTAACAGCCAATCTGTGTACCAAACGTTTGCAGATGGTCTGTATATGATGACAACAGTTTCACAGCTGAAAGCAGAACCTCCACTGCACTGTGATGTTGTTCCTCTTTTCTGATTCAAAGACAAAATAATGGTTAAATTTCCACTCAGTGGAATTAATTAACTTGGCCGAAGAGGCCATGATTATAAATTGGCATGTTATTTTGTATGTTTTTGGTGTTGTGAGACTTGTGAAGTGATGTAAGTACTGTTCTTTATTTTAAAATGTATTTTAAAATTGTCACCCACTAAATAATCTCCATTTTTACTAAATGCAATCTGATTATGTCTTTTTTTGTAGCTGTAATGGAATGCAGTTACATTTTTTTGTATCCTAATTATGTAATCCTGTTTCATGTAATCCATTACTCCCCAAGACTGATTATAATACATTGCTTTGGGATCACTTCTGACAGAGGAAACTTAGCACTCAGACACACACACTTGCAGACTGAGATGAATGCAGGGTGTGTTGCATGCACACACACACACACAAAATAACACCACGCTCACATGCATGCGCAGGGAAAAAGCTGGGGTGCCATCTATCAGGCTGCAGACGGGAGCCTTGGAAGGGGGAAATCTGTCCTGTGATGGCTGTAAATGAGGGCTGTGGCGGCGCTGTCACATTGTGTTTGGCTGGGACGCGGGAGCTCCGAGGGGCTGCGAGGGGCGGAGGGCATGGACACTGTGTACAGATATAATGAACTTGGGAGATGGCTGGAGCATGGGCAGACAGACACTGTGATTCTGTCACAGCTAGTGGTGCTCTGCTGCTGCTCCTGCAAAAAAAAGAAAGAAAAAAGTGACGAAGGAGGGAGGAGAGGTGGTGGGGGAGCGGAGAGGAAGTAAATTGAGTGCGGAGAAGAAAAAGAGTGAGGAAGAGGCACACAGGCAATGATCAAGACAGAAAAACAGAAGGAGAATGAGAGACAGAGAGGAGAAGGGATGGGAATGCATAAGCAGCCCCGCGGAAAAACACAGCACTAATCGCTGCTGGATTGGCGAGGCAATACCAGTGTTATACCAGAAGAATATTTACTCTAATTAGAGCCAGCTAATGTGTCTCCAGGTATAAAGGCTGTCAGCACTTTCCAGAGAATAATTAGAAGCACAGAGCATGCATTGTCCAGGAGAGCGGTGCAGAGCTCCCTTTGTACATCATTAACAGTTCACTGACAACAAAAGCAGAGTTAATAGAATGTAATGTGGTCTCCTCACCCATCCGTTTGTTCAAATGGTCATTAGGGTAATGCAGAATAATTTCTTCCTTCTGTGCTTCAACCCAAAACTCCTACAGTGACTCCTCCCACCTCCCCATGTGCCCTCTGCAATTTTTTTCCCCCTATAAGTCCTCCTGCCTCCATTTTCCTCTATTTTTTTTCCCCTTGATGGAGAATTTTCTCCATAGCCTCTGTCCTCCACATCAAGATGATAAACATGATTTCACGGTGCGTTACAATCATCAGTCTTCGTAAAACACACGAAATCCTCTATAAAAGAATTAATTCTGCTTCGGAGAGACAGCGCCAAATGTATAGATTTACAATTCCACACTCGAGTTCCCCACCGTGTTTTAATGCATCATAAACACTTGGTGTTTTTTGGTCTCTGTTCCAATAAAAACAGAGAGCGCGCGGGGGTGTAATATCTGGAGCTGGGGGAAATTAAAGCTGAAGTTCCTCTCCTCCTCAGTGCACTCACTCCCAGCTCACACACACACGCACAGACACACACACGGTTAATCAGCAGCCCAGAGAGAAATCTAAGACCACATCTACACCCAGTGGAGGGAACCTGATACAACCACATCTTCTCCCCCCCTTCCCCACATTCCCCTCTTTCCCTTAATCATCAACACACACATGCTCCTGATAAATTAGACGCAAGGTTCAGTATGATTAACTAAAGTTAATGAAGACTGAAAGTGATCTCAAACAAGGTAACCATAGAAGGGAAGTCTTTGGGAAAACATGATAGAAAACCAGCAGGCAATCTCTCTTTTTTTTCCCCCCTGGTTTTTTGCTTCTGCTGCTTTTTCCAAAAGTCCTTTCAGTGTGCGGTGACAAACATAACCCTACTGACTGGTGGAAAAATAAATCATACTTTCAAGTGAAGACAAATGCCTTATCCTTTGGGAGTAGCCTCAGGCTGTAGTCATAATGGCCTCCCTCTATTTCTTTCCGCCTCCTTCTCTCTCTTTCTTTTTGTCTCAAGGCGGGGAGTTTCCCTAAAATGTCCACCCAAACCAGCCTTACGCAGCACAAAGCTAGCTCGGGGCAGATCAGGAGCAAGGTGGATATTCCTGTTTTTTAAGACTTATTTTATGACGAACGTCAGGAGGAGGGTGAGAAGCACTTCAAATCCCCGAGGGCGAAACTGCTGCTCAGCTGCAATTTTGAGCAAACAAGAGAAAAACCCATCAGTCACATCTTTGACTATCATAACACAATTACACTCCACGCATGGCACAGGGTCGTTACTCATGTCTGATCTTGTGTCGCAGCCATAAAACCGTGGATTTCCTATAGCGCTGCAATCCCTGCCTCTATGTGTGTGTGCGTGTGTGTGTTTTTGGCCCGGCCGGCGGGCGCAGGCCAGGCCAGCTGCAGAAGTCTGTCTCCTCTCCTCTCTCGCCTCCTCTGCTCTCAGTGCTATCAGGTTGCCACTCCTCCTCCTTCAGCCCATTACACAGGCCTCTTTATGCTGCGCTAAAAGCTGCTCATGTTCAAACACTCCTGGGAAAAGCTCCTTAAAACACGTCAGGATGAGAGGCCCTGTCTGGTAAAATATTAATAGGAAGTTAATTGGTTGTTAATGGACTGGTGCTTGGGTAGGAATCGCCCTCCATTAGATAGGCCACCGAAACAACCCATTCAGGGGTGTCATCTTACCACCTCCACGTCCTAATTGTTTTCCGGTCATTGTAGCCGTGAGTTGCAGTAACCTGGTGTTAAAGACATCATTGCTGGAGTTTTATGTTAGGCCCTGCAAGAAGTATTGTAGGCCTGCCCTCTGCCAGCCACATTTCCTTGTGAGCTTGTGGGTGTTTGGTTACTTTGGAGTCAAGTTTTAACTATCTCCATCTCTCTTCCAGTTGTGTTTTCTTTTGTGTCATCCTTTCTCTCCAGGAGTAATAAATTACATGTAACAGAGCTATAATTAGGATACAGAAAAAGATAACTGTATTCCAGTTACAGTTACAGCATTTTGAAATAAAGAACGACATACTACCATGCACAGTGCGTGCCCCCCGGGCATGGTAGCATGTCGCACTTCACAGGTCTCACAACACTACTCATCCATACATGCCAACCCTCCCAAGTTTCCTTGGAGACTGCAGTTTTTCATTGCCCTCCCCTGCTTTCCCTCCAGGGGATCACAATTATCCCATAATTTTCCTGATGTATGACATAAAATACAGATTTTCTGTGTTATTGTAATAAAATTTGAAATTGAACTACTAGGTAAGGCTCAATGCTGTGGTCCCCATTGTGTTTTCCAGCTATAATTATTAGCTGGAAAACACAATGGGGACCAGCATTGAGCCATGTCATTTATTTGTCATTCATATGTATTTTTTATTCTTTAAAAGTCCCCAGAATGCAGGAAACAGTTTGTGAAACTCTAAATTTTCTGGGAGAAGGACCACCAGACCCTCCACTTTAGTTTCGAAATCCTCCCTTGTTTTGAGGCCTAAAGGTTGGCATGTCTGCCCTCGTCTTTGAGTGAAACCATAGCTAATCTACAGTTGCACATTATCATGACATCTAGAGAAACAATGCTTTCGCTGAGTGGAAAGTGCACCATTGTTTTGTGAATCTGAAAAGAGGAACATCATCACAGTACAATGCGAGTTCTGCCTTTCAGCTGTGAAAATGCTGTCACCATCCAAGGACTTGACATCTAATTTAAAGAAACATTTACAAGATCAACTGCTAACGTTAGCTACACAGAAACCCAGTTAGCTAGCTAACCTGTCAATACTACTACCGCAACTGAAAAATATTTTGGGACTGTAGATGATGATACTGATGACCAAGATGTTGTGTGGGGGGAAAAAACACAAGTTCCAGAATAAGTTAATGGCAGTTAACAGATAACTGCAACTGATCAATACACCAGTTTGAGTATGAAGTGTGAATAACCCCTTCTGCATTAAATTATTTTATATATTTTATTGAGATGTGTACTCGCATTACCCAAAATGTTCCCAACACGGTTAAAACCCAGAGAAATCTGTAATTTATTCAAGGGAACGGTGCGTTTCCTGCTAGCTGTTGCTAGCTAGTAGCTATTACTTCAGGAAAAAACATGGAACACATCAGAGAGTCAGGAGAAAAGTCAGCAAACGTGACTAATATTATCTTGTCCTTAAACATGATTTCTGCCTGAGTCATGTCTGCTTTTCATCTGTGGTGGTGGATGTCATCAAACTACATCTCCTGCTGTTGTTTAAATGTGAGAGAGACCCCTGATGGCAGAATTTACATATTGTGTTTAACAAAGAACATTTAAATGCATGTAATGCCCACTATTTATCTAAACATGTATTCACAAGTAACAACAGATGGAAAAACCTAACAATATTATGCTGGGTTACACAACTTCACCATATTCAGTATTGCGGTAATCCAAAAGTAACAGAAAGCAATCAAGTTACATTACTTTAATACTGTGATACTTGCATTAGGTTACTGACTATATTTTTCAACAGGTAATTAGTAATTGTATTGGAATACATTTTTACACTAACCCTCATGACCCTGTTTTTCTCACATTCAAAGTGAATTGTCATGTCGAAAATCTCCCTCCCGTTAATCTTTCCTCCATCTCCACATGAGGAAATAGTTTGAACTTTTGTTGTTTGTGGGCAGTGTGTTTGTGCTCGCTGTGGTTGTCGTTACCCAACAGGAAAAATCCCTCTTCTGCTAGAGTAGGCATGTAATATTGATGCAGAGCAGACTCGCAGAAACACAGAAATCAAATGGAATCTAAACTAAGTTCAAATGTCCACATCAACACATACATTTTTGATCATTGCAAACCTACAAGACGCCATTCCTTTTAAGGGAAGCCACAGGGGCATGTGTAGTGGGGAATATATTTAGAAATAAGTGATATTTCAGCGTGTCTTTCAATCCCAACCTCGTTCAGCTCCAATTCATTTATGAGAGGGACAAATACTTGTTGAGAGAAGCTGTTCAGGAAATGGGACTTAAAATGGCGGTGGAGGTTACCAAGGCAGACTGCTTTTTACAGTTTGGGCTTTTAAATGCACCGCGTAAAAATAGACCAGCTCTCAAAGATCACTTTCTCATTGGCCCTACCGACATGTGTAAATATTGTAAAAACAATTTTTTACTCAAATGCATACTTTACTTTTTTATGATAAAATTTAAAAAACACACCCTGATACAGTTTACATTATTTTATTCTAATAATGGTGGAAAGTAAATAATTAATCAAGCGCTGTACTCAAAGGTCCAGCATGTAAGATTTAGAGCAGGGTTTTCAAAGTCTGAAACTGTGGACTTTGGCTTGGAAAAAGATGTCCCACCCCCTAGTTTACTTACTAAGTTTTTCTAAATTCCTGGAAGTCTATGAGATCATGATTACTTTATTTGATCCCACAGACACTCAACGATTGATGACACCAAAAATGAATGCATTAAAAAAAAAAAAAAAAAGATCTGGCATTTATTAGTTTCAGACCCTAGGAAAGTAGGGAAAACAGTAAATTTCCCGAATACTATCTCTTAAACCACGGGTGGGCAATTATTTTTCATGGGGAGGCACATGAGAAATTGATCAGCCTGCTGTGGGCCAGACACAAATGATATAAGGTCCTAAAAATGGCCAAATGTCTAACAAAGGAAGGGTCAGAAGTGTTCGATACAGAGCACTTCTACTGTTGGTCACCCGTTCTGAATTACCATATGATGAATTATGGGCTAATATTTTGTTGGCAATGTCCAAAACTTGATGTTTTACAGTGTACCACTTATGGTGCATACAGGCTGCAACGATAGTAGCAGCAAAAGTAGAAGAACAACTTTAACAACATGGATTTACAGTATTGAGTGAATAAAGTTAGAGTTTAATATGAAAGATACAGTTCATTATCATTACCAATGAACACAGCACTGACCCCTAACTGATAACAGTTTAGTTGTAAGCAAATGCTGTTGATTGTGTTTGCTAGATTTTTAATTTCTGGTATTTCCATGGTGACATGGAACCTTTCAGTGGGCCACATCTGGCCCCCGGGCTGCATTTTGCCCAGGTCTGTCTAAAACCAAACCACACACATTAAGGCTATAATATTTGATCTCCTTTTAATAACTAATGCAATAACAAATGCAATTTTTTTCATCCTCATTAATTGAGACTCCCTTGAAACAGTTTGGAGTCCCCCTGGGGAGGCCCACTTCCGACTTTTGGGGAGATTTATTGGCAGAATTTTATTAGGACATGAGCCGTTTATATCCACGTAGGGCACAGGTCCTCTTCCATAGATGCCACCATGTTGCACCGTCGTGTTCTACAGCAGCCAGGAATGGACAAATCAAACGCTCTCTGGCTGTAGACATGGCCTCTCACGCCAACGTGGGTTCTCCTCCATGCGTCGAAGGAGAAGGTGGGTATTTGCAGTCTGCAACCTCACCACTGGATGCCACTAATCCTACAAACGGGTCCTTTAAGTGCAAATTTGAGGTACTTGCTCTTGAGTCTTTTGTTTTCATACTGCTCGACTACATCTCAGAAGGGAATACTGTAATTTTTGCTCCACTATATTTGTCTGAGAGCTTTTGTTACTTCACACATTAAAAATTCTGCATGCAAAACATATGAAAAACTGGTAAAATATAGTATTTGGGGATAAATGAAATACTTCTATGCTTAACAAGTACGTATATATACATAAGTACAGCTTAAGTGTTTAGTTGATTAATTGATTGACAGAAAATTGTAATTTTTCATACAAAAAGATTTCATGGTTCCTACTTTACAAATGTGACAATTTGCTGATTTTCCCTTATTTATTTGAATGATTTTCAATTTATTTTTAAAGTGTTTTAATCTGAAAATGTGAATGACAGACATATATGTTGAGCTTTACAAATCAAGACTCGATAGTCTAACAATGTCAGAGCTCTCAGCACTAAAAAAAACATGTTTAAATCAACACTCAAATCGAATCATGACCTTAAAATCGAAAACCAAATTGAATCATGGATTTGGAGAATCGTGACGTCCCTACTAATTAAGGTGCTGTTCCATTTAGTGTAGCAGAGCCTTTCCCATGAGCAAGCATGCACGTTAGCTGCACTCTGACTCTGTCAATCTGAATGGAACAGCACCTTATTGTTAAAACCTGTGTTTACACCACTATTTCATGTCAAAATGGCTGTTGTGAAAAACATCTGTTTTGAGGTTTGGACTACTGGTTGGACAAAACAAACATAACGTTGGGCTCCATCAATCAATAAAGTTCATTACTTGGGACAAAAAAAAAAAAGAAAAAAAAAGAAAAAATCAGCAGATTAATCCATAAAATATTTAGTTGCAGTCTTAAACAAAGTAGTTCAAAATGAGCTCCAACTCAGTGCACTACAATAGTCAATTTCTGCTTCGCAAGTAATAATAATCTAATGATATAATATATAATGGTACTGTAAAGCAGTCACAGGGGACATGTTTCTGCATTGATTACTTTCACTTTTCATACTTTAATTTAGGCCTGGGCTATAAAACAACAGTGATATGAATCTGCAATAGAAACTTCATATAGCAATGAGAAAAATGTTCAATGCAAACCACCATGAAAGCACGGAATGAATGCGTCCTGGCTCATAAACAGCCTGGCATATTCCTTGATAAGTGAGCATGCTGCGAGTGACATGCAATCATTTAACAGGTGTGTTGCATCACTGACATGTGACACAACAACAGAAACAGCGTGGAGTGAGAAAATGAGTGCAGGCAGTGAGGAAAATATGGCAGTTTTTTTCTTTTTCCTTTTTTTTTCTTGATCCTATTAAGTCTTTTAGCTGTGTGCCTTGATAAACAAAGAGGTTAAATTCCATATAAAGTGTTTAATTTTTTTTTTATCTTGGTCTTTATTAAAAATAGGTCGTTAGAAATTATCTATAATTATTGATAAGGACTGAAATGAAACATTTTATTGGGCCAAATTTTTAATCTATATTGCCCAGCTCTACTTTAACTACATTTTCTTGATTATACTTTTATATATACTTTTACTCTTTTGAACTTCCTCTACTACTGTATTCTAATAAGATGAAGATTTTACTCACAAATCATTTAGGTTTTCACAATTTAATCCTGAATTCCACCTCTGATTAACATGCATACTTATTTACTTGTCTGCTTTACTGCGATGACCTCCGCTCTCGTGACTCTCGGTATTTAATGGCAACCGTGTTCAAACACTGAGTGAATCCGTGTCCAATTACATTACGAAGCAAATGTCAATGGATCCAACAGATGTTGTCCCACTACACACTATTGCTGAGTCTCAGTCTCCCGATGCAGATCCAACCGCCGCCACTAGATGGTACTAAAACACAGGCAGCCATTTGTGATGTCACATCAGCAGACATGGCTGTTTTCTTACAGGATAAAGAGATGAAATATATCAGCCGGGCCTCCTGTTTGACTCTGTGATATGTTCTGGTTCCCCGCTGTGATCTATTACCTGGCTGGGTGGAGAGTGAGATAATCCTGAGGGGTGGGTAATGCAGTGGTGGGAAAGACTTGTCTGTGTGTTTTCTAAAGCCTGTCCGTCCACCTGACTGCATTGCAGACTGAAATGAATCTATCAGACAGGGGGAAAAAAAACAGGGAGATTACTGTTTCAAAATCAGCATGCGCTTAAAAGAGACTATACTTTAATGAGATTTGTGCTGTAATGCGTCCATGTGCACAAACTATCAACAAACAGACACTCATGCTTCAGTTTTTATTACATGTTAAGCTCTCAATGTTGCAACAAATGAGCAGACTCTGTTTAGCAAAAGTGTCAGGAGCTACAGTGAGCACATACTTCATAATACACAACAAAGCACTTGCAAAGAACACTTTAAGAAACAGTAGAAAAGTTACAACAGTATGAAATGTCCACTCTGGAAAAATTGTACTCGAATAACATTTGACACTCAAAAAAAAAACAAGCAAACTTTCAAAAAAAGTCATCCATAGTGTTAGTCGACTAATGAGTCATTCCAGTAGTTTAGTGCAATCATTTTCTTCATTATTTTTGGTGTGCCCTTTTGACATCGCAATGTTCATAAATATGCATCAGAAATTTGCAGTCACTTGCAGTTTTAAAGTGTGTATCTTGTCGACACCTAAAACTATTAGTCAACCATAATTTCTATGGATGAGAACAGCTTTAAAAAAAATGTTTTTCTATGCCTTCAGGCGTAGACAGCTTTGCTTCTTAGCATGCATACCACAACCGTTTATTAACTGTCAATCAACGGGTCGGTGCATCTCAGGTGCACACAATAACATTCATTGTGGGAAAAGCTAGTCCAAATGTCACACTAGTGCACACAGACAAGCTATGGTGATGTGAACTCTGCAAATGTGTTTTTCTCATCACTGTCTTACCTCTCTATATGACGTGTTGTCATGTTATCAGTGTGTAGAAGTCTGCATGCCAGGTGGTTTGTGGCCAGTCGTGAGCTTGTGTGGAGGAATGCATGCTAAAAGGTGTTTTAATCAACGCCAGGAACGTTGGGTGTGCATGTGTTACAGATAACAGGCAGTAAGAAGAACGGAGTAGATGTAATTACAAGAATCAAAAAATGTGCAGTAGGACTTTACAATAAGGATACAATCATATACTTAAGTATACTTAACTAACGCATGACTCATGCATACATTAAGTGATGTGCAGGAAGTTAGCTGGACGTTTACTCAAGTAATGTACTTCAGCACAATTTTGAGGTACTTGTTCTTTACTTGTGTATTATCATTTTCTGCTGCTTTATTCTTCAACTTCATTAAATTCCGGTGGCAAACATTATACTTTTTATTCCACTACTTTTATTTGATATCTCAAGTTACTAGTTACTTTGCAGATACAAATTAAGTTACCCAGCAGTATATGAAGTAATCCACCTTTAGCTGCAGCTGGAACATTAAAGTGATGAACACATTAATGCATCAATAATTATAATCCAGTAATGTAATACATATTAATCTGAAATGAGCCGTTCTGCACTTTTACTCTTGGTACTTTAATTATATGTTTATGCTAAAGCTTTTGTACTTTTACTTAAGAAACTGAATGCTAGACTTTTGCAGCTGAATGCAGTGTATTTGCACACCGTGGTATTGCTTCTTTTACTTAAGTAAACCTTTCTTTCTCCTTCTAGTGTCCATAATGTGAAAGTCCAGTCTGACTAAAAACAGTGCTTCAGATTTCTATGCTAACAGGAAGTCTACTGTTCTGCTTTCAGCGAGGCTCAGCAAATACACGAGTCTGAAATAAACTTTTATGGAACCGGAATGCAGTTAGCTTGATCACATATCATTTAATGTATAAAGTAACTGTGAAATAGCATTCCTTAACTGATGAACTATTAAGTGTAAACTAATCGCACAGTATAAAGTCACAGTGACTTGATCATTTGAGCAACAGGAATTCATGACACATCCTGAATTAATTCATGCATTAAATCATCATGAGTCATGCATTGTTTAAACATAACTTGAGTATGCGATTTGTGCCCGTATTGTAAAGCATTGCCAAATGTGCTGTATGCTCTTCTGTTAATGTCCTTTCATAGCCTCACCGTGCCCCACTATCACCATGTAGGTAAAAAAAAGGGGTTTGTACTTCTTTCAAATCATTAAATCATAAAACCGTCTCAAGCTTTACCAGAAATGGCTGATAGGACGGAGCTCAAGTGACATACAGGACAATCACTGAGATTTCTCTCTAGGCTGTGTTGTGGAAAAGGATGGGCTTGACCATGCCTGAGAGGATCTTGGGCACATGAACGCTCACAATCTCCGAGATCATCTCTGGGAAGTTGACACGCGTCTGCAGGGTCTGGGCTTGGATGAACAGATCGTAGGTGAACTGGTGCAACTTCCTCACAATCTGAGAAAGAGGAGACAGAGAGAGAGAGAGGCAGAGCTCACGCACGGGGTTATTAATAACAAAAGATGACACGCTTTAAAGTGTACGGCATTGAAAAAGAACAAAGCCCACAGATAAAAGAGGAAATAACAAATGGCATTGAAGCCTGTCTTTGAGCTCTAAGAGCTGATTTAAAAAGATGACACTCGTCGTGGCGCCCTAAGCTCCACAGGCAGGGTAAAACCGACAGGGGTCTGAACTGCAAAGTCTTGATCAACTCTGGTTTTCTGCCTAAAGGGCCCCGCCAGACAATCCCTGGCTGCCCCGTAGCTCACAAGGCATTAGAAGATCTGAGATGTGAGTGGGACACAGACAAAGCTGAGCCTTTAAGGGTAAATCCACAGTGAAAGACATGAGGCTGAAACTGCTGTGGCAGGAAACTTTCCAGCTCCTCTGGTCACGCCCCAATCGCTGATGTAAGGAGTTTTACTTCGACATCTATTTGTTCTTACCCCTTAGTATTAAAAGTTCTGTTAGTATGTAAGGAGGGAAGTAGCTGATCTACGCCCTCTAGTGGTCACATCCTTACCAAGAAACTTCAGTCATGTCTCCATTAAAGGAGCAATATGTGCAGGCAAAAATGAGTGCAGCAGTCCAAATAGCAAGTACAATCTATAGCGCGTGTTGTTTCCCCTAACCGCCTCCTCTCCAGACTTGGGGAAGCATGTGCTGGTTGCAGGAACATTGCAGAAGTGCAACATGCACGCAAAATTTTTAACTGACAATAACAAGTGACGACGGGTCCTCCACTGTAAGTTGATCAGCTGTTTATAACTGTCAAACAAAAGCTCACTGTTCTAGACTGTGAGTTCAGTGACTGCCTGTCTCTCTGCCTGCCAGACTCCATTAACATATTGCTCAATTTAACTGTTATAAATGTCTACTCATTCTGAAAGATTATTAATGATTTCATACGACTCATAATCAGACAGTGACTCATTCAGTGAACATTCGGCATTAATTCAGACTCTAATTAATGCGAAACGCCATGTTGTATGTCAGAGAAGCGAGTATTCTGACTTAATATGTTTCCTTGATCTCTGATGACATATCGTGGTAATTTTATAATTTATTACAGTGAATATATTACAGATTTCTCCTTTAATCAAATCAAAAAAAAATATTTAAAACTCATTTAAATGTAGTTTGTAAGGCTATATAATAATAAATATTTAACTAGAAAAATTTCTCAACAAATTTTGAGTGTGCCTGATGCTTTTGTGCGTAACCCCATACTGGTATTACCAGTACTACGTAAGTATAGCAGTATAGTAGCTGTATCATTGACGTGTCAGTGAGAGAGAGAGAGAATAAGGACAAAATTATGACACTGACAGTGACATTAAAAATGGCACAATTAGGGTCATGTCATTTTTCTGTGTTAAAGTCTGGCGAATCAACATTGCCCTGAAGACGGGTTGGTTTAAGCTGTGTTTAAGATGATTTCCCTTTATTTTTTATAGAAAACTTCATCACAGTTTTTTGTGATAATCACCAAAACAGTGGTAGCACACCATTCCTGATCAATCCGCATGTTTTCATGTATTTTTTTTTTCATGTGATGGCAATGTTGCAGGAGGAAAGTGGGGAAAAAACATATGATTGAAAAGTATAGCCAATTATAAGCAGTGTTGCCTTTGTGCTTTGTACATCAGACTATAATCACTATAACCCAAATATAACTATAGTTATAGTTGGGTTAACTATAACCCAGAACAACTGTGTACGGCACAAAACATGTGTGAACATGTCCCTGCGCCACACAGAGCTTTGGGCTCGTTGTGTTCGATGCCATGGTGCTCGTAATATCGAGGCAAGGAGGCATGATGACAAACAGTGGGGAATAACTTTTGTGTGAGTGTTTGGTGTATTAGCCTCTCATCCCGCTGTCAGACGGCGTCACAGCTGCCTCTGAAGCCTGGGGCGCTCTGCCCCGAGGCTGCGAAACACTGAAGGGGCTCTTTGAGAAGGCAATTTGTGGCGAAAGGGACCGGGGTCTTGGTGAAGCTCATGCCGTGGAGAGGGGGCCCTACGAGCCATGAAGTTTCACAGGGCTACCGACTCCTTTTTTCCGCCGTTCGAACTTGTGGGTTTGGTGGGAGAGGCTTAGCGGAGTGATGCGAGGCAACAGAGGCCTCCTGCACCTTTAATTTATAGTCAGTAGAGTTAGATTGTCACTATTAAGTATATAGTTAGCTTTCAGTTTTAAAACCCAGTTAATTTCATTAGATTTGATTTTTTGATGTTCACATGTATAAAAATGGACAGTGTAGATGTACTTCACATACACACCTACATGTCTACAGTTCTCTTCTTTATATGACTGCTGTTTTCTTGTGTGAAAGCTTTGGTGATTTTCCATTTAATGCTTAACCGCACCTAGGCTAAAGTTAAACAGTGTTTAAAAACAGAACATAATTGACTCACGTTGTCCACAACTCTACTAGATATTAAATTACCGAAACAAAATAGAGCGTGTGGCTGTAAACCAGTGAAAGCCTTTATGACTCAGGCTTAACTTTTAGGTTTTTCAGGCACTTCACCATCAAAGAGGTGTGTCTGTTAGGGGTTAACTGTCTCGAGAGATAGTCAACTATCCATAGCTAACTGGTGTGCCAATAAAAAAAAAACAGATGTGTAAATTATTCTCAAACAAAGCTTAGTCAATCTACATTTTGTTTTCTTTTTTTCTTTTTTTTTTTTGCTTTAATTTGGCCTGGATTTCATCTGGATAAATAAAATCTGGTTAGAAACCTCACCATGCATCTCACATGTTGATCAGTTTGTACACCAGTTGAGCGTGGCGCAAACATAAAAACTGCAGATACAATTATTTTCCTTGTCTGTACATGGTGCACATGTCTGCAGATCTGATGTGTCTAGCTGATACAGTAGGTGACACAGGTTACACTGGGAACTCAGTTTGCAGCTTCTGGATGTTGTTAGCTGGGACTAGATTGGGTACTTTGCATCGTGGACAATGTATGTCTGTTCCTCACAGAGTTGTTTTTGATGTAACAATGTTACCACCAGAGGGTGACTCTGTCATTTTCCTGTCAGAGGGTGACTCTGTCATACGCAGCCAGTATTGCAGGCCTATTCAGCTGGCGGCCTGCAGGCCAAATCAAGCCCTTTAACAATCTCAATCGGGCCCTTTGAACATTTATAAATATGAAATTAGTATATAATTGTGATTTTATTTAACTAACCTTCTGATTCTAAGTTTATAAGGTGTCTGTTGTTAAACACAAAGACGCTTATTATTTTTAAGTTTTAACTCAGGCTCAGTTTAAGCTGAGAAAATTTAGGAGAATAAAACCAAATGAAAAAAATGTTAAATGAAACATTTGTGTTTATTAAAACAACAGTTACTTCTAATCTAGGATAACAAAGGTGCTTTGTTTTTTCCTGTAAATTTGCACATAATGTTTCTTTCCCAAATGTGAAAACTAATAAAGTGGAGGGAAAAAAATAATAAAAAGGTGCATTGTTTTACACATTCAAATTCCTAACTTTACAGGTCAGACATAGGAAATGTAAATGCCCGGCATCTTGGCATTTTACCTTTGTTCAAATCTGGTCCCTCTAAAAAATGTAACAGAATAGGACTGAAGTAAAGAGAAGCTAGAACAGAGGTAATATGACCCTTTGGTATGTGTTTAACCTTAGTTGATGGCTGGGGATGGTGTAGCCCAGGTTGTCACTTAAAGGAAAAAAAATGAGAATGAACGACTTTTGTCAGGATGATATTAGAGTTGGAAAACTTAAATAGACCATTAAATTTTCAGTGTACTACCTGATACCCACAACTGAAGTAATGAAGCCATGAAATGATTCAAAAGACAGGTGTGTCTGTTAGGGGTTAATTGTCTCTAGTGATAGTCAACTATCCATAGCTAACTGGTGTGCCAATAAAAAAACAAATGTGTAAATTATTTATATTCTCAAACAAGTTTTGGCCAGTACAGTACAGTACAGTTTCTTTCTTTCTTTCTTTCTTTCTTTTTTTTTGGCTTTAATTTGCCCTGGATTTCATCTGAACAAATAACATCTGGTTTAAAAACCCCTCCATTCCTCTCCAGGAGGTAGAAGTAACCAGGAGGACAGAGATCACATGTTGAGCAGTTTGTACACCAGTGTACCAGTTTGCTGTAAACTATAATATATATATATATTTTTTTTTTAAAAATGTAATAACTGATTGAAGTAATACACTCAACAGCCATTAAATGATCAAAAATGTTGATGTTGCCTGGTTAAGAAGTTAACACTGTGTTGATGTAAGCCAAATACAGTGCTTGTGCACTTTGATCTACTTGTTCTTGCATATGTACTTCTGTGAAATGACAGTGTGGTGTCAAAAGTGATGTACACTCAATACAAATACAAATATAACACTTTTGCTTTTGCTTAATTTTTTTCAAGACTTATTGGCACACAAAAGGTTTATTTCTCTCAAATTTCATTGAAAAGTTTGTGAATCTGTGCTTTTCCTTTGCCATGAAAATCTACTCACCTGACAGGTGTGGCATATGGAGATGGTGATTAAATTTAAGCATGATTATTGGACAGGTATGTCTTGGATTGGTCACAATAATATGTGCAGTTTGATCTTGCAAAAAGACATTTGTTGGCACTGAACTATTTTCACATAATCACTACAGATCCCACATTTTTTCCCCATGAAGGCAAAGTCATTACCCGTCCTACTCCTCTAACACTGATTGACAAGTCCTCGTTGCCTTCATTGGCTGGGTTGGTTAGATCAGTGGTTCTCAACATGGGGGCTGGGACCCCCAGGGGCTCGCAGGATAATTTCTGGGGTTGTCAGATGGTTGTGGAGAATAAAATTAAATATTGCAGCAAACAGGCACAACCACTCAAAAAAATACAAAATAAAGCTGCCCTCAAGAAATGTAACAGCCGCCTCACTCGTGGTTAAAACCATAAACCAGCACAAAAATGACAACTACCACTATTTATTCAATTTTTACCCACAGCCTCTAAAAACCTGCAAAATCTAAAGAATCTGCACAATGTACATAACATTTAATCTATTTTAAAGCTGCTATTACAGGTGTTTGTCTGTTTCTGCTTCTATTTATGTTTTATATTTTTATATTTTCATATTTTATATGTCTATATTTTTCTGATGCATGGAGAGAAGCCGTTCCTAATTTCATTGTACCTGAGAATAATGACAATAAAGATCTTTCTGATTCTGATAAACCACCTTGTTCTGAGCTGGTGTGGTCAAAAATATTTAGATATTGATAAATATTGATACTGATTAATTGAAATGCTTTCAGTTCTCTTTTGTTGCAGCATCAAGACTCTGGTACCAGCTGCACTTTCTCGCTCTCTCTTCCCTCCGAAAGCGAGTTGACACACACAGCTGCAGAGCGCACATAGTCCCGCCTCCTGTCGCTTACTCACAGCACTGTCTTCTTCTCATAGCTTGTCTCATTTGCTACTTCTGTTTTCATGTCATAGCCTTGTTATATCTGTCTTTTAATACAAATCTAGCCTTGTTATATTTATTCTTTGACAAAAAATCTAAAATTCAGTGCCCTGAATGTTGAGTCAGTTTTTCCCTGTGGTATTGAAGACAGTATTGAATATAAATATATTGTGGCAACACTATTCTGAACAGACCAACTTGAAACTAACACAAAACTAACAAAAGTAACATCTGCATTTTGTAATGTACAATGTAATGTAAAAAAAAACCTTGACAAACAAGTCAACAAGCATGATGGGAAATGAGGGCTGTAATTTAGACTGGTGAATAGTTTTTACATTTCCTGTACAAGTGATATAATTAATTATTTTTGGACACACACATGCAAAACCTCTTTTTCATTTTGGTGCCCACAGTATTGTGCTTCAGCAAGCAGCTACAGCCAGTTTTGCTAACTATCATATGGAGCGACTGCTATGGAGCGACGGCGACTCAGAAAAAAGTGTTGCAGCTCAAGACTCAGGCCATGCAGAGGGACTGGTTAGGGATAGGGTTAAAATATCAGGTTATGCTAATCAGAGGCAGAGTAGGGCTGACTTTGCCCTCCTGGGAAATCAGTTTGGTATCTGTAGCCCTAGGTTAAATAACCTTAGTTTAGTGGCTAATAAATTAATGTTTAAAATTTGTAAGCAGTATTTGAGAGAAATAAACCTTTTGTGTGCACAGAAAAAGTCTTCGATCTTTTATTCCAAACCATGAAAAATGGGAGCAAAAACCAATGTGTTGTGTTTGTATTTATGGTGAGTGTAGAATTGAGTCTATTACCGACTGGAGGTAGTCCAGCAGCTGTGTGAGCTGAAACAGTCTCTGTGTCCGGGTGGTCTCCCCGCGGTGGCTGGCCAAGCGGTCCAACTCCTTGATGTAGGAGGTCCGCAGTTCATCAAAACAACGCTGGCTCTTCAGGCCCTCCACTGGCACTGTGACCACAAAGCCAGAACACAACAATAACTCTCACAGACTTTATCCATCCCATCAATTCTCTGAAGTATTGCTGCACTCTATCGTGGTCATATTTCACTTGCTGAGTTGACATTCAACTTATTTATTTCAGACGTGGTCCCAGCAGACTCACTGATGCTGAAGAGGACCAGGGCCTTCATGCAGAGGAACTCCTCCTGGGTGACCTTCAGCATGCAGAACCTCTGGGAGAGCAGCTTCATCCTCACACAGTGTTCATACATGCTGGACACTTGCATCCGCTCGCTGTGATGGTGGGAAAAAAAAAAAGAAAGAAAAACAGCATGAGAGGAGGAAGAAGGAGCACAGTGTGCGACAAAAAAGGAGAAGTGAGAAGCCAAGAGAGGGTCAGACAGGGAGGAATACCGAAAGGAGGAAGACAATTAATGTCGGGCGAAGGGAAAAGAGGAAAAAAGCGGCAGAGGTGAGAAAAAATGAGTGAGATGGATAATGGAAAAAAGAACGACAGAGAGGCTGAGAAAAATGAGGGTCAGCAACAAGGGCAGGCGTATCCATTACCATGCAGGTCAGAAGCAGCCCAATAGAGTGACAGAGGTCTAATGCGGACAGAATGAGTGTTTTGCTAATGTTGCACGGAACAGTGCCCAAGTGAAAGCTGCTCCGAGGGCCCGTGGCGGACCTTATCGTTCGGAGCAACACTTTGAAGACAATTTACTGATAAGAGAGGGTGGAATTTTTACTTTTGAATAACATGTGCAGTGATTCGCTACAAAAAAAAAGCTGCATTAAGTTTTAAAAGTACAAAGAAAAACAAAAGACAGGAAGCGAAGTGTCAGAAACGTTTCGATGCAGGCTGCAGGAAGTTGAGGTGCGAATGCAAACTTGTCAAAGTGAAAAAAGAAACAACTCAATCTAATGATGGCTTTGCAGAGATGAAACGGAATAAATCATCTGAGGTGATCCCTCTGCGGCCACGTATATCAGATGCAAAGGAAACGGTGAGAACAAAACAGGCTTGTTTACCGTCTCACCATAAAAAAGGCGTCTACATCTTCCTCTGAAGCTCGTATTCCACTGTGACTTTTCCTACCAACCGCGCTGACAGGTGAAATCTCATGACATTCCAACAATCCCAGTGACACCATGATTATTACAGCTGTTTAGACCTAAACAAACTTTCTCTGTTTGATAAAGATTTGATTCATGTCAGGTTCGACAAACTTCTATTAACTTTTGTTTAAGTCAAACACTTCCATGTGACAACTCAGAACAGAAGTTATGCTTTGAAATCTGAGCTTTTTTTTTTGTGACTTACTCATTGAAGACCAGGTCTGGAGCAAAGTAGAGCATGGAGCTGTTCGTAAGAGTGTAGGACCTCCAACCCAAAGCGAACACCATCACCCCCATCCACGACAACTGTATCACTGACATCTGATCATCCACATGCAGGTCACGGAAACCTGTGAAAAACACTTTTTTTAATTAAACATCTGCTCATGCAAAAATGATAAAAGTACACCTCACAGGTCAGTTAAACACAGGTGAAGACTTCAGACAAAAAAAACAACAGGGATATCACAGTATGGATACACTGCTGGCCATTTTCAGCCTGCCATTCTTTGCTTTAATATGAACATATCTCCCTCTAGTGGTTAATATTTGAACAGGCTGGTTTTTCTTTTCACAGGATTGGCTGCTCCACCATAGCCATAAAAATCTGGCAAAGCCTGTTATCTGGTGAGCAAGAACAGATTTTAAGATACCTTAAAAGCTCGTCTAAATTGAAGCACTGTGTGCTGTCTGTCATTAGACTAAACTTGAAACATCTATTGCAGCCATTTAGTAGGGGTGTAATGATTCACTCATGCATCCGATACATCGGGCTTTAATGTGTAAGAGTGCATTGGTTCAGACGGCCTGTATCGGTAAAAAGCTGAACATGAGTCGGAAAAAATCAATGCAGCACTAGAGTATTGATACACCTCATTAGGACATACATATGTTTCATTTTAGGCATCAGTGAACTGCTGCTGTAACTTTCTTTCTTTCTTCTCTCCCTCTCAGCTCTGCCTGCACCGCTCTCGCTCTTGCTGGACGCCTGCTGTCTCGCTCACACAAAACAAGCACACTCCACCCTCCCTCTCTAGTCTCTCCTCTTCATTTCCTCAAAATAGACGGTGCTGACAACAGACAGTGGAAGAACTGACGTTGCACTGTGTCAAGTGCAGAATAAGTTTGGGTTTCATAAGAAAGATACAAATCATTTGTGCAAAAACGTGTCAGACTGCAGAGTACAGAGCCACGAGTCTGACCCACAGAGACGTCGTGTCACTCGGGGAGCAGGTAGCATCACTGTTTCCCCACAAAACCAATCAAAACCACAGCACTCTTCATATGAAACAGAGTAGAATATCATCTTACTGCAAACATGTTAAACAGCTTTAAAGTTTGTTCACAGATTCTCATTTAGGCAACAGTATCCTATTTATACATGAGATTACTAATAAGATGTTCACGCCACTGTGATGTCGCCTTCTCTGTCTCTCCTGTTACTGGATTTAGTAAAACTATCAGGATTTCTTTTTGCAACTAATAGTGCCCTACAAATATAGCATTAATTGAATCAAAATGTAAAGATTTGCACATTGCATCATATCGTATTGCATCATGAGAGGGCTGAGTCATTGTACTGAATCGTTGGCTATTTAAAAACTACTAAGATGTACTGTATCGTTGAACATACGAGATACGTATCAAATCATCTCAGACAGTGAGATACACACCCCTACCATTTAGTGCACACAGCCTTGGCAGAAACATGTAGCATGGACTTGACTGCAGCATGTAACCTTGGCCCAGTTGAGCTTACCTGGTATCGCCTTGGCCCAGCGCACCACGGTTACCAGCTGTCTTTCCCCCAGCTCGTTGAGGCTGGTGAGCAAGGACACGGGACTGTCTGGCTGTGCGTGGTCGTGTCCGGCATTGACCACAGCTGGCTCAATGCTCTGCAAGATGCTGAGCAGGGAGAGGCAGGAGCGCAGGGTCGGCGGAATGCCTAGAGCCAGGCCCTGGGACGCTGTTAAAGATATGATAAACAAACCAGAGGAACAGTTTAAAAATGAACAGAGTGTATTTGCACCCGGCAGCTATTCGGCTATTTACACCAAACCCCCTTAGTTTGGCTATAAAGAGTGACAAATTTTCTGTAAACAAGAAGTTATAGTGGATGAATGAGTTAAGCATAGGACCCTCCTGCAGGGGAACAGAGTGTGAGTACTTTTCTGGCAGACTGGGATTTAAATATGTAAGACCCTAGCTTTCAAAAATGAGTATTGCAGTCCAAATAGTGTATTGGAGCCATAAACGGTATATTAAATAGGTTGAATCCCTATTCAGTATTCGATCTAAGGTTGAAATGAGTTGTTAACCCCCGGCCCCTCCTCCCTAGACTTGATGCTCAGACAATTTGCCTGCAGACTGCAGGAATATTGAACACGGGCACAAAATGCATGTAACATTATATTTTTACAATGACAATTGAGGAGAAGCCCCTACACTGTAAGCTGATCAGCTGTTTACAACTATCAGTTGTTATGGCCCATATAGTGGGCCATGGAGGGGTGACACTGCCGAATGGCTAGATTTTTTTTTTTTTCTGGTAATTTATAAAGTTGTATAAAGCATTTTTAGATCTAAATGTACTCGAGAATTCACATAAACATGTCAAATTAAAATGTATTTCAGTGACAGAATGGCACGGCACATTATCAGGTAAAGACTTTGCCACTGTTTTTTTTCTAAAATATATATGTTGCTGGGCCTTTTTATGGCTTTATTGATAGGAAATCTGAAGATATGGCAGGAAAGGAGGAAGAGAGTGTGTGTGTGTGTGTGTTGGGGGGGGGGGGGGGTTAAGATGCAGCTGCAGGCTGGACCTGAACCCACAGCCGCCGCAGACTCACAGACTCTGCATGTGGGACGCATGCTCCACCAACTGAGCTACCAGGCCACCTTTGCCACGATTAGTTAGCTAATGTTCCCTGATGCAGACATGCAGTGACAGTTTTGGTTTTTGAGACCAAAAAGTGATGGATGAGACAACCCTGCACCAGTAAAAGCTCCAAAGTGTGTGGTAAGAAAATATGACCCTGAATACATAAAATATGGATTCTTAATGGCAGGCAGTGATGCTGTGACGAAAGCACGGTGTGTCGAATGTGGTGAAATCCTGTCACAGCCCAGTTTATGCTTTTATCATGTTATGTTTTTTTCTTATTTATTTGGGAAGGAGGCACTCAGACAATTTTTAACAAGCAGAAGTTGGGCTTCAGTGACAAAGTAGGGTGTTCCATCTGGGTGCAAATAGTGATAGACAGAGGGACAGAGGGAGTGAAAAAGAGAAGAGAGAAAGAAAAAAGTGCATTGCCTTTCACCTGATTTTTTTCTTGTTTGTAACATACAGACATAGACAATAAAACTTGTAAAAGGTGTTAAGTTGCTGATATACTGTCAATATGACTGTCAACAGATCATTTTCACTGTCTATTTTTGCCGAGCACCACGTGTGTCAGGCAGAAAAAATGTGTGAGCAGCGCTGTCCAAGCTGTTAATAGAGGTGGGAGAAAAAATTGATTCTCTTATGTATCGTGATTCTTTTTTGGGGGTTTTATAGATATAAGTAACTGGTGCTTGGTCCGTTAGCTTGATGCTAACACATAATTAAAATTCCCACTAATGCGCAGGTCACGGAAATTAGCATTGCAGTAATATTATGTCAACAAACAGATCTGTTTTACTTCACATGCTTAGCATAAATGAAATGTGTGCTCATATTTTAAGGCACACATTTCATCTGATCTGTTGAAACAAACTAAGAGCTAAATCTCTTACTCTGGCTTCAACACTGACCGGCTACGGCAACTTCAAAGGGTCAAAACTCACATCAAAATACAGCTGCTACTTGGAAGAGACATCGCGTGGCAGGAGAGGGCAACACATATATTAATGTTTTATATTTTATTTGTTGTTCACTGCTTGATGAGCAGGAACAGCTAGTAGTTTTGGCCTAATATCTTATTTTATTTAATATTTCCTTATTGGACTAGTTTGATGAGCAGGAACAGCTACAGTTTAGTTCAGAAAGTACTACTTTTATATGGAATAGGAATGATGGAATAAAACCCAAAAATAAAACATGTGATGTGCGTTGTTTATGGAAAGTTGAATCATGATACAGTCTCTTAAAGTGTATGATTCAACATTTTCACATGGTGTGAAGTTAAAAAAACAAACAAAAACTACAATAAATTTTGATATCAAATTGCAACACTTAAGAATCACAATACATCAAATTGGCACCCAAATATTGTGACGGAATCGAATCAGTCGGTAAGTGTATCGTCCCAGCCTTACCTGTTAATATGGGCACTGAAATAAAACCCAGCAGGTAATGCCAGCACGCACGCTGCTCAAACATGTAGTGTGAACCAGCCATTAAAATGATATTTGAGTTTATGCAGCACTCATGCTCACTTTTAGCCCTGCCAGCTGCACTTCCGGCTTCCAACATGCCATCTCTCCTTCCAGCCCTTTCTCCCCCGGGTCCCCAGGGAGCCAGAGGGTGCTCCTCCTCTCCGTTCCTCGTCTGTCCGGCTCCTTTCAGCCTGCGACCTAGAATCCACCAGGGACGAGCAGAAGAGAAGCGGGTAAAAAGGAGATACATGACGAAACACCAAGTTGTTTTGTCTTATTATGACATGACGATGAACGGGTCCAGAATTCAAACCGAGATAAAATACTACAAATGGAGTTACGCTTGAATTACTATCAGCCCCTGGAGCTGCTTCTTATCGTAACTATGTGGGGCAAGGTTCTTGATCATTTGCCTCTAGGAAAAAGAACTCGTTTGGCCTTCTCTAAAATGAAATTAAATTTGTTACACTGTATTTAAGCTGGGACATTTGATTACTAAGTTTTGATCCTATGCACGTGCACTATTTGACCACTCTGACCCCATTTACCAAAATACACACCACACATACTTTCCTCTCACTCTGTTCTCATCTTTAGTTCCTCACCTTTAAGGCTCATCCCTGACATGAAGCATCTCTTTAGACGGCACGAGGCGCAGTTTTTCCGCCTCAGCTTGTCAATGGTGCAGTCATTTCGGCTGGCGCACAGGTGGTTCTGCTTACCTGGAGGCACACAAAAGTCCTGGAGGATGAGAGAGCGAGTTCAACAATACCTAGGCTTCCACTCATAGCAACGATATGTGGGTGTATGCTGATAACAAATAGTTCGCCCTCATAATGTCAGGTCACTGTGCCCTGCCTGCTCCAGCGAGTGAGTGGGTGTAGGAAATTAAATCAGAGGACGAGTAATTGTGTGTGTGTGCGCGTGCACATGTGTGTATGCACTCTTGTATGTGTGTGTGTGCGTGCGTGTGTGCACGTGTCACACCCACCTGCAGCCGCTCTCTTGAAGAAGACTTTGCAGCTGCCACAGGTGACTGCTCCATAGTGACAACCTGAAGCATCGTCGCCGCACACCTGACAGATTCTCTTGTCTGACAGGTAGACGCTGGGAAACAAATCCTCATGCCTTCACACACACACAAGCACAAATATACACAAAAGTGCTGTTTGTAGGAATTCAAAAGTGGGCACAGACATTCAACAGTTACAATACAGCTGTAAAAGTATTGGCAGACAGTCAGTCAGACGTACTAATGTCAGATTTAGGTCACTGGATCTGTCCTCGGAGAGTGTTAGGCTGTTTGTTGTTGCATTTGGGGCACTAATTCCCTAAATCCAATCAAATTATAATAGGAGATTTCCCTGTCATGAGTGATTATATGACAACAAGTGTAGTCAGCTCCAAGAGGCACGCAAGACTGTGATTAAATAACTGCAGCGTTAGTCTTTTAAGATTTTTAAGTCAGTGGAAACAGAACAGTTTATTTCATTCATGGCACAGGATCAGCAACAGGTGCTGTATCTCCTGTTTATAGTGACTCTGATATATTGAGTCGTATTTCTGCACAGTTAGTCACAGCACAAATAAGGACAGTTGTGGAAGGTTAGGGAAAGGACGAACTTTGATGCAGTCGAGCTGAAACATGACTTGGACAAGGTCAAGACGAGCATGTGAGCCTGCTGGAGAACAATTGATTAAATGCTGATAAACAGCTGCATCTGTGCCTGAAGTTCGGAATAATCATATTTTTTGCATTTGATTTATCTGTGCTGCCTTGAAGCAATTTCTCTAACGAAATAATTAAAGACGACCTAAGACAGTGCAGCTTTAAAGTAATATAATGGATTTAATAAAGCAATGGTTTTCAACCTAGGGGTTGGGACCCCCAGGGGGGTCGTAAGACAAATTTCCAGGGGCCACTAGATGGTTGTGGAAAATAGGGGTGTCTAGAGAACCAATATCGGTACCAAGTCAATGCCAAAGCCTTCAGTACTCATTTTTTTACAGTACCGTGGGTACCAGAGGTAGCGGAGATGCAATTTCTGGACACGACAGGGACAGCATAAACGCTTACAAGCGTTGTAAACTGCTGTTAAGAGAGAAGAAGGCCTACCAGCACTGAACAACTACATGTGTAAGACAGCGACAGGTGCAGCTGCAGCAACAGCTCCACTTTGACTCATTCAAAAGAAGTAGTGATGCGCTGATCGACCCAGTTAACCCACGAGGCAGCCGTGGTCCGATCAACTTTCCTGAAAATACCACAAGTTCAGGTCAAGGCAGGTCAAGAGACAAAACAGTGGTCAGAGTAATTATTAATGACTGCCTGAGAGAATGTGTGCAGTAGTCCTCCTTCCACCTTGCTTCGCCTCTCTCTGTTTCCCTCTCAGTCAAACATGCACATATGCTGGCTGCAGCGGTGCACACAGCAGTGCATTCAGTGCGCTCTGTCAGCTCAGCTGATAAGTGCTCAAAGCTTGACAAAATAGGTTAAATTTTGAAACAGAGGACTCTTTTTCTGCAAGGTGCAGCTGAACACCAGGCTAAAAAAAACAGTATAACCCTACAGATGTGTACTACTATTCACGTAAAATTAACTTTAAAAATAAGATGGGAAAAAGAGGGAGAGAATGAGAGACAAAAAGCAGCAGACTGAATATCTCAGCAGAGATCACTTCTGCATTACTGTCGAGACATGGCGACATGCTCTCCTGACAGTGATTTGTCAGGCTCAGTAAATCTCCCCTTCAGTCTTTTGTCCTAGAGCCTCAGAAGAGTTTTTATTTCAGGTGGCAAGAAAAACAACAATGACTGAATTTGATTCTCATTTTTGTCTTTTACCATGGTATCAAATTAGGTATCAGGAATTATGGAAATTCACTAGCATCTCTTAGCAATATTAGCCCCTTAATGACATTCAAAATGGGGGAGATGGACAAAAAAATATGGGAAATACTGCTGATCACAAGAAATGTAACAACCACCTCACTAAAACTATAAAGCATAACAAAAATAACAATTACCAACATGAACACTAACATAACACAACATAACAAACTACTCAGTAAGCATGATGGGAAAACTAAGTTTTCTGAATGGTTGCGAGTCAGAAGTTGAGAACCACTCAAATAAAGTATGACTCTCTCAAAATAAAAGCACCAAAACCACTGGCAAAAAGTGATATTTGCATTTTGCAACATAAAATACCAAACTTAACAAACTACGCAGTAAGCATGAAGGGAAATGAGGGTTGTATTTTAGAGTGGGGAATAGTTTTTACATTACATCGTATCATGTGTAATCCAGTCTCAAGCATGTGGGGGGGGGGGGGGGGCACGACACCACTGACCACCACTGTAATAAAACACTTTCAAAATAAAAGCACCAAAAGCACCAGCAACAAGTAACCTTTGCACTTTGTAATATAAAACAGCTGACTTAAGAAAATACTCAATAAGCATGAGGGGTCACGAGGGCTGTATTCTAAACTGGGGGATGTTTTTACCTTAGATCATCTGAGATATGATGCGTAATTCCTGTACAGTCTCGTTGAGAACCACTGTAATAAATCACAAAATTCATAACTGTTTCAAAATAAAAACCCCAAATCCAACACTGCAAGACTAATTCAGACTAACTGGAAAGCATGGGTACAAGAAAAGCTGCATGTGTCTTTTTGCTTTTGATTAAAAACAGATGAGGCTGATTGAGAAACAGGAAAGAATCTCTTGACAGGATTTCTCCCCGATCTGATGCCAGTGAAAAGCAAGTCAGAGCAAATGATTAATATCTGTTCTTTACCTGAAGCCACGATCTGTGCAGTTCAGCCAAACTGCGGGTTCGCTCTTGATTGTGGAAAAAGTGGCGTGCCCTTGAGGAACAGCATTTTGGTAACTTTCCACTTGACCGTACTCTGGTGCCATGGTTGTTTGCATGCCACCTTTACGACCCTGCTGCTCACCCGTGCTGTACCAGACACAGCGGCACTCCTGCCTGCTGGATCCATGCGTGGTTTGCCCACAATTACAATATTTACACAACAAAGTATGTCCACCTGATCCGCCTCTCTCCGGCTCGGATCGCCCGCTGTACGCGCACCACACACCTGGGGTGTCCCTGTACAGGTTTGGATTGGCGGAGTACGCGGGGTATGCTTTCAAGGGTAGGAGCTCGTCCACCTGGGCGGTCGCGGGCAGCTCCGCCACCGGGCTCGTGTACAAGTTTGATTCCTTGCCGACATATCTGGAGATCACCGTCGGGCCGCGCGTCACGCTTTGCGCGCTGTCCATGTCTCCCGATCGGAGCAGGTCCATGCAGCTCACCTGCTGTAAGCCGTGGCACGCCTCTCCAAAGTTGTCCTCTCTCGGGTTGGTGTCGCTCAGCAGGAGCACGTCGCCGTCTGAGCTCATTTTTCGTTCGGCTCCTGACTCAGTCACTCCCCGGGAAATGCCCTCCACGGCGGGCTCGAACTCTGCGAACGCGCTGCTGCCGGAGGAGCACTGGTTCATGTTGTTGACCGGAGAGGACACCGTATCCAAACCCAAGGACACGGACACAGCCTTACTGAGCTCAGCAGTGCTGGGACACGCACAGGTGTCAGCTGTATCCAGGCGATCGCGCTCGTTCATTATTAAAGAGTTTGACGTTTCTCCTAAAACAGACAGTGTCGAGTGAAAGGCCATGTTCAGCTTCTGCGTCGTTAGAGGAGTTTGAAGCAGTGCGCTGCATGCACCGAGAACAAATAAAACAACTCTTCCCAAGCGAGAAACGCCTACCCTACCCTACGAGACTCCGGTCATATGTCTCAGCGGATGGGAAATTCAGAGCAGTCGTCGACGTGGGTTGCTACAAGGAAGGGACGTCCCGTCGGTCTGTGCCGCGCGCTCAGGGCTGGCGAACTTTTTATTAAGTCACCAGCGGCGCGTCAGGCTGAAAAAGCAATTTGCCTTCACTTCATAAGTAACTGTTAGGAATCACGTAGGAGGACTTTGTACTTTGGCACGCTGACCGACTTGAATACTAAACAACAACCCCAAATGTAACTTATTATCTCAAGTGGAATCCCAGCGCAGTGCCTCCCGTTATTTGGCTGCAAAAACTGACCGCAGCTCTCGCGAGGAAATGGATTAAATAGTAAATTCGGTGTTTATCGCCAGAATACCCTCAATGATTGCAGCCATGCCTGTTCTGAATCTGTTATTTATTTATTTTTATGATTTTTTAAAAATTTCAGTTTAGCTTAAACTGAACAATAAGTGCTTTGGTTACACTTTATTGCACAATTATATGAATCATCATGAATTAATACATGACTCAATGCATGAAACAGCATGATTTAATTCATGTAGGACAGGAAAACTCAAAATGACAGGAGGCCAAGGCACAGTTAATAAACGAACTTAAATAATATTTATTTTTTATGATTAAAAGGGATAATTCATCTTTCTTAGAAATTCTTTATTTTCAAATTAACTGACTTACTAATTTAAATTATTAAAAAAAAAATAACTTGCAGCTCACACACATTTTTCTATCTGCAACTACATTTTAGTTGTAAATAGCTGCCTGGAACCTCCTCCATCATGCAGCTACTCAAATGTTGGATTCACAACCACAAACCATACACTACTGCCACTGGTGGACTCAGAAAAAAAAATGCAGCAAAAATGCCCTCTTTTCACACTTGCACAGCAATTCTGGAACACAAATGTCTGCATTTAACCCCACTAGCTCCTTAACTCAGGGCGAGCCTTGTGTCAGACACTGATAGTTTTGTTTTCATACAGATTATCTGCTGATCAGTATCCGTCTACACAAGTCTAATATTTTTTTTAGCTCATGTTTTAAAGCCTGTCTTCATCATTTGTGACAGATTACAATAAAAAGTGTGCATCCTGTAAGCAGCACAATACAAAGTGTCTCTCCTGCCAATCTGCATCCAAACGGAGTATTTCCAGCTTGTGAACACGTCTGACACGGACGATCTCCTCATGCTTGCTGCTTGTGTGAAAGGGCACATTCGGAGGATGTTCGGACCTGATTCTCAGGACATAGTTTGGACTGCATATCTAAAAACAGCTTTGGATGCCCCTATGGTAGATAAAACATGATAAAGTGCCCTGTAACGTGGCCCAGTGTCCAGGACAACATGATAAAAGTGTCCTCTAGCATTCTCTTCCACTGGAGAAAACATGATGTGAGTGCCACACAGGCTGCCCATGTTCTTATAAATTGTTAAATACATGAATAGACCTTAAATGCATTGATTGTTTTTTAGATTTTTACATTTTTTCACCCCTGCCCCTCACACAGCCTCATGCAAACAGCATATTTAAGCTCTTTTAGCGTGTGTGTAGGCTAAGATGCAGCTTCACAAGTAACAGCCAAGGGCATTTACAATTAGCATTTTCTTACTTACTTATTATGAGCAAAAAATTCCCAGCGCGAATCAGTTTATTTTCACTGTGAATTAGAAAATGACTGGAGAGCCACCCAACACCGTACTGGGTGCCAGATTCAGATGAGACCACAAGTTCAGTATCACTGATTTAGTATTTCAGGTATGCACAAGAACTAACAGTATCTCATGCATGACGTAACGCAACAACAATCTGTTTATTGATGCAACAATAACAATCTGAGTTATTAATGATTCGTGACTTCTTCATAAGTAAGGCTGCAGATAAACGGACAGGCCAAAAAATCCAACCAGCCACAGCAGTGCAAAGTATCCTGTTGAATTCCAAGTGTTGTAATTATGATTAAGTACTTTTTCATCACTTTGTGAACCTTCAAACAAAGTGGTGACCTGGTCCATCTTCAGGCATAAGCAAACTAGGGCCCGTGGCTGCCAGAGAACCCCCAAGAGAGCACAAAATGGTTTTGTTTGTTTGTTTTGTGATAAATACAAAATTATGTTAATGGGCCGGCTAGCTAATACCGCTAGTTTAATAAATTCCACCTGTCTCTGTCTCTGTCTCTGTCCCGTTCACGCACACAGTGAAGGCCTGTTACTTTGAATTAAAAAAATGCAATTAACACCAGAGCAGTCTCGTAAGTTTGCCACCTTTTAAAGTTTAAAAACCGTAAAAGGGTAAAAACATTCTTGGCCAACATTAGTATGACGAAGACAACAGAGCTGCAACTACTAAAATGAATAATGGGTGTGTTAGATTAGCAGAAGGTGTGTGAATGATCAAGCATTAACAATAGTCAGGTTGCAACATGAAGGCCGTGGGGGCCACCAAATAAAATTCTGTTTAGGCCCTATAAAGGCGTGGGCTGGCCCTGTCCGTCTTTAACGCTGAAGAATAACATGATTAAGTGTGACATAATTGTGAAATCACATGAATTAACCCTTTGTTTCTTTGCATGCATAATGCATACAAAATTTCTTTTCCTGACTAAATAACTGAGATTAAAGTTCTAAATAATGAACCAATTTGCATCTGTGTTTTTTCCATATACATAGCACCTAAATATACAGAAGGGCTGACTTTATTTGAAGGGACACAAAGCAGATGAAGTCTTGAAGAAGTAATGCTTTCATCATCATTACAACACCTGGAATTCAACAGAATATGCGCACTACCATGACCGGTCAGTGTTTTTTTTTTTTTTTGTTTTTTTTTTTTTGGCCTCTCCCTTAAACTGCAGACTTACCAAGTTGTGCATGAAATGCTGTTAATTATTGTAGATTTCTGATAGTTTATGAAGTATTACTTAAATGAATTCATGCTGTTTCATCGAGTAGGTCTGAATTTATGATAATTCATGTACCTTTAAGTGTAAGAAGTTATATTTGCTTGTTGGTATCTGGTAGCAAAAAATCTACAAAAAAGGTCAGTGTTGTCAGATGAAATATAAATCGACCTGCACAATCACTGATTTTTTTTTTATCAACACAAGATTCTGTATCCACAAACAAATAATATAAAATAAAATCATATGGATGGCGGTCTAGTTGTCTCTCTGCATTTTCATCTGTTTATTTTTGGACAGCATGTGATGGATGAGGACATCAGCAACAGGAGAAGGGTGAAGCTGCAAATGGTGCAGACAGCAAGAGAAGCATAATCAAAGCAAAACCATTTACATTTCTATTAACGTAAGCCTAAATTATTTTTGCCATCAAGTAACAAATTTAAAAAAGAAGAATGTTATTGCTTATTTCTTTTTGCAATCTGGGTTTCTGGATTGTCTCTGAGTGGAGGCAGTGATATGGCAGATGTGGGATTTAAACAGTGACAATGTCACTTTTTGAAAATAATTGTCAGTTTATTTATGTTGGATAGAGATGCATATATTTTAAGGCGACAGTTAGCTTTTATTTTTGATTGCAGCTAACCTTTTTTATGCCCAACAACAGTTTGTCTCTTTAGACACACTGAACGTGATGCTTACACATATGGGAAGTGACGCACACACAAAACACACTGACAGTGTTTCTGTATATTTTATTTTGGTGATAAAGAATTGAGGATTTAACATTTAGATGGAATAATAACAAGTGTCTTAAATGTCATTGCATTCATTAATCAATATTCATAAGGCTTTCATTAGTTGGCATATTGAGACAGCAAATGTGTGTAATGAGATTTTTTTTTTCATAAATGAGAGCATATTGAATGATGTCCACTCCTGTTGAAAAATGTTTGGAATCACCTGCCACCAAAGTTCCTGTTTCAGTTTCAGTAATGAAGCAGAAATAAAATATAGTAGAAACAGAGGGTTAGTCGAGGGTTAACACTGTTGGAATTGGATCACAGAATATGACTACACTACTCTACTATCACAATTTAAACATATTCAGTATAATCACTGAGTAGACTGCAGAAGACCCAAAGATAAACAGATTCCCAAGATACTGATCTGTTGTGGTTCAGTAATGGTCTCGGGTCACTTATACTTTTCTGGACCGGAAACCAGCCTTAAAAATAACAAACATTCTCACAGTATTCTCATCTTTGATGCAACTCCGTGGGGAGACTGACTAAATGAAAGTTTAATCATCTGACTATTCTTCTTTTGGGACCAAAACTATTTCAAATGTCAATAATACAATTGGTTTCTGAATACTACTGTTTTTATTTATCTTAAAGGACCCTAGCATCCAGAAATTAGTTCTGCAGTTCTGCAATAGCAGGTTGGAGTCATAGGCTGTGTATTAAATAGGTTGACGCCCTGTTTAATTATAAGATCTATGGTTGAAGTGAGCTGTTTCTGATCTCACCCACTCCACTTTGACTTGAGGCTCAGACAAGTAGCCTGCAGGCTGCAGGGACACCGAATGAGCGCAAGATGACTGCAACATTATACCTTTATATTTGGATCAGCTGTTTATAACTGTCAATTGTCTGTCGGTGTAAAGATGAGACTGTTAACCTGAAAACAAAAGCCCACTGCTTCAAAAAAAAAACAAAAAAAACAAACACACTCCTTGTAAAAGATTGTTAATGATTTCTCACAACTCATAAACAGACACTTGACAGACACTCATTTGGCAAACATTTGGCATGAATTTGAACTCTAATAAATGTGAAATGGGCGAATGGAAACAGACCAGAAAGGACATTTTAAAGGAAAACCTTTCTTAATCTCTGATGATACGTCACAGTAATTTTATGATTTCATAAATTCAATGTATTACATATTTCTCCTGTAAAATGGTTATTATTGAAGGAAAGAAGAAAACAAGGATGTCACAGGTGATTCCAAACTTTTGAACAATAGTGTATGTCTCATGTTTTCACCACTTTTTCCAGGAGAAATGGCATTAAAATCATGGTCATAAAAGGCATCAAAGCATAATAACAATATAATTTAGCATTATATTCACCCTGTTATGTCGGGTTAATTTTCTACCTATGCAGTAATGTGCACCTACACTTCTAAAATCTCTCTGTATCGGATTTCATCATCTATTCTTTTCTTGTCTTCAGCCAGAGTGGGGCCCACAACAACCTCTTTCACATGGACTCAAATTCATCAATGCGTTGTTTGGTGTTGCCCTGACGAATCTGACGTAGGGTCTTGTATTTGTCACGGCCTGCCTTCACGTTCTCGGCGTGGATCAGGTCATTAGGGGTCTTCTTGCTCTCGTCTACGGCTCCAGCCAGCTCAGTGCTCAGGAACTGAAAGAGAACAGAAACACACAGTGAATGAAATCCTCTTTCCTGAGACTGTTGAGGAGACTATTCAGAAGCCTCGCCCCTCTCGCCTGACCCCTGCACTCCCCTCAATCCCCATCTGAAGAAACCCTATTGTCCATAGTTATTAAGTCCATTTTTGTGTTGAGTTCTCTATGCAACATGGTATCTTGTTTTGGTTGTGAGATAGAGACCAATTTTATTTCGAGTGTAATAGGCCTGGATGGTCTGGATGAGATTTGTGACTTGAATGAAACCAACAGAGTGATAATATACCTGCAGCAATGTTTAATTACACAGAGTGCACTTAGTTCTTGGTGAAACACATTTTTTGATTGCAATTATGGTGTCATCTTTACAGCACAGTCAAAACCTCTATATGAAGGTGTCAACAGACGAATGCACCAAAACACTTTAAAAATCTTGAACCGCAGGACATCAGCAAAAGGGGCAGTTTTCGAACCACAAACTGTAAGAGGTGGAACAAGGAAAAGAGAGCAACAGTGGCTGAGTGTGCTGTGGTGAGACACGTCACCCTTAGGCTAATATGTTCTAAATGAAACAATTTCTTTAAAAATTACTGTAAAAATGTGAAGATTTGAAGTAAGTGACTGAAACAAAACTATGAGGTTCTGTGAGGCTTTTTAGGGACTAAGGATGTCACGAAAACCGATACTTTGGTACAAACTTTATGCCAAAATCTACAGTATTTAAAGTATTTATCTACAGTACAGTACCGTTTCTCGACAGAACTGTAGGTACCAGGGATGCAATTTTTCCAGACCTGACAAGCACAGCATATATGCCGAGAGCTCTAGTCTGCCATTAAAGGGATAGTTCACCCAAAAATGAAAATTCAGTCATTATCTATGCACCTTCATGCCAACTGAGGCTGGGGTTTATTTTGTTAGTCTGAAAAATGCGGAGTTTCACAGAAAAATAGCACTGCAGAATGTCCTTAACAATGTAAGTGAATAGAGACCGGTTTTCAGATGTAAAAAAAACAACAGAATAAAAACATAAAATGCCTCCACAATGCTCGTCTGTAAGTCTCCTAAAGCCCCAACATGCCAAGTTGACAAAAAATGCTATTTACACCATGCTTTTAGCCTGAATCTTCACTGTAGATTTTTAGCTTGGAGCCACGTTCACATGCACATGCACACTGTCTGAACTGTGTGTGTGCAGTGTGACGACGTGCAAACAGCATGTCGGGACTTTAGGAGACTTGGATTATGCCAGACAAGCAGTATGGAGGTATTTTATTGTTTCTTTCCAGTTGTTTTTTACGTTTGAAAACTGGTCACAATTCACTTCCATTGTTTGGGAGATTCTGCAACACTGTGAAACTCCAGCTGTGTTTTACAGACTGACAAAATAAACCTGACCCTCAGTCGACATGAGGGTGAGTAGACCATGACTGAATTTTCGTTTTTGGGTGAATTATCCCACTAAAGGCCAAAGGAAGAAAAAGAATGTTGGTAGGCAATGTTATCAACATGTTGTATCAACAACATGTAGCTCTCCCTTGACTTGAAAAGAAAAACTGTTAAAGAGTCGTGTATGGATTAATAATTCATCAAGGATTAAAAATAAATTCATAAACACCACTATGCCCACATTGCCACTGAACTTTTCAGAACAAAGAAGGAAACGCTTCCAACTTAGTGTGAGTAGACTGAGTTTCCGATATGCCGATAACTGATAATTACCTGCTTCTCAAGGATGATAACAATAAGGTAAAATTTAATGTTTTTGCATTTTAAAAAGAAGTTAATTTAATCTGTAGTTTATGCACAGTTGAGGGTAAGAAAGGCTTGAATGTAGGAAGTATGATGGATGATTTAATATTCCACAGCTCTGACCGAACCAAATCTAACTGACATCAATATGACAACAAAAACAAAGAACAGTTCTGACTCTTCAAATGCTGATTTTTTTATTTTATTTATTTTTTTTTTTTTTGCCAGTAAAGTTCGACAAAAAACTTCACAAAGGTACTTTAGTATTTATGGAGCATTTGCCTTCAAATAAAATGTTTTGACATAATCTGTTAAATCAGATATTATTATAGCCAATATGTATTGGCTACTATACCCTGACATGAGATTGACAGATGTAGCTGGATAGGCCAATATCGTCTAATAATTTATCTGTCCCGATATTTATTGTGGATCCCTATTTTCAACACATTAATGTTACATTAACAATGTATCCAAAGTGTTACCCTTGCTATCCTCATCCTGAATTAATATTTGATATTACAATTGAGACAGCTGGTATTTCTGTGCCAACTGTTTCACAAAGTTTGCAGTGGCTAAAGGTTAAAGGCTACCTGGTCATAGTTGGCTACCACCCTGACTCCTTACTGTTCAGTCTGTGTCATCTGTCATGAAAATAATAATATATGTTATCATTTTAAATTAATATTTAAGAACTAACAGTCTGTCACCATCTCAGTAAATTTAAACCACTGCTTGCACTGAGTTTAACATATATAAGCGGCAGAAATCACTTTCCAGAGATGACAACATGCTCCCCTGACAGTGACAGACATCAGGTTTACTGAATCTCACCCTTGGTCTTTTGTCCTAGAAGCTCAGAAGAGTTTTTTATTTCAGGTGAGAAAGAAAAAATAACAATGGCTGAATTTTATTGTCCCTGCTAGGGACATTCAGTATATGAGGTTCACAACAATTCATCAAATAGTTGTCAAGATATTTCACTCAAAACTAAACATGTTAACCTCATGGTGGCATGAGAAGAAAGGTCAGGGGATCACCGAAGTCAATTTGATATGTCACTTGGCAACCATGAATATCCGTACAAAAAAACGGTTCCGAGTCACCTTTTAGATGTCAAGCGACTTCACTAAATAAGTGGAAACTTTGAGCTGCTTGTGGCACCAGAGGAAAAGCCAGGGGATCACCAAAGTCAATAAGATTCATCCTCCGTGGATCATGAATATCTGTGCAAAATTCCATGGCAGTCCATCCTACAATTGTTGACATATTTCAATTAGATCAACAGACAAATTGCCATAGAGCTGCTAGCATGGCTAAAACTGTATGTTTTTGTTGGAGCTATCATCTAGTGGCCAATAGAGTAGCTGAAGATTGAGGCACTGAAGCCCTCGCCTCAGCATTTAGCTGGAGTGGGCTTTAATTTACAGAGCACATTATTTACTGAACCCTGAACCACTGAATTAGACCAGTGAAGGAATTTTCTGATTCACATGTCTGCAGTCTTAAAAGCGCCAGGACAGCGCTGGGACTGCAAATCTCCAGCCGAACATGACCTCTGACCCGAAGGCCAGTAAGAGAACAGCAAATCCGCAAAATAGGAAATTTGATTACATCCACTAACCTTACCTTGAGGTTTTTCTGCAGTCTCTGGTTCTTCTGGGCCTCTGTTACTCTTTCCTCCTCACTTCGATCTCTGACCATGCCTGGAGATGTGAGCTCAGCACTTGCCTCCGCGCTGCTCTCGTCCGTCTCGTCGTGCTCGTGTATATGAGGGTGGACTGAATTTTGGATGTGGACACCCATGAGTTTAGTCTTCAGCTCCTCTTTGGTTCGCTCCAAATCAGCTTCTACCACCATCGCCTGTTAACAACACGACTTGCAGTGAAGTGCTGTATTTGCATATGAAAGTAGTCAACTAGATTTGTTCCAAGACTGATATAACCGTAATTTGAAACATGGGACTCCTACTTTAACTTAATAAATATGAGCCTCATGACACAAACTGAAATAAATGGAGGTAACATCTGAGAATAATTGATAAGTGGGTGTCATCTAAGACCCTCTCCACCCCCCCACCCCACCCCCCTACATTTAATACTAATTAAAGGAGGAATTTGACCCAGAATACACAGATATTGAAGTTTTCTTTCCCCCTAAACTTGCTGAATCCCTGTTTAAGATCTTTTTGTGTAGCACTCACCAATGAAGGCAAAATCTCCTAAATACGTTTAACAGTAAACATTCGCTTTTCAAACTAAGGGTGGGCTCACACGGACTTGTTTAGTTGGGTTGAACCAAACCCTGGAACATTTACCCCCTTGGTGCAGTTCTTTTGGGTTGGTGTGAATGCTGGACTTGAACTCAGGTGTAGATCAAACATCTGCTCTCTGGTCCCCCTAAAGGGGAGGTCTTGGACCACTGTCAAGTGAACTCTGTGTGGTTCGTTTCTGGTGTGAACACCATTCGGTACAATCACAGAAGTGTACCATTATTTGTGTCATTTTATTGGTTAAAAATGTTTCTCTTCTGTTTTGGTGACTGGTGAACTAGTATCACATCATGCTATCAAAATGTAGACTGGCAAGCGACAAACCAGGACTCACGATTCAGTGAGAAACATCTGCATTATTGAATATTTCAGAGACATTCATGTCTCTAAAGTTCACTGATATGTGTTCCAGATCCACACCAACATGAACAGAACCTGACCGTGCTCTACGGTGTACGATATCCAGGTATAAATTGGGCCGTTTGTTGTGTTTTTACCTGCTAACTACATGAGGAAAATTTAAATACTGTGTCATCCTCACATTGGTTTGATTCAGATATCTGATCTTCTAGGTGTGAACCTGCCTTTTAACTTCTTTTAAAAAGTAGTTGAACTACATGTAAACTACATAACAGGAAATTATCACAGTTTGAGTCTGGAATCTCATATTGTTACTGTTAAATGAGGGTGTGTTTGATTTAGGGACTAGGGCAGGCCAGTCCTCACTTAGGCAGCCCGGGGATGTGTTTTAAGGAGAGAATGGGGCACAATTGTTGAGGTGCAATCAAGATAAATGCTCAATTTCGTGGTGAATTCATAGTATTCGATCACAGACAATTGTGGTCACAGACCACAGGTGATTTTAATAGCAGGTGACTTTCATTAAATGACAACTGTGGCCAATGAGCTATAGCTCTGTGCCATATTGTGCACCAAAAAACATCATGAGAATACTATGATTATGTATTTTTAAACTACAGCACATGTCTGAAGAAAAAACTAATACACTTCAAAAGACAACACAGCATAACTTATTGGTAACCTGCAGCTGCACTATATTTTTTTAAACAGTGAATTTGAAAATGTAAATGACAGGACATGAAACCAATGCTCCGTTGATCTTTCTGAATCAAGACTCTATAGACCTTCAAATACCTTAAAATGGACAGTCAAATCGACTTGTTGATTTGGAGAATCGGGACCACCCCTCTACTTTGTAATTAAGCTTAAACTACATAATCCAAAGTAGTATGAAATACTGAAAATGCTATAGAGATTTTAATATAGTTAAGCCACCACCCAGCTACTGCAAATTGTAGTTAACTAGCAATAGAACTGTATGTAGTTAATTACACCCCAACACTGCGTGGAGACTACATGCAGATTAAGACCAGAACTCCTTATTTGCAAATCTTTGCAACATAAAAGTTGCATCCATTTAATGGTTTGTTTAAGCTAATTACAGCTTTACAAGACTGAAGTTTGCTACATGTGACAATGCAGTGAAACCCATAAAGCTCATACAATCTCAGGTTTAAAAGTCTAGTGATATACTTGTCTGTGATTGAAGCACTGCTTCTATTTAACCGGGGTCTAACACTTAGTAGTGTCAGACATCGCTCTTTGCTCATGTTTGATTCATCCTTTATCTCTCTCATGCTCTCTCTTTCATTAATTCTCACCCTTTTCTGCCATCTCTTTGCCTCCTCATCCTTTTTCTTCTTGGCTTCTTCCAGCTGGGAGATCTTAGAGGTAAGCTCTGCCAGCTCAGTGGCCTATACACACATGCACACAAATAGGAAAAGAGTTAAGAGTGCTCCCAATCTGAGGTCATTGTGCTCTGCCAGCGAGTGCACACGTGTGTCAGGGAGAATGTGTGTGTGTGAGACTGTGTGTGCATGGATATGTTTGTATGCAGCATCATGGCTCAGGTTAATTGCCTTTCTATTCGATCAGCTGAAAATGTTAATCATTTTAAATATACTATCAAGCTGAATTTGTGAATCACCAAATGACATCAATAGCACACCAGCTTAAAATCAATATATGTAAATTTGCCGTAATGAGTCCTTAATCATTGTAATAAAGTGAATTGCTGAATGATGACTTTACACAAGTTTTTCCATCTGTAGGTTTAGAAAAAATCCACTTCATAATTAAATCTATTCATTTTAATCTACAGTTTATTAAATCCAGCATGCAGTGTGTGTGTGTGTGTGTGTGTGTGTGTGTGTGAGAGAGAGAGAGAGAGTGTGAGTACCAGGCTCTCCTGGCTCTTGATCTGGGTTTCTGATTGGTAAAGCAGGGCTGCTTTTGCTTCCACTGCAGCTCTGCGGTCCTTGTCCAGGCGCTCAGCCTCCTCCTGAGCAATGGTCCTCTCCTTCTCTAACTCAAGAGCCCTGCGAGTCTGCTCTTCCAGCTCTGAAACACACACGCACACGTGTGCAGAAACAGCTGACACACATACTCACATGGTATATGAGCTTCATGGTGATCTTAAAAGCAGTCATACGTAAGTATATGAAATCATTCTTTTAATGTGCTTAAACAGAAGAAACAAAACTTAAGTTGAGAAACATTTGTATTCAGAAAGTTGTCAGACCATCTTGAGCTCTCTTTGTCTGCTCTTCAATCTGTCTCAATCTCTCCATCAGCTCCATGGTCTCACGAGCAATCTTCTCTGTTTCCTTCTCAGCATTTTCTCGCTTTTTTTTCTCACTCTCGAGCAGAGCCCTGACAGAAGAATTGTGCATAAATACACAACTGAAGAAAAAAAAAATATATCTCCTGACAGTTCTTTCTCAAAGCAGAGAGAACACACTGTAAACTGTAAAAAAAAAAAAAAAAAAATAAATAAGACTTCATTATTTCCTCTTTCCTTACCTCTCTTTCTGCCTCTTGTTCTTCTCCTCCCTGGCCTGGGCCTTCATCTGCTGCACCTCGATGGTGTCGGGTTTACGTCTGCGCATGTACAAGTCATGGTTTCCCATACACAAGGCCAGGATACGTTTGTTGATGCGAAGACGGGGTACGTAGAAAACAAAATCCTTTGACACAAAAATCACATGCAATTAGCATGTCAGATCTGTTTTACAGTTAAGCCCGGGTGTTAATAATCTGAAGGGATAGTTTTGTTTGGGAGAATTTCATTAATTTCTCTAAGCTCTTGGATGCTTTCCTTAAATCTGTGCATGCACTCAGGAGCCAAATTGAAGTACGAGGCTAAATTCATGTTTGTGAATGAGATCAAGTAGCAGCTGCTCTCATCACTCTACTTGCTGTAATTTATGCATTTTGCAAAATTGGTAATTTCTCAAGTAACAAGGATGTAAGATTCTCTCAGACCTCCTGTTTATAGCCACTGTGAATAAATGTGAAAAGATCCTACAAACTATTTGTACGTGGTTGTGAAAATGTTTTCATGAAAAACGCTTAAACTGAGATGATGAGTACTACAAATTAAACCCTAAACTGCGGAGAAGGGCAGTTATTAAATCCCATCCACAAGCATCCATGAAATGAGTTAAGCTAAGATAAGCTCACAGTTCAACATGCCATCAAGTTGCACACAAAGACTATGTAGGAAGTAGGAAATTAATAAAATTAAAATCCCATTTAATATAGTCAGGCAGCAGTAAAGACATGCAGTACATTTCATGCAACGATATACTTTATAGGATTTGCAGCTGCTGCAGACAAAACACAATTAAGGACCACTAATAAATATGTTTTTTTCCATACCGGAGCTTTCTTGTCGATTGGTTTGATGACAAACTTCTTGTCGTTGAAGGAAATATTTCTGATCTCGCTCCAGGGGAAGCCAATCTTTGGGGTCATCCTGTAAAATATTGTCATGATTTACTTGTATTGTCAGTACAGTAACAACGTTAACACATTCTTTACACAGTTAAAACAAAGTTATGATGAAAAGAAAAGTCCAAGCCAGCAGCTTTGTGAGGCTGTAGGCTTTGAGCTAAATGCTAATGTCAGCATGCTAGCACATAATCTTATCTATTATACATCCATGTAACATGCTCACAGTGACAATATATGCTCGTAATACACTGGTTCACCACTTAGTTTAGTGCAGTGTTTCTCAATCCTGGTCCTCAGGCCCCCATGCCCTGCATGTTTTAGGTGTTCCCTGCTCCAACACATCTGATTCAAATGATCAGGTCATTATCAGGCTTCTGTGGAGGCTTGATGATGAGCTGATCATTTGAATCAGGTGTGTTGGAGCAGGGAAACACCTAAAACATGCAGGGCAGGGGGGCCTGAGGACCAGGATTGAGAAGCACTGGTTTAGTGTGTTAGCATGCTAACGTTTGACAGTTAGCACTTTCACAAAGCACAACTGAGGTTGATGGAAAATCAGTTTTACGGGTATTTTTAAAACCAAAGAATTCTACTGAAATTTTGACTTGTAATAGCACGAGATCATGGGTCTTCATCAGGGTTACTGCAGGGAAGCCGCCAAGTTGTTGCTTGATAAATTTTTAGCTTTTAGACGTTTCTTTTTTCAAGAATTAAAATATGTCTGAAAATACTGCAATTCATTGTTTTGTAACTTGACAAGCAAGAGACTCCGACATCACCTCGACCTCAGAAACCACCGCTGAATGTGACCCAAAAATACTCAATGCAATATATGTAGTAGAGGGTCCCTGCTCCATCTCTCTATGGATGTTTGACCCTAAACGTGCAGCAGACTGTTTTCACATTCATCTGCTGATGGGGGAGGGTTTCTCTATACTTACCTTGAATCTGAGTTTAAACCATGTCTGGAGGGGAAGTTTAAGGGATCACCAAAGTCATTACAACTCAATCTGAGGGGAACATGATTCCTTGAACCACATTTTATCATGGAAATGTATCCAATAGTTGTCAAGATTTCTCACTCTGAACCAAAAATGTCAATCTGGTGGTAGTGCTACAGGAAAGCCAGGGGGTTAGGATTCATCATCAGATATTCATAAACATCTGTACCACATTTTTAGTGGCTGTAGAGATATTTTGCTTGATAAACAGGAAACTTTGCCCCGCTGGTGGCACTGGAGGAAAAGTCAGGGGAACACCAAAGTCATTAGGATTCATCCTCTGAGGACCATGATATCTGTACCGCATTTTAAGTCAATCCATCCAATAACTGTTGAGACATTTCTCTGAGAAACAAAAATGTCAACCTCATTCTCACCGTGATGCCAAATGAAAAGTCAGGGGATCACCAGGGTCAGTAGGATTCATCCACTGGGAACCATGAACATCTGTACACAATTTCATAGCAACGAGCTTTATAGTTGTTGAGATATTTCAGTCTGCACTGCCCAACAGATTGAGCAACCGCAACCACGAATTTGATGACTTGAGACGAATTTGATGACTTGAGACTCGGCTTGACAATATCAAAAAAGACTTGAACTTTAGCACCAGTAACTTGTAACCTAACTTGGACTTGAGCCTTCTGACTAGAAAATACTTGATCAAACCTAAAGACAAAGAAGTCTGTTATTTAAAAAGTGTGCCAAGAATCATTGAATCAATGTCCCTTCATTTCCTGATCCAATTAACATTATTCATTGTCAGCCATTTCAACATTTAATTCCCCACATCCACTTTGTTTGAACCAATCTGACAGCATCCAATCACGTTGCAGGAGAGGAACCATGAAGAACTAACCTTATGTTACTGAGCTCCAAAAATTATGATTAATGCACTGAATTTTGGTTCTGTGTATAATTTGGTTATTTTTCAGACTTTTCACGAAATTCTGGGTACTTTCCTCTCTTGATTAGAAAGGGAAACGGTCGAGGCATAAAAATCACCCTTTGGTTTAACTGCTCACATATCCACAGGCCACAGTCTGTGATGAGGGGTCATAAATGGATTTGAAAACCACATAAACCATTTTAAATAATCCAGCACAGTTGCTAACCTCAATTTCTTGGGCATCACTTCCTGTGGCTGCATCACAATAAAAGTCTTTCATTGGTTGACATTAAATCACTTTTTTCTACAGCTCCTGTTGGAAAAATGACGCCAAAAAGATAATTTCATTTGCGTGAAAAAACTTGTCAACAAATAACAAATTGTAGTTTGCAAAAAAAAAATGTGGATCAAAAATTACAGACTAAGACAACAACTTCCAACTTCATTCAATATTTGAAGTTGCAAAAAGAAAGTTGAGGCTCTGTTTTAAAAAAAAAATTGTGAAGAGCGCATTAACACTGGTTTAGGAATCAAAACTCAAAGTTTAGGACGTGGCACTTGACTTGGGTGAGTTTATCCAAGTATAAACTTCTTTCAGTGGTGATCTACCTGTCCTTTTTGTCGTAGATATTCAGTCCCAGCGCGTCCACTCCCAGCCACAGCTCCGATCCTTTTTTGTTCTTGATGTTAAAGTAGTTGACCCCGTACATCTCCAGATCTTGGGCTATCTTCAGGTACTCTACCATGGCATCTTCTCTGTGGTGTGGAGCAAATTAATGTAAGTATAGAACACCTGTTTGCAAAGAGCGCATTATGACATTTTTTTTGGTAAATACCTCAGCATTCCCTTGTGCTCTTGATGCCACACTTGAATTCTTTCCTCCCACTGAGTCTTATTCAGCTTGTGCTGCTCCAAAACCCTGGTTTTAACGGTAAAGAGGACAAAAAAGTTAGAATTCAGGTGACTGAAACTGGAATTAAGTTTAACTTTGTTTAACATAGGACTCAGGACCTCTGTGGCAGCAGCTTGTCTCTTGTGAGGTATCCTGGTACGTGATAGTCTTTCCTGTAGTCCCCGTGTTTCACCTGAACCGCATACGAGGCCAGGAGCACCGCAGTCTCAGGTGGGCAGTAAATATCATCATTTAGGATGCTCTCTTTGACCTAATAACACAGAAAAAAAGTCAGAAAGATCTACTTTAACACATGAGTCCCTAATGTTTTGTACTGTTGTCTGAGTAAAGGTGTAACACGTGATAATGTTTGTGATACTGTGACTCACACAGAGAGTAACCCTTTGTGTTCTGGTGTTTATTCATTACACCTACATCAATGTTTTTGTCTGCAGGTACTCCCTTAAGGAAAACCCACGATGGTAATTGGATTTACATGAGTCATCATGGAGCTCCCATTAGTCGTTAAGACAGGTTCAGCAATTTTGTTTTGATTTAGATTTCTTATTTATCATAATATTGGCATGGTGCCACACTTGCATAAACATTGTGATATCCATTTAATGTGAATTTCATATATTTTTAGTTAAATTAATGAATCTGGATCTGTCTCATGCCATTTGAGTTCTGAGTTCTGAGTATGTGTACCCATGTCCAACCTGCAGAAAGAAGAGCCGTTGTGTTGCCTCCTGGATCAGTTCATCAGCGACATCCTCGGGGTAAAACTTGGCCCTGAACTTAATCAACAGAGGGTTGTCCCTCTTCACATCTTGAGCCGTCACCTGGGGTTGGTGCCCACAGCAGAGGGATGCCAGAATTAGAAAAATAAGCACTAATTAGCCACAATGGGTTGACACGATAGTGTTACCAAAAGTCAACTGATGTCATTAAAGGATGTTAAGTTTGCACACAAGAGTTCTCCTCACCCTCTTGTTCAGTTTGAGCCAGGTGGAGAAGCCTTTGCTGTCATGGTACTGAAGGCCAAAGAACCAGGTTTCCCTCAGCCCGATCGTCTTCACTATCTAAACATATTGATGAATGACATGATCACCCACTTGTCTGTTCAGTTAAGTCCAGGAACTTGCTACCTGATCACTTGAAATGCACTGCAAACTTCATCACTTTTAAGAGAGCTACCAAATCCTGGTCAATTCAGGAACAAACCTGAACTCATGTTTGATTTTTAAATGTAATGTCTTCAACTTTATATTTTATTTTGTCTCGCTGCACTCCCTTTTTATTTAGCTTTGTTTAGCTTCTTTTTACTCCATAGTTCCAATCTCATATTTCCATAATGCCCTCATAAGGATAGAAGATAGCATCTGCTACAAACACGATGATACTTGCATCGATAGTTTGTCTACACTCTCAGAAATAAGGGTTCCAAAAGGGTTCTTCCTGAAGAGCAGAAGTTCTACCCAGAACCATTTGCCTCTGAAGAAAAAACGGTTCCTCAAGGGTTTTTTGTAAGTCTAGCAGTTCCATTAAGAACCATTTTCATCCTAAGAACCCTTTTCGGAAGAAAGAGTTCAAGGATTGTTGAAATCCTTGAAGATGTCTTTCATTAAGGGTTCATCAAGGGGTCTTCCATAATATAAAAGGGTTCTCGGTAGAATCCCTTGGGTGGGTACTCGTTAGCACCATCAGAAGATGGAAATGAGGGAAAAGGGGTGATCTGAAACAGCCGTGGCCAGAGGCTTTGGGTCATTCCAGTCTTGTGAACGCTATAGCTCAAGAACGCCTTGGGGGAGTTTCACAAACTGTACCACAAACTTTGCATTAATGACCAATTGGACTCAAGGAGGAGCTAATTAAATTTTGGTGGTCAGAGATCAAAGGTCAAGCTCACTGTGACCTCATGTCTGTCCCATTCTCGTGAAGGCAATCTCTCAGAAACGTTTGGAGGTAATTTCTTCAAATTTGCTTCAAGCCTTCGCCTGGAATCAAGGATGAACTGATTAGATTTCGGTGGTCAAAGGTCAGTGTCACCTCATTAAACACAGTTTTGGCTGCAAGTCAAGAATTCATAAGCTGATTATGACAAAATTACACACAAATATCTGAGGGGATAAAATGATGAGGTGATGACATGTTATATTCAAAAGATCATAGGTCAGTTTCACTGTGACATCATAATGTTTAACTTTTATTAAATTCCTGCAAAGATTTCTCTACATCCATATTAAATTCTTCAAAGTCTTCTCTACATACATTACATGAGTCTGGACAGACATGAATGTCAACTGTAACTTGACTGGTTGGAGGAGGCGTACAACTGTGAGACAGTAATTATATTTTTTGACTGCTCTGTTTTTGACAGCTGACCTCCCACTCTTTCTAATCAGCCACTAGGGATTGCAGCAACTGCTTCAGTTTGACATCTTGTTTCAGCTCGGGACAGTGTATGTAGAGGTCATGTTAATGTTGACGTAACTTTGCAAAACTCTGCTGGTTGCATTTGGCAGTCGTGGTGGCATTGCAGTAGGTGCTTCACCATCTGTTACCTGGCAGGGATCTACACTCTACTGGTGCACTTCCTTAGTTAGCACCTTTATTTCTAATGTAGTGTGTATGTATATTTTATCTACTCCTATCAAATAAACCATAAATAAATAAAGCACCTGGTCAAATAGCTGTTTGCCGGTTGTGCTGGGCAGGATGGCAAACTCCAGCTCAGCATCCATGGTTGTAACTCGGACATTTATCTGCCAGAGAAAAGACTCACACTCAGATACAGGAGGGAAACAAATCCCTGCCGTTCATTCATCTGTGTCACTGGAGAAGCATCAAGGAGCATGCAGAGCAACAACTGGGTGAAAAAAGAACTATAATCATTTTGTTTGTTCTCTGAAACAATTTGTTGGTTCTTTGACAGCAAAATGACCAAAAAGAGTGTTCCTTACATTCTTCTGTTCAACCAGGAGCATCCAATCGCAAGAGGTTGGTGGGGACTACAATCAAAAAATGAAGCCCACAGTATATTTTAGACTTAACTGAGAACATGGGGTTCATTCAATGATGCATAAGTATTAACGACTGGGTCAAAACAATAACACCCATTAGTGTTAATCTTGTATATTAGCATCAAACCACATACACATATCTGCAGTTGTTGTACAATAGAAAAAAGCAGCATGGAGGAAAAATAGTTTTCTCCATTCCTCATTAACCTTTCTGAGATGAATAAAAATGCCTATTAGAAATAAATAATTAGGGCTGCACAATTAATCAAAATATGATCAAAATAGCAATATGGTGGTATATCCAAATCGCAAAAGCTGCAATTTTTTGATATAGGAAAAATGTGTGACAAAACAGCTTTATAATTAAATATGGTAGTGCTGCAGAGATGCCCTGGCCAACAAATTTTGTTCTCCAGATGTAAGAAAACATGTTTGTTTGATACATTCCCCAGCAAATGTCAGATCATCATGATTTTAATATTTTTTTCGGTGAAAATGAAAATTATAATCCAAAAATGAACTGCATTATCTGTCAAAATAATCGCTATATGATTTGTTTACTATAGTGTGCAGCCCTAATAGTAGTAGTAGTAATAATAATAATAATAATAAAATGTCCTACATTTCTAAGTCTTACTAAACAAACTGTTTCAATAAATATTTGTGAAAATAAGAAGAGAAAGTAAAACTTTGCTACTGTCTTAAATATGTAGACAATGTGATAACACAATAAATCCAGAAAAACAAGTGCAACAAATAAAAAACATCTGGCAACTGAGCAAAATAATGTTTTGGTCTGTGCACTCCGGATTAATGCCCTCTTGTAGCCTTTAAGTAAGACCAGGTTCACACACTTCAATCAAACCACTACAGTTGCAATTTTAACATTTCAACTACATATGAAACACAGTAAAAATGAAGCTATTAAAAAATTAAAGGTTGCTACTTACAGTTGACATTTGTATCTTTTTAATCTGTTGTTGAAACACTTCTTCAGAGAGGTGCTTGTAGTAGCCTTTTCTCCGCGGAGTCATATGAAACTGCTTGCAATACCTACAAGGATTATACTGAATGAGAATGGACCATTGTATTATTCCCAAGTACTTCTCCCTTGGTTAATCCAGTGGCAGCCTGGTCGGGGCCCACACGTTCTAGAGAGGGAGCCTTTATCTGCTGGGTTTCTCTCTTAAATTGATTAGGTTTTGACTGGGTATTACTCATCCAGGACCTAGACAGGATCGTTGTGTCCCAAACCTATTTATAGAGGGGCACAAATCAAGAGTAACTCAGCAGCACCTGATGTACTAGTAGCAGTGAAGGTACCAGCGCAATCTGCTAATCTAATAATCCTTCCTGTTAATTTTTAAAGTATATGTTGTTATGGCATACGGGGATTTGGGGGTTGGCGTGGTGGTGTGTTTGGTGTAGGCCTGTTGATGGCTGCTTATGTTAAGGTGGGTAGCAGAGTGTAGCCAGGATTTTAGCAGCACCGAGGTCAAGGAGCCCCCAACCCCCGCAGCTAGTATTGAAGACAGTGAAAAACAAAACTATTGACTGGGATACTTTTGCAATATTTAATTTATTTCACTCCAGACCTGGGCAAAAATATGGCCCGGGGGCCTGATCAGGCCCACCGAAAGGTTCCACTTTGCCTGCAAAGCCATCATGAATGAAAATCCAACAAAGACAGTCAATATCATTTTGCTTACTGTGAAACCGTGAGGCCTTTCTCCTGAAAGGAATTAGCGCTGTATTCATTGGTAATAATAATGAGCTGCATCTACTATGGTCATTCAGTGCTGATCATCCACACTGTTTACATTGTTCTTCTAATGCTGAAACTATTACTGCAACCTGTATCAGCCTTGCATGGCATATCATAAAACTTTTGGACCCTGGCAACATAAATAATTCTCTCACAATTCAATCACATGGCAACTGGCATGGCAAGGTTGACCAACAGTAGAAGTGCGTTTCTGTATTAGTCAGCGATGATCTCATAGACATATACGTGTCCCCAGTAACACTTCTGACTATTCCAATATTAGAGAATCTGCCATTATTAGAACCTCATATCAAATATGTGTCTGGCCACGACAGATAATTTTTATTTTTGTAACATGTTTTGTTATGTCAAGAAATCCTTGGGAAGTGAATTGGTATATTAATTAATTCACACACTTCTTGACTGTCAAATTTATATGATAAAGTGTAAATTATCTTCAGGTCTCTGAATTGTCCCAGGTAACTTTAGACAATAATATTTTGTGTATGCCTATGAACCGTAACATTAGCTTATAAAATAGGCTTACGATACACTGTTTTAGTATAAACAGCACGTAAAATAGTGTGAATTAGGTCCACCTCAAGCAACATTAAAATGCTGCTTAGTAATATATGATAATCAGGTTTCTAATATTTAATCATAACAGACAGGAAACATTCAACTTAATGAGTACTTTCACTTTATTTCTGATTTTGAATGTAGGATGTTTACTTAAATTAGGCCTGTCTTCCTTATGATATTGCTTCTTTTACTGAAGTAATCTGATCTGAATACTTCCTTCACCACAGAAACAACCCTGATACCTTCAGTCAGTAGTTCTCAAATGGGGGTTCTTGAAGGGGATCTCTTCAAAGGAGTACCAGCAAAAAGGGGAGTACTTTGTTTTTGCTGTAACTCCATCCATGAGTATTAAAATGACAGAATGTATAATTGTTTGGTCATGAGTTTCATACACCTGTATTCATTCAGTGGTGCACCATTACCTCAATATTGTAATTTAGCCTTAATGTTATCTATAACTAAACTTAGTCCAATCCAGATGCTTTAGAAGTAATGATTATAATAAAAAAAAAAATTACATCAAAACTATGGCTGCAACTAACCATTCTTTTCATCATAGATTAATCTGTCAATTATTTTCTCAAATAATCACATATTATTAAATAAAATGTCAGAAAATGTGACATCCTCAAACATCTTGTTATGTCAAAAGCACAAAGATATCCAGTTTACTGTTATAAGAGGACTAAATGAACCAGAAAATATTCACAGTTTGAGAAGCTAAAATTAAAGAATTTGAACATTTTTTTATTTTAAAAAATGACGGAAACTAATTAGTTGATAATGAAAACAGTTGCTGATTAATTTAATAATCAATTAACTGTTGCAACTCCAATGAAAACCCCTTTATAAACTAAAAACTAGATACTGTCCAGAGAGCCACAGCTGTATTAGAATCACAGAGAGGAGACACGCTTCATCTTCTGTAATAAAATATGTGAAAATGTTTGAGAGCCTCTGGCTTAAGGTCGGTTTAACATCAGGTGTTCGACGTGTGTGGCAGAGCAAAGGGCTCGCGCTGCGACTCGACGCACGTAGCCTCGGGTTCACATTGCGGGCGCGTGCTCGTGTGCGCGCTCACACCGGCTATTGTGTTTTTTATCAACAAGCGGAGGAGACACCGTGGCCCGACTGTAACTGAGCCGGACCACTGGACGACCGAGGGGCAGCTGAACCATGGCGGACGAACAAGAAATAATGTGCAAATTAGAAAACATCCTGGAAATACGGTAAGACTCGGACGTGGGATAAAACGGTTGTGAGACGTTTCTGAGAAACGTTATGTTAGCTAACGTTAGCCGGCCAAGAATAAGCCCCTTGGCATCGCTTTTGTTAGTGAGCTAGCTAATATTAGCCTGTCTGCTGCGAAGCCTGCTTCTAATAGGCTCTTGTTGTTTAAGCTAGTTTCCGACAGGGTTAACAAACAGTCGGCACAGGCTAAACAAGACATAGATACAAATAAACTGTGCTTAAGGAGCTGCATGTTTAAATCACACGTGCATCAACATTCCAGATGTGTATCAGCAAAATGCCAGATGTGCGCTGCTAATTATGTCTGTGGGTAAGCTAGCTACTTAGCTACCAAGCTTAGTGTCTGTCGTTGGCTCTCTGAACACAGCTGGCAGGATAGTGTTTGTTCCCAACAGCCTACGCCATTAATAACTGTGTAACAGATGTACAAGATACATGAACACGTGTACTTTACGCATTAAGCAATCAGTGATTGGTGTGTAAATGACAAGTTTCACCACAATAGCCACTACATCGATTGTTTGGGCAATGACACGATATTTACTTAAATCAGAAAGTCAGCCACCATGCGATTTTGATTCGATTTAGTTAAATTAAGGGGCCTGCGATTGATAATCAGATTTCAGTGATATTTTCTCTTTGCATTGATCACATTGGATTGTTGAATTGTGAATTGATATATGTCAGTCTAGACTGATGTATCATTACACCCCTTGTAATTGGTCAGTATGCTTAAAATCAATGCAGATTAAATCAAAAGCACAGCATGACAGCTGGAAAGAAAGTATGGTGTTTTAGATCTTTTTGTTTTTGTGAGGAAATCTCTGCCTTTTTTTTTTTTTTGCAACTGTGGGGGAAATAACCGCACAGCTGGTGTCTTTTGTCTGTGCCCCTGATTGCAGGAACAAGACTGTCCAGATGCAGAAGATCAAGTCTCGTCTGAAGATTGAGTTTGAGGCTCTGGAGTCTGAGGAGAAGCACCTAAAAGAATACAAACAAGAGATGGACCTGCTTCTACAAGAGAAAATGGCACATGTGGAGGAGCTGCGGCTCATCCATGCTGATATCAATGTGGTGAGTGAGTACTATAAGCACCCTGTAAAGAGGAAGTGTAACTGAAATCTCAGTTCAGCTTTCAGATTTTAGCAGCAGCATTGAGAATAGCAATTTTTGACCAGCAATACATAATACAGATATAATGAATGCAACTTCAGTACCTGCTTTCACTAGGGCTGCAACCAATGATTATTTTCATTACTGATTAGTTTGATATTTTCATGATTCGGTGATTAATCGTTTAGTCTATAAAATGTCACAAATTTGTGAAGAATGCTCATCACAACTTCCCATGTCCCAAAGTGATGTCTTCAAATTGCTTATTTTGTCAAACCTACAGTCCAAAACTCAATGACTCTTAATTTTCTATCATAAATGATGACGAGAAGCAGCAGATTCTTACATTTAAAAACCTGGAACCAGCAAACATTTGTAATTTTTGCTTGAAAAATGACTAAAACAGTTATCAATTATCAGAACACTTGGCAACAAATTTTCTTTTGACTGACTAATGAATTAATTGACTAACTGTTTCAGCTCTAGTTTTCAGTATAAAAGATACACTGACAAGTTCAGCCACAGATAGCTTATACTGAGCATGTTACATATGTATTTCTGAAATACCCATTTCTGACCCCTCAGATGGAGAGCACCATCAAGCAGTCGGAGAATGACCTGAACAAGCTGCTAGAAACCACTCGCCGCTCTGCATGATGAGTACAAACCTCTGAAGGAGCACGTTGATGCCCTCAGGATGACTTTAGGTCTACACAGACTCCCTAACCTGAACGAAGAAGAAGAGAAGCTCTCCCTGGAGTCAGTATACACACATAAACAAACACACACACACACAAAATGCATGCAGGCAGATAAAAAAGTCTTTGAAAACGGATGATGATAAAGTTTACAGGGAGTTTACAGCCATGTTTTATGCAATGTTTAGGTCTCTTAAAATTTTCTCAACACAGTGCTTCTACAGCCTATTATTAACACATACTGTAGATCAGAAAATGTTTTTAAACTGCATAACTTTTCTTTGTATGATAATGAACAGTTTCTGACATATAAATGGTCAAAATCATATAATTAATGATAGAACAGTACAGTAAATGTAAAATACTTTATTTATTGAAAAGTCAGAAAAATACAGCAGGTAGCAGACTGTAAATATTCAGTAGTCACTGTCAAGGTACATTTGATTAGAGTGTTCACAGAGTGACTGCAGCAACAGATGACATGTCAATGTGCATCCACATAGTGTTGCAGGAGTGTAGAAAAGATGTTTGTGAGTAGATAAGTAAATTCGTTTTATTTATAGTCCCAGGAGTACATATAAATGTAGATAATACGAAATGGTCCAAGAATTGAGCCCTGTAGTACACCACCTGCAGTCAGTGACTTTGAGAGAATAAACTCTAAAGACTGCCTCATTGTTTCAGTCTATTAATAAGGATACTTTGGTCTTTTGTATCAGTTGCTGAACTACAGTCAAGTAGCAGCAGCATTAGGCTGGGGCTGCACCATTCATTGAATATTAATAACAATCACAACTTTGGCTTCCCACAATTAACTAAATGAATGTAATTGACTGCAATATTCATGTTTAAAATGTGTGCTGTGCTCTTACAAAACTCAAATCACTGTCAAATCAAGTGTTTCCTAAACTAACAGCCAGCCCCGCTGCAGTGGCAGCCTGCACAAAATTTGCTGGATGTTGCAGCTGCAGTCCAGAGTGAATAAGTAATGTTTAACAGACAGCAGATGGACAAAATGAAAACTAACTGTCTGGAACAGAGGGCAAAGAGCTAGTTTCTCGAAACGGATCATCATCTGTTGTTTGGAAGAAGATTTAGCACGAGTGAGGTTAAGGAAAAACAAAAAAATATTAAGAGTACATTAGACTTGTGTTTTGACCCTTACAAGAACACCTGATACAGCGCCTCTGTGCCAGAGCGATGCAGCAACAACATAATCCATACGGAGAAGACTTTGAGCAATCGAAGGTAGAAACAGGCAGGGTACAAAATTAACTAACAAAATTAGCCACCAGCCAAATAGTTAGTGAATGTTCACATTTTACCAGTGACTCAATAAATTACCATTGTTTTTTCGGCTGGTGAGTGAAACAAATCTAACAGCCACTTGCATATTTTAAAAGCATTTGGCTGGTGGACAGTACTAATTTTGTCCCCTGGAAATGGGCCTGTACGAAATCATCTGAATCACTTTTTAGTGTTCGGTTTTTTCATCAGTTGAGGGCATGACCAAAATGTGCACTGTCTCAGTCTGAATTAGTTGGAGAGCTCAGCAGATTTCTGTCTTAAGCTTAAAATGCAATTTGACCAAAGTAATGCAACATTGTGCAATAGTACATGAGTAACACAGGACAGGACAGATTATGGCAGTGAGGTATTTTATTGCATGACCAGCGTCTTTCAGGGTAGCTGCTGAAATGGCAGACTGTTGTAGGTCATGAAGGACATGGGTCTACTGCCTTCTAGAGAAGTTTTGGATCAGATGATCAGATAGCATTTCTCAAATGTCAAGGGCACAAGGCAGTCCCCTGCTGTTTTGTCACCATGGTGTTGGGTTTTCTTGTTTTGATTGAAAGTGGTGACAACATAGTGGAACCAGTTAAGCTGTGAGACATTGAATTTCCTTTGAGTGGGGAGGTGATCTTTGGGCCATCAGTGGTCTTAAGATCAAAATTATTAATAATATTAATATTTAGTAATTAACTTTCTGTAATGTTGAACAGGTTTTCATAGCCCTCTAACTTGAAATAACTTTTGGATTATCTCAAGTTAGTGGGGACATTGTTTGTGGAATAAGATCTTTGTCAGATGTCATTTTTGGCGCTTTGAACGCAAACAAAATTTCAATCACTACCGTTGTATTTGGATGACAACAGAAGTATCAACAGCCGTTATCTATAAACCATTGCAAATTAAATCAGTGCTACAATATCTGCAATACTGTGTTACGATACCAGGATTTTAAATGTTGTTACAATACTAACGAAAATGATACTCGGTACCTTTTTCAGCTAACAAAAAAGAGAAAAGTCCCAGGCACACAAAATAGGCAAACATTTTTTCCTTCTTTTCTTCTCAACCTGCACATAGTGCTGGTACAGAAAAGGTCACTGAACACTGTCTGGTCAAATATGAGGCAGGATAATACAAACTGATCTGAACTGAAGTTTTAAACAAGCATTTAGCCTAGATCTTTTTTTTTTTTTTTCCTGTAGCTTTGGTACTTTTGATATTATGGACTGTTTAATGAATAGATACTGTATCATTTTTAACAAGTGGTATTGAAAAAGTGTCTAGGTTTCTATACTTTTGACAGCATTAATGGCTAGATATTCTAAGCAATAAATGTGAAAATATGGTTCTGTGATTTAGGTGAACTGAGCCTTTAAGTGCCTTTTAGCTTAGTTGTAGTAATTGGCTATTAGAGTCTGGCCTTAAAAAACTCTGCACTGAATGTTATCCGACAATGTCAACGTCTTTTTATTTGTTTTCTTTTTTATTTCCAATACGTTAGGGTCTCAGTGGCTACTTTTACATTCTTTAACATGCTGTGGTGGTAATGTGGAGGACATTTGAATATAATTTAAGGATTAAAAAATATATCTGATAGGTGTTCTCTAGATAGACAAGTCTATTGAGCCTATTCAGAAATTCAGGTCCAACTAAATTTTCCCTCCATTTGTCCAGATCCTTTGACTTAAGAAACTGGCAAAGATTTCAGTGAGCAACAAATCCATTTTCAAGCTTCAAAATGTCCTTGTTATCTAAAACACTGCAGACACATGACATGGGGCTGATAAGTAGTCACCAGGCCACAGAAACTGCAGCCTCAACAGTGGATCATATTAAGACTGGACAGTTTGCCCTGGAGAAAATCTGACACGATGGTGCTAAAATATGGAAGTGAGGTTGATCTCAGTGTTGGACCTGGAGACTATCAGATCAAGTTTGCTTTTTGATTTTATCATTCACAGATATTTTGCTGGATAGGAAACTGCAAAAGGTGTTGGGGAGGCTAGTGCACGGCTCTTTCAGGCTGGCGCTGTTTTGGATGTGACTAGTTTATTTATGACCACCGGTGATAAATGGGACCAAGGATCACATTTATGTTCTCATTCTAGTGCAGTTGTTGAAAATGACTTTTTATGTGAGATTTTTCTTCCATGGCACAGACCAAATTATACAGTAGTTTGTCAGTAATGATGCTGACAACTGTTGATCTTGTCTGTCACTCATAGGTACAGCTGCCAAGATATGACTTCCCTGCCCACTTTTGGAAAAATTTTGCCAACTTGAGAGAGCACAACGAATTTCAAAATGAATTTCAGTTTTTCACTTCGGTTGGTTAGGATATTTAATGTGCTGTAAATTGAAATTTTCCTCCCAAATAAAGAGCTTTAGTTGTGAGGAAGTGTGCTGGGCTAGTGCCGCTCTGCACGCCGACAGCATTGTTGGCAGGCTGAGCTTCTCAGCTCGGCTGTGTGGAAGCTCAAATGATGAGTTCATTTCTGACCAGATGGTACTCGTCTCTCTTTTCCTTCTTGGTGGCGTGCTCTTTGAGATTCCTTGGGTTTATGTGATACTTCAAAAGTTGAAGCTTATCAGTTTTTTCTTACAAGACAGAGCTCATTATAGGAAGCGATTTATGACGCTTATGATGATTTATGATTATGACATCTGGGGAGATGTTTTAAACTATCACTTGCACATCTTGCAGCAGCAAAGTAATTCTAGGGTCATTTTACCTAACAGTAATAGTGCCTGTCTACACTGTAATTGTTTACAAGGTGTGGTGGATCAACCTTGTAGAAGATTAAATCTTACTTACAAGCCTTTGCGGGTGTTGGGTACGTTGTAAGATACTCTGTGATAGTGAGACATCAGCATGAAAAACATTCTACACCTCAGTAATAGCAAAATCTTAACTGAAATATTAACTTAAAACAGACTGACATAAACTTGTATTAACTGTGAAATACTGAAATGTGTGTTTGGGGCTTTCGTGGATCATAGCTACAGGAAATACAACCCATTAAATTTATTTTGCAAATGCTCTACTCTCTCACAAACCTATTTTGAGAGAAACCAGAGAGTGTAAAGAAATGGGATACATTTTGTTTTGTTTTTTTTGTTTTTTTACTTTTGAAAATGGGCCAGTCAGGCATAAAGTCCAAGGCCAAATTTCTTTCCCAGCCCTCCCCTGCCCACACACACACTGACATGCATGCAGACAAACACCAATGACTGTACTTTTGCTCAGAGTTGTACATAAAGAGAGGATGAGTGAGACTTATGATAATGTTCTCCAATTTAAGTCTCCTTTGTATTTGGTTTTGCCACTCCACATCTCTTGGTACACAGCGTAGATGGGATAATCTCAACTGTGATATGATTCAGAAGCTCCAAATAAGAATCACAGCTAGCCAGGTTTCTCTCTTTCTTTGCTTTGAACAGTTACTTTGAGAAGCAGAAAGCGGAGTGGCAGAAGGAGCCGCATGAGCCCGCCATCCCAGAATCCCTTGCTGCCGCCGCAGCAGCAGCACAGCAGCTTCAGGTGTCCAGGAAACAAGATGCACGCCAGACGGCCACCTTCAGACAGCAACCCCCACCTATGAAGGTACTGCTCCTACTGAAGCAAAATTAAAGCATAAGTTCGGTTTTTTGACACCTGGACCTTATTGTTAGGATTAAATATGCTCGTAGACTCACCCAGACAATTTTGGTGGAGCTCGGAGCCGTTTTCGAGCAATTTAGATCCAGCCGACGGCGTTTTTTCTCATGCCATAGTAGCGGACGGGGCCAGAAATCGAAGCTCCTAAATTAGACATTATCTGCTGCGAAACTCGCTCATTTCACCTACATTTTATAAATGAATGGCCAGTGTTATCACCATGTCAGCTCAACTTCGTTGTTATGGTCATCCGGGGCTTTACAAGGATGGGTAACTTTTGGTGACATAGACGTGCGCTGCAGGACCGCAGCTGAGAAGAGACGCTGTTGTTGCTAGGCTACACGGCAACACGGCTATTTCTGTGCAGCATGGCGGAATATTTATCCGATGTAGAAGTGTCTGACGACGACTTTGAGTATAATGGATGCCCGTATCGTTTTGAGCCAGAATACACCGACGAGGAGCTATTTGAAAGGAGGATGCAGAGTAGGGTGACCAGGTCCCAATAAACCAAAAGAGGGACAAGGGGTATGTTTGTGAGGGACAAAGTGGGACACCGCCTGTAGCTGCATCGTCTCTTCTTGTTTGGCGTCTCCCCCTCCTCCATTTCCAAAGAAGAACGCGCGATGCGAGTGTCATTCACTAGCTGTCACCTCAGCTGTTGGTAGCGCAGAGAAAATTAGGGGCGGGCCTAAGCGCCGTACGTGCGGTGCTACTATGACAACAACAAACAGCCCAGAGTGCAGGAACATCACCGGCTTCTCATTGCTGGGGCCTGAGGGGGATGTTGTGCGGGACATGGTCTCAATTTGCGTGATGCGTGAAAAGAGACAGAAAATGCGTGAAATCACGCGCAAAGCGGGACATCTGGTCACCCTAATGCAGAGGGAAAGAGCCGAACAGCTGGCCAGAGAACAAACAACCACTGCACGTCCACGAATGGGGGCTAACTGGTGGTGTTGTTGTGGACATTGCACGAGTTTCGCAGCAGATAAAGTCTAATTTAGGGGCTTCGATTTCTGGCCCCGTCCGCTACTATGGCATGAGAAAAAAACGCCGTCGGCTGGATCTAAATTGCTCGAAAACGGCTCCGACCTCCACCAAAATTGTCTGGGTGAGTCTACGAGCATATTTAATCCTAACAATAAGGTCCAGGTGTCAAAAAACCGAACTTATCCTTTAACAGCTGGGATGTGAAAAGAACAACTTTTTTTGAAGTTTGAATAGTCAGTGGCTAATAGCAGCCGTTTTCAATGAAAGGGATAACTCGGATTATTTGATGTGTTTTGATGTGTATGTAAGAGGTACTTATCAATAGTCAGTGTGTTACCGGCAGTAGATGCTGGTCAGCTCGCCCCCAGTTTGGAGAAGCAGAAATGGGCACCAGCAACACAGGGTCAGCAGCAAAATGGATTTTAGCCACTTACAAAAGGTTCACCTAGAACAATCAGTATCAGTTTAAGTGTATGCTATATTTAGAATATTTAAACAGATTTATTTTGCTGTCCGACAGCCTTTTTCTGACGCGAAACCGCCAATGTATAAACAAGTATTGCTCTCTTGAAACCAATGAAACTCCACTGACAAATTTTACCTCACAGAACACAGGAGTTGCTGGCCTACCGCTGCCTTGATACATTTGTTTGTTTGACTTATTGTGTGACTTTGGTGTTTTAAAAAGATTGTTTTGATTCACCGAAGTCACACAATAACACAAAGTAATAGTTTCGAGGCAGGGGTAGACCAGCAATTCCTGCATTCTGCAAGCTAAAATTAGTTAGTTAATTAATTAGTAATGAGTTTGGTTGGTTTGGAGAGAGCGATATTTGGCTTATATAATGTTGGTTTCCTGTCAGAAAAGGCTGTCTGGTGACAAAGTAAAGCAGTTAAAATATTCTAAATGTGTTAGCATTTTTAGGTGGACCCTTTTTTTAAGTGTCTAAGCTCAATTTTGTTTCTGAACTTGTCCACAGCAGTACATCACTTAGCTTCCATGCTCGTACTGCTCTCCCCTTCTCCAAAATGGGGGTGTGCCAACCGTCTACTTTAGGTAATACACTGACTATTGGAACGTACTTCAAACAAACCTACATCAAATAATTAGGCTGCACTTTGTCTCCTTTGTTAATAATGAAAAAAGCTCCTAAAGGCTCCTAGTTGTACCATATAGGGAGAAGATGGTAAGAAAACAAACTCAGACACCACCTGAAGTTAAATTAATAAAAGAATAAGCTTATCAGATACCTCCACATACTAAAGTTGAATTAATAAAAGAATAAGCTTATTAGATACAACCTGATTAAGTTGTTTGCTTATCTCTACAGCACAGTAAGGAGGACATATTATGGTGCGAGTACTCTAAATTTCTCCCCTCTCTCTCCAGGCTTGCTTGTCTTGCCACCAGCAGATTCATCGTAATGCTCCCATCTGCCCATTGTGCAAGGCCAAGAGCCGCTCCCGCAACCCAAAGAAGCCCAAGAGGAAGCCAGATGAGTAGATCCTACTCTACCTTCAGCTTCAGCGCAGTCTAAAGGGACCTGATCAGCCATTTACATCAAAATATATGGCTGAAATAACAGATTTGTGCTTCAGGACAACTTCCCCACTTTAACAAATTGTCTTAGTACCTTTTTCATAAACTGTCAACAACTGATGGAGGATCTGATAATGTCATTCTGTTTGTTTTTATCAGTGCTTTGGATGTGTTTATATGTAATTGTATGACTTCTATCGTAGGTTTACTAGCCCCTAACCATGTAACTGCAATAATGCAAAAATGAACTCGGTAAAATGTCCACATAATTTTGCCCATGTTGCTATCGTTTATTGCCTTAGATATTGTACTGTACTTTCTATATATTTTTTTGCGATGCATGCGTGCTTCCATGGCTGTCTGTCGTGTACTTTTTGTGCCAATAAAAAAAAATCAAATAGGTTTAATTGCAAAGTTAAATTAAACATAATGTTGTTTTAATGTTTACAGTGTTCATGTGACCACAAACTGGAGGGAAAAAAAAGGGCCATTCATTCGCTCTGAATAGTGTTGTGTGTTTAACTTTAATACAGTGATAAGAAAATAAATAGCTGTTTTGTACTAACCTTGTTACGATGTCTTTTTTTTTTAACACTCAAAGCAAAGGCTAGACATTTGTTTCTGTTATTTAGTGGTGTTAACATAAACACAGCTGCAGCTGAGCAGGCTAGCCGAGGACACCACCATCAGCATATGGATCAGTTTTTATTGGGTAAATGGGTGGATTTGAGTCTGTGTGTCATAATAAAGAGGTAGGAATATTTCCGACTCCACCACAACATTGTCCCTTTCATTGTGTTAATACTGCACCCATCATGTCTGCAGCTATCTGTCTGAAAAAGGACAGCGAGGGCTTGCTAAATGAGTTCCTGTAGCGTTTTTGTCAGGGTAACCCCTCATTTCATCTGTTGCCAGGGCAACTCCACGTTCCTCAGCCGTTGCTAAGGCAACCCCAGGTTGCTGTGACCCGCATATGTCCACCAAGTAGTTCCTCCCAAATCCAGCGAGGGGCATCGAAGGGCTCTGGGAGGTTTTGCACAAACTCCCCCCAAAGTGAGGACTCCTGCAACAGAAAGAACAGTTAAATAATCAATGTGATCAGTCGATCTGGCACAAATATTAGTTAAGAACATATGGCTTGTAACGAGCTTTTCTGTCTCCAAACTCACTTACTCCATAGCTGTGGTGTGTGTTTAGTCTGTCCTTTAGTGTTTGGAACCGCAGTTGTGTCTTCTTCCTCCTGATAAAACTTTTCAAGGCCAGAGAAGCCTGTTCCTGCTCACACACGCTGCACACAGCGGGGCCATGGAGCTCCATCTCTGCAGCCTGCCATGAAACGAACACATGATAATAACAAATGGGAAAAATATTATTATTATTATTGTTATTATTATTGTTATTATTATTATTATTATTATTATTATTATTTTGTTATTATTATTATTATTATTATTGTTGTTGTTATTATTATTATTTATTATTATTATCATTATTATTATTATTTATCATATAATGAGTCCTGACCCGTCTCATCTCCTCGTCGAAAGTTTTGAGTCTCAGCATTAAAATGAGTTGAGGGGGGACGCTGGGCTGGACTTCGGGGCCTTGAGACATGAGACTGGGGGAGGTTCGGCCTCTGCCTCGTTTTGCACGCTGTCTGCGATCTGGAAACTCGTCTCCGGCTACAACTTGTCTTTCACACTCACTCCTGTCCTCCCTCCCGCTGGCCCCTTTGTGTCTGTGTCTCACTCTCTCCTCCTCTGAGGACTCAAAGTGCTGCTGTTTGCTCCGGACAAGAGAAATCAGTCTCCTGCAGTGGTTTCTTGCAATTTCTTCCTCCATTCAGGACAAAACACAGCACCCGAGAACACGTGTTTAGTTGTATCTGATCAGTTTTATCAGAGTAGCAGCTCCTGATGCGAAAGGTTACTTCATTACGTAACATGTAAATGAAGGAGCGGCGGAGGTGAACCCGAGTGTCGTATTTAACCGGTTGCTTTTACCACAGACAGACTTCTGGAAGTCAAGTATAAAACTGTATTTAACTAGAAACCAATGGTTATAGTAAAACTCTACTTTCCCCCCATGCCAATCTGTTTGCAAATCCTCTTCTTTTACTATTTGCCGCAGCCGCACTTCCTGCCATCGGCGCTTCACTACCGCCATCCTGTGGTCGACAGGAGCAAACGCGCTTGGAAACAAACGATAGAATGGTTCGAACAAAACAAACGAACAAAAAACGTTGAAAAATGCTGAATTCAAACTACATGCGGATGTAAAGCAGTGGTGGGAAGAATACTGAAAATCTGTACTCAAGTGCAAGTTGTTATAAATTTTCCTCAATTACAAGTAAAAGTACTGGTGTTAGAAATATACTTAAGTAAAAGAACAAAGTATTCATCTCAAAAACTACTCAGAGTATTAGTTACTTTTAGCTGTTGATGTCGAAGTCACCTCTTCAAACTAGGGTTGCAAATTATGTCTTTTCCTCAACCAATAGTTGAAAAGGCTTACAATCAATTAATCATTAATGCGTGATACAAAACATTTTCTTCACCTTTTCAGGTTTTTTTTTCTGTTTTTCTGTTGTTTTTTCCTCACTTTAAGTCAAAGTTTAAGTTTCCTTATTCAACAAATAGCTCCACTAATGATTAACATCTTTACTCCAAATGTGCCTCAATCTTTTGTTTTGTTTTTTGTTTGTATCTCACTTTTTATTGGCCCATTTGTGATCTGATCATCTTATTGGCTTTTAAAATGCAGATGAAAGGTTTGGATATTAATTTAAATTGTGCTTTGTACTCAACCATGACTTTAAAAGTAACTGAGTAGATTACAGCTTGTAATGCATACTTAAGAATGAGTAAAAGTACAGACTTGAAAATCTACTCAGAAAAATAGAAGTACCCTCCAAATATACTTAACTATATTAATACAGTATTATCACAGTAATTTGAGTAATTAGTTACTTCCACCCCCGATGTAAAGTATGAACTGATTTTGAAAGAGAAAATGACTGCTGTGAAAAAAGTCTGTTTAATGTAAAACGCATTCACAACACAGCACATTGTTCATTCTCATGTATTACAGTGGCCAGTGGTCTTGTTTCGTCACTGCTCTTGGGTCTGGATTCAGGAAGCGTGCATCAAAAGCAAATCTTAATTATCCACATTTAATTGTTCCATGTCTGCGTGCCCAAATAAATAAATAAAGTTTCCTCATGTATTTGTGCAATGCCAGGAATCTGGACTCTTGTGCCATCTGCTGAAAGAATGTGGTGTGTCACAGCCTCCCTGCTAAACAGGGGACAGTATGAAGACATGGGTGGGTTTGGCAGAGGAGCAGCTGACTGGCTGCTCCTCTAAAGCTTCTGACAGTCATGCAGCTGACACTTGCTAAAATGGCTGCCTGGGTGAGAATCAGGAGGGAAACAGGGTGATATCAGGGCACACGCAGCAAACTCACCGCTGTTCCCGTTGATTATTTGGCTTTATTGTAACGTGAGGAAACACAACTGGGATGTTTTGTCTTTAATCCCTTTTTGACAAGCTGAAACAAAAAGCTAAGAATTACGACACACTCCACCATGTGACATGGTAACACACACGTCTCCATTTCATTTTTGTTGTTACTCGGGAAACATTGAAAGACACACACACTCACCAATCACAGACACAGTGTCACACTTGTATCACTTTTCTAATTATAAACCAGAGCATGGACTCTCCAAGAATGGAAGTTTAGCCAGGCCCATCTGTGGCCTAAAATTAGCCCCCACCCCCCAGAAAGGAGCTCTGACCCCCTCTGTCAGTTAACACACACACACACACACACATGCACACACATGCACACACACAGACACACACAAACACACAAACCACACTGCACTTTTCACAACTCACAGCTCCTGTGGAAGTGTCACACACTCCTTGGAGGACCTTTCTTTCCTTCTTTCTTCCACGTGACGACTTATTATCATGGAGTTTTGAACCTTCTCTTCTCTTCTCTTCTAATTTCTTTGGAAATAAGATCAGCAAGTGTCTTAAAGAGGTGAGTGTCCTGTTGCATTGAGTTCCAGTTTGCTGCTGTTGACACAAACAATGACACATCGTTTCTTCTGAGCAGACTCTGTAGACCTTTAGGGGGAAACACATGCATTTTTTATGTCTATGAGTAAAAACGGCCTTGAAGCTTTGCACATTATATCCACTCTGTCTTTTTAGGCTTTATTACATATTATTGTGTCACATAAACAAACAGCATTGTCTTTGTATGTAGGGTCATGGTGAGAAGCATCATTCTTTTACTTTCATATACATATTTGTTATGTGGAATAAAAATCAAACCCAACAAAAATAACCTAATATGACAGGAGCATGTCAGTTGCGTGTGTATTTGGCCGTATTGTCATTATTTTCATGGTTGCAGATGGAAGAGCTTTGACTTGCATCAGCCTGGAGTTACATTATGGTTCTGGGCCAAGCTGTCAACATGAGTTTGATGGACATTTCTAAGATCTTCTCGCTGCTGCAGCCTAAGGAGGAGGATGAGGACAACGAGCAGTGTCAGGCCCTGAACAACGCCGTGAGCAGCGACGACGTGACTCTGCTCTCTGAGCTCCTGTCTCAGGAGACTTACAGGAGGTCTATCAATGCTCGAAGCGGCTGGGGGGTCCCAGTAACCCCCTTGCGCACTGCCGCTGCTCTGGGACACCTGAGGTGCTTGGAGGTGTTGTTGGAGCACGGCGCAGAGGTGAGATGAGGAGAGAGCGTTGTACACCTTTCAGATGAGGATGGTGAGATGGCTCTTTGAGAGTTGGTGTAGAAGGTGTGGGTGGGACGGAAATATCCTTTTTAATAACCAAAATTATATACTGCATTCAGCCATCACATATTTCATTTAAAAGCCAGAGACGGCTCCTACATTCTTCCTGCAGGTCTTTTTTTTTATTTCAGTCCATATTATTAAAAGTAATTCATATTAAAAATGAAGAGTGAGAAATAAAATTTTCACTTCACTACACTTAGGGCATTAAAGCTGCACTAATTAATATTTTTATGTGAACAATGGACCAAATGACTAGGTGTAATATGAAAGGGGTCACTGGTAGTGAAAAAATTAATACCCAATGCTGAAGTTCACCTCAGTTCTACAGAACTGTTAAGCGCCTTTGAGCTCTGATAAACCCATCATACACTACCCGACCAGAATCAAATGGCAGATGGACAATGTTAGTAACTAGCTCAGGAAATACTGGAGCATTTAGTTGCTAGAAAACCAGATGAGCCAATAGTTCCCTCAAGAGTTGGTGGAGACCAAAACAGAGCTAAAAGGAATGTGAATATTGGAATTGAATCCTCAGGTAAATAAATGAACCATCATAGTCTAGTTTGTAGATGTTATTGGCATCAAGCGGTGAGCTTGTAGATTGTAAACATATCGTCTCACTCTCCCTTTCCAAGCGTGTAGGAGAAGGTGCGCTGGCTGCCAAAGTCGTGCAAACCCAAAAGTCCATATTTAGATTAAGTGTTTGGTTTGTCCATTCTGAGCTACTGTAAAAACATGGCGACCTCTGTAGATGTAAACAGATAATTCTAAGGTGGCAAACGCAACAATTCTTATTTTCAGGTTTGCGCTAATAAGAACATACTTGAATACTAAATTCCATTTCTGCCATATTCTGCCAATCACTAATCAACATTAAGGGATCAAATGACTGACTGTAATATGAAGGGGGTCACTGTAATCTTTTAGCGTCTTTAAGCTTTTCATTTTAGTTTTCTGTCCTTCAAACTCTGCTGTCATCAACATTGTTTCCAGAAGCAGCAGGCAGCTGTTTTCAGCATGATAAGCCCACTGTACACTACCAGTACCAAACAGCAGATATACAGTGTTTGCATAGAAAAATAGTGGAACATTTATCTGCTAGAAAGAGAGATATATTACCCTCAGGAGTTGGTGGAGACTAAAACAGAGATAAAAGAATAAATAATAACCCAGTTACTCAAGTTAATGTGAAGACCTTGTTGTGAGCAGTTTCATGCAAGAACTTTCTTTTTTCTGGTAGAGAGAAAGTAGTTCCAGTAGAATTTACTGCAGAAAGAAAAGATGAGTGCCATTTAGTCCCATTATATTGGAGAAAGACAGACATCTCTATGACTGATATCTCCAAAACTCTGCAACTCACATAAAAAAATACTAGATGGATAAAGAGCACTAGAGGCCAGAGGAAAAATATGTATTATTGATTTTTTGATGAACTGTCTCTTTAATGATACAAAGTGGCAGAGGTGGGACCAAGTCATTGTTTTGCAAGTTACAAGTAAGTTTCTGCACTCAAGTTCCAAGTCCTGAACTTTGAGTTTCGAGTCCTAGACAAGTCATAATGTAAAAGTGAGTTTCCAGCTTCATTTATTTACAAAGTTATTTAGCTGTTAAGCTAGTGTCAGCTAAGCATTAGCATTGCTATGTTAATATTAGCCCCAATTTACCATTCTTTGTGCAACTTCCAAAGTCAAACAACATTGGAAGGTGCTGCATCTCTGTAATTTTCACATGCACATTTGGCATACTGCAACTCGTTTTTTTGTTGACCACCACATAGTTTTTGTACGTGAGCAAAATTAACTTTGGTATCATTTCTTCCAAGTGACATTTAGTAACCAAACATTGGTTCCTCATGGTTCTCTCCTGCAGCTTGATTTGATGTGTCGGGTTGGTTCAAACAAAGTCGATCTGGGGAATTGAAAAGCGTCAACTTGCTGAGAAATGAAGGGAAATTACTTGATTCATGGCACACTTTTTAAATAATATGTTTTTTAATCTTTGGGTTTGAGGTAAGGTATCCAGTACATCAAGTCATTGGTGTTAAAATCCAAGTAAAGTCATCAAATCAAATTTTTGACTCTTATGTATCTTGTGTCTACACCTCTGCAAAGTGCACTCAAATTTCACTCAAGTTCTTGCATCAGCAAATAAAAATGTGTCAGGAGTGCGTTTCCTTCTGTTAAAACATGCTGGTGTTCTGCTCTGTTTGAATCCAGATTGACAGCCTGGACGTGAAGGCGCAGACGCCTCTGTTCACAGCTGTCAGTGGGAAACATCTGGACTGTGTGGTTGCCCTGCTGAAGGCCGGAGCAGATCCTAATGGCAGCCAGTACAACAACTGCTCCCCGGTGCTGACGCGCCGCCCGAGAGGGTGACGTAGACGTGCTGCGAGAGCTGCTGAGGCACGGGGCCGAGGTGGACGTCAAACCCAAAGTCCCAGAGTGGGCGTCCAACGCCACGGCCTGCAGGGGGCCCCTTTACATCTCAGCTGTTTACGGACACCTGGACTGCTTTAAACTGCTCCTCCTCCATGGAGCCAACCCCAACTACAACTGCACAGACGAGAAGATGCTGGCCAGGATCAAGCAGCCAAAGACGGTGCTAGAGGTGTGTCTCCGTTACGGCTGCGGGGTGGAGTACATCCAGCTTCTCATAGACTTTGGGGCAGACGTGTATCTGCCTACACTGATCATCGACAAGACGACGAAGCAGAATGAAGCTCTGGTTCTGCTGCTCAAAGAGAGAGGTGACACACTAATCATAGTTAGCTCAAGAACAATAACTATAAATATCATTTTTAAAGAGTGGATGGCAGAGTCCAGACTGCAGCTTTATAGTTGTGGTGTGCACTCTGCCATCTAGTTGAGTTAGAATGATTGTTAAAACTACAACTGTAACTATATATTTATAGTTAAAGTTGTCGTTCTCGGTGTCGATGACCCTTTAGTGTGAATGTCTCAGAATACTCATGCTGATTCACCTTCATTTGTCTGTTTCTGCTGCAGTTTGTCCCAAAACACTGATGTCACAGACTCGGCTAGCAATCCGAAGGTGTCTCCCCTCATCAACAAGGAGCAGTCCATCGACAGTTTGGACATTCCTCTCATCCTGAGGAACTACCTGAAGCACGACACCTCTGAACTCATATGATGCTCACGTTAGCATCAGAATTCATGGCCAGTGCTTTTTTTTTTTCACCTCATTGCTCATGATACCTTCATAACTGGATACTTGATTTCAAGCTTTGTCATATTTTCCTACAAGTAGGACAAGATAATGGACACTCTCCAACAGCCAGTCTCAATGTGAATATTTTTGCTCTGGTTTCTTTAGAGGTCTCTGTACTGCAGACACGCTCGACTCCCTTTTGCAAAATGACAGGAGGCCGGGAAACACTTAATAAACAAACATAATTATATTTACCAGAACCAATGAATAAAAATTACGAGACCCACAACTAATCTAAATTTGAAATCGTTAATTTTAAGAATAACTAACTTATTTATTTAACTTATTAACTAAATTAACTTTGTACAAGGATTTACAGTAGGCCTTGTGTGACGAATAAATCAGGAATTTTACTGCAGCTGCAACAGCATTTTAGTTATAAATGCTTTCATTACTTTTATAATTTATACATATTTATACGACAATAAACATAGCTGGGACCTCTTTCATTGTGCCAGCACTCAAACGTTGGAATGATTCATAAACATAAACAAATGTAAACTGCACTGGCTTCGGACAGAATTAGAGCCCGACTGATACTAGATTTTTGGGGCTGATGCCGATACTGAATTAGAGAGTAAACCAAAAATTGATATTGATATATTGGCTGATATTCTTTCTTTCTTTATATTATTTTATTGTTATTATATTGTTATTTTATTTTATTGTCTTTTTTTGGGGATTCTGTTTTTATTTTGCTGTTGTGAAGCTCTTTGTAACTATGTTCTGAAAGGTGCTATAAAATATATAATCAGCTTTCAATGGTATTTTTTAATTATTATAAATAACTCTAAATAAAAAAAAACATAAATGGGTTTCCATTGAAGCATACTGGACAACATATATACCGACACCAATATAGCTGACAGGCCAATAATGGGCCGATAGCATCGGCCAACCAATATATCGGTCTGGCTCTAGACAGAATGAAAAGCCTGTTTTAGTGTGTTTAGGTCAGGGGGTCTGGAGCTTTTGCCCCTCACCAGTGACCCCTCTTCCTGTGGCTTTGACAAAAAAAAAAAAAAAAAAAAAATGGAAATGAATGACGGTTATTTATTTTTTTTTTTACATTTTCATTTTAATTTATCATTGTTGTAAAGTGATTTTTATGGTTCTCCCTAGGATAACTATGGGTGCCAAATTCAAATGAAGAAAAGTCCCAGAGGAAATTGGAGAATTTAATAATTGTAGCTCCAGACAAATTATTGTTCTCCTTTTGGCCAAAAATGTCTGTTTCAATAATAAAAGTTGCTGAGCCCTGGTTTAGGCTAAAACACAACTTCCCATGTAACAGCCAAGGGACATAATTGAACATTTACTAGTAGGTGTAAACAAATAAATAAATCTGAGTGTGAATCAGTTTATTTTCATTGTTGGTCGCAGGGCCACCTGGCAGCTTATTGGGGGCCAGATTTGTCCCATGGGCCTTAAGTTGAGTATCGCTGCTTTGCTGTAAATTCTTGTTTTAATTATTTTTGCTTGAAGACTGAAGTTGTGACTCCCCATAGATTAAGTTTAAATCAATACTGTATCTTAGCTCCACAAAGCTCCTTGAAGAGTCTTTGTCAGACACAGAAATATGATCGTCCTGACAGGCTCCATGTTGGAAAACTCTGCTCCGTCCTTGGGAAGTGTAACACCATGGCTGACCACTAGAGACCACAGTAATACTGCTTATTGCTTTTGTCCAAGTTTGAGGCCTCTTGTGGGCAAATTTCAACATCTGTTAATGTCTCTTAAGCTCAGTTTTTTTTTTTGCAGGTGGCGTTACACAATCAAATATGGTCTCTCTTAAGTTATGTAGCAATCCAGACACAACTGGAGAAACACACACACACACACAAACACACACAGATAGGGTCTGAATCTCCCCAGGACGTCTCAGATCTTTGCCTGAAAAACAGTCTTGCATCTTCAAAACCTTCAGAAGCGGAGTGATCAGCCTACACTTCAGCACAACCAACTGGGAGAACATATTTGCATAAGTCTCATTACTTATTGATCGCAGCATCGTTATTTGCAGGCTACATTTTGTGGTTTGAAGTTTGTTGAAAATTTTCTTTTGTGACTTGCATAAGCACCGTTCTCATAATCTTATTAATCTCGTGTTTGCGCGCTCTTAAAATATTTCCTCTGTGATTCATCCAGGAGTTAATGAGTCAGCTGTTGTTGGGAATGGGACCTACAAACAGGAAACGGCGTCACTCGACAGGAAACCCCTGGTACAATGCTCCCCTCACTTGCTCACACATTGATGCATCAACACGCAGGTTCTGTAGAGGTTTTATTTTCAACAAAAGTACAGCTATATCAGATATGGATTTATTTTTACAGCAAAGTACAACATATTCCCAGTGCTTCTGATTACATCAAAACATATAATGTACATACAGTTGACATCTCCACTCTCCCATTCACAGTTTCTGGATTGAATAGGCATTATTTTTCAGGTTTTTCATTTCTACAACAAATAAACTCAAAAAAGGCCAGCAAGAGAAAGAAAATGACAAATGTTTGCATATGGTGACAAAGGATATGGATACTGTGAATAAAATTCTTCTGTGATAGGCAAAAATCCAGACCTCAAACTAGATGGTAATATACAATGGATAGATTTTTCCAAAAAGTGGGATGTCAGTCTTCTGTTAACCTTGTTGTCATTGAACACCACATCAGTATATGGCTCATTGAAGACTCTGTTGTACCCTGACTGCTCTGAAACAACTCATAACCGACTGCGAGGAGTTCCTACTGAAGATGTTGCTATGCTAAATGTGAGTGAACGCGGTTTAGCGGCTCGTGTACACCCCTGTACTAAAAGGAAATTACACAAATCTGAGCAACCTCTGACGCATCCGATCGACAGTCTGCTAAACTTGGCTGTCTAGGGATTGGAGAGACAGAGAGAGAAAAAAAAACAACAAAAAAATCTTCAACTGCACAGAAGGCTGTCCTCTCAGCTCTCGGTAACAAGGTCAGGATGATAATAAGATAATAAAATCGAACCGATATATACACCCTTTTAACAATGTGGCCAATATTTAATACTGCGTTTAATAAATACAAGTGAGGAATTAATTTGTACTGTCAAGTTATTGTACTTCAAAGAATCATTTCTTAAGTAGAAACAAGAGCATGATATGAATTGCAATGAAGTACTGTGTGTGTGTGTGCAAGTGTGTGTCTTCAGGATTATGTTTATTTTTAGCTCATCCCAAGAGGTTTCGCATTTATTCAGCTCTTCTGCTTGACTACAAATCTATACACAAACACCCATGATCAGTGCTAACTCCTATTTGGTTCACTGTTGTCGTAGAAAAATTATACCCGTTTTGCCTCAGCGGTTAATGGCATTCCAAAATCAAATAAAAAAATAAAGAAATAACCAGCAGTTTGGACTGTGACAGTGTTGAGTTGGAGTCAAAGAAAAGAAATCAAGGTTTGAAATAGTTTGTTACAGTTTATAGTACCCATTATATGTGGGCGAAGAGAGCATCAGTGCCTTTCATTTCACCTATCAACAGTTCAGTCTTTGAGTCAGCGCGAGGAAGGACGTCCCCCTCTACTTGACAATAAATTAAAAAAAACAAAAACAAAACAGAAGCTACAACCTGTGATGTGCAGTGAGCAGGAGACAGGTGGACAGAGAAAAGAACTCCCTTTTCAGTGAGATGGCAATGGGTTCACAAATGAATGGTTCCGCGTTGTGGAAAAAAAATCCCGTTGGAAGTTAAAAATGAAACTAAACAATCTGCTAAGAGTTGTCTTAAGTCTCATGCAAAATATTGGATGCCACGAGCATGCATTTTTACCTGGTACTGAGGTCTACCGCACGCTAGAACTGGAACAACATTCGTCTCCAACGCAAAATACCAATATCCAAATATATGATCTGTTCTTTTTACAGTATTTACAGTGTGTAGTTGATAAAGGTAAAATAGATGATTCTTCTTTTTGATTCATAACTCATTGTTAATAATATACTTTGAAATGTGAAACCTATCTCAACTAACCTACTATATATTCAAATTAAACCATCTTTCAGCATGTTAAATAGATAACAATAAAAGGAATTCTATGTGGATTCTAAAATTAGAATTAAATTATCTTTGTGCAATAATAAAATTACCGCTATGTTAAGTGTGATAGAATATAATAAGGTGTTTTTAAAAGTGTTTCAGTCAGACAGCACAGTATCTACTCACATGGAAAAAAGGCCTGACCTCTTAAGTTTCTGTCCGAGTGGGTCTCGTGCACCAGGGAGTGAGGAATTCCCAGTGTGTATGAGAGAACGAGAGAGAGATGCGAGTCCCACACTGAAGGGAAAATACATGACTAATTCAAATCTGCCTGTGAAACTGAATAGATAATCACTAGTGGAATGCTGGAAGGCACTGTTAGATAGCATCTCTCTTCTCCGCAGCAGAACGGGCCAGCAAGTGCGCATGATTATGTGTCTGTGTGTGTTTGTGTTTGCATGCCTGTGTCTGTATGTTGGTACTGGTGAGTGACGTGGAGGAGTAGGGGGATGGGCGGGTGGGGGGAGCGGGCGGGTGTAGCACGGGACCTGAGGTTATCATGGCCTGGGAACCATATCTTTTTGCTGTGCCAGACCAGGGGAGTTATCTTCCACAACAATCTCACTGGGAGCCATCTCTACAGACACCAGCAGCCGACTCACCCGTTTCTCAACTTTCTTTACTGAAACAGAACATAAATTACACAACATACAAAGCAACTCTAAGGTCTTTTTTTTTCCAATAGGTTATAAGGCCTATAAGAAGGCAAACAAATGACATAGAACGATATATAACTCTTTCATATCACGTTTGTAGTGAATAGTGAAGATATATAATGATATATCACATTGCACAAGTTGTCATACTGTATATGTACTGTCCATCAGGTGATATAAGTCAACACAAAATGTACTTCTGTATCTGAGGTCAAAATATGAGCACAAACAAGGACAGATGTGTCACTTACATTCCAACTGTAGAAAAGAATACACCTTCATGATGTGTGTGTGTGTGTGTAAAATTTCTTCTCAATAGGTCTTTCTCTGCTCAAGTAGCACAGGGATCTTGCTCACAGCAGCTTTGGGGAGGTGTGTGTGGGGGGGTGGGGGTGGGGGGGATGGGACAATGTTGACTAAACAAATCAATCTGATCGGGCCACAGTCGCCGAGCTAAGTGCCAGAACATGGATCAGATCCGGAAAACAGCGTGACGGGGGGAGGGGGGGGGGGGGGGGAGTGCCAAGATTGTGAAGCTGGAGCCTTTAGAGACGCATGAATCTGTCAGAGGACACCTGCATGCTGCAGATTTAATTCAGTTTTCTGCCTCCCTACAGACCCTTTTAGTGCCGACTGTCATGATTACGTCACTGGTGTTAGCTAGAGGCAAAACAAAGGAAAAACTGGAGGGAAACATGAATCACCTCAGAGTAGTAAGCCACACAACCAAGCCAAAATGTCACCTTATTGAAGTAGTAATGACTCGAAATCGGAGTTTTGGTTAAACGTGGTAAGACAAAAGCTGGAAGATGTGTGCAAAATAAACAAAATTAACTGTCAAGAAAGGAAATATTCTCTTATCTGTTTCCCTTACTACACAGAAAAATACAACAAGTCACCCTCAGAATTCTAGTTTTTCTCTTTTACCAAACTTAGACAAGCTTAATTTCCTTGTTAACTCCATAAAACACATTTCATTTAAACTATTTAAGCAGACAGAAACAAAAACAAGTCACCAAAATGTCTTTGTTAGTCTTTCTGCTGTTATAATAGTCACCAACTCTGGTTTGGTCAAAAATTCATCGCATTAGCTGTGAAAATATTCTGGGTCTTCAGGCTGTTTTACTCTTACTCGGCCTTCAGCTCAGTAGGTGTGCACTATGCTGCGAGTGCGTCACAGAGCAGTGCCTATATCTTGTACAGAGAACTAAATTAGCAACATAAAATAACAGAAAATGCCCCCAAAATACTGTTCATCCGTTGAGAGAGTATGTATGGGTCGGCCAGCCTGCCCATTGGTTAATGTGAACTTATTCAAAGGAGTGACTGTACATATTTAGAAGAGTGCATATTTTCTTCAGCCACTGTTAAGAAATAAGCCAACAAAACTTGCTAGCTAGTGTTAAGCTAACATGTTTAGGGAATTGTTTTGCCTCCACCTAAGCTCCGCCCACAAAAAAACATCACAATGGTTACCAACAGAAAAGGGGTCTATAGTGTTGGCAAACACTTCTGCAGTGTAGTGTGCTGCAGCTGATGTGTTTCAAATTTCTTCTATTTTTTTGACCATTTCCCCTTGTGCTGGTTAGGGCTGTTTCTTTCTCCTCTACTTTGTCACACTGTGGCATTGCATGTTTACATCGCTCCTACTCGAATGAGAGAAAAAGTACTCCTCAGATTGAACATGTGCTGTGCTTTTTACAATGTGAGCAATACAAAATAATCAACCGAACAAGTCCTTTTTTTTTTTTCTTTTACGGCTGACGTGAAAAAGAGATATGATTTTTAGACCTTGGCCAATGCATCAACTTCACTTTTAGCTCTCAGCAGATTTCCGGAGGTAGGCTGTGCTCTTTCCAAAACACCCAGCGAGCTGCCAGCACAGTGCTACAGGGGTGGTCTCTGGGGAGAGTGGGAGAGTGGGGAGGGGCTCTGACACAAGGCAGGTGGACCGTAGCCTGCCTATCTCCTGCTCCCAGCTGTTTCATCTGAGCGGCGAGCCCTAAGTCGAACGCAAACCCGCAGCCCCCCTTCGGCGTGATCGGTTATGAATACCCTGTCAAAAGTGGTTGGTGGAGAGGATGTAAATATTCTATTGATGTTCTGACTATTGATTTGTTCCCTGACCCGTCGTATCGCGGCCGATGGCAGGTTTCCAAAAAGAATGAAGCTCTTTCCTCTGAGAGCCACTGACTCACGGAGGCAGAGCGGGTGGGTAGAGAGATAGAAGAGGACAAGAAGAGGGATGTTGAGAGCGTGAGGGAAACACTGTGAACGTCAGACTCGGTGAAGAGAGGGCTACTATATGCAAACAGCTAGAGAGGAGGAGGAGTTTGATGGAGCGTTGAGAGTGAGGGGGAGATCCAGACGCAGACATCAGTGGAGCGGAGATGGCCTGTGATCGGTGGCAGAATGGATGATGCTGACAGTGGAGCTTCACAGGTCCTTCAGACGGGCCGCAGCCACAGTAGCTGAGGCCCCGTCGTTATTCAATCTCACATTCAGAAGAATGCAACAAGCAATCTCACATAGCAGCACAGCAAGATCTCAGCTTTTTTTTTTTTTTTTTTTTTGGACACAATCATTTCTACTAAGGAATGCCCCGGCTTGGCCTTGTGTTTCTTTTCCAGGATGATGGATTCAAAATGAAATAATAGAACAATCTCAATAACTCCAGGACATTCAGATGGCGTGAATATGCAGAATCCGAGGGAAAGAGTTCATGACAGTCGACTCAGCTGGAGAAGCATGATAACTAAGAACGTTACTAACATATATGAATTGTAAAGTTTTATTTTTTTTCTCAAGTCTTCAGTCCTCTTGCTGCTTCCAAATCGCGCTCTATATTAACATTGGTCCTTAACTTCGAAGTCTCTTGTGTTTATGTGTGTTTTTTTTTCATATTTTTCTTCATCATGGGACATGATCATCCAGTGTTTAGTGCTTCTAAGAAAAATAGCTGGTCCTTCAGAAGAGTCTGTGTGTCTCTATTTCTTAAATGGAGCTAATCTACTAAAATTCTGCCAGAAAGGAGCCTGGCCTCTTTTGGATTGACTGAATTCAAAAACCTCTCCTTGTGCCATGTCCTCCGTTACCTCATACTGCCCCGCACTGAGGGGGTCCTGGGGGGGCGGGTATGAGGGGGGCGTGCACCTGTTTACACCTAGGGAAGGCAGGTGCGGAAAAAAAGAGCAAGAAAAGGGGGTGCGAGGGGGAACAAGGAGGCAGTGCAGGGCACAAAGCGAAAGAGAAAAAAGAAGGGAGGTGGATAGCAAAATAGGGAAAGATTGTCAGTAATGTATCTGCAACATACACAACAACACAACATCAAACATGCTTCCAAAGAAAACAGGCACATAGACATACAGAATGAGCCGTCAGTGTTAACATTCCTGCATATTAAACCTGAGATATGATACAGTATGATCATATGATGACAGCTGAATTGAGGAGAAACGTGGAATTCAGCTCTAGCAATGACACAAGGGAGACTAAAGATGCTATTCAATCAAACTCTGTAGCAGGCAAACAAGAGAACCCACAGATTACACCGGATACAATGATGAAACCAGGCATTTGGACGAGGGACATTGTTCTTCCATGTTTGTTGACAGCCCGTTTGTTTGAATAGCACCCTCGACACTTGAGAACAAAAATAGAGCCAACAGAAAGCTGTTAATATGCATTTAACTACAGTCTACAATGTCATTTAGCTACAGTCTACAAGCATCACAACTATGCTAGTGCAATTAAAAATTAGATACAATCAATATTTGGAGATGAAATATTCAAAAGTTGCCATGGCATCTTAGGAAAAAAAAATGCAGGGATGACAAACAGTGTCTTTTATTAACAGGTTTTTGTTGTTGTTTTTTTTTGCCAAACACTGTTTTGAGCAGTTAGAAGGGTTTGATCTATTTGTGTTAGTGGAACCTGTTTATCTTGGATAGTCAAGATAATGCTTGTAAACAGATTGGACTGTGACTGCATGCTCCAATGCCAACGTTAATCACAACGCCTCCCAATGCTGCTTAGCAGTTGCCATGGCATCTTATTGTGCTAGCTCTAAGGAGAACTCTAATGCATATACCTTTATCATTTTCAAACCATGTCCATACAACATGGCCCTCTTTCTCAAGATGAAATCTATAAATGAATCTGAAATTCAAGAGAGTACTTCACCTTGTGCCAGCCATGTACACATACAGCACTTAGAAACACACAACATTTACTTCTGACAGACATCTACAGGGATCCTAACGTCAGAGAGAACATTCCAGCAGTGGTCATTGGTTAATTAATACCTTAATGGATGGTCATGCTTATTGTGAAAACTGGCAATAGCAAGAACATCAGTAATGGTAAATGTACAAACATCTAGCCTAGCACTAAAATGGCTAAATCTTAAAGGGTGATGCCAGCGGTTTTGGACATGTGGGTCGTCTGTCTGATGCTTCGTCAGGAGGTTGCATTCTTGAATAACTTGTTTGACATGTTTTCCTTTTACTGAGATGGTTGGTAGCCGTTAGTAGTAGGGCTGCACAATATGGCAAGTGACATTTGTAGGGGTCTGTACTAGGGCTGTCCCCAACTTAAAATGTTTCTAGTCGACTAGTCAGTCCCCCTAGGATTTCGCAGGATTTTTTGGGGGGGTCCTTGTGACCTAAAATGCCAGATTTCACACCAGCTTTTCTAATCTAAAAATTGTGACGCATGTCTCAATGTTTTTAGGCATTTTTTGCGATGAAATTGCTTTAAGCATATCTGGCTTTAAAGCAGAACTTGTTAGAACTTGTCGCATATTACACAGCGTGGAGGCTCCTTGTTCTACAGTTGAGATGCTGTAATGAAGCAAAATAAATCAACTATAAACTACAGTATTGACCCAAAAGGGTGATTTTAGAGCACTCCAAAAAGGAAAGGTTACTCAGCTCAGGATTACAAAAATTCTAACAAAATATGCTTTATGTGTGAAGTGCACATGGAGGATATTACACAAAGAAGTAAAATCTTTTTGAGCTTGTACTCAGTCAAAACAGTATGCAAATAATTATAAAACATAAATGTGCACAGAGCATTGATAAATGTCAATAACAGTGACAAACCTGTTTGTGTCAGTACCTGTAACTAGTACCCATGACGTTTGCACGGGGGACTGCTATGATTGGTAGAACACACAGAAAGCTGCGATGACTGGTCAGATTTGTAGGGAAAGATGCAGTGATTGCACAAAATTGCAAGGTGGTTCTGAATTCATGGGGACTAGTTTAATTTGCGTTAACTGTTGCAATCTCCTGGAGGGACTGACATGTAGTCATTAGTTTAAGCCAATAGTCGACTCGTCATTGCATGTTTATGATATTAATTTAATTATTTAAACATATTTTTGGGTCCTGAAGTGACCCACCTGTTAAACGGTAACAGCAAAAGCAGGAATGATTATAACAAATAAACAAAAACACTGATCAACTAAGCCTCCTCTCACTCAATGTCTTAGTTGATTATCAGGTGGCAGCCCTAGTTCTTATCAAACAAACAGGCTAAGACATCTCTGCAGCACTACAGTACTTCATTATGATGCTGTTTTGTCACACATTTTTCCTTTATCAAAAAACTGCAGCTTCTGTGGATATTGCACTTGGCCATATTTTGATTTGATTTTGATAATATTTCGATTCTTTGTGCGCCCTAGCTGGTAATTAGCAGTATTTTGACACATCTGGCTTTAAAACACAACTTGTTAGAACTTGTTGCTACATTAGACAATGTAAAGGCTCCTTGTTCTACAGTTAGGATGCTGTAATAAAGCAAAATAAATCAACTATAAACTACAGTACTGACTCAAAAGGGTGATTTTTGTTTTTGTATGCTTTGACAACCTGGATGTAAACTGATAAGCACCAACAACCACCCTAACTCAGTGAAAGAAAAAATGCAAACAGTTGTGTGGGGCATTATAGTTTTTCAAGACAAGCGTGACACAGGACCCACATGTCATGAACACTGGTATCGCCCTTTAAACTCAATACTTCATGCAAACAGCCCTCTGTCTTTTCATTGATGCTTAACAGCTGCTTTACAACTCATATCAAGTCGTCCTCGTGTATGGGCTGACAGACATTTAACGAAACGGAAAAAATATTGAAAGTAATAAAGCGAGAAAGACATGAATCCACTTGACGTTTTCTAGCTTACTTAGTGCACAGATAGTCTAGGTCCATTCATAAACAAAGTAGGCGTGTTTCAAAAAGGCGTAGAAAGTAAAAAAAAGAGAGCAGGTTAAGGGAAGAGTAAACAGCGATGAGAAGACAGAGCACACCAGCGAGGAAAAGAAAAGGGAAATCACCTGATATCTTCTTGTTGCCTCACCTTTCTGTTTGGTCACCTTTCTCACTGTCATGGCCGCCTGTCGCTTCTGGTACTCAGAGATCTCAAAACCTGAACAGCAAACAAGATTGTGCTTTACAAATGTAAAATCCAAGGAACACACTGCCTTTTACTGTGACTTAAAAACAGCTACACAGCTATTTAGGCTCAGGTTTTCACAATAAAACCACAACATGAAATGAAACAGCATGAAAATTTCATATCATGATTATGGTGACCAAAATTATCAGAGTTTTCAGTATCATTATGGTACGGTTAAAATGTGCTGAAAAAGTTGAAAATCCCTAAATTATTTTAAACAGATGCAACACAATACCACGCTGCATGATGTGCCTGCATCTGGGAAAACAGTGTTCACCTTTTATCAAGGCGCAGTAATCAAACATTTTTAATGATAATTAAAATTTGAAATGGTAATACTAACCTTCAGGAATTTTATTGTGATGCATAACAACTATGACTTTTATGGCACACCCTGTAACCCAAACTGTTAAAGTCATCTATTTATATCCACCACTCACACATGTAGAACAGAAATTCTTGAGCCGAGTTCTACCCGGCACATTTTGGCAGTGAGCCAGTTGTTGTGTATCACTGTAGCTGAAGTGAAAATGGACAAAGATTTCGTTTTGGGGCGTTGTTCAGCTGAAGTCAGGTTCGTCTTTGGAAACATCGATTTAAGGCTGAAACGATTCCTGGAGAAACTCAAGCAACCCGATTACTAAAAATCATTGATGCAAATTCTTTGCATCGAGCCTTCGTTGAATCTATAAGCACAGAGCAGTAGTGGTGCAGCGGAAACGTAGTTGGTCCATATGGATCAAAATATCATCGTAAGCCAATCAGAGGCAGAGTAGGGTAGGGTGATGTCTTTGCAATCCTGGGAAAAAAAAGTTGTGATACACTGAGCATGAGTGTAATATGATTATATTGTTCAGTGAAAAGTGTCTATTATATGTATTATAGTATAATATAATACAGTAGTATTAGTCGTATAGTGTATAATTTTATCAAAATATTGATTTTCTAAACAGTAAACCATAAGTTGTTCATTTTAAGGGACTTGTCTTATTTTCTCTTTTGTATATTTTCTGTCAATACAGAATACTAACTTAATCAGTAGCTGCAGCTCTAATGTAATTTACGGTGGCATCACCTGAATGTTTCAATTAGCAGAGCAGGACCAAAACAGAAAATGGTAAAAAAAAAAAAAAAAAGATGAAGACAGTGAATCTTTCTTCCCACAGCGTTCAGTCAGATTCAGATTCAGTGTGCCTTCATGTGTGAATATGAGTTATGTCTGTTGTGCTGCTCCGTACAAACGAGCACAAGTTGTTCAGGAACTACTCACAGGTCAGAGGTTATGATGGAGCATTACTGACATTTTTCCTGTTTTTTTTAACTGTTACTGTAAGAGCCATGGACAATGAGTCATTGTTTTTTTTTCAAAATAAATGATACATAATTTATTATCTACATTTTTTTGTTTTCTCTGCTGTACCAAAAATGTTCCAGACCGTGACCCATAAAATCGAGGCAAATATAGAGCGTGTGTGCACTTTGTGTACCCCTACTTTAATGTTCTGCACATTACACATGGAATTTAAGTTCTGCACTAAAAAAAAAGACTCTGTAGTGTGCTGCAGCAAACACAACATGTAACTGAAGCTCCACGGCCCATTGTGAATGAAACTAATGCTTTCCAAACAGGGAGGTGCGTGACTAACCGATTTTCTCATCCTCCTGCACCATCTTCCTCTCCTCGTGGAAGGCCCTGAGCCAGCGGATCTTCTCCTCTGGCTTCTTGGCCAGGAAGATGTGGATCTCCTCGCTGTCTTTGTTGCACAATTTGAAGGCGTTCTTCACGCTGACGTTGAAGTCGTCGTCGCGGCCGTCTATGGCGTCCCGCACCTCATAGCGATCCATGTCGATACGACCTTTATAGTACAGGATGTCCCGACGTATCAGATCCTGGGGAGGAGGAGGAGGAGGAGGAGGGGGAGGATGTCTGTTAATGTGTGTATGTGTGTGTGCTGAACCTTAGAGGTGTCAACAAGCATCTTTCCCTCGTATCCTGAGAGTCTGTCTTATGCAACCCTTTCCATCTGCTGCCCAAACATACAAACACCTTCCACACACATTGCAGAATGCCAAGTTTCTCAGCAAATGTGCTTGATACTCGATATCACGGAACGCAGAAAGTAGTATTTCAACAATGGCAAGTGTATTTACTCCACTAGTACAATCTAATGCACAACCAAACAACAACAGTGTGATAAATCCTCTCTGTGTGGCGCTTATAATGGTCAGCTTTGGATGACAGTTTGTATCAGACTAGTCTTGCGTAGCCAGACCTCTCTCCACAGCGCTGCGTCAGCACTGGAGAAGGGTCTGGCTATACACACAATCATTTTGCTATAGGGGTAAAAATGCTCTGGCTTGTTTTTATTTTCTTTAAAACAATCACAACTGTCTTGGTCGCTGGAACGCTCAGGATGCAGCGACGGTGCCCCTGCAAAATACTGTCAGGGGGAACTTGTTTTGGAGGAACATTTGCATGTGTAGAGGCGAACCCCTGCTTTAAAATAGCTAAATCCCGTTATCTCGTTCACGTCTGTACTGTTAATTACCAGGTTAGAGTTAGGATAACTTGCCATCTTCAGTATGGAGGCTGCTAGCTTGGAGGTTGCTGAAAATGGAAAGATAGCAAATGCCACCTGAAATAAGCAGCCAGTGGCAGGCTTATACTCACAATCTACATCTGGTGAGTCAGCCCAGTATCAGACAGGTGTTTATTCAACTCTTGTAAGTTTTGAGGCTCCTCGTTAATGGTGTATCACAAATCGATTCATGACCTCGTCTATTAAATGTCAGCAAATGTGCAAAAATGTCCATTCCAGTTTCTCAGAGCCCCAGAGGATGTCTTTAAATAACTTGCTTTGTCCAGTGGACAGGCCAAAAACCAAAGATATTTCAGTTTACAATTCAATTAAAACTAAGCCTACTGGTGTTTACATTTGAGAAGCTGCAGGAGAAATTTGTCATTTTGTCTTTAAAGAATGCCTAAAAATTATTAGCTGATTATCAAAACAATTTCAGATTAATTTTCTGTAGGTCAATTAATCTATTAATCAAGTAATAGCTGCAACTCTAGTGGACTAGATTGTATCACGAGGTGTTTCTTTTCTTCTGTCCACTTCATGCAGTCCAACACCACCAGTGACTGTGGTGTCTAAAACAGAAAGCATGTCTGAAATCACTCCTTTGTTCACTCATTCAAAACCCAAAATATAATGGACATTCAGTCATTTACTCAGCAGTAAGCAGTAAATGAAGTTTTCTACCATGTGTCATCACTGACTGCTTTAGAGCCACACACACACATTTCCACATCTCTAAAATACAAAGCATTGCATTGTGGGATTGTTAGCAGAAAGTTGTGTGCATGCCATGGACACAACTTTCTTTGGTTCCGCTGTGGAAGTTTGGGGGCTCTACATAGTGAATACACTTACATAATAAATATACTGCACTGTAGTGTAAATATAGAGGTTTGGAGACAGCTGCAGTGTATAAAATACAGTACAGTGATACAAATAAATGCTAGAATTGTGGCTAAAAATGGTCTTTAAATTCTTTTTTATAGTTTTCACCCCCAAATTTAAGCGCACCAGAGGTGAAACTGATGAATTGATCAATATGTTACTTTGTCAAGTATCATTTTTAACTGCCAGAGCCCTATAAAATATAAAAACAATGGATATCTGATTGTTATTTTTCAGCTAAAACAGTACAGCGTAGGTTATTTTCATTATTGATTAAATCTCCCACTAATTTTTTGATTAAGTGTTTTTTTTGGTCTATAAAATGCAAACCAAAATCTCTTACAGCCAATGTTCTAACTGACTGTTCTGTCCAACCAAAAGTACAAATCCACATACGTAAGACAAATAAAAAGAACTAAATCTTCACATTGGAGAGGCTGCAATCAGAGAATGTTGGCAGTTTGCTTAAATAATGACTTAAATGGTTAATTAATCACTAAAGCACCAACTTGCTGCCAATTGATTTTCTGCCAACTGACTAATTATTCCAGCTCTGCAGCAGTTCTTCAGCCACAAGTAACCTTAACCTATGTAGCTTTAATGATTTGCAGGAATAAAAACTTCATTGTGACCACTGCCTCAGGACCAAACAATATCCAGTCACACTGTGAGGTCAAGGAAGGTAAAAGGAAGAAAATCAAGAACAGGCATCTTTTAATAAGCGTGCAGAGACGAATCTGCATCCGCGCGCTGATAAGAAAGAGATGAGAGGAAAAGATGGAAGGCGACATGCAACGTGTTTCTAAGACACCCTGAGGGCTGCCATTACACATGTTGTACTGAGGATGCTGGAGACGGATGTGTAAAACAAAGACTTGAATTTATAATTTACGGTCCTGGAGCAGAATTTACTTAGCGGACCAGAACATCTAAAAGAAATACTGGAGTTCATTTTTGGCGTCAGAGATCTGTCTGTCTGTGTAATGGTAAAATGATTGTGTGTACTCGCGTGTGTGTGTATGTGTGATGACGCAGTTTTTCAGCTCCTGTGTGTGTTTGTGTGAAAGTGTCGGTCTGCATTTGTGTCTCTGTCTCTGTGTGCATGTATTGTGGAGCCTAGCCGAGCGTGAACATCCGTCTGACAGGAGAGCACAGCCTCGGTGCATTAGAGCCCAAACTACCACAGCTCCATTTTGTGAAAGGTGCTGAGGATTTGAACGCATCTTCACCGGGGGCTGCTGCGTCTCACACGCTATTATGTAATCTATTTGCAGCTCTCGAGTAAGGTTGAAGAAGAAGTCACATTGTCTTCAAGCATCTCCGCCACCCGCCATGTGATACACAACTTTCAAGAACACAGACTGAGGGTGTGTTTTAGCTTATCAGCCTGTTTTCAGACGACAAAGTCTGCAGAGAGAGAGCCTACCTTCTTACAGAGGACCAGCTGGTGATCAAAGAGGAAGAAGACTCGCTGCTGGCTACGTCCATACGGCTGATAGATCCATGACAACTCCCCAGTGTAGATGAGCTCCGAGCTCCTGTCCAAGATATCATCCCCCTAGACACACAGAGATATGGCAATTTATAAATGAAGGACTGCTAAAAAGACAGAACTGTGTACTTGATGCTGCTGCCAAAAGCTAAAAAAGCCCAACTCCACTAATTTTACCCGCACAGTAAAGATCAGTCATGATTAGCAATTCTCAGCCTGTGAAAATAGTTGTATAATGTCTTCTGTGGTTTTGGAAGAAGCTTTGTGAAGCCTGAGAAATTAACCCTGATTATGTCATAGTGATGTCATCTAGCGTGTCTCAGCTTTGGCTTGAAGATAATCGTTTTTAATAGGTTGTGAGCGATTAGTTGACGAAACGATAACTGGCTCCAGACATACAACTCGGTTAAACTATTTATTTAATTGCATCTTTTAATGTGTCTCTTACAAGCCTCCAAACGTAATGAAAGTGCAAAACTAAATTACTGCACTAGTCCTTGAAACAATATTGAAAAGACCCCATTTACACATTAACATGCAATCTCTATCTGGAAACGATGTGCAAATGTGACGTGATTGGTATGTGATTGGATGCGGAGGTAGTCTGGCTCTAACTGTGTTTGGATCTATAAATAGGTGTAATCATAATCTGAACAACGTGCCGGCACCTGTACACAACACAGCATTGATACAGATATTTGTTTTTTAGCGAACATAAAATTAGGTTGTCGTTAAAATTTAGAGAGTGAACAAGCAAGAAGGCTGAAAAGAGACACGTCTCTAATTACTCATTACACGTCTATTGTGTGCCATGAAAGCACCAAAAGATGTTATTCAACAGAAATGTACGAAAAATTAAAGCAACATGGGTGGGAAACGAATGATAGACAGTAATAAATGATTGTGTGTGCAACAGTGTGCGGTGCACTCATTTGTGCAGCTGATCTGCTGTTAACAAGGCATGTCATATTGCAACACACCAGGACAAACTGACAAAATATGTTTTCAGACAATGAAGGAAATAACTTCAAATTTACAAGAGGGGACAAATTATTATGAATCTGTAGTAGAAAGCATTTCACAAAGTTTATAAAGTTGCCCCTAACTCAATAACTCACAAACCCAGATTTTTTTAAGGGAGTCTGGGGCTGATTTTCCGCCACCCACAAATTACTCACATGCAGGTTTTGCTCTGAAGGACAGAGATCCAATGTCAATGAGGACACAGAGAACACATTAAGAATACCGGATCATTTATCATCAGGAAAATATATCTGGATACAGATCCCATTTTAATACCCAGTGGAAATGGGGTGTTCGTCATCTAATGTAGGGTTATGTCTAGGTCTGGAAAAGCATTTAAGAAATTAAGCAAACAATATGTAAATTCTACTGCTATGAGTCTCTCACATTAAAACAACAACAAAAGATGTAGTTTGATGATGAAGTGAAGTAGTGTGGGATCATGGGAGTTGTTACCTTCACTCTGAGCAACCATCATAGCTGATGAAAATCTAAATGACGTGACTCAGGCAGAACTCATGTTCATGTATGAGGTAGTTTTTAAGTTTTATTCACGTTTCATTTAGTCATGTTAAAGAAAGTCACATTTAGAAGTTATATCAGATAGCAACTAGCTAGCAATGGCTAGCAGAAAACGCACTGTTACCTTGAACAACAGATTTCTCTGCTTTTGAACATTGTTGGAAACATATAAGTAAACAACTCGACAAAATATATAAAATATGTCCAGTACTTTTAGACCTTTTAATGCAGAAATGTTACATATTATAGATTTAAAGGAGTGAATGTTAAAAGCACTAAAAACACACTAAATTAGAAGTTTTGAGGTTGTGTAAAACTGTCCTTATTTTTGTCCTCTTCTTTCTATGCCTACATCTGAAAGCCTACAAAAAATCTATTTTAGTTTGAAGGAATTCAAGGAGTTCCTTGAGGAATCCGAAATGCATTCACAAACACAAAATTTAATATTTTCTCAAAATAAACTAGAAGTTGTATAAAGCGGTCCGCATTTAGTGATGGATATATGGAGTAAATTGTAAGTTCTTCCCTCCCTAGGCAGAATCTGTGACTAAACAGATGGACTAAACAGACCAGAGCAGATTTTGCCAGTAAAACAAACATCAATGGACATCAGACGCTTGGTAATTACTCCACAGTCTAGACATACACACACCTCCCAGTCCAGAACAGAGGCTTGCCACTGGGCGATCTTGTCGATGTTCTCCAGCCTCCTCTTCCTCTCGTTGATCTGCTGAGTGACGTTCCGCATTACGCCAGTGCTGCTGCCACGTATCGATAGTCACTACGGACACAGTGTACACATAATTACTCCTGGGGTGTTAAGGGGAAAAGTTGTAACTCTTGGAGATCTGCCACTCTTTAAAAAAGACATGTACTTTTGCAGCAGTGAATGATACAGACCAGCCTATTAAAGGACGGGGGTTATAAACTCAAGTTAACAGCAGTAAGTCTGTCTGAACACAGTCAAAATAACACAGTGCCATTTAATTCTAATCAGCCACTTTCTCTATCCACAGTTAACTCTGACTGCGTCTATGCTAACTGAGCTGGATTTATCCCTCTGGCTTAGATGTGCTACGGATCCAATCCTCACTTTGGAAGATAATGCGTGTGTGTGTGTGTGTGACAGTGCTGTGAGTGTGTGTGACAGAGAGAGGGCCTATATCTGGCAGATTCTCCACAGCGCCTAACAGTCAAACACTGTGATCTGGCAGGCAGAGCTGGCAGAGCTGGCACCTGTCCCTCTCTGGCTGAGAACGCATGGTTTGTGAATGACCTGGAGCTGGCTGAGACACGCTGAATCACTTACACCATGTTTCTGTGGGTTTGCATGCATGAGTTTGCACATCTGGATGCTTGCGTTATGTGCCTGTGCGTGAGAGATCATCTGCAAATGTTTAGATTGTGTACTGTGCTCCTGCGCTGTGCACGCAGTGTGTGGAGAGTGTTGATGCTTGTATACATGCCAGAAAAAGCCCAAATACATATTTAATTTGGAAATCTATTTATAGTGTCCCATGCAATAATCCTATGTAGAGCTGAAATGATTAATCAAATTGTCAAGTATTAAAGGTAGAATAAGTCAGATTTGTCTGAGCTGTTTGTAAATGCACCAGAAAGATTGTTGGGAGTGTCACAATTTCAATATCAAATTAAAAATAATTAAAAATGACCTTTAAAATTCAAGAATCGAATCCAAAGGCAGAATCGGCTAGTCTCCCAGTATTTGTTTTTTCCTCTGCACCCCTGCCTACTTGTGTTGTCTGGCAGGTGTCTGGAGATAAAAACAACACTTTAAAAATGATACTGCTTCCCTGCCGTTATATCACAGTCAATGCCATACAGACTTTCTTTTTAAGTAAGAATTTGAAAATGTAAATGACAGTTGTCAGGACATAAAACCAATGATCTGTTGACCTTTACAAATCAAAACTCGATAGTCAAAAAAATGGCATAACTGTCAGTGCAAACTAAAAAAGGTTTAAATCAAAAAATCAAATCCATTTGTACCTGTAAAATCTGAAGTCATATCACATCATGGATTTGGAGAAATGTGACACCCTTATTGATTACTGAGTCTCATTCTCAAGACATCAGATTCCGATGTTTTGGGCTGGTAAAGTGTCCAGAGTACAGCAAAAATAATGAGAAATAAGGAAATACACGCAGAGTGCTGCAGGGTCTCTGCAGATACAGACACCACTATACACTTCTGGTGGGTCATAAGGGATGATTGAAAGGAGTCTATCTTTGTTTTTCAGAAAAATGTTGCACATTAAGCCTTTAAATAACTGCAACTTTTTTATAATCGATTAATCGGTTTGAGCAATTTTTAAAAAAGTCAAAATTCTTTGATTTCAGCTCCTTAAATGAGAATATTTTCAGGTTTCTTTATCCTTCAATGACAGTAAAAATAAATATATTTGAGTTGTTGACAAAACTAGACATTTGAGGATGTCATCTTCGGCTTTGAGAAACACTAATCAAAATTTTTCACCATTTTCTGACATTTTACAGACCAAACAACTAATCGATTAATCAAGAAAATAATCTACAGATTAATCACCAATGAAAATAGTTCTCAGTTGCAGCCCTAACTCTACTGCCATGTACTGAAATGAAAATGATTTGACTTGGTTATGGTCTGCAGCACTGTCTGTAGCACACATTTTCAATAGAACTGAGTTTCCCTGATGAAATGTTTTCCTCTAAAACATTCACAGAAAGCTGGTGAAACAGTACAAAACAACATTTGTTTCAGTTTATACATGGATAATCACCGCTTCAGTAGAATAAGCCCAACACCTGCAACGGCTGCACTGCAACACAATGCATCTGGAACACAACGATGCATCAGTAATGTCTTCTTTTTAGAAACAAATGAACTACCATCAAAAAGCGACACATTCAGCAGCACAAACGTGACCTTAGCCAGAGCGTACAGTACCTGTGCTCCTGCGCGGTGTATTTGAGAAGCTCAGCCAACTGGAGCGGATATTTGCAGATTTTCTGGACAGGGGTGAGCAAGAAGCCGTCTATGGCGATGTCAATCATTTGCTGGAGGAGGCGGCAGGCCTCGAAGAAGTGCTGGTACCTGCCATCCCTCATCAGTTTGCTCAGCTCCATACAGGCATCCAAGTGGTTGTTACAGTATTCTGAATAGATCCAAAACCCATCTTGCTGTAAAATTAAGGAGCAGAAAGATACATGATGAGACTGAGAAACACGTAATGAATCCTCATTTTAATAAAACATGCTGGGGAGACGAGCACCAATATGTACAGAAGAGCAGTTCTGGTTGCTAAAATTTTTAATAGAGCTGTTTTCTCAAGATCATGACTTAATTATCTCGTTATCATGAGATAAACTGTTTGCTGGTGACTTAATTATCTCAGCAACTTCACTGTTATCTCAAGATAACAAGATAATCAGGGTCTGATCTTGAGATAAAAGGCCTAACAAAGTTATTAGCAATTATGGCTGCTCTTGGCTGGACACTGTGTTTGAGCAACAAGTAACAACTGATGAAACATTATTTTGAACTCACGTGTTCTAAAAAGCATGGTCCGATTTCAGAGAGGTGGGGTTCCTCTGTGTTGTACTGTTTCTCCAAGTCTCTAACAAAGCCCATCTGGAAGCGGTAGATGTCCTCGATGTTCCCAAAGATGACCTTCAGCTGGTCGTCATTGAACATGTCCACACGCTTCCTGCACTGGCGCAGGTAACCCTGCAACAATATGGGTTACAAACATCTACCGTGAGGCTTTCACAGATGATGCGGTCCTGAATTGTGGCACGTCTGCAAGGCTGTGAGTCAGAAAATGCTACAGAAAAAGGCCTTTGTGTGTTACATCTCATCACTGTTTTTGTTAATTCTTTGTAACAAACACGTGAAGTTGTTCCTTAAATATAATTCACTGGCATCAAAATGAACTGTGACTCCTCAGAAGCTTAGAAGCTGTAGAGTCAAAGACAATTTTGTGTAGGTCGAGCTGTGGCCCCAATTTGTCAGTTCAATTCTTGTGGTTAATTAAATGCCCTGAAGCTTTGGCACATTGGGAAAAGATTTGCTGTAAGAGGTAGGTTTTTGCTATTTCACACTCTGCTACCCAGAATTCTCTCTGTTGTCTTTGCAAAATACAAATGCTGAGCCTTTTTGTTTTGTTTTTGTCAAGTTCAATGCAACAAAAAAATTGAAAGCAGTGTTTTAACAAGGGGTATGCTTGAATTGTGAAAAGTGTTACACATCTTTCCAGAATAATTGATGGTGCAAGATTAAAACACATTATTGTGTATATATTTTGTATTTTACATTAAGATAAGAAGCCCTCTTAGTGACTAGCACTGCCATTACAATCATGCGCTCCATGAGGAACCAGGAAAATATCAACAGCTTAGGGACATTTTGACTTCATGTGCACAAGGATCTCTCCTATATTTAGCTCTCCTAAATCCTTAAACCCCCTTTTTACCTACGTTTAACACACAGTTTGAAAATAGCTGCGACGAAGTACAAATCTCACCGTTGACTGGTTTGTGCATATCTGTTTCAAGCCCATCAAAGAAGTTTATAAACTCTTCTTGCCTGCGCATGTTTATAGCAAGCTGGAGACTCCCATAGGCATGAAGTGTGGAGGTGAGAAGGTGAAATTTACGCTCTATTGCAACTATTTTTAAACATGACGCTTCACCCGGAACAGACAAAGGGTAAACAAAGGATTGAGGAAAGATGAATAGCTAAGCAAGAATTTGCACTAGAAAATCCTGCCCACCCAAAGTCATGATGGAAAGGTATTTTGTTCCGGCTTTGTTGGTGACAAACAATAACCAAGAAACAACTGCTTCGCATTAAAAATAGAATTTTGCAATCTTACTATAACTTGCGTTTTTGTGAATTTGTCTCTATATTTTCATACAGTATCAGCAGGAAAACCATCTGGTGACAATGGACTACTGTACTGAACAGTATGTTACATTGTTACTGCTAGCAGCAGAGCAAACAGTAGGTATGGAACAGTGATTGATTATCAGAAATAAAACATGTACTGGAAATCTTAATGCCAAGTCATCAGTTAACATAACATCATATCACGATCAATTATCTTCCATTCCCATGACTATTTGTTTCTATTTAACCAATTATAATATCAGACTGCTTCCTCACAAATATAAAACTGGACAATTTGAGATCAAATGTTTATACTGCAGAGGAAATACTGTATCTGTTCTGTACATCAGGGGTGGAAGCAGGGCAGAAATTTTACAGAGGCCACGACAGCTGTGTGCCATCTGCCCTATCTCAGCTGATTTTGCCATTTTTTTCTTCTGCCTCTTTCCTGCCACTACAGCTTTTAGACACCAGTGTCTATTGTTGAGATTCAGATTGGGCAACACCAAGTGAAACGCTGCGCCCATAGCCAGTGGTGCGTTAGATTTCGAGCCTGGTTTGAACTGCTGGAAAAACACCAGGCTATTTCAGTGTGACGCAGACTCACAGCAGAGAGAGAGAGAAAGAGAGCAAAAGAGAAAGTGCTCATGTGGATGAGGATTAGAAAAGAGGTGTTTAAATATGGACAGAAGTGTCAGCGTGATATAAACTTTCTTTGATCATGAAGCATAATGATACTCAATTCTGAGCACAATTCTGTGGTTTACACTGCAGACTGCAGTCTCTGTGACAAACAGCTTGATCTACTGTTCATAAACTGTTGTCTCCGCTATGCAGCATCTTTCATCTGCTGTCCATGCGCTGTCTCTCCTTATGGAAGCCAATTTCAACTAATGTGATAAAAAAGGAAGATTTTGTGAGTCACTATAATGAGAAACTTTCTCAAAATAATGGGTTACTATCTGAAATTGAAATAAGAATGAGTCATTGAGATACTAACTCATTATTTTGAGACAATATCTAAAAATAGCATATATAGCATATAAAAATCATCCTCAACCCTTAAGTTAATTCATTTTTTCTGTGTAATTCTTGTTGCCCTGGCATTTGGCCTTTCTGCCCTCAAAAAAATGACAACACCCAAGGCTAAGTGGGCTTCCCTCTAAAATGACTTAGTTAAGTGTGCTTTACACTATCTAATCTAGATTGCAACTTTTAAAATCATAAATCATTACTGAGTAGGTCTACAATTTGAATTAATATCCATCTGTATTTTTGTAGCCAATAAGGCTATCAGATCACAAAAGGGCCAACGAAAACCACATTTAAAAGGAATGACAGAAATATATTACTTAACAGTATTTAGGAATGCAGTTGCAGAGGCTGGATTCTAAATAATAGGTCCAGATTTGAGATTCTGATTTAAATTTGTCACGTTTTGAGTCTGTATAAAAGGCTCGCCATCCTAAAAATGGAACAACTGGCAAGGCATTTGTTTAATTTTATTAGGTGTGAATTCTAGCTTGTCACTTCGGCATGATTCATATTATAATGACAGATTTAATCTAGACTGGATCACTCCAAGTGTGGCAGCTGCCACTACTGTGTATACTTGGCAAATTGTGCTTTTTATATCCAACAAAAAGAGAATTATTTTTGGACGACTGTTTTGAAATAAACAGGAAAAACCATGTCTTGAATAAAAGTGTGAATGTGGGAGTGTTAAGAATCATAGACCCTAGTGTAGCATCAAAAAAGGCTGCTTCTTCTCACATCATATTTCAGTTCATTCAGTTCTTTAGCATTTACTTTTTTCCACTGTCCCTGGAACAGCAGTGTGTGTGCGTACTGTATATGTGTGCTGGTGGATGACTGCACGTGTTTAGTACCTCACAGATGTCCTTGAGGTGTTTGATGTAGTGTCTCTCTGTGCTCATGATCTCATTGATGACGTTGGCTCTCATCTGGTCTCGGTTTTGGAGGGGCGAGCCCAGACACAGGCAGTCATTGGTTGGGTCCAGGTGCCCGTTCTGCACCTCGCTGGTCCCCTCGGCCGGCTCCGCTCCCCCGTCCTCCTGGTTCACCCACAGCTGAGTGCAAACACATTCACACACACACAGAGCCGCACACACATGCACTTGAATAAGGAATGTGCTCAGGTGAGTATTAGGTGCATCAAGCTGATGAAGAAAGTATTAGTATACAGATAACGTTTGGGTATTCACGTCACAAAATCTTTGGTACTCACTCCTCATGAACATGAATAGCACACACACCACACACATGAACACACACTTCACACACACAGAGCTTCATGTAGAGGGTCTCTGGTAGTTTTGACAGTGAGTAAAACATAAAGAATGAAGAAAAACTGCCAAACACTCCAGAGTTTTTTTTTTTAAAAGCCTCTTTCCGAGACCGGTGCCCAGAGGATAGTCAATGCCCAACTTCGGCCCTGTGTGTGACTCATATAAATCTCCCCCCTGCACATATGCATGCACATACACACACACACACCTCACAATTTCCTCACACATGCATGGCACTCACCAAAAACACACGCACGCACACACACACACACACACACACACAACACACACACAGATCCACATACATAGTGTATTCCACTCTCGCTCATATAAAGGGCCAAGTGAGCGTGGTTTCAGATGTCCAGCAGCCAACACCTGATGACACACAGTTTGCCAAGAGAACATCAAAGAACCGACGGGTAGAATGCCAAACACAAGATGAGAAATGCAGCGCCACAGACAAGCAGAGTGACGGGTGGTAGAGCACTGACTGCAGACGAGAACTACTAGCGCAGCATTAAGACTGAGAATTAGTCAGAGTCAATAGTAAATAGAGTACTGGAAAAATTATCAGTATTTAAAATAGAAATAACCATGAATGTTAACAGGAATAATGATTCCAAGATCTAATTCTATAAGAATCCATCTGAATTTGAGCACAGGCCATTAAAGATGACATTTGACATTATTTTACTTTTGACTCATCAGTTCTGCCTCTCTATCGACCCCGTTGAGGATGATGTGAGAACGCCATGGGAACGTTAATGTTTGGTAATGTCGAGGGTACGTTGTGTGGACAGACTGGAGCGGGCGGGTGGGCGGGCAGGCTGGATGGGTAGATGAAGCTGGGAAAACGCACCTTTGACGTGGTGTTTTGGAACCGTGGAGTTGCTATGGGGTTGATATAGAAAACCTGTTTTGTTTGGGGCTGAGGAGGGTGGGGTTCCACCTTGGAGAGAGAGAATGACAGAACAGAAAGATACTTTTTGGTTGACAGTCAGTCAGCCTGTCTGCCCTGCCCTCTCAGGAGTGAATATGGAAGGGTGGACAGGTGGGAATGGCCATGAGGAGTGTCTGGGGGTGGGGGTGGCTCTGCTGTGGGAAGCCTCTACCTACAACAAGGATGCTAATTTGGTAAGACTTTACAATAACTACCATTAATGAATGGTAAATTGATAGTTAATCAAACCTTAGTTACTAGTTATTTTACTCTTAGCAAACATTCAAATAATTTTAATATATGCTTTGTAAACTATTTATAGAGTTTTATTTATAAAGATCAGTTGAAACTTTACAGTGTCCATCCAAATAATGGTTATAGATGCCCTACACAGTATTTATTAACCATCTGCAAAGTGTTATAAATATCCATGACAACTTTATGTTTCGTCAAATACGGCAGCTTGGTCAGTGGCTCTATGCTTCAAACTATGACACTGCAGGTCCCCCTATAGTATCAATTTTGCAAATACGGGGCTCCACAGTCAAGTTAGTAATTAGAAATATGCCAGGGAGACTGTCAAAATACAGGCATAAAATCTATTTAGCTAGCTGTCTAGCTTTAAACAGCAAAACTACTAAGGTGGGTGAAAGTAATGTAACGTAACATAACTTAGATAAGTATGTAAAGTATTATAATCATCAGTTGCAACTTTATCATAGCGATCCAAATAATGTTTATAGACAGTTTACAAACTTATTATTAATTATTAACAAAGTGTTACAAATATCTGGTCCATCTCTCTATGTAATGATTTCTTAAAGGTTTACAAATCATTTGGTAATAATTCAAAAATACTTCATACAGTATATAAAATGTAAATAACAATAAACTGTTGATTTATTAATTTAATAAGAATGTTACTGTGGTCAAATCGTAGCAGCTATGATACAATATGCAATTTATAAACTATTTTATCAACTAATGACAAAATGACTCGAATCATAGCATCACTAATAATTAGTAAACATATTTAAGTATCATTTCATTGTTTGTTACCAGTGAAATAACTTTGAACTAAAGTTGAATTAACTATCTATTTACCATTTATTACTGATGGTTATTATAAAGTAATACCACTAATTCTCTCTTTATAATTAAGTAACAGAATCATGGAATAACATCATCAGACCTGTGTGTTGGGTTTAGTTGAGCTCAGATGTGGGTGAGATTATATAATCACGATGTAAAGTGAGGACGTTGTAAATTTAAGTGGATTTCAAGGGTAGGAGTTGAAGGTGATGCCAAACTAAAAAAAAGGGGCTCATCAGCATCTTTGTTTCGTTGTCCCTGAACACACGATAAAGGCACTTAGCTAGCTGTTCTCTGATCTCTTGAGTGTTATGTATTATTCAAATATAGCATTATTCCACTGTGTGTATCTGTGTGTGGAGCAAGCATATTAATGTGTGAGTTTCGTGCATGTGTTTTTGTGAATACTTGTGCATGTGCACCGTCCTCTGGGTATTTATCAGCTTGTGTGCATATGTTCATGTGCCTACATTTCTGTATGTGTGTGGGTGTGTGTTGTGTCTATGGTCGCTGGCCAGCCATGGCTGCAGCTAACTCACCCGTACAAAGCTGGCAGGGAACCATCCTTCCTCCTCATCAATCTGGCCCCACCACCAGTCCTTGTTGGAGGCGTCCAGCACCTTGATGACGTCACCGGCCTTAAACGCCAACTCCCGGTCCGCCATGGTCACATGGTCCCATACCGCCTCAGCGTTGACGATTGAACCTCCACTTATCAACTGGAGAGATCGGAGGGAAAGACACAGGCTATAGCTTATGTTTTGTTCTCATCACATGAAGCCACTGAAACAGCATGGACAGCACTGCAGACACTACAGACCAATACATGTGGATCCACGTGATCTAAAACAGCATATAAATCAAATTTGAAATTGATTATAATTCAGTACTCAGCCTCATTTTGGCCTCGATTTGTGTGAATCCTTGTTGTTAAACCCACTCAGATTACTAATGGATGCAAATACACACCCTCAAAGCCAGGGCCCACTGGCAGCTTAGGGATTGCAAATAGAACGACACAATAGCCGACACAGACCACAGTACAACACAACAAAAAATACAACAACACAAAAAAAGGCAGAGCCATTAGTAGAGACACAACACAGCGTTCAGAAGCACAGCACCAGTCTCCACACAGGGACAGTAATTGGCCCATTATGACATTAGAATAATTACATGTGTTAATGTAATATAAATGCTGAGGAGCAAACAAATGTGAAGGGATAATCTCCCTTCCTTCATGCTGTCACCAGGGCTTGTTATTCTATCTGCAGCACGCTCTTTGACAAAACATGGAAGGATGACTCATCAAATCTTTTCTATTGATTTTACCATCATGAATAAATAATGTGGACATTATGCGACAGTGAAAATAAATGTTTAAATTGTACAACTATGTGCGTGCACATGAGCAGAGTATTACTTTACGTGGGCATGGTCTGTGAGGGCACAGGAGTCTGTCAGGTGATCAGTATTCTTTAGGGGTTTTGGAGAGGCTAAAGGTTGTTCTCATTAAAGGACAGGAGACGGCGGACGATGTTCCAGAGAAGGACCTGAGTCCTGACATCATCCATCTACTAAGCAGCCTCACAATCCATCACGCCGAGGAGTCGAGACGTGCACAAACACACATACATCCACGCTCACGTGCAGCCACACTTTTTTAGCTTCATATACATAAAAACCCCTTTATGCATCTGTGGCAAAGCTCCAACTGTTTGTTCCAATTGCTCTCTCCAAAGTAGTGTTCATCAGCATTCTCCAGTCCAGAGCTAACCATGCATCTAGTCCCTGGGGCTGTGGCAGAGCAGCCAGCGCTAACCAAGCCTGACAGGAGCTGCTTAGGCTCTAGGTAAGGAGTTATCAAAGGCCCAGAGAGGGGATGTCACATGGATGGACGTTAAATTACTTCTTTACTTGTGTTAAGGCTTTTGCATATTAATATCGAGCTACTGTTATTTTCTAAAGGGAGCTAGTTCTGTTTTTTTTTTTTCTCGATTGCTTTGCCTCTTATAAAATGAAATCCCTGGATGGGAAAAAACCTTTTAAAATGCACCTCATCACTCCAGCACGAAAACGCTATTCCACCTATGTGCTGATGCAGTGCGTTTGTAAGAAACGTCCATGAGAAGCAGCAGATTGTGTGTGTGTGTGTGTGTGTGTGTGTGTGTGTTTGTTTGTATTCAACCAAACCCCCCGTGAGGATCTAAGCTCTCAGACTCAGCAGCTACGTTGCCCCTTCAACCTGTAGACAAGTCTTACTTCCCTGATGGCTTACTGAGACAGCTATGGGGGATATAAGCCAATCAGGGCAGAGGAGTGAACACAGGCACAGGGAGGGACAGCCATGCCTGGAAGGGAAGGAACAGCCGTCGTCATGGCTACAGATGAGGATGCTTCACTGTTATTGACAAGATGATGGGGATGAGGCAAGGACACTTCAGGATGCACCAGAATATTTCCAAATTTAGGTGTCGGTGTGAGCTGACACACAAACAGAGTGACCACTGAATAACTGCAACAGCACTCTGTTGTTATGTTAAAGGGGCAATATGTAGCATTTGCACATCCAAAAATGAGTACTGCAGTCCAAATAGCGAGTTGGAGCCATAGACTGTATATTAAATAAGTTGAATCAGTATTTAATATATGATCTATATTTGAAGTAAGGAAGCTCAGGTAGGCTGCAGGAGCTAAGCACAACATTGTAAATTGACAATAACAAGCGATAACGAGTGCTATACTATAAGTTGATCAGCTGTTTATAGCTGTCAGTTGTCAAACAGTTATCCTGAAGACAAAAACCCACTGATCTGAAAATACACACTCTGGAGTTGGAGTTCAGCGACTGCCAGGCTTACTGCCTGCCAGACTGCATTAACATATTGCTCAATTTAACTGTTGTAAAAATATACTACTACAAGATTATTAATGATTTCTTATGACTCATCAACAGACACTAACTCATTTAGCCAACCATCATCATCAATTTTAACTTTGATTAACATGAAATGGGCAAACAAAAACAGTTATTCCAGCTCGGGCTAGAAATTTCAAAGGACACTGTGGCTGTAGCACTGTTATCAGAGAAGTGAGTATTTCAACTAAGCATGTTTCCTTAATCTCTGATGGCATATCATGGTCATTTCATAATAAACTGCAGCAAATATATTATAGATTTCTCTTTTAAAATGACAAACCAATTATATTAGAGAATCAAGTAATGTGAAGATTTCCATGTCAATGTGAAATGCAAAGGTACTTTGCAGAGCTTTTGTGGGCCTCTACATGCAGGTTTTAGATCAAAGATGTCACTGAGTAGGCTGATTCAATCAGGAAGCACATAAGCCTGGGAGCTGGGGTAACAATAGCTCCAGCCTATATCTCAAAGCTCTCCACTACAGGAAGAGAGCAGGATTACCGCAAAAACATGTGTCACGCTGCCATGGAAACAGGGCCAATGAATAGTACTCAAAAAGATTTAAAAAATCATTGTTGATTCAGGAAAAGGAATTTGATTTAAATCATTTATTACGTAAATGGACAGTTTAAAAAAATGCACGCGCACACATGGGAATAGCGAGTGGAAGCCAAATCAGTTCTACTTGACCGTCACCATCTGACATCAGGACCTTTTGCCTCAAACAGCACCCACAGAACAGATGAGCCTTGGCACTGAGGTCAGTCTTGCTTCTTGCTCCTTCACTGTAATGTCTGCTTGCCCTAATCCACCCCCCACCCCCCCCTCCCTCCCTACACACCCTCAAACCCCACCTCCAGCACCACTCCATTTTCAGCCCCATTCACTCCAAGCACAATCTCTCCAGTCCCCATCAATCTGCTGTAATATAGGCACCAGACAGAAAGAGTGAGGCAGAGAGACAGATAGAGATCCATTCACAGCCAATGTTCCTCCCTGCTCACTTTCCTCCTTCCCCTCATCCCTCCATCTCCCTAATGAGATCAGCACTGCCCCTCTCCGATACATTGCATCCCTTTTTTCCCTCTACATGTCTGAATAAATTAAAAGCATTACATAATCAATCTTCCCCAATTCCTGCCTTAGCACCACCTCATACCTAGCTTGATCAAAAGGCACACAGTAAACACATAAAACACACAGAGAAGTCTTGCCACAACACTCATCATTACCTGTGTGTCTAGCAGCTGTAATGACCAATGTCATCATTATGGTTACACTGCAGTTACAACATCAAAGATCAGAGGGTGAAACAGCCGTCTTTTAAACCGCAGAACCTGTATTTGGGTCAATGCAAATGAATGCAGAGGAAATCTATCCCTATACATACATGGACATAAATGACAGTGCTTTCTGTCTCATGTTCAAGCACAGACATGAAGACTGACAAGGAAACATGTCAGAATAGAAAAGCCGATTCCCTCGCTTATATCATCTTTGCAGCACAACACATCAGCATTCACTGCACTGGCAGCTCCACTGCATTCCAACATCCTCCTCTATCTCTAGCCATAGCACATCTGCACCAAAGCACCTACAGCATCCCTGAGCACACACACACACAGACACACACACGCCTTTAGCCAGCCTTACCATGTTTGTGGCATGTAACTGTTCAGAGAGTGTATGCATGGAGAAGTCCGGTTCATACAATCATGATAATTAAATCTCTTTTGGAAGCGGTCGAGGTGATGGTCCTCCGCAAGAGCTGAGCCTGCGATGTCGAGTAACAAGGTGCTGTATTCCAGAAAGAGGCTTCTCTTTCCGACGCACTGAGTGAGTCTCGCGGTCCGTCCTCCCTGTGTCTGCCAACCCTGTTATGTAATACACTTATACCCTGAGTCTGGGAGCCAATCAAAGATGCTCTGCCTAAAACCGGTGAGAAATACACACACATTCTCTCTCACACACACACTGTTGTCTCGCTCGCACACACACCATCCGCACATTGACACTTCTGACTGCACAGCATTTAACAGAACTCTATTAGAAGGCACCTGCCCCGGGGGGGATTGCAAATGTGTGAACACTCGGGACGTGTGCACGACTCTGATTCAAAGAGGAACTACCGATAACACCCACCCAGGCTGTCTCTCTCACACACACACACACGCATGCAACTTAACATGTTCACATGAGAACATACATGTGTAAGCAGCACTGTGCTATCACTGCTAGCCGACTGAGCCACAGCTACTGCAGTGTGCAATATTATGATGCTATGTTTACAGTCCTGTGGGGGTCCCCGCTAGGAAGGATGTTCCTGCGTTTGTGCCACAGTGATGAAAACACCGGCCCACATGCCAGGGCATGTGATGGAGGTATCTCTGTTCATAATACATGGCCGCCAAAAATCTCTTTCTACACCTACAGTACAACATTTGCCACTTAGTTTGACACACACAGAAAACACACAGCACTCAGCCATGAGTGTGAGAGAGCACATACAGTACCTTTAAAAAAACCTGGCCAGCCTACCATCCCTATTAATAGGACTGTCATGGAAGGCTCTGGGATAGGCTTTTAGCATATCTATTTCTGACATTCATTCAACATTTATGACACCTGCCTCCAATCCTTTATTAGATTATGCCACTGCATGGGGGGGAATAGGCATTTTTATCTCTATCTGGCATGCATTTTCACTTGGAGGATATTTCATCCGTAAGAAATATGCACATTAGGGATGCTTGATAAATATCGGGGCCAAAAATAATTATTGGCTGATATCGCCTCTCACAGCTATTGGTCTATATAGGTATCAGCGTATATTTTCATATTGGCTATAATATCTGATTTGACAGATCATGTCAAAGCATTTAATTTGAATTCTTATGCAAAATGTTTAATAAAAGCTAATTTATGTTTTATATACTGTTTTATGTGATGTTTTATGATGAACTTTCCTAGAAAAAATTTAGAACATTTTAAGAGTTTAAGAGTGTTTTATTTTGTTGCAATAAGGATGTCAGTTATATTTGGTTCAGTCAGTGCTATAGAATATTAATCTAATTAATCATCCTCCTAGAGCTATCTGTACTCAATACCTTTACAGAACTGACCAAAATAGCCCAGTACCAAGTAGTAACAAAACTTCTAATACCTGGACTCAATCCATTTTGTACCCAGATCTGGAGAGAATGACTATTTATATGGTTTGTCCCACAGCCAATCACCACAAGTGTTCTTCAGTTTAATGCAGCATGTGATTTGTCCACTACTACAGCTACATGCAGTCTGTGGTGGTGAAGTCGAGTGTGGCATATTTGTTAGAGCTAACAGTACAACGTGGTGAGATGCCACCTAAAAGAGCATCAAATAAAGCACTCTATTGATTATCGATTTAAGAATACTGTTTATTTTTTTTAAATGATAACCAGCCCTAACTATATCTGAGCCTTTTGTTACTCTCAAGCGTGCATTAACAATGGTTATATTATGTTATTTTTAAAATACAAAAATTGAAATGTTTGTTATTTATCAGTATCTGCCATGAGAGGCAGGTACTTCTTTTTTATTGGCTAAAGAAATATCATCATATCCTGCATCCCTACTGCACATACACTGATTTTTTTTAAATTTAGTGAGCAGGTGTAGTGATGTGTGCCACAATCAAATGTTGCACACAGGAGAAATGTGAATATTGTGGGCTATGAAATGGGAGCTGAGTTTAGCTGCATCTAAAATGGGGGAAACCTGGAGTGACGGAGGCCCTCCTTTATTAGGCCTAGCCCTGCCTGCTATTGGTTACTGTTCAGCTGAGATTTACAATGATCCTCTGGAGTCTCTGATCAGCAGCACAAACCTCTCACTTGCACCGCTATTTGCTACAAATATCACATTTACTTCAGTGGAGAGATACTGCTCAGCTATTAGCTGCCATATTGTGGATATGGCTACAGTGGATCACAATGGGAAAACAAGTCCTGACGCAGCAGCAGGCTGTTGTTACAAAAAAAGACCATCAGATTCATCATTTCATCTACAAATCCAAATATTTCAGTCTAAAATGAATCCATGCGCATAATCCACAGTATACAACATGGAGGAGAGAGGGAGATCGACGTAGAGGAGGAGGGGGGGACATGTTTATATGCGGGGGATATGAATTTCCAGTCACCACAGAAAAGGTAAGAGCATCACAGATCTGTATCAACTACGACCACCACCAGACAACACTAGCTATCACAAACGGTGAGAGGACACAAGACATAACGAAGGATTGGGGGAGGAGGGGGGGTAACAGAAATACATTATGTTGTACCAACGTCATTCATTTCAACGCGTAGCCGTGATGGAGCGCCGGGTGTCCCCGCTCTCGACCAACGCGCACTGCCTTTCTCTCCTCCTCTCCTGTGTGAAAGTGTGGTGCGCTGCGAACCGGGCCCCAAGCGCAGATCCATTAACGAGTACCGAGGATGAACATCAACAGCACGTTCACAAGCACCAGAATCGCGATCACCGTAAACACCGCGCAAGTCTGGACGTCCAAGGCCATGGCGCAGCGCTGCGGGCCGATGCTGAGCTGCGCTCTCAGGGACGGGCGGGATTCAGCTCTCCCGTCAAGACACGTAGCCTCAAAAGCGACCGAGAAATCCACCATTACAGTTAGGCAAGATGAGAAAAAAAAAGATGCCCCTACGCCTCTTCACACTACGCGATGTAATTCATAAAGGCACGGGAAGAGATGCATCATCCTCACCATCATCATCGTCATCAGTCTGCACCGCGATTTCTCCCCGCTAGTCAACACCTGCCGGTGTTTGGCCTCTTCCCCCTAAACCGAGCGACTCTCAGGCCAATAGATTCTCAGAGCAAACAAGAGAGAGGCTGTGCGCAGGCTGTCCGCAGCTGCCGAGCTGCCTTCCGGTGAGAGGCACCGCAGAGAGAGCGGCTGTGAGGCGGAGAGGCGGTCCTGGATTAATACTGATCAGCGCTCCACTGCGAGACGACCGGCAGCAGCCATCACCTAGAGTCGGGGGAGGGGCACAGCCAACCCCTCGCTGACTACATCGACCACAGAGGCCAGAATCATAACCTCATTCATCTCCCACCCCATCTAAAAATATCACCGTGCCCCGGTGATTTATCATTTATCATTAACAGCCCCTGATGAGGGAGAATAAATGTCAGAATAATGGATGCACGTTCCTCACAGTGATCACCATCTTATAATTTTATTGGCATAATGTCAGCCTTTTCTGCCACTTTGTCTGTGGCCACGCATCAATCAGATACAGTGTGCCCAGTTGATTTGATAATCAACCACATTTACACTCTGCACTCCCCCGGTGCACCACACAAACAGCACTGATGCAAGGGAGCACTTACTTAAAGGTGTCATCCAGGGACAATCGAAAGTAGCTCTACATGATCCAAAACTTTAAATTAAAGCACTATTTAAATTATTTATGTAAATTACTGCATTTTCTAAAATCAGTTTCAAAATGGGCAGTACTAAGGCATATTAAAGGGACAGTTCACCCAAAGATGAAAATGCACTCATTATCTATTCACCCTCATGCCGATTGAAGGTCAGGTTTAGTGTTTTAGTCCACAAAACACAGCTGGAGTTTCACTGGAAAACAGCATTGAAGAATCTCCCAAACTATTTAAGTGAATGGTGACCAATTTTCAAACGTAAAAATACAGGTGAAAAAAGACAAAAAACAACATAAAATGCCTCCACACTTCTCGTCTGGTGTAATCTAAGTCTCCTAAAGCCCAAACATGCCAAGTTTACTTGAAAGACGTCATTTACACCATGTTTGGCTTAGTTAGCTTGGAGCAACATTCACATGCACACCGTCTGAACTGGGTCTGTGAGGTGTGACTGTGTGCATGGAAATGAACGACATATCAGGGCTTCAGGAGACTTGGATTACGCCAAATGAGCAGTATGGAAGCATTTCATGGGGATCTTTTTCTTTTTTGGTAGTTTTTTCTGTTTGAGAACTGGTCACCAATTCACTTAAACTGTTTGGAATATTTTGCAATGCTGTTTGTGTGCTTAAAAACTAAACTCGACCTTCAATCGGCATGAGAGTGAGCAGATAATGACTGAATTTAAATTTTTGGGTGAACTGTCCCTTTAATTGATCATATCACAACAGTAGGATTAGATGATGCTAAGGTGCAATATTAATTTTGTTATCCACTGGCTGAATAGCTTTTGAATGTTCAAATTTTACTTGTCACTCAATAAATTACGCTTTTTTTGGACGGTGAATGCAAATCTATCAGCTACCATATTTTAGCAGCATTGACCTTTGAATGGCGCTAATTTTGTGTCCTGGATGATGCTATAAGGTGGATAACAGGCAAATGTTTGGTCAGCTTATTTGTTTTAGGTCTACAACATACTATTCAGTATTTTTCCCCCCAAAACAATGCACAGACTAATACAAAAATAATTCCTCTCAATCATCACCCACCAGACGTGTGTGGCAGTGCCTACATCTGCAGACCCACTGTCCATGCCTTTTATTTTCTTATTTTCTTCTTATTTACTTTGTGGTGCTCGGGACATTTAACCAACCCACAACATCAGTACTCCAACTCAACAATCAACTTCCGGCGCATTTACAAACAGCAACTGACAAATCCTACTTATTCTACCTTTACATTTCTGCTTCATTTCATTTCATTTCATGGTAAAGAGAGTGTGATGCAAGCCCTGTGTCCAGACTCACACGTCAACCTTTTTTCTCTTTGGCAAAGTAAACTTTAAAGTGCAAACTTCATGTCCAAAAAAAGCAGGGTTAAGTCGTATTAATGCATGAAAGAAAGAAAGAAGGCAAGATTGTAATTGCAAGAAAAGAAATTTATTTTATTCATTCACAATGCAGGCAGTAAGAGTCACAGAGAATACAAACCGACAGCAGTTATGTAGGTTGCAAGGCGCTTCAAGCTTTATGCTTAATAGGTAACTTCAGTATTTTTCAACTTGGAGCCTGTTTTTCCGTGTTGTGAGGCAGTGACTAATGGAGACATTCTTGAACTTGGTCCAGTATTGAGTGAGACCACTGCAGCCGGCAGAAGCGAATCCCTCCGGGCAACTGCGCAACTTCAAAGTATGTCCACAAAAGGTCCTTAATTTTGCTACTGGCTCAGATTTTTGTTATTATAAGTGGCAAAATTATAGAAAGGCTCACTATAGAGAGAGATCTTTAAACAGTAAGATACATTTTGTTGAATCAGAAACAGCTGTTTTTATTGCTCTTGCCGAACTAACCAACTTCCCTATAAAAAACTGTAGTTTTAAAAAAAACATCATCATCATCTTTCTAACTCGACAGACACAAAATAAAAGTCACCAAAAACATACTGGCTCTTCTTTCTAGTGTTCCAACAGCCAGCAGTTCTTGTTTGGATGAAATAAACTCCTAAACCCTGTTAAATATGAAAATATCAGGAGAGGAGCGAGAGGGAGGTTGGACATCAGAAAACCAGTGGCGAGAAATGGTGACTGGAGCCAGAATATTTCCACATCTACCTTGGTGAATTAAAGGGTTTATTTTTACCAAACAATGTGAGTCAGCGGAAAGCCAATCCAAGATGTTTTTGTAGAGTTTGAATGAAGATGATGATGAAAATGTTAAAATGACAGTTTTGCAAAGGGAGTTTGGCTAGTTCAGCGAGAGCAAGAAAACAGCTGTTTCTGGTTAAACAATACGTATCTTGCTCTTTAAAGGTCTATATCTATGGTGATCCTTTCCATAATTTCGTCAGACACTTAAAATAACAATCTGAAACTATCACTGGCAAAAACAAACACTTCTAGTGGATGTACTCGCGCAGTTGCCCAGACGGATTACGTTGTAGCTTAGTTTCATTTCTGCCGGCTGCGGCACCACCAGTACTGGACCCGTGTCAAAGAACAGTTGTCCCCATCAGTAACTCAGAAACAAAAACATGTGAAGAAGTGGTCCATGTTGAAAAAATACCGAATTTCCCCCTTTAACACTCCTCTGACAGCATCACAACGTTTATACTGATGTAACTCTAGAAATAAGGAGAAAATGGAAGTGAACAACAATTTTGAGTGCGAAACATAAAGGTTTGCATATACTGTTTTTAATGTTATGTATAAATGTTAATTAATTATTAAATAGTAATTATGGGGGTCTTTTTATATTTAAATAGTCGTCTAATTTAGTGTTACACTTCCATAAAGTTGGTGACCTTGCATGTGACAGATTAAAATAAAAGAATGTCCACAATCGATGCAGCAGAGTTAGACGCTCTGTACGGGTTAATACACACACCTGTTTAAATCCCACGCACCCAGTTTGTAGCGCAGGCTTTCTGTTAAAAATATGTAATCCCTAGCCCTAATGACATCATCAGGGGTATTTTCTCAGACATGATAAAGCTCCTCCAGAGCCACAGAAGGCTTAAATCTTTTTACAGGCTGAGCAGGGTACTCCCAGTGACTTGTAAACTGATCTTGTTGTGTAAAAATCATCAAAGCTCTCTTTAATTTAATAACATAACAGCGTTGAGTGTTAATAACACTGTACATTGTAATGAGACTGGGATCAAGTGCATTTTAAGCATTTGGTGGATACATTTTAATAATAATTTTCAATTGTGTATGCTGGTACAAGGACACATGCGCACAAACCTGCATACTTAAAACAAGTAGGGAAATGCATGAAGGATTGTCGGAGTGTCCCAACCTCATTACCACCGCTGAGGTGTCCTGTAACCCAGTTAACCTTAACCTGCCCTAGTGGAGCTGCTCAGTTGTCCCGCAGATCAGATTGTAGTTGCAAAGCCAGCCTCCACTGAAGGTGTGTAACTGTGTGAATGCAGAGCAGGATGCACTGGGGCTCAGAAAACCTACCCTAAATAAATAAATGTACAAAAAAAGATTGAAAGCTGAAACATGCACAGCTCCAAACCTCAACGAGAGGGCATGTGTATCTGCAGTCCTCTAAACTAAACAAGCACTACAGTAATTTGTGGAACAGAAGAACATATTCAGAAGCACTGAGGTGTGCCCAATACTTATGGTGGATCTCATTTCCGAGCCCCCGGGGACAGTGATGTGCGGTAATGCAGTAATCATGTGACGCCCCGGGCCCAGAAAGACATTATGACATACACATGCTCTACAAAAGAGACTACTATAAAACAGAGCAACAATTTCCTCAGCGCCACACACATTCAACCCACCGCCTCACAACTGTCAAAACCAATATAATTTTGGTCGAATATAATTTTAAAGGTCACGAATGAGCTGTATGAATTAATCAACTCCACTTCATCACAAGAAAAAGGTATCAAAATGCCAGCAGAAACTGCTCAAACCATTCCTGAAGCTGCCATTCCATATGCTCAATATGTTCCAAACTGTCACATTTGCACCGACATATGGACACATAAACACGCTGCAGTTGCTTCTAGCCTGGTTAGCTTTTTACACTCAGGGCCAACATAAACAAACGTAGTTGCAGGTTGATATATTTTGACAAAAATGTGACTGTATATGGCTGAATATGACTGTATACTGAGGATATGAATGGATAGAAGAGAAGTATATTGTGCTTCAGGACTGTTCTGAGAAGTTTCTGTAGATGTTTGGTTTCATTTTTTCTCCACAAAACTGCTGTTGGGGTTACAGTTGGGCGATGTGAAGGTATACTGTGTGATGGTAGAAATGTGTCCAACGGTAGTGATCTGGCTGTTTAAACCGCGAGAGCTCTCTGCTCCATGTTCACTGCAGACTATAAAGCAAATAAGGACTCTTGCATGAATCCAGCTGCCTTGCAAGGTAACGTGATTTGGGCAGCAGGACTGCTTAAGCTACCTGTTCTTGCTTGACTTGAGAGTGACAGTTGGTGGCGGTAATGCACATCTAAGTTTGCCAACCGCTGCAGATGAAGAGAGTGAAAAGAAAACACGGAGGAGGAGAGCAAAATTGTAAATACAGAGCAGGAGGAATCCCAACCAGACTGGTATTTATTTGCACCTTAAAACCAGTCATACTTGAAATTATTAGGGTTGTTTGAATCAGTACTCAGTGATGGCCGATACGCAAAGCTTAGGTATTGGAATCAGTATCGGGAAGAAAAAAATGGTATCAGAACATCACTAGAAATTATTGGTCTCATTTGGAATCACAGAACTTTTGAAATTTTGAAAGAATGTTTGAGTTTTTTGTTTTTAACTGCATTGTCTCAAGTGAGGAAGATGTTTTTGTTTCTATGGAAGTTTCAAATAGAAGAAGAAAAAAAAAATCAAATGTGGGTTTTCTCTGCATTTTTTTAAACAAAGGAGGCAAAGGCTGGAGAACGTGTGACATGTGTGGCTGTGTCCAGTTTGAGTGCACACCTTTAGAAAAAAAGGGAGAGAAAAGGGACAAAAGGGTACAAAGCCTGATATTGAAATAAAATGATGAATTTTCCATAAACATATTCATATGAAAAAGGTGAAGCACTTAAATCCAAAATATGACTTGTGTCCTATTTGTCCTCTGTAGTAGTACAATACAGTGCTGAGTACTGTCACTGGGTCACATGACATAGAAGCTACTGAAAAAAACTGCAATTATTTTCTATTTAAATATTTATGTAAAATAGATTAATTCCTCATAAGCAATCAAAGTAAGTGTTCTACATGAGACCGATTTAGTACAATCTTCACTACTTTGGGCAAATCAGTATGAAGATATTGAAAGTGACATTGGTTTAGTGTCATTCAAAAGGTAATTTATTGACAGTCCCTAAATGAGCTGACAGCAGTTTATGCAGCGCTTGTTGCATCTGATCAGGTAGAGACAGGATGAAATGAGGCCTCTTTTACAGTAATTATCCAAGGCTTATTAGAATTGGATCACTGTCACGCACGTTTTAATGGACAAAATAGTTGAAGTAAGATACAAGTTCAGCAGTTTGAATAGCCCTCAGGGAAAATATCCACGCTGACGTGCATATGCGTATGCGTTCAAGCAATGGCTCCTTTTAACTTCTGTAACTTAAGCTAACTTAGATTTCATTACAAACACACATTTGTTTGCTTTACGATTACCTTGATCTTGCTGAAATTATGAATGTGTCGTTCCCCCTTTTGCCTCCAGATTCCAGTGTCGTGCCTAGTGTGTGCATGCTTTGTATAAGTGCATCAAAGCAGTTGCTGATAAATGGCACAGTAGTTATTAAGTATGGTGGTTCAACATGGTTATTTTAAACCATTTCTTAATTAAAATTTATAGAACAATTACTTTAATGTGATATACACCATTACTGCGATACAAAATGACATATACCAGCAAAGAAGATTTTGGCCATATTGCTCATCCCTTGTTAGAATACACTGAAACCGCTGTGAATCAGAGCAGACGACAGCTCACGGTCTCCACGAAGGAACAAGCTCCAAAGATTTTAGAGCCACCTTTCAAACCTGCAGGAGGCGAATGTTTGGCATTCAAAACATAGTTTTTGGGTGCAGTATTCCTTTAAGGCTCGGTGTTGCGAGTGTTGTGAGTGACAGGACACAATGGCTCCAGCTCCCATCCGACGCACGTGTTTGCCATTGGCATGCACATCATTATTTTGGCCTCCGCGTTCACAGTGATACTTAAGGTGAACACTGCATTACACATGAGTGCATCCCAGCCCGCGGCACTTGTCCTGGTGTCCGCCCCTCTCATTGTTGGCAGATTATGAAGAGAGCACAACACGATCATGAATGAATTCATACAGGGGAATCAGCTCAGTTCAGTCCTCGCACTCCCAAAGCAGCCACCACCTAGTCAACCATCCAAACACGCACAGGCACAAAAACCTCCTCTCCAAACTACGCTCTGTCTTCACATTCAGCTGAGAGCTTTGGGATGGATCAAAAGGCCTCAGAATAAGTTTAAAAGAATAACACCAAAGGAGTGCACTATATCAGTATTTTTAAAGCCATAAATAATTTCCAGGGCACTTTCTGCACATACATGCTGATAAAAGCAATGGCTCCTGAAAGCCGGGCTTTCAGTGAGTTGCAGAGAGCTGTATCGAAGCATCACAGCTGAGATATGACAACCGTCCTCAAACAAGATCTTTTTTTTTTTTTCCCTGCTCTGTGCTTGTGTGTGTGCATGTGTGTGTGAAACGCAGAGTGAGCAGATTACATAAGCCTGCCCTACCTCTGTGGGCTCCCTCTCCAATCTCCCTGACATTTAGACAACAAAGGTCACATCTGAAAGTCTAAATCTGCACAGACACCAATGCTAATATACTCATACATATACAAAAGAGAGGGAGAGTTTGTAAAAACAGCACAATATCTCCCACAGCAGAGAATCACGTGTTAAATATAGCTGAACTTAAACTTACTGTACATGAATTACATATACAACAAGTACAATTAATTAATACAACTTGCATCATTTTCAGGACTGTCATTACTGTGAAGGATTTGTAATATTATAGTATAACTGGGGTTTGACCTGTGTAAGGGCATTTCTGATACCAACATTTTGGTTTTGAGATGAGTAATAGCTGACACAATTAATTTAACATCTTTAAAGTGGACAATTTTTTTGCCAACAAACTGTGAGAAATATTAAGAACAGCTTAAAATGTAATGCAAAAAATTCTTAGCTCAAGGTCCACTTATTGGAAATTTTCTGGCACTCTTGTGCTTTTATCAGCTTCATATACTGCAGAGGTGGGTCACACTTCAGACAGCTGCAACAAAAATTTAAAGCTATAAGCTTAAGCAGGTTTTATAGTAGCATTTATAGTGCGACCACTGTAATACTAGAAATGACATCGGGTTCATAATAAACCACAATAAAATTCCAGGCAGCGCTTTGAAAAACTCACATTGAATACTCTCTAGGATGGCAACATTTCCCCCAGATGTGGATGCAGATGTGGACTGAAAACACTGACATCACAAAAGGACATGATGCCAATTTCAAAATGTTGAGAGGTTTTCAATATAAAACTTGGTGAAATGATTTTGGCGTTGTGTCAGCACTTTCTAAACATTTTTAGTACATTTTAGTAATACCAAAATAAAATTTAGATATTGTTTCATCCAGGGATACAGAATGAATATCTGGGCTGATAAATTGTTGTCTGATAATGGGAAATTTATATTATTACTTATTACTCTGATAATGAAATTATGCATTTAATTTGAATTCTGAGGCAAGCTCTATGAAAGCCAAAATATATTTGTCAACATTTTTGATGAACATTTGAAGTGTCAGCGTTGGGACTGATCTGATCAAGTATCTTTTATATTATATTTTAGAGAGGAAATATTCACATATTATAAATATATAGGCTGATATAGTGAATTTTTGAGCTGGAATGAAAATAGACCTTTGCTACGTGGGCTGTGCATTAATTTTGCACAGACATGACAATGCAAAAGTACTGAGAAGGCTACTTTCTTAAACAAATAACTTTATCAAAGAATATTTAAGTAAAATATTCTTTAACATGTTATAAACTATGAGAAAATAAAGAATATAATAAATTAAAGTAAAATGAATTGCTAAATAAATGTCTTAGTGCTCAGTATAAGTCAATTATAAACGTTTATAGTTTACAGTCCATTAGGGGCAGGCTGTAAAACAAGCATCGCTTCTCAGCATTTACAGCATTTAAGGCTCCTCTTGTCCTTATAAATGTTCCCCATTGAGCTAAATCTAAATCAACCCAGGCATCATTCCTCCATTATATGTTTTTATATCTGATATTGTGCTGATATCATAATAAAAAAAAATACATATTGTACATCAACAGTTACACTTCTATGCATTACTAAGTATTGCACTGTATTGTGCAAATGTTAATGTTACTGTGCCCCCCCCAAACAGAAAACATAATGTAAGCTGCAACCAAACCCTTCAGTTTTTTTTTTTTTTAACAGAAATTATACACCATTTTCAACATATGTTCTTTCTTGCCTGGGTGGTGACAGTTTTATTCCATCCATCCTTTCATCTATCAATTTTCTTGTCATTTATCACAGGTCCAGAGTTAACAGGGCAGGCTGAGCAATGCAGATCACTCCACTGTGTCACAGGTCTGTCTCAGATTGTCCACTGTACCTTCAAGGTGATGTACATTTGTAAATACCTAATCCATCTCAGTTGTTTTCTATTAATGCTTGTCTGTGAGGTTAATCCTTACTAACCTCACCAAATCATATAAACAAAACTTCAAAACTTCACATTTTCCATGTCTTTTTAAAAAACAAAACGGACATCCTCATATTCCAAAGTTAAGCTAAAGCTAATATGTGGCTTCAGCAGTCTGAATTAGCCAAAGTTATTCCTGTTAGTATGAAGTACTGCCTTTGTGTTTGACAGTGTTTCCTAACTGAGCTGAGGCAAAGAGATAGTGATACAGCACGGGGATTTAGTATTAAAAAGACTCTAACTTTGGAAGATATCCTCCTGATTTGTCAAACTCAGACTGCTGAAGTCTAATATTAACTCCAGCTGTATTTTGCAGTTCTCACACTGAAAATGCTTTAAGAGGGGATGTGTTTGCAGCCAGTATGGACAGGAGGAGCAACTACAGTGAGTGAGCAATATATCAGTATTTTATTGATATTTTTCTATGACACTACATGTTTTCTTAGATTTTGGATATTGTTATATCATCTCCTTAGACTAAAGTGATGTAATTTTGTCAACTTACTAGACTGTTCTAGCTGGCATATTATTTCCCTTTACCCAGTTAGTTATTATATCCACATTACTTATGCTTATTTATCAAAAATGCCATTATGTCGATATTTTGTGAAAGCACAATGTTCATCCCTACAATATTGTTGCAATATCGATATGGAGGTATTTGGTAAAAACTTGTAATATTTGATTTAGTCTCAACTAGCCCTAACTCTTTGCTATTTTAGAGAAAATATGTATCTCGAGGTAGAACAGACTTACCTAAAAATATTGAGATATTGTTTATAAGCCATATCGCCTAGCCCTAATTAAGAAAAAAATGAACTTATCCTCTAATTATCTTTCATAGAAACTTTATTTGTGTACTTTGTATTTGAAATCACATCCTCTCTGTCACCTTTCAAAGCTTACAAACCGGTTAGGGTCAGAAAAATTTGACTTTGTGGTCATGTATTCTCTTTAACACCAGGGTCTGACATAATGTCTAATACTGCAGCCGCTGCACCCAACTGACAGTCAATCTCATGATCTCACACTTCACCCTCACTTGTGAAAATGACCCTGAACCCCTTCCAGAGAAGCAGCTGCTCACTCCCCATTTGATTGGGACATCTTTTCCCCTGCGAGCGAACTACTCCAGTGCACATCGGATACCACAGCCCAATTAAACCAATGGGAAAAGATCATCTGCAAATAACAGAGGTCATCAAAGTGGACTGTCTCCAGCCCTTGAGTGTGCCTCAATATCCTGTCAGTTAGTATTACAAACAGATGCGAGTAGAAAGCACATCCTCGACACCTTCCTCGAACAAAGTTGATGCAATGCTGCCAAAAAAAGCACGGTGTAATTATACTATTGCCGCAGAGCAATAATTCCAAATTCATGCCTTGGGGCAATATCTACTCATAATAGTTAGTAGTATCCTGGTAGGATGTAGACAGGAAGCTCTGCTACTTTAGGGAGTGGTCGTTTGCTACAATATTGGTATCATCCATCATTGCCACACTGACAGCCATATGAGGAACAACGTTTGCACCTCTCACCTCTAGATGAAAGACTGTGAAAATATGCCACTCTCTCCCTATTTTTTTATGCATTAGATTGAGTCCAGCACTAGTAAGAAGTGCATGAATCTAACCATCTAAGTTTAATTAAATTTATCTCATCTCTTTCTGCAGATTTTTCTTTGAAATTCTTTACAAAGTCTCTCCCTGAATAAGACTGTACATTTCGGTGCTTGCAAATGAATCTGTTTGTGGTCAGTAGGTATTTGGCTAATGGGAGGCAAAGCCCACCACGCCCATTTCCCCTTCAGTCTGCTCCAACTCTTTTGTTCCCCTCCCATCCCCACGACAACCACACTGACTTCCTGCTTCCTCCCAGGCCTTCCAGCCACAAAGCGCCCTAAAAATAAATTGCTGGACTTTTCCTGAACGCAGTTTTGTCACCATTGTTCAGACATCAGCTGTTTATTCGTTCAGCTCAATTTGGCCGTTAGAGTAAAGGCGAGTCAGTGGGTCAGAGCATAGTGAATTTTAAGAAATAGTAAGAGGTAGATGAGGTAAAAGAGGCAGGTCATGCCAAGTAGGGTGGAGAAATTAGGGTTAAAGACATCACAAGTGATATCAAAACATTCCTCGAGCTAACGTCTTCGGGAGACATCTTCTTACTCATTCATGACATAGCCATGGGACCAGTGAAATGAATTATTATTTAATGATAAACTAGTGCAATATCTTCGTGTTCTGGAGACTGTAGAACAAGATGAATCTGCCCTGCGACTGTGTTCTTTATGTCAGCCCCAAGTGAGTCTGCATAACATTGAGAAGTTCTAGCCGGGAAAGAGAAGACATGCAGTCTTTGTATAAACACTGACAGAATTTAGGGTATATAAAGTCTCCTGTGGAATAAAAACAGGCTTTTGAAGACAAGCTTGCAGAGGAGAAACATAAAATATGAAGGTAATTTAATACACGTCTCACCTGTTTTCCAGTCTTCTGTGACGGAAACTCATTTCCATGCTACTTGGATAATTGTATTTTATTTGCTTAGGGAAAGTAGGTTAACTGTGGCCCTAATGGCTGAAAGCATACAACACAGAGAACTCCAACTCAACACTGTCCTCCCGTACCTCTATTAAAAATCCAAATTATATTAGAACCACTGGGGGAAAGTGTCAGTGTTTGCTGATGCTGCATATTTGAGTTAAAGATTCCCGTCAGGTGTTATGGTAAACGTTAAAGGTATAGTGCAACATTTTTGGGAAATACACTTGGGTCAGGGTCTCCTTTCCTGTCAACAGTCACATCTTGTTTGATTAATATGTACAAAAACCAGGAGTGTATGCTGGTTGCTTGGTAGGGGTGTGCCATATTGTATATTTCCTGATATATTGTTATAATTTTTTTCATGATAGAAAACAATTAACAAGCATGGCTGAAAGCGAAGGTAATATTGCTACCAGCTCCATGGTGGAGGAGGGAGTGACTTCAGTAGTGAGGAAGTAGTTTGGTTACAAAAATATGCAACAAGTGCAAGAAGACTGACACAGCAAAAGGAGGCAATACAACAAACAAATTTTGCCGCCTCAATCAGAAGCAGCAAGTTGAGTATGAAGAAACCCGAAAATTCAGTGATGAGAGCTCAACAGCTGTTGTAAGTTCTAAGCCAAAATGATATTTTTCAGTTTTTTGTCATATCTTCAAAAATTTAGTTATTGCAGAACACCCTGAAATATCGTGGCATTATTTTAGGGCCATCTCACTCACCCCTAGTGAGACTCAAGGTCAAGTCACTGCATCTGTCCAAGAAATACGAGTTAAAGGAGATATAATAGGAAATATAACACGTGTCTCCAGTGTTTATGCTATGCTAAGTTAAGCTAAGCGGCTGTTGGCTGTAGCTTCATATCTATGCTACAGGCACGACAGTGTTATCAATCTTCTCATCTAACTCTTGGCAAGAAAGCAATTGTTTTCCCAAATGCTGAACTATTTTTTAAAAAGATGAGGACAGTGTAAGGTTGTCAAAAATATTGACATTTCAATTTTTTTTAATATCATGTTTAAAACGATACAATATACAAAAGTACCAAAAGTACCGAGCTATAAAAAAATTTGTGTTTATTCAAGACCTTAGTTAAGTTCAGTCTTGATTGTCCTGTGTGAAATTTGGCTTGCAGCAAATCCAGATTGTGCACAGTGACCTGATCTGTACCAGCACTGTGTGCATGTTGTTATTAAAAAGAAAAAAGAATCAAAATATTAATTATTCATATTATATTATACTATTTTGTGCCTTGGATTTTTAGTTATCCTCTCAATAAACTGAACATCTACCATCTGCCATACGGCCATTCACTTTGTCACAGGTGCCCCTTTGTCATCAGTCCATACTGTAACCTCTATTCTCTAGTCCAGTGGCTATCAATAATTAATTACAAGCAATAGTTTGTGATCACACACCTGCTTTTGAATTTGCTTCTCTACAACACAGTACATGATCTCTGTCGTTGAACTGTATACATTATATTTTAATTTTGTCTAATATTGCTTTCTTGCACTACCTGTATCTGTGTTTTAATGTCTCGTATCATCCTGCCTCTTGTTGCTGCCTCTTGGCCAGTATCAAGCATTGTGTATTTTTATACCAGTATTGTATTAAACTTTTAAATTCTGGTATCGTGACAACTCTAGGACAGTGTATATTCATTACATCTTTAAAAAATAGATGCCGTTATATTAGTAGATTATAATTCTATTATATTATATTCTATATATACTTTTAGTGCAGTGCATTTCATCTAGATTAACTCTTCACCACAGCTAATTTGATTCCATCAACATTTTCTATTTATTCTTCTCTGCCCAGAGGACTTAACATCTGCACACATGTTGATTTCCTTACGTATTCATTACGACAATGGTTCTCAACCTTTTCGAGTTGCGACCCCCCAGACCCCTCCGCTCAAGACTGTTCATGGATTACTGTATGACACATTGAAAGCTACCAAACCCATATTCTGGAGTGCTTGTACCCTGTAGTAAATGTCTTTTAGGGACAGATGTTGCTGAGAGCTGCTTCCTGGTTCTCATTCCTAGAAGGCTGGGAATGACTGCATTAAGACACCTGCCACCTCATCTAAAGTGTAGAGGATGCATTAAATTACTCAAAATTCTGAACATTTTCAACCTGAAATCCCTCAAGCTCTCCACTCTTCAATGAAGGTGTGGTAAGTCTGAAATTTCTGTAAAATTTCCCATAGAGGGGAAACAGTGCTGCTGCTAAAAGACACTGTAACAAGCTCCCCAAAGACAGCATTGTAGCTTTTCATAAACTGCAACAAAAAGGAAGCATTAAGGAACACTGCTGAAAATACAGACTCTTATTTATTTATGTTTCTGTTCACCGTCGGGGCCGGGTGTGTGCGTAGGTAAATAAAGCCCAAAAATTGGTCATTTGAGAGCCCAGCTGTGGGCTGAGGGATAAAATCAAATGACCTGTGCTAGGATTTGGTTGGTTGCCTAAGCCAGCGCTGCTTTACTGTACTTCCACTGTGCTGGTTGCGAGTGTACTGAGCGTGCTCGCTAGTGTCATCATTCATCAGAGGTCTGTCAGCCACCTGCAGCCTGAAACACTGGGAGGTAAGAACAGTAGTGCCTTCCCATCCTTCCAGAGTTTTCTGAGTGCTGCATTTGCATGCGATGCTTGTAGGATATCTGTATCGTTTCTCTTTGGGAATAGAGAATATTTAGATTTTTATTGTAACATTTTTGGTGAGGCTAGTCACATCATCTGAGAGACACTGTGGTTGACTATAAACAGCCTCCTCACCTACTCTGATCCAGAGATTTTCAATTTTTTCTCAGGGAAGGATCCTTTATAAGACAGAAAATATGCCCCGTCATGCCTCCCTTGGAATAATTTGATGTAGCCTATTTTTTTTTCTTACATTTTCACTTAGTTATGTGAAAGAACAACACAAGAGAAATGGATTAGAAAAAGTTTACACATGTATTAAAAATATCTGCAACATATACACCCATATAGATAGGACTGGGTTCCAATATTAATGGGTGATGTGTTGGTGGTGCATGCATGACTAATGGGAGGAAGATTTATATATATATATATATTTATTGAGTGTTTTAATATAGATTGTTAGACTAGAGCAAGATCTGACAATTATTTTATATTTAAACATTCAAATATTAATATTAAGGTAATAAAAAAATTATGTAAGGACTAATTTGCCACAAGGGGGTGATTATTCTGAAATAAACCCTGATAGTGTGGTGCATCATGCAATAATGACTCACTGTACATGATCTTGCTTATTACACAACTACTTACTTAAAAAAAAAAGTCTGACACAAAATATTAATTTAAAAATCATATTATTGATTTAAAATTATGTTATTGCTCCTACAGAGACTATGATCAGGACTGGGTTCACAGCAACAGACTGTTATTCATAGCGACGGTATGTAATTCATAAATAACAGACCTTAGAGCACAGTACTTTACCAATCAGAATCAAGTATTTAACAAAGCTGTGTAACAAATCATGATAATTTAAATACAATAATCTGACAACTTTTCAAGGTCCCCCCGGCAGAGTACCATGGACCCCTGGGGGGGACGGTGACCCCTATCTGAGAACCACTGCTCTAATCAACCACGATGCTCACTAGGTGCCACAGATGTATAACTCACTGTACGGGGGGGTGGGCTAGGATAGGAAAATCTACAGCTCACCTGTCCTCTGAGCTAAAGTGATTTTACATTCTCACTGCTTCCACGCCACGAGAGTTCAAAAGCAGAACATCGGATTGAAATGCAAAACTCTGCAGTGAAACGATATTTGGGTGCAGGCTTGTTTGGCATTCTGTGTTTCTCAGCACCTTACTTCCTGTTGATAGGTCAGTTCCTACCATCAAAGACTTCATAGACTCCACCTGATATAGCGCTATCCTGTAAAACATTCACTAACAAGCTCACCATCTAAAATATACAACTGCACACGGGCATGACGGGCACACATATGGACTCGCACGTTCGCACACAAACACTCGCACACACAACAGGTCGCAGGAAGCAGGTGTTTTCACATGCCTGGAGGGAGGAAGGGGATGGAGCGACTAAGGGGGAGATGAGGTGAGGGAGTGAAGAGAAAACAGTGGGAGAGAGAGAGAAAAAAAAGACTCGATCTGAGGAGAGGAGAAAACAGACATGGAAGTGATGGAGGGAGGGATGACGAGCTCTGAGGTCAGGAAGAAGGGGGGAGGCGGAAGGAGAGGGGGAATGAGGAACAAGTACAAGGAGCGTGGGGGTTGCATAATACGTGTATGTGATGGAGGGTTTTCTCTGACACCGCATGTGGTGTAGCAGGGAGCCAGGGAGGTCAGAGGCAGAAAGTTAAGCTAAATAATGTACACAAGAAGTGGCAGCTGCCAGAAAAATCCAGCCCATCTTTCACAGAGGCCTGCAGGACACATTCTAACTAGCAGAACACTGTACAGGCAGTTAGCTTCTGTCTCATTGTTTTAGGGCAGGGATGAAGTGACCACGGCTACGTATTCTATTCAAGGTACAAATCCTCAATTAACATATATTTAGATCACAGCAGTTGTGCAGTTTTAAATTTACAATAAAAAAAAGTTCCACAAAAAGCCCCAAATATTCTATCTTAAAATCAATTCTTACTATTCATTATTTTCCACTTGAGGGATCTTTGTCTGTACAAGATTTCCTCTGAGCTCCCAAGAAGTCCAGAAGGGCTGGATTACAGTAAATGTTACATATAAGTGTGATATCTATTCATAATTCTAAATGTAAATGTAGACGCTCCCATTCTTCCAGGGATTCTCCTGTATTTTTCCCTTCTCTCACACAGTCCTCCCATTTAGATATTTTCCTGCAAACTCCAGTATTTTTAAACTTTTTTTTTTTTTTACAAAATAAAAGAAAGGCATAGCCTGCTGTTTTTGATGTACCTGCGAACTTTCCCTCTGGTAAAGCAGGTGACAGTATGTAGAACCTTAGCTGTAACAACTAGTGACAAAAAGTCATTCAGAAGAAGAAGAAGAAGAGAAGGAGAAGAAGAAGAAGAAGAGAAGAAGAAGAGAAGAAGCTGCATTGGCCTTTCAGCCCATTGCTGCAACACATTAACGTTATCACCAAATTGAATCAGTCAAAATCGGCCTGTGAACAGGAGAGCTGCTGTTTTTCTGGATAAAAAGCACTATAATCTTATCTTGTCTTATGTTATATTCAAGGCTTTATGATCTACCTGGAGTAGGAAAATGTTTTTTTTCCAACTTACTCCACACAGGTCTCATGAACCATTGAATACAGAAACAACTAATTGCTATCAGCTGAGAAATAGAAATGTTTTAGAGCCTCTTATCCAGAAAACCTGCAGCTCCTCCATTTACTTTTATTTGTTCATGGGCCAATTGATGTTGACGCACAATTCAAAGGTCAGTGCAGTGGCTACGTATATGTGACTATGAAAAGAAATAGAAGAAGAAGAAGAGGAAGCAGAACTGCGAGAAAGCGAGGATGGATGAACTTGAGAAGGATGGAGCGCCTGCCAAAAAGGCTAAAAGTTTGTGCAAGTATCTCACCAAATGGGAGGAGGCTTACCCGTACTTAATGAAGAGCAACTTCAGACAAAGTCATGCTTTTTGTAAAATATGCCACACAGATTTTAGTGGAGGGAAAAGCGATGTGAGTCAGCATGACAAATCTGCCGAGCGTAAGTGCGCTAAGTCACTTAATGTAGGAACTAGTTAACCCAATCCTTGCTGTGCTGATATTTTAAAGCAAGTGGTTGCATAGTGGTGATTTCAGGATTCACTGTGTGTACCTTTGTCTAAATCTAACAGCCTGTTCAGACTACATGCTTGAGCAGTGAGTGTGCATGGCGTCACCTGTTGGTTTTTATTTTGGCACCCATATGAACAGGTTAGAGCAGCTACTCATACAGCATGTGCAGCGCTGCTCACGTGCATGTTACGCGGCTGCAGCCCCACTTCATCTAAAGATTCAGAGTCTCGCCACAGTGAAAATCATTTACTGGCAGTCATATTGACATTATATCAACAAGACATGTCTCACTACAGTTTCATTGTCTATATCTGAAGAATATGTTATGGAAAACTCAGATGCAGGGCAATATTTTTCTTTTTTCTTTTCTCTCTTTCCTCTTTCTCCCCCTTCACTCCTCCCTCTTCCTCTGAACGAGGGAGAAAATCACTGATTGCCTTCTAGATACAGCTATTTTCTTCTCTTCAAAACTCCTCTGCAAACTCAGTGTAGAAAGATAGGGCTTTCAGCAGCAACCCCGCAACAGAGACGCAGCCTGTGTGGACACCGCAGGCGTGCCAGCCACAGCATTTCAGCGAAGTAGCCACCATGCACAGCTACATGCAGGTAGTCTGAACCAGCTGTAAGGGGTATGTGGACATTGGTAAAAGTAATAGGATGGCTTGGGGAGGGCTGCCGGAAAATTTCCCTTATTTTTAAATCCCAGTGTTTACAGGTATGTGAAGGGGTACTTAAACAATCTTTAAGTAAATGTGAAAAAAGTACTAGAAAGGCATTGAGTACAACAAAGAGTATGGTGCGTCTTTCAGATAATTTCATCAGGATGCTGCCTTTACCTGCTCCTCCAGCTGAAGTCAGATTTATGGCAACTGGCGATATTGCTGGATATTGCAAGATGCTTTCTTTCATTGTAGATGCAACAGAAAATGATGAATGTATACTCTACATTATTTGTGGGGAAGTTCTAAGTGAGGCAGATTGAGTTGGCGCGGTTTTGGAGACACAGACAATTTATGCAAAACACACATGATCCCCCAGACAACAGCCAGCAGATATTAGCTTGTATGTTGACAAAGCAGAAGGATGACAACCCCTAATCAGGTCTGAATAATGTATTGGCACCTTGGATGAGTGTAAATACTTGCCAGCTGGCTTCCTCTTTTTTTGGACCCTAATGTCAATGTTGGTTGCATCTGTAGAACAGTTTTCGCCAGTGCTACAGCTTACCATGAATATATAACAGCAACGTGCAAAGCAAGAGCCACATTATGCTTCATTGTGAATGTACGTAGGATTAAACAATTATCTTTTTTTGGGTTCATCATCAATCATTCTTGTATTTTATGAACTGCTGCTACTTCGGTTATTAAATCAGTCTACTTAAATTTTATGGCAATCTGCCAATTAGGTTATTAGATATCCTGTGTGGAAGGTTTTGGTGCAGGGGAAGCTGATGCAGTACCCATAATGTGATGTAGCCTGTTCCAATTCCTAACTTTCTCTGCTGAAAACAGAATTATTAAGTGCCTTTTTGTTATACAAAAGTTTAATTTCACAAAAACCCACTGGTGGCAAGAGCACTGAACATCTGTTCTCAAGTTGAAGGACTGTTACCTTAATGAAATATTACTCAGCTACAAGTAAAACTACTGGTGTTAAAAATACTTAAGAAAGTATTCTCTTCAAAAACTACTAGTAGGAGTATTAGTTACTTTTTAAACGCTGGTGTTTAATGCTTTATCATTAGCAGGCATTCAATCAAAAGGGGTTTCAGTTTCTCCAAATCCTCAGTCTAAATTACTTCCAGTTCCTAGGCTGTTCTGGTCAGTGTTCACAGTCATCTCAAACCTGTGACTGCTGCAGCATTTTGTCATGGTTTTCATTGGCCCGTTTGCAGATGTAGGTGAAAGGTTTGGATTTTAATTCTACTCAGATTAAAAGTAATGAAGTAGATTACAAGGTGCAATGCTTACCTAAGCAAGAGTAAAATTACAGACTTGAAAAAACACTCCAGACAAAAAAATAACTTAATTACAGTCATTTAAATGGCTGCAAATCATTACTTCATTCATTACAAACCTGCAAAAAAAATCACACATTTGCCTCAGAGACTGCAAATAGACATATGAAGAATCTGCTGTGGATCTGAGAACATGTCGAGAAACTTCCAGGTGCCACTACACACTGTCAGGATCTGGGCCCCTCGACCTCATATCTACAATGAAATATATTGTTGGGAGTAGAGAGTAATGAGACTGTAATGAGACGTGGAAATATGCAATGCCAGGCTATTATAGTCAGGCAGAAAGTTAAAGCTGAACAAAAAAAAACCCAGAAAGTGAAAGTTAATAGTGGAATGAATACACATAAAAATCTCTCTGTGCCAGACAACTATAACACATTTTAGCCTGTGGGGTGTCTGCTCCAAGATGGTGCTGTCAGATAATAAGGGATCATGATATTACCCAACACAAGGTGACATTCTTCCGTGTTGACTTAAGACCAGAAAAAGTCTTTACCCTAATATAAACCTGTCACGGAGCCATGAAAACAAACACTGGATTACACAAACAGTGGAAGGTGATGACTGTGGGTAAAAGCACCTAAGCAGCCTGGGAAAACTATCACAAATGATACAACTGATGCTGGATAACAAGCACCGGAGTGCCTTAGGCCTTAAATAGTCTCATAACAAAAATCACTGCGTGTTGTGACATTACAGAAACATCCACCAATATATTCCCGCTGTCCTACTGTGGCAGCAGCATAACATAGTTGGGATGATGATGGAAGGATAGAAATACCGGCCCTGATGAGGTATAAAACGGAATGTGCTCCGGGAAAGCACAAATCTGTACATGCACAGGCACGCATGATCTGACAAAATATAGATGCGGAGATACTGTAAAACAGGATACACCAGTGAGTAGGAGAATTAACACACAGCACTGTTCCTCCAGTCCCTGGGAACATGCAGCCATCTGAAATAAAAGTGGCTTCTGTAGGGAGCAAAGGAAACCCTCTCAACAGTTATATAAGAGAAAGGGCCCTGAGCCTAGCTGTCTTTCTCTCTAACACACGCAAAAACACACACGCACCACATAAGCATGGAGTTGCACGCCTATGCATACAACAACAACAGCACACGCGTGCACCTGACAGGCAGAGAAACCCATTCTTTGGAAGAAACAGCCAGGGAGGCTCTGACACAACCACCTGCTCAGATTCAGTCAGCGGCACTACTATTTATCAGAGCCCCCTGCATCCTACAAAACAGTATTAGCTGGTGGCTGCAGTAAGTCACAGCGGATACGTGCCTGTACCTTGGCATGGGGACGATGTTGAACGAACGCTGATAAAAGATTCTAGGTCGCCCGTGGCTCAGGGTGTGGACTGTACATACATGCGGTTATTTTGAGGAAGACCTATTCCCATGGTTTGTCTCGCAGGACCCTAAAATAAAGCCCGGGGTGAAGCAAATGCCACACATTCAGAGTGTGTTTGACAGAGATATCACTAGCCGGTGCTATTCATTCCTCACCAAATAATGAGGTCGTCAATGCAATGACTCATAGAGTCTGACAGATGAATTCTGAATACATCAGGGGAGCATGTGAAGTGTGTGTATGTGTGTCAGAGTGTTGTGAAGAGCGTGTATCATAGGGCCTGAGGCCTAAGAGGCAGATACAAACAGAAAAGATGTGGTTAAATTAACATATGAGCACTGGTGCTCCCCACATGTGTATTAAAGTGTGCGCATAAGTGTCCTTTTTCATCACTGCCCTACTATTTTCCCAACTAGCCACTGCCTGCTGACTCATGCGTTCATAATAAATAGATAGCATTGCATAATATGATTATGACCAGACAGACCTAGGTTAGCCCAAACTTAATCATATAAGATTTCTGTTGAAACTCTTAATCTGCATGAAGTCCTTAATAAGACAGTCCCCCTTTCTGACAAGTTGTCAGCAGAGCTTCGGGCACAGCATTAGTAACACACAGGAAACTGTCCTCTCATCTGCATAGGAATTAACAAAGAGTTTGGGAGAGGAGGAGAGGAGAAAAGAGGAGAGGAGAGGAGAATAGAGGAGGAGAAGGGAGAGGAGAGAAGAGAAGAGGAGAGGAGAGGAGAGGAGAGGAAAGGAGAGAGGGCAGTGACTGGGGGGGAGAAATCCATTTAAATGAAAGGGAGAAGAGAGGCGTCAGCATTAGCAGTTAATCCACTGCAGTGAGAATGCTTTCTCTCTGCCTGCGGCCTCTAGGCTCCAGTAGTCATCCTAACAGGACTGTAACGTACACTGCACCGTATCACAAACATCAGATCCCATCCTGACATGAGAGCCGTACCAAATAAACAATGCATGACTTACCAGAAATAAGACTGCAACACACAGATTTAATGTAGAAGCATCATCCATCCATGTGACTGCACTACAGCTGCGTTACCATGTTATGTCATATTGTGCGTATACAGTATATAAATATATATACTGTATGTATATTTATATGCTACCTCCATGCCCAAGATGCAGTCATAAATCCCAGCATTTGAGCTCGCTACAAATGAACTTCCCTCGCCATTCAAACACACACACACACAAGACATTTCCAGTGTGATGAGTCCACGTTCCCTACCCCAGGGGAGGGCCACGACACAAAAGTGCACATACAAAAGGGAGCATCTCTCTCTTCCCCTCTCTGTTTCTCTCCCACCCCTTTTTCTCTCTCTCACCCACACACTTTCTCTATTTAGCTCACACTTAAAAAGGCTGCCTAAAGATAGAAGCAAGAAGATGAACAGGAGCCAGCGAGTGTCATGGCAACAACGTGCAGCGGCTCACAAACACTATTTAGACCGGCAAGAAAAAGTTATAATCAAAGCCTAAATGCCGTAGTATCACCTCCTCAAAGACACAGTTTACTAAATTTCAATGCAAAAGACTGCCAGGACTGAAAGCCCGCAGCTCATAATTCAACAGTTGAGTAGACGGCAGATCTCATGAAAATGGACTATTTATTGTACTACAAATGTTGTGGTTAATCCTCTCTGACTCCTTGTAAACAGTTTGAATTTCAGTCTCTTGTAGAAAAGCTCTACACACTGTTGTAAACAGTGTACACTCATTCTTACACTACACTGAACACATATTTCAGCTGCATTTTATTTTACAGTACATTAGTAAGACACAACAAGCTGTACTTTGTATTAAATTAGACAAAACCTAGAAATTATATATTCTTTATTAGACAGTACTAAACCCTTTATTAGACCCTTATTAGACTTTCTTAGAGGTAATAAAGGACACATTACAACAGAACTGTAAACTAAAGTGTATTATTTCCCACCGTTCGATTGCTATTCGACTTTATTACAGGGTAATTAGAGACAAAAATCACATTATACTCCTCTACCTCTATAATGTTGGTCTTTACTTGGTAGAGCTCCACATACTTTTAAATGTAGCAGATATGATTTAACTTTAGTTTTAATGTGTGTCAAATTACCCTCTGCTAACATCTAATAAGGGTCTAACAGTGGAAATAATACACTTTAGTTTACAGTACAGTTCTATTATAATGTGTCCCAAATTACCTTCTAATAAATACTAATAAGGGTCTAATGGTGTCTAATATGACACAAAGTAAAAGACACAAAGTATGTTATATTACATTAGTGCACTGTAAAATAAAGTGTGGCCCATATTTCTTGTTTTTAATGAGGATATATTTCTTTAATACTAAATGCAAATGCATATGTAATTAATAAGGTAATAATTTTGAATGAAAAATGCAATGAAAGAAAATAAAATGACAGAGTCAATGAAACTTTGCATGTGGGAGTAAGCAGAGGTTCAATTTAGTCTGATCAAATAATAATGTAAATGGTGTTAAGCCCTATGCATTGCAGTTCTGTAGGTATAGATGTTGGACACAGCCCAAGAAATGTTCACTACCCCGTCAGGATGTTTCAGAGAAACTCTGCATCTCCTTCCACTAGAATCCCCCTGAGGCCACTTGCACATCAAAGCAGCGATTCTGAAATGCCTGGTTTCACTTCCTGAGTAGTATTACTTCGACGTACTCTGAAGCTAATTTTACACAACTGACAAAGACACGTTACACTTCTCACAGATTCGAGCGCACCAGGTATATGAAAACGATTTAATGTCACTCCTTTTTCTGCTGTGAAAGTCAGTCCGTTTGTCTGCGTGTGCTCTCGTCAGATTAAAAGAAAATATCTGAAATGCTGGGTGCCCAATTCAGGATGAGTAATGGCCTAAGAGTACTGGATGACATTAATCCACGCGGCCACCATCCTCACGGATCAGTTCCTTCATTATCTGATGAAACATTGACCAGTGCTCTGTCATCTCCATATTACCAGTATCACTGAGAGGTTATTTATCAGCCATACCCCTCCTCCATTATACATCCTGTTATCTCAGCTCTATCTGCTCACATATGCGACAGGTGAACAAACTCAGTGTGATGTGTTTGTGTGTACACATGTGCATAGGCACATAATATCATATAGTAGTCCCCGAATTTGTTATAAATCTGTACATGTGGTGTTTTTTATGGTACCACTTTACAATGAGACAGCTTTTATAAATCATTTATAACAAGTTTATAATTAGGTTATTAATTAGGTTGATAACACTTTATAAGTTTTTCGTAAGCAATTAGAAACAAGTCATAAGACAGTTTTCATACTATATGGCCATCCAGTTACTATTCAGATCTATTTAAAGCCTGTCCGATACTAGAATTTTTGGGCATGATTGTGATACCGATATCTAGGAGTAAAATAAGTTCTAATATTGATATATTGGCTGAAATTCTTCATTTATATACATATATATCTATATATATGAAATAAAGCATGACATCAAAACACTGAAACCATAAACTTTAATTGGTATTTTTAATAATTATAAATAACTATAAATCAAAAAAGACAAACTTGAATTAAAAAAAGGATAAAATATACATGAATTTCAGCTTATGAAACTATTTTTTTAAAAGATAAAAAACATTAGCATTATATTCTGCAAAAAAATCTGACAACATATATGCTAACACTAATATAGACCAATACAGCTGTGCTAAGCAACTATTGGGCTGATAATATCAGCCGACCGATATATCTCTCTAGCTCTAATACTAATTAAGCTTACTAATGAGTTACTACAATGTATAACTGGCAAAAGGGAGCCTCATTGTAAAGTTTAAGATGTTGAATGGTGAAAATGTCAAGGTAAACAATACTGCCAAAGCCTTACTGCATGAATTTTGTAATTTGATATGTCAGTTTGACGCTAAATGAAATGCTTTTGCAATGAAAATATGCTGACAAATATGTGACAGCTATAAAGCCTGGCTGATGGAAAAGCCAAAGTAATATAAATAAGCAATGACATCTGAGGCTTAACAGTACAGATAAATGTCGGCTCACGACTTGGCCAGCCACAGGTCACTGTTGCTCTTTTTATCTGATACATTGTAACAGTTTAGTAATGATTTATAAAGGGTTTACAACCTAATTATAAATCTTTATAAATCATCTATAAGGGTAGTCTTATTGTTAAGTGGTACGCTTGTAATTACCCACTCTAAAGAGCCCGACAGAATAAAAAGTAAAAGCAGTAACCACAGAAGATCAATCTGTATCTAATGTGTGTGTGTGTGTGTGTGTGTGTGTGTGGTGTGTGTGTGTGTGTGGTGTGTTTATGAGGGTGTTGTGCTGGACTCACAATGTTGACCTGCAGTGGTTCCGAACCAGGTCTTAACAGCCTCCTCCTCCTGCAGCTACCGGAGCCTCCAGACCGCAGACGCACTGACGATGACGTCTGACCCATGTCTGGGGGGACAGACACATGCAGACGGACGGGCAAACAGATGATCAATTTAACAAACACACATCAATCAACTGTCTGCATATTGATATAGAATAAAAATATGCAATGGTACCTGACTGTGGCAGTAGCAGCGCCAAGGCAGTGAGAGCGCTGGGGGGCAGCGGCAGGGAGCGGCACCGCTGGATAGAGACCCTGAGTGGGGGCTCTAGCGGTGACACACCCAGGGGGCGAGACAAGGCCTAGAGGGAACTGAGTAGTTAGGGCATCGCCTATATTCCATACAGGGTTACTTCGATGCACACACAAGGTTGAATGCTCACATTACCCTGCCCTTCATGTTCAAAAAAATTTCTTCCTTACTGCCTTGTCCCCCTTTTTTTTGCAGAGAATTAAAGTATTTCACATTCAGCAAGTCTATTCTGGTGCATTGGTCGGTGTGCATGCCCTGCAGCAAACCATGAGAGACTATACATCATGCCAAGCGGGCGGTCTCTCAGGTTAAAATGAACTGACTCTGAGTTAGGGCAACGAGAGGTAGAGCTTATGGGAGCGATGAGGCAGAAAATTGGCCACAGAAAAAGACAGAGAGTGAGGGAGAGAGAAAGAGAAGCCACAAAGAAAGAAAGTGAAAGAAAGGGTGAGGGAGGAGAGAAAAAGAGAAAGAGAAGGAGGTGAGCCGAGGGAAAAGCAGCATCCAGAAATACAGGCCTCTATAAATGGGGCAGAGCATGCATGCATTGTTGCAGCTAACAGTGAGTGGTGTATAAATACTGGGTTAGTACTGGGCTGCCCTTCAAAGTCTGTAGTGTGTGTTTGATTCATTATGGGCTTGGGCTATATTTATCAGTGAGTTGGTAGAGACTACTAGTGAGACTCTGCCCTCCTGCTTTCATTTTTCCAGCATCAGGATGTGATATATTTATGTCTAAGGCATATAAATACATTTAAACTGAACAAAAATGTGCATTTTGATATTTATGGGACTGCTTATTTGTCATTTTTATGCGTGTTTACTTTCAGTGAAATTATGCATAAATGCCTGTGTTTGACATCTTACTCTGTGGTGCAGCTCCGTGGACTGTGTCTCCCTAGTAACACTGGTCTCTATGACAGAGCAAGGCCTGGAGCGAGCAGCCATCCGTCTCTGCCCCGGAGAGTGTTGCATGGTGGGAGCGGGCCTGCGTCTCCGTCGGCACAGTGAGCCAACCTCACTATAATGGCTGTAGAGATCTCGGTCGGGGTTGGGCCTCCACAGGTCCAGTACAGCTGAGGCCGGGCGGGGACGAGGGCGCAGGGGCTTGTGAGGTACAGAGGTCTTCTCTGTGCTAGAGTGGGGCACGGCTGTGCACGGCTGTCTTACACTGCAGCCTGTCTGGCTGGCAATCTGCTCACACAGCTGTGATTGGCACAGATACTCAGGAGTTTGGCCCAGATAAAGGTGCAACAATGCATTTATTGTGCAGGAAATTAGGAGGAATATCTCTAAAGATTCAACAAAATATACTTCATGATTCTTTTTAAAAAATCCAACTAGCCATGAGCTCAGGTTCCTAATTGCAATGCATCAGTAGATAGCCACAAGTGCCAAGGCTGCCCCTTAAAGGGATAGTCTGGATTTTTATTATTATTTTTCAGTGTATTGCCTTCAGTAGATGCTGGCTGGCACATGGCCCAGTTTGGAGAAGCAGATAGGGGCACCAGCACAGAAGCTAAGCAATAACCTGCTGGGGACAGGGTCAGCAACAAAAGGTATTTAAGCCACTTTAAAAAAAATCCTTACTCGATCATTACTGGTTTTTGAATTCTTGAATTTTTCAAATATATGTTTTTTTCCTCTCTTTTTTGATGCTTTGAGCTCCATAAGCCCAGTGTCATTTATTCCCATTATGTATGAGAAAGGCAGACATCTCTACAGCCAGTAAGTCCAAAACTCAGCAACTTACACCACAAAATCTGGGTAAATAGCACTACAGGCCAGGGAAAAAAATGTATTTTTGATTTTGTTGTGAACTGTACCTTTAAAAGGATAGTTAAGATTCACAGAGGAACCGGTGAAAATGTTCGAAACATAGTGTACACCGAAATTGATTACTTGCTTCTTCAAACTGAGGGCGTGCTGACTGGCATCTACTGTAGGTAATACACTAACTATCAATAAGTACCTCATACAACCCTACATCAAATAATACAAACTATTCCTTTCATGGCAATTTAATTTCAGAGAAGAGGAAAAATAAAATAGACTGGTGGATTTAATATGTAAACAGTTGGTGCTTAGGGAAGAGGATTTTCCCGGGATCATCATTTCTCCTAAATTATCACAGGACTGCGCATTAACACCCTTCCCTAAACACAGATTCCCACAGCCGTTGCCCTTGCATAATAAACCCCTATGAAAGTGTGCTGAGTATTGAGATGTCACATCTCATTTTGTCATTAGGAGCTGGGGCTAACATGTCCTGACTCGTTGGTGTGACTAGGAGGGAGATGACTAATGCCTCCACTGGAGTGAGAAGGGAAGGGTGCCGTCATGAAGCGCAGACGTCACAGGGCTCTAGGGCTACCGCAGTCACACACGGCCGGCTTTGTGAGAAACAGGGTTTCCTTGCATGCTACACTTTTCCTGACGATACAGGAAAGGACAAACTCCTCTAATGTGATGTTGTCCACCAGTGCAATCACTGACTGTTTCCTCCTCTCTCCAACAGATGGGGCAAAAGGACAACTGAAGAGTAGGTGCCCAAGTCATGTCCTCACAGGCTGGCTGGTGTCTTGAATGTTTTTGTTTCTCCCTGACAGTTAATGAACCACACCTAGGACTTATATCATGACAAAAATGAGTAACAGCTCTGGTACCTGTTAGATTCTAGTCTGTTGTTGATGATTTTAAGAAGCAAAAGAATGGCCATGGTTAAAACAGTTATATAAATGATATGTTGAGCAGTAATTACATGATGCATGCCTTTGGCAATGTTAATGATGTGGAAAAAGCCTGCAATGGAATGTGGTTATGGCATAAATGTGAGACACATTATACATGAAAATGTTGTAAATAGTACTTAGCAACACAAATGACTTATTTTTTTTAACAATGATTCTTAAATCAGTGCTTATTAGCAGAGCTCCCTTTGTATTTAAAGTCACATACCTTAAATATTTCCTCTGTGGAATCTGATGCTGGCACACTATTGGTTGTGCTCTCTTTATCACCTTGTTGTGATTGGACAGTCACTTCCTGTATGTGGTGGGAGTCAGGTGGAGCATCCCTGGAATCCTGCTCATTTCCTGTCTGTCCCTCTACCTTTTCCTCTGGACAGAGACAGTTTAATGGATCCCTTTTGACCTCTGCTTCTTTTTTGGTGTCCGTGTTTGGGCCTGACTGGGCGATATGATTCTCTACTATAGCTGTGGACCTGTGGTTTGTCTCTCTGTCTAGAAGTTCATCTGTTCCGTCAGAACTCTTAAGGCCATTGACAGCCCGAGATCCTGGGCATGCCCTGAAGGCTCTCAGGACCACTGTAGGGGATCGTCCACCTGTCACAGGTGCTGGAGCCTCGCTGTCAATGCTACTGGAATGTAAGGGTTTAGCGGTCACCGGTGATGATGGAGTAGGCAGGGATCTTGGGAGTCCGTCACTGTGGAGTGTCAGGGACACACTGTGAATGTTGTCCGCTGTGCGCTGTGGGGCCCGTGGGGAGCTCATCTGAGTCCTCTCTCCCTCTGGAGGAGTGAAGGAGTGTGATGTTGTCCGCCATTTTCTGGCAGTCTCTGCTACACTGTTGAAAAACTTGAACAGACCACCAAAGTGCCCCTTATTGGTGTCCGACTGTTTCGGGGGTGGTGGTTGAAAGTCTCTGACACTCTCAAAGTCTACAGAACCATAGTCTGAATCCATGGTCTTGTCCAAAGAGTGAAGCTCAGAGTCAAAGCTCCTCTCTGAGTAGACAGGATTGGCCTTCCCCAAAAGGGAAATTCTCCTCAGGTAACTCCACACATCTTTGTGCCTCCTTCCTCTGGCCTGGTGAGTGCTTGGGCTACCTTTAATGCTGGGTTCCTCACAGCCTGCAGCTGTTTTGTTACAGTTGCTTGAGCTGTTTTGGCTTCTTTTAGTATAGCATACTCTTTCTGGTGGTTTACAACCATTCTGAGTCACAGCCTCTGCTATTACAGCCGGCTGTTGGCCGTCTATAGGAGCTGTGAGGTCAATGTCTTCGAACGAGCAGTCGAATTCTGCTGTGTAGCCAGCGTACGAGTGCCTCTTGCCACGGTGTCTAAGTGTGCCCCTGCTGGACTGCTGAGGAGTGCCAATGTCACGGCAGAAAGACTCCTCATCCACCAAGGAGCTGCTGAGCTTGGCAGTGGACAATTTCCCCGTCTTCCCTCTAAACACAGAGGGGGATTTAAGCTTCTTGAAGGAGCGAACTTTGTCAGCAAACGAGAGTTTAGGGATGGAAGCCTCTCCGGGCAGGATCATGGAGTGGGGTCTGCGCTCCAGCTCTGAGGCAGCTCTCTTTCGATTCAAGATCTTCCAGATGCCCCCCGTGGCACGGGGCCTCCGGTTGACCTCCTGTCGGTCCTTGACAGGGGTCTGAGGAGAGGCAGCCTGGGTCTCCCCCTGCCCCTCTGCAAGCCCTGGCCCGGTCTCCTGAATATAAACACTGCTGGTCTCATTCTCCACATCCAGAGAAACATTAAACACTCGGTTGACAAACCCATTAGGGTTGTTGCTTCAGGGGCAGGGTTGTCTGTCTGTTCCATCCTCTCTCATTCTACAGTGTCAGCTATCAGCTCCAATGGACATCATGTCTCAGGCCTCTCTCTCTCTCAAATACCTGGAGGAACAAAACCACATTTTTATTCAGGAGTTTGACATTAAACTGACAGCCTATCTTTTCATATCACGCTTATTCTGACTTAACTGGCCCAGAATGCCTGTAGATGAACACCATAAATGCAAAATGTATTGTATTAAATATTCTCAGTAGACGGTCAGCTAAATTTTGTCTGCACGCGGAGGTCAAACGTTCAAGAATAATAGATAAGTAGTGCTACTTAAACACTAAAACACAGTGAGAGCATCAGAGGTCTCATTTTGTGATTCTCAGACAAGGGCTTTTGTACCATGAGTCAACAGTCACAAACACCCACCGCCCCCCATATTTGGTCCACATTATCCAAAGTAATTATTTGAGACTCAGTCCCCCGTCCACCATTTAAACCAGGAGGCTGTGTTGTCATGGAAACACTCACTACAGAGATGTCTGGTTATTTCAGGCCTGCTCCGGCTGTGACATCATCATAGCTCAGATAAGCTCCTTCTGAGGAAGAAGATGCCGGGCAAGTGCTACACATGTTAATTATCCCCAGTTCATAATCCCTTTAATGTATAGAAGCCTGTTGTGTAATTGCGGCCTCCAGCATTACGTCTTTATTGTTACATGAGATCATCACCATAGATGTGTTTCATTTAAGCTGCCCTCTTCCGCAGAATGTCACAGTTTAATTTTGTAAGCTTTTTAATGATAAGCTTTTAAAGAAATAGCCTCTATCTAAAGACAGAAGCCTCCTCAATCAATACAAAAATGTAAAAATCTCAGTTTCTACAGTCACACATATTGTAGCATTACTTATTTTAAATATAAATTGTGACATCTCTTTAATGTTACTTGACTATAGACCTTCTTCACAACAGCCATTTTGACATGAAATAATAAGGTAAACACTGATGTTACCAATGATGCCCAACCAGTACTGGATTTTTGGGGCTGATACTGATACCAATATTATGGAGTAAATAATTCTTATCAATATATTGGCTGATATTCTTTATTTATACATATAAAATCCAAAATGACATAAGGGCAACATAACTGTAAACTTTCAATTTTTCTTTTTTTTTTAATAATTATAAATAACTTTAAATTAAAAACACAAAAGAGCAAATTGATTTAAGAAAAAGGATCAAATATACACAAATTGCTGCATATAAAAGTAAAAGAAACACACAATCTGCATTATTTTCTGTAAAAATGAAAACTATGCAGATACCAATATAGACCAATATAACTGTTCTAGGAGAATATATTAGTCTGGCTCTAAATTATACAAAGTAAGGTTCTATTCCATTCGGGTCAAACAGAGTCAGGGTGCTGCTATTGTGCATTGTTGGCTCACTGGAAAAGCTCTGCCACACTAAATTGAACAGCACCTTAATTAGTGTAGTAATACCTGTGTTTACCCCACTATTTCAATATGGCTGCGATGAAAAAGTTATATTATATGTAATTATTCTGGCATATCATACCATACCACAATATGACTGTTTATATGCTATAAAGCCTAGTAGCGTTAGTTATAATGACATTAAACTACTAAAATACACATTTAAAAAATATTTTAGGCTTCCATACACTGTCACAAAAGCCACGGTAACTATAGCAACTCGACTTCCACCTATATCGGCAGTTTATAGTGTTTATAGTGTAGCTGTACCATTTTAGTAAATAAGTTTGTCAGTTTGCTGCTGTTGTACGTGTTGGCTCACTGGAAAGACTTTGCCACACTAAATGGGACCTTAATTAGTATTATTAGTAACACCTGTGTAATATTCTGGTGAGATTAATATGATATTTTTTTATATGTTATAAAGCCTGGTGGCATATAATGACAAATACACGTATTTTGTGGCTTCCATAAACTGCCCTAAAATTTAGGGTATCTATGGCAACCTGTCTCCAATCTGCACGAGCTGAAACTGACAATTTATTGAAGCAAACAGCGACCAAGTAAACTAAAAAGTTAAAGTTTGCTCGACAGTGACAGGGTGAGTTCATGTCGGGCAGGGCGTCTTTTTTTCTTTGTTTGTTTGTTTGTTTGTTTAATGGCGTCAATAAAACTGACATTTAAGTCGCAGCCGTTAAATTTCAGTTATTTATAGTTGGGCATTAATGCTTCTTCAAACTGTCAGCCGAGTCACACGTCGTATAAAGCTGAACTCATCAATAACTTGAGAAGCTCGCACACGCGAAAAATAAACCTATTTCCTCTTCTCTTGCCAGTAAAAGCTTTTAACTTACCAACATGAAACGTGCCCCCCCCTGTTTAAAAGGGCATCGTCTGTGCTGTCCTAAAAGTCAGTGAAAACACCGGCTGTACGTATCCACTGGTGCTCTGACGGGCTTAACTTATATCCATGAGTAAGGCTGAAGTTATGTTGCGGACAGCGACTCCTTTGTAGATCTCATGTGTTTGGTTCTTCTCCTCTAAAAAAAAAAAAAAAACTTCGTCCGCTATCATCAAACTGGGAGAAACTCCCTGAGTTCGGGACAGACCGGTGAACTCTTGCCCTGTAAGCTCCTGCAGACGCCGACACTCAGATTTGTGATAAAGCTCTCACGCAGACAGGACAACACACACACACACACACACACACACCCTACACACAGACACTCACACACACACACACACACACACACGCTCAAACACAAACATACCTAACCTTCACACTCACATAATTTACTATAATTATTTCAATTCAAAGTATTGTAATAAGTAGGAACTTCAGAGCTGAGTTGGGTCTTTTTGTTATAGAGCTTACATTAGGGGAGACCGGGGACGGTTGCAACACTTTTTTTTCATTTCTCTCGGTGACTCAGATACTATTTGGACTCATCACCATATCTTTTTATATCAAACATGCATCTGTTTGCTAATTATCCTATTATTATTAGTCACTATATTTATTTTTGAATGAAAGAAGTCTGATATTTAAGCTGACCCCAACCCTGGGGACAGTTGCAACACGACCAGTGAACGGTTACAAAATATTAAAAATACATTACATTTCACTGATTAACTTTTGCTTTGTGTCTCAATAGCATAGTATACCAAAATATGCATTGTTTTACAATAATATTATAGTATTTAGTATTTATTTATCATATGACAGTCACTGAGTTTTGTTAGTTGTTGATTGTTGTACTTTGATATGTCATGATGTGTTTGCTCGTCTCTCATCATGGACATCAAATGGCTGGCTCCATCTTGTTTGTGGCAAGGACCAGGATGGAAATGAGACTTGAACTTTCTTGTGTTGTCCCTGACAGCGTCATATACGCTGGCAGTGCTTTTACTATTGTATTTGATCCTTTGTCAGATAAACTAAATATAAGCCTATCTTCAGTCAATGTGCAGATGTTACAGATGCTATTCAATCTTTCTATATTTCAGTGTGAGACAGGAAGAAAGGAACTTTTATTAAACCTGTACATTTGTATTTGGGTGAATTGTCCTTTTATGAGCCCCACAATGACTTGTGTCCAAAAATACTGTATTGATATAGCTGCTTAGTTTGGGGACAACATGTTGCAGCTGTCCCCACCCTAACAGCTATAACAGAACATGATGTTCTAGCTAGAGACATTGACCTAGACACACGCTAAACATGTCACTTGGTAGTCAACAAAATGACGATTAAAACTAAGTAAGTTTTGATTTATTAATACAAATACACAGGACGGTATGACAGCTCATGAAAAAAATACTCTAATACCTCAAAAATGTTTTTTTTCCATAAATGCAGCAGCAGATGTTGACTCTGTAAAAAAAAAAGAAAAATGTTTCTGATTGGAGGAATACAACCTGTTGCAACCACCCCTGTTGCAGCCATTCCCAGTCTACCCTATACCGATGTAGAGATGTTTACTTTAATCCTGTTTTTATCCCTTAGTTCATTAAAATCCTGAAGTATTCTCTAAAACCATTATAGCATATATTTTTGATGTAAACTGAAGAGCTTTTTTTTTCTGTCCTATTTGTTGGATGGATTTATACGGAAGCACTTCTAATTTCCAAAAGGAACATCAGTGAAAACAAGTGATTGACTGAACTCTGGTCTCACTAGCTGATCCTCCTTTGGGATTTGCGTTGAATGTGAAAATCCTTCTATTGAAATGACACAATGGGGGGAGAGGGAGCTCAGGGGGGGTGGAAACTGAAGGAATTCACAAAAACTAAACAGCTCCAGAGCTCCGTATAGCCGTGAAAGAGGAGATGGTGGAAGAAGGGGGCCTAAATTTAAACATTTCCTCTTTGTCCTGTTTTGGGCCCATTGTCATTGCATGGCGTTCTCCCTTCTGCACAGGAAGGAGTGGATCTGACATCAACGCTCTCAGGCTGACAATGCCAGGAAGTCTGTCTGACTGTATGTAAATATCTCTATGTGTCCACGCTTCCCTTGCTAGCCCGAGGAGCCGCTCTCCTTCGCCTGGTCCTCTCCCTGGAGCAGCTTTAAGCACTTGAGGGTGTAGTAGTAGCAGTAGCAACATGGTGATTTACATGCTACGCTTCCCCCATAAGTCATCCACAACTGTCAGTGTGAATTACAGCAACCTCATCTTCAAATGACCTCAGCATCTTTAGCACATAGGAAGACCTAATGGGCTCTCTGTTATTTACACAGGCCCACATACAGTAACCTATATTTGTCTATTTCTGATTTTTGTGTTTTGTCGTTGCCTGTTTGTGTCATTTTTCCTCATTCTTTTGCGTTGACTTACTATTTGTTTCTCTCCTTCGCTTCTCCCCTTACTCACTCACTTCCTCACAACCCCAAGCAGTCTTCCTGTTGCCCCCCCACCACCACCTTCCTCCACCAGCTCCCCGTCACAAAAGACATCCTGGCTCAAACATGCCAAATGTTTCAGCTCAGATCTGGCTTATACAGACATAAAACTAACCTCTTATCTCTCGAAAATAAATTCATCCAAACAGCATTTTGTATGACTGACAGAAAGCGTGAGGGGGGAAAAGAGAAAGAGGGTGTTGAATGGAGGGAGACAGATTAGAGATTTATAGACTCTCTACCAGCTGGGCCTGGTGTCTGAAATGATAAGTTTTGTTGACGTTTGGCGAGCTGCGCGCATTACAGCGGTTTGACTGTTGCCTATATTTACCGTGAGTGTTGAACGCTCTGAACAGAGCTCTTTGAAATGATGTCATTGGCTTCTCATTTTCAGAACAATCGACCTCTTCCTCTTCTTCCTCTGACACGGTCCCTGCTGGTGGGTTTGGTGGAGATTACTGGAGACAAACACTTGTTGAGTTTAGGCCCAGCTGTAATTATTTCGCCAGTCTTTGTCAAAGCCGCTGAGTGAAAACAGGCTGCCGTGAAAAAGCCGGCCAGACAGGGGAGGGTAAGGGGAGGGGGGGCAGATATGTTGTGATATCAAATGAAAGGCTTACTGAGGCCTGGGAACTGGATTCAGGAGGTGTAACTCGTGTGAGAACAGCTGGGAGCTCAGTCAAATTTTGTTTTAAGTGCAGGTGTTTGGGAACACTGAGGCTGTGTAGTTGTGTAATGTTACTCCATGCCCTTAGATAGGGAGAGTGCTGAGTTAAGGCGGCTAGAGGGAGCATGTATACACTATGGCTCCCTTATACACTGGCATGTTAAAGGGACAGTTCACCCCAAAATCAAAAATACATATTTTTACTCTGGCCTGTAATGCTATTTATTTATCTACTACTTTATTTTTACCATAGAAAAAAAGCAGTTCCTACACTAAACCGCTCACAACGAAGTCTGTGGATTATCTTGAATAAAGAGATCATGATTTCTGTAAAGAGAAACTGCTGTTGAGTTTTTTTCATTTATTTTTTTTTTAGCACTTTGAACACAAGCTGAGTGCCATCTAGCTCCATTATAATCGAGAGAAGGCAGACATCTCCACAGCTGATAACAAAACTTGGCAGCTCACACCAATACAATCTAGATGGATAAATAATGGCATAAACTAACGTTACTAGAGACACGTTTGAAAAAATATCTTTGGCTTCCATATGCTGTCAGACAACTTTAAGCTCCCACGGAGTCAAAGTCAATGTTTAAGTGTTTTTTATCACATATTGTGCTAATACATCACCTCTGTGCCAGTATCTGACGCAACAATGACGAAAAAAGTTGTTTTCTATATATTCTTCTTATTTTAATGACATTTCAGGTGTTTCAGGTTGTTTTTTACTGGAAAATGATTAAAAACTCATCCTGCACAAGGGGGCATATGCTAAATCTGTGTCCATTGACGGACTAGAGTGTTTCTGGGGAAGAGGACCTCAGTGTACAAAAGCACAATTTTTATAACTTCATTCATTGATTTGGGTGAAACTGGATCATATTTATGGTGAAAATATTTTCTGGTTTCTTCTCTGATGTCCGCCGGCTGCTCAGCTCCAACGCTTGGTTATTTCAGCTTCTCTGATGGACAGATAGCTTTTGCTTACTTGTTGCTAGAGTAGCTAACTGCGACTGTTAGCTGTTAGCTGCCGTTAGCAGGCAACACAACCTGCGAACATGACCAGTCACCCGGATGAACACACCCTCTGAGACCTACAGGGAATACAGGACAGAATAAATTTATGAACTTTCCAAATGGAACGCTAACATTACTTGTTGCTAAAGTAGGTTTGCTAACCACTAACGGTGGTTAGCTCAGTAGCCGTGACTCAGCCCCAGGGATAGGGCCCAGGGAGCCAAGCCCAGCAAGAAAACCACCTCGTTAGTGGAACCTATTCTTTGTTGTCAAACTGGCTCCACTGGTAGAGGCTTTTTTGGTCCCAATCCAGCCATGTTTACTGGGAGTGAACTTCTAGTCCGAGAAGAATCAGCCAATAGAATGCACCGTAAATGCCAATCAATGTCTGCAATACTTCCAAGACTCAGCAACTCACACCAAAACAATCTATGGATTTTAAATAGGACTACAGGCCAGATGAAAATGGCTTCTTGATTTTGGGACTGAGCTGTCCCTTTAAAGTGTGCTGCACGTTGCACACACAGATTAACATTTCTGCCCACTTTTGGTATAAAATATGCCCAGGTAGTAGCTGCCTCCAGTGGCGGAAGAGAGTTTGAATTACACTGGCATTCCTGACATTCCCTCTGCTCTGACCTGCATACTTCTCTGGCCTGGCTGCACATGGCACTATCCCTTAAACACACACACACACACACACACACACAAGCCCATCCTCACAGTTCACAAGCACTTTGATCTTAACTGCAATCAGTTCGGAGATAATCAATCAGTTTGGGCTCTAACACACATGGACACACACACATATGTAGCAGCTCACATGGCACACACATGGTCACCTGGAATGTGTGAAAAACCAGTGATGGGAAGGTCTACTAAACGACTTGTCCAGCAGCCATCTTAGAGGCAGTGAGAGGGAGAGAAAGAAGGAATGAGAAGGACAGGATGGGGGGGATGTGTGTGTGTGTGTGTAGCTTTCAGCTTGGGGACTTTCAGCCATTATCAGGATGAATCTGAAAACAGGAAGGGGGGTTCCATTAAACAAGACGAGCGGAAGACGACCACAGCTCTACTTCCTGTTTTAGAGCAGGGGAGGAAACAGCAGATTTTTTAGGAATTCAAATCAGAATCAACACTCCGGAAAGAACATCTCTATAACACAAAATGCCCTTTTTTGACTGATTTAATTAGCATGCATGGGATCATTTCTGTCATAATACTTGGTTTAAGTCAAACCTGTTTTTATATTGCAGCTTTGTAGCTTTCCCTTGGCCAAATATTGCTGTCAAAAGTGCGATCAGGCAGATGTTTATCCCAGTTCTGTATCTGTGTGATTGTTTATCTGGCTCTGTATCTAGACACAGAGGCCTTGGGCTGAGCTGGACTTGGCTGTGTTTGTGGGTCAGCAGCAGTGAGAGAAGAGCAGCCTGGCGCACAAAAACACCATTTCCGCTCATCTGGGTGCTTTCACTTCTTTGGAGAGCAAAGTTTCTGACTGGGAAAACCCCCCGGGGACGGGGTGATGAAGGGTGGGATCACAGTCATCAGCAAGAGGAGGGATATTTTACTGAGGAGGACAGAAGGAGATAAAACATTGCAGATTATTCTGCGTCTTCTCAGCACAATGTGTCAGTATTGCACAGCGGAGTAAACAGTTAAGATCTGAGGCAAGATAGCACACAATTAGTAGCGTGATTGATAGTAAACTGGGATTCCTCTCACTAATTTGTCAATGAGGAAGTTCTTTTTCGAGTTGTCTGTTTTATCTCCTTGATGAATGTTGACCTCTGACCGCGTCATTGTCTCTGGTCAGTGTCCTCTGTGCTGGTCTGGCTGTAAATTGTGGATCGGGAAGCCTCGTTTTTAATGGAGATGGAGCCGCAGACGTATTATTAGGCCTATTAATTATCAGTGGATATAATCCCTCCCTCCATCCCTCTTTATCTCTGTCCTCGCCACAGCTCCTTTACCATGTCCTAGTTAGAGGCGGAGGGATACGAGGGTGCATCTCTCTTCCCGTCCTCTGTCTCATTATCACCAAGAGAGGGACTGAATGAGGCTGTGATTTTCTAAGTTTGCACTGTGCTTTAATATGCTGAACAAGTAGCATAACCAAATTAATTAACACACTCAAAATCCTGAGATTATAAACAGTCTTTCTCCAAAAGAACTGACTGCATTTAATATTATTACCACAGTCTTTTAAAGATTGAACAAAGCAAGATGATATGTTACATATTTGATTACAGTAAATAACCTTTTTAATCACAGAACAATGTTAAATGCGCAATATGTAAATTCTGCCACTAGGGGTCTCTCACATTAAAACAACAACAAAAAGTACGCTGATGACATCTGAAGTAGAGTGGGATCATGGGAGTTGTTTTCTTCAAGGTTAAACAACCACCACAGCTGATGAAAATCTGTCTGACTTGACTCAGGCAGAGATCATATCCTGGACGAAATAATGTACTGAGTTTTATTCATATTAAGTTTAGTCATGTTTGCCGTCTTCCTTCCTCACCCTCTGATCTATCAGACGTATCCCATGTTTACCAAAGTTACAGCAGCCAGCATCCAGCATCCAGCAGGAAACGCACCATTACCTTGACTAAATTACGGATTACTCTGGGTTTTGCCACTGTTGGAAACATTTAGGATAATGTGAGTATACAGCTCAACAAAATATGTATAATAGGTCTAACATTTTTAGAAAAGAACAGAATTCAGCATTTAGCAGCAAGTCATGTGTGTAAATGCCTAAATGGGCAGGCACCAGAGTATTTATGTGTCTGAGTACAATGGAGCAGGAGTGTAAATATAGACAGTGCATTGGAGAAAATAGTAGCAATCTTTAACAAAATTATCCTCTCATACAATATAAACTGTAAATAAACTACAAAAAAAAAAAAAAAAAAAAACCCACTAAATAAAAAATACATTTTGTCATATAGAGAATGGATATGCAGGGAATGATTGCTGTGTTATATGTTTGTTGATGTTGTCCAATGATTGTTATGGTATTATGATATTATAATATTATGATGTTCTTCTATTTATCGTTACTAAAATTACATCACATAATGGGTTACATTATATATGTATTTATTTATTTTATTCTATTATTTTTTCCCTTAATATACAATGATTGTTAGGTCATTATAATTCTTTTGTTTTCTTATATCACTACTATTATGGTGAGCTACATCAGATATTTATTATCAACCACAACACTCAGCCTTTCTCTCCCTCTTCTTCTTCTTTCCTCTTCTTAATAAATAATGATTGTGATAGTGTTATTATTTTATAATATTCCCTTATATATCTCCACTGTAATCACATCACATAATGGGCTACTTATTTATTTATTGTATCCTGTGTCATGCTTCACTTTTATGCATAAAACATGGTTTGTCTTATATACTATTTGTAGCTAGTTTTATATTGTTTTATTTAGTATTTTAAGTTTCACAACATGTCTGTGCTTGACTGAATTTGTGTCCTTTGTTTTTTTTTTCTTTCTTTCTTTCTTTCTTTCTTTCCGTAGCAAGTCACCAGTATGTTATGCACAGGTTGTTTTATGACTAAATTAAACCAAATGGGCATAGAATGTTTTGTACTTGTCCTGTTATACATGTGCACCCCTCCCTGCCAACCAAACAACCCTCAGTCCCTTCAAGCACACTCTCACACACACACACACACACACACACACACATACACACACTTAGATCCTGTCTGTAAGGGTGATGTAACCGCTTGTAGAGGTTGTTTGACTTGCCAAATATCTAAATCCACTTGGGTGAAGAGAGACATCTAGAGGAACCAGCTGAAACAGTCCTCTGAATATGTTTACTGACAGGGCGTGAATGGCTATTTTTTCACATGTCACATTTGATGCATGTCTTTAACTACAAAATACACAGAGGAATATCTTCAGAGTGGGCTGCCTGTCACTGAAACATGCTGCCTCTATACGTGTTAATACTTCAAGTTGTGTATTAAACCTTCAGTGCAACAATCTGCAGTTCAGGGCCTCTGCCACATGATGGCACTCTGGCTCTTTTACAGGACACACATGCGTCCTGCCAAGTGGAATAGTGGATTACAAGACAATCCTTTATTATTAAAAATCAGATATAGCGTGCATTTGAGAATATTGTCTATTTCAGGAGTAATACCACACAGGCAAATCCAGGTTTCAGGGGAATCAAACTGATAGAGTGAAACCGGAGGAATTGATCTAAAATGATGAAATGAAATTGACCAAAATTTGCTATGAGAATTTTAATTAACTACCAGAGTTCCGAGGTTTAGTTCAGTCTCTCATTGAATTACTGGTTGCTGTTAGATAGGTTCAATAAGAAACTGCTACCAAACCTGATAAAGGGCTCTGTGATTGTGCTCTGCACCTGAATTTAGGCCCAGTATTAATGACAAAGACACCCTAAGGCTCCAGGCTTCTCTCGCTGTAATGAAGGTGTAGATACATGTGCAGTAATTCTATAGAAGCAGCCAAGCATATATGTGCTACCAGGATTCCTCTCCAATGGGACTCAGCCTTTAGCCGTGTGTCAATCAATGGACCATGGTCACACCGCTGAAGCTGTGACCACAGATACATTTTTTGAGAAAATGTGCCTTGGGCTAAAAAGTAATTTGGTGTGAAAGTAAAGAATTAGACCTCGGAGATGTGGCTAGCATTAAAGTTAGATGTGATTAAAGCTACAGGCATCGATTGGATCTCTGTTACAAGGTACCAAGCCTCGGGATGTTCTGCAGAATAGCGGAATCACTCTATTCAATTTCATGATTTTCCACTGTAACACTATGAGATGATTTCATTTGCTTTACACATTTGCAAAGAGGCTCCGTCAAAAAAGGAGAAGAAGAAAAAAGAAGCATGATCTCCCACTTTGGCCGGCCAATTCCATACAATCCGCGGATGCCTAATTGATACAAGTTAGGTAATGGCTTGGTTTAAATTAAAAGCTACAAGTCATGTGGAACTTTCTCATTTATTATTCAGTGAAGCGCATCGTCCTTGCTTAAAGGCCTTAAGAGGCGAGATAAGAGGCTTTTTAATCTCTATATGGGAGACATACGTCTGTCTCAGCTCTCAATTCCAATCAGTCAAGAAAGACGAGGTGGAACCGGCGGAGGGCTGCGTTCATGTGTGTTTATCCAGTTTACCTGGGTGCACGTTCATTTATTTATGTGTGCTCATGGAGAGTACAGAGTGGGCGAGGGAAAAGAGATATCCTGGTTATTAGGGGGAAAACTGTTGAAGAGGTTAGAGCCCGGCACTCCAAGCTGAAGCCACTTTCGCTTTCATGTTAGCAGCTGTCCAAGCCCAAAATGGCCAATTACCATCATTTCTCTGCTGGTGGTGGTAATGTTAGTGAGATAGAGTCAGAGTGAGAGAGAGGGAGAGTAATGCTGAGGGAACCGAGAGCAGATGAGGTAGAGGCAGCCGAGATAAGCCAGAAAATAAAACCATATTTCCACAGCATGGAAATTAGACAACATCCACCATGACAGAAGGTGAATCCATCATCTGCAAAGGAAATAGATTCAATTAGATGGGTCCTTCTGGTGTGTGAATATACACAGAGATTGTTTTTATGGTAATAATGATTGTAATTGCAATGTCTCTGAGTCCTTTCACGTTGATTATGCAGTGTAAATAAGCAGAGAAACAGCAACAATGTACATTATACAATGTATATAAATAAACAGCCATAAATATATATGGATGATAAGGGAAGGAAGAAAGATGGAAAAAAAGAAAGACAGAGAAAAACGACAGCGTGGTATCTCTACATATTCAAGTCTGTAAGCATGCCTGTTATTATTATTGAGAGTGAGATGAAGAGTGAGTTTTCCCCAGAGACTCCTCCACTGATCTGTGTTTCAGTGTCTCAGTCTGATCTTTGCCAGGAGGTAAATGCTGTTAGAGCTTAAAAGACTGCATGCGCATTATTTCTTATGGGAAATATATAATATTCACTTAGCAAACCGCGTGATGTTTTTATCACGCTTTCTCGGTCTAAAAAAAAATCTAATCAATGTGAGCCAATCAAAGTCATGCACTGTGAATGCTCAAAAAGTAAATATCACTGGATCATTTTTTGACTTCTTTTCAATATTTTTTTTGATAATCCCTCAAGGAACACGCCGCTTTACTGATCATAACTTGCCAGAGACGACAAACACAAACGGCTGCAACCACGGGCAAGGTCCAAGTGAAAGGGATGACATTTCTCAGTTAGGTTAGATGAAAGATTGCCTCGTGTCTTTTCATCAAGATTGATAATGCAGCGCGCAGTATTACATGTGGGTGACTTGTGGTGGTTGCTACTGAAAGAGAATATAGAGTCTGTTTTCTGACCTTTCATTGGACTGGCTAGACCTTACCAACAGATTGACATCAATATCAGACTGTCTTGTCTGACAGAAAAAAAAAGGGACGCACACAATTTTGTTGACAGAGTATGATCGGGGAGTTAAAGCGAGCAGTGGCAGAGGGGTTTAAAAAACACCTGTATGGGAGAGTGATGCTGCTGAGACTAGAGGGGAAAAGGCACCGCTGACCTGAATGATAATATTACAACAACAAAAAGAAAAATCACACCAGATGAAATAGGGGAGAGTGATCACACTTTTTGCGTTCTCCTCTAATTCTGACTCATTTTCCATTTTAAACGAAATAATGGTAATAATTCTTGTGCACAAATGTATAATATTTAGATCTGTACTTCTCACTTTAAAGGAGAAATATGTAACAACTGCACCTCCAAGTACAAAGAGCGAGTTAGAGGTTGAAATCCTTTTTAGTATACAATCTGTGGTTGAAGCAAGTTGTTTCCCTCTAATGCCCAGACTCGAGGAAGCTCAGGCAGGCAAAAGCCCACCATTATAATCTGATAATAACATGTGATGAGTACGACACTGTAAGCTGATCAGCAGTTTATAACAATTAAATGTCTTTCGATGTAAAGCTAAACCCACTACTCTGAAAATGCGCAGTTCAGTGACTGCCTGCCAGACTCCATTAATATTTTGCTCAATTTAACCGTTATAAAGATCTGCTCCTTGTAAAAGTTGCCCCGTCACTGGGTAACACTGTGCGGGGCTAATTGTCACATTATATTTTTCAACAAATAAGAACATGTACAGAAATAGAAGCTTTACACACTCATTTTTCTCTGGTAAAAGTCTGATTTAATTAGACAGATGTTGTGAATATTTTCAATAATTCCCATCTGCCTCACTGCCTTTAGCGTCATGTCAGGTGTTGTGCTGCCATTGTTGGTCTTTAGTTCATAATTTTGAACCTTTTTAACAGGCTTCCTTTGTTCTTCCTTTATTTTCCCCTTCTGTTTGCGTGTTCCTGCACTCTTGTGTTTATCGACCATTTTGTGGCCACATCGTTTATAACAATTTAATTACTACTGCTAATAATGAGTTGAAGCGCACACTGTGGTATACATGTTGCATAGCAACCACCAACTTGTGCAGCTAACAAAGCGGGTGTCTGCAGGGCTGCGGCTGGATAGTGAATACTGGGGCAAATTGTCACATGTCACGATTTGCCCTGAAAGTGGTAACATTTTATAATAACCATTAATGAATGGTAAATTGATATTTTTCTTTACTTTATAGTTATTTTACTGTCAACAAGCATTCAAATAATCTGCAAAGCTTTTTAAACTTCAGTTGCATTTTACAGTAACCATCTATGTTTTCGTTCTCACTCCCAACTCACCAAATACAGCAGCTTGGTCAGTGGCCCCACACTTCAAACTGTGGCAATGTGGGAAGCCCTCAAGCATCATTTTTGCATGTGCAGGGCTCCGCGGTCAAGTTAGCAATAATAAATAAGCAACATCCAGGACGACTAAAGGCTCAGAAACTACTTGAGTAGGATTAAGAAAAGATTGCATTCTGAGTTAAAATAAATATATTACTTACAAATGCAGCACAACGCAACGCAACGCAGGCAGCGCAACGCAACACAGCGCAACGCAACGCAACGTATCTAAGATGTGAACCTACATATAAGGTATTGAAATCATCAGTTGCAAATAGCCATCCAAATAATGTTTTTTCAGGGTACAAACTGATTATTAACCATTAACAAAGTGCTTAATAATCTCTGGTCCATCTCTGTATGTACTGATTTCTTAAAGGTTTACAAATCATTTGCTAATCATTAGCAAATTAATTAATTAATAATGATGGTTAATGAAGTGTTATCACAGGTTTTATTACATAAATTGTTCAGTTTTTCACTTTTATGGTAGAAAAATATGATAATTATTCTCACCTCAGATTACAGAACAGTGAGTTGCACATTAAACTGTTAGATTTTTTTGATAGCACCCTCTGGTGTTGGAGATGACATTTGTGTGTGACACCGCTCTCCCATTATGTTTTTTTTTGTTTGTTTGTTTGTTTTTTTCTGGTGATTTCAAAGATCAGAAGTTGCCCTCCGTGGTCAATCTCAAGCTGAGGCCCCTGTTAGTTCTCATTTTTAGGTGCTTGCGCGGGTAAGTAATCAAGCAGTCCTCATGCTGAGTTTATTTTCATTTGATTAATTCTAATGCGGCTTTGCCCAGCCTGTGATGATAACAATGAGGGTTGCATGTCTCACTGCCTCCATCTGTCCTACCAGAACATGTCTGGGAACACAACATCACCAGAACACCAGAACGGTTAATCTGCCTTATTTACTTCTCCCAATATGGCTGCTTTGTCACACACATCGTTTGTCCTCCAGGATAAATATTTCCCCAGCGTTAGTGCACACTAAATGTTGATTTATCCTCAGCCTGTTAAACTGGCCAATCTGCATATGGCGTGTTTGTGTTTTGTCAGGATGCATCCCCTGTGACAATATATACTATAATTATCATCTAAGTGTGACAGCAGAGCTGGGATCCATTCATTGGTCTGCAGAGACCTGGGAGTGTGTGTGTGAACTGAGTTGTCATATTGTTGCCGTGTATTGAAGATGTCTCGTCTGACAAAGGGCTGATTTAATAGGAAAACAATTTAATGTTGTCTGGTTTCATTGTAATGAACAAGATCTGGACTCATTTTGTTCTCCTCAAAGGAGAGAAATAAGCTGGGAGTCAGAGGGAGAGGAATAAGAAAGAGATGAAGATCTGATTCGTCGCTGAGCTATTTATGTTGCTGAAAGAAAGAGAATTTGGAGCAGGCCATTTAACTTAATGCTCTCTCTTCTTTGCTAACGGTCTGAAGATAATTAGTATTACTAATCAAAACACTTGTGTCTCCTCTCCCCTGGTGTGTCATCTTCCCCCAGGGCCATTGTAAACTGTCTATTGCTATGAAGGCCACTCAATTGTTCCTTTTATGTTTCCATTGGATATACATGAGCACAATCTAACGTATTTCCCATCTGCGCTGTTTATTGTTCCTGCTGTAATGTCTTCAGGTCGTCGTTTTTTTGTGTGAGTCACCAAACATCATATAAAAAACACTTAAATCGCCACCATAATTTCCGGATTCACATATATCAGCTAATCTTAATTGGATTGATGCAAATTGGACAAAACCGAGGACAAACGGTTTTTAGTTCAATAATTTAATTGTTGAGGCAATCTGTTATTTTGCCAAGATTTGTTTGTATTTCATGTCATTATCATTAACAAGGAGCTGCAACTAGCAATTATTTTCATTATCGCTTAATCAATCTATCAATTAACTGATGCATTCTTAAGTCTTAAAAGTCAGAATAAGGTTGCCATCTTCTTCAGACAGACCTACTGCCCACAGACTTTGTGCATCAACCAGGTTTTGTGGTTTTGACTCCAGTGCGCCGTCATCTTGCCTTCATTTTTAGACCTCCTGCCCATCTGCACAAACTAGGTCCAAGTTCATTTGCTATCTTGCAGACGTGGCAAAAATTGCAACTGCACCGGTGTAAGATAGCAGTGACATCTGCGCCACCCGTGCATTTGCCTTTTCACCAGGTGTATGATAGGGCCCTAAGAGTCTGTAAGCAGCCTTTGAGGCAGTACAAAGGCACAGTGTGATGCTTTGAATGAAAACCTACTGTCAGCGTGCTAGCATGCCATACTGACAATGCTTTTATTTTTTTTGTAATTCTGTTTTTCAAGATGTGAAGCACTGTAGTGATATATAACCGAGGTAAATAACAGAACACTAAAAAGGTTGAAAATATTAAAAAATACTTTAAAAATTACGCATAAAACATACATTTATACTCATCACCCCACCACCAACGGTACGCATCCAAGCTCATATTATTCACACGACTTTCTCTCTGCTGTTCTGTCACTCACTGCCTTTTTCACCCCACCACGGAAAGTATGAAAAGATGATTTCTAATTAGTAAGAAGATAGGATACAAATTTAATAGACATTCAAAGTGAATTTCATGAATTATTCATTAACAAATCGATGTTGACCGTCTTAGTTTGGTTTAGTAGGCTAACATTTGCCAAATTTAATATCTGTAGCAAATGTCATGGCAATCCATCCAGTATTTGTTGAGATATTTCACTCTGTAACCACAAATGTCAACCTTATGGTGCCACAAGAGAAAAAGGAACACCAAAGGCAATAAAATGCAAATGTGAATTCATTCAATATTGTTTGGATAGTATGGACCAAAGTGGTGGCCATGTTGCATATGGTTAAAAATGGGTCTGGGAAACGCCCTGGACGCTCATGCCATTAACCGAAATTTAAATCCCATTTTCCCATATTCATTCCCATACATATTATGCAACTCAAAATTAATTGACTTGTAATTTTTTGGAAGGTCCAGTAGAATAAAACTGGGGGTCACTGCTTGAATCAAATCAGGCTGTTCTAGCCTGAGTCACCATTGGCAACCACCAAGCCACTGATGAAAATCTTAAAACATACAAACAAATAAAAACCCATAAAAATAACAAAAGAAAAACATCATCATCATAATAATAATGATAAAATACAACACGAAACATTATGAAAGTGTACAGGTAACAGAACAGTTATAATCCTGAAAAAAGATTAATTACAAAGGATTTACGAAGTAACTAAGTGAAAGAGATAAGAAGCAAAGGACGCCAACAGTATATTACTGGTTCTTCTTCTTCTTGTATCTGTTGCGGTGCTTCTCTCTAGTTGACACTCTGGATGGTGTATATTGGCAGAGAGGAGGGGAACGGTTGTGTGTGACTTCATCTCAATAAATTACATCCTGTCATGGATTATAGATTAATTAGTTTGTCCTTACCTGAGAGCAATGACTGGAATCCAGTGGTGAAAAGACCAATTTTACACATCTCTGATTAAATAGTGTCAAATTACTTTTTAGAATATGAGCCTGGAGGAAACTGTAGAATTTTACTTTAGTTTTCGCAATGGGGTTGGAGCAGGGCTTCTAGAGTCTACTGGGCTGTGTATTACAAAGTTACAGGTGCATAGCCATGTCTGTATAATGTAAATTAATACAGTAAATTCCACAGATGTGTATGTTCAGATGTGGACTCGCACCTACGTGGCTGCAGCTGCTGGGAACGGAGTCATGCAAAGTTCCCAAGGTTTCCTTCATTGTGAACTCTTAGTTTGATCGTTTTGCCTTAGCTACAGTGAAAGGTATTTTAACATTTCACATATTAATAACTTTACAGTGAAAGATATGTCCTTGTTATTTTAGCATTGCAGATGCTTTGTCAATGAATATTCAATAATAGAAAGCCAAAGTCAAGAATGTTCTGTCTGTTTTGACCTTACAGTATCAAGAATTCATCGCATACACGACATTCTGAGATTTGACTCCCCAGCAAGAACAGAGACTGTGATTATGTGTGTTGCTGAAGTTTGAGTCTGACAGATGTACACGCTATCACAGTGTAACACAGTGCAGCAGAGTTTGAACAACTGATACTTAATGTGCAGCTGGGTAAGCAGTTTATTGTTGTGCCGGTAGTGTCGCACAAGGTTAGCCATCACCCATGTCATTGAGAACATGACTTCTATATATAGGATTCATGTGTTAAACTCATGAAACTTTTCTCAGTAACATTAAATAGTCACGACTAAAACAACTAAAGTACTAAAGCACAACCAAAGTTCACATTTAAAACAAGAACATTCCTAATGAAATAATTCTATACATGTACTATATGCATATACATACATATAATAATATACAACATATACATTATATAAAAAGCCTGATACAGATGGATTAAATGCAGAGACTAAATCTCACTGTACCTTGTATAACTGACCTAAGCCCCGTGCTCCTTAGTTACTGTTGCTAAGCCTGCCAAATTTTCCATTCTCGAACTGCTTTTCATTTATGCAGTTTACAGTGATAATGCCGTCAGATTCAACATCGAAATTGTGAGTAATTGTTGAAACACGAGCTGTTTGAATCCTTAGAGACGTTAACAAAAGCAGCTTCTCATTTCTAGTTGACGACAGTGGATTTTTCTTTTCTAAAATAATAACTCACAGGCAGATTTTATAAGTGTAGCTGGCTGATGCACACTACTGCTAACTCCTTGAGTTGGCCAAGAAGTCCATCTGACACGTTTCAAAAACAAAAACCCTGTGAAAGTGTAAAAGTAAAGTTACCTGACAGCTGTGCACATGATATAACATTAACGCTAAAAGACTGAGGCTAAAGCTAGCTTACATCTCAGCAAACACTGGTAGGATGGTGTATCTACATGATATCTACATGATAGATGACAGAAATATGCTCATTAACGTGGGAAAAGGAAGCACAGGGACTCAATTATTCATGGAAGACAGTCGGGATAAGAGCTAAGCTAACCTGGCCTAGACCTGAGACAGCGAGCCAGAGAGAGATGCATCGAAGTCGACACACTTTGATTCTGCACCAGGCTACATCCTCCTCCTCAAACCCCCACAGAACAAATGCAGATGCAGGGGTATCTAACAAGTTTGTCTGGAGATAAAATTACTGCAGCCAGTAAACTGGACATGCTGATGTTTACAGCTTATGTTAAAGCAGACAAAGATCCCTGAACATGATTTCCTCCTGAGTTAGGTCAGATAGATTTTTATGGCCAATGGTGGTTGTTCAACAATGTAGATAAAAACTCCCATGATTCCACGCTACTTCACGACATAATCAAACTATGTCTTGACCCCCTAGCAGCCTACAACGTACGTTACTCCTCAGAGTAGTTGTTTTAGCCCAAAGTTGTGTTTACTTGGGGACTAGTTTTAAATTCCAAACATATCGAAGTGTGCATTTTCTGTTATAATTGTGTAGAGTAAGTTGCGATTAGGAGTATGTCCCTGGCTCTGGGCTTAATGGAAGATATTTCTAAATAGAACTGAATTTGCTCTGTGATTATGCTATCCTGTTGTATCACAGTGGTAGTAGTTTTTTTTTCTTCTGGATTAATTCATTTATTTGTTTACTTATTTATCTCCATAATATAAAAATGTGCCCTGTGTTCTAGTATCCTTATACTATGATCTACTCATTAAAGTGGTAACTTTTGCATTTTTCCTCATGCAACAAAATTAGAATTAAGTATGAAACAAGTAAATATTATACTAATACTAACATTGTAATGATAATGGTAGTGGTGGAAAAAGACACAAAATGGAGAAGGGGTGGGGGTGTGTTGACATGTGTCGAGCTGGAATCAAACCCCAGCTGTAAGGACTCGGCCCTGATACATGGTGTTCTATGAAGTGAGCTCTCAGTGTCGTCTGTGTCTTCAGTTTTTAATCAAATATTTAAAACATGTTTCATGAATCAACACATATGCTTTTAAATATATAAATATATACCTTTAAACATATGTTTTTTTTGTTTTATGTGTTTTTTTAGTTTGTATGTCTCATATATGAAACAACTTAATGTCTTTTAACATTTTTATACAATACTTGCACGATTTTGGCTTCACTAATGGTTGCCCAGATATAAGTTTGATTTTAAACATATTTACTACAGATATTGTGTGTGAATGTACTGTCATATATAGCCCTATTTATAAGTTCCCAAATTATACAACTTTCATATCACACAGGATCTTGTATCTGGTTTGATTGACATATTACTTATAAATTTAAGATAAAACATCAAAATTTAGTAGAATTTATCCATATTTTGTCCACATGGGCTCGTGAGAAACTGCAAAAAATCTAGCTAGTAAACATATTTTGGTTGCTTGATCTAACTGGAGCTAAAAAAAATAGAGGGAGTATTAAAGATTGACGGTGGTCACATGGCCTGATACACATGTAAGTATAGGCACTGTAGTTCTGAATGTATGTCACCTTGTTTTGGCAGTTATAAGCTTCCCAGTGATGGAAAATTGATGAATGCAGCGACTATCACGGATGAATTATTTATTCTTTTTATGTGAATGACATGTCTGTGGTCAGTAGGAGTCATGCAAGTGCCAGCAGGAGTACCTAGCAATCATTTTGCAACAGCAGCAGCAGCAGCAGTTTCCTTTATGGTAATTTCACCTAAAATTGGAAACATGTCAATGCTGTGTTTATTCCAAGTGTAGGTATTGACATGGCGCCAAAGAATTAATTTACCTCACTTGAAAACATTATTATTCATGAGTCACCTTTTGCAGCAAAATCACTGATCATCCAAAAAGCTGTTGAGGGCTAAGCCTGGATCAAAACAGAACAAGACAGTGAGAGTGGCTGCGACTAACAATCCCTGGAGAGAAAGCAACCTTGATGGGTTTCAGACACTGCTGGTGTCTGACAGGGTTGTTTGGTCTCTCCCTGGTGCCCCTTATGCATGAAACCTCTCTCAAAAAACCCAGATCAAACTCACTTAGTGCTCCTAGTGATTGATGATAGAAAATTATATCTGAATAAAATCTGAACAGTGAGCGTGCTTGAAAGTTTTTGGGCTGTTTATTGTCAGATACATGCACAGTGTGTGACAACTGAAGAGGCAGCACGCGTGTATTTGAAATGCAAAAATAAAATTGGCTGCTAATTTGAAATCTCATGCATATTCAGATATTAAGGTAGGGCAGCCTTGCTTTCTTGAAGATGTTTCAGAATGTTCCAGCTTTACTCATCTGTCACACACTTTGTACTGTGCAGGAACTCTACTGGGAGAAGGTTCATATGTTTTGCAAAAGAGTCCTTTCAACATGAGCTTTTGGCAAGCGATCAGCCCCTTAGCCAACTCAGCTGTGATATGCGTGTTGGAACCGGTGCATAATAAGAGAATGGTCTTAAGTGAGAAAAAATATCGTTATTCCTCATTTAGCAAGTCTTCTAAACTCATCAGTACAAGTCCTACCATGGAGGATATCGTGCTCCCGCAGCGGCTGTGATTATGTGAGATATGCGCTCGTTGTGTGTGTGTATGCATAATTCAGCTGCACGTGTGTTCGCGTGCTTACATTTGTATGTGCATGTGTGGGTGTGTGTCCCTATGAGACAGGATTAAGAGTAGATAGAGTTTTCAGAGTAGAACCGATCTCTCGGAGAGACAGGGGTCTCTGGGCTCTTAGTGCTGAACCCCGCATCTCCTCCTCAGCGTCTCCCCTCCCACTCCTCTCAGAACTGTGCACTCTTAGAAATAAGGATTCCAAAAGGGTTCTTCCTGAAAGGCTGAAGTTCTTTGCTCATTTGTTTCCGAAGAGCCCTTTTTTTAAAAGAAAGGGTTTGTCAAGGGATCATCTTGGGTAGGTTCTAGATAAAATCCTATATATCCTAATATAAAAAGGTTCTCAATAGAATCCCATGAGTGTGTTCTAGATAAAACTCTTGGAATATATAAAGGTACTTTGTAAGAGTAATGGTTGCATTAAGAACTGTTTTTGGAAGAAAGAGCTCTTCGAAAAATTGTTGAAATCCTTGAGGAACTCTTTAAGCAAGGGTTCTTTGTACCATAACAGGGTAGTCGGTAGAACCCCCTGGGGGGGTTCTAGATAAAAGACCTTGAAATATAACAAGGTTCTCAGCAAAAACCCCTGAGTTTGTTCTAGGTTAAAACCCTTTGAATATAAAAAGGTTCTTGATAAAACATCTTGGGTAGGTTCTAGATAAAATTCTGGAATATAAAAAGGTTCTCCATAGAATCCCCTGAGTGTGTTCTAGATAAATCTCTTGGAATATATAAAGGTACTTTGTAAGAGTAAGGGTTGCATTAAGAACCCTTTTTTGGAAGAAAGAGTTCTTCAGTAATTGTTGAAATCCTTGAGGAACTCTTTCATAGCCTCTGGTGGATTCTAGATAAAAGACCTATGAAATCTAAAAAGGTTCTGGTAGAATCCCCCTTGGCGGGTTCTAGATAAAAGACCTTGGAATATAACAAGGTTCTCAGCTGAAACCCCTGAGTTTGTTCTAGGTAAAACCCTTGGAATATAAAAGGGTTCTTGATAAATTATCTTGGGTAGGTTCTAGAAAAATCCTTGGTAATATAAAAAGGTTCTCCATAGAATCCCCTGAGTGTGTTCTAGATAAATCTCTTGGAATATATAAAGATACTTTGTAAGAGATAAGGGTTGCATTCAGAACCCTTTTTGCAAGAAAGAGCTCTTGAAAAATTGTTGAAATCCTTGAGGAACTCTTTAAGCAAGGGTTCTTTGTACCATAACAGGGTAGTCCGTAGAATGCTCTGGATGGGTTCTACATAAAACCCTTGAAATATAGAAAGGTTCCCAGTAAAACCCCCTTCATGTGTTCAAGATAAAAACCCTTGGAATATAAAAGGGTTCTTCATAGAACATCCTGGTTGGGCTCTAGATAAAACTCTTGGTTTTCAGTAGAACTCCCTGGGTGCGTTCTGGATAAAACCCTTGGGATATATAAGGTTCTCGGTAGAACCCCTGTGGTGGGTTCTTGTTAGCACCCTAAGAAGGAAGAAATGTTTAAGATAGAACTCCAAGAGAGGGTCCTGGGTGCAACCATTGCACCATGGAGGGGTTCTTCATAGAACCTCTAATAGGGGGTTCTGGGTGAACCCTTTCACAGATGGTTCTTGGTATAACCCTTTATGTTGGGTTCTAGGTACAACTCTCTGAAGCGTTCCTTTAAAAGGTTCTACTGGGAACCAAAAAGGATTCTCCTATATTGACAAGCCTAAAAACCCTTTATGGCTGAAGTCTCTTATTTGTAAGAGTTTGCTTAAACACTGTGGGCCCTGGGATGAAGCGTGGATACATCACTGTGGTCTCAGGGTTGTGGTTCCCATTTTAAATCAGCCCAAATCCTCTTTTTCAACAAGAAGCGAAAGTGTTATAAATCTGCTAATGGATACATAAATAGATAGATTCTGCTTGTGCTTCCCTCTATTCCCGATCACAAGCTCTGTGGGTGTCAGGCTTTAGAAACAGCAAAGTAAAACTGAAGTTTTGCGCACAGCGGTCTCCGTTGAGTATGTGAAGGATGAACAGAGACAGTGCATGTCCCTGTCATATTCGAGGCCAGAAAACAACACCGAATACCTGTGATGTTTATGTTTTTCATCAGCCGGTGTCCGTGGGAGAGTGAAGGAACAAGGTTTTTTTTTTCTTCTTCCTTTTGTGCACGAAGCAAAATTGCAGAGACAAGCAGACATTACCTTGCAAAGTCAAGACCCAACATTTGCGATGTGTATTGACATATTGATTTTCCTTGGCAGCTATTGGCAGAAGGAGTAAGGAGGATGGGGCCATGTGTGCGGGTCCACGGGAGCTTGGTGAGATCCAGGCAGCATTATGCACACCAAGAGAATGAGGCTTAGCATATATTGAGTGTTTATGCTGCAGAATAGAAAGTGTGGAGCACCTTTGCTTAAACTCACTGACTGTTAAATTGGGCTTAACTAAAAATCCCTCTTCCACAAACAGAAAGTGATCCAGGGCTTTTCCCCCCCCTCCTTCCTTTTTTTTTTTTGCGCTTTTCCATGCGGCAGTTTTTGCAAAACACGTTCTTTTTTTTTATTGATGGCTCTTTCTGCTTTACATGAAAATATGTGTCTATGAAAAGGATGAAGAAAAAGAGGGAATTTGGCTGATAGATGAAGGATAATGTGTTGAAAGAGGTGATCTGGAGGAGAGTGAAGGATATCCATTGTTTGTCTTCTTAAGGGCAGGGCACACATGGGGGACAGAGCGGGAGTGTATGTGGATTAGAGTGAAGCTCTGTCCTGAATATATAACCAATCCAAGGTCTCCTCCACTCTCTTCTCTTCTCCTCTTGTGCGAGGACCATTACAGGAGGAGTTGTGAGACTGTGAAATATTAACGTCCTTAAAGTATTCTTACTGGACGCCTCTTTGATGTGAACGGATAACAAGAATAACATATGGCAAGTAGGTATGCAGTTCTCTCACGTTTTCTCGCCTGATGGAAAATGGGTCAAAAGTAGAAATCATGGTTCGGGATGCATTTTTTATGGGCTGGTTATGAGCCAGGATGGGAAAAAGTAGTTGATGTCAGGGCATATTTTGATAGAAGATATAAAATGCTCCAAATATTAAGGTCTAAAATAAATTACAAAATAGTGCAAACATAACCTGAATCGGAACAAAATGCGGTATTTTTTTTATGTCAACACAATAAAGTATCTTTTGCCTTTTGGGAATTGGAACTGCGTTTCTCTAAACTAGATGAAATATCAAACAGATTAAATGATCAAACAGCAAAAAATATTAAGCAATCACTCATGTAGCCTGTACAGTACATGGCTTCCCTCAGCTAATAATGTTATAGTATTGTTATCCCTAGCAAAATGTCTTAACAATTCATACAGTCTCCTTGTAGCAGCATATACAGTCTCTTAAACACCTGAAGTATGTCTGTGCTGTGCATTTTAATCTGCTCAGTGCTCTTGTTTGCTAGCAATTAAGAGCTTAACACAGTAAATCATTGCTTTGGCTGTGTGAAGCACGCAGATGGCATGAGTAATAAGGAACATGACCAATTATGTCAAACTGTTATGATTCTTTTTTCTTTTTTTTTTTTTTGTGCAAAATGTCCAGTGTCCACGGCTAAAATTAATGCATTCGTTTGCAGTATAACAGGGGGCAAATGGCACGATTTCTGACCTCTTGCTGATAAGAGCCTGAGCGAATGATTGTGTTCGATTTGGAGCTTGCACTACGCTGCTTAGGAGTGATTTAAGCTCGATGACGAATGTTACTGCACACAGATAAATGTGTTTCTGGATTGGTTTACAGGGTTACAATGTGTGTGCGTGGTGTAATCCAGGCTGCCAATCGAATACACACAAACAAAGGTTCAAGGGAGGGTAGTTGTGATGAAAACAATCATAATGTTTTCTTTCCCAGCACCATCAAGCACAACACAAATTCATGGTTTTCAGATATATGTTTAAAGCAACAGTTTGAATTTTGTGAAATATGCTTATTTGCTTTCTTGCCAACAATTAGATAAGAAGATAAGACTTGACATTCCCATTGCATTCCAAGAACATTTCTTCCAGGTTATTATTTGTTAACTCTCCCATAACATTTTAAGAACATTTTGCAAATGTTTTTGTTCAACAAAACATTCTCAAAGGGTTCCAGTAACCACATAAAGTTAAGTTTCTTAGGGGTGACTTTTGTAACGTTCCCCTGAGGCTCCCTGCAAGTATTCTTTTATGTAATTTTCCCACAATGCTTTAAGAATGTTGCACATATATTTTTGTTCAACATAACATTCCCAAAATGGTCTAATAGCCACATAAAATAACATTTTTGGGGGATAATTTTTGTAACGTTCCCCTGAGATTCCCTGATGGTATTTAAGGTAACCCTCCCAAAAAGTTTTCAGAATGTTGCACTTTTTTTTTTTGTTTGAAAGAAGCATTCCCAAAACGTCACATAATCTTTCTGGAACATTATAACCTGTCCCAGAACTTGACCATAACGTTAGTTTTACATAGGAAAAACCTAACATGTCAACATCTAAATGTAACAGTTAGTAACATTAGTTTAGTTTTATGTCATAAAAGCTTGCCGTTCTAGGGAATGTCACGCAGGAACGATCAAGACACATTCACAAAACGTTCTAATAATCACATGAAGTAACGTTCTATGTTAGTTATTTTTGTAACATTCCCCTGAGGTTTCCTGTTGGTTGGTTTTTAGAATGTTGCACTAATGTTTTTGTTCCAATAAACATTCCACCAAAAATATTTAAGGAGCCTTCCTGGAAAATTCGACTAACCTTACCAGAATGAAAACATAACGTTAGTTTTGCATTAGAAAAAAAATTAACATGTAGAGAGCATCAAAGGGAAAGTTTCAAGTTCCTAAAACATTTTGGGAACATAACAATTACATTAGTTTTATGTAATAAAAACCATTTCAACATAGAGGGAACATAATGCAGGAACATTAAAAAAAATATTCCCAGAACATTTTGGGAACCAGATTTTGTTAGATTGACACATCAGCCTGCTAAATATGAAGCTACAGTCAGCAGCTGGCTACTTTAGCTTAGCATAAATAAATAAAGGGATTTCTGCTTGGCTCTGTCTGAAGATAACAAAATCCACCCACCGGCACCTTGAATGCTTTCTAATTAAGTTATATCTCAGTCTTTAAGACAAATTTAAGACAGGCTAGCTGTTTCCCCCCCTTTTTCCAGTCTTTATGCTAAGCTAGCCAGCTGCTGGCTGTAGTTACCAAAGACATCAAAGCGTTATTAATCTTTTCATGCGAGAAAGTGTATTTTCTAAAATGTCAAACTGTTGTCTTCAGGCTGGAATCACAGTTCAGTTGTTTTTACACTCCGGATCCACAGTAGGAATAATAGTTACCTTATGCATGCAAGACTACCACAGTGGAGCTCTGTGGCTTCATTTGAACCCTCCTCTCTACTTCTGTCCCTGTCACAGCAGACGTCATGTATTTAAGCGAGGATGTGGCAGGTGAAGCATTCACACGCAGCCGTTCCTCTCATCTCAGTGCCTCCCATATCCCTCTCTGGAAATACACACACGTATTTGGATTCACACAGTGACATGGCTGAGAAGCTCACTCTAACACATGCACATCTAACACATTGCAGTTATGTTTCAGCTGGTGCTGGAGGGCTGACGGTAAGACACAGCTTACCCCCAACTGAGCAGGCATGACTTAGCCTGAGTTTTACAACCAGCCTTATTGATTTACTCATTATCTTCTTCACAGGCGATCCCCCTGTAGGGGATCAAAGGCCATCGCTCTATTCTACTCTATTCTGTTCTATGCTATCCCGAATACATAAAGCTTAAAGGGTCATTTCACCAAAACACAAACTGATTCAACAGCAGCCAGTGAGAATATAGTAGCCATAAACAGTAGCTGTATCTATATGGTGTGTATATGGTGGCCATAAAGAGTAACCATAAACTGTGAAGCCTCTAGGTTGTAGGCAATCACAGGTAATTATGTAGCAATTCTAATTCGCATATAAATACAATAATTAATGAATAATTCATACATGATTTCATTTATTGTAAACAGAAAAATGGCTTTAACATTCCGCCCCTTAATTATTGTTAGCAATTACAATTTATCCCTTGCTGCCCTGACATCAATATAAATGAGCTCTCTGTGTTTGGTAAATGGTACATATTATACTGATCGGATCTCTGGAAAATATAGAGATATAGATATTTTTGGGGTAATTTCATAGAAATGTCCAACTAAGTTACTTGCTAATTACCACCTACTAAACCATGAAATTGGGGACCTGTAAAATGAAGTGTTGCCAAATGTAATTTTTCAGTGCACCATTCATTTCAGTTGTGGGTATGAACTCTCAGTACAGAAAGTGAAAACTATCTGAGTGATGAGATACCGTGGTGCATGAGAAAACGGGTGGTTTTAAATCAATAAAGTTGCTCAGTCGGCACGACACCTCTCCAGCACTCGCTGCGTGAACATTTTAAAAGGCACTCCGCGCCCCAGACGCCACCTGTTTAAGCTCCTCCCATCAGGGAGGCGCTTCAGATCCATCCCTGCACACACACACAGACACACACACACAGACAGACTGAAATAATGCTTCTTCCCAAAAGCTGTGGAACTGATGAACTCCAAACTTTTCTCAGTCTGACAAGACAGATGTACTGTGCAATATCACTCACATGTCACTTTAAAATCACTATGTGCGATATCTCCCCACTAACACGACATCATCATTATCCCCAATAGACCTTCAGTCCACATCCACCAGACTGCACCTTTTACTTTAGCTGGCTGCTGAATGCTTTTGCACCTCATTACTTTACTATTGGACTACACATATTTTCTTGTGTTACTTATTGTATTTTTCTACTGTTAACTGTATTTCTATTTTTGTACTTTCATATCCTATATTGCATCAATGTTCTTTCATACTTTATATTGCTTACTTCTTACTTACTTGCACCTTCATATTTTCTATTGCTTATTTTTGTACTGTCACTTTAACTGCTAAATTCCTTTATTTAATTTGTTTAAACTGTATCTTTATTCCCTACTGTTTATTTTTGGTACTTTCTGCAACTTCTATCACTAAGACCATTTTATTTATGTCTATTTATTCTTTGTAAATATGTCTGAATCTTAATATGCAAATATGTGTGATATGTGTGACCACATGCACCATTTTAGGACGACACAACTGCAATTTCATTGTGCCTGTACAATGTCAATGAAGTTCTTGAATAAACTCAGACATTAAACATATTCTATTCTATTCTATTCTATTCTACTGATTATATTCTATTGATTATATTTGATTATATTGTCTCTTGTTCTGTTCTACTTTATTGTATTGTATTGTATTCTATTGATTATATTTAATTATATACGATTATACTTGATTATATTGTTTTTTGTTCTGTTCTACTTTATTCTATTCTATTCTATTGATTATATTTGATTATATTGTTTCTTGTTCTCTTCTATTCTATGCTATTCTATTGATTATATTTAATTATATTCGATTATATTTGATTATATTGTCTCTTGTTCTGTTCTACTTTATGTTATGTATTCTGTTCTATTCTAAGTTCATTGTTGTCCTCAGAAACACCATCCAAAAAACGATATCCCTACAAACGTACATCTAGTACAGTAGCTGTTCTGGAGCTGGAGCTGGTGCTGGAGCCATATCACCTGATCTTCATCATGTTGTGATCAAAAGCCCCACAGCAGCCACTACATGGACCTTGTGGAGAGAGTTTTTGTTTTTCTTCACTTCAGTGCTCTCCTAAGTTTCCAATGTTAATTCATGAAAACAGTAAAAACAGTCACACCACAAGGTTTGTTTAGCAACTATTCATATGATCTTCATCGGCAGATGGAGTTTGCTCAGTTGTCATGGAACTTATTTATTTATTCATTTATTTATTTATTTCTGTGCACTTAAAGGAGGCACATTCAAGGCAGTTTTAGCTTGTAAAATTAGTTGGCTCTTGAGCTTTGAAACAGCAGGATTTTTTTTTTCATGGTTTTTACATGTGTGTTATTTGCCTTGGTGTTTTGGTGCATAAAAATAAACAAGTGGGTAAATATAAAGAAAGACAAAGGTCAAAGACCGCAAGTCCAAGAGGCTTATATAAAAAAAGAAAACTGACAATAAAAAATTGAAAAATATTATAAAATATCTACAATATGTTATTTAATGAAAGAGCAGTACAGCTTTTTGTAGGAATGTGCCAAAGTTCACAGTGCGTGATGACCCAGAATTTCTATTCTATTCTATTCTATTCCATTCTCTTCTATAATTCAGGAGGAGCAAAACCTCCAGTTGTCATTCCACCTTCCTGTTTTTTTTTGTTTTTTTTTTTTTTTTTTACATTAGATGGATGCTGATGCAAACATTGACAGACTCAGCCTGAGAATCAATGCGATCTTCCTTTGTTTATGCTGATGGTATTAACAGTCAGCACAAATCACATCAGGAAGGAACTGTGTCATTGTGCAATAATTGGAATTATGCAAATAGTCACAAGGCAGCACTCTGTAATAACCACACTTATTCATAAATTTTCTTTTTTTTTATTATTAGTTCACTCGGAGGCATGGACTGGCTTTTTATCATTTATGTGGTATTCATTATTTTCTGTCACCACCTTATGTTGCTTTTATTGTGTCAACTTGTAAACAGAAGGACATGAAAAAAACAAGTGCATCCTATTGAACAATGAGCAGGGAAACAAAGTTAACAGTCAAAGAAGCTTTTCATGCATAAGTGTTGATTTCTCTGGGGAGGATCAGCAGGCACTTTTTCTCTCCCTCCCAATTCGATCCACTCCTGCGCTGCTGTAAAGTTAGGCTCTGAAGAGACGGAAGAGAAATCCATACGTGTCTCTGTCTGGCCATTGATATTCTCCTTACTCCCTTCTTTTTCTCCACACCTCCATCACCCCATCCCTCCCTCTCCCTTGTTCTTGCTTTCTCAGTTGGTCCGTGGTGGCCAATCCATCCTCACGCCCTCCACTGGCCAGGTCAGGACATCTAATATCCCATGGATTCACACTTTCTCTCCCTCCCCAGCCGCCTGCACCCAAGTAACATCACCCACCAACCCACCCACTCCTCCCACTCCCCCGCTCCCCTCGTCTTTCCTCTCCTCCAACCTTGCATCAATCTTACGGTCCTCCCTCCCTTTCTGTTTTCACCTTCTCCACCCTCTCTCTCTGCTGTGAGATGTTTGCCGTGTAATTCTTTTTGTCTTCAGCGCTGCTCCTGTTTCCCCTCTAAACACATGAAGAACACTCACCTGCAGGCAGAGGATCACATAATAGTTTTCCCGCCCACTTCCACTTGTGACCTCCAATTTGCCTGAGTAATTACAAGAGCTTTATTTTCCATCAGTTGGAACACGGAAAACTTTTGTTTTACAAATGATTTTTATAACAGTTCTTATACTGTAAATATAGATAGACCTAGAAAATATTATAGGCCTGGATTGATAGATACTGTATAGATAGAAAGACAGTGAAGTAGTGTAAGAGATTTGAATCCAGTAATTACATTACAATTACTGGTTGCAGTAATGCTCCACTGTGTTGAGAATGCCAGGAGGTCCAGAGGTTCAGATTTATCCATTTAAATTACAATGTTATATAAAAAGATATTTATTTATTTATTGACAGGCAAAAACAGTTCACAGTTTAGTTAACAATATTTTAAGTTGATAGGTTACAAATATCACACAAAAAACATTCTTTACACTTTAAAACAACAGATTTTTTTTTAAATAAAAACAGATTGTTTTAAAAGAGAGTGCTTGGAGGTTTTTTTGTGATTTTTGTGTATACATGTATACTTATCCAAAGACTACCTCAAACAAACTCAATCTGGGTCCGGTAAATGCTTCTACTGAAGGATGAAAGATTTCTTGAAGTTCATAGATTATGCTACGTTCTTGCAATTTATAATTGGATATTTTTATATGGATTAAAAATCAGATTAAAAATTAAGAATCATAGCTTTAACTAATTTTCTCATAGTAACCAAGTTGTCCACTTGCAGTTCATCTTGGGTCTTTTCATACATGAGAAAATATTGATAAAAAATAAAACTACAGCAGTTCTATAATATTTTGCCTCACTGTACTCTGTGCACATTGAAATCAAGACAGAAAAAGACAGCAATTTTGAAAAACGTCTCCTTTAAGGTTATAACAAACTGCAAAAAACAGCAGTACAGCAGTAAAACTACAAGCTATATTTCATATACAGTACTGTACTGAATTACAGTGTATTTTAATTACACACAGTACACTAATTTAATTTGTAAATGAAAAATGTTTGAAAGAGCTGCACTGTATTTGTATCAATAAGATTCAGTAAATGGCAAAGCTGTTTGTTTCATGACTTTTTATTTATATAATAAATATAGAACTGTCAATTAGATGGTAACCTGCCTGAGAAATAAAGGTTCATGCTTGGTTAAAATCATCATCCTCTTATAGTTAGCAATTTGACCCGGACAGACCACTATAAAAGCTTTCCACTGTACATAAATGTTCCTCCTGCCACTCAAGCACACATCACCCACATGTCCCCCATTAATAGTTGAAACCATCTCTCTCTACATGAGTATTCTGTGTTGACATGGTCTGTTTTTTATATATTGTGCTCTTCGGGTATATTTTTTTATCTTGTAAGGGGCCCATGGCTGAGAAAGAAAGAAAGAGAATCTCAGCAGCACACCTTAGCTTGGCACAGGGAGTCAGGGATGCAGCTGGCCTCTACCAAAATATGAGCAATGTGGCTCTTTTTTTAAGCATTGGTGCTGACCTACTGAAACTTTTAGGAGCACCAGTGCAAAATTTAGCACCACTAAAATCACAGCAACCCTCAGGGGCCCTAAGCAAAATTCTGCTACGGGGCCCTCCTACCTGCTGCACAGTCACACTTGATACTCCAGTGCTCCCACTACAATTCTCAGTTCTTTAAAACATTTTGCTCCATCTGTTTCTCTAAAAATAAATACACCGACAGTATACAGAACAGAAGGAGGTATTCAATATTTATTGAACAGAACATTTCCTATAGAATCTCAATGTAAGTGAATATTAAAGGGACAGTTCACCTGCAAGATCAAAAATACATATTTCCCTCATATTTTGTAGTGCTCTTTATCCATCTAAATTCTTTTGGTGTGAGTTGCAGAGTTTTGGAGTTAGTTTGTAGAGATGTCTGCCTTCTCTCGAGTATAATGGGAATAGATGGCACTTGGCTTGTGGTGCTCAAAGCACCAAAAAACATTTGAAAAACCAATGTCTCCTTCCAAATCATAGCTGGTTTGTGCAACATAATCCAGGAGTTGTGTGAGCAGTAGATTCTAGAAGCAGTTCCCACTAGATTTTACAGAAAGAACTAGTTCCTACAGAACGCTTGACCAAGTCTGTGGTTATCTTCAGTAACCGATCATGATTTTTGAATGAGACAACTGTCACACTTTCGAATTTTTCAGATGTATTTTTTGGGTGCTTTGAACACCAAATGCTGAATGCCATTTAGTCTCATTATCACATCTCTATGGCTGATATCTTCAAAACTCTGCAGCTCACACCAAAAAAAGTCTAGACGGATAATTAGCACTACACACCACGGGAAAAATATGTATTTTTGATTTTGGGGGTGAACTGTCACTTTAACATTAAAAATTGAAAAAGAGAATAACAGTGAGCTTTAGCTCTGCTGCCTGGTAATTAGTCCAGTCAATAGTAGATTTTAATTCAATACTTAATCAATAATGCCAATCCGTTGCTTTACATTTTGCATCAGTCCAGAGCTGGTAATAAACCTTGACCAGAGGACCAGATAATCAGTATCTTGTTTTAAAATTATGTGGAATTACATGGACACATGTCCAGATGCAACAAAATATTTATGAACACCGTAGGCATTTATCAAATGTAGTAAATAACTGTAATAATAATTTTCACTCACTTCAGTAAGACACAGACAAACCCAGAGACGGACTGATCGGCTAAGGGTACGTTAGCAAGACAGCCAGAGTGGAGAGAAATGCACCGCAGGTGAGCATATTAACGTTAATTACTGACATGAAACTTGTGGAACAGAGAACAACAGAGAACACATGTTTACCTGATTGGCCAAAGGGAAATTCTGCTTCGTCCTCTCATCCGAGATGTAAACACTGATTTACACCCGCGTTGACATAACAAAACATACTTGACACTGGCCCACTGGTGAGCCACGGAGGCCCTGCAGGTGGGCCTGGAGTGGCCATGAAAAATAACTAAATAAAACGTTTTTAAGTATCAATTGCATAACTTTGAATTTAGCATAAACTAAACTTAGTAATTCCATCCATCAATTTTCTGTAACCGCTTATCCGCGAGGGTCGCAGGGGGCTGGAGCCTATCCCAGCTGACATTGGGCAAGAGGCGGGGTACACCCTGGACAAGTCGCCAGTTCATCGCCGGGCTGACACATAGAGACAAACAACCACTCACACTCACATTCACACCTACGGGCAATTTAGAGTCACCAATTAACCTATTATGCTGCATGTCTTTGGACTGTGGGAGGAAGCCGGAGTACCCGGAGAGAACCCACGCGGAACTTAGTAATTATGTTTTTTAAATAATTGGAAGTAATAAACAAAGCCATGGGATTTAAATTATGCGGTATTCTTCGTTTATTAGGTATTATACTGTACTGTGACCTGTCACATTAACATCAGAACATATCTCATCTCTCCTCATCAGTATGATTAGTCTTGTGTGCTGATCAGAGTTGTGATTAGAGGATTGGGTGGGCTGCAGTTTCAAATTGGGCCGTGGCATTCTTATGTTTGGGAATGGCTGCTGTTTATTAATAACTAGATGGATGGAAAGAAAGAATTTGTATATGACATGCACGTTGGTTGCATTGGGAGTCGACAATGCAAAAGCAAAATAGAAACAGAGAGAACACATCACCATGGGGAGAATGTATATAGGTATTGCTATATACAGTACCATATTGGTCTAGCTGATAGATAGTCATAAACCTAATTCATCATGGGAGACGGAAACAGCATGTCTTTGAGTTTGGAGCGGAGAAGCCTGTGCTGGATTGTGTTAAAAGCACTAGAAAAATCAAAACAACACCTTGTCAGAACTATCTGCTCTTTCTGAGTACGCATACACTTTTGAAGCATAAAAAGAATGGCATCCTCAACACTAATTTTGTCCTGGTAAGCAAATTGCAGCGAGTCCACGCAGTGTATTCGCCTGCCAAAAACTCTAAAAAATGCTCTGCAACAATCCACTCAAAAGTTTTCATTACATGTGAAGTGAGGGAAAGTTTGGAGAGGATTGTTTTTTTTTTCTTTCAGAGGAGAGGATGTCAGATGTAAACAAATAATACTCTTCTATGACAGCATCTGGTGTTCGGCCCTCCTATCATTGCTTTTTACTGTAGCCATCCTTTTGGTCATGCTGCGCCTAACCTCATTCTGTCACAGCAACACCCCAGCGAGAGCAGTGGAAGGTGATAAAAAACAAAATTAATGTGCAATTTAATGTATACATAAACTCACACCTGGACTGGCTGGTGGTGCTACTGTAACTGGAAGGATGCTACTGTGGGGATGGTCTGATGCATTGCTTTAATGCAGCCACTCTCTCTTGGCCCGACATGTAGAGGAAATTAGACTGTTACACACTGCCACACACAGTCTTGGGCCATTTCCAGAGAAAGAATTAGGAAATTAGAAGAAAAACGAACTATGCTAAGTACAATTAAACAACTCAGACTTCACTTGGACAGTACATTTCTTGTGTTGGTCGGCCTTTTAAACCGTAAAGATTGAAACTGGGCTCCAAAATTTCCCCTTTTGCCTTTTCTTACATGTAATTAGGTATTGCGGAAGGTGATAACATTCAAATGCAGAACCTTTTGAAAGAAGGGGTCAAATTATGCCCCATGAGTTGGATATTAAAATTCTGCACAGCGTTACTCGGGCTTTTTATTTTAAAAGCACCATGAAAACTTCACTCACCCCCCTCCAAAATAGGGGTGCATCTCTTAATTACTGACATAGAGCCAATTTGCGTTGAGCGTGTCTCTCAGCAGATAATGATAATCATTATAATTGCTTGAAGCGTTTGTTTCATGCAGCAAAAGCAATAATGTTCACTCAGATCTTCTATAATAAAGGCTCAGCACTTGGCTTCCTCCAAGCTGTTATACAGTGACTGGACGTGAATAATCATTAGTGAAATTGAAATGCAGGGGTAAATACATGGCTGTGTCTGTCCTCTCCTCTGTACTGCCTGTCTCTTTTTGTCGGTCCCTGGGTACAGCGCCAGAGACTGATCAAAGACTGACTCTGATTCACTCTGAATGATCAAGGAGAAGAGACAGGGAGCTCTGTGATTACTGAACATTGACGTTGTATCAATTTCAATCATTCCACAATACGCGCCTGTCACACACAAGGTGTATTATGCACTCTGTCTGATCACCTGGGATCCAGTCGTACGGGTCTTATTGATCATGAGGGATATTCTTGCATTTTTCATGAGGGAGAATAAATTTTGTGATCAAAACGTGCCACTGGCTCAAATCCACTGATTGCCTTGAAAGATCAGGGTTGAAGAAGTGAAAGAGGCATGCTCCCTCCACTGCAACAACTATAGCTGCACTGGTTTTAAAGTTAGATGTTGAGAAATAAACTTTTTCACTAACTTGACAGGAGTTAGTTCAGAAGATAAATAGGCTACCATACTCACTGTGTGTCCGCTAAATATAAACTTAGTTAGTATAAAGACTGGAAACAGCTGGCCTGGGCTGTTATGTGTAATCCATACTAAAACCAAAGAGGTAAAACAAGATTGTGGTTTTACAAGTAGTTTTATGTTCTATTTCTTGGCCCTGTCTTCTGTCGTTATGCTAAATTAAGCTAACCAGCTGCTGAATGAAGCTTTACAGATATGAAGGTGGTATCAAGTTTCTTATCTAACTCTCAGAAAGAAAGCAAATACTCCTACACCTACTCCTTAAAGCAATAAACTGCTCCAATAGAGTTGGTTGGTGGCTAACTAAATTACATAGAAGATGAAAACAAGGGAACAGCTGGCCAAGCTCTGTCCACAGGTAACAAAATCCACCTAGCTCCACCTTTAAACTTCACTAAGCTCTCCACTCATGTAAAATTAACCTAAAACACACATTCAAGTCACACCTAAAGCAGGGGTAGATTTAGTCATTTTCAAGCTGAAGCAAACAGGCATGAGGCCCTCCATATGCCTTGTTCCCCTCTTTTTCAAACCTCATTAAACTAAGAAAGACCTACTTTAACCTCTTCTCTGCACCAGTCGTCCCACAGCAATAGTGTCCGGACATCTGGAATTGCATAAATAGATGAATAAATAATAAGTCTTTAAAAAATAAACTATTTTTTATTGGTGAAGTGTGGAAGATAAGTGAAGGAGACTCACAGCCTGAGGATACAAGCTGCTCTGTAGTCTGGTGGTGAGGCTTTGGATATTTGTGTATCTCTTGCTAGACGGCAGCAGGGTGAGCAGGCTGTGGCTGGGGTCGGTATTGTCTTTTAGTAACCTCCTGCTCCCTCCTTTTTTGCAACAATCTCTACATCACTGGGAGCCATTTGTTTACACAAGTTGGCTACCGTCTTCCTGAATTATTTCCGCGTTAGATGTGCAGTTAGATCATGGAATAGTCCAATGTAATGAGGGCTGAGCCATTCACCAGTTAACCATTCTGATGCCAATTTGGTGCGTGGAATTTTAGAAAGACAAAAAACAAAACAAAAGTTTATCGATAAGTTTATGAGATGTTTTGAGGTGGTAGTTTGGGGCCTTTGCCTTTGGTAAGTTTGCCTCTGATCCAAAGTAAATCGAAAGCTGTGCTTGAAGTGCCAGTCATCCTCACAATCTGTTCCAATTAGGTCTACAAGAAAAGAGAGACAGACACTTCCTTTCAGTGCCAACCATTGTTGGCTATTGTGGACAGTGGACAGAACATGGAAGCTCCTGTTGGCTCAAGTGAGGTGTCAATCAAAAGGACAGACTGCAGCGACCATATTGAGACCAAGATATCACTTCTATCTCAGGCAAACTCCAGACAGACAGGGGTAAGTGGATGATTACAACTTTTGCTGGCTCGTTTGTGCAGTTGTTGTGTATTCATCATTGGAAATAGGTTCTTCTGGACTAAATATGTTACAGGACTGGATCTTCAATGGTGAGTTATCTCAGTTTCAATTGTCTGTTTGCTTGTTTGTGGTGCTCATTGTACCTGACTTTATTTCAAAATGGTAGGTATCAATTGAAACACAAGATTGTAAGCTTTCTAATGGTGGCATGACTATAATTGTTTATATGTAAGCAGTCGTAGTAGTTCTGTATTTTGACAGATACAAGCAGGAGAGAAAACATCTACCACCTGGTTTGTGCAGTTTGTGGGTATTTACTGATGGAAATAGTGTGGGAATGAATATATTACTGGATTTGATGACCTTATGCAGTGTAACAAGACTATTTTAGTTGGAGTTTTACTGATCAGGGAATCTTCAAATATGAGTTAACCAAATTTTGAAACTGTGTGTTATGTGCCACTCTATTTCTTGTCCATGTGCCCTTGTTTCTGGTCTTTATGCTAAGCTAACTGACTGCTGTTTCTAGCTCACAGAGAGCCAAAGTAAAACTGGATACTTGGGGTTCTATTTGAGAAGTGAGACGGTCTCATTTAAAACTCCATTAACATGTTAATGGGATTTTAAATCAACGGTATGCTGCATGGCTCACTTCATATGTCCTGATAAAGATGATAGTTTTTTGAAAAAAACAATCTAATGTCACTGTTTTTACTATTTCTGTGTTTTGGCAGCCTTTAATGAAGACCTTTCACATAAGCCTCAGACTTTCGTGGGCTAAATGTCACACCTTGATAAAAGAAGTGAGTCCACAGGCAAATGTAATAATAAGAGCAGAGAATGAGCAAATGCTGTGCTCCTTTTTAGACGGCAGAGATTACATCCAACTGAAAAAAGACACAAGAAGAGAGCTTTGCAGAATTTTTGTGGAATAGATGAAACCAAATTACCATGATGTAAGTACCTTCACTGCTGTTGTCATGGCAATTGTATTTTTTTCTGTGTTCATAAAATTATCATTCTTTTAGTTTGTTCAAATCACAAAGGTTTACATTTCTAATAGCAGGTGCTGTTGTGGATACTGATTTGTCTTGGACAGTAAACCCATGGAACATACTTCTTCTTCTTTTTTTTTTTTTTTTTCTTTTTTTTTTAAGAAGACAGATGACAGAAATACTGAATGAGAGATTGAATTAAGTTACAGAAGCTTATGGAACAAAGGCTAGCCCGGACGGGGTGACTACCTATTGTTTCAAAGCCCCAGATGGCCAAAAAATGTCCCATTGGTCTGAAATCTCATTTGTCGATAGCCTGCTATACTGAAAACAATTGCTCATTGTTCCAAAAATACACACTCTCTGTGCAGTTGTTAGTTGAGTGACTACCGGACCTGTCCGTGGTGCTGAATTGGCGAGGGTTTTGCCCTTAATAGGCTATCTTTCTGGCCTTACACCAAACAACATTTGAAGAGATTTTACTGGTGCAGACAAATTTCCCATGTTTGAACAGAGTTTTACCTCAGCTGGGCACATCCCCTGCACCTTAATTGTTAGACGGGTTAGTGTTAGGGTTTGCAACTGCAGTGAGAGTTTGCATTTTTGGAGCAATGGGCCTTCGGAGAAATGGGCATTGGATAGTAAGCTGTTGTTCAAATGGGCTTTCATTGACTAATAATTTTGGTCAATTACATTTTTTTGCTGATGAAAATGAGATGATAACTAAATAAAAAGTAATTTATGATGACAAAAACTGACAAAATCTATTGACACTTTCAACAATGACTAGAAAATATTGAGGAGATCCAATCTAATTGTGTGGTAGGGAGGTTAGATGCACATACTGAATAACACTGGTCAACTCAGGAAGTCACTCTGCACACACTTGCTGCGTGTCTCCTAAATGGTACAGAAATGTGACAGAAAGAGAGTAGACACATGGATTAATACAGTATGACATTTAATGTCAAGGGAAACAAGACCCTTTGTAAACCATGTGGAGCGACAATCACCAGTAAAATACAATGAACATGAAGCAACATTTGTAGATGAGTCATCCCAAAATTCATGCAAAGAAAAACACACTTGTTGTTGTTGTTTTTCAAGCTAATGTTATTTCAAACAGGAGAGACTTCACTCTGAGTGTATGAAATATATTTAATTTACATTTGCACAATCGAGATGAGAAATGTGAAAAGTCTTTGGCGATTAGACTCCATCATGACATCATCATGTATAAAGGGGGTGGTGCAGCCGTCATTAGTAAAGGAAACCCCCTGATGGAGTCTGGACACTGGTGGTGGTGGTGGTGGAGGGACGGCTGATGATCTGGATGGGATGAGGACTGGACTTCTGATGAGCTCAGCCTGGGCGTTGGGTTAGAGGAACTGGAGGAGAAAGGGGAGGAGGAGGGTCGCAACAGTTCTATGCTTAAATGACAGCTGAAAGCAGCAGAGAGGAGAAGAGATTTGAAGTTCTGACACAACAACATGATTGGCTGATGGAGACTGTGGCTTAATCTGGTTGGTTAATTTAAAGTGTGAACGCCCATGGATGGCTGATTGAGAATAAGTGGGTAAAGGAGAGAGAGTGGCGAGAAAGACAATTAGGGATGAATTAAGTATGAAAGATCGTCTTCCTGATTGAACCTGGGCTGAACTTCATTGTATCAGCTGACGGGAGCTGGTGCATTTTTGCAATACTTGAAATACAACACATGCTAAAAGAAACCGCTGCTGTCCTGCACTGATTAGAGAAGTGAATAACCCAGAGTTGCTAACTTAGAGTTGCTTAGAGCATAAATAAAAAGATTGATTGACGTGCTACAGATAATAAGGGTAAACTTTCACAGTCCTCAAACTGAAAAAAAGATGTAACAAAGCACCTTCTAAGAAATGTAGTATATTTAATGTTAGACATATGATGGGAGAAAAAAACAAAAATCTTAATGTTAATAACAGGTTAATAGATTGTAGATTTCTCTAGGAGTAAATAATGAGTTTGGAAATTCTAAATAAAATTTTGTATAATGCATTACACTTTCACTAAATCCATTTACTGGAAATTTGGTCGACTGAAACTACAGCACAATTTAGGACTAATGACTGAAATATTACTAAAACTAAGCAATATTTTAGTCTAAGACTATAAATAAGTCTAAAATAAAATTTGCTGTCAAAATTACCACTGGTCCAACAGGACATTTTTCAGATCATCTAAGTTTAGAAATAATGCCACTGGAAAAAGTGCATCCTGGACAAGACTGCCTGACTACAGCTCTTTATTTCCCAGACAAGATACAAGGTAGACCTCAAGTCATTCTTTCTATATAGAATATTTAGTTTACAGGGGAACAAAACTGCGTTTCTAACAGTGCGGTGGTTCACACAATAAGAATAATACAGTACAATGAACTGAAAAAGAGACTCAGATGTGAGAGTGGTATCAGTTTTCTTATCTAAAGCAAGAAGCTTAACCCAGAACTGTTCTAACTGATTTGCTTTGTAACTAGCTGCAGAATAACAGGGCTTCTCTTTTTTTCTTTATCTGAATCCCCAGGTAGCAGCTACTCTTGGCCTCCACACGCAATGTATAAGACAAGACATATAATACAAGTCCCAGTGTTACTTTGGAGAGATGTAAATAATCCATGCTTGACAACATCGAAGAAACAAGAATATATTTTTAGTCAAATCGACTGCTTAAAAAAAAGCATTTGAATATATTTATTTACAAGCATCCAGTGAAATGGATTTAGTTGTCACAGCGTGGTTGTTGCATGGTATGAGGATCACAGCTCTGCCGCAACAGAGATGTGAGGTATCTTATTTCAACAGGGAAAGTGGTTCTCCTGAGGTGACTGAGCCGTTTTGTTTTGGTTGTGGTCTAGCAGTTTACTGTGTGCTACAGGTGCCATGAATAAAACATTCAGACCTGTTAGAAGAGGCACCTTGGCTAGAGGGTCAGCTGTCCAACTGCAGCTGGAGAATAGAGGAGCACCCCCATCATGAGAAGTGTGCAGAATCGCTGCCGTTTGATAGAAAAAGCTGCAGGGGCAAGATAGTGGGAGATTGGGTGCAGATTTAAAGCCCCATGATGCATATCCACAGGTAGGCTGCCACAGGGTAATACCCTTTGAGGATTACATCAATATTGGAGCTAAACATGTAATCATACACTGAGGCCACGCTCCGGATCCATCTGGATAACCTTCAGTCCCATCAGAACGAATTTCCTTAGCCGGAATGAAGCTTCTTGGAATTATTCATAGGGGAAGCTGATGAACATCACAAAACATTGGAATTTAATCTCAGTATGCATGACAGAGGATGAATTTTCAAAACAAAACAGTGATTGTGCTGCTCAACGCTTTCTCCGGGACGGCGTACAGATTCACATGAACACAAAAATGCAGTGTAAAAACACTGCTCTATTGTATTCTTATACGCCATGACCAGCTTAATCACTGAACCTGAGAATCAACAGAGCCTATTTAGAGCCCTCATCTCAGGCATGAAGTAAGCCGAATGGATTCAAGATACAATCCTGTAACTTTCACTGTCACTTAATTGCAAGACTACTCCTTTGATTAACTCTCTGTCTTTCTCCCTCTCGCTCTGGCCCTCTGGGAGATGGGAGGGAGGGGAGGTTGGTTGCTGAGGGTGGGGGTGGTTGGGCATATAAGACATGATTGACAGCTGTAGTTTATCAACAGCTGCCGAAAGCTCTTCTCTCTGCTGTGGCAGATGTTCTCTTAAGGATTAAATCTGCCTACATAATGTGAAAATAAATGCAATATGAGATTCTCCCCATTACTGTAAGTCTCCCTGTAAAAACTTGATTAACTAATTAAAAGTTTCTTCAGTGACTATCGTAAGCAACTGTTGCAGAGGAATAGCATGCAGGACAGGGTTTTCAATATAAAATACAATATGATTTTTGGTTTGGAAAAAAGTCGGGTTATGTCTCCCTCTGGCTGGGGCAAAGGGTCAGCCAGCTCATGCAGAATGCCTGCAGTAGGTAAGGATTCTTTAATACTAGGGTTGCACTTAAAATGCCCCTTATGCTCTAAAAGTAATGAAGGAGCTCCTCGAACCACAAGCTGATCATGCCACCACACGTCACTATGGTCGTATTTGAGTCAGAGTCCATTTTACAAGATAAAAGAGACACAAGAGTTTTAATTATCATTATACAACAGGGTTGTAAAGTATTATTTTGATGTAGTTCACTCTTGCTATGCATAAAACCATATAGTATTAAAGCTGCAAGCAGTGCTGTATGGGCCCTCGCAACCCCACACACATCAGGGTATGCTGGCGCCAGACGCCAACCTGCCTCAGACATGGCAGGAAGGAATTCGATGACACTTCCTGTCTCCACTAGGTGGCACTATGCCTATGACTCCTGACTGGTATGTAGATGTGCTCAGGCCAGGACTTTTATCAAACATGTTAAGTTTGGTGCAGGCTGCATCATTTAATCCACAGTTATAGCGATTTCATGTTTCATGGTGAGACATCAAAACTCGACACCAAGCCACGGCCGTTCAGCTCTGACCAGATCTTTTAATAACTTTTGGTCACAAACTTGTGTAGATAGTACACAACTCTGTTGAAGTCAATTGGATCAATTCTGTAGGAGAAGTTTGTTAAAATACAACGCATGGGAAAAAACCACAAAATTCAAAATGCCCAACTACCTGTTGGGTTTAGGCAATGGGTCCAAGAGACGTTTTTGTGCAGCTGGGCACAATACAGTGTGTACCTATTTTTGTGCTCATTGGTGAAATGTGCCCTGGGGGCTGCTGTTTAGTGGGCGTGACCAAGTCATTTGGCCACACCCACTGCTAAAAGCTATATTATATAAAATTTTTCACCATGACTAATGCGTGTGCCAAGTTTCATGCACCATCAAACATGTTTAGGTCCTCAAAAATGCAAATAAAGACTAAGAAAAAGCAGAAGAAATAAAGTAATCCGAGCAAATCCACCATTCGGTGCCGGACTCTAATTATGTATTGACCGAAGTGATAAAAAAATTAAAAATATATAAAATAAAAACAAGCTATTTTATATGGAGGAGTGATGAGGATGAATACAACAGTCTCAAAGCCTGAGGGAAGAAGCTGCTCTCCAGTCTGGTGGTACGACAGTGGATACTTCTGTATCTCTTGCCCGATGGCAGCAGTGTGAACAGGCTGTGGCTGGGGTTGGTATTTACTTTTAGTATCCTTTTGACTCTGTGCAGCCTCCTCACCTCACTGATATTTATTAAAAGACAGAATCAAAGAATAGGTCTAAGAGGCACTGTGCCACAGTGATCAACAATACAAATTGAGCCCTCTGAAACAGGCAACAGTTTCTTACTAATTAGTGGTAATGTAAATCTATGTGCAGGAGCTCTGCACTAATCTTCAACATCTAAATGAATAACACATAGAGCATGTCTCTGCACGCACACTAGTATCCCAGTCATGATTGGCTTTTTGGATTATCCCGGTCATGCTTTGTGCATGTAAACATCACGCTGGTTTCTTAAACCAGATTAGCTGGTAATTTTATCATTGTAAAACACACTTCATTAAAACTCAAGAGAAAACTCACCAAAATCCTCTTGGTTCATCTTTCCACAATCACCAACTCTGATTTGTTTGAAATAAACACTTAATTCATCATTCACACTTCATTCATGCGTTAGATGTGAAAATATTGAGTGAGTCTGAGGTTGGACATTAGAGACGCAGTGGGGAGTAATGGCAGAATATTTTCCTATCAAACTCTGTGAAACGAATTAAGGGCTGTTTCAACCAAACTATTGTTGAAATAATGGTGATTGGTGGTGATTGTTTGAACAGTGGAAAGACGAGCCAAGACAGTTTTGGTGAGTTTTATTGAAGTGTTAAAATGAAGTGTGTTTTGCAACGATAAAATTACTGTTCCTGTAAATAGAGTTTGGTGGCTTTGGTGAGAGTGAAAAATCATCTCTTTCTGGTTAAACACAAAGCATCTTACTCTTTAACAAAAAGGTCTGTCTCTGTAGGCATCCTTTCCATAATGTTGTCAGCAGGCATCAGGAGTAACAGATTACATGTAATGGGATTACGTAGTCTGGATACAAAGAAACATTACAGTTACAGAAAAAAAGATGTAATCGGATTACAGATAAATTTAGCAAAAATGGTGATTATTAGCAGGATAACATTTTTATAATCAATTTCAAAATAAAGAATGATAAACTACCATGTGCAGTGTGCACGCATTGCAACTCTGGTCTCGGTAAAACCAACTAATCTTACACTTGCCAATTCATTTCAGTCCTCATCATGTCAGTGACCATAAAACATTATACTGGTCTAATCAGTTTCACTTTATTTGGTATTGTGGTAACCCAAAAGTAATGGAAAGTTAATCAAGTTACATTACTTTGATATTGTGATATGTGGTTGGAACTGGCCACCCCTGAAATCTGGCTGGCCACCCTAAGTGTCACCTCATTATCCTCAAGTATAATTGGCTGCTCAGTGAGTTTGAACTAACTGTTTGATGTGCACTGTTTGCTTTTCAATGTAGTGCTTTTCATTTTTTTTACAAGTCTGTTTTAATTTATGGATCATTTTACAGATGTGGCTGTATAATGAGATGTTAGCTGTAGTTCCCTTCATGCTACTAACAAAACCAAAAACACACACACAAAAAAAGTCTCACAGCCTTAGGAAAGAAGTACAATATCTTTTCAAGACCTTACAGATTAAAGTATGGAAGCTTAGGATATTATAATGTTGGTAATTAAAGTAGATGAGAGAAATGAATGTATATTAATGCTATTACAACGTGTGTGTGTGTGTGGTTGTGCACCCATGCATAAGTCAGTCCCCCACTTGGGCCACCCAAGTCAAAAAAGTCTGAATGCAGATCTGCCCATAAGGATTACGAGCCCTGCATCCATAATTTTACTTGAGTAGAAGTATTAGCAGGAAAATGAAATTTAAGTAGCAAAAGTAAAAACATTCAGTATGCTGAATAGCTTCCTTCGGGGACTTATACTGACTAATTATTACAGATATATTGTACGTAAACAGAATTTTAAAGGGTCGCTCCAGCGATGTAGTATTGCAGTTCAAAAGAGCAGGGAGACATATTAAAAAATAATAGTCAAAACTAAAGCAGGGCTGTGGCTGTTACAGCCTGACTTTAGTCCCTTGTATTGCTGGTTCTGGATCCTATATTTCCCATCATGCAACCATCTTGTTTTAACTTGTTGTCTGCAAGCCCATCATCATTGGGTTTATTTTGTCAGACCTGACAAAGCTCCTCCAGTGCCACAGAAGACCTTCTTCAACAGTTTTTAGAGGCTGATTAGCACTCTCCATCACTAGTAAACTGACCTTTATATGTCAGTTCGGTGGAGGTCCCTTTTAATGTTGTAGCTGGTGGAGGCTGAGCTCATTTTAAGTACTTAATATACTGTTGGGTAGTTTGATATCTAACAATGCATCACATTTATAAGCTGATTATTAATTTGTGTGAAAATTTAATATCTCTATAGTAGCCTAACTACTAACTACGGCTGTCAGTAGTAGTATGAAGAAGCAGAAGTAAAGTACTTTAATGAATGAACTGAGTTACTTTCTACCACTGCTGCTGACGTAGTAGCTGGATGAGGCTGCCACAGTCACTCAGAAAGGTAGATACTACAGAATCATGCATAAAGGGATATTACTGTAAAAAGCAGGTTTCTCATGCTCCATGTAAATGTCCTGAAAATCATCTAAACCTGTAAGTAAAGTAACAGTCATGGATTTAAAGTTTTACCAAAGTAAAAGTGCACAAGTATTAATATCAAAACATTCTTAAAGCAAAAGTATCTTTATGCAGAACAGCCTATACCAGGCATATCTAAAGTAAATTTAAAGCTGTTCTCCTTTGAAAGGTAACACTCTGAAATGGCAATGACCTGAGTAGCTTTAGCTTTTGAAGTTCCCCCTTCACATTAATAAATCCTTTTTATATTCATTTGTTGATTATATTTTGTATTTGTATTACATAATACTTTCAATCTGCACTGTAACTCAAGAAAAAAAAAAACCCACAATATTTGTTCTGAATTGTAGCAGAGAAAAAGTATAAGGGAGCAGAAAATTGAAATACTCAAGTAAAGTACTTAAAGCACCATTGTGTAGGATTTAGTGGACTCTAGAAGTGAGCTTGTAGATTACAATCACTTTGCCTCACCCTCCCCTTCCAAGCATGTTCAGTAAGAGAACCTAGAGTGGCTGCGAAACTAATGAAAAACACAAAAGGCCATAACAGTGTTAGTCTGTTCTTGGCTATTGTAGAAACAGGACGCACATCCTCTTTAGATATAAATTTCTAATCACAAAAACACAACTCTTATTTTTAGGTGATTATACACTAATGAAAACATACTTATGAATATTCCAGCCCTTTTCTGTCATATTCAGCCTTCAAAGCAGGAAAAAAAACTAGAAAGAATTCTTTGGCTGAGCTGAATGTCATCCATAGACATATACAATTCAAATGGTGATGATGGCTCACAAAAAGACAGTGCTTCATTTTGCGTGTCATAAAGTTTAGGTATCTGCCTTAAACTGATTGCAGTCTCAGAATGAAAAATCAATGACGATGGACTGTGTGGACAAAATTTAAATATATTGTCTCTGGGAGCAATCCCAATTTTAAGCAGGCAAAACAAATTCAACTTCAGAAAAAGAATAAAATGATATAAATTTGCCTTTAATATTAAGATCAATTTTATGTTAATATTAAAATCATTCTAATGGCCAAAAAGTAGGTGTTCACTGAGAGAAACTGAACAGCTTTTGCCTCAGGCTACATACTCTGCTGCATTTTGCAGCAACAGCAGAAATCACACCTCTAACTTTTTAATTACACCCTTGAGAAGTGCATTTGACCTGTGCAGTGATGTCTGCCCGTCTCAGCGTGGGCTCCCCAGGCCAACCTTGGGTCATCTTGTCCAACCCACACCCCTGAGATCGTCTCCTCAATGAGGCCTGGAGTGCTGATGGAGTCTGGCGGTGTGACCCATGAAGTGGTCCACCCTTCCCCTGTTCACAACGGAGGACCCACTCCTCCTCTAATTTAGTCCTCTGAGCTTTGAGACTGAAGTAGACGCATTACACACACACGAACACACACACAGACACACACACACTGTATTTTTTTCTTTTTTTTCTGGCATTAAGTGAACAGTGAACTCTGCAGAGTCAGAGATGTATATACATGTAGCTACACTCCAAATGCAACAGTACGAATACAACACTTGCTTCCATTTTTAATGAGCTGACATAAAAATATATACTTCTTCTGTGCATACAAAAGATGTATTTCTCTCAAATTTTGCTCACAAATCTCTTAAAATCCCTGTTAGTGAGATTTTTTTCCTCAGGGAGTCAAAGTCATGACCTAACCTACTCTGCCTCTGATTGATTAGTACTTGTTGCCTTTATTGGCTGGGTTGGTTAGGTTCAAGCATGAGGAATGATTGGTTAGGGTGGGGTAACAATGTCAGGGTAAGCCATTCAGAAGGAGAGTAGGGCGGGTCATGACTTTTCCTTCCTGGGGTGGGGGGGTGGTGGGGGTGTATCTATGGCAAGGCCATTCAGAAATAACTCTTTGCTAAGCCCGTTCTCCGAACATGTCCAGTCATAGCTTAGCAACCTTAACTAGGGCGCTGCAGGCCTGTCAAGCTTTGCATTTCTGTCTGTGTTGGAGCAGTGTGCAGGAAGACCAGTGATACTCTGTGTTTTCATGAGTCTGGACGGTGGTGTCTTTCAAAAATGTAAAACACAAGAGCACATGCATGGGGAATGGATTAAACTTTGTCTTTACCTGCTCTAATGTAAGCTGTGAACATGTCGCCTAACTAACGCTAGCTTACTAGCTGCAGTAATGTTACCTCCAGCCAAACTTATGTTACCACTGTATTTGCCAAATTCATGGCTGATTCTCAAGTTGTACTTGGTTATGATTGGTTATGTCGGGAGTTTGACAAGGAGGGTGTGGGCTGGTGCAGAATCAAAGTGGGGCAACTCATCTCTCTTTGGCTGGCTCTCTTTGGTCTAAGCCAGGTTAGCTTAGCTCTTATCCTGGCTCTCTATCTTGGGCAATGGCCATTGCAATGGCTGGTCTGGCTGAGTGACCATCTTAACGTCCACTGCACTTAATCTAGTCCTTGTGCTTCCTTTCCCCACGTTAATAAGTGTATTTCTGTCGTCTATAGCCTACATATATGTTTCATATTTCAGTTTTCTGGGGTGTAAGCTAACTTTAACTTCAGTCTTTTGGTATTAATGTAATATCATGTACGCAACTGTAAAAAAGTACACTTTCACAGGGTTATCGCTTTAAAATGCACCAGACAGAAACATTAAAAGTCAGAGTCGTCATTTTAGCTGAAAAAATCCATGGTCATCAGCCAGAAATGAGAAGGCGCTTTTGAAACTTCTCTGTGGAATTGAAGACCTTGTGTTTCAACAATTACTCCCAATTTGTATGTTCAATTTTCACTGTTGTACAGAAAGAAGAGGGTCACACTCAGGACTAATATCATCCAGCAAGCCCTTTACTTGATCATGTCTGGCAGAAAATCATGCAAAATGTTTTTCGGCCATCCGGCCTTTGTCAGTGTGTGCCATTGTTATCACCATAAACAGCATCTGTGCAGTGCGACAATGGAAAGCTTGACAGGCGTAGCAACAATATCCAAGGGGGGCGGGGCTTAGTGAAGAGTCAATTATGAACACGGAGACAAAATGTCCCACATTGGGCCCACCAACCACACCCACTCCAGCACCACCACCCACCCATTCTTAGCTTAAATACCAACATGGGTGATTTCAAATAAGCTCTTGGCCATCAGACTCGTAGTGACACAGATGGAGTCTTAACAATCATTTCCAAATTCAGTGTTAAAGACCCATCCAGGCCCTGCTCTGTTTTGCATTCATATACTCAATATGAATATAAAGCACAAAAGATCAAGTCAAATAATTTCAAAACACAAAGAAAAATGTTCTTTTAAATTAGACCGTGACAGTTATATTCCTCTTTTTACCTTCAAACAAAACAAAGAGAGAAAAAAAAGCTCTCCAGTGAAAGAGAATGAGTAGAGAAAAGTAAAATCAAACATTGATTAAATAAATTACAGCGAGGCATTAAATCATGAGATCAGATCATGGGAGAGCAAATAAATTTACTCTTCATCTATCAAATTCAATCTTCAGAGCTACATTAATCAAAGTATGGGTCAAACTGTGTGCAGACACTGTGGGGGCCAGATTTTCAAATAATATTAATTTAGGCCTAATTGGCCTGCCTATTACTGCTAAATATTTTCACTTTTTTACAAAATTAATGTTAGTTTTATTAGCCTATATCAGTGCGAACAGACTCTTAAAAAACATAGGAAATCCATAACGATAACTAGACAGTTAACTAGAAAATATTCTCAGAGCTCCACCGGGCAGGCAGTTCACTGAGGAGTGATGGTTCGAGTCTGTAATTCCGGAAACGTAATTACAGAATGTAGTCCTGATTGGCAGGAAATATTAATCAACTCTAACCAGATTTAATGCTATTATGCAGTCACACTGTTATTGTGCATGTGACACCTGTAGTCACTGGTGGTAACAGCAGATGAATTTAATACTACAGTTATCAAAAGAAACTACTGCTGTTTTAATAAAGAAGTCAGACAAGCAGCGGTGAATGGCATGAGTCTGCAAACAGCAGGGCACAGTGAAAGGATTTGCTTACCTTCATATACTGTAGCAGCTCACTGTGGTGGTTCCTTCTTGTTCCATTAAAGTCCTGCTTCACCAGGTAAATGCTTTTAATGTGAAGCTGCAACAGTAGGAATTGTTAGGTTTGCATTAGGAGTAACTTCCTACATTGTTTTTTGATGATCACTGACCTAGACCTCTGCATGGCAAAGCTGTTTGGAACAGTAAGCCTGTTTGTAGCCTTATGTGAAACAGCCATAGTTCAGTGCCTGATAAATGTATTTTTTTCAGGGTAAAACTGAACCTTTTACAGTAGCCTTTTATTGTGACCAGTTCAAGGTACACCTGTGCAATAATCATGTTGTTTAATCAGCATCTCTATATGCCACACCTGGCAGGTGGATGAATTAGAGATGTGCTCTTTACATAGATTTTAACAAATTTGTGAACAATATTTGAGAGAAATAAACATTTTGTGTCCCCAGAAGAAGTCTTAGACTTTTGTAGGCTATGCTTTGCTTTGAGATTCTGTCCAAATTTGATTTAAAATGTATTTTTTACACTGTTTTTGTGCTCATTTGAATTCCAAAAATCTTTTTTTTTCCATGTCTTTCCATATCGTTTCACCCATGTATCTCAGATATGAATGTAATACATTAGAGGTTAAGGTGTGAAAGTACGTGATGTGTCATAGCGGAATAAAAACAGGCTGTTTTCCCCTCAATATCCTGTTCTTGTCAGTATTCATCATGAGGGTGACTATACGCATAGATTTACAATATGCAGAGTTATATGGGTGTTTGTGTGTGCGTGCATTTGTGTGTGCATGCATGCATTAGCATTGCTTTTGTATCTGCGGATAAATCCAGACACTCACCTTTGTTTATGCGTGTCATTTCATGCATACGACTGAGTGTTTATGTACCAAACCAAGCCTATTTGCATCTGAGTTTTACTGCCATTCAAATCATTTATTCACCTCCCGGCCTACAGCACGGCTTCTGGCCTGCAGCTCTGTACCAGCAGCTGGGTTGCACAGCCTTCCCCAGGCTTCCCCCACAATCTCTTGCTCTTTATCATGCATGGCACACCGCTGGACTACTGCAGGGGCAGAACACTTCATCACCACAGCCTGCAGAGAGAAGCAGAGACAGACTGGAAGATGGGCTCAGGGTTCAAGAAGACCCCTATTAGGATGGGATATCCCATAGGCAGAGCTGGCTCAGCTCACAGCTTTTTTGCCCTAGTTTCAAATATAAGTATGGGGTAAAATAGGATGTCCATGTTTTAAGATTATTGGCAAATTGCTTGGTGATAAGGTTACGGATCAACTTCATTTTAATTCACTCAAACCAGCAGGCGTTTCCCTCCTTAAATTCCAGCCTGAGGGGATATCTGCAGCTAACAGCCTTGTGGAGTGGTTTCAGTGCAGAATTCTGTCAGAGGACATCTCCGCTGAGAAAAAAATGTTGAGTTGAGACAGAGGGGAGCGGAGGAGGGAGACTGTTTCCTGGTGTCAGCTCTAACTGGGCTGGGAGTATTCGAGCTTCTCTCAGGTACACTGATATCATCCCTGACTGCCTGCTGTGGAGAGAAACAGTTGCACCGAGGTGTCAGCTTTAAGTGGGTAGGGGAGTTTTGTCACCGATCAGCTATCAGCATCTCACTGTGACTCTTCACTGAGGTGTCTCTGAGCCCGCTGCATGTGGATCTCCGTTCCTGCCCTCCCCTCCATCTATTTTTATTTCTCTTCCTTTAATCTGTGCCTACTTCTCTCCCTTTATTTCCTTCCTTTTCAAAGTGTTGTCTCCTCTCCTCTCTCAGGAGAGTGAATAATCTCTTTCAGTATCATGGATAATGGCCGCCCTCTATAACAGAGCTGTCTCTCCAATTCATTGGGTCTGACCTTCAGGGTGCATCTTGATGAGTGCCGAAGGTAATGACACCGCTCCACTCCACAGCGCCTGTATAAGAAAAATACCCATAGCGGTGAAAGACTGTAATCAAATCAAGTTTGCATCTGATGTGATTGTTTGATCTGATATGATTGTTGCTGTGATGATGCAGACACACAAAGTACTGACTATTCCTTTATTAGGAGTTATTCTACGGCACCTCATGCTCGTGGGTCTCTCATTTCATTTACACAGTATAATTTTCACTGCATCTGAAGCTAGTCCTTGAGACTGCTTTGATATTCAACAAAGCAGAGCAAAATTAATTTGTCCATGTTTTCAAAAAATGTATATTAAAGGGTTACAGTGTCCCTGCAGGCATTTGGGACTGGAGAGAAAAGTGGTGGCGGTGTAGCAGTGAAGGCTGATCTCTGTAGAGACTTCTCTATTGTCTGTCTGTACGTCTGTTCTGCTCCCTGCCAAGCGGGCGGAGAGACAGAAGCATGAGCGGAGTCGCTGCCTGCCTCATAAAGGACATTCTCTATCCGCTCCTGGTTCTGGGCTGCCGTTCAACCGTAGGCAGACTGCTTCCTGCATGTGTGGGCAGAACAACTCTATATCATCTGTTGGTTTGAATAGACAGCTCTTTGTAGAGCGGCTTAGTGTATGTTTGTCACAGACCCAGCCAACACATGTTTGACAGTGATCAAATATTTGTGGTGTGTGTGGAACCTCCCACTCAAAGCAGTGAAGGGCAGCTCCATCCAATCAATACCTATCAGTTTTAAGGGATGAAAATTATGATAAATGTTTGTGGGGATTGATGAGCAATGGCCTGTTGTCTCGTGGCTGCGTTCACTATTTTCTCCGGGGGTGCACAGAGGTGCAGTAGTACATTCAAGACACAAGATCAATTTGTTTATCGTTATACAACAAGGTTGTATAGCAAGATTTAGATTAAGCACCCTCTTTGCTATGTTTAAATTATATACAGTACACTAGATTAGTTTAAGAGAATAAAAATAAAACTATTTTACATGGAGGCGTGTGGAGGATGAATCAAGTCTCACAGCCTGAGGGAAGAAGCTTTGTACTCCATGGTTCAACAGCAGGGTACTTCTGTATCTTTTGCCAGATGCAGAGTGAATAGTATTAGTATCCTCTGGGTTCTGCGGAGGCACCTCACCTAGTTTTATGTGAAACTGCTCAGTGGACTAAATCTTTCATCGCACACAATATATGTCACCAGCACCAATCTTGCTGACCTTTGAAACACTATCTTACCTGAAGTGTTTCATCCAGTGACTCCCGGTGCTTTTACTAGCCGAGAAAGAGAAAGAGCAACTACATCCTGGTACGAAAACACACAGGCATAGTTTCAGCAGCTAACATTAGCTTTTGGAGGGAGAAAGTCATAATGTCATGTACGTGACTTCTAGATGTGTAATCTTTCTAATTATGTATCTTCACAGTCTGATACTTCGACAGTTTTATGACAAACTGTGACATTCTTGATTTGAAAAATTATCTTTTAAACTGACAAACATCGTGTCTAATTTGTGTCACACTCAAACAGGATCAAAGTCTCCCCACAGAGTACAGTTTATGTTTTTTCTGAAGTTGAGTTCCATGGTGGTCCACTGGAAGGGGCATGACATGGCTTAATTGCTCCTCTGTAGATGTTAACAAGAACTCTGCGAGGATTTTTGCCTAAATACAGCTGTTTCTGAGCTTTCTTTACCAGTGTGGTGATGTAAGAGGGCGATGTTGATTCTCAAGACCTTATAACTGCTCGTGCTCGACCTCAGCTCGGCTTTGCTGATGTTGAGCAGTAGATTCCAGATTTCTTCCCAATATTAAATCTCATTATTGTCTGAAATCTGGCCAGTGATGGTGCTGTCATCCACAAACTTAACAATAGACTTCTGTCCATGTGGGAGGGCTGCAGTCATTGGTGCAGGGCGTGAACAGGAGGGGGCTGAGCACACATGGTGTAGAGCAGAACAGAGAGGAAGTGAGACCACTAATTTGAACTGTCTGGGGTCTGTTTATGAGGAAGTCCAATGTCCAGTTCCAGAGTGTGGTACTCAAGCCCAGACTGTTCAGTTTGCCAATGAGCTTCATTGAGGAGACTGTGCTGAATGCTGAGCTGAAATCAGCAAACAGCATTCTGATGTTGGTGCTGTTTTTCTCAAGGTTAGTGGAGACGGAGCGGTGGATTCACCTTTTAGCATTTCAAATTTCTTAAATCCTGATTAGCGGGAGCCCTAATTGCAGAGGCAGCGGGATTATTCTGCTGCATAAGTAGCCAGGCTTAATAGTAAGAAACATGGTAGTTTGTCACTGTGTTAGTGCACATGTCCATCTCCGGCAGCGAAGAATAATTTCTTCGCCTGGAATGATCCCTGATGGCACAGACAGGAGTCTTCTATCTCTGAGCTAATGAAACCATCCTGACACATCATTCTCCCAACACTAACTTTTATCTCCTGTCCTCCTGCAGACTGCAGTAAAATGACCATTATTCTTTCCATGAACGTGTCTCTTTGTGTGTGTATGTGTGTGTGTGTGTGTGTGTGTTTGTGTGTGTTTATGCCTATTGCCTATGTATGCGTGAACAGCCCTCTCTATTCATCAAGATGTCACCTGTAATGGCTGCTAAATTAACCATGTGTTTCGGGGAGCAAAGCTGGCTTGATAAATCTCTCTGTGGCAGGAGGCGTGTGTGGTCCACTCCCATCCACCTCTACCATGACCTTTCTCAGGTGAGAGATCCTCCGTTAACTGGGGCTCCTGAGCAGCGTCTCCATAGAAAAGATGTTTTAACGGATGGTCAGTTGATCAACTACATGGATCTTCCTGGTTCTGTTCCAAAAGTGAGATAGCTTAATTCAAAATCACACCATGGCACGTAGCAAATGACACAAAATAAAGTCCTACAACCTGAACTCAGTCAACAGCACTTTGTGTGGTTTTAGTTTAGTTCCAACGGTGTGGCTTTGTGTTAAAAAAAAGGGGTGGCGACATGAGGGCTCAGATGAAAAAACATTATGCAGCGCAAGTAATAGTCATCCATCACATCCACAGCTGCAACACCACGTCAGTCAGTCGAACAATGTCACATCTACTGTAGAAAGCACCAGTGCATGTCAGTCAGCCTGGTGACACCCAATATCACTGCCCTAAAATATGACAAAATAGAAATAACTGAAGGTAAAACATTAACAACATTAGCTAAAGATCATGAATCAACCTTACTCGTATTCTAACTGGCTTGTTTTCATGAGTCAAGTACAACCAGTCATGACTAATTGCATGTGTTCTTTTTGTGCAAACCATAAGTTCAAAGTGTTCTCATTTGTTAGTTAACATTTCTTGTTATGAGCAATTTAAAAAAAAATATTTTTAACAAATTGTGCTTTTAAAAAGTGAAAAAATCCGCCCCAGTGTCCCCAGTGTAGGTGACACCTAAGTGTAGCTGACATTAAAAGAAAGAGGACATTAAACCTCCGCCCCTCACACACATACACGTACACACGCGTGCACCTACACACACACACACACACAAAAATGTCCAAAACTTATTTCCCTCGTGGCCCTTGATGTAAATATAGCACAGATGCAGGAGTCCAGGTGACCAGGCAACATCACACTGCGAGTTTGCTCCATTTATCTCAACAGGGATGGTAAATAAAACTAAAAACAGTGAAATATAGTTTATTTAGTTTTTGATGAACACTATTTTCCACAAGCCCAAGACTGCTGCCAGTTAAACATTGCCACATTGACAGATTGAGCCCAGTTGAGTAGTGAACTTTGGACAGGGGGCATAGATGCAGTGATTACAGTGAAAAAAAGTCAAAATGACATTAAAATTACACTGATCAGTTCCTCTCTGCCCTGTACAGTGTTTCAGCATCTTTTAGCTCATTGATTTGTTGTCTTATGGCTAACAGTTTAAAGCTCTCTTCCACTCAAAAATGTGTTGGAAATTTTCTCTGTGCGATGTGTGCGCATGATCTTGTAGTTTTGAAGCTTATCATGGTCCAGTATGCAGTTTACACAGTGTGATGTTTTAACTTGAAGCCTCCAGTGCTCTCAGAATGGACTTGGACATCTTGTGTGCAGGAGTTAAACTTAATATTTGCATATCCAACAAGAGAAAAGGAATAAATGTAACTCAAAGAAGAAGAAGAATTTTTAACTAGGTAATTGATCTTTTTTTTTTCTTGTGGAAAAAACACATCAGACATGAAATATGATTCCAAGGAGAGCATTTTTATATGTCATAGACCTGGAAGGAATCTTTAATATTTTGGTCAGTCTCTCTAGTCTCAGCAACTTCATGCTGTTTTCAGTGAAAAAGGCTCAGATAAGCCTGCTGCACGCTCCCTGTCCTGCATCAAAAAGCAGACAGATCAACAAAGTGACTAGTTTGGCCACATAGTGGGTTCAGCATTTAGCCGAGGAGCTAAGAGGAGAGAGAATATTGGACTTGGATTTAGCAGAAACAAGACTCTAAATGTTGCTGGCCATATCTGTTAATATGTGTAAATAGAAGACCTTTTTGCTAAGATGCAAACCACAGCAGCCTCATAAGATTACAACATGTTGATGTTGTATTAATGTGAACTCTGTGTTAGAGGCCTTCTCTTAAATGAACCTCTCAGAGCTGGTAACAGTGCAGGTTTATTTCATCTGCAATCATAACAAAGGCTAATAGAGCCAAATTGTCATCTCTTGTAGACAAACAGTGCATGCTCTGTCTCAGCACAAACCCTCCGTTGCTTTTAGGATTTCTGCTTATTTACATTATCACATTTTACATGTTTACAAAATGAAAACAAATCTCAGGTCTGTATAGTACCTTCTGACAGTGGATTTTAAATTCATGTAAATAAAATAAACAGATAAAGACTGTCTCTCTTTTACATTTATGAAGAAAAAAATAAACAAAAAAATATGTAGACATTAAAATATATAACGATTTCTTGAACTGGACTGTCACCTTTTTTATTTATTTATTTTTTTTATTTTTATTTATTTACATAACAAAGGATAATAGAGCTGAATCCTCATCTCTTGTGGTCAAACAGCATGTGCTCTGTCTGGAAAAACTTTACTTTTTAACGTTACTTTTAGCCATCGATACAGGAGGAATATTTTTGCGTACAATAAAACACATAAAAACGGACACTCGACTTAATAAAAACGTGGCGAAATTAACCTTTGACAACTAATATCCAACCAAATACAGTCAGCTTCAGTTTTAAGTGCTTTAGGAGTTAGTTAACATTGTTTTGTCCACAGACATTCACAGATACGTAACCTAAAAGCAAATCCTCCGTTGTGTTGAGGATTTCCCATAATCCTTTGCTACTACTACTCAATACAGGTACCAATTAAAATCAACAGATGGCGCTGTTGTCCCATTTAGTGGGATTTAACCATTAATTTAACATGAACCTTTTTAACTGTTACATTTACAGTTTAACAAAATGTATTATGTGACAATGTGGGTCGATATCATCGGTAAAGGGAAAAACAGTTACGATGATGTATCAGAGTAGCTGGTAAAACTTAACTTCTCTTGTTCTATAAACACGTGCTGTACATGAAATTTGAAAACATGGCTTCACCTTCACCTCTGACCTTCCACCTATAATGTCCCCACTCTTCTTATGTTGGCACTTCAGGTTTAAATTTATGGAATAAATGATGGACAGGAACTTTCCACTTGGTCTTGGTGTGGCACAACACAGAAATGCCAAAAACTGCAGTGCCATAGAATGGCCAAATCAGGCTGGCTACAAAAGTGAGTCAATCCTCATAGACCCTCTTATTAAAATGTCAGAATTTACAGCAGAAAAAAAAAACAACCAAAAACATGTTTACAGCTTTGTGCAAAAACAGCTTTGGTCTCTACAGCTAATTTCCCTGATCATGACTGCTGCACAGGGGAAAACTTCATATAACTCACCTGTTAAGTTATCTTAAGGCTTCAAGTTATACATAAATAAGGGCACAGATAGCTAGCTGCCACAAAGCTGCCACCTCTTTGCTCACCTTTGGATTAGCTGACCACAATGTGGCTGTTCACAACAGCTCTTCAGAAACCTGTGGTGATGTCACAGAGGATCTGTCCACTATTTATTACACTGTGCTATACTCCTGACATCGCCCAGCTGTGTCACTGACTAATAATGAGTGTTTGTGGTGTTAGCATACTGAAATAGGCTACACCAAAGATTTTCCAAGTTGCAGGTTGGCTTTGCCAGGGGGGTCCAAACAGTTTCAGGGGAGGCTGAATAACACCCAACAGCCTAACTGTGTGTGACTGGGTCAAAGAAATAGTCCAAAAATACTGCAGGTTTGAGTAATTTTACTGTTTTTCTCACTTTCCCAGAGTCAGAAACGAATAAATGCCTCTGGATAGAGCTTTTTTATGTATTTGGTGAAGTCTGAAGATATATCAAACAGCAACATTATGCTGAACAAAACTAAACAAGTTAACCAAGGGGGCTGAGGATGTGCTTTTTTCCAAGCTTTGTCTGAAGGGAGGCTCACAGTATTAAGCTTTGAAAACTCATGAGCTACACATCTGACATCAGTGCCAACCTTTCAGTCTCAATCTGCAATCTACCAAAGACAATGACCACTGATACTCATTTAATATCTGTGAGAATAGATAATCATTTATATCAGGATGTGGATACAAAAAAACAAAACAGGAACATGTTCCACTTCAGAAAGACAGATTCAAGGACCCCATAATGAGAGATTGCATCGAGTTACAGAAGTAAAACAGTGGCTAGCCTGCAGATGACGTCAAGACACTGGGTGTTTATTCTGGTTTTCAAGCTGTTTTTGTCTATTTATATGTGGGATATGAGTGTGAGGTCTGGCAGGCATCTTTACAGAGCACCCAGTGGTAGCCGATGCACTGAATGAAAAATAACAAAAAAATCAAAATCGCAAACACAAATGCTATAATGACATTGAGGAGAAAAATGGGATCAAGGTATTGTACTGTAATGATTTTTTGGCACTGCTATAAAAAAAAAAAGGGTGAGGATTTAAGTAAAAGGGAAAATAAAACAACAGGGCCTGTAACAGAGAGGAAAAACACAACAAAAGGAGCAGTATCCCGGGGTGCAGATTGATTCCTATCAGCTGGTACATAGACAGTGACCTGCGGGGAGAGCTTATCTTGGCTCATGCTCTATCTCTCCTACATTTTGATCCCACTGCTGTAGGGTCTGGACTGGTTGGGAGGAACAGGGGAAGAGTAGTTGGCTGGATGGATAGATGAATGATGAATGGATAGTTTTGGAGGGAGATGGATGAAAGGAGTGGGGTAAGGTTGAGGGGAAGGAAACAGGGTAAGGGAGGTATAGCGGGAGTGCGATGGAAGAAAAGACTGATAGATAGGGGACAGAGTGGGGGAACATCAGGAGAGACGGACGGTGCAGAGTGGGGAAGAGCCTCCCTCTGCAGAGTTATCAGGGCATGATCAGCAGATGGGAGGGCAGGGAGAAAGGAACAAGAGGGACAGCTGGAGAGATGGAGGAGATAAAGCAGAGATGGGGGGAGAGGGGGAGAGATGCAGAACAGAAGTGTGGAGACTAGCCAGCATGTAAAAAAAAAAGAAAAAAAAAAGAAAAGAAAAGATGAAAACGGGAGAGCGGAGATGTGGAGAAACAAAGAGAGGAGAAGAGCAGATGCTGACAGAAGAGACGATGATAAAGTGCTCAAGTAAACAGGGTAACATGTTCACTGCAGGGTGACCAGACAGGCAGTCACATACACGCTCAGAAATAAAGATGCTAACTAGAACCATGGGGGGCTCTCTGGCTTGTCCTCATAGGAGAACCCTTTTTGGTTCCTGGTAAAACCTTTTACAAAGGTTGCACTTGGGGCCCTTTCAGAGAGTTCTACCTAGACCCCATCATAAAGGATTATACCTGGAACCATCTGTGAAAGGTTTCACCCAGAACCTCCTATGAGAGGTTCTACAGCTTTGTTGGTGTAATGGTTTCACCCAGAAAACCTCTCTTGGGGTTCTATCCAGAATCTTCTCACCTTCTCAGGAGGCTATCAAGAACCCACTCAGGGGGTTCTGCATAAACCCTTTTTATATTCCAATGGTTTCATCTAGAACCCACGAGAAGGTTCTTCTGAGAGCCCTATTATATTCCAAAGCTTTTATCTGCAACCCACCCTGGAGATCTGAGAACCCTTGACAAAAGTGTTCCATAAGGAATCATTGAATAGCTCTTTCTTCAGAAAAGGGTTCTTTGCATGAAAAGGGTTCTTAATGGAACCTTTAGTCTTATAAAGAACTCTTGACTTTTATGTTGGACACCCAAGGGTTTCATCTAGAACCCACCCAGGGAGTTCTACAAAGAACCCTTTTATATTCTGAGGGTATTATCAAGAACCCACTCAGGGAGGTTTAGTGAGAACCCTTTCTTATTACAATGATGTCATGTAAAACCCACCTAGGGGGTTCCATCAAGAACACTTTTATATCCCAGGGGTTTCATCTAGAACCTATCCAAGGGTTCTACCAAGAACGCTTTTTTATGATGGTACAAAGAACCCTTGAAAAGGAATCCTTGAAGAACGTTTTTTAAAGGGCCCTTTGTATGAAAAGGGTTCTTAATGGAAACCTTAGTCCTACAAAGAACCCTCAATTAACCCTCTCTTTAAACAATGTTTCTTCAGAAGCTAATGGTTCTAGGTAAAATGTCTTCAAAGAGAACCTTTTGGGAACCTTTATCTCTAAGAGAGTATATGCACATGACCCGTCAAAATGACAGAGAATAAGAGGATAGAAAATGAGATAAAAGTGGCGTTTATACGCTTAACTCAACATGTTTTTGTCTAATAATAGGACACTTTACTCAGTCTCAGTCTGAAAATATCCCCCTGTAAATAAACGTATTATGGTAGTTTTTCCTGCTTCCTTATAGAAGTTGACTGGAATTTTACGGACTTACCTTTATAATAATTAGCCCAAGCGAGATCAGTGCCGATTCACTCAACCTGACCTTCCCTCCCAGCTCATTACTCCTTCACAAGTAGATCCAGTTCACCGTCAATTAACTAACTTTTAATGAAGAGAAGGGCTGTTGAGCAAGACCTACAACTGTTCTGGTGGTAATGTAACACACCACTACCTTTACTGCCTTTAATGACAACCTGCAAGCATAGCACAAGAACACTGTTTCAAGAAGCAGGTAATAATAGTTGCGAAGGGGCAGCAGTGCCATAAGCAAGAAGAAACTGGCTGAGACCCTTTTTGCATTCTTTTCCAGCCACTGTGGGTTTTCTCCACAGAGTCTGCAGCACCTCTAAAGAAGGTGTGACCATGTAAATGTCAACAGACGTTGTGCATTTTTGTGGATCGTGTATGTTGTGTGAACTCACATGACGCGTTTAATTGTTCTTCCCACGCAGGCGCAACCTGCAACTTTTGTGCTCACACCGTATGGATCAAGTGACTGCCCACAATGTGGCTGCTGCCTATTTATACTTGAACTTAGTCTTAACATAATTTGAGACGGTGTGCTTGAATGTGACTCATATAAGATGAGCATAAATAACCTTGTTTATGTAGGTTCTAAGAAGCACATTTGTCACTTGCACACCTGTGGTCTGTAAATCTCAAATTTAGGGATGCAACTAACAATTACTTTTATAGCCGATTAATCAGTCGATTATTTTCTTGATTGATAATTGCTTGTTTTAAAATGTCACAAAATGGTAAATGTCAGTCAGTGTTTCCCAGAGCTGAAGATAACTTCCTCAAAGTTTTTCTTACAACCCAATATTATTCAGTTTACTGTCTGAGGAGTAAAGAAACTAAAAAAAAAATCACATTTAAGAAGCTGAAATCAGAGAATTTATAGTGGCTTTCTTAAAATTTAATAATCAATTAATGATCAATTAACTAATCAATCATTGCAGCTCTACTCAAATTAACTCAACACTGATGGCACCTGCTTTACAATCAGCACTTTTCAGGAATAGCCATGGACCAAAAGAGAAAAGCAAACTTTTTGGAAGACAAGACTGATGGAAAACTCACCACAGGCTTGGGCACATATGCGTCCTAAACTGCAATACCCCCACATTACCAGCAGGAAAATTCAGCCCGGCCTCATTCGCAAATCATCACATACCAACGTGTCACCGCCTCTTGGCGACTCATGCAGACACAGATGGTGCCCGTTCGTGGCTGACAGCAATGCAGAAGGCTTTTCACATTTAATGTAAACCCATCCACAGCTTTTTTAGACGACTGGGCTGTTGACATAGTAAAAAGAGGGATAAAGTCCTCACATGGAGGAGCTGGGTGGATGGATGTCTTAAACAAACACAGGACTTTCACCCAGGAGACCAAAGCATAACATTACATGTGTTGCATGGCTTTTACCATGTGACTGTCAGTCACACTGACATGTGACTTACATGCATCACACGACTTTTGATGTTTCGTGACGTACATAACGTAACTTTTTTTTGTAACCCCAGTCATGGTTGTATCTAAACCAAACCAAATAGTTTTGTGCTGAGGGATGGTGACAAATCATCAGTAAGTGACAAGTTGGGATGAGAACACATTGGAAAATAACTAGAGTCAAGTCTAGACTTTGCTGAGAGATAAAACTATTTCCACTTCAAAGTAAGGTTTTATAAATAACTAAAAAAGAGAGAAAGACAGCCATATTTTGTGTAATTCTACTATAAACAGGGAGTAAGAAGAAAAGAAAAGTTTATATGAGAAAAAAAAGGAAGGATCGCAGATGGCTGCAAGATGCAGAAAGCATGGTCAGCCTAAGTTTTATATCACAGCACAGTCTCAGTTAACACTGCACTTATAGCCACTACATTAATAATATTACTGAAATTAATCTTAAAACAAGCTCGCCACAGTTTAGAACGGGTCTTTTGACGGCAGCCATATGGGAAATTGGACCCTGGAACTGCTCAGGCTGCAAGACAGCCGACCAAAATTTCATGAGACATGAGAGAAATCCAACAGATCGTCCCAAAAGCCAGATTGCTGATCGTTCAGGCAATTATGCAGACATTGTGAGCCCCCTCCCCTCCCCCTAACTGCACATCAAATGACACCCAATCTGGCAGAAATTCAACCAGATTCTAAAATTAGCCAGGGACGATCATTTCGGGGTTAAAATCGTGCTTAACCCATACACAGTCTGCCAAGCTTAACCCATATCATCAGACTCTGCAAACCCTGGGTTAGCTAAGATTTGACTGTTATGTTTGGCGTGGATATATTATGATTTTTGTGATTGGTAATGTTTTACTGTGCGGTGTAAATTGTGACATGCAGAATTATCCAATATGGTTGTAATTCTTAGGGATAGCGCACTGGACTGTGAGTGTGAATGGCTGTCTATGGATCAGGCTTGTGACAGACTGCAACCTGACCGGTGTGCACAGTAGTAGTGGCAGTTAAGCTATTATAGCTTCAGAAGCAGTGTTGGAGTAGTAACAGCAGTTGTGGGTGTTGAAAATCAGGTCTTGAAGGTGTCCCTCCGTGTATATCAAAACAACATTTTGTTCTTTTACTGCTTGGTTTCCATCTGTTTCGCCATCCAAAACTGAATAGAGGCTTTATTCAAACAATTTTTTCTACAACTTGTGAAGAAACAATTTTTGGAAACAAAGTTTTTATGGCAATTTTCATACAGATTTCCCATGAGACGGGAACAATCACAATGGAGGAAAACAAGTCTATTGAAAGTATTTCCCTCATTCCTGGATTGTATAACACTGCTCATAAAAATGTCAGTGCCGACAAAATCGTCGCTTTGAAAGGATGCATAATCAAGATGATGTTTATAAGAACGTACAGTCAGATTTCATACTAATTATACTGTTAAGCTTGACATCTACAAAGGTAATTATAGCTGTTTTGACATGGAGGTTTAAAGATCTTAGCTTACCTGGTTAATTGAAAACACAAGCAAAAAGAAGTGTTATTCACCTTGATCTTTCATGCCTGAGCTCAATTTCTTCTGCTGCCATCAGCGGAGATAGCGAATGTAGTGTTGGAGAACATTTCGATTGGTTGGCTGATTTTCTTTGGCTGGTATTTTGCTCAAAATCCATTACCCATTTGGTGGAGGCAGACAAGTAGAACAAGGACAGGAGGAAGGCTTGAGTGAGTCAGACACCCAAGGCTTTTGCCATAACTAGTTAAAGCAGGCTGTGTTATTTGTTGCTAGGCACATAATCTGAGAGAAAAGCTAACACATTTCATTTAATGGACACTTATCCCAAGAGTCAATATGAGTGCAATTCATACATTTTTATCATGTGAGTCCCAGTGGGAAGCGAACCCTTGCATCTCACTAAATTATACAAAAACCAAAAGCTATGTATGTTGAATTATAAGCTGACCGTCTGCTTTGAGAGGAGCCTCTTAAGGGTTTGATTTGTTGATGCTTTTCTAAAGGCCAGACTGAAGATGGTGTTAGAACATTTTAGAAAAAAAGGAATAGTTTGGATCATGTGAAGTGGAGTTGTGTGTGGCAGAAAGGAGTGCCTCGTGGAAGCTAAGCAGTGAACTGCCGTGGATGGAGTCTGCAACAAAATGTATTTTAGCCACCTCAAAAAGGCACACCTGAAAAAAAAAACAAAAAACAAGTGTACTCTATATTTAGAATATTGTCACTGGTTTAAGTTGCCATCAGATGGCTTTCTCTGACAGGAAACAGCTGTTACATGAGCCAAATATCGCTCTCTTTTGCTCAACCAGACTCCTTTTGCTAAAACAGTGATTTTACCATGCAGAACAAAAGAGTATTTTCTGACTTCAGTGAATCCAATCTAACCTTTAAAGGACCAAAGTTACACGATTGCAGAAACAAAGGAGCGGTAGACCAGCAACTCCCATGTAAAATGTTTTGCCCAAGGAGTCTGGTCGGTTGGGAGAGAGCAATATTTAGCTTTTATAATGACACTTTCCCCTAAGAAAATGCCATCTGATGGTAATGTAAAGCACTGAAAATACTTTCAATACAGTGTTCACTTAAACTGATTGTGATTTTTTTACACTGTAAAAACTTGAGTTTTGCTGACCTATAATCTTTTGATGAGATAATTTACTTTTCTTATTTAGTTAAACTCCAATCTTTGGGTTTTAGAAACTCCCAGAAATTTGTATTGTATGTATACAGTGAGCTGTAAACCTGATTTGTAATTATTTGGGTGCTGGAAAACGACATGGTTGCAGTTGAAAATATTAAATTATTCACGATTATTCACTTTCACCTCTATGAGTTTACTCAACAAATACAAATTTCGGGGTATTTTGAAAACACAAAGATTCATGTTTATCCAAAGGAAAAAAAAAAAGTAAATAATCACAAACACATCACTTTTAGTTGGTAAAACTTTCTCAAAAGTTTGAGAAGAATTTGAGTTGGGCTCAAGATTAAAAACTCTACTGAAGTAAGTTGCAAGTGAGTAAATTTTGAGTTTTCTCAACTTTTCTGTTTTTACAATGGCTAAACTTAATTTTGCTGCTGATCCTGTCCACAGCAGGACTTTGTTTAGTTTCCGACAGTGGTACTCATGCTGCTTCACCAAACTGCAGGCCTGCTGACTGCCAACTACTGTGGGTAACACTGACTATACCTCATTCAACTCCACTTAAAAATATCACATTTATCCCTTTAATGGTTTGTGAGTGATGTGGAGGAATGTTTCTTTTTTTTTTTTTTTTTCCTTTTTTTAAAACATTGGTTGGGGTTGTGTTTTTCTTTTTAAAGAGAACAGTAGGGGGCGGAGAGAAAACATCAATGTGCACATGTGATGCAACCTACAAAGAACATCTGGTGATGTTAAAAGATTAAATCTTTTCAGGCTTTTCTCAAGCTCATTGCATCGTATGAAACCCAATTTGAAAGATCCCAGTTTACCTAAGAGATTAAAGAATGATGTTTATATTTGAGGCAATTCATTCTATTGGTGAAATAGCAGACAATGCATAAATGATCTAAGTTCTCCCCATGCAGAGCAGATGGCAGTCTAGAGGCAGTTTTCTAGGTTATATCAGGATACATATCAATTTAGGTTAATTTTTAATAGGCTGCCGTATATCTGTGCTCATTCAGTTTCTAGGTTAAATTCTTTATACTCTGAGATTTGGGGTATAATAGTGTGGCTGTCTGGGATCTGTTCTACACCTGTTACATAGGTAGACATTTGTTTTCTGAGCTCATATGAAGGAGAGATGGAGAACATGTTCTGCTCTGTTTGAAGGGTTGGTGGAGGGCAAAAATCATCAGCATGCACAGAAAGTAAAATATGTGTGCCGCGATTTTGTTTGCCTACACCCCTAACCTTGACCTTAGCTCTTCATATTTCTTTCAACGTTTTCCAAACTTTTGAAGCTTTGACCTTTGTAAATATTCATAAATAAAATAAAATATTTGAACGGCACAGAGAGATGTGGGTAGAAGTTAGTTTGGGGGCAGTGTGTTGCAAGGCAAGGTTGTTATGCGCTACTTGTTTAAACTTTCTGCCTCGACTAAAGTGTGTGCCTCTGTGCGAACGCTGTGTTTGCCTTGAGTTGCTGCGCTGCCGTATTATCTCTGCATGTTGGATGGGAGAGGTCACAGCTGAAGGCTAAGCTCTGCTATTCCATGTGAAGAGGGTGCTTGTTGTGGACCCCAGCTTGCTGCTCTAATGAACTCTTTCACCTGCTGCAGCCTTCGCTCTATTGCCAAGAGCTGAGGGCCAAACTAGACCAAAGCAGCGTGATATGGTACGAAACTGCATTAAGTGAGTAATCAGCCACAGAGGCAGCAGCGGCACTGGCACAGTTTTCTGTGATGTATTTTTGTTGTATGTTATGACCCACAGAACAGACATATGCTGCGTGTTTTTTTGTTTTTTTTTTTACAGTAACTGTCCTCACCAGAAAAACAAGAGAATTGCCTGTTCAAACGCCTGAAATGACCTATGTTTATGTTTTTCTGACAAGCGGCCTCTTGCGGTTTTGCAAATAATGATGGTCCCCTCTCAGCAGCAGAGGCACAAGTAGCGTGGTATTGCTTTAAAACTACAAAACATCGTCAGGGGGAGGTCGTGGCAGCTTTTTCAGGGGTTCAAAGTGTGTAACTTCAGCACTACAAACCGTGTTCACATCCTGTTTCTTACTTAAAGTCAACAACGGGTTCTTTTAATCATGACGAAAATGTTTCCTGAACCTTAACAAAGAAGTTTTGCTCTCCCAAACTTAGGTTGAAAGATGAGGCCAGCGATGTTCTATTTTTTTTTTTTTTTTTTTTTTTTTTTGGAAGACCAAAAATAACAACTTGTTAGTCATGTCTATACTTTCCCCCCAGCCTGTGGCACTTCTGGCCGTTCCTACTGAAATGTTTTTTCATCTTATCTAAATAATTTGCTAAAACAGCTGCTGCAGTTTTTTAGTAAATGTCACTCAAATAGGAGTAAATTATGCATTTGTTATTTGGGGCTCTATCTGGTATTCATGGCAGCAGGTCGGTGTATGTGGTGTTGACCCAGTGCCAATATTCTTGAATACTAATGAAGGAACACAGGTGACACTTTTTTAAGAGGTGTGCATAAGATTGTCATGTTAGTGTCATAACTATGTCATGACACTTGTCATGAACAATTCCTTAATCAACCATAAATGTCCAATTAATCAAATAATCGTTATTAAAAGGACAACATAAAAACTTGGCTTATACCAAAAAATACTAAGTTTTTCCACCTCGATCAAAGCTCGATTTCCACATCAACTTATAGCAAATTCTCTGACAGCGTTACATTACCTATGAAACATATAAAAATGTAAAGGCCTACATATTAAACATATACTTGAGTGCATGAAAATAATCTGTTATATTTCAGATCTTTATTTGATAGCAGGTTGATTAAATTTTACTTGATCTATCAAATTCTTAGCAACCGATGCAATGATCATCGATTAATTGTTATCATAGTTATAATCATATCATGACACCTGTCACGAACGTGAAGTAGTCTTTATGAATATTTCTTACTGTTGTCATTAGTTGTTATTCATCAGTTATGTCATTATTGTCACACTGACATTGGGTCAGATGTCTTTGACATTAATCAAGCCAATAATGTCTGTGATGACAACTTGACATTATCAGACTTAAAGCAACTGTTTAGCTTCATGTTTTAACATCACATTACACTATCATTGTTTTGATTTCACCATCATGAGACCATTTTAAGTGTGTCATGAATATTTTCCTTGACTTCAAGTAAAGTGGCACATTTTGGGCTTGTCATAAAGATGTTCTTAAATGTTATGAGGCCAGTTTGGCAACAGACTACATTACCGGGGTGATTTCCAAGGTTCTGTGATGGACGGGCAACAGTTAGTTGGTTTACTTGTTGCTTAAGCAGGCTAACTGCTGTCTGCTGTTAACTGTAGTGTGCGTTAGCTTGTTGGCTTGTGTTAGTTGAGCTGTCAATAATCCCTTTTATCAATTGGCCACCATTAGTGTCGTGACAAACAGGGTAAAATAATATATTATGTAAGTTAAAACATTAAGCTAAACAGTTCCTTTTTGTTTGATAATGTCACATTAACAAACAATGTCAACTTTGCTTTAAAAATCATATAGTTAACCGAATGACACACAAACATTCATAAAGACTCCTTCATGTTCATGGTAGATGTCATGACATACTTATGACAATGACATCACAGTCTTATGCACACCCCTTCAGATAAAGTGTCACTGGAACATGTAACCCACTGTAACAACGTGGCTCAGTTGAGGGGCTCAGAATTAGTGACAGTAAATCAGCCTTGGGTTACAAGGACAATATTTTTGTTAGTGTGGTTTGGTCTTTCCGTGTAACTAGGACAGTGGCCATTTGGAATGTGTGCCTGTTCGGAACGGTTTGATTACTTGACCCCTCGTTCTCAAGAACCTCTCATCCAATTGACTTAATGCTGCACTCACTTGGGTTCTCAGAAATACTCCCTCCAAGTGTGAATCAATGAGATTAGTAGGGCCGTACACAACCAACTGATTGGTCAATGGGGAAAAAAAAATCTGTTCGTTATTTGTGATCTGATTTATTGGACTTTCACTGTTGGTATAACCCTGCCACTGGACACTTGTTTCAGTTGGCATCTGTTATCTGCCCCCGGGAAACAACAACAACCTCAGAGTTACTGATTTACACACTGAAAATGCTAAATCAACACCTGGGTCGCTAACGGTACAAACATAAACAAGCTAGCAACTGTCAGCTTTGCTTTTGTGTTGATTTAATTATTTCAATGCCAGGGTGCCTCACGACATGCAAATGACCTTTCTCAGCGCTGAGTGCTGTGGAGACAGGTCTGGCTATAGAGGACCATGTTATCTGTAGATTAACTAAATCAACAACAGTGTGCTGAGTGACTCTACCTGGTAGCCTAAATGGGCACTATTCAAAGTTACAAAACGTTGCCAAGTGAAAGGATTCCTGCAGTTTAAGTATTTCTTCTTCACACAAAGTTACATTGCTACCTTCAGGGCATGTCTATCAAGTAAATGTAGCCTTACATACAGCAGCAATACACACACACGCCAGCAACAAGGGTCACAGAGCGGAACCGAAAGCAAAACAGAATACTAGTCTCATTATTTAGTTGACCTCAAATGAGGCTGAACCACACCACATTTTCTCTTGACTGTCCCTCAATATTACAACAGTGATCCAACATCGCCCCAGCCTGTAGAAATAGTCATATTAGCAACATGCTAACACCAAAGTCAACAGGATGAATAAATACTGAAACAACAACACTGCAAAACGTAGAGCTCTTGAGTTTGAAGTCGGTCACAGACAGCTGGTAATTATCCAGCTTGAATATTTACAGGCCAGTACCCATCGAAAAAGCAGAACTGGCCAAGTAAAATCCAAACACACACACATTGTCATCAAAAATAAACTTTTTTTCTTCACTCAGCTCTTCTGTCCTCTGAGGCTGGGGGTTGATGTAGCGATTTGTCCTGGTACTTTGACTTTGAGTAAATAGCCTGTCACTGAGTAATAAAATACATCAGGTCTGCATATGTTCCGCCCCCCTGACAGTAATGGATTGAGAAGCTCTACTTTCCTTATGAAAGTAACACCGGCGACTGACAAACCAATGAGAATTTGGCTGAAAAAAGGCCAACCAATTAAGTGACCAGAAGATGTCACCCTACGGATGAATGGTTCTGAAGATGGTACAAGTCATACACACATACATACATACAGACAGGCAGATTCCTTCATTTGTGGACAAACTGTGCCAAATTTGTCATGGTCACTTAAAATGGTGAGAAATTGATCTAGGGACAAATGGGTGTGGGTTAATATTGATTCATCTGGATGCCCTGAATCCAGGAAAAAAAAGAATTGTGGCTCTGAGACTCAGAGTTCAAGAGTCAAACACCAAAAAGTAACACCAAAGTAGCACCAAATTCAACACTGCACTCCGTTGGGTCCCCAGCAATACACCCACCAAGAGCGAAGCAGATCGATGAGATAGAGATGAGATATGCTAAAGACATACATACAAGACACACAGACAGAGATTCCTTCCTTTGTAGTTAGATGAGTTGACAATAAGTAGAATATAGAATAGAGGTTTTGCATATTTCAGAAACTACAAATCAAATACACTTCACATCAGAGCCAACTGTTTGGCAAACGATGCTTGTATTTATAAGTTTGAATGTACTTTTTCTGCTGTTCAAGCCATCTATTGTTTTCCAATTTGAAAATGTGTTGGCAGGCTGGAAGCCTGCTGAAGTTATGTGATGCATCACATTGAGCATAAGTCCAAGTTTTTTTTGTTGGTTTGTTGATCATTATAATTATGGGATAATTCAGTACAGACTTTTAAAAATCATTCTGCATTACAATTCAGCCATAACTGCAACTTTGACAAAACTTTAAACTCACTTGATGTTGACCATATTTCTGTCCTGGCCTTTGCCAACAGATCACATCCTGAGAACTTGTTTTGTCTCTCATGCCATCAGCTCTGTTAAATGCACATGGTGAGTCAGTGGATGATCGGTCTTATATAAAAACTGATGACAGTGGTGATGCTATTTTAACCTGTGATGACTGGGTTGGATGATGTAGGCTGGATGCTCTCCAGGTTTTGCCACTTTGGTGCATTGTTTTCAGTTAGTTTGTGTAATAGGTTTTACATATTATCATTGTATATTTTGTGTATTTTATTATATTTTATCTTTAAGTCTATGTTTGTATTTCATACAGAAATCAAGGAATAATAACAAAATAAATGGAAACCAAAGGATTCCTGATAGGGCCCGACCGATTTATCGGTCGGCCAATTAAATCGGCCGATTATAGCCCATTTGAGAATAACTGGTAATCGGCCAAAATTCGCAGATTATGGCCGATTATAACTGCAGGGAAAAAGACTTGATTTTCCCAAAGATTCCCCAATATTATTTATCCGACCGGTAGAGGGCGCACCGACTTCATGACACACTCCACTAACCACCTCACAGCAGAGTGACCTGGAGCCGGCAGCGGCTGGAACGCACATGCAGAGCAGAGCGGTCTGCATCAAAGGTAAATATAACTAGTTTGTGAAATAAACAATAAGTCAATAAGTTCCCCGTCACGATGTGCCTCGCTGTGGTCTCGGTCATGCTAAGTTATCTGTTTATGTTGCGTGTAAGCATGCAAGCTAAAGTGAGAATAAGCCATCAGCTATTAGCCTAAATACACACATTAGCCGTGTCAGTAAAGCCCCCCACACACTGCGAGCTGACGGCCTTTACCCCTCGACCACCCACTGACCAGGTTGAGCACCCACTGGGGGGCACGCAGACGTGCATTTCTCCGTGCCAGTCGGCAAGCGCCTCTGCCCCTCAGCCCCTCATCTGTGTGTCTGTGGGTATGTGTATGTGTAGGATTTCTATGTAAATCTGTCGGGTCACCCAACTCGTCGAAAAACGACGAGAAACGGGTACCTAATGAGTCGGTATGTGACGATGAGGGACCCTGACCATTCGTCAGGCTGTTGACGCATTGGGAGTGACAGTGTGTTCACACCGGACATGAAGCAAATTTTCGCCTTGCATTACTCGCGCGAATTTGGCCGCGTAGTCACGAATATTCGCCCAAAACGAAGGGCGAAGGCTACGTCGCTGATGTCATCGTCTAGAATCTCAACGCTGATAGGCTGTCCCGACACAGCTTCACACGAATATTTCTCCAAAGTTCAATTTTTTGAACTCGCGCGAATTTGCGTATTCGCATCACGCCAAGCCCGCGATTCGCGCCGCTGGCACAAATTCGCGTGTATTCGCGTCTTTGCATTGACTTTGTATGTAATCTCGTCGTGCGAAAATTCGCTTCGCGTCCGGTGTGAACGCACTGTGAGACCGTGGTTCATCTCTCTTGCGGATATTTCGCTTGTGAATTTGTTAATATTGTTCTTATGCTCCTTGCCCCACACAAAATACCTCATTCTTTTGCAGTTGTTTTTTTTATTGTTTGTTTACCAAAGATGTTGAGTAAAACATTTGTACGTTACTGTAGGTAAGCTTTACCATTTTGCACTTTATTTAAAAAAAAAAACCCTAATGGTAATGTTAAGGATGGTAAGGTTTGTGTTACATGCTGCTTGCCTCAAAACAATAAAAGTATTTGCAATTAATTTTCTGCCTTCAGGTTACATCTTTGTAAGAAAGAAATGTTTGAAAGGCTCAAAAGCAGCCATTTGTTAAAAAAAAATTAATGTAAAAATTTAATCGGCCGATTAATCGGTTATCGGAAATTTTCTTCCTTAATAATCGGCATCGGCATCGGCCCCAAAAAATCCATATCGGTCGGGCCCTAGTTCCTGAAACAAAACAGCCCACTCGATGTGCACTGCCTGTATCTGTAATGGTTCAACAAACATAAATGATCTGTCTCTGTATTCAGATAGAATGCAAATGTTATATTTTCTATCCTAATATTGATTGGCAATGCAATCGCTGTGCCTTCAAGTATCAAGTTAATTTAATATTGTCATATAATTATTGAAATATACTTCAGCAACCTCATACTGTACTGTATCTCTTTTCTATTTTTCTTTTCTTTTCTTTTTTAATGTTTATCAACTGAATCCCACCACCAAGTTTTATATATCCAAGGATCATGTTTTGTATTACAAATTGCATTAGAAATAAAAACTTTTTATTGTAAAGATATACAAAATATAGTGCACTTTAAGAGAATAATTTTCATGGCAAAGACTTTGCATTCATATTTTTTGATGCGTTAAACTGTGCAGTTCACAGAACCAGAATAAAATACAGAATAACTATTATAATATTAAAATTAATTACTTGTGTAAAAATGTAATTGGATAAAAGTAAAAAGGAATGCTCTTAATGTTGCTGAGTTAACATTTGGAAGCTATTTTTTTCATGAATGAAACGAGCAACTTCAGACAGAAGAACTGTCTGTTCCCATTGTCATTATTTGTGCTTTCCTGAATAAAGGATTCAGATTTGGGTGCATCGCTCTAGTCAACATCCAAAAGCTGTATAGCTTGAAAATTGTCAACAAAGAGAAATACATTTCACATGCATTGTTTTGGATGTCACAGAAAACAAGTTTTTTTTTTTGTCATGCAGGTTTGACGACTTGTTGGGTCAAATGGAGGATACAGTCGTTTTTGGTCTTTCTCAGCAGATATGTCCATCTTCTCAGTTGTTTTCTTCTCAGTCTGTGAGAAGCATCACCCATATTTTCCATTGTCTGAAAATGAATGTTGAGCCAAATAAGATTTCCCCCTAAGCCCGCCACATCTGACAAATCAATGCGAGTCAATAGGTGTCAATGAGGGGCCAAAACTCGGTTGAACCTCTCAACTAGCCCAGTTGTCTCACACATATCAATAGGTGTTTGTAGCTCTGCATCAACTTTAATGAAGTCTGTCCCTTTCTCTGCTCACACCTTTTAATCTCGTATTGACGTTTCTTTCCGGCCTTGTGATAACAGCTTATAAGTCACCTTTATGGAGGCAGCAAATAAAGTGGTAACTACAGCTGTTCAAAGGCCATCAGAGGCAACAGAGCTAGTAAAAATAAGACATATGTAATAGGATTCTCTTTATTCCTGATCGAGGAGAAGTACTTTACAGACAACTACTGGGAGAAAATTGAGGTGAGATTGAAATACTTTTTGATGTCTTTCTTCCCATCTTTGATGGCGGTAGTTTTTTTTTTTTCTTCTTCTTTTTTTTTGGCTCATTGTGAGTACATACAGTCTGGCTGCTTTTTTGATGGCTGGCAAGCAGGAGCTGGGCTGGAACTGCAGGTGCAGCACAATACAGAACATCTGCATCTGTGTCTCGGTGGAAAAAAGCCGGCATTAAAACTGAAAAGCCAAAGCAAAATGGAACGGCATCTGTCCTCTGTGTTTAATGCGGGCCGACCCCTCCATTGTGATGTAGATAAGCGTCACCTCGGCAGCACCTCAGGTGATTAACCGCACAGTGTTTGTGAAAGATGGTATAAACAAACAGGTGTCCTCCTCTCCCTCTGCAGCTCATTATAACAGCGCTCATTTTGGTTTGGTTGATTTTATTGCATCTTTATCAACTGTATGGTGACTATTTTGAAGGAACAGCACGCCTGCTTTGTGACTAACAGTGTGATGTATGCGTGGATGTGTGTGTGTGAGTGCTTGCACCTGTGTGTGAGAGAGTACGCATATGTTCTGCACAGAGTCCCAGGCTTATTGGGGCTCTTTCCTCGCCTCTAATGGGGTGTGGAGAGAACAGTTCCACGTCTCCTCTCTGTAAAATGTGACTCAGGCAGACAGGCCATGCTGGCTAATGGCAGGTGAGAGATTGAAATGCTTCGTGAAAGGGACAAAAGCAGGACACTCCGGTGTGCTAATGTCAGCTTTTAACATGCACCGAACAAGAGATGGCTGCCAAGAGAAATGATACGGAAGACGAAGGCACAATGACGTCTAATGCGTCTTGCGGTGAACTCAGGCAGAACAGAGTATTGTTAAGTAACCGAGGTAGGGTGTGTTGCCGGAGCTGTGGCAGACGCGTTCGTGTGAATGTGCGTGTTTGTGTGTTGTTGTATACGCGCACATGCTCGCCTTGGAGCTTTTGTGCGGAGTTGTAGAGTGGGTGGCTCTGCAGCAGGCTCTGCAAAAACCACTGCATCAGCATCTTCTCTCTAGCGACCAATTAGCTTAGACATTCAAAAATTTTTCAAAATAACTTTTCTCCATTTGCATCTTTTTCATTTGCTTATCTCTCATTCAACCGGCAGCACTTTTCTCTGCCTCCTAGGCTTTCTTCAGCTTCAGTGATGTCACACCTGCAAGATAATTGGATAAACTCAATTCAAAGCAAAAGCCCATGGATACCAAGACAGTGAGGCACCATTTAACTACTGCAGAAATGGGGCATTGCTGAATACATTCTGGATGGAAATGTGAATGCTAACCTGATACTTAGCCTATTGTGAATTGGGGGATTCAAAAAGCATCATCATTATTTAATGATCCAATTTATCCTGACATTAATGTGTGGTTCTTTAGCCTTTAAAAGCTCTATAGGAGACATCCACAGCTTGTTTTCCTCCACTTGTTTTGTTTACCCACATATTTCAGAGCTGAGGTGTTTTAACAGTCTTAGTGCATGCATATGTACACATCTATATGTAAAAGGTGTGCACAGGCGTCTACACTGTGTACGTGCAGGAGCAATTCTCCAATCCTCCGGTCCCAACCGTCAAGACTCTGCCATCTCTGTGGATCAATTCCCTCTGAATCTAGATGAATTATTAATGCCCACATTCTGTTTTTTACTGATGGGGAAATCATTTGAGATAGATTTTTTTTTGAGCTCCCAATGAATTCATCAGTTGTTTAAGGTGTCAATATTATTTCCAGATATTGCTCTGGTAGAGAGGAGCGCTGATCAGGATTCCTGACATAGTGACATTGTTGCTCTGACCTTGAGATGGATGCTTAACCCAGCATGCATCAATACATATTCATCGATGCCATACCACCAGACAGGCATGTTTACACGATGCACAGAATTGTAATGTTTCAGCCTCGTCTCCTGGAAATTACATTTATACAGCTAATTTGCAACAGCAAATACAATTCGAGGGAAATGTAATGGCGACCAAATTATGTTCCCTATTACAGGAAAATAAGGAGGAAATATTTAGGGGTGCACCCTGAAAGTCAAAGAGTTGAAGCATCAGTCGGAGAGCTTTCAGTCAACTGAGATTCTTCAAGTTGAGCAGTCAAGCACTTATTAAAAAAAAAATCCATGTGCTGGTGGCTGAAGGTGCTGCATGTGACATTTAGCTCCTCTAGAGGGCGCAGTGGATCACCAGCATTTCAGACCAAAGCAAAGTGTTTTCATAAAAATGTCAATTGGACACACACTGCTCACATAACTAAGATCAAACTGTCAAACTAGGCAGTGCTGATCAAATATGGATCAACATTATGTAAAATTTTTTTTCAGAAACGTATTTTAGTGTGAAGTTTAGCTATAATATGAAATGCATTGTAACCAGGCAGATGCCAGTTTGGGTCTGGTTTCCAACGGAGAGTCCAGAAACTCAGACGAAACTGTGAAAGTAGGCAGTGCTGGATCAAATATGGATCAAGATTATATTACTACATTGTCTAGTTCTCGCTTACATTTTTTTTCAGGAACATATTTTTGAGTAATATTTAGCTCTAGTTAATCTGTTGATTATTTTCTCGATTAACTGATTTTTATTTTGGTCCGTCAAATGTCAGAAAATGGTGAAAAATGATGATCAGTGTTTCCCAAGGCCCAAGATGACTTTCCTCACATGTCTTGTTTTGTCGACAAACAAAGATATTCAGTTTAGTGTCATACCAAACAAAAAACATTCACATTTTAGGAGATGAAATCAGATAATTTGGATTTTTTTTTCTCAATACAGTACTCCAACCGATGAATTGATGATCAAAATAGTTGGTGATTAATTTGATCAATTAATTAATAATTGATGACTTGATTAATCATTGCAGCTCTAATATATTGAGACGGGTGGACGCCATTTGGACTGAGACTACCAAAACTCAAATGAAACTAGAAGTTCTGATCAAATATGGATCAAGATTCTCTTTTCACCAGGCTGCCATGTTGAAAATGGATGCAGGGATGGCACAGAGGGCCTCACAAGCACTAACATGCATGCGGACTTGAACAAACATGCACTCAGAGGCTCTGTGAAAAGGGACTTTATACTTGAACTATGAGTAGAAGAGGCGACACAGGTTAGCTTACCGGCCGTCATATCACACTTGATACCATATGGACATCTTTCTTTTTAAAGAAGAATTTGAAAATGTTAATAGCACTGGTTAAGACATAAAACCAATGATATATTGATCTTTACAAATCAAGGCAAAGGTCTAACAATGACAGCTGTCAGTGTTGAAAAAATTGTTTAAATCAAAATGGAATGCGACCTTCAAATCAAAAGTCATATTGAAATTTCGGACAATTATGACATCCCTAATGAGCAGGAAGACACACTTTAATTTTCACTGGTTGTATGGAAATCTGTTTTTTTTTCACATTACAGATGATAAAGAAAGACAGTAAATTGTGAGCTTACTCAACATACTCATGTTAGCTGATATAGGAGTGATGCACTGAACAGAAAAAAAGCAAATTGTTGAATCTTTGTATTGAAGAGTCAAATCCGATTTGACTGACAAAACCTGAGTCAGGTACAGCCCTAGAAATATTGTTATGGAACATGCCTGGGAAGTTGCAAAAATGTTGAGATTGAATGCATCAGTAAAATGTTCACTGATAACCTATTTCATTTGTTTTCCGCCAAAGTTTGCAATCTTGCAATACACCATCCACCTGTAGTGACTTCAGCATCATTCAACGGTCACAAGTGACTTGAGACATGAGATTTGTTTTTTCATAATATTGGCCTGAAATCCTGATCTTTTCCTAACCTTAACCAAACTGCTTTTGTTGCGTGGAATCAAGACACGAACCCTGAATTATGGTGTGACGGTCCTGCACTTTGTGCGCCCGCCATCCTATCACAACCGCCTCCTTGCAAATCGAGCGTGTTACATGAGTGGATTGTTTCCTTCAGTCAAAGAAACATTGTCTCTCGCTGAACATAATCCAGATAGGAATTACATTGTCACCACAATGTAATTATGAAAACAATTTAGTAATATACAAATGTAATTTCTAGGCGATGGGGTTGCATGTGTTACATAACTGCAGCATGCATTAATGGCCGCAGATGTTTGTACCTTAAGTGGCTATTGTGAACAAAACTGGAGATTCAGGAGGGTTATACTGCATCCACTTCAAGTTCCATTACCACTTAATTAAAGTTTAAATTTAATTCTGCATCTTTAGAGGCTAAATGAAAAGAGGATTCCCCGCTGAATGCCCCCATAATTCTCCGGAAAAGTGACTTAAGAGACAAATGATATTGTTAGCTTAATGTCAAGGGTGGTGCCAATGCTGCTCGGAGGCAGTGATTGACGGCTCTGTTTGTGCGAGACCTCAGCCAGAACAGGATGAATAGAGCGCAGTTAGTGTTGCCAGCTGAGATCAATAGGCTACAGTCTCAGGTAAGCACTGTGGCTTCACCCTTTGGGCATTTCCTGAAACGATGATAAATGCGAGGTGTTGGTTGGTTTGAAATGTGATATTTTTCATTTGTCACATTATATCATGTCATATCAGTGATTATACAGGAAAAGAAATGAGGAACGGAGGCTAGTGTGAGACATTATTCCATTATCTCATAGAATAATGTTTTGCACAGCCTCAGTGGACCTTGATAACAGCGAGGCAATATCAACACCAGGATATTAGAAATCCATGTTAAAAGTTTTTGCTCTTCAATTCTTCTGGTGAAATATCAAAGTAAACCAGCCGCGCTCAGTCCGTGTCAGCAGTAAATTCAAGATTGTCCCACAAGGCTGCGTGTGTTTTGTGCAGACTTAATCAGATGCTATAGTGAGACATGCGTTGCATGTGGAAAGGAGCAAGGAAACCGAGGGGAAATCTTGTTGCAACATGACCGCCTGCCTGTCAGAGCAGTAATCCAACCACACCAGCTCCCGGGGGACCTATCAGGATCTTCGGCGGGCAACAAATGGCTTTACTGGCCCGGTCCCGTATAGAGACCACAGAGGGAGAGGGGCTCTGGGAACGACCTGTAAACCAAACACATCACCACATTCAATCTGTTGCCTTATTAATCTAATCAACGGCTCATTCAATGCTCCTCAGAGACAGCCATCACGGCGCTGCGGGAGAAACCAAAACAGACAATGACAGTGTGGTCCGCTGAAAACAGTTCTGAGGATGAATTCCTTTTTCAATTAAAGTGTAACACAGTGATGTGAGGGATTTAAAAAGTCAGCTCTGCCTCTGTGACAACATGGCGTATGAGATTAAATACTGGAGGTACTGGTTGTTTGCCAATATCTATCACCTCATATTTACGTCAGCAGAAACAATGCAGCAGCAGGAGCTCAAACAACTTCTCGCTGCTTGGCTTTAATGCAGCAAAAACCGAAGATAAATTAATAATATGAAAAATGTGCATTTTCACACGAACAATAATAATTAATATTGATTACAAACACTTTAGTCTTTGTTTTAATTAACCGGTTTATGTATTTCAAATGATCTTTATTAATGATCAAACAGAAACGGAGCAAATAAACATTTTATAAATGTGATGGTTTTCATGTTAACTAAACCCCTGGAATGTGGCTGACACCAAAACACACACCACACGCACACTACAGATTTCTCAGTCTGGCTTTTAAATGTGTTTTAGGGTAGAAAAGGTATTGATCAAGCTGTAGCAAAACTGCAAAACAAAAAAAAAAAAAACATTTAACCAACAAACACTAGAGCAAACTGTGCATGCAGTTTTTTTTGCCAGTATGGGTGTAAAATGGTCTTTAAAAGGTGTTAAATTTAACTTGTTGAAACATGCAGAATCCCAGTAACAGTATCTCAAGCACGACTTAATGTAATATGTTAATTAATGCATCAACTGAGGTTTTCTGATGATTTCTGAGTTATTAATGAATTCTTCATTAGTAAGTCTGCAGTTAAAGGAACAGAGCAAAAACACTGACCAGTCACAGTAATGCTCATGTATTCTATTGATTTCCAAGTGTTGTACTAATATATAACTAAGCACTTCTTCTTCATGAATTCATCATGTTTTCACCTCTTCAAATAAAGTACTCCTTCTGTATATTTAGGCCCTTATGAATAAGGAAGAAATACAAATGAAAACAATCAATTATTTAGGAAAAGAAGATCTGAACATATCTTGTATGAATAACCAATAAATGGCTCATACATGTTACTGTATTTTAATATTATGCCATATAATTCTATTATTCAGCAGGTCACACTTTTGAGGGCCACAATATGATTTAATGTAATCATAATCATGATCATGAGTACTAATCAGTTATAATACTTTTGTTACGATGAATTCATGATAATTCATGCACCCTTACTATAAACTGCTGCCAAATGACTTTTTTTTTTGTATAAAATGCATGTGTGACTGCATTACTATTGTTAACTGTCCCTGTCCTGTGTCAGAACCCTCAGACAGATAGTTGTGAGTATTATAAGACCTTGGTGTGTATTTTGATTTGCTGGAGAGAGACTACATTCTTTCCTTAAGAATGGATAGCTAAGAAGAACCATACACGACTCTATTGTGACCTTGTTTTCTTTGGTATAACAAGAGTGTTGGAAAGATTTTGTGACAAGCAGACTCCATGCCACCACTGTTGTGTTGAGTCTGTTTCCTGGTAACAGAATTGCTTAAAAAACATTCTTTAAGACAACAGGAACTGTCCAGAGGGTGTTTATTTATTCATCAAAATACAGGCTGACCTGAAAGTACAATTGCATTCAACAGCATAATGTCTCCGATCCAATGGGAACGAGAGGGAGGAGGAACTGCAACTCCCCGTTTAAACAGTGCAGCTTGTCCAGCCAATGAGGGAGGGGAAGTCAGCATTTTTGCTTTGGGCTACAGCAGTTCTTGAATGGCAGTGCCAGTGATGGCACTCAAAGGGTTGAGCTCATTATGACATTGTATCAGACAAGGTTTGGAAGACTCATTTCCAAAATTCGGCTAAGAAAAGACTAAATCAGGCCATAAGGGGGAGTAAGGCAGGTCACATTCTATGAATGAATGAATATAAATAGAAATATTCTGCAGGTATTTGTTACAGATAAAATCCACCTCAAGATTTCAGCTGATTTCCTGTTTGGTTTTTAAGGATTCATGAATTAAAATAGTAAAATGTAAATCATGTTAATTAGTCACACACAGTTATACACAGTACAACATATGTTGTGAAACGCAATCTCTGCATTTGACCCATCTTACGTTAGGAGCAGTGTGCAAGCCAGTACCGTGGTCAAGGGCACTGACAGGAGAAATTAACCTCACATCCATGTTTCCGATGGTGCGGGAAACCAGAGCACCCGCAGGAAACAAATGCAAGTATGGGGAGAACATGCAAACACCACACAGAAACCATGCTGATTAAAATAACAGACAAAAAAGTAATGAAAAAAAAAAAAAAAACAGACAGCAACTTGAATCATACAAGACTTAAAAATGACAATAATCAAAGTTAAAGGTAAATAACTATACCAGACTTAAAAATGACAGCAGTAAAACACAGGGGTATTTCTTGAATGTAGCCTACCTTTAATTTTATTTTTAATTAACCTTATTGATCATTTTACAACACAGGGTTGTATAATGAGATGTTAGTTGTTGCTCCCTTTATACTGCTCACAAAAACAAAAAAACATAAACAAAAACTATACACAGCAAATGGGTGAATAAATAATAAATCACAAAAATAAAACTATTTTTCATGGTGGAGTCTCACAGCTTGAGGAAACAGTTACAATGAAGATACAATTTATTTTTGGCTTCACAGAATAAAGTATGGAAGCTTTAAATATTTAAAACACTGGAATGTAAGACACTATATTTCCAGCGATCAGAGTAGGTATTAGAAATGGCTAGTTAATACTATAAATTATTAATTGCACCTTCATGCCACCCCTGCATAAGTCAGTGCCCCATTTGGGCCACCCCAGTCAAAAAAAGTCTGGATAAAATGATAAATTGTTTAAAGTAAGTAAAAGTCAATAAAATAGATAAATACAAGGGATAGAAATGTATAAAATCCACTGACTGAAACTTAAAAACTGAGACAACAAACAATGCAGCATCTTAAATAAAAGACAGGCTAAAAAGATTTATGTCTTAAGGTTTTTTTTTTGTCCAAAATGTCCATAGAGGTTGCCTGATATCAGATTTTCAACTCTATTTCCATATTGAGAAAATTCAGAAAATCAGTCAGAGTGGGCAGATTCGACCCGGTGAAGTCCCTCAGATCTTCAGGCAGACTGTTCCAGAGACCACAGGGCCACAGAGACTGAAAGCTGACTCCCCATTTCTTTTGGTCTATAACAAGTGTCTACAAAATGCTGGAAAACAGTGAAAAATCAGAATTACCCAGAGCCCAAATTTGACATTTTTTTTTCCCCAATAGAAAGTCCAAACAGAAAAAAAAGGCAAATCTTTCCATTTTGAGAACAGGAAACAGTGAAATGGTCAAAAGGATGAGCGTATTCAGTAGGGCATAAGAAATTAAAATCGAGGTCCAGTTCTCATAAAGTTTTAATAGCTGGCATTGCAGAGGAACTTATGTTTGAGATAAAATACTACAGAACCAGCAGTGAGCAACCTTTTAGAGTAGGGTATAAATACAGACGTGTCACTAAATACCTGATTTCTAAGTGTCTAAAACAAAGTGTTTACATCAAAGCAGTGAGCCACAGTATTGCAGTGGATGACATGTTGCTTCCTTATGATGAACAAGGGTACTGTAGTTCATTTTGAGTCAATCCACATACACGCTGTCCTGGTGCTGCAAATGCTCACTGTGGGTTTGTGTATTAATCCACAACTGAAAATAGTCCCGAAGCAATGCATTATTTACTCTGTTTGAATACAGTGTGCTAAAAACTAGAGTGCCCAGCTGTTTTAGGACATTACTGAGCTATTTTAAAAGATACAACCAGACATTTGTGATCTTTTTTTATAGATTTACCTCTGTGGACTTTTGGACTTCAACTGGATTTGTTGGCGTTCTGTATAAAACATATAGCCTGGGAAGCAGATGAGTCTACAAGCTCATGTCCAATCTTTCATGTGGACATAATTCCACCAGCCTCGGAAATGATCGGACCAATCACAGTCGGTCCAGATTTGAAAAGACACACGTCATTGGTTTTACGTCTCTGCAACTGCCAAATTGTTGCTCCGAAAACTCAGATCAAGCTGTCAACAAGGCAGTGTTGATCAAATATGACTTAAGATTATGTTTCAGCATTGCCTGTTTATTGCCTATACTGTTTAAAGGAACACATTTTAGTACATGGTTAGAAATGGACTGTGCACTGTTATGTTACATGTTTCATTGCTCTGATTGGCTGTAGGTTCATCCAATTGCGTCCACAGGCATTTTGTCCCTCACGTGTTGATAACGCCCCTTGGAAAAAGAAAGCGAACCGACAGGCGATGCCAGCCTATAAATCATACGAAATAACACCCAAATTGATGCTGGGTACACCAAATATATCTGTGACTTGGGATGCCAAGCAATTACTAATAAAAAGCTTTTTTATGCCAGATTTGCAATGAACAATAAGGAGGAGATGGAACAAAGAAATATTTGGCTGCAACTGGACTGTGAAGTGAAAGGGCCTGAAATTCAAAGTTTTTTTTTTTCGGGTCCAAAACTGAAGGAGCTGAATAATGGCTGGGCAGCCTTTTGGTTTGTCTGAGGCAGGTAATGAGATGGGGCTGCAGCCTCCATAGAGACACCAGGCGAACACAAAGATTCGAGGCGATAATGGATCCATGAGCATTAGCAGCAGATGTTTTCAGCCCTACGGTAAAATTAGAACTTTTGGTTTTTGAAGGAGGGTTTTTTTTTTGCAAATGACGATTTACCATTCCAAATATACAATGACATTTTTATCTGTTTATTTGATAAGGATACAACATTATATCTGACAAAACTACGCTGTACAGTTGTATTTGTTGTTTCTGCTGGCGCTCCTATGATCATATATTAAAATGAGGACACTATCTTTCTGTCAGCTCGCTCTAGTGTTCAGTAAATCCCTAAATTCACCAGCTGCTCTCAGTGTTTTATCCCACAACTAAATAATGGCTCTGGCTCAGGCTGTATTTACAGGATAATGAAAGGGTGCAGCTCCCGCTTTCGCATGCTCTTACACACAAAAAACAGCCGAGAGTCACATCCAGGCCACGCTCAAACAAATATGGCACACATACACACACACACACACGTATGCACACACACACTTGTAATCATAGACACACACCTGTGAAAGTAATGATCACAGGTTGTCTGTTTGAGCTCGCAGGGTTCATGTTTGTCTCATTTAGCCACTATTGTTGCGAGGATAGAAACTGTGTGTCAACACATTTGAGAGCCGAACATACAGTTGCTCAAGTTTGGATTAGGTGCTCGGTGTCGGGAATTAAAATACAAATTGACAACAAATTAAATGTTGTGAGACGCCCAGTCCATTGAGATTTGTTTGCTCCGACTTCACGACTATGTTTAGTTTTACCTAATTAAGCTGTTTGTTTAGTGAATAGTGCTCAAATTTTCCACAGAAATTAGTTTTGTGAATACTGAATTTAAATGTAAAATGTGATTGAGTATGATTCGAAATTGATTGAACAGTGAAAATAACACAGGGGCTCGGCTTTGTGTTTTAGATTAGTTTTCTTGCATCATAAAATTGATTTTCATCAACTAATTAGAAATGTAGTACATGTCTAACATTTAAAAAGCAGAAAATTTTGATTAGAGGCAGAAAGAAAAAAAATCTCTCAGCCAAAATACTGCAGGGATTTTTCACGCTAGGTTAACAAATAGTATTAAAGCATCCCTCCAGTCACCTTAGAAACTATCTAAAAATTTTCAAACAAACCTTTACAAGCACATCAGTGGCTGCCAGAGCAGAGTGTTTGTAACAACTGGTTGTACAGCAACTGAAGAGGAAGACAAGGAGGGAAAATTGGGGGAAGAAGACGAGAAAAACAATCCAGAACTGTATTGATTCCAAAAAAGGAGCTTTAAGAATAGCATACGGTATATAAATCCTATACAAAACTACCACAAAGACTAGAGGAGATTAAAAATTCTGCAATACAGAGTCCCTGTTGACAAGAAACAATACTCATTGTGTTTTCCATTGGCAGACAGAGATGTTTGCAGTAGTTTTTTCGCACTCTACATACAGTCCAGCAACACAGAATATGCGTAGGATGTGCAACTACTGTACACATTACAAGGGCACTTACTGCATATTTTAACATAATATGAACTTGTATGGTATGTGAGAGGGAAGATTCACAGAAACGCTTCAAATTTCAAATTCATTGATGAAATATCTAGGAAATATCTAGAAACATTAAAGGCGAAGTCAGATGATATTCTGTGTTTTTCTCACTGCCATCTGTGAAAGCAAATTTGCATGAAATACTAAGGTTTATCGCTGATTCACTTTGTATTTGTTCTGTCTCTCCTTCTTGTAACTGGTTTGGTTTAAAAAAAAAAAAAATCTCAGAGGACATTAAATTGTCTCGAGTTGTCACATTTTTTAAAACTCTTTTCCTGCCAGCAGCGCCAGCATTTTTGATCAAATTCATAATCTTTCAAGACTGTCAGGAAATTGTGTTCTATGAATATATAAACAGTGAATATATCAAACTATATATATTTAAAAAAAAAAACATTTTATTCCAGCTACTTTCGTTCAAATCAACAGTGAGTGTTGATCATTATCATCAAAGAGCATTTCTGACTGAAATAAGGGAAAAATGGATTTTTGCTAAGCATTTTGTTCATATTTAATAATAATAATAATAATAATAATAATAATAATAATAATAATAATAATAATATAATACCTTAATAAAGGAGCATTTACTCCTGTGTCTGAAATAATATCACAGTAAAATATCAGTTTGGTAAGCATTATGTGCACAAAATGAGATAAATTATTTCTATTTCATCCTCTCTCTCAGTTTTGACACTTAGCAGATGTTTCCCTCTTGCACGTCTGGCGGGTGAGGACAGAGAAGCAGATCTTTTTCCTTTTTTCATTTTGTAATTGACTGAGCTGCTTCTGGCAGACGTTCTTCTTCGCTTGTTTTTGGACCCGGGACTGCTGTACCATGTCATCCGTAACAGCGCCCCCTGTGGTATGACAGTGAAAACACAGATTGCTTCCATTTTCTCAATGGCAGGGGAGCATTGTGTTATAAATGATCGATAACATTGTTAATGCCAGAGATAGTGGTAAAGGAATGGTTCAGCTAAAAATGACAATTCAGTCATTATCTACTCACCGTTGTGCCGATTCAGAGAGGGATTTATTTTGTTAGTTCACAAAACACTGCTGGAGTTTCACATGAAAACAGTGTGGCACAATCTCTGAAACAATGTTAGTGAATGGTGACCAGTTTTCAAACATAAAAAAGAACAACAACTGGAAAAAAAAAGCATAAAATGCCTCCATACTGCTCGTTTGGTGTAATCCAAGTCCCCTAAAGTCCCGACATGCTGTTTGCACACCATCACGACACAGTCACCATTCTCTTCCAATGTTGTGAGATTCAGCAATGCTGTTTTCTTGTTAAACTCCAGCAGTGTTTTGTGGACTAAAAACAAAAACCCAACCTTCAGTCAGCATGAGGGTGAGTAGATAATGACTGAATTTTCATTTTTGGGTGAACTATCCCTTTAAGAAGTGCATAGAAAGAAGACATCTTATTTTCGTAGCCACCTCCTGTGGCCTCTTGTGTCACCCCACGGAGATATTAGTGTTAACCTCTGACCCTCGCTAGAATTGGCTTTGCTTACTGCATTTTTAAGTATTGACCGACTGTCCTGCTGAAAAGCTGCAAAACACAGAAAGTTCTTCTACAGAAGCAGCTCAGGATTCTGTGTGTCTTCATATTGTGCGATATCTATTTAATCTTGCGATTTCCATGACACACACACAACAGATCACATGAAAATACCAAAACCAACAATGGACTGATCCTAAGAATTGCCACTGTAGCCAAAGTCTGATATTCCCTGTTTCTCCACTTCTCTCCAAATCCTATTAAAAACACATCAGTGAGCCACCGTGTTGCACTGGAAGACATCTTGCTTCCTAATGATAAACAAGGGTACTGTAGTTTATTTTGAGTCATTCCACACACACTGTGTTGATGACAGTAGTGTATAGTAGTTATGATGGGCCCTAATGCACACTAGTTACAAATGAAGCACACACACGCACACACCATTAGGTGCATATTTCTTTTACAAACAATGTGTTGGAAGTTACAGTCAAATTACTTTACATTTTATTGGGAAAGTATAGAGACATACATGCATAGTACCCACCAATAATCATTGCATATCTCAATATGATAAAAATAACAAAGATTATAAGATATTGTCCAATTAATTATGTAAATTTATTTATACACTTTAGTGTTTAGGTAGTATAAGCATAACATTTTGTTATAAATTGCTATTGCATTGTATTTTACAAAAAACAAAACAAAACAAAAAAAGGGCATAAATGGCACCATCCTGAAATAAATAAGTTTTTCTTTGAATACAGGTTGATTTTTGGGGTGGAATCAGTGCCCCGGTGCAACCGCACAGCCTGTACTGTCTCTATTTATGCCCCTGACCAATGTATTCATCCACAGCTGAAAATAGTCCCCAAGAAAAGCACTATTTACTCCTGTTTGAATAACATATGCACAAAAATACAGTGTCCAGCTTTTTTTAGGAAATTACTGAGCTTTTTTAAAAAGATTAAATTAGACATTTGTGACTTTTTTTTTTAATAGATTTATCTCTTCAGTGGAAACAAATGTTCTTGCGGCTGCGACAGACAGTATAGAGGACAGTAAATGTGTTGAAAGATGGGCGAACACATTGTTTGTTTGACATTTCATTGGATTTGTTGACATTCTATAAAACATAAAATAACACCTACCATATCCTTTAAAAAGGATTAGTAGTTTTCAAATAAGAAATCATTGCTTTCTGTGATAGTCTTTTTGTACTACCTGCAGGTTCTGCACATTTCTGAAGACAGAGACGAACGCGGGGTCATCGGTGTCAAACAAGGTCACAGTCCTGTCCAACGGGCCAATAATGCATGTGACAAATGTCAGAGTATCTGAACCTGTATAGATTTATCGATCCCTCCTCTTTTTGTATGTTTGGTTCACCAAAGCGCTCACTCAAGTTTTATGCCCACTGTGGGTCATAAATATTTCCTCGAGTCAGCAGCATCCCTCCATTTTTCACACCGTCTCTCACCTCTTCTTTTTGTGTGACTGGCCGCTTCCTTTCACTGGATTTGTTTTGTCCCTCTTGTCTCAGCCCGGGCTAATCTCCCTCATCGGCACAGCTTTGGCCTGCTCTTTCACCCTCCCACTCCTGGAAAGACTGTTTGTAGTAAAGATTGTAATCTAACTGCTAATCTTTATGGCTTTCTCCAGGGCAGGGCACTGAGCCTAGCTCAATGATTTTGCAATGAGATGTTGAGACTCTCCGGAGTCTTGGAAGTTCTTTTGCGAGCGAGTTTGAAGGAAGAAGTTTTCACACGTATTCAGATGCGCCAGCTGTCACTACCGGAGTCGTCAAATGGGAAGCCAAAAGGTGTGTCAGGTTGTATTTGTTTAATGATGATGCTCATTACTTATAGCTTCTCACACTGTTCCGTTTTCCTTAGCGTAGAGTGAGCCAATTATTCAAAAAAGCTCAGGAAGATGTGTGTGTGAAATCTTCCTCTCCCCCCAACTCCCCCCCTCCTGGCTAGCAAAGCAACATATATCTGTCATAATGAGGAGCAAGCAGTGCTTTACCACCAAGCTGCCTCTCATCGCTAACATAACACACAAAGAGATTTACTAATGCAGGCTGTTAACACCGCCAGTTTTTATACACGGCCTGGTTTTATACAGCAGTACAGCAAGCAGTCCCTGGACAGCATGCATTATACACATCTAATTAAGTCTTCACATGTCTATAATAAACCACATTATGCCTTTGGGGCTAGAGGGCAGGTCAGGAGCTGGCGTCGAGTTTGTGCGAGACAGCCAGTTGTCAGTGTGATTGTGTGTGTGTGCGCGTGTGCACGTGTTTGTGGAATCATGCCTGTGATAGCTATTTAACTTTCACTAATTAACCCAGAATAAATCAGGGCAGCACAGTAAATATTTGTCGCCGGGGAGGGAGTAAGGGAACGGAGACTCTCTCTGTAGCACCATCATGCCGCGGGATGACGCGAAAAAGGAGCGAGTGTGCTGCGTTTGAGTGAAGGATGCACAGAGAGGGGGAGAGACTGAGGCAGAAAGAGACACAGAGAGGGAGATGGAGAGCGAAGCAAGGCTGAGGAGGGCAGCCAGCCAGCTGTTGGTATAGTTTGATTGGCCTGTGGAGGGCTGCCTCTGTCTTTTCATGGCACCAGTAAAGTGCAGTGCTCCCAGTGGCAGGTGGCTGCTGCCCATCGTCGTCCTCCCCCGGGACTGCAGAGGCAAAGATCATCAGTCGCTCGGCTCTTTTTTTATTAAACACCTTCATGGTCTGCGGCTCTGTTGCTAGTAACAAGAAAACAGAAAAGGCTTTTCACACAGAATACCTAATCAGCACATTAAAGTTTAGAAAACAATTTTTAATGGTACAGCTCCAGTGTACTTGCTTTTGCTTTCTCTAACATCAAAGGCTTGGAAGACTTGATGCTACAAATCAGAGCTGCTTCAAACAGCCCACACAGATTTACACAGGTCGCTTCAGACGGCGCACAAAAGTATGGCGTACTCGTCTGTCCTTCATGCAGCCGAGTTTGGCAGTTGGACGGATAAGGGTACAGTAAACCAAGGAAAAAGAATGGGCCTGTAAGTGCTCTGAGTGCTTTTCCCCAAGCAGCTTGACAGCCAGGTCTCGGTGACCGTGTTTGTGACAATCAGGCTACCTCACATCATCAGTTGGTTTAGCTGTTGCCATGGCAACATACGGTACAGTAGCCTAACTCCTGCTTAGGTGGCAGCCTCAGCTCCATCTGAGTTGATGGACCTGATGTTTGCTCTCTGCAGTGCCAGAAAACTGTACCTCCAAATTGCTAGCCTCACAAGGCAAAGCAAACTCCATTTCTCTCTCCGTCTCTGTTTCTGTCTCCTTTTTTTTCCACTCTCTTCTTCTCTCCTCAGTCTCTCTCCAGAGGGGTGTAATTCAATTCTCTGAATACACTTCAGGGAGGAGGAGTGTGAAGACTCATTTAAGCCTCCATAACACTTGTGAGTTTTTGTACCAAATGTTACTTATTTTCACTGGCGTCGAGTCCTGGAAGTCTCAAATTTGTTTTTCTGCCTTTGCCCAGTAATTCAAATATTCTGAAGATTATTTTTCTTGGAATCAGAGATGGAATTCAAGCAAAGAAAAGTACAAACTCAGTTCTGTTATGAAATCTAATTTATTGCTGGAACGATTTGTGTAAATTGTCCCATTTGTCCCAGTGGGGCCCTCTTTTTATTGATAGTTTTCAATGATAAACAATAGCCTTGTAAACGTTTCGATCAGGGACATGCCAAAGGGTCCAATCTGGCCCACTGGATGACTTTGCTAAGTGCAAAAACTTGCCTAGCACTTATTCTTTCCAGACCAGAATGCAATTCTCTGAAAAATCTATGAATACTAATTGTGGTCATATTTAAAGATATTGAACATTGTGCAAAATATTGTCCATCAACAGCTCCAGTACAAAATAATCTTAAAACAACATTGGTGGAACTAAGGCACTGCAAAAACTTTTTATTTGTCACTGGTTTGTAAACCTTGTGTATGAACCAGGTGTAATTAAAGTGTTTGGTGTGCCATGACAATAGAACATACCAGCCACCTCAGACATCACTGTAGAAATGCAACAGGTATGTAAGAATCCCTACTGCTTTGTCTGAGTGGTTGCGCTTGCAGACTTGCACATCATAGAGGACAGCACTCTAGAGTCCTGCAGAGTCCTAAAACCCGGAAATTAGATAGTATTTTTGCAACCCCTGTTCCCTCATCTCCAAGTCAATGGTTTTATTTACTGGATTTTTGGTTAGATGCCTGAAATAAGGTCTGTGGTTACTGCAAGCTTAAGAGATTTTTGTTTTACAGGGTGTCAAATGTATGACCTGCAGCCCAAGAACACCCCCCAAAGAGTCCAATCTGGCCACTGGGTGACTTTGCAAAGTGTAAAAACTTGCAGAGCAGTCATTCATTCCTGACCAGAATACAGGTCTCTGAAAAAACAATGAATACTTAATGTAGCCATACTGAAAGATATTGAACATAGTGAAAAAGAATGTCAATCAGCACCTTCAGTACAAAATAATCTGCATCAGGCTTCTATTTTAAAACAGTACGGCTGCGACCCTGTTGCTAAGGCACTGCCAAAAAATTGTATTTGTAACTGGTTTATAACACCTAACCCTAGCTGCATGTGACTGAAGCTCTGACGTCTGTGGCAAATGAATTGAATTTGTCGCACGCACAAGAACCCGCTGTAATTAAAGTGAATGCTGTGCCACGACTAAACATACAACAAAACATAACAGCCACCTCAGACATCACTGCACAAACAAATGCAGCAGGTATGTAAGAAATATGCAAAAGAATACAAAAGATACAACAGAATCCGTATTCGACTTGTATCTTAAAACAGCATTGGTAGGACTCTGTTGCTAAGGTACTGCCAAAACTTTTGATCAGTAAATGGTTTCTAAAGCAGGAGATAACTTGACCTTCTTCCTCATTAGCTTCCACTTCAGTTGGTGTTCTGTGGTGTTGCCAGCAGTACTACACAGGAGTGGAGATATGTGGAAAATTAAGAGAAGAGAATTTCTGAATCTTAACAAGTTCTTTGAATCATAAATAATTAAAATGTTGTATTGTTGTTCAGTTCAAAAATACATAAATGTGCATTTCGTAACTCACTGTGATCTGTATCTACATCTGCTAATAAACCATGGCAACAGCAGTGCATGTAGATGCTGCAGCTGGCAGCTCCTTCAAATGTTGCTACCTTTTTCTTTTAATATATAAAAAGAGAAACAAAACACAGACATACTTTTGTATTCAGCAGAAAAAGAGGTGTGGGGTTTGGATTAAAGTGCAGCAGACCTTGAGACGACCAACAGTGCTGTTGGCATCTTTCGACCACAAACTCAGGTCAGCTCGATGCTCTGCAGCGGGCCACCACGGGAGGAGAGGAGGTTACAAGAGCCACGCTAACCCAGCTTGGACTTAAGGTTGCTCCTAGCTAACGATGGGGTAGGAAGGTGACACATATGAAATGGGACTGGCCAAACATAGGAAACCAGAGACTGTTGCACCCACATCTTACCGGTTGATTCCACCAAGCACAGCACATCTGCGCCACGGTCTGATCTGTCCTCTGCACGGCAGCAAGCCCCACCAGCAGCATGTCAGAAGCATTTCGGCAGTGGAGTGTTTTTCCCACCTGATTGTGTTTACTCGCTCAGATTTTGTTGATCAGGTCCTCTTTCCTTGTTCTTTGTGTTTCTACCATGGATAAGCAGGCTACATGTTTGAATAGTTTCTTTTCTGTCTGTCTTTATGATCTTGAGTCTGCACAGGGATTTTTATTTTGAAAATTAACTGGATTCTCCCTGCCTTTTCTGCGTTTGACTTCCTGCCTGTTCAATCTGCTCTGTGCTAATTAACACGGCATCGCTCAAAAATAGACTCAGCGCCTATTTAAACCTGAGCAGAGTGGACAGCTACCTCTGGGATGCGCTGAGATGCTGCTTCTGGAATTACAAGCATTGTGTAGAAAGGCCGCGATCAGATCCAGCTGACATGGCGCACCTGTAACGCGACGCAGAATCCCAGATCAATCTGTTGCACATGATGGACCATACTCAGGACACAACACGCAAGACTCCAGCATGATGAAGGGAGGAAGACTCTGTTTTTACACTGATGATGCTTCGTGCTCAAACACCGTCAAAGTTAATGGACACTGTTTCCGAACTTGTAATGTGAAGATGTCGACCATCACCATGTTGTTGGTGCTGTTTACATTCAACCTGACACAAGTTCAATTCAATTCATGCACAATAGAATTACTTCCTAGCTGTATATGTATATATATACATAACTGTACGTATTGTATTTTTGTCTATTCTACTCTGAATTTTATTAATTATTAGTATATATGTTGTATTTGTGTGACACACGAAGGAACTACAACTCTCATTTCCGTGTACAACCCTGTGTTGAATGATGATAATAATAAATGACCTTGTTACCTTGATGCACTGATATTGTAATGCACATACAATGACAGCAGACTGACTGAATGTGGAAAAACTGAGACATTGTTCAAATTGCATTTATTTTTCTCTAGACACCTCAGGCTGTTAATCATCTGTTTTGCAAATAGATGATTCATTCATTTGAATCTTTCCAGAATGTAGCTGTGCTTCTTTACACTAAATTAGGGAAGAAATGGAGGTGTTGTATTTTGTAGGTTTATGTTTTTACAGTTCCAGTCCACTTGAAATCGAACTGGGCTGTATATGACCCATGAACTAAAATGAGTTTGACACGCCTGTTTTAGATGATAACCTGACCTCTGTTTACATGCCCATGTGTATTTCTTAAAATCTAAATTTGAGAATATTTTTAGTAGGAAAAAAAAAGAATAATAAATGATAGTTGCTGTATCAGGCTGTGTGGTTATTATCCAGAGAAAATGAGTGTGTGGTTCACTCCTTAAACGATTCTCTTTGTTATTCAAATTCCTTCCATTGTTCAACCTCAGCACCATGAAGGCAGAGCAAAGAATCAAAAGTTGTCCAGTGAATTACACAAAGGTGAGACAGACTGACAGGACAAAAGCTTTGAAAGGCATATTGTAACACTGCTGCTCCTCAGAAAGGTTATCTCCCTCGCCTGTCCTTGAGCATTTCGAGCAAGTCAGCAGACATTCCGGGAGCAAAGTCCATTTCTGTAGATATACGTTTATATATATATAGCAAGTAGGCGAGTTTTTACCAAATGGATGTCCGTATGTAATTAGGATTATAGTCACATTCAAATGGAGTGCTTACTTGGCTCTGTGTTGGGAGCCGTGGCAGTGAGAGCTTTCTGCTTTTGGATATGAGCTGGCAAGAAGGGCAGGATGTGGGTTGGCACGAAGGGCACCGTGTCACTCCCGACCTCTCGGAGGGGCTTTGCTGTGAGGGGGAACGATGACATGCGTCATGCTCCGCCAAGTCCTGCTCCGACACTGTAATAACACCCAATTATAACCTGGGCTAATTGCAATGGTGCTTTGTTTTTCTTTCTGTTATTTCAGAAAGCTGACAGCAACAACTCATGGAAGGATCGATGGCGGATTACGAGGCTCATGGAGCTGCATAGAGAGGAGGGCTCAGACTGAGGCTGCAGCTCTCATTAAAACGCGGCCTGATCTCAGCCAAGCCCTGGGAGAGGAGGGGTGAGAAAGGCAAGAAAAACCAGAGGCGGGCAGAAAGAACGACAGGGGAGAAGAAACCAGAAAGCTACAGGAACAAAAAAAGAAACAGAGAAAAGTTTACAGTCCCCTTTGGACATGGCCTCTGCTGGACTCTTATAAATGGGTATTGTTCCCCATGAAGCACACAGCGACTGTTTACAGTTTCCCATAAAGGAGGGCTTTATTCCTGCTCAGGGATGCATTGTGACAAGATAATTTGAATAGCCGAGGTCTTACCACAAAGCTATAAACATTTACGGGCAGTTGACATGGAGAATAAAGAATGAGCCATGTAACCTCTGCAGGATGCCGCCTGACTCCTGATGACACAACCAACGCTCGGCCGACTACCCCGAGCCCCGGCTATCATCATCAACATGCCGAGAGATGGAGTAGGAAAGGAGGCAGGGCGGAGACGGACAGGCAGAGAATGCAAACAAGTTAATAAACAGGAGCAAAGACAGACAGATAGAGAGAGTGATAGCTAAAGAGAGGCGATGCAGGTCTTTGATGTCCCCTTTGATTCGTTCCACAATGAAATGGCGGTGTCTTGTTTTTATGTTTTATCACAGGAGTCGACCGCCAGAGCAGACCCGCGGGAGCAGCCAGACATGAGGCTGAATTCGATTAGACAGTAATCGGAGATGGACAGGCAGCGGTGCAGTCAGTGTCAGCGAGCCGAAGGGACTCCATAAGCAAACTATCACCAAGACTTTCCATTTCATGCCATGCATCGTGGTGGCCATTAAGTGTGTTTGAAATTCACGCTCCGTGTTCCGAAGGCGGGCTGCTGTGTTCAGGGTTTGGTTTTAATTCTCCCGAACCGTCCTCGGGAGTGCAAGCAGTAATAATATCAGGTGATAAGAGAGGGCTTGGAGTCATTATGAATTAACTACACTCTGAGATGTAAGGGTAGCAAAATGGGTCTTCCTGGGCTGAGGTTTTACCCAGGACCATTTGCTTCTGAAGAACCTTTTTTTGAGGAGGAGTTTCATTAAGAGCCATTTTTGGAAGAAAGAGTTTTTCAAGGATGGCTTGAAAAGATGTTTTCTCAATGTAAACCTTTGTATATGTAACATAGATCATTACCATGATGGATGACCACAATACACAATCTATGGGATTCAATCATGTTGTGGATCGTCTGTGGATACAACATAGTCCTTCATAGAACCCTCAGAAGACAAGAGAGTTAGGGGTAAAACTCTACCCTAGGTGAGTTCTAGATAAAACTGTTGGAATATAAAGGAGTCCTTGGTAGAATCATTGGTTCTACATAAAACTCTTGGCATATGAAAGGGTATGAACCCCCTGGGTGGGTTCTATCCCTTGGTATTGAAAATGATTCTCGGTAGAACCTTCTGGGTGGGTTGTAGATGATACCCTTGACACTGAAAAGGATTCTCGGTACAACCTCCTTGGTGGGTTCTAGATGAAAACCTCGACATATATAAGAGTCCCCCTAGAACCCCCTCGGTCGATTCTAGATCAATCCCTTGGAATATAAAAGGGTTATCAGTAGAACCCCTAGGGTGGGTTCTAGATGACAACTTGGAAGGTGGAAAGGTTCTTCATGGAGCCCTCAGAGAGGGTTCTGGGTGGAACCATTACACAATACAAGAGTTCTCTCTAGAACCTCTCTTATAGGCCTTTTCCACCAACTTGGAACCAGCCCTGTTCCAGTTCAAGCACCTCACTTTCAACTAGGGTTGCAAATTTATTAGCTGTCAATTAATTGATTAATTGTCATTAAAAAACATAAAAAAATTGCTTATACTAAACAATACTAAATGCATTTTGTCCTCCTCAATCAAAGTTTTATTTCCGTTGCAACATATTGCATATTCTCTGACAGCATTATGTAGCCTATGAAACATATGAAGACTTTTTGATTACAGTGGTTCCTCTCCAAAGTGGTGGAAATGCGGGCTGGTTCGCTAGATAGCACCAAAGTTACAAGGATCTGCAGTTCAAGAACCAGAGCTTATCTGGTGTAAACAGCCCCAGATGGGGACATGCTGAAGAACCCTATATGGTTCTAGGTAGCACTTTTTTTTCTCAGAGTGTAGCAGCCTGATGTCAGTGCTTGGCTAAGGTATAGCAAGGCTGAGATTTGGGGTAATTGTTCAAATTGTGTCGCGTTTTCTCTCAGACTTCCACATCTACACACAGTCTTCTTCCTCTCTCTGTGTCTCTGTGCTACCGCGCTGTTGTTTTCCTCTTGCCTTGCTTGGCATTCTGTTCATTCTCCAAGATGTTTCCAGCGTAACCAATGATTAACAATTATGCCAGTGCATCTAATTAATGCTGGCTAATTATGAGGTTGAGATGCTGACAGGGAATGGGGGGTGTAGGATGGGGAGATTGCAGCATCAGAAATAATCAGCAGAGAAGAAGAGGTTGTAGAAAGAAAAAAAAAATATGGAGAGACGGAGAAAGGGAGAAGATTGGGATTGAGTGCTTTAATTGGCATGCTCGTTTTTTTGTCTCAGGACCCTCAGCTTATTACGTAAAAATATGGATAACTTGTGCATAAAATTATAGATGGTACACTCACTCATCTAATTTGTAGGCCATGTGGATCACACTGAAAAAAAAAATGAGAAGAAAAACAGGATGTCTCTTTTTTCTTTCCATGCTGGATAGAAATTCAAACCACACAAGGTCCCTGGAGTGGCAGGGAAACTCAAGCCATAATTATGTCCATAAAATGCCCACAGATTTGTAATCTTAAACTAATTTGCTGTTCATTTGTCATCGACTGGTAAACTGAAATACTGAACACAAATACCCTGCAGGAGACACACACCGAGACCTTTAATATATATGAACCACATGAACTTATGATAGCGCTCTCTTCATTTTCTCAAGGTTTTTTCCCTTTACAATCCTCTGAAGAGGCACACCGTGGACCTCAACCCACTTCCCCACCTCCAGCAATACTTCATCAGGAAAATAGCCAAGAAAAACGACCTCTCTCCACGGCTCATAATGAGGCTGCATGGAGCATTCATTAGCATAGTCAGTGTCTGCAGCCCTACGGTATGTCGGAGCTTTATGTTCAATGACGTTTTTATTCCTACAACCATTCTGTAAGGGCTCCATAATAACGTCCAGGGAAGAAAACACATCATATATTAAAGGAACATGATTTTTTGCTTCCTATTCAAATGAGCACATCTAAAGAGAGGGAAGGCAGAGGAACAAAAGGGTTTGGGGAATTACCCAGAGAATAGTAATTATATTCAGAGGAGCCTGTGATTTAGAGTGCATGTTTGTTGTTTTCGTCTTCCTGTGCAGAGCAGAGAGGTAGGGAGGCTGTTGCAGCTCAGAGCGGTGACACCGGTCCTCGCCGGTCTTCCGAAGTGCATTAAACTAAATGATTGACAATGATTGAAACCACACGGAGCCTGAGGCAAATTACCGGGGCTGAGGCTCAGTTCTGCCGATCCGCTGTCTCTCTTGTGCTTTTACAATTCGTTTGAAGCTTCCTTGAAAAGGATATTTGTTTGTCATACAAATGTGGTGCACCGTACAGGGAGTGACAAGAGAGGACGGCACAGAGAGGCGCTTTTTACACCTTGTAAGCCAGGATAGCACCCGATGATTTCTGAGAGGCTGAGCTAACACGGTGGCCTCATCAAACACACCAAGAACAGAAGCAGCAAGGGAAGGGAGGCCAGGGCCAATAAGCCCGACTCCAGCGATGTTTGTCAATATAATGTTGAACACGAGAGGGTTATGTTTAGCAGTGTCAAAGCAGCTATTTGTGTTTGAGATGCTGGACTCAATAGTCCTTCCACCAGGCAGACTGAGTGGATCCTCATCTGTTTTCCTAGTCCTCACCCTTTTAGTGTCAAGGCAGGGAGCATTAAGTTCGATGGGAAACTTAAATAGTAAATCAATAGCGCTGCATTTTTATTCCAGAAGTTGCATCTTAGTCAATATTCTACATCATTCATCCTCACCTCTATCTTTTACCAGTGGCATTAGCCCTGCATTCATTTCTAACCTTGTTAAATAAAAATGTACAAAATAATACACAGCTTCCATCAAAGCAAAAACAGATATTTTTTTGTGCACTTCAAGATCACGTCGAAAGAATAAAACCATATATTCAAGGACTGTGCGCCACTTTTTTTTTTTCTGAAGCTGTCTTTACTTAAAAGTCCATTAAGTTGTAGCGAGCTGTGAATGGTGCAAATTCAAATGCGAGCAGAAGTGCATATTAAGCCCTTCCCTTTTCATAAATGACATTGTTGTTAACCGCAGCTTAAGAATGATTTCTTTTTGAGTTGTGAGAAGCTGAACTTTGGGCGTTTAGTTGCAGGCTTCCCGACAGAACTAAATGTCCAGTTAATTAGTTTCCAGTGTGCAGGGGTGTCTGCAAATAGGAGACGAAATAATGTCAGCCGAGGCTGCTTTTCAAATTCATGCAGCGAGTGCCTTTGGGGGGAGCCAGATGTAGTTGTCAAAGGACAATAGATGAAAAATTCCTCTAATATCATTCCTCTTCTAAAGCATTACATTACAGCCGCTGTGGCATTGAGGGTCTATGGCAATCCGGCTTCCTGTGAGACAAACATTTTTATCTTCGGCAATAAGTAGCAACAGCTCCTATCATGTAGGTACAGTACATTTCATTTATTGTATATGATGTAATAGTCATGCTCAGTGTAGTAAACATTAGAGGGGAATAGCTCACTGAATACTGTTATGAAAGTCAATAGGGCTGCAATAACATAAATCAATGGCAGACAACAGCCCAAAGCTTATGCAATGTTCTACTAAATTAGGCATGTAACAATTACAGTGGTGCACTTTTTTTCTCTCATATGTGACCTTTGATTAAGGTTCTGTCAGTTGGGGGTAGAACACTTCATGCATGGCCGCTGTGATTACTGCAGGTGCACTCTTAGAAATAAAGGAGCCAACTTGAACTATAAAGGGTTCTTTGGTTTGTCCCCATATGATAATCCTTTTTGGTTCCTGGTAGAATGTTGTATGACAGTTCCACTTGGAAACATTTTAGAGAGTTCTACCTTGAAGCCAACATAAAGGGTTCTACCTAGAACTATCTGTGAGATTCCACCTAGAGCCACCTTTGAGAGCTTTTTCAGAGATCCCATCTAGGGCGTAATGGTTCCAGATATGTATTCCAAAGGTTTCATCAAGCTTTTAATATTCCAGGGGTTCATCTAGAACTCACCCAGAGAATTCTACTGAGAAGGTTCTTATATTATGGTAGAAAAAACCCTTGATGAACCCTTAAAGAAAGAGTTCTTCAAGGATTTCAACATTCCTTAAAGAACTCTTCCTTCCAAAAAATGGATCTTTGGATGGAAAAGGTTCTTAATGGAACCCTAAGTCTTACAAAGAACCTTTGGCAACCCTCTCTTCAAAAAAGGGTCCTTCAGAAGCAAACGGTTCTGGATAGAGCCTCATCCCTTCAGGAAAAAAACCTTTGTGAAACCCTTATTTCTAGGAGTGTGCTGTGAGGTCTGAAATTTATGAGCCAAACATGTATGCGTGTGTGTAATTTTGCGTGCACATGCATACATTTATGAGGTAGATTTTGAGTTTGTGTAAGGAGGGCGGGTGTGGAAGGAGAAGGGGGTTAGGAGGGTGGATTAGTGTTGTGTTACCTGATGTCATTAAGACGGGAGCCCCTGCACAAATAATTTCATGGGTATTTGCTGTTTACAATCTTCTGTTCTGTCCGGACTTAAACTGCAGTGCGAATTGCAGACATACCTCATATTCTCCTCCAAATGCAGCCTGGGGGAGACGGCTATTCTTCTCCCGAAGCCTTAAATAATGTGGTCTATAACATTTTTCATGTAGTGACCCTCTGTTCGGGGCTGCATGTTGAATATTTTAATACTGTAAGATCTTAAAACCTTTTTACAGCACTCTCCCTCCTCATTTTATTCCCCGGCTCCGGCTAAAATCGCAAAACAGTAGTGTATCAAAACAAAAGGAATTGTTTAATCCCTCCGCCTGGCGTTTACAAGGGTCATTATGGTTACTTTTGAAGACTTTATGCAAAATGATGAGCTAGGTAAAGCACCTTCTGAGGGGGAACCCTTGGTAATTGACCTTGCTGTCTTGAGCCTAGTCAGCAAGCAATAAAGAATGGTTAAATGTTAAGGCAGAAACTAAAGTGCTTGAAGGGCTACACGTACTCTGCATTAACGAAATAATGGCCCGGCTTATTTCATATTCCGTGTGAAACCAAGGTCACCATTCTGTGTTGTTTAATAGGCGTGTGAGGGTGCAAAGCCCTGGTTCGAACAAGCGTGCGTCTGTGTATGTTTGGAGAAAGGGACGTGAAAGTGTGTGTGCGTGCGTGTGTGCGCTCATGTGTGCATTATCTAAGTATCTGGGAGGCTTTTCATGCCAGGAGAAAATGAATATTGGAATGATTACCAGTTGATTAACGATCTAGTTTAACAGGTATATGAGGTTTCTGATTTAACAATGCAGATATATCAGCTCAGTCGATTAAAACTAAAATTAGAAATGCAGTGACAAGGCACCTGAATGATTTAAATGAAAGTCTCTTTTGGCATTAAGATTAATTCAGCTGCAGTCTAAACTGTTTAAGTTTAAATATGCTTTAAATAAAACCATAAGGATGTCCGTTTATTTATAATCTTCTCACTTAAACTCTCCTTGCAAACACAAATAAATGTGACAAACTATAAAAGGGATGAATGGGCTTATATTGCAGTGAGCCACTTATTCCTGCAGTGTATTTAACCGCAGACAGTATGAATCAGCTTTGGATTCTTTTAGTTTCCAAATCAAATTGTTTCTAATAGAGCAATTTGGGCTCTTAGCATCCAGATGTCAAAACTCCTCAGCGCATCCCTTTGGCCAGCCTTGACACAAACAGAGCATGTGATTGGCGTAATTGAGATGACATTTCCCCCGTTTCTATGGAGAAGGTCACCGCGGAGTCAGCGTGAGTAGGTGCTGATGTCGCTGCCACTTTTTCTTGTCCTGCTGTACAAACAGACACATCCATCTGAAGCTATTAAAATCGTGTTGGCCTGCCCTCCTACGTCCTGCTGTGATTATCATCTATTAAAGCCCAGCAGCGCCACCGAGACAGCATTCAGCTGGCTGACGAGCTTAACAGGGCTCCGTATAGGTTACACCTGCAAGTGTTAATGCAGTCAGTGACCGTGGAGCACACATGAGAGACACCGGCGGGATCCCTCGGGGAAACACGTGGAAACCTGCACTGACACTGCAAAGTGTTTTGCTTTATGTCTGCAGCGATCTCCCAGGACCTGAACAGGGGGAATACAGATGATCAGGCTGGAATCAGTAAATACAGATTTTAACTACTCCTGTCAGGGAGGGAGCAACACTAGTTGCATACAAATCATTTAAGATCAGTTTTTATGGCTTGTTTAAGGGTTGGTTCATCCATATTACAAAAAAAAAAAAAATCAGAGGGACTTCTGCCACTACTTGAATACAAAGGAGATTAACAAGTTTGTTTGCAGTGCCCACACAGCACTGAAAAATGACTAAACAGCCTACACTGGTGTTCATCTTGCAGTTCTGCTCACAGGCTTAACCACAGGGCAAGAGGTGCTGTGAAGCTGCAAGATTAACATAAAAAATTCCACCACATGTTGCACTTATATACTGCTGCTTCATGTCTGTGATAAGAAAAGTACTTTTGATGCTTTTACGACACAGTGAAATTCATATTCATCCCCATCATGTTAGGTTGATAGCTGAAATCTAACAGATCTGTATCTTTTCCTTCACATTCTTAAAGGAATATAAAGGACAGCTCACTTACAGTATTACAATATTATTTTGTTCCTACACAAAATAAAAATTGTGGATTTATAAGGAGTAATGTGCTGTAACTTCCTCTTAGTAATGTGAAGTTACCAGGCAACAGACATGTTAAAATGTTGACCCTTTCCCTCCCACCCCTTTTCTCTCTGTGCTCCAACAGCAGTTCAGCAAATTTGGTACTTCGGTCAACTTTCTCCATTCCCATTTCCTGTTCTTAAATATACTATGTGCTAGGCCTGTCTATGTTGAAAAGAAAATCAAATTTTGTAGATGGTTAAAAGACGTTGCTGGGGGACTTGTAAAAGTGACATATTCACTTCTTAAGTTAGCAAAATGCTAGCTAACTAATTAGCTTATCTACATCAATCATTAGCTAGTTAGATAGGTAGTGCTAACATTAGTTCAATCATTCCGAGTGTACAAAATATATTTATTTGACACGTGCACAACTGAGATAAGAAATGTGAAAAGTCTTAGGAGATTAACCTCCGTTATGACATCACCATGTATAAAGGAAGTAGGGAAGCCGTGATTAGTAAAGGAAACCCCCGATGGAGTCTAGACACTGGTGGCTGAAGATGAACTGGAGGAGAATGGGGTGGAGGAAGGTCGCAACAATTTTGTGCAATAATGACAGCTGAAAGCAGCAGAGAAGAGAACAGATTTAAAGCTTTGGCACAACGACATGATTGGCTGATGGAGATTGTGGCTAAATCTGGTTGGTTGACTTAGTGAGTGAACGTCCATGAATAGCTGATTGAGGATAAGTGGGTAAAGAGAGTGCGGGGAGAGAAAGACAGTTAAGGATGAATGAGGCATAAAGATAGTCTTCCTGACTGAACTTAGGCTGAGCTTCGTTTAACTAAAGTTGTGCCTATATGTTGCTTTTACTGGAGAAGAAGAAAGTTGACCAAGGTACCAAGTTTGTTATTGGAGCACAGAGCCAAAAGGGGTAGGACATAGGAAAAGGTCAATTAAGAAGCTTGTTGCTGTTAGGAGTATTTTTGAGCCAGGCTAGATGTTTCCCCAACTATTTTCAGTCTATATGCTGAGCTAAACTATCCTGATTGCCTGCTGGCTCCAGCCTTATACATTAAATAAATAAATATGAAACTGGCATCAATCGCCTCAGTGCTTAAGAAGTGTTTATCCCAAAACTATTCCTGTAGTATCTCATCACAGCCGAAACTATATACATGATATACATTAAACCCTTCACGATTAAGAAACCGCAACCACAGTCTCTGTGGATGGAGTTTGATAATTCTTCAAGAAGGTCAAGAATGAACCACCACAGTCAATATTTGTTTAAAGATTTGGGTTTAATGACCTGTTCACTTGAAAACAACACGCAACATTGACTTTGAGGCCCAGTATCATAGTTCATTTATCAGATAAATACAAATTAACAAAAAACATATCCACTACATATTTATTCATATGGGATGTCATATGTGATTCATAAGTGGCACCTATAGTTTCGATAAAAACATAGACCTGTCAGTCAGTGGTTTTCACAAGGAATATTTCTTTCATGGAAAAGAAGCTGCAGTGAACACTATTCATAGCCAGCTGCAGATTATCCACAGAAATGTGGCCATGTAATTCTGGAAAGAGATGAATTTTTTAAAATTTAATTTTTCAGTGCTGTGAGCACCAAAAAAAAAAAAAAAAAAAAAAAAAAAATCCTCTATTGTTCTGGGGGGTTGGCAGATATCTCAGGAAAAGATCTCTCTTTTTTGTTTGTTTGTTTGTTTGTTTGTTAGTTTTTAGTAATTTATGTGGATCAGCCCTTTAAAACCAGCACCGAACCATGACCCTTTCTGTTGTTCATCTTGCTGCTGAAAAACAAACATTAAATGTGCATGATTTGACAAATTTGTTTCAAGCATCTCATCAAGACTGCTCATTGTTTTTCTCTGCCTGTCAGCCACACCCCCCTGTTTGACGCTGCGTTTGTCTCGCAGTTTTGTGTTGTCTTCATTCTATGTCTCATTGATATGTTGCAATCAATAGAAGACAATTCAGTTTACAAGTCTGTCAGTTGGCACAACAAAACTGCGTGAAAAATAATTATTGGGTCGCCATCATTGTTTGTTTTGTCCAATTATAACTGATTCTCTACCTGTCATAGTGTCTTCTCTTTCACTTCTATTTTACACACACACACAAACACACAAACACAAAAACACACCAAAGCAGACTGCTGGTCCCAGCGTACCGTGGTACTTCATTCATTATTTCATAAGCAAAGCAGGGTTCAGCCCGGAGGAGCGTCAGCCAGTGTCATGTGAGAAGCATATCACCGCGAATCCCGCAAAGAGAAAATTACAACGATGCATTCAGGTGTCCCCTCAGCTGTGTGCTCAGAGTGCTTCTGGGGGCTGAGGGGAAGGCAAAGTGGATGTGACAGGCTTAGATTAAATGCCAGAGACGGGGCGTTTCTCACACACACTACAGCCTCCTGGACAGCAGCCTAATTAGGCACTTCCATGCTCTGCCATCAGCTCTTCCAACAAAATGCTCCCTCCAAAAAACACATTTGTTAATGTAACAAAATGTAACAGTGCAATACAGTGCTGCTCTGCAGAAGAGAAGACAGATTTCTACCTCTAATAATGGTCCAATCAGCTCTTTGAAAGTTATCAATTGCAGATTGATTTAGCAATTTTCCTCATTTTTTCAGCTGTTGAACAGCACTGCTGTTGTGTTATCTCCTTTTTTCCCAGCTTCACCTGCCCCCACAGGACTCAACAATGAGGACTGCCCACTTGCCCGGGGCAACTTAAATGCCATGTTGAGCTTGTAAATCTAGAAACTCAGTTGCCCGACGCTGCAAAACATAAAAAAAAAAAAAAACTACTGAACTATTGAACTACTTTGATTATTGATTAAAATGAAGTGTATTATATTTACTGTAATTTACAGAAAATGACCATGATATGTCATCAGAAATCAAGGAAACATGGCAAGTTGAAATACTCGCTACTCTGACATCAACGCTGCAGCCTCGGTGTCCCCCCCTTTGAAATGTCTATTCTATTCTGCAGAACTGTTTTTTGTTTGCTTGTTTTCACGTTAATTAGAGTTCAAATTAATGCTGAATGTTCACTGAATTAGTCAGTGTCAGTGTATGAGCTGTAAGAAATGATTAATAATCTTTTAGAAGGAGTAAATATTCATAACAGTTAAATTGAGTAATATGTTAATGTAGACTAGAAGGCAGAGGACAGGAAGTCACTGCACTCCAACTCCAGAGTGTGTATTTTCAGAGCAGTGTGCTTTTGCTTTCAGGTTAACAGCCTCAGCTTTATATTGACATTGACAAACAGCTGTTATAAACAGCTGATCAACTTACAGTGGAGGACTCCTCACTTGTTATTGCCAAATTACAATCTTGCGTGCGTCTTGTACTTCTGCAGGGTTCCTGCAGCCTGCCTGAGCTTCCTTGAGTCTGGGGGGGAGGGGGCATGGGAAAAAAACTCACTTCAACTATAGTCTGTATATTATAATAGGATTTTATATTTAACATTTTTATAAAACAACAATAAATGTGTGTTCTGAGTTTGTCATACTACAGAAACGTGTTATTAATCACCCAGCCAAATTTAAATAATTGCTAAGTATATAAAATTAGGTCTCAAAATCTGAAATAATTTGCAGTTTTCTGAGGGCGTGTCCTTTCTGCTGTCTCAGTGTCAAACACCACTACGACCTGAAACATGGACGCTCCATCTAGCAGCTTTATTGGACATGTCCAGACACATGTCATTCGTGGGGCTTATGTAACGTTAATGGGATGATGGCTCTGTGTTTTAGAAGAAAAACTCCCTTTTGCCTTTTCACAGACTTTAATATACAGTCTATGGCTCCAACTCATTATGTGGATCTACTGTACCAATTTTTGGATGTGCAATTGTTATATATTGCTGCTTTAATCATTAAAGTAATTTTTCATTTAAAAAAAACAGTTGAAAATGCTGTTTTCAGCCTCTCAAAGATGGAGATTTTCCTTCTTTTCTCAATTTTATGTCATATTAAACTGAATATCTTGACTTTTTTTTTTTTTTTTTTACTATTTTGACATTTTAGAGACATTGCAGCCCTAGATTAAACATGACAATGATCTTGCCAGACAAGTGAAAAAAACAAACAAACAAAACATTAAAGTTGAACCCTACCCTGGATGCCTCCGAACTCGAGTAAAAGCGAACGGTCAGGTGGCCTGTGGCACCCTGTGATATCAAATGTGAGGTGTGTTTTTTTTTTTTTTGCTATCAGCTCTCATATTTCTGTGAGAACTTGTCGGTCTGTATCACCGAGAGAAGGTCAGGTGTTTTTCTCAGGCACAAACAAACGTAAATACCATCTCCCTCTCAGATAAAGTGTTCTTGGTGGATATTATCACGTCAAGTATCAGGCAGAATTCTCCCCTTTATATCTGCTCTGATATCTGTTCATATGCCTCGGCGCAGACATGCCGGACAGGAAATAAATCTGATTATGGAGTGCACGGGGTAATGTTCAATAATAAAAAGTATTATTTGCCAAGATCAATGTGTGTCGCCATAGCGATAAAGTACAATGAATGGAAAGTGCTGGAAGCCTGCAGTAAATTTTGATGCGTTGTGATATTGAACACATTGTGACAACATACTGCTCGCCAGGGCTGTAAAACATCTTCCAACAGGCTGTTGAACATCGGCCCGCTAGATTCTTACACACCATGACTGCCATACATCAAGCCTGGGCCACAGCATGCAAAGGCTAAGTGTGTGAGGGATTACATGGCAAGAAGCAAAATAGGACAGAGCTGCATATTCATCAGGGGAGAGTGGTTCTGCGTGCGTGCAAATTAATTGTATGCCGCCCGCACATATATAAGTGTTTGTGTGTGTGACAGGAGGAGGGAAAGTTCAATCAATCACTCAATTAAAGCTGCGTGCAACTATATGACTGATGGATGGACCAAATCTTCTCAAGTCAGAGGCTTTAAGCTCGCTCCGGCTTGGTGACATTCACACTAACGATCAACAAACCCTGATCACGTTGAGTGCGATGGACATGCACTCAGAAACTTTCGCCCGTCTACCTCCCGTGGCCCTGGTCTGGCGAGCCGCGCTGCCCTCAAAGCTCCCACTGTTGGGAGGCTCAGGGTATTTAAGAATGTTATCTCTAATGCACAGATGTCTTAAAGGTCCCGGTGGAATAGGCTTGCAATTTTCCCTCCTAATTAAAAATTAATTAAATCGGCTGTGGCTCTAGCCAGGCATAAAGCTGAAGGCCGCGGCAACCGCCACTGGAAACGTAATCATTTATTTAACTCAATTACAGGAAGCCACAGCAGGCTCCTCTGCCACTGATGTCACCTGGAGATCCGGGGCGGCCTTACCGAGCAACCTGACCAAACTGTCCTCGCACACACTCCTCCTCCGCCGTCTGATGTAACTTTAATGGTCACTTGAGAATTCAGCAAGAAAACTCCAACCAGATACTGTTTGTGATGCTGCATGCATTTTAACCCCCCCCCCCCACCCCTTTCCTGTTGTGATTAATATATACATAGTCATAGAGATATCCTTTGTCACCTGTTTTCCCTCCCTTGTCCCCAGGGGCTGATTTGGGGTGATTGATCAGAGATTCAGACACGGGATCAATAAGGCTTTCACCTCTCCCTTGGCAAGAGCAAGGGGCTCAGTGATGGCCCACTATGCTGTCCAATTATTCAGTAATGGAATACTGGAACCTGCCCAAGACTATTAACACACTGGACACTGGGGATAGCAAGTAGCACTGCTAATTGTTGGGTTATATTGTAAACTGTGACAACAGTGCACTGCCCTGATTCCCCCTTTTTGTTTCCTTAGCTGCAAACACAGAAGTGCCACGAAAGCACTTCTCTATTAGACCTAAATATTCCTGGAGTGCAGACACAATTATTGCACTGTATCCATTGTCTGTGCGCAGCAGTTGTGACCCTTGCACTCCTTAACACGCCTCGTCGTCTGCAATATTGACAGTCAGGGAATTTAAGCTTACAATGAGCTTACACTAATTGTCGTTTGCTCTGGATGCAAACGTGCCTAAAATGCGAATGAATTCTGGTTGAAACTGCTCATTAATTAAAGTCAACATGTCTTGTCCATAGGTAAATTCAGTTTGAGCGCTGCCTCTGCTCAAGACTTTCAGTGCAATATCAACACTGATGTGAAATGTCTCGCATAGCTTGACCTCACTTGCAAAGTTTGCAAAAGTCATTAGCCAAGGAAACCAAGTTAAAAGCGTTTTTGTTGCCCTTATTTGAACAGGGATAAAGATCTGTCTCTTAACGTTTGTTCTCACTTTAATCGGCGTTTGTACGGGTGCTGGAAATCCTTGACAACACTTCAGTTTTTATGTTGTATAAGTGCTAAACTCCTTTAAATTGTAACTGTTTACCTGACTGAATAGTTTGCTTTTTAGATAGTCACAGTCACTCACTCTCCAGGACCGAGAGTGTTACTTGAAAAACTTTAAATTGAGCAATATGTTAATAGAACCAGACTGGCCGACCTGTTCAGGCTCACTCAGTCTTTCTACAATTGCCATAGGGTTGGTTGGCTGGATGAATATATTGGCGATAGATTCAGTGCATTGTTGGTTGTTTTTCTTTTGTATGATTTTTGCCATTTTATTTTGCCAGTGTAATGGTGTGCACGAGTGACTGGCGCTGCTCTGTGACACACTCGGCACAGTACACACCCACTGGGCCAGAGAACGGTGCACTGGGCCTAGGACGAGTGAGAGGAAAACAGCCTGTGTTAAGAATTTATTTTGACCAAACCACAGCTGGTGATTTTTTGGTGACAGTGAAAAGACTGAAAGACAGGAGATGAGTTTTATTTTGGCTCTGTCTGTAAAACACATTTCCTGTAAACTCAACAGAGTTAACAAGGCAATTAAAGCTCTTCTTGGCAGGAGGATTACTTTAAAAATGTATTTATGATGAAATTATTGATTACCTGTTAAAAAGAATCACAATTACTTTTGGATTACCTCTAATGTTAGTGGTTGTTCTGTGTAGCTAATGTTAGCAGTTGTTTGTGTAGTTAATGTTAACAGTTGGTCAGTGTAACTAAAGTTGGTGGCTGGTCTGTGTAGCTAATGCTTGCAGTTGGTCTGACTAGTTAATGTTAGCGGTTGGTCTGTGTAGCTAATGTTAGCAGTTAGTCTGTGAAGCTAATGTTAGCAGTTGGTCTGTGAAGCTAATGTTAGCAGATGTCTGTGTAGCTAATGTTAGCGGTTGGTCTGTGTGCTAATGTTGCAGTTAGTCTTAGTAGCTAATGTTAGTGGTTGGTCTGTGTGGCTAATGTTAGTGGTTGGTCTGTGTAGCTAAGGGCGGCACGATGGCGCAGTGGTTAGCGCTGCTGCCCCACAGCAAGAAGGTCCTGAGTTCGACTCCCCGGGCTGGCAGGGCCTTTCTGTGTGGAGTTTGCATGTTCTCCTCGTGTCTGTGTGGGTTCTCTCGGGTACCGGGGCTCCACAGTCCAAAGACATGCAGTATAATAGGTTAATTGGTGACTCTAAATTGCCCGTAGGTGTGAATGTGAGAGTGAGTGGTTGTGTGTCTCTGTGTCAGCCCTGTGATGAACTGACGACTTGTCCAGGGTGTACCCCACCTCTCGCCCAATATCAGCTGGGATAGGCTCCAGCCCCCCGACCCTCGCGGATAAGCGTGATGATGGTGTGTGTAGCTAACATTAGCAGTTGGTTTTACCTATAAATGTTTCTTTAAATTAGATGTTGAGACAAGATGATAGCAAAATCTCAGCATTTTTTCAAGGGATAATGAATTGGCAACTGTAAGATTAGCTGGTTTCACTCGATTAGAGTGGTGTTGAGACTTGTGGAGTGTTGTACCTGTGTGCACTGCACATGGTAGTGTATCATTCTGTTATATTAAAATGTACTTTAAAATTGTAATTGTAATGGAATGGTTAATCACTAATTACATATATGTTACATATAATCCTTTACTCGCCATGCCTGTGTTTTGGTTCGGTATAAATTTGGAGAGAAACTATGATTCAGAAGGTGATTGGTTGTATTTTTCTGTTTAATAAGGAAAATAGGTCTGAGAATATTTCCTTTGAGATTTTGTGAATTTATTTTGTCACTGCTCACACGCAGCTTTTGTCTTATCAGGTTAACCATAGCTGTCTTTTGGGGGTTTTTTGGACTGGTAGCGGCAGCTGGTGTGCAATAAAATAAAATCTTTCATCCAACACTACTTCGATTCTCACTCGGCAACACAGCAAGATGATATTTTTGCTCAGTTGTGGCCTACTACTCTGATGTTATTTCTGTTTGCCTCCAGTTTTTCCTTTGTTTTGCCTCTAGCCAAAACTGTGACGTAATCATGACGTCAGCACAAAAAGGATCTATAAAGAAAAAAAAAAGTCAGAGATCCCAATTGCTTTTGCCTTTCACACAAAATGAGGATGACTCTGCTTGTGCCTCGCTTGCCAGCCGTGTGGCTCCACTGAGTGTGATCTGTCAGTCTTTTTTGATGTGTGCCCTGATGAACACTGAGTGGGAGGCTAACTGATTAAAAACATGCCGGGAGGTTGCCATCTCAATGAGTGTTGGCTTGAAAACAAAAAAATTAAAAGAAAAATTAAATTGACTTTATTGAAATTGAAGTTGTTTGTCTAGTTATTGTTTTAAATTTCTTAAACCAGGTTATATAGGATGCCAAGCATGCTTAAAGCTGTAATATGTTACGTTTCCTCACTAAAATGTCTAAAAATGCAAGACATATGTTATGTATTTTGTTGAGTTGTGTACTTACATCATCCCAAATGTTTCAAGCCATGTTTAACCACTGAGGAATCCATAATTTATTCAAGGTAATGGTCCATTTGCTGCATTTTCCTGTTGCTAGCTAGCTGCTTGTTGCTATAACGTCAAGGAAAACGCAGGATGCATCGGGTACAGAGAGTGAAGAAGGAAGTCGGCGCAAGTGACTAAACATAATGTGAATGAAATTTTAATACTATCTCATCTGTGAACATGATTTCTGTCTGAGTCATGGCAGATAATCCACGATCCCATACTACTTCACAACATATACAGTTCGTGCATTTAAAGACAGGTGGCACATTTTGAAACATGAAACTTTATGTGTTTTAGTTTAATTTGCCACCCTTACAGTGCTATTATGAAACATAACATTGGTTGTTTGTAGCACAATAAGCACCGATATCATGTGTTGAGAATGTGAAATAATCCTTTTGAGCATATAATTTACCACAGCTGTAAGGTGCTGGCAAAGCTTGAAAATGCACCTTGAAGATGCTTGAAAAGTGCTTGAATTTGACTTTGGAAAATGTGTTGGAACCTTAATGTTTACGTCCCTCCAGGATAGCAGAATCTCTCAATTTGCCACAGCCTGGTGGGGAATGAAATCAAACGCAACTCTCTACAGATCAAGACATGTACAACACAGCTCCTGGCTATATCGACGGTGCTGTATTATGATCGTAAGACGCCTAGCTTATTCGGACTCAAAGCATCATCTGGGTGTTTCACTGCTCATTGGTTTGTTTGATTATTAATTAGCCTGAAGTGAATTCAGCATTTTTTTAGACATACATTTGTATGTATGAATTAGTTCTGCTACATCGGGACTCAGTGAGATGTCAGTAATCACAGCTCTAAGTGTGATGTGCTACGCCCTTTCTCATTATGAGCAAATCACATTATTCTGTTCTGGTGATTAACGCTGTTTACAGATTTTTTCCCCCCCTCTGCTTTCAGGTTGCACTGCAGTGAAGATAACCACGGAGCTCAAACAAACCAAAGACCACCTTCTACTACACTCAGCTCAACTTATTCAACTTATCTTTGAGGCACAACACAAACCTCCAACAGATACAGTACTGTTTTATATTCCCAGTATTGTAATGCAATATGTTCGGGCTTTGTTGAAGAGAAAGCGGTGCTCCGCTGGGAATCACAGCGTTTGGATGTTTCAGTACCCAGTGTTACAGAGCTCACAATGGTGTACACCAGCTCCAGACAGATACTAGCGTGTGATGTAGCTGCCTGCAGATATGCCTTTGGTTGCCTGCAAAGCAGTCTCTGTGGTTCAGGGACCTCTGGTGCTCTGTGCTCCGTGAGTGTTCTGCTACATATCATCATATCATCAGGGCAGACCTTTCAGATTCAATGGGCTGCTGTACTGTATCTCATATTTACATTGCAGTGTATGTATGTGTGTGTGTGTGGTGTGTGTGGTGTGTGTGTTGTGTGTGTGTGTTGGTTCCACACAAACGTGTATTTGAACATTCAGAAACGTTGCATTTACTGCATATGTCCAAGTATGTTCTGTGTGTATTTTTCTCTCTGCCTGCAAACACCCTTCTAACAGATCAGAAAAAACACGAGCAAAAAAATAAACATATGTACCAAAGAACATGTAAATAACAGCAAACGGTTGCACTTTATTTTATATTAGACTATTAACCCTTATTAGACTTAATTAGAGGGTAATTAGGGGCACATTACAACAGAACTGTACTGTAAGCTCAAGCAAAATCACATACCTGCTACTTCAGACACACCTTCTTTGGCTGATCCTATACAATCTGCAGATCAAATCACATTATATGCCTGAAGTATTACAATGAGTCCTATGTCTAGTGAGTCACAAGACAAAATATTCCTCTGCCGCTAGAATTTTTGCCTTCACTTGGTAGATCCAGCTCACATATTGCAGAGATGTATTCTGTAGTTTACAGCACAGTTCTGTTGCAGTGTGTCCCTAATTACCCTCTAATACAGTGTAATAAGGCTGTAACAGTAGGAAACAATATACTGTAGTTTACAGTACAGGTCTGTTGTAATACTTTACTGTACTTTGGCTTGTTACCCCCTCTTAGTGTACTGTTAGGTGTATGGTGTCTATTTAGGTTATAACTACTATCTAATAAAGACCATATTTTTTGTCTAATTTAATTCATAGTACATCCTGTTAAGTCTCATTAGTATATTGTTAAATAAAGTGTTACCATAACATGAATATTGGTGTTATGAATCAACAAAATTCATTCTTTCCTCTTTATTCAGCCAGCCTGAAACAACCAGGAAAAAAAAAAATAGCCAAGTTAAGTCATGCTGTGCTATTTTTGTGGTTTTGCCAAGTGATTCAGTGTGTTTCATAACCTGCTATTTTCAATGTAGCTACACACTCACAGATAATGTGTAATGTTGGGCCATTGTTGATACCAACTGGTTAGGGCCCTTCTCCAGAAAACAACAACAAAAACAACAACAACAAAAACCCCCTCTCAGCTTTTCACCGCCTTGCTTCATCCGGTTGAGTCAGTATTGCCATCACCAGTTCGTCTCATCCAGCCAGACTGGCCCCTGAGGTCCAGAATCAAAAGGCAGCTGCTGTAAGGTGGCCAGTTAATGTTGCTTTCGTGTGTCGCCCAGTCCAGATCTTCGCTTTTTCTTGACTGATGTGGATGAAGAATGCGGTCGGTGCTCATCCAATCAGTTAGCATACAGATGGGTGACAAATTGGAGGTAAAAGCATCATTAAGCGTGTTTGTCAGGTGTCGGGCCATCAGTGTATACTCCTTGGCTTAGATTCTCTTTGAACTCCGCTGCAGGGATGATCACCAGTCTTCCAAACATGACCTCATTTGGTGTTTTGATGATGCAATGTCTGACACTGTCACTTCAAAATATTGCATAAGTGCAGCGGTGGAAAGTTACTTCACGACATTAGAGGGAAATATTGTACTTTTCAATCCACTCCACTCATGTGACAGCCAGTCATTAGTTACTTTGCATATTAAAGGCCCACTGTGTAAGATTTACAGGGATTTTTGTTCCCTTTTTTTGTTCAGGCACACAGTAAATTCCTACATCTGCCTACATTAGCGTGCTTAACCAGTAAGAGTTGCGTTTTTCTTCATGATCTGTGATGTGACAACATCAGATTTCCACAAAGTCAGAGAAAGTAAAAATTCTCATGCTCGTAGATCAGTTATAAAGTCCCAGTGCACCGCCGAGCGTGCAGGGCATGTGACATGATTTTTATTACCATTTTCCGTTTACATTGCACTTAGTTTTCTGGTTTGTGGTGGATTTTGAGACTGTTTGTAAAGTTTGTAACCAGCCATACTGTTGAATTCCTCTGTGTACAGTGACACAGCTAAAAAACAGGAGAAAGCAAACAAACAAACAAACAAAAATCACTGCTCAACATGAAGTATAATCACCTGCAGATAAGAATCATGGTGTTTTTGTGACCAAGCAGACAAAACAAACACCAGCTCTAGAGAGGGCCTTCTCATGTTTTGTGTGGGCGGGAGTGAAGCGAGGTGTTTGCAATCTGCAAGCTTATCGCTCGATGCCACTAAATCCTACACAGGGGTCCTTTAAGATTTTTTGCTCATCATATTTGATCGGCTTACAAAATGTGATTCTCTGTAATAGATGAAACTACCCAGCTGTATATTAGCTCCAATTCAACCTGCTACAAAGCTAAATGCTACTTAATTTTTAACACCAGTAATGCATCACAATAATAATAATAATAATGAGCCCACCTAATGTGTGATACTGTAACACTCAGAGTGTGACCCTTTTGCATACTGGGCACTTTTCTAAAAGAAAAAAGGTTTTCTTTTTTTTAGTAATACTTACGTAATTTTGCTAAAACCTACATTAATTGATTTTTGGCGACTGGAAACAAACTGTCAACACAACACTGACATATAATCACCCTTTAATTTGATATGATGAACTAGTGAGCAGTTGCTGATTTATATATTGAAATAACATTGTTGGCCACTTGACAAATGTAATTCCAATAGTGACCCTCCTTTTAGCTCAGTTTTGGTCCCCACCCCCTCTTTAGCTGCTGAATTTTCTACTGTGTTCACCAGCCAGTCGCCGACTGTCTCATCCCAGGAAGGTCATCTCCACTGGGTGTATTTGAGGTTTCTTTTGTTAAAAACAGCTGCCTGCTGCTGCTCGAAATGACATTGATACAGTTATAAGATAAAGTACTCCGTAGAGCTGAGGGCAACTGCAGGGCTGAGTGACAATTTACTTTGAGTTTGTCACTGCGAGTGACACCTTTTACATACACGGTGTCATTTGATCCATTGTTACTGTGTGAGGTATTGTGTAGTGTAGCAGCTTGCAGAAGAATTTTGACGGCGACATCTTTCCTCGTATGGCAGCGTTCTCAAATTATGGTGGTGGTACTTTAACTTCTTCCACCACAGTGTAGTGCTGTTTTTCACAGCAGACTCTTTGATTTGTCAGAGTAGGAAAAGCGCTGGTGATACTCATCACATTAAATCTGTAATATGTAATATTCCTGCATTAAAATATTTAAAAACACAAAACATGTTAAGTTTTTCCAACAATGGTCAAACTGAGAGAAACCCTTAATTTATTCAAGGTAACGGTGCATTTCCTTGCAAGCCGCTAGTTGCTATAACTTCTGGGAAAATGTGGGATACGTCAGATACATCAGAGAAAGAGGACAGAAATGTGACTAAACATAACGTTAGAAAACTTTTATACCTTCCCTTGTTACATAACTGTGTCTTTTTTGCTTGTTTGTTGTTTGTTTTTGTTTTCAGTGATGGCTTTGTTCTACTCAAGTGTCATAAAAGAGATAGGAAGAGATAGGAAGGAAGTTGGTTAACGTGACTGAACATAATGTGAATAAAACTTTTATACCTTACCTTGTTACATTACTATGGCTTTTTGTTTGTTTGTTTTTTGTTTTCAATGTCAGAGAGACCCCTTGAGCAGAGCTTATGTATTGTACCTTTAATGATGATGACCTTTGTTCTTTGTTTTTTTTTGTTGTTAGATTTTGTTTTGTTTTGTTTTGTTTTCAATGCGAGACAGCCCCCTAGAAATAGAACTTACATATTGTACCTTCAACAATGGTTTTGTTCTAAGCCAGCCGGCATCAATACCAGGGCTCTGAAACTGAAGTAGCTAAATGAAATTCAGCCATCCTGCATTTTCTTATTTAGGTTTGTGCCTTTTTTTACTGTGACAGTAAAAAAAAAAGTCTGATTAATTGATTGATTGACATGTCAAAATCTGCCTACAGTACACCTGTATGGAAACGACAATGTTTCTTTGAGCCTACACTCATTTATACTTTCTGCGGCTTTTGAAGCCATGTCGGCTGCAATGTTGAACGTCTCTGCTGATAAATGAAGGTTTATGTGAAAAGCTAATAATCAGATTTTGTACTTCATTAAGGGGATTGTTAATCAAAGATAATAGCTTTGAGGCTTTCATATTCCAGCAACACTTTAAGTTTAACACACACTAATTTTAAGATTTTACCTGCGGTCAATATGACTAATTTTGGGGATTTGAACAAGAGTTGGTTAAAAATAGTACCGTTTCTGCTCATGGAATAAACTGTCTAAATGTTGGCTCCCCTACACCTGATAACAAACTGTAATTTCATGACTTCTGGCTAAAGGCAAAGTCATGGGATTGACTAGAGAGTGGGGTCCCAGCAGCATTGTTTGTCATCATTGCCCTTTGAGTCTCATTGGTTCATAAGTTTATTGCTCGAGGCCTTGTAATGTGTGACGGTGTGGCTTGTGTTTTTTTTTTTCAATCAATGAATAATTTCATTGGCTTAATATTAGAGGCTGTGAGCTCTTCAAGCTGAGCTGTACATGTGGGAAATTGGTTTTGGAAATTACTTTTTTTTGTGTTTATGTAAATGTCATATTTCCCCCTATTTTAAGTCCCAACCATTTCTGAGAGGTAATATTCAAACAAAATGTTGTTTTTAAATCTTGCACAATTGCTTTATTACAGACCTCTCACGCACAATACACAAAAAGTGTCTGCGAGCGTGTGTGTGCAGAGTTTGAATTGCCTTCATTCCCTTTTTTTTAAAAGCACTTCCACTGCTCCATGGGGCTCACAGTTAGAGAGGGACACAGAAACAAAACTGAAAAGTCAATGCGGCTTTTGTGTGAGGTTTTTTACCAGCTGAATGCGTGTTTTCTCCTTCTCCTGTGAATGTTCCCGGGCTTTCATACAGTATTGTAAAGATATCAGGTGTTAGCTTGAATCCAGTGGAAAGGTCAGATGGTGAATTAATAAAAACATGCCGCAGTCGCTCTTGGCTTTAATAATGTCAGTGTCTTAATTAACTCACCTATCACATGTCAGACAGAAAATCCGTCTCCACTCAGAAAAATATCCATGAAACAATTTAACAAGGTTAAATCAAAGTGACAGAAGAGTTACTGCTTCTGTTGTGTGTGTGTGTATGTGCGTGCCTGTCACTGCCTATGGTCGCAGGCTTTCATTACACTGACAGGCTGTGTGTGAAAGTGTTAACGGAGTGTGTTTCACACCTTGCCAACCGATGCCTAATCACAGATCCACAACACTGTACTCTCTCTGCGATCATTGATGCCTTCAAGATCAATCCGATGGTTCCTACATTGACACATTCATTCAAATCCAGTCCACAGCATTATAAATTGATGTGTTTTGAAGTTACCATCACCACACACACACACACACACACACACACACACACACACACATACACAGTATGTGGATGCAACTCAATACCCAGGACTTGCAGGCTGGACTTGCCCCTTCACTTCTTGTTCCCATCAAACTTGGCATGAGGCTGCAGGGTTTTTTTTTTTTTACCACAGAACAGAACGCTCCATAAATAAAATACCACTCCTGTTATTTTTAATGTGACACACTTTTTTTTAAAGCACCTGAAAACTTGATTTATAACTTATAGAGACACAGTGAAATGGAAATAAAAGCATTTTTAGCTTCCATAATGTGCCGTATTCTTTAGCAAAAGACAATGTAATTATGTTTAAATATGAAAATCTTTACTTGATTGGTTAGAAATGGGCTGTAGCTCAGCAAATACACAACACTTCACCCGCACATCCTTCAGACGCGGTTAGATCACGAGGTGGAGTTTTGCCAATTAACATCCACCCTGCTAGCTAACAGTCAAGTGCTATTATATACTGTAGTTGGGGTTAGCTGCTCACCCCAAATCACATTTGACTGGATAATTCACACGTTTGCTCCTGACTCAGGATGAGCCATCAAAAATATTTCAACACTGGGCGGACTTTAGCTCAGTGGGTAGAGCGTCCGACCCATGTATGGAGACTGTTAGTCCTCTGCAGTGGCTGCTGGTTCGACTCCCGCCTTCGGCACTTTGCTGCATGTCATCCCCTTTCTGGTTCCTAATCTCTGGCTGTCCTATCTAATAAAGACAAAAATGCCAAAAAAATAACTTAAAAAAAAAAAAAACAACAAAAAATTCAAGCATTTTGACAGCTACAGGCATTTTGATCAGCTCGTTCTCATAAGTTGTAAAATACTGGCACTTGTCACAACTCATACAGACGCACAACGTACCTTTTAGCGGTTGTACGAAACACACTGAGCTTCAAGTAACTACAATGTAAACCCACCTGCATCAGGCGATCTAGTACAGAGAGCGAGAAAGTGCGCATATGGACGTAATCAAGGTGACTGAGATTCATGTCAGGTACTTGCATCATGTGACTTTTGTCTTGTAACTTGCTTCACTTACTTCCAGTGATGTACTCAAGCCAAAACATGATGCTTGCCTAAATCAAGTAGTCTTGGTGTCTGAACCTACCCAAACTGCAACCAAGTTAACCACATGTTAAAAAGGCTTTCAGACAGCATTGCATACAGCTGCTAAAGGGTTATCCTGTGCATCAGTATGAGACGGTGAGGGGCGGGACACAGACATTGGTATTTGAAGAGCTGGGATGAGGAAGGTTGTTTTGATATAATAGGCTCAAAATTAATTTTTACTAAACTCCACAAGGAATAAAATCAGGAATGGGAGAATGGGAGGTGGTACGGTGGAGCAGTGGTTAGCACCCTTATGCCTTGCAGCAGGAAGGTCCTGGCTTTCTCTGTGTGGTTTGCATGTTGTCCCTGTGCTTGCAGGGGTTTCCTTCAGTTTCCCCCACCATCAATATGTATGCTAGTACCCGTGACCAAGCTGCTGGTTTACAGATGGAGTTTGTCCTCAGCTGCCCACTGCTCCTAATACAAGGATGGGTTAAATGCAGATGTGTATATTGTATCTGTATGGTTGTATATGTGACAATGAAGTTGACCTTTACCATAACACCCTAACAACAGTCAGGTGCTCACATACACATTGTGTCAAGTGTTGCTTGCTGAAATCATTCCTCCTGTTCTTAATAACTCTTAAGAGATACCCTTTTCTTCCAGTGTAAGTGATGTTGGACAAATTCACACCTCTTGTTCTGTGTAAAAATACATTCTAAAGGTTAACTGAAGAGTATATGAAGCTGCAGCAGCCTGTGTGCCAGAATCAGACTGAGAGATTAATGCATTTATTCTGGTAGTTAATCTCTTTTTTAATGAAATAACAGCAAAATGTAAATTTTTAAAAATATATTTATATTTATTCATATGCATGCCATCATGTGTAATGATTCCATTAATTCACAGCAGTATTTTTCTGTAGGATAATAACCATTACTGATCCAATTCAAATTTTGGACAATCTAGAATGACTCAGAGTGAAAAATTTTTAAATGTATTTTAAGATTATAAACATGTTATTTTAACATGAACAATTTTAACAAATATCCACCTAGAACCAATGCAAAAAATAATCATAGTCTATCGGAAAAGGCTGGAAACAAGTACAAAATAAAACAAAAAAAAAAGCTAGAAACATTGCTACTTTTAATAAGTAAGGACACTTTGCTTCAAAATTTGAGAGATTTAACACAATAATTCAGTGAGTGATAGATGCTGAGACAAAAAGTGTTACAACCATCCCGGGTCTCCCCTACTTTACTTTTAATTGAGTCTTAATAATTAATTATTTGATTTTTAATGTCAGGAAGTTGGAAATTGAGACTACTGAAGTTTTGACAGAGACAATGAGAGTTACTAAGCAATCAAGATGCATCTTCAACTGTGAAAGTGGGTAAATATGATCACATTTTGTTTGCCTTTTGTGTAATTTATATAAAAACATTTTAAATGAAAATGCAGGCATTTGTCAGGTACCAGCAGCACTGCATTTTTTAATTCAACAAAAGTTATTGTACATATAAATGTGAAATTGCTCAAACTGATTTGGCTGTTCTAGCGTTAATCAAAATAATTAGTATTTTCTGGTTACAGTCTGTATGATAGAAAATCTCTCTCTCTCTCTCTCTCTCTCTCTCTCTCTCTCTCTCTCTCTCTCTCTCTCTCTCTCTCTCTCTCTCTCTCTCTCAACAAGGAAACACTCCAGGGAAACAAAAAGAGTGAGTTTTGGACTAAAAAGACTGTAAATCTTGGAAGATAAAAGATTGATTTGTCTAACTCAGACTGCTGAAGCCTCATGTTGCTTTAGATAAACTTTGGAATACATTTTTCAGTGGAATGAGGTGTGGATTTTGTCACCCATCACTTACAAGGAGGAATCTTAGGTTAGTATGAACAGGAGGACTGATTACAGCGAGCAAAATCTTTGTCACCGTCCTTTAACTATTTCTCCACTTCATTCAGTGGTCATGATTTAATAAGGAATAATCAAAGTTAAAGTTCAGAGACACAGTCCTTTTTTAATGCAGAAAAACTCTTTGACTATGTGGGGGTGGTTTGATCAGAATTGATTGACAGTGACCTCAAACATCAGCAAACAACCCCACAACTCTCATCAGAGTCAAACGTGGCCATATTCCGAAGTGCCTGAGTCCTGCTGCCCACTTTAAACCAGACATAAAAGCACAAACAAGAAAACAATTACAGAAATCTCACAACTTAGATAACCTAATCTGCTCCTGAGAAAAATATACGAAGGAATAAAATAAGCTGTCTGAGAAAATATGTTTTCAAGGTAATCAGACTGTTTTGGCTCATAGCCCTCTTTGTCAAAGGGATGAAAACATTTGGATAGACCCTTGCTATTTCTTCAAGTGGTTATCTTTATTATAATAATGTGGAGAAATTTTAAACAGAAAGGGAAGAAAAATCATCCGTCTCAAAGCTTTGTAAGCAGCGGGAACATGATCATTCAGGGCTGGATTGATAAGTCACACTATTGTTGTTCTCTAACCCATCCACATTCAGCAGACTTCCTCAGAGTAATTTGGAGCCAAGGGCAGTCACAGCTGAATTCTCATTGTGATACATTGAAATACAAAATGGCTGCAAAAAGAACTTATCAAGAGTCTGGTCCAGAGACCAAAGCACAGCCAGAATTTTATAAAAAGTACATGCATTGTGACTTTTTGGTTGATACATTATTAATCTCCTCAAATAAGTTGATCTCTCTTTGAAAGAAGGTCCATGAACAAATGTCAGTTTGAGTCGTGGTACATCTTTCAAGGGAAAATGCCTCATCTGATACCACAGAAAATGCTCTTTACATGAAATTGCCAGTCCTACAAAAAAAGAGCCATGGCAAAAAAATTTTTTGGAGAAGGTAAGGGGTCACTATCAAGTGTTTCCTTTCTATCCACATTTTTAAGTGTGATATTAAGACTTTAGTGGTTTGAACTAACAGGAAATTATGTTCACACTAACAGACATCAATCAAACTGAGAGTTTGAAATATTATTCTTCAAAGGGCACCAAGTTATATCACTTCCATTAAGTTGGGGTACTTGTGAGAGAGATTTTTTTTTTTAAAGAACTGTAAAAATTAGAGCACCAAATATATCCTGACTTTTAACCCCTAGTAGGAGTCAAGCTTAAAAAAGGCTGGATCCATCATATCCCATAATGCAACTTGATAGCATCTTTCATTAGACCCTACCGGCCTCCTTAATTCCCCCATCTGTTAAACTCCATAGCCTACTGTTAAAAAAGTTTCAAGCATAGACCGTATAAAAACCAAGTGGACATAGTCTTGGGGCCTGAAAAGTGAAGCTGATGTGGAAGTGCTTTAAACCTGCATACTTTCTAATGGCCAGCAGGGGGCGACTCCTCTGGTTGCAAAAAGAAGAAGAGGACTGTATAAAAGTCTATGAGAAAATGACCCTACTTCTCATTTGGTTTATTGCCTCAGTAAACAGTTTCCTAATGAGTTTATGGTCTCAATCCTTAGTTTTAAGTCTTCTTCAATACAGCATGATGTTAGTTTTTGCAAGCAAGTAAAATAGACGATAAAGCAGGGTATGCTTCGAGATGTGGCTACCTTGTGATGGACAAATCGCTACCATGATGCTATGCAATGGCACAGTGTACATTTAAATAGCCCTGAACTTGTTTTTGGTGTTGTTTCTGTCTTTGGTTCATTTGGTTAATAATAACATTAATAACTAAAAATCTCTTGTTCCACGTTTGGTTGTGCTCTAATGGTATTGTTCAGACTAATGGTGACACAGCATCAGGCCACAAGTCATTTTCTTTTTTTCTTTTTTTTTTTTTTTAGATTATTTTTTGGGCTTTTTGCCTTTATTCTGATAGCTGAGGTTGTGACAGGAAGGGGGGCAGAGAGAGAGGGAATGACACACAGTAAGTGAGCCACAGGCGGGAGTCGAACCTGCGGCCACTGCAGAGGACTGACAGCCTCAGTACATGGGGTGCACGCCCTACCAACTGAGCTATAGGAGTGCCCCCCACGAGTCATTTTCAATGGGAGCTGGTGACATGAAGGAGGAGACTGATGTCCAACACCTGTCACTGTGTGTCAGGCATGACACGCTACAATTCAAAGTCAAGCTGGCGGCAACTTTTCCTAGCACTCAGTGACAATGTAGCCATCCACATTTGGCTGTTTTGTTGCTGTGTCACCTGTAATGTGAACATACGGTAAGAAGTCAGCTGTTCATTTTTTCACTATTAATTAATATCACTTTTAATGTGAATAACTGATGCATACCAAACTAGCTAGCTAGCACTGGCGTTAGCCAATAATTTAGAGTTTGCCATGCTAACAGTAGCTGGACCTGTTGGGCTGGTAACCTGTCATTAGTATTGGGCAGCAACTTTCTATGTTTAAAACTGTTATTTCTCAGGAAATGAAAGAAAAAAAAACAGCAGAATCTTCCTGCCAGAAAGGCTTTCTGGCAGAAAGCAATGACAGCTATCTTCTCCAATGTGTACAGCACATCATTTCAGTTTTAATACTTTTCATTGGTTAAATATTCCATAGATAGACATGCAGGGTGACTGATAGCATCGGTTTATGGGATAAAACATTAAAATGTTGAAAAATGCAGATACATGGTTTCCACCCAATAGACTGTCACCCCCTCGCTCCTCCCCAGCTCCACCTCTCATTCAAATATGGTCACTTTAAGCTCCAAAAACACAAACCTGTGGCTAACATCTCGTTGGCTACATCCATTTCTTTTGTACCTGTGGTCTCCAGGTCACAGTGGAAAGGTGACTGTGAAAAGCTTCACTCAGAGCCACAAATGCCATTATTATTCAAACATTTCACACTTTCAGACTTCATGATGAGTTAACTGGACCTCATGTGTAAAAATCAGTGAAGTGCCCATTTTAAAAATGTGTTTTCTGGGCTCCTCTTGGAGCTGTACCACAAATTGTTTTAATTTTTTCCAGCTGCAAACAGCTCCTCCATTTCATTTGTGCACTGCATTGTGGGATAATGGTGTCCATCAGCAGCACACTCAAACACAAGTTAATTTAGTATGCATTCTGTTATCTTTGAGTATGCTTAATTTCAGCACTTTATCAGTGTGAATGCTCTGCATACTGAAAAGCATTTGCACTTAGTGTGTAATATGGAATTGGGATGCAGCATATGTCTGAGTTTTACAGTTGGATTTCAGCACCACGGACAGAGTCGTCAGAGTATTTCTGTTCCTGCTGGAGCTCCGGTTCCTGCAGGAGAAATTCATGTTCCACTCGCCTCCGCAGAGAGCACAGGTTAGCACCACAACAGCGCCCCTAGAGCGGGTGGGGATTAAGTAAAATGCTCAAGGACACTTAAGCAAGGTAAATGCTTGCTGTCACTGGGGCTTGAGCTTAAGCCCTGTGGTTGAAAGATGGTTGCTTTGCTCAGTATGCAATGACGGCTTTATTAGATCATGTAGAAACAGGAAGAAAATGGGCTGTGGAGTCACATTATTTGTTGTAAGATGATTTAAATCAACAGTATTACCAGAACATGCTTGATATGTGTCTCCAGGACACCCCAAGGACAGCACCCCGCTGACCAGTAATACCATTAATATTTTTTATCTTCTATATGCTCTCATGTAATTACCCTTCTCCCTGAAGGCAAAACCTCCCTCCTTGGCATTACCCTTCGCTTGCTGATTCTCCTCCGTTGATTCAAACGCATGGAGTCAAACACACATACAAATAAAGACCCCTTTTAACAGCTGGGACACTGCCAGCCTGTGTTTGTGTTGCTGCTGATAATGTGCCACCAGTATATTTGTCACCCCCACCCCCCCACCCCCCAACAACACCACCCGCTTCCCTACTCTGAGGGGAAATGGCTGTGCCAGCGTACACACACTAGCACCACGTGCACACATGTGGGACATCACATGCAATTGCACTGTTAATGCCGTGCAGGTAGATCAACAAGTGCACTCCGTGGATGCTTAAAGGAGAAATCTGTCATATATTTTCTGTGATAAATCATAAAATGATCATATGTCATCAGAGACTAAGGAAACATGCTAAGCTGCAATACTAGCTTCTCTGACAACAATGCTAACTTGTGTTTTTGTCTGCCTATTTCATGTTAATTAGAGTTCATTAATGCTGAATGTTTGCTGAATGAGTGAGTGTCTGTTCATGAGTCGTATGAAATCATAATCAGAATCTTTTAGAAGGAGTAGATGTTTATAACGGTTAAATTGAGCAATATGTTAATGGTGTCTGGCAGACAGTAAGGGAGGCAATCACTGAACTCAGTGAGCAGTAGGCTTTTGCTTTCATGTTGACAGACAATTTAAAGTTATAAAAAGCTGATCAAAAACACATTTGTTAATGTAACAAAATGTAAGTGCAATACAGTGCTGCTAGGCAGAGGAGAAGACAAAGACCATTTTTTACAGTTGTTTAACAGCATTTCTGTTCTGTTATCTGCTTTTCCCCATCTTCACCTACACCTTCGGGGCTAAAAAACAATGATTGCCCACTTGCCTGAGGCAAGTGAAATACCATGTTGGGCTGGTAAATCTAGCAGCCACTCGAGTGGTGAAAAGAAAAAAAATATATTAAACTATATTATAGTTTAATATCAAATATGTGTTATATTTACTGGAATTTATCATAAAATGATCACAATATGTCAGCAGAAATTCAGGAAATGTGCTAATTTGGAATACTTGCTTCTTTGACAACAATGCTGCAGCTGCAGTGTCCTTTGAAATGTCTATTTGAGCTTGTAACTTGTTATTATTGTTTGCCTGTTTCACAATAATTAGAGTTAGAAGTAATACTGACAGTTCACTGAATTAGAAAGTGTGTCTTTATGAGTTGTAGGAAATCATTAATAGTCTTTTAGAAGGAGAGTATGTTTGTAAAAAAAAAAAAAGACAGTTAATGTGAGTGACTCCAGACTGTATTTTCAGAGCAGTGGGCTTTTGTTTTTGGGATAACGGGCTTAGCTCTGTATGGACAGACAACTGACAGTTATAAACAGCTTAACACAGGGGGGGCAACTTGTTTTAACCATAGACTGTGTATTAAATAGGATTTCAACATATTTAATATACCGTCTGTTGCTCCAACTCGCTGTTTGGACCTCAGGACTCAGTTTTGGACGTGCTACATATTGTTCACGATGCACACATACACACACACTCAAGAGCACCTGTTGAGAAACAAAAAACAAAGAGAAGAGTAAATATTGAGTACAGCTGGAATAAATTGCCAGATGGACGTGCTATATCTCTCACTTGTGCATGCCAGCCTAATTTCCCATTCAAATTTTACATTCATGTCTAATTAGGAATAGCTCTTTCTGTCTACTCATTATCAGTGTTTGACCTTTTGCTTTGGCTGTTTGAGAAGCTGAGCAGCAGTCGATGGGTGGCCGGTGATAATAGCTCGTCATTTAGCTCGACGCACGCTGATTAAATAAGATAGGCCCACGCTTATACCTACCAGCCTGTTGTTCCCAGAGAGCTCAGTCAACATGGCGCCGTAAAGATATACTCGGGACAACAATATAGCTTCCACAAGCAGAACGAGAACAAGAAGACATAACAAGATCAAACAGTCGCTGTGCTTACTGGGACTTTTTTTTCCCCCTTTCAAATTTTTCCCAGTCTCCTTTATGCAAAGTCTCATTGGCATGAATTAATAATACCACTTCAAACAGATGCAAATTCATTGTACTCTGTCCTCTCCTGCTCTGACAAATGCTTAGGTATGTAGGCAGAATCCATTCGAATCTGTTGCTGTGATTAAGTCTCTCGAGATCGGGATGCCTATGCCAAAACTTATGGCCTTTTGCACCCTTAAGTTTTACAGAGCGAGTATTTACATAATGCATATTGATCCCAGACACACTGCAAAACAAGCTATGTGCTCTGTGTTTGTGCATTAAAAAACAAGAACAGTATTTAAGAGTATCTTAATTTAGCATATAAAAACAAGCTGCACACAAATATACGTGAACACAGAAAGAGAGAGACATGCACGACACGCACACAACTGTTGGCAGGAAAAGTAGGCTCGGTTTGTCTTTCATAAGCTGTATCTGTGTGTGGGCTGCTGTGGCATGCATAAAATATTATTTTCTCAACAACTCGAGGTTGTGGAGGAGTTAGTTCAGGAAGGGGTGGGAGAGAAGGCCAGGGGATATACAATATTTGGGCAGCTGACAGCTGCGTGCGCGTACGTGTGTGTGGGAGTCTTAGAAACGGGAGTGGGAGTCACTGGCGTTTGAAATGCAATGAGGTGCGTTTGAAAGGCGCTCCTGTCACAGGTAAGCAGGGGAGCAAGAGCAAGACGTGTACGGTGATAAAAGGAGAAGAGGAGAAGTGCCCATGCTTTAGGGTGGCATTCGGTATCTGAGGGCTTTTTGCACAGACTGAGGAAAGCACTCAACACTACACACACTTAAATACAAAAGCCCCTGAAACATACACATACACTTTGATCCTTATGGGAACAATCCTCAGATTTTAGGGGTCCAAAGTAAAAAGGCTTTTTTTTAGCCCTGGTTTGGGGACCAAAGAGTGTGTCTAGAAGTGTGTGTTGATGCTTTGTTTAAGCTCAGAACAAAGACTTGATTCCATTGTTCAAGGTGATCGAGTGATGCTCTTGATGTTCTCTTCACTTTCATGCATACTGTAAGGATAAAGATATGCCTTATAAATCAATAATTCCTGCATCACGTGCTCGCTGCCTGTCTTTGGTGCAGTGATGTCCTCTCCCCTGTATCATTCTGTGTCCTCTATAGTGCAATCTCCACCCGCTCTTCACTAGCTATTGAATGTCACAGCACCGCTGGTTAAAAATATTGCTTTCTTTCAAATCCGCCTGAGTTTATACATGTGGATTTAATGTTGAATTTATTAATGTCATGCCCTTTCAGGGATATAACTAATTATGAGAGAAAGGCTTGAAGGAGAATGTGTCATGGAGGTGAGGTTATATAGCTGTTTCATCTGTCAACACACTGAAACTGGTTCACATCGCAAGCACATCAGGGCTCTTACTGTTAGTGATTAATCAATAGATACCTCTCCATGCTCGCTTCTTTTCTTCCCTTTTCCTCTTTCAGATGGGAAATTGATGACAGGCTTTGAAAAGGACAGCCTTTGAAACTGCTGTCAAAATGTGTGTGTTTTTCGGGACAGATTATACCACCTTTTTTAGAACTTCCAAAACACTTATCTGCCTCCAAAAGTGCTAAAGTACCACCAGAAAGTTAAAAAAAGTCATAATTGAAGATGAAAATACTGGATCCTCGCCTGCAGGTTGAAGGCTGTGGAGGTGTAATTTGGTTGTGAATGCTTCGAGGAAATGTAAAATGAAATCTGTGAGAATTTATGATTGTGGAGCGCATGCATCGGAAAGGTCATAGCTTTGTCATTTAAAGAAAGATTTCAATAAATGGTTGGGCTCTGTCTCCTGCGAGACACTTGCAGGCTGCACGGCTGACTGGGTGGAGCCGAAGCGCTGGTGGAGAACAGAGGGGAGAGAGTGATGGAGCACATCCCTAACACCCTTCCGGTGGAAGAATACCCTAGTTAACTCTTAACACCCCTGGAGATCAGGCATCCACCGCGAGGGCAGAATAATACTGTAAGGCTGGTGCAGCTGGTGAGCATTGTTGACAGCATTGATCCAAGATCCCTCATTACAGAATGAGAGAAACCCCTTCAGCAACGTCACCCTGGAGAGGGATGTAGCTAGGCAAGGGGGATTGAGAGGGAGAGGGGGGAAAGAAATAAAGTAGAAAAAAAAGAAGAGAAGTGGGAAAAAAAGATACGAGGAGTACTTTAGAGGAAAATATGTGTGGAGGAAGTAAGGGACGGAGGAGGCAATAAAGAGAAAGACAGCAAGAAATTTAGCAAAAACAAGTGCGGCAAAAGAAATGAGAGTATAATTGTTAGTTTCTAGTTACAGCATGCAACATTCACCTTGTGTTCTATGGTGGAGGGATTGATCACCAGCCAATCGATCACAGCCTACGAGGAACACAGAGTTCCGAGGAGAAAAACTGTGTTGGCTTTGCAGTTTGCATGTTCGAGACTAAATAATGCTCATGGAAACTGCCTCCAGCTGTGAAGTGAAGTAGTGTAGGGATACTTAAAATCCGATATTACTGCTAAGGCCTCAAGTGGCATTAAGGCGCGGATGCATTGCGGATCTGTCTCTCGACCCGTGCTCTTTAAAGTGTAATATATCCCAGCCATTCAGATTTTATCAGATGTGTCACACAGAACAGTCATGGGTTGCTCACAATCCGGGGGAAAAAAAAAAAAAAAAGAAGGGATATCCGGGCCGTGGACAGCTTCCCATCAAAGTTATTCTCACCAGACTCCATTTTAGCATTCACAGCAGCAACAGTAGCTTTCTTTCCACTCTCACATCGCTTTTATGGAGTACCAGCTCTAAATCCACCTCTGTGCTCCCTGTTCCTCCCTGTACGCTCAGCTGTGCTTCCATGTTGTCCAAATAGGGCAGGAATAATTGGATCAGCAAGCATGGTCTCATGGTCTCCTATTTGTTTCCACTGACATTTTTTTCTTTGCCATGAGATACTATTTAATTGGGTTATATCATTTTAATGCAATTTACATTATAATATAATGACATCAGTTATAATGCAGCTGACATTATGTCTGAAATGCACTCTAACCAGCACTATAGAGCATCTGTGGCTCTAATGATGCTTATTATCCCATACAGTGTCGACTGGCCCTGCTCTGCAAACTTTCCTTACCATGAAAGCTCCACACTGGATGTCTTAGACTAGATATCAAACCAAACTATAAAACAATGCTCTAATGTAGTGCTGGACTTTAAGGGCAAAATCATACATTGTGACTAAATACCTCAATAATGATCAATATTGTAGTATTATAGTATTATAGCAGGGATGACTAGTGGTGCGTTCACAAGATATTAACACGTTGAGATTTTTTTTTAAAGAATAATCAATGTGGATATTAGGGATGACCAGATTGATCAGCCACCAATTGTTATTGGCTGATATTCGGTAAAAATATGCGCCTGGGGAATCGGGATGAATGCTTTCTAGTCACCACTCACAACAATTGACTCTTCCTACTTCCTGCCCATTTTTATCCTGCTTTCCTTTCTTGTTTCCTGTACTTGCTATCTGCTCATCTATGTTGGAAAGAAAAACAAAATTTGAATGGTTAAAAGATGTTGCTTGCAGACTTGTAAAAACTACATATAGTCACAAGTTAACTAATGTTAACAAACGGTCAGCTAACTAGCCAACGATCGATTAACTAAGTAGTCAGTAGCCAGTGTTTTGCTAACATTGGCTCATGATGTGACTTTATACTGTTTGGGTTTTTGCAAGTCCACCAGCAATATCTATTAACCATCTTAAAAATTTGGTTTTCTTTTCAAGATTGACAAGCCTAGCACATAGCATAGTTAGCCATACAGGAAACAGGAATGGAGAAAGTTGACCAAGGATCCAAAAGGAGTGGGACTTAGGAAGGGTCATTTGTCAGTGCAGTAACATAGCAGAAGTAAGAAACTTCATTCTGAACTGCTCCCGTTTACCCTGTCAAAATTTATTGCATCGTGCTGTTAATATAAACCCAACAGTAACTGTATTCCTTTCAAATTAAAAGCCCTAGCATTTCAGTGAACATCAATGCTTAATTTCTTAACAACGCTTTTATTGTGAACATGCTGTGGAAAACTTGCTGACTTGCAACTCAGCACTCATTCATGGGTTTTTAATATGTTTCCTTTGGGAGCAGCTGAGTCACTTGCAACACCTACTGGTAAACTTCCATATTGCTGGTTTAGCTTCCATAAAATGTGAACATTTCTGCATTAAAATCTCAAAAACCACAAGGCATATGTTCTATTTTTTATTGAGCTGTCTAATTACATTATCCCACATGTTTATAACAATTTTGAAACCCAGAGAAATCTGTAATTTATTCAGGGTAATGGTGCATTCACTGCCAGTTGCTGCTAGCTAGTTGCTATAACTTCCGGGTTACTTTGTATACATCAGAGAGGTGCACATGACTAAATCTAACATGAATAAAACTTTAATATTACCTCATCCATGAACGTGATTTCTGGGTCACATCAGATAGATTTTCATCAGTTATGGTTGTTTAAAAGTGCCACTTCACAACATCATCAAAATACATTAATGTGAGAATGACCCCAGCTGCAAAATTTACATATTGTGCTTTTAATATCAAACTGACCTATAATACTGCCATACCAGCTGCTATAACAAAATGAAAAAAATTATTGGTATTGGCCATGTATCAGCTGATATGGCTCATAGGTGAGCCTGGACTTGGGGCAAAAAAGTGTGATCAGGGCATCCCTAGTGGGCGTAATGACTAAGTGGGTAGCAGCAGCAAATAATAGAACAGCTAAAACAGTCCAGTAAGTTCAGAATATTACATAAGTTTGCTGTAATGCAGCCTTGAATACCAGGAAAAGACAACCATTCTGCCATATCATGATATAACAACATTCAAAATTGAAGACGGTGTCTAGTCTTATATCACAATATCGATATAATATCCATCTGCTCTCATGACATAAGATGTAACTTACAGTTTCTATTTGCCATGTTTTCTTGAATAATAAGAGAGGACTAGGTCTATCTTACAGCAAGGCCAACGCTCTTCCCCTCTCTGCATCTATTATCTCTCCTCTATAGACCATAATGATCAAAAAGAATCACAGTAAAAACTGTGACATTTCAAATCTCTGCATTGAGCTGGTTGTCAAGGAGATGTCTCAGTGAGATGTGTCGAGCAGAAGAGGAGCTGCTCTTTTAAAAGAGCGTTTACCTAGCCGCTGGAGGTGTAATGTGCCTGCCATTAGGACTCTGTGGGCAAACATGGAGTCGCAGAAACACACAGCCCTCGACGCGGGGCTACGCTCTCAGAAACACCAGAGGTCTTCGGACTCCTGATCAAAATCCATTGCAATCTTCTGCAGTTCATTGTTCCAAGAAGCAGTCTGGCAGCCACATACCGGTATTGACAACCCACATCCACATGACAAACACGCTGGTAATCTGGATGTCAGAGAAGCCCATTTTTTATCAACCTGAAGGCCTTCTCCCTCTCACTTCACTCCCTGGCCTGAACTACTGGACTTAGAGCCTCCGTTTAAAAGAGAACTAGTGATGAAACTGATGGAAAGTGCCAGAACCTATTGTTGATAAAAGATGCATACTGCCGTGTTGTGTTGGGGATAAGGCGAGACAGGCAGAAAGGCAGATAGACTGAAGCAGCTGTCAAAATGGTTGTTTGTTGCCCCGCGTGTACTATGCTTTGGGGAAATAATAAACTGCATCATTAGAACCCCTGTCATTCACAAGTTGTTTGTACCAGCAACCGACTGGCTGTAAATACCCAAAACCAGCGCAACACACATATAGCACAGGTCTGAATCATTATAATTTAGTAAAGAAAAATAAGTATTATGAGATGATCTGCAGGTGTTGTCACAAACCAGGCCCATTGCAGCAATAAATTAGCGCCAGATTTCATCGTCTATACTGTAAATACAATATTTTCTTTGCTTTTCATCATCTCAGCCTCAATTTACTTTTGTAATACCTCTTTACTTGTATAATATGGAAGATTTTCTGATGAAATTTCACTTGAGAAACTATCAGGCCTGTTGCTCTTGGGTATTAATGCTTTTTGACATGCTATAAAGGCATAAAATAACACTCGCAAGTTGTTTGTACCAGCTGCTGACTGGCTGTAAATACCAAAAACTAATGCAGTACACATATAGAGCATGGGTCAGAACCATTAGCATAGAAAAATATGAGATGATCTGCGGGTGTTGTCAGAATTCAGGCCCACTGCAGCAATAAATTACAGTGTCAAATTCCGTCCCTATATTGTAAATGCCATTTTTTGTTTGATTTTCATCACCTTGGCCTCTGTTTAGGGGAAAGGGGGACAAAAGTATGTGGGGTGTTGCAATGCGAACATTGAAGTCATTGAGTCCACAGGGGAAAAATCAGCTCAATCTGTCAGTTTTGCTAGAGTTATAGTAAAGAAACAACAACAGATTTTTCATTTCAAATGTATAAAATACAAAATGGAAGCATTTTCTTTTGAAGCATTTTGTTGAAGATTTATTTGACCTATCCTTAGGATATCAGTGACGATATAATTCATCATGTTAGGCTACTATTTGTGCCAGCTGGGGTAAAGTAGACAGAAACAAGGTAGGGACAAAAGTAACATGGAGTTATTTTGCTCTGCTACTATTAAAGGCAAAATGTGCAACCTTTTAAAAAACAATGTAGACTCATAGTAAACATAATCTATTTTACTGAGTGTTGTCAGACTGTTTGAGACAGTCTGTAAGAGATGAGTTTGATGCATTGGACTTATTTCATACAACTGTGGCATTTAACATGATAAATTGATTTCAGAGCACTGTGGTCCAACTGAAGTACTTGGTTGTTTTGTGGTCGATTTGTCCAGCTGTTAGATTCATCCCAGACCTGTGTTTCTTTTGTCACCATCAGACCGGGCAAAAGTAACAATGTGCAATGTCAACTGCAGTCTGATTGCATCCAACTCATTTATCCAATATTTTCACGGTATACATGGAGGATATGTCTAGGGCTGGCCTTGACTAATGATATTCCTGTCGTCTAGTAGTCACTAGCTAAAACTATTAGTCAACTAATTGTGGCACATTTACGATACTGATTTTATTATTTAAACAGTTTTGGGGCAAAAAGCAAGCCGCCTGTTAAATGCTAACCCAAAAGCAGTAATGAATCTGTGTCGAAACAACCAGCATAGAAAATGTTATGTTAATTCATTTTAACAGAGTATAACCGTGTTGTTCAATTAATAACTTCCAGTTTCACAAAAACAAATAATCATGGACTTATTAGCACTATGGATGATGTAGACCAATGAATGAACTTGTTAACTAACAAACTTGCTCCCCCAGTGCTTCACGCCTCTTGTCTCCACCTGAACTGCTATCAGGTCATCATCCCCAGAGCCAGACTCCTGGTCTGAGTCGGTGTCGATTACCACGGTAATGGCACCATAGCCTGTGTCTCAGTCTATTAGGAGCGCTAACTGAGCTAACTAGCCGATGGCAGCTACAGCACAGTTAGCAGCAGTGCATGGGTGACTTCAGTGTTATAAGAGAAAAGGTCTGTGTTGCAACAATCCTCCGGACTTAACGGAGAGGCGCAGTTCCTGAATGGACTTTGAGGTGTTTTTTTCTCCAGCTAATGTTATGTTCAGACTACCGGGGACAAAACATCAGGCTGTAAGTCATTTTCAGGGGGAGTTGGAGACATGAACAGAGACTAAGCCGCCATTTGTCGCTGTGTGTCGGGAGCGACATGCTACAAACAAAGTTGAGCTGGCCTCAACTTTTTTCAGCACTCAGCGACAATGTAGCCAGCCACCTTTGGCTGTTTTGTAGTGACGGATAAATCAAAACGTGGTTGACCAGGACACTTCTCACCGACTAACTTTTTAGTCGACTGTTAGGAGGCAGCCCTAGATATCATCATGGTTACTCTAAATAAATGCATCTCTGTGCTAGGAGGGAAATTTTAAAAAGAAGTTAATTTAGTCCTGCATCCTGCTTTTTTTTTTTTTTTGCTTTCCATCATCTCAGCTCTATTTACTTCTGCAATGCCTACTTACTTTTATAATATGAAAGATTTTGTGATGAAATTTCACTTGAGAAGCTCTCAGGCCTGTTGCTTATGGGTATGAATGGTTTTTGACATGCTGCCATGGCAGAAAATACCAAACTTTCAGCACTGAGGCTTTCTCAATGAGTCAGCATTCCGGCACAGGACAACCGTGCAGCCATATGGCATCACCTGAATGAGTCTAACTAGTGATCCAGACGACCTCCTGACGAGAGAGAGCCTGTGCGTGTTTGTGTCTGTGGCCGGTCTGCTCCGTGCCACACCCCCTTCTCCTCGGTGCGGTGGTATGATCCAGGGATGCTGCTGTTATAGCGGCAACCGGAGCCTCCACCAGCAACAGCATCAGCCAGCCTGTCAGGCAGCCTCGTCGAGTTCAACTGCGGCTAAACGCAGCGCGCCGCGCCGGGCTCCCTGTCACACGCACACAGCACAGCACAGCGAAGCGGAGCTGGCTGCCGTACAGGAGATCCCCGCCTGCCTCTCCGCGCAAATCGGTTCGTCGTCCTCTATCGGCATTTGAGAGCGAGCCGAGCATCATCAGCATCAGCACCGCCGCCTCGAAACCACCACCAGCAGCACCAGCAGGCACACAGACGTGTCTCCTCCACGTTTTTTCCCCCTCTTTTTAAAAGCAAGTCTCGTTTCTATCTACCGGGAGGATTGCACAGTCACTTGAGCGTTTCGCAGGCTTCTTATAGCATGGAATCGGACTAAAGGAATGGCTTTACGTCGAGAAGGTAAGCGACACGTTCAGTTCTGGCCTTTTAGTGGGCTCTCTGGGTGAGATCGGCTACTATGTTGCTGGGCTAAACGAGGCTTTGGGTGTTGAGACAACGTGAGTTCACAGGAAATGGTGATTATCAGCTGTTCAGATGTGCTGTGCGGTGCCATAGCCCGTGTGTGTGCATGTGTGTGTGTGTGGTGTGAAAGGAGAGTGGGAGTGTGTGTGTGTGTGTGTGTGTGTGTATGCGGTTTTATGAAAATCAGTGCGTCTCCTTTGAAGTGCCTGGATGCAGACTTCAGTTTGAGTCTGAATAATGACACCCCGGGCAGGTAGAGAGCTGCGGACCGCCTGCTTCATGTGTGTCGTGTTTTTTCGCTCTGGTTCAGCAGCCTTGAGTTGTTTTGCTCCACTTCTGGCTCGTCCACTCTATCTCCATCAGCACTGAGGTATCCTAATGATGCCAGCAGGGCCACCGGAGATCCAGGGGGTATAGATCTCTCTGACGCGCGCCTTCTGTCTTCCAGCATCAGCCGGGCCCGGGCCAGACATCCACTGCCACCGCCACCTCCCACCACCACCACCACCACAGGTCCAACAGGCACGTCAGGACACATCTCCACGCTGTGTGACCTGCTTTATCCCGCTCATAAACGCCTATTTTTAAACACCTCACACATGAACTTATTCTGCCCCTTTTCCTGCACGATTCTGCTGCAGCTGCTGAAGCCAGTCCTTGACTAAATTATTGAACTGCGTGATATTCATTTTTCACATCAGTTGTGTGAGGGGTAAATAATTAACATCAGCCAAATGCATTTTGATAAATCATAATTATTGTGAAGGCAGGGGAAAATTGCAGCAGGATGGATATGCTCGGATAGATTTAAATTAGACCTCCTCACTCCTCTCCTTCACAGCAGATTATAAATAATTGCTCGGAGTAAACCACTGAAGGCATATTTCCAATAAATAAAATATTAAATGAGAAAAAAACAACAACAAATAAATAAATAATCTTAATATAAATAATACTTCTCAGTAATTGTCTAAACGGAGAAACTCTCAAAAATATCCCACACTTTTCCCTGCATGGTTTGTTAATCTTGGTTTACTCTACTATGGACTGAAAAGGAGAAGATCTGCAACGATTAATCGATTATTAAATTAATCGCCTACAGTTTTGATAATCAGTTCATGGTTTGAGTAATACTTTTATGAAAAAGAGGTCAAAATTCTCTGATTCCAGCTTCTTGAATGTAAAATGTTATGGTTTCTTCACTCCTTTACAAACAATTTGAATATTTTTGGGTTGTGGTCAAAACTAGACGTTTGAGGACGTCACCTTGGGCTTTGAGAGACATTTTTCACCATTTTGTCACATTTTATAGACCAAACAACAAATAGATTAATCAAGAATATAATCGACAGTGAAAGTAATTATTAGTTGCAGCCCTTAATGTCAATATTGTGACATGAGAGTAGATATAGTCAATTTTGGATATTGTCATGTCTGATATGGCATGTGTTGACTTGACTGGTTTTAAAGGCTGCATTACATTAAAGTGATGTAATTTTTATTCAAGAATCAATAGATTAATCAACAATGAAAATAGTCATTAGTTGCAGCCATAGAGAGGAGCTAAAATATATATATATATATATATATATATATATATATTATAATTATTTGAAAATGCAAATGCATCGTAATCAGAAACTACAATTTGTCAATATGTCTAATACTCATGGATCTAATGCACTCCTGCACTCCAGCAGCCACTGTACACATCTTTCAGAGAGCCGTATTGATGTTTGGATTGTTTCACCCATCAGACATCTACCTGCTTCTACTATGTTGTGATAAGTCCAAAAAACAAAAAAGCAGCTTTAATTACAAGCCTATAGACTTGTATGTTGTGCGAGTGTTGCATTCACTGCCCTACCTGCTCCCAGTGACGCGGGCACGGGGCTTAATTCTTCCACGGCTCGCACGTTATTGATAGTGATGATAAAAATGAGGCGGTCTCTCTTTGCTCTTTGTGATTAATAGACAGCATCTGTATATGGATGGTGGGTAGATAATAAACACACACACACACACAACACACTCTCCTTCTGTGTCTTCTAGACGCTCAAACGTTCACACTTCCAGTCACGTGCACGCTGAAGATGAACGATGATGTATGGGAGCTGGGGAGGTTGATGATCCTACATTCATTTCTCCCACTGTACTCTACTGTACTGTGGTGTTGATGTTCTCCTGTGAGTGTGTGTATATATGTGTGCATGTGTCATAGCTGGGGGCTGCTCATGCTATTGTCTGGTGAAGTGTGTGTGAGCATGTTGTCCACATGTGGATGGTTTTTTAGGCCCTAAAGGGCTGCTGCTACTGGAGGTGGTGATGAACAGTGATTATGTTTTAAATGGCACACCCATTACGGCCAACGCCTTCACAACGAGAGGATGCGTCTTTGAATTGAAATGTCACCCCAGCAATTACATATTGCACGCTGATAAGGCACTGGCATTTCTGTCAACCAACCAACCACATGACCAATCAGTCAGTCAGATATTCAGGGTTTTACATTTGTGCCAACTAGGGCTGGACAATATTGCTTATAAATATTATCTTAATATTTTTATATGACATGTATCTATCTGTATTGTATTGAACAAGGTTCTCAATTTTTTCTCAGCCAAGGAGCCCTTATAAGATTGTAAATATGCCAGGAGCCGCTTCATGTATGTGGAATAATATGACTGGGCTGTTTTTTACAGTTCTACTTAATTATGTGATAGAACAACACAAGAAAAATGTATTAGAAAGATGTTACATATGTATTAAAATATTTGCAACATGTCAAAGCAGTGATGATGCCTGTGTGAGTGGTGGGAGGAGGATTTATATATATTTATTAAGAATTATAGATTAGAATATGATCTATCAGCTATTTTAGATTTAAAAATAATAATATTGGTTGAACTATGAAGTCTTTCGAAAATATATGAAGAAAATTTCATGTTTAATTTATGTAAGGGATGATGTACAGTGAGTGTGTGATTGTTGTGAAATAAACCCTGATAGGGTGGTGCGTTATTTTGCAATAATGACATACTCACTGTACATTGTCCTGCTTATTACATAGCGACTTAGAAAAAATAGAAATATAAAATATAGCATGTAAAATTAATTTAAAAATCATTCTTTTGTTGCTTCCCCCAGATCTATGATCAGGACTTCATCCATAGCAAGTCTGATATTCATAAATAACAGACCTTAAATGCTGTAATTGACCAATCAGAATCTAGTATTTAACAAAGTCGTATAATAAATCATGATAATTTAAATGAGTGAAAAACTTCATGGACCTCCTGGCAGAGTGCCATGGACTCCTGGGTGTCCCCGAACCCATATTTAAGAACCATTGTTATAGAATATGATACACTACCCTACATTAAACTACCCAACAGTACATAAAGAAGTTAAAATCAGCTCTGGGGGACCATTTTACTACACCATGACTACTTCTAAGTAAATTTTGCTATAATACTTGCATACTTTTACCTTAGTGAGGGTTAAAGTACAGAACTTTTAGTTGCAGTGGAGTATTTTTACAGAAATATCACCATATTTTGACCAAATACTTCAAGACTGAGGTAAAGGCAAATAACATAGCAGTTAAAATAGTCTGGTAAGTTCAGAAAATTACACCAAGTTGCTGAAAAGAACTTTACATTACTGTCAGAATGTGACTGTATTTTTACAGCAATTGATTACACTGTATGAGATATATATATATATATATAATATATATATATACACACACACACACACACACACACACAATATATATATATATAGACATACACATTTTCTCTAAAATAACATACTGTTAGTGCTTTGTGAGACAAAATCAAATATCTCAATATTTTTGACCAAATACTTTGATATTAATATTACAACAATATTGTAGAGATGACTACTAAGATGAGATATTTTGATAAATAATCATCAGTAATGTGGAGATAATGACTAAATGAGTAAGCAGAACAGTCTGGCGAGCTCAGAAAAAAACACTTTAGTGTAATGCAGCTTTTAAAACCAGGCAAAGACAACACTTATGCCTTATCACGATATAACAACATCCAAAATCTAATGATATCTGGTCTCATGTCATGATGTCACTGTAATATTGATATATTGTCCAGCCCTGATGCCAACACACTCTGGTTTCCCCCTCAGCAGCAGTTAGTGGTCAGCGGTCGCCGCTGTACTAATTATCTGTATCAGCTGTTGCACACTCACTTTTTTAATTTTCGCACTTGTTGTTGTTAACTGGGCGCTGCATATGGTGTTTTGGAGATCCAAAGAAGCTGCTCAGCTCCCTGGCTCCGAGTCCCATCATTATTTTAGTGCAACTTCCTGACAATTTAGGCCCGGAGTGCCAATTGTGAGGATGCTGCCGTTTTGCTGTCAGCAGCTTCCCATTGTCCTGAGTCAAGAAACCACTAACAAAATATCTCCGCTTGTGTCTAATAATTTGTGTTTTTCTGAGATTTGAGTGATATTGCATGGCCTTTGGATAGCGCAGTGCTGTGCGAGACAGCGGGGGAGTTCTTTTTGTTATCCAGCCCTGCATTATTTATGAATTTTCATTCCAGGAATGCAGTAGCCCCTGGCACTGTAATGCTCCTTTCTCCCATGGAATCGCTCACACACTTCCCTCATGCCCCTACAAGTTTTCAGCAAAACTAAATTTTCCTTAATAAAATTGGGGTCATGAATTAGTGAGAAGGACAATGTGAAATGCATCAGAGCTTGTTTATAATGTTGAGTACAACACTTAGTGCTGCAGTCAGAGTTTAAGCTCACAGGCGAATACGAGGCCCAGTGGGAGTTTTTATCCCCCTCTCCCTTCTCTGTCTGCATGTCCGTCATATGGTAGGAATGTAATTGCTAGAAAAGCATAAAATGTGTCAGAGTGTTCGCCTCCCGCTGATAATTTCAAAGTAAAAGAACCCGTGCCAGTTGGGCTAATCATCAGGCTGCTGGACCACGAGACTTGCACGCACAAACACACACGCACAGACACTTAGAGATGTAACCATTGTACAACTTCAAATATTTACCTTCTTGCTGCAATACTGCTCCATCCTCAAGAGGAATTGTTTAACAAATCCTGCAGTGCTAATTAGGGTTTCCTCTACTCATTCGTCTGTGGTCGGCCTCTGCAGTGAGGAAATTGCCAGCGCTGCGTTTAAAAAAAAGTGAAATACATAAGGAATATAATATCACAGAATTACCCTATAAAAATCTCGTATGGCTGTATAGGCTCAGTGTTTACAGTTGTTACTATTAATGCACTTAGCAAAGCAAAGCATTCTTGGCTATATTACTTTTTCAGCAATAATAAGCAGCAGATATGAAAAGCTTTGGTCCAACATATGGTTATTATTATTGCAAATATTAAAAGAAAGAGTCCTGTTTTGAACTCTTTTACAGACAGAGGAGTGTTTTATTTTGAACACTGTGTGTTTATGATAAATGGGGTTTCTTTCCAAAGTTAGATGACATGTTTTAAGATAAAGATCTCTGGAAAAGACTCAATTTTTTTAAACATGAGAGTGAGGGCTGGGCGATATCTCTTATGAATAATATCTCAAATATATAAGCTATTCCGCAATTACGATATATATCTCATTATACACATTTTAACAAAAAATAACATTCTGTAAATGATCAAATAGTGCAAACGTATGATGATCTCATAGAATATGATGCATTGCTGTAGATTAAACTTTTACAGTAAGACTGGGTGATATGGACAAAATACTTTGATATTGATATTGCGAAAATATTGTTGGAATGGCTATTGGTGCTTTCACAAAATATTAACACAATGAGAGTTTTTATAAGTAATCATCAGTAATGTGGATAGGATGACTAAGTGGGTAAAGGCAAATAACAGTTCAGAAAATTACATCACTTAGTTGTAATCCAGCCTTTAAAACCAGAAAAAGACAACACTTACGTCATTCACGATTTATTACACAGCTTTGTTGAATATTCGATTCTGATTGGTTAATTTCAACATTTTAAGGTCTGTTATTTTTGTATAGCAGGGTGTTGCTAAGGACTCTTGCTATGAAGACCAGACCGTTGCTATAAGCACAGTTCTGATTATAGACTCTGGAGGGGAAATAGAATCATTTTTAAATCAAGAAAAACACTTTAAAATTAATATTTGTGTGAAATTATTGATTTCCTTGGTAAATAACTGTAATGTACAGTAAACAGGCCATTATTGTGAAATAAACCCTGTCTGGGGTTTATTTGTCCCTTATTAACAACACCAAAAATCTAAGACCATATCTAGTCTCATATCATAATATCTATACTAGGGCTACAACCAATGATTATTTTCAATATCAATTAATCTGTTGATTATTTTCTCAACTAATCAATTATTTGTTTTACATAAAATGTAATGAAAATGCTGAAAAATGTCAGTATTTCCCAAAGCCCGAGATGACGACCTCAAATGTCTTGATTTGTCGACAACCAAAGATGTTCAGTTTACTGTCATCAAGAAGTAAAAAAACAGAAAATATTCACTTTTAATAGGCTGAAATCAGGGAATAAGGACATTTTTTTCTTGATGAATTGACCAGTTGTTTGGTGTATAAAATGTCAGATAATGGTGAAAAATGAATTGTGACATTTTTTCTTAAAAAATTACTTAAAGCAATACAGTTATCAAAAAAGTGATTCATTTAATAGTGGATTAATAATCAATTATTTGATTACTTGTTTCATAACTATTTGATATAACACTGATATATTTCTCAGTCCTAGTAAGCATAATGTGTTTCATGACAAACAGCATTTCTTTTCAAAGCGAGATAATCGATAAAATGCTTTAAGATAAAAATCTTTGTAAAAGACTCTCTGAAATCAAGACGTCTCCCGTTGGATTATTTTTAGTGCCTTTTTCACTATGTAGCTCTTAGTGGCGAAAACATTTTTCTCTTTTTGTGAAAATCATGCAAGTCTCCTTTGTTTTCTTTCTCTTTATGATAAAGTATCCAAATACGATACTGTTTATTTTAGTGTTGAAACCAAAAGCAACCGCAGCAACAGAGAAACGGACAGAAATAGAATCAAAACCAAAATCACCTTCAGTCACCAATGCCGCAAACACACACACACACACACACACACGCACACATAGAGCATATGCCCGAGGCGTTCTTCTTTAAAGTATTTGGCTATGTCTCAACTGGCATCTCCAGCTCTCTATTCTCTCTTGTCTTCTTCCATTGGGCCATGGGCAAGAGTCAAGAACTATATACAGTTAAATAACAAGCGGGGTGTGTTATGAGAGATTTGTATTGTGAAAATGCAGTCACAGCCTCCCTCCTCTCTCCTCTACCTTCAAACTAACTCAACCCCTCCAGCCCTCTCCACCCTCCACACTCCACCTCTCTTCTTTCATATTCCAGTCAGAAGACAGAAGGATCAGAGCCACAAGAGGCTTACTGGTCAAGCCCACTCTACTTCTCTTTAAAATATGAGATTAATTTGTCAAGAGGAGTGTGTGTGTGTGTGTGTGTGTGTGTGGTGGGGTGTGTGTGTGTGGTGGTGCGTGTGTGGTGTGTGTGTGTGTGTGTGTGAAGAGGAGTGCTGATGAAACACACCTAGCTGGAGGGCTGAGACGAAGGAGCAGTCAGAATGATGCTGATTTAAATGTATGGTAATTTTTGAGGGCTTAATTTGTGTTGTTGTGTTGGATTGTATTGGATTGTATAACGCACAGGGCTGCAACTAACAATTATTTTCCGTTATGGATTGTTCTACTTAATATTTTCTCAGTTAATGGATTAATTATTTGGTCTAAAATGTCAGCAAATTGTGAAAAATGTCCCATAGTCCAACGTGATCTCTTGTTTTGTTCGACAATGAGCTGCATGAGCAACATATCAATATATGGATATTGTGATGTAAGACTGTAGATATCGTCTTAGATTTTGGATTTAGATTGGTTTATCATGATATGGCATAAGTGGATGTCTTTTCCTGGGTACCCACTTAGTCATTATATCCACATTACTGATAATTATGTATCAAAAATCTCTCTTGAGTTAATATTTTGAGACAATTCTGTCATAACATTGAGGTATGTGGTTAAAAATATTGTAATATTTGATTTTGTGTATATCATCCAGCCCTTCTTTATATATTGTTGGATAGTTTAATCTACAGCAATGCATCACATTCTATAAGATCATCACGTGTTTGCATTATTTTAGAATTTACATTATTTTAGAGAAAATGTGCATCTTGAGATGAATATTATATATCACGGCATAGCCTAAAAATATTGAGCTATTATTTTTAAGCCATATCATCCAGCCCTCATCTACTGAATATCTTCCTAATTGCTGTAATCAGCAAAGTGGGGAAATTGTCAGTCAGAAGTTCCCTTAGTTCCATATGATGTCCTAATGTCTTGTTTTTGTTTGACTATCTGTTCAAAACCCAGATTATTATTTGTTTTACTATCTTAGAATACAACTAAAACAAGATAATATTAACATTTGAGGAGCTTGAAGCTGTGAATACATGACACCTTTTCTTGAAAAACACTTGATTATCAAAATTATTGCAGATTGATTTCCTGTCAATCAATTAATCGATTAGTGGGCTAATCTTGGATACAACTAATGTTCATCTTCATTAGTGATTAATGCTGTATGCTGATTATTTCACAAATAATCGATTAGTCTATAAAATGTAAAAAAAAACCAAAACTGCTCATCACACCTCCTCACAATCCAAAGTAACGTCTTCAATTTGTTTCTTTTGTCCAACCAACAGTTCAAAAGACAAAGAAAAAAAAAACAAAGAAAACCTGCAAATCCTCACATTTAAGAAGCTGGATCCAGCAAACGTTTGACATTTTTACTTGAAAAATAACTGGAAATATTAATCAGTTATCAGAAAAGCAGCTAACTTTATTTCGTTGACTAACTGATTAACGACTAACTGTTGCAGCCCTAGATTAGGCTCCATAGCTACATTAATCGATGATGAAGCGATAATTATATGCCAACTATTTTGATAATTGATTAATCGGTTTGAGTAATTTTTTAAAGAAAAAAGTCAAAATTCTCGGTTTCAGCTTCTTAAATGTCTGGTTTGGTGTCTTTAGTCCTCTATGACAGTGATTTCTTTGGATTGTGGACAAAACAAGACATTTGAGGACGTCATCTTGGACTACTGGAAACACTGATCAACATTTTCCACCATTTTCTCACATATGCTGGACCAAACAACGAATCAATTAATCAAGAAAATAACCAGCAGATGAAATGACAATCAAAATAATGTTTAGTTACAGCCTTAATATTGACACACGAAACTCGTCTTATGTTTTGGATGTTGTTACGTATTTGAGGATGTCACCTTGGACTTTGGGAAACAGTGATCAACATTTTTCACCATTTTATGCACCAAACAACTGATCAATTAATTATTACAATAATCGACAGATTAATCAAAAATTTAAATGTTCACTAGTTGCAGCTATAGTCACATACAGGATGTTTTAAGGTGTTTTCTGTTGTTTCCACTCCCTCTTTTGTGTGCAGTATATACACACATGTGAACCATAACTAATATCTAAGCAGGAACACCACACATGCACACTCACACACCACACACACACACACACACACACACACACATACAAACACTCTTGGCACTCTATCTCACTCAGACACACTCATACACACACACAGAAAGCCGATGCACACCTACAGGGACACATTTCTCACCGTGAAATTTTTATTAATCAAGTCAGTGGACAACTTTAGAAGAAGAAAAATCAATTTTTGTTTCTTCCCCAATTTATTACCACATAAATTGTCCTTCACTTGAAAGTGCACGTCTTGGCTTTGGTGTCAAAATAATTAAGTTAAAATCCATTATATTTGCGTTGATTTTTTTCCTGCTTTTGTTGACGCAGAGGACAAAAGGGAGTTGGCCGGCTTTTACAGACGGCTTTTCACCTTCAGTTAAATCAATGCGGGGGAAATTATCAGGGAAGGATTCTTTCGCAGCCAGATCTATCAAACACCCAGAAAAACTTTGCACATCATCACCATCAAGACAACTGGTAATTAGACTCCCACACATTCCTTAGTAGCTACTGTAACAAGGTGATTGATCTGGAAGCGACTTGACCACACACCTGCTACGCATTAGTCCACAATGCAACATCAACAACACATTAAACACCTACATTTGCACCTCAAGACCATGATTAATACCTCAATATGAATAAGTTGCATCTGCAGCTTTGTTGCATGGCTGTGAAGTGATTTATTTAGCAACATAAAACACAGTGATGGTATACTGTACATCTCTCCCCTAAACGAGTTCATCTGTTTCCTGCTGACTGGTAAATAGCCTCATGTGTATCATCAGTAATATTCATAGCTCTACTTTCTAGATGATCATGAATTATTAACTCATTGAAAAGATGAATTGCTCCAAAACGGTGCTTGATGCATCCCTGCTGGAAGCCATGTATACAATACAATATGGTACAATACAGTACAATTCAATATGTTTTTCAACGTGTTGCAGGGGAGTTGTTTTGTTTGTTGTTAAAGGTTTAATTTCAAAAACGAGTCTTGATGCACCATGAACTCTGGGATGTATTTCAAGTACGTGTATCATTGCCCAAATTGACTTCGAACTGCAGAGACACATATTCTTCTCTGATTGCCAGCCAAAACGCCAAGCCAAACTGCACAAAGAAAAGTGATTCGAGCAAAGAAATACCCCAAATCTACTCCAAGAAAATCGTGGCAGCAGCGTGCAGCTGTTTTTCAAGTAAAGCAGACCTAATGCATGTTGTCTGCAGATGTAACAATCCTGAAATCCCATATTTTACAGCATGCACTGCATGTCATCCTGACCCGATGTGCCGGGGAAAGGAATTGTTTGGAAAATTCACATTTTGTTCTCTTTAACGCGCCCAGACGACACAATGATTCATCTGACAAGCAACAAAATGAGAAATGCAAATTGTTAAGCAACACGCCCGATGCAGTTTTGCCGAGCAAATTTTAAGAAAGAAAAGGGCTGCAATCGAAAATAAGATAGGGGATAAATGAAAAACAAAGCACAGTATATGATACTGAAGAGAAAAGTGCTTAAACTGACTCCCTGCCATTTTTTAACTGCAAATACATTTTACAGTTTGTGCTATTGATTTCAAGCCTAAATGATTTGTTTATCCAGTAAACTGCTACTCCTCTTTTCAATGATATGCATCTCATACATGCAGGAGGCAAAAGCTTCAGGCCTGAGAACATCACTTAGGTTTCTCACAACCATACAACTTGCCTGTGTTTCAGTTCCCTCTATTTCTCTGAGAACGTGGTTAACAAACTGTATACCATAACCTTGAGGTGCATTTATGCATTTCTATACTCCTAACAGTGTGGAGAGAATGTACTCAGCCCCCACACATCTCCGCTTATCATCTTATAAAAGAGTGCCACCGCACAGTTTGTTCCCGACAGAGTCCTGTGGCATATGAAGCTGCTCCTCTCTTTGTTGAGAAGCGTTTTCCTGTGCGAGGCTGCTCAATGCCTCAATCGTCTGTGTCCTCAGACTGCAAGAGGCCAGGAGAATCAGAGAGGAGGTGAAGGCTGAGAAGAGATCTGAGGAGCGGGAGGAGCCGCAGGGACCGCTCAGGACTCTGGCAGTGGGAACATCCCCCCCAAAAAAATCCCCTCCTCCTCCTCCTCTCTCACTACTCCTGGGTTTCTCCAGATGACAAGCGTCACGTTGTAACAGTGTAGATGGAAGATTAGCCCACTTAGCATTCAGAAATCAATCTGCAATGCTGCTCAACAGCTACTAGTAGATCTTTTCAGCTACTCCTCTGTATGCAGGGCTAATGCTCTTTACTCACTCATTTCTCTGTAATCAACAACTTCATAAAGGAGATGCGCAGGAAATACTGTCTAAATCGCTAATCACCAAATCCAATTTCTGGAATCAATGCCATTGATTTATCAATTAATTCTGCATCTGCAATGCTGCCACTTTGCTTTGCTTTGGGTGTTGGAGGTTTTAGCGGTCAAATGCATTATTGAAAGAGGCTTTTTACCAAGCAGTGGCTGATGCAGAGAGCTTAGGAGGTTGTCAGTCTTGATGTAAAGCTTTATTTGCAAAGCGAGTTAGTGTGAACAGCCTTTTAGTCCTGCTAGGAGGACAGTGACATGAATTTATCTTGCGAGAGAGGAGGAATATCAAATGTGTTGAATAAGGCTTTGCCTTGTCAGGAATATTGATTAAGTGGTTTTGGGTGGTGTCTCTTGCTCCGGTGTGTGTGTCTGTGTATTTGTGGTCAAATGCCTGTGTGTGCGCCCCTGCATGTGAATGTGATGTCGTGCATGTGAATGTACATATGGACAAGCTAGGAGTATAATGTATTGCATGTCATAGAGTTAAGCAATTAGGATAAAAAAAAAAAATCAGTAACTGTGTTTTTCATTACAGAAAAGATATTATAGTAAAATAAGGAGATTATACCTATAAACAGGATTACAATTGGTCCTTCCTAAGTCCTGCCCTTTTTCGTATTTTGCACCAATGACAGTTGAGCAAGCATGACATCTTGGCCAACTTTCCTTTCCTGTGTTTTGTTTTTAGATTTGCAATGTGTTAGGCTTGCCTATGTAGAAAAGAAGACCAAATATGGAGGATGGTTAAAAGACATTGCATTGGACCTTCAAGTGACTGATTTCTTAAATTATACATATATACATCGTAAATTATAATATTTATAATAATTTTTGCAAAACACAAACTAACTACTAACTACCTAATCTATACCAATCACTAGCTAGCTAGTTAGCTAGCAACCTAAGATATGATTCTATATGTCGCTTTTACTGGAAAAGGAGAATCAAATGTGGTCGACTGTTATGAAACCATAGCTAATCCTCCAGCTGCCAATTCATTATTGTGGTCTCAAGTGAAAAAAAAAAGCTTTCACTAGGTGGAAAGTTTACCATTAGTTTGTCTTTGAATCAGAAAAGAGTAACACCATCACAGTACAACAAAAGTCATGCCTTCTGTGAAAATACTGTCATCATCCAAGAGCTCAACCTCTAATCAATGAACCATTTACTGATCAGGCCAAGTGCTAATATTAGCTACACAGAAATCCAATTAGCTAGCTAACCTGCCAATACTTCTGGGCTACTGTTACTACCACCACTGAAAAATGTTTTGGAATGGTAGGTGCTGATGCTGCTGCTGGAAAATACGTCAAAGGACATGTCAGAGAGTGAGGAAGGAAGTGGGCTCATGTGACTAAACACAACATGAATAAAACTTTAATATTACTTCGTCCATGACAATGATTTTGTCTGAGTCATGTCAGATAGATTTTCATCAGCTGTGATGGTTATTTAACAGTGAAGATAACAACTCCCATGAGCCCATGCTATTTCCCAACGCCATCTACTGTAACTACATCTTTTGTTATTGTTTTAATGTGAGAGAGACCCCATAGGGGCAGAATTGACATATTGTGCATTTAAATGCACATAATTACCACTATGAATGTTAACACGCATTTGTGAATAACAAAGGAAGGAACATGGACAAACAATCAATAAACCACAAACACGAAACGTCATGTAAGGCTGAACAATTTCACCACATTTGTTATTGAGGTAATGCAAAAGCGATGGAAAGTGATCAAAAATTGCTTTAATATTGTGATACTTGGATTAGGTTAGTGACCGCCAACCCTGCATATGAGGTGTGCCCAACATATTCTTGACCTTTTTGTGTTTTTTTTTTGTTTACACCTTTCGCCTTTTGAGGAATCAGCAGTGGGCTTTAGATCAGAGAGAAGGAGTAGAAGTGGATATCATGAAAAGAAAGCGGTCGTCTGGACAGAAGCAGAAAAAAAAAAAAAAAAGCTTTACCTTTAGTCGAGATCTAAAAGAAAAGAAGAGAAGTTTTACAGATATAAAAACAGCCTTTGAAAAGTTAAAGCTTTGCGACTCCCTCGCTCTAGGCCACATTCAGAGGGCATGAATAGTGTAGGACCTTATGGATTTCTCCACGCTGCTCAGGCATGCTGCTCCGATGTGGGATTTGACCCATGTCCACTATAAATAGTCAAATGGTCCAGGATGGTTCCCCGGCTCCTGACAGCTCATGACAAGAACCGATCTGCTCTTCTGTGGACACACACACACACACACACACACAATATTTCCTTCTGCTTCTTGGTCATGCTTTCATTCGGGCACCCGTGGGCACACGCTCAGGCTCGCCGGGCTATTGTGTCACCTATATGACTCGATTTGTGCATACAAGCATTAACCTTGGATGATACCGTGTGAGGAATAATGGAGGTAGGCAGTGCACTCGTGGCTGAACGGCAAAGACACTGCGACGGTGCACAGAAACAACGCGCAAGGGTTCAAACAGTCTTCGCTGAGAAGACCAGTAAAGACTGTGTTGATTCTGTATGACGTGTGGGTGTTCAAGTGTGTTGTTTGTCGGTTAGTGTGAAACGTTATAAGTGTGTGTGGGCGCAGGGGCAGTGAGAGTGTGTGTGCGTGTGTGTCTGTCTGTGGCTGATTGTCAGCGTGCGTTTCATCTTTGAATTATATCAGGGGTGTTGTATGTATGGTGAGGTCCAGGCTCGTGCATGTGTGTGTGTGTACGTGTGTGTGTGGGTATACACTTCAGTATGTGTTCTGCTGGTAAACTCGGCATTAGCAGCAAGAGATTTCAGGCTTGGTCAGCTATGAAAGCACAACTACGTGACGAGAGTGCTGCCGCCGCCCACAGATAGCCAGCCCTTATCCACTAATTAAAACCCTCTATCACTCCATGTCTCACTTGGCAATCTCTCTATCCCTCAATTCTCCCCATTTTCACTGTGAAATCTCTCCATCTCTCATTATCTATCCATCACTCTCTTTATCCTCGTTCTCCATTCATCCCTCCCTCCATGCTCTCGGCAGGCGCTGAGGGCTCCCAGTGGGCGGTGTGCTGTTTTGTTGTGTTTCGGGTGGTTTAGGTATAACAGGGTCCTGTGGGTCCTTCAGGGCCTCTCATCTGAGGTGTCCCCATCATAATGCCTGAGGAGCTGTGGTGATGCTAACGAGGAGAACAGATAGATTTTTAAGCCCAATCCCCCCCAATCTTTCTCAGACACAACACACACACACACACACACGTACACACAGATACACACTCCAGGAGAGGCATCCCTCTCTGACAGCTCACTGTTTACGTCCCGTAGGACCTGTAGCCTGGATCTGCATTTGCAGCAACAGACTGCGACTCCATTCCTTCTGATGATTAAGCCGTCATAATGGTAGACAAAATGCAAACCTGCAAACAACACCGGGTTTGTCATGACTTCACCACGGAGCATCTGCGTTGACAAGTTTGCATTTTATGCCTCAGCATGTATATATTTTAGAGCCAAAGCGATATATATCGTTCAACTGATATTATCAGCCTAACTCAGCTAATTCAGTCTCTATTTGTTTTGGCATATAACATTTATTGTTTATTTTGATTCTATATGAGATTTTTACAGAACATAATGCAGATTTTTTTGTTTTGTTTTATAGGCCACATTTTATGTTATTTGAAAGGCCCTTTCATGGGTCAATTTGATACAGTTTTTGTTTTTTTATATACATAGGGTTGGGCCAATGATCAGCAATATTGGCCATAGCGATGCATGACAGTCATCAACCACTGAGCCCTCTACCAATATAACAGCATGTTGTAAAAACCGCCCCCACAGACCTACTTGCATGTGATCTAGTAAAGGAGAAACAGCTTATTTAATCGCACTACTTACTGTCTGATGAAAGCATGTTTTAAGGTGCAAAAATCTAAATTATTATTTTCTAGAATGTATTCATTTAATTTATTTGAATTAACTTTTAATATTTTCAGCTTTATTGTTGAAGCAAGTGATAGAAATACATGATTGTGATTTTTCATTGTGGACATATGCCAATTAAATAGACTTTCTCCAGCCCTACTAAAGAGTCGTTTATCACATGGCTTTGTTAAATACTTGATATCTGATGAGTCAGTGTCACAGCGTTCTAAGGTCTGTTGTTTCTCAAAAGCAGACTGTTGCTATGGCGAACAGACCATTGCTATGCAGGCAGCTGATCATAGAGTCTGGAAGAGCAATGAAATCATTTTAAATTAATAAAATCATTTTTTTAATAACTAGTCGTGTAATGTATTTACATGTTACTGTGATCCAAGACCCCTCTGCTTTGCACTGGGCTCCTTCATCACCCTGTTGGGTTTATTTTTCTATTATGACTGACTCACTGTACATTATCCCTTACTTATAATTATAAAATACCATTGAAAGGTCACTGTTTCAGTACCCTGAAGTCCTTTTGGATGATATATGTAAAGAATAATATACACTAACTGGGTCATTATTGTGAAATAAACCCAGACAAGGTGAATAGGTTTATTTCACAATAATGACCCACTTACTGTACATTATCCCATTTATTACACGGTTACTGACTTAAAAAAATCCATAATTTGACACAAAATGTTCATTTATCGATTATTTTATTAATTTGACTGCTCCTCCAGAGTCTATGATCAGAACTGCGTACAAGCAATAATTCTTCATAGCAATTCATAGACCTTAGAATGCTGTAACAATCACTGTTGACCAATCAGAATCAAGCATTTAACAAAGCTGTTTAATAACTGTTCTTTATGCTACATGATATACAAATTTTCTTTTCCTAACCGAAATCCAAGTCCAAAATTATGATTATGCTCTTTTTCCCTAATAGTAATCTTTTAATAATAACAATAATAATGATAATAATCTTTATTTATAGAGCACTTTTCAAAATTCACATTACAAAGCGACTTCACAAAGGACAGCAAAATGAAAGAGACAGGTCAGATAAAGTTAGATAAAACAGATAAGATAATTCAGTATAAAATGGCAAGAACTTAAAAAAAAAGAAAGATAAAAGTTCAAAACAGTTAAAACTCTCCGATAAAAAGTATGTTTTAAGAAGGGATTTAAAAGAGATCACTGACTCGGTCGACCTGATTTCCTCGGGCAGATTGTCCCACAGCCTCGGGGCCTTGACTGGAAACACTCTGTCCCCTTTAGTTTTCAGCCGGGCCTGGGGAACAGACGACAGACCTCTCCCCAGGGACCTCAAGGTATGTCCTGGTGTGTAGGGTACTAACATGTTGGTGATATATGAGGGGACGAGGCCATTAAGAGCCTTAAAAGTCAGCAGTAAAATCCAAAAATCTATTCTAAAACATACTGGGAGCCGATGTAAAGATGCTAAAACAGGAGTGACATGGTTAAAAGCCTAATACATAGCAATAGTCTGTTGTTACATAATACATAATTAATAACAATAAATGTAAATAAAGCCTGACTTTATTTGAAGAGCCACAAACAGAATAAATAATAAAAAAGCAGTGCTTGGTTAATGATGATTACAACCTTAGAATGCTGTAATTGACCAATCAGAATCAAGTATTTAACAAAGCAGTGTAATAAATATTTTTTAATTTTATTATTTAATACTTTTAACTCCTTGATATCAGTATCAGCACTGGCCCCAAAAATCCAGCATAGGTCGAGCTCAAATATATATCTCAAGGTTCCTCATCATCATTCCTGTGGCTTGCGCGGTGTGTTTAGTGAGCGGGATTAGCTCGCCTCTATGCAAACAGCCTTCTTGGAAATGTGCAAAGGCCAGAGCTAACAAAGATAGTAGCTGCTGACTCACTGGGGGTCTCCGGGCCGTTATGAAAATAAGAGCCTCTCTGCATGGTGGAAATGTATTTGTAATCGTGGAACTATACTGTATCAATAATCTGAGGAGCTAATATTGTTGGATGGCACTCTGCTCTCCCTATCCTCCTTGTTTATTTACCAATGTGAAACTCAATTTCTCTGCAGCTGCCTGGCCCCAATCCGCTCCCTGCTTTTCTCTTTTCCCCCCCCCATTTTGCATGCTCTCTCTTCCCGTTTGTCATGATTCCGCCACATTCGTTTGAGATTGCAGAGTGTAAATCGGTTTTGACTCGTCCTCATGGTCCTTGCCCGTACGCATGGCGATCTCGACCGTGCTGTTTGTGTCATTGTTGCTGTTGTTGGACATCTTAGGGACCCCGCCCCTCTGGAGATGACTCTGAGCGCAAATCCTGTTTAAAAGCAACTGTGTATGCGAGCCTCTATCACTTCTCTAAGCAGATTTGCACAAACAGCCCACTGGCCTGTGGTTGCACTGTTGAGCAAATGGATGGATAGGAGAGGGATCAAGTGGGTGAAGAGTCCCATTAGATATTATTGCAACTGTGCAGCCGTGGATTATCACTCCCGTGTGTTTGTGCGAAAGAGAGAGTGATAAGAGACTGAAAGAAAAGGGTTAGCAGGCAAGGAGGAGGGTAACGATGTAATGCAATGCATGTGTTTCACTCAGTGTTGTCACTTTGTATTAATTTTAAACCGAGCGGTGAAGAGTTCATTACACACTGATGAATTATAGATTAGAATTAAATTAGAAATAAAATCACACAATAACATATACATACATTGTCACTGAATACAGCCACTCACTGTTAATCCATTCGTAGTGCTAAACAAACTCAAATGTGATGTGTCTTGAATTAACTGGATCATTACGACTTTCTTGAAAAACATTGCTGTAGGGGAGACCAGGGATGGTAGTAACACCTTGTTTAAGCGTCAGTATCTCAGTGGCTGTTGGTGTTAGATCTCTCAAACTTTCATACCTGGTGCCTGTGTTTGTCGACAACAAATAAAACTCAATTGTGCTGTAAAAGATCATGCAATAATTTAGTGGAATCAACTAATCTTTTCCGATTAACTTAATGTAAATATACAAGTTTTAATCATTCAAGTTAATTAAACTTATTTCTTATTTTCAGAACTCTGCAGGACGTGCAAACTTGAGTTCTTGTAACTTTTAAGTGGTTTTAGCTGAAATGATGAGTTGAATGAATGTACAGTACTGAGTTCAATTATTATTATTATTGTTATTAAGAACATGATCAGCATCTTATTAGACTTCCCAGCATGCATTGTTTGAGCTAAAAGTCTCTGATACCCTTATTTTTTATAGTTTGAAGAAGTAGTAGTTTTAAACATAGTTTATTTGATTGGAAAAGTTTGTCTTGATTTGTTGCTAAATCACCTCAACTTGTCTTTTCAAATTCAGTCAACTCAAAATTTTAAGGCAGCCCTGATAGTAACTTTTTAAAGTTGAACCAAATAATTTGTTTTTACAGGGTGGACATCTACAACACAATCACAGATTATGTGAGTTAATGTCAAACACAAAGAGTTCTGTTGTTACAACCTACCCCACTACTGGGGTGAGTTGTAAGACTAGCTGGGGGTGGATGTAACAATGACAGGTAAATTGCTGAATTAAGATCCACACTATTCAATTTATGAAAGAACTCCGTTAAAAACAATAAACAGTATAGAGTAAAGTGGACAATTTAAAGTGACAATAACACTTGTAAGATGTAGACGGCTCCCGCTGAGGTGCATCTATCTGTCTCTTGTTTTGAAATAGCTAAAACAAGTTTTGCTGACCTATAATCTTTTGTTGAGCTAATTTACATTTCTTATTTAGACAAACTTTAATCTGTGAGTTTTAGAAACCTAATTAGTAAGTAAGCAGTGAACCTGATTTGCTATTATTTGGATGCTTGAAAGTTAAATGTTTTGAAATGAAAGTTAATGTTTTTTTGTTTTTTTTTAAATCATTCACTTTCACTTTAATGAATTTTGGAAGTTTGTTGATACAACACTACTCAGACACGAGGCAATTCAAAGTGCTTTACAGAAACAGAAATGCCCAAACATTAATAGAACATTAAAGTTGCATTTAAGAGACCACAAAAACAAAAGAAAGTCAATAAATAGTTAAAGTTAGTACATTACAGAACTTGCATTTACTCAACATTTCTTTAAATGAATCAAAACTAAAGTAAAAAATAGTGAAGACAGTTGCCATGAAATAATGAGCTTTTGCAACTTACCGTGAAAAAGAAACGGGAGTGTACGATAATTATGACATCACCACTCATGTTTCTAATCGGTAAATGTGACAGTGTTACAACTGACCCGGTGTTTAAACCCTCCCCACTCTCCCCTATTTTGTGTGGGTAGTCTATCAATAAATAAGTGTTCCTTTGAGAGCATAGGCAGTACTGTACTGTGGTTAATACAGTACAGTAGGTAGTACATGCATAAATTATTGAAGTTATGAATTTTACATTCTTCGGTCTTGCATGGAGATGATTAAGATCAGTTGTTCGTCACTGGCAGACAGTATAGTGATGCAATCAGTTAAGCACTTAGTTAGCTTCAGTGAGGGATCCCTCAGTGCACCCTGTGGTCCGCTGCTCTACACGGACATTAAAAAATGATGAGGGGGATGATACAAATCTCGTAGCGAAGGTTTTGAAGATTCCTGTATTAAAAATTAACTCTAGCATGGTGCTAATTATTCCAACAACCTCAGACCTTTTTTTTCTGAGGCCATCCTTGTGTGTTTTCTTTGAATAGTAACCCATAGCGAGCTTTTTGCGCCCGCTTCGCCCCAAGGTGGCTATTCCTCAATCGCAAATCAAGGCTGGTGTTGCACTCAGGTGGCACATGCTGACTTGTCCTACAGAACGCCTGTGTGTCTGTTTGAAGTGAGCTTGGCTCTAGGAAACAACCTCCAGGTTTTGACATCAAAACCAAGAATCAAACCCCCTAATGGGCACCCCACTGTGGGCTAGAATTAGCGAGAATAACCCCCGCCAGCAGGCTTACTTCTCTAAATGCAGGGGCCTCGGAGGACAAGATGCAGGCTGGAAAGCGTGTAAGGTAGGGGAGGAAGACCGAGGATGAGAGGGAAGGAGGAGAGGTGGACTGGTGCGAGAGCAAGGGATGGTGAAAGATGAGTGAAAGAGGGGAGAGGGATTAACCGGGAGAGAAACCAGACAGTATTTCACATTGCACATGTCAATATACAAGCAGGAGTACATGTACGGAGCAAAATGTTCACCAGACGGTCTGTGTACGTGCACACACGACGGGGGAACAAGATGGAGTACCCGTGTGCAGGATTGCATGCTTTCATTCTTGCATGTAAGCGTGTGACAGACATAAAACGGGACAGAGAGCCTCTGTAGAGACAGACAGCAGTCAGTGCCTGCAGCAAGCTCAGAGCTCACAGGGTAATGTATACTCGCTCCTCGCCGTACCAGAGAGAAGGTGACACCAGTCAATCCCATTCTGACAGGGCAGCTGAGATAATAGCGGGCTTTGATTCCCAGCAATAACTCCTGCCAATCAAAGTGAAAGGCATCGTGATTGCAGGGGAAACTCAAGTGTGTGTGTGTGAGAGTGAGTCGTGGGAGCTTACAGTGTGCTACGGCGTGGCTAATTGGAGGCAAAATGTGGTTATGTGTTTTGAAGGTATTGTTGTGCTTTGTGTTATGATTGAAAAGAAAACACAAGAGCTGGATGGAAGGAGAGACAAGATCTTCTGTGCTACACTCATAAGAGCTCCAGAATGGCTCTGCCTGAAGGGCTGAGGTTCTACCAAGAACCATTTGCTTCTGAAGGATGTTTTTTGAGGAAAGGGTTCATCAAGGGTTCTTTGTAAGAACCATTGAGAATCCTTTCATCCAAGGAACCCTTGGAGGTCTTGAAAGCATGGCTGTTGAAAGACGTTTAAGCGTTTAAATGAAAGATGTTTAAAAATGGGTAATTATAACATAGATTGTTAAAATGATGGATGACCATCATATACAATCATTGAGATTCAATCATTTTTTCCTCATTTGTAGAATAATATGGTTCTTCGTAGAACCCTTGGAAGACAAAAGGCTTATAGGTGAAACCCTTCTAAACATTTTTTTTTAAGATTTCCTGAGGTGGATTCTAGATCAAGCCTTTGGAATATAAGAGTTCTTGGTCGAACACACTGGGTGGGTTCTTGTTAGTATTTAATCTGAGATTAGTTCAAATAAGAGTTTTGCAAAACAAGTGATTTGAATCCAGATTTAAAATTAAGCAGAGCTCTGTTCCACAATTTAAAAAAAAAATCTCAGTTTAGTAATTCCAAGTTAAGTAATGCAAATCAGAACTGAATAGTTTAATCAATATGGAGATGCTTGCTTACCCAAATAAAATAAAAAAATTAAGCACTGTTGGGACCCAGTAAGTATAAAAGACAGGAAAAAAGTTGACTTTTGGCTGCTCTGTATTCCCTAACGAATCATTACATTATTTGCTTTCTAGCTAAAAAGAAAAACAGAACATATTTTTGCTAGCTAAAACTTGTTAACTGGAGTGACAGAAAAAAGAGATGCATCATACAACTCAAGCTGGTTGAGGAAGTTGATTATTTTTTTCAGTTGAAGCTATTTTAAAGGTCAAACCCCCTGAAGTGTAAGTTTGAAGTTAAAACAGAATCACATTTCAAATTGGAGTATAAAGTTTTGGTATAACAGAATTAAATTTAATCTGGATTTAAAGTGAAAAACACACTGAAGGTTAAAGATTTTAAATTTAATCTTTCTTTTAAGATAGTTTCAGAGTTTGGTGCAACATAATTTAAAGTTAAACCATGATTGAATGGGGTTTAAAAATCTGTCCTTGTCTGTGCAACTCAACCTTAGAATGTGGAGACGGAACCATGATGCTCTAGAAGTTTCTCTGTGGAACCTCTCATAGGAACTTTTCAAAGATGGTATAACCCTTTAGGATGGGTTCTGGGCAGAGGTATATAAAATGTTCTACCAGGAGCCAAAAATGATTCTTCTATGAGGACAAACCAAAGAACCCAAAATGGCTCTAGTTAGCACTTTTGTGTCTCAGAGTGTGTGATTATGTCTGCGGGGGGTGAGGGTGTGTGTGGGATGAATGTGGCCTATTTTTTGACTGTTTGCTGTCAGGGGTCAGCGGGTGGTTTGTGTGTGTGTGTGTGTGGCCCGTGCGTGTGCTTGCATGGTGGGAATGAGGAGGGTGAGCGTGAGGCCAGGGGAAGGAGTCTTTCAGGTGGAATAAAAGCATTACTGCAGTGGTAGAAAGGTCAGCTGTAAACTTGTATCAGACTAGTGGTGATCACCCTGTGCTGCAGATCTCTGAGGTATTGAGCAGGCACGCTCTAATGGCTTTGATATATGGACTACAGGACTCCCTGAAGAGGTCAATACCATAGCACTTTGTCTCTATGAGCAATGACCCTCTCAAGCTCCATTTAGAAGCTTTATATCTGCAGGAAATAGGCTGGAAAGGCCTCAGGCAGGGCACGGTGAAAGAGAACTAATATGAATGAAGTATTTTCTAATCACTTCTTCTGTGCTCTAATCGTTGTCCCAATCAATCATTAGTTATGGCGGTATAAGCATATTGTGCCGGACGTTATCAGAAGCAGATTTTTGATGTGGCTGAGAGAAGAACAAGAGAGAGCCTGAGCGGAATAGAGCCTCCACAAGAGCTGATTTATCGTTACTCCATTTGGAAGGGCAGTGACACTGGAAAGACTGGTGTCTAATAGTGTTTCATCATTACTTTAGAATCTGGTGAGTCACGGTGTTTAATGAGAGTGACAGACGTGGGGCTCAGCTACAAATTTGTTGATTTATCCGCAACTTGTCAATGGTCGTCTGTAAAAGAGAGATAAACAGAGAAAAGAGAGAAAACAGGAACCACAACTGACAGAACAGAGAGCCGTGCTTGATTTTGCCCAATTTCTCTTCAAACACATCCGGACATAATGGCCACCATCGCGGTCCCTTCTGAGTGTATTGATTTGGAACTAACCTTTGGTGTGAAATATGAAAGGAGCCAAATACTGTTTATGAATGTCTGCTGTAATTGGAATGAGCAGATGTTGCAGTATTGTTCCGCTGTGTTCAATAACAGACTTCTTGTGCTATTTTTCTTCTCTACCCTGTCTGTTCAATCCCCTGTTTCCTTTCATTTTCCTCCACTGGCTCATCCCTCTTCCTCCCTGCTGTCCTTTCCTGCCGTCCTCACTATACCTTTCCCCACTTCCCTTCCACGTCTCTCACCTCCAGACTCTGTGCTCTGTGCCGTGGCTGTGCTGAGTGACTAAGCGGAGCCCTACAAGCCATGGAGGAGATGGACAGTAAACCCTACCAGCCGTTGTCGAAGGGGCGCCATGAGATGGAGATGTCCTACACCAGCTCGTCTGATGAGAGCGAGGACGGACGCGCCCACCACCGCTCCTACACCTCACGCGAAACCCTGCCTGACTACACGCACGAGCTGCGCCTCACCCTGGGTTCACACCGGGAGAGACAGAGCAACTACAGCCAAGCCCAGCCAGGTAGCACGCTCAGGACATGTCCAGGCTGCATGTACTTTCACATGAACCATATATGAACACACGTATGGTACACTCTCAGAAATAAAGATGCCGACTAGAACATCAAGGGTTCTTAGGCTTGTCCCTCATAGAAGAACCCTTTTTGGCTCCTGGTAGAATCTTTTATAAAGGTTCCACTTTGGAGCTCCTGTAGAGAGTTCTAAGACCCAACACATACCCAGAACCATCTGTGAAAGGTTTCACACACAACCTCTATGAAAGGTTCTACAGAGAACCCTATTATGTAACCCTCTCTGGGACTTCTGTCCAGGACCTTTCTTCCTTCTGTGGGTGTTAACAAGAACCCCAGGGTGTTCTTTTGAGAATCTTTTCATATTCCAAGGGTTTTATCTAGAACCAAAAAGGGGTTTCTACGAAGAACCTTTTTTTATATTCCAAAAGTTCTATCATTAACTCACCAAGGTGGTTCTACTCAGAATCTTTTACTATACACGGGGGTCTATGAGAATCTATTTATATTCCAAGGGTTTTATCCAGAACACAACAATGGAGTTCCACCAAGAACCTTGTATTTGTATTCTAAGGGCTTTATTTAGAACCCACGTAGGGGGTTCTCCCAAGAACCTTATATATTCCTGGGGTTTTATCTAGTGCACACTCAGGGGGTTCTTCTCAGAATCTTTTTATGTACTAATGGTTTTATCCAGAACACACGCAGGGGGTTCTACCAAGAATCTTTTCATATTCCGAGGGTTTTATCTAGAACCCACGAAGGGGGGTTCCACTTAGAACCTTTTTATATCCTAAGGGTTTTATCTACAACCCATCCTGGAGGTTCTACCAATAGCCTTTTACATTACAGTACAAAGAACCCTTGACAAACCCTTGACAAAAGCATTCTTCATAGATTTCAACAATCCTTGATGAACTCTTTCTTCCTAAAGATGTCTGAAAACAGTTCTTACCCTTGACAAACACTTTGCTTGAAGAAGGGTTCTTCAGAAGCAAACGGTTCAGGGTAGAACCTCAACGTTCAAGGAAGAACCCTTTTGGAACCCTTCTTTCTAAAAGTGTAGACACACACTCGTGCCCACACAAACACATACACACACAGTGAGGTCTTTAAAAGGACCTATGTGAATTACCTATTACAGCCCACAATGAGCCAGAAGGACAGTCGGAGGCAGCCAATTACCTCTTCTCCACGGAGGTGATATTTCTCTCCCACAGCTAAACTAGGTCAACCCCAAACCTCCCTGGCCTCACCTGGGGTGGAAAACCACCCTTCATTACACACACACTCACAGATACAGACACTGGCGGACATAGGCACACATAGGGACGTACGTTGACACGTACACACCGAAAAATTCTTCCCTGCCGGTGACAGGAGGAGAAATGGGCCAGCGCGTGCTGTGATGGATGGCCTTTATGCAGGTCATGTGTGGTGTTAAGAGAGAAGCCGCACCTCATCAGGAGCATGCCGCTGTGCAGGGTTCATAGTGATCAATAGATACTCTTTCCGCTGCCCCAACCTCCTGCTACTCTACAAGGCCTACCCACCATGCTAACAAGCAACATTAGCCATTCATAGCAGTTACAACTTCTGACAAGGAGACCGCTCCGGGGATTTCATGATCTGAATGCCACCTTGTATGGATTTTGTCGTATTGTCCGCCATGCAGCGAGACATCGACGGCCATTAGTTATCATCATGTAGCTCCGACGGCTTCCACAGCACATTGTGGCGAGTCAAAGAGCACTTGCCTTTTTCAACAGTTACTCACCCTTTCTGTTTCCATAACAAACAACATCGCCTGCCATCAGTGTCATATGGTAAGGTGCAGAAGACCCCCCAAAGCAGCCTTTGAAATGTCAATGGCAGCCGGTTCTGCAAAGCACATCTGTTCATCTTTGGGCAACAGAGTTATATATAGTATACCCTACCTAAGTAACCAACTGTTAAGGGGGGACATTGCCTCCAGTGACATTTTTAATGGATTACGCTGTTCCTGACAAAGATCAGCCAATTTGTTTCTCCCATAATTCCCCTCCCATGCTCCTCACATTTTCCTTCATCTTCTTAAACCGCCACATCTTGCCCTCTCCTCTCCTCCCTTCTCTTCCTTCCCTCTCTTCTCCCATCTGTTTATTTTCCCGGATATTACGAATTCCTCTCCTTCCATTTCATCCCACATCACCTCTTTGCTCTTCAGCGCATGAGAGAGCTGACCACAGTAATTAGTTTTTGTTTGCTTATTAATTAACTCAAATTAATTCATTCACGCCTTTCAACATTTTGTTTTCAAAAACAAAACTGAATTACAGTATGAGTGGTTAAACTATTTAGATGTAAAAGCCTCACAGGAGGCTAATCATTTGAGTATGTTTGGACATTTTAGTTTCAAATGTGATGTGTACACAAAAAGTAAGAAGTGTGAATGTCATTTATTTTAAGCATCTAACATTTTATGATGAAATTATTTATTATGTTTTCTAAAATAATGGTAGTGCAACAAAAAATATGAAATTTTATGATTAATTCCTGTATTATTAGCTAATTAGTTAATTAGTAGATGATTAGTTGAATATTTTGTGTGCTTTTTTTTTTTTCTAAAAAAGAACATAATCCTATACTGACTTATTGATGTTTAATTCCTGTGTCTTTTTAGGAGAATATTGTCAAGGTTGAATTTTTTTACCTGAAAAACATACAGGCGAAATGAAGTTGTTGGTTTTTTTTTTTTTTTAACCTAGAATCATGTCAGTTCTTCCTCTCAGGCTGCTCATGGCTCCAACAAACTCCACCAGTCACAGGCTAGAGAACCCCAACTGTAGCATGAGAGATAAAACTTAGGGCAAAAAAATGTTGTAGGCTTATTACTAAGAGCAGACAAATATAATTAAAGGTGTCTTAGATGAGTGTGTCAACATTTTTAACAACTTACAGCTTCTCTCGTGTGGATTATGGTGACTAGGACAGTAAGATGACAGCGTTCAAAGATATTAAAGTAAGTTAATCAAAACTGCATCTGCAACAGGGAGTAGAATTTGAAAAGTGAGGAACCATCCAGGAGGAAAAATTAGTCAGTTTGTCCCATTTAAGAATTACACCTGGCTTGGGATTTGCAGTGTGACAATTGATTCATTTAGGAAAATTCAACCCGTGAGCACAAAACTGAAATAATAAAAGTCTATAATATATAATAATACCTTCTTCAGTACATTGCCTTAATATTAAGTATTATCACATGGCTTTGTTGAATGTTTCTTTCTGGATAGCAGACCGTTGCTATTGTATTTGCTATGTTGCTATGTTATATAATATAATATATGATAATTATAATACGTTGCTATGGATGCAGTTCTGATCATGGACTCTGGAGGACTTTGTGGAAGCAATTAAATCATTTCTGAATCACTATTTTGTGCCAGTTATTATTAGTTGGACAATATAATGTTGGAAATTATTTCACAATAACAACCCACTCAATGTACATTATCCATTACATAATGCAGTCTTTAAAGTCCTTATTATGTTCATGTTTTCCTTCAGTGTTGCACATTTCCAAACAACACCAAACAATTAAAGTAGCACAAGCTATAATCTATACCCCTTTTCCATGTGCTGAATTGTCTTGACTCAGTTTGACTCAACGTGTCAGCCCAGCACAGCAGGGATTTGGATCTCCATTAGAACAGGGCTATGAAGCAGCAAAATCTGGAAATGTTAGGTTTTTATCAGTAACTTCTTCTCTAACACCACTCCTATCCATCTGAAAGTTAACATGAACCAGGAAAATAAAGCTGATACCTCAATGTACAAACAGGGACGCAGGAGAGAAACTAACCTTTGATCCACAGAGATTCACTTAGAAGCTACAAAAGAACTGAGAGCTGAGAAGAACACATGCTTGTTTGAGTTTGGCATGGGGAGGCCACAGTGAACGTCATTGCAACCCTCTTAGAGGCAGGTCAGGCATGCTTTGATGATGTAAATGCAAATCAGCGTGGCACGGTGTGGTCATAAGTGTCAATGGAAAAAAAGCCCCAGTACGTTTTTAGGGGCCCCTGGAAATCTCGGCCCCTGAGGCAGTAGTCTGCTTTGCCCGCTTGATAATCAAGCTTTCACGAGGCCACCAAGTGGAAATTACACCATTGATTGAACAGAATTTATCTGTGTTTATCCTCCATTACACCCAAGACTGCAGACACTGAAATTATGACCCAGACTGTTTTGGCAGCTATTCTGATTTTTGTTTATGACAAGTGCTCACAACACTGGTTGAGAGTAGTGTTAAATATATACATTTTTCTGAAGTGAGTCTGGAGCGGCTGACAATAATGGCAGGAAATGGGCGGTTAGTCAAAAAAAAAAAGATTTTCCTCTAATCATCAGCTAAAATCTCTTCTTGTATTGTAAATTTGATTCGGAACAAAATGGTCAGACGGCTTTTCAGCGTACAGTCAATCCATGTTTGTTGCTACGGGGAAATAGCCTATTTGCTCCTGAATTGCCCTCTTGCAGCCAATTTGAGCTAAACAGTAGTGTGTAGTGGTGACCAATCTTGCACCGGTTTAATTCCAGCAGAACAGTGTGTGAGCCACAGTTGGTCTTGACCCCATCAAACAGGCACAGCAGGACACCTCGCTGGTCAATGGAGTGGTCAACAGGACTGTGGCTTTTATTGAAACACTGTGGTTTGTGTTCAAAGGACCTGACCTAACACACATATTAAGTGCACTAAATGAGAAGGAGAGGAAGTCTTTTTCTTTCTCCTGACTTCTCAGTGGAGTCTATATGCTTCCAGGCTACAGTGGTGTCTGTATGGATTTCAATTTATGCCATCACTTCCATCACTTCCACTTGTACATTCTAAACAGAAAAGTCAGGTGGCGAGGTAGAAAATTTACTCAACTGCCTCTGCAGAGAAAAAAGTAGAGCTCAATTGAATTGAATTGAATTGAAGTGTAACCAGAGGACTAACACAGTATATCTGATGTTCTCAGATAACAGGTTGATGCTTGGGATTGGAGGGCGTTCTAATACCTGAAAGCATATGAGGCTCAATTTTTCCCTCAGTCTGAGTCAATATTAATAAGGTTTGATCTTTATCTGATCTCTTCACCCCACCAAGGAGAATATAGATGAGATCAGTGCTCTGTTTGAGCAGCAGTTCAATACATCTCAAGCTCGATAACACACATCAGGCTGCCTGAACAGGATATAGCTTCACTGCAAATGGTTAAGAAAAATCGAGGGTGGCATTTTGATGTGGACTTCTGCTGCGAAACTTAATAAATGCTTGCTCAAATAACAGCCTGTCTCTTGACATAATTTGGGAGGTGTTCGGTGTTTGGCTTGTAAATGCCTGTCTCTAACAAACACCTGGTCAGCTTAGTTGCTGAAGCAAATAAACACATGCCGGCATTAGAGGCTTTACAGTTCTGCTGTCTATATGATCTCAATCTGCATGTTTCTCCACCTCCTCTAGATTTAGACTTCTGCAAGGCTGGCCAGATGAGGAGCCCCGATTTCCACATCCACCAACAGCAGCAGCAGCAGCAGCAGCATCAGGAGGAGGAGGAGGAAGCGCTGTGCTCCGGGCCGGCCGCTCACGTCCACGGCCGCGGCTACTCCCTGGGCGTGGGCTCGGACGTGGACACTGAGCCGGAGGTGGACCCCTCTCCCAATCACGGCCTGCAGCACATGTGGATGCGCGGCCTGAAGTCTGAGCAGAGCTCCTGCCTCACGAGCCGTGCCAACTCCGCCCTCTCTCTGACTGACACTGAGCATGACAGGAAGTCTGAGCCGGACAATGGTGAGTGAAATATTCTTCTTAGAGTGTTTATTTGCACCTGGATAAATGGGATAAACATGGGATCCTGCTCTGGGAGACTGAGTATCTATTAGTATGCAGGTACAGATATGCACATGGCAGCAATTTGGTTATTCTTACCCTACCCCCTTATTTTAGCTATAAAAAGCAACAAATTCACTGTTGATAAGATGCTGTGATGGTTGAAAGGGTAAAGCACAGGGCTTTTCTGTGGAGAAGAAGGGTTTGAATCCTGCCACAGACAACTTGTACTTTTTAGTCATAGTTTTTTACTCTTATTTTCAGTTTTCAGTTGCCTTTTGGTTAGGTTTAGGCAGCAAAACTACTTGTATAAGTTTATGGAAAGATCATGGTTTGTCTCTGTCAGGAGGCTGTAAATAGCCGATGTGGCTCGGGTGTAAAAAGCAACACTGACTATTCCACCTTGTATGCGAATAGGCACATTAGGTATTCCAGCCCAGGTGCAAATAGCATCTGCCTTTTTAAAAATTCTATTACTTTCAGTTGTCAGTCACAGTTTGGTTAGGTTTAGGCAACAAAACAATTTGGTTTGGCTTCGGACCTGCGGGTGTTAATAAACAATGTGGCTATTTACACCCCAGGTGCAAATAGGAATCTTGGCTTCAAACACCTGGGAACTTCTCTCTGCCATGCTAGGCTATATACACCCTAGTAAAAATAATGCCATTGGCTATTCCACCATGCATGAAAATGACATTTTTTGCTACTGACACCTGGATGCTAATAGCATCTGCCTAAAAATTTTAGCTTAGTGGATAAGAGGGCGCCTTTGATGATTGATTTGCATGCATGTGAGTATCATGCAGCATGTCCTGCAGTTTTTTTTCACTCTGACTGTATTTCACATCACGTCCTTACAGTGTCATATTATTCAGAGAAGAAAATTTCCAGCAACTAATGCAAAGAAAAAATAACATACAAAATTAAAACTCTTTTCAAGTTTTAAGTTACAGCCTTGGGCAATTACGTGATTGAAACTCTCAGTTTTTGAACTAATGCTAATGCATAAGTTCCTCTCTCTTTGAAAGCTCTTTGATGTGACTAAATACAGAAAATGTGCTATTGGTTATTTAGCCTCTGAAGTGAGCTCGTATTGGAGGTGAACGTGGGGTTGACTGGGGATGGAGCCTGAGGAAAGTCCAGTGATGAACATCCAGAGCATATGGCTCAGAGAGGATTGAATATCCATCGGAAGCTGAGGCAGATTTCGGTTTAAGGCTCCGAGGAAAAAGGAATTGTCGGGGTCGGACGTCTACAGTACCTGACTGGCTGCCTGAGGGCAGCTGCCAACCACCTCTGTGGGAGAACTCCAGCCTGGAAGGAAGGAAGAAGTTGAGAGGCGGGGGTGAGGATATGGGGCCAACTAGTGAAGAGTCTGGGATGGTGCCAGCTATCTGTCTTGCACTGCTGGGCTTGGCTTGGCTCCCTGCAGATGGAGAGTTAGTTAGAGGTGCACACAAACAAAGACAGAGCTCTCCAACCCATCCCCAAGGGCACTGTCTGTTTATGTGCCGCAAAAAAGGTGGAACGCATTCAACGGCTGAGAAAAGGAAGGGTGATAGAGAAAGAGAGGGAGAGGGGAAAAAACAGGGGAAGAATAAGAGACAGGGAGAGCGAAAAATGCTAATGAGAGAATAGAAATGGTAATGTAATGGTATAATTAGAATGAGAATAAAAGGGAATGAGTGGTTGAGGGTAAAACAGGTGAAGGAGAAGCTGGTTTCGAGTGAGCATTACACAAAGATGGTGGGAGAAGGAGAGGGCGAAGATAGGGGAGGAGAGGGATCATGCAAGGAAGGGGTTTAGGATGTGCTTGTTTATGTTTGGGTTTCACCCAGGGGTGCTGTTTAATGACGGCTGGATTGGACATGGAGTCAGCCTTGTGCAAAATCACAAGATGGAAGAGGCGAGAGTGAGAGTGAGAGGGAGTGGGAGTGCTTGCAGCATTACACAGTAATCAATTTGTGATGGCTGTGTGCATATGGACCAAAGTTATTACCATTTGAGATGAGGGACTCCATCTTTATCCAGGGTCAGAACGAAAGCCGCCAAAAGGGAGTGAGGCAGATGGGCATGCGGCAGAGGAAACAGAAGCAAATGAGGATGGATGAAGTCACAGAAGTGAGAGGAGAGGATTTAAATGTTCAAAGCATTTGGCTTCGCTGCTTCAGTGCACCAGGAAAGCGGGTTTATGTGTGGATTTCATATGTCACATGAAGGACTGAACAGTACAGTATGTTCTATGGTGCTCCAAACCTTGACACAATCTCTCTCAAGAACATGTTCTTCCTTTCGCTCAAGCATCGTCCCGCTCTCCGTGTTTCCTTTTTTGCAGTGGTATAATTTACTTGGCAACCTCTTTCTCCCCCTCTCCACCTCCACCACCCCATTTATTCTCATCCTCTCCCTGTCCATCTCCCTCTGACACGTGGCCAGGTGTGTCCATGCGTGGCATCCTCTAATAGGAAATGCATTATGGATGTCACATTTCTCTCCATCAGCACAACAAAGTCTCACACGCCCCTCTGTTCCCAGTGATAATGAAAGTTAGAGACACTCGCAAAAAGATGTTGGCGTAAAGGGGCTGAAATCAAAAAGCTAACGTCCCTGCCAAAATGAAAGTGCATTTTAAGTCGGCCCGACCTTGCACTCCCTTTGTCTTCAGAGCGCGCCCCCTCCCAAACCCATTAATGATGTCAGCTTCAAACTGGCAGGAATCCTTTTGTTCCTGGTCTGATTGAAGCTGACAAGTCAATTTAGTCAGTGTGTGTGTGTTTGTCTGTGTGTGTGTGGATTTGTGTGTGAGAAAAATAAGAGAGAGGGAGCGACAGATTAAGAAAGAGTAAAGGGGAAAGAGATTTGGTTTATGTGTGAAGCCACGTTTATACAGATGTCTGTCTTTATTCTCTTTCATATGTGCGTGTGTGCTGGTGTGTGTGCATGTGGGGTGGTGGTGGGGTGCATGTCCAACTGTGACACCTCCCTCGAGGGAGGCTGTAGGCATTCTCGAGCACCAGTCAGACCTGCTGACAAACTCTGGCAAACATCAACACCCTGAATTGACGACAGTGCACCGTTAGAACAGAGGAGATTGACAGTAGAAAGACAAAATGTAGTTCAGCTGGAGTTTACTGCTGACACACACACACACAGGTACATTATGTGGACAAAAGTATGTAGACAAACATATTGTGGATGCCACATGAGAAAATCTACAGATTACACAGGATTTTATAAGAAAATATATGAGTGATGACACACAATATCTGTAACATTACAGTGCTTACTTTGATCTGTAATGTAATTGACAGAATATGGAAGGAATGAATTATAATATGCATAAGTATGTTTTCATTAATGTATAATTACTAAACTAAGTATAATTGTGATTAGGTTGTGTGTCGGTCCTCTTCCATTGGGGCTGCCATGTTTCGTCAGTAGCCCAAACCGGACAAACCAAACACTGGCTCTTAAGAGGGCCTCGTTTTGCGAGTTTCACAGCCAACATAGGTTCTACTACGCTCTCGATTCTCAACCTGTGGTACGTGTACCACTGATGATACATGAGCTGCCTCTAGTGGTACACGGAGGAACATTAGAAATATTTTTGTAAAAGTGAAATGCTATTTAAAATAGGTTTTGTCTTGTCTCTATTTTTGTTTTAATATCAGCCTGATTACTAGTTACAAGCTAAACTGTGAAGGCAAGATAGTAAGCGGAGATGTAAACTGTGGAGACTGAAAACGGATGGTGCAAAAATACCGGAACTATTGCTCCACACAGGAACTATTACTAAGATAAGTGCAGATCCCGAGGATAATATTTCAAGCGGCCATGTTGAAAATGAAGTGGATGACAGTGAACTCAGCACAAACGCTAGTGATTATTTAAGAAGTGCAAGTGAAGCGTCTGCAGCAGCTTGTAGCGCCAAATGATGCAAAACAGTAAGGTGGAACTTGGAGAGTTCGATATTTCTGAAGTGGTGTAAAAAGTTTGAGAAAGACTGTCCTACACGTTTAGAAGGGGAGGGTGAGACGAGGTGTTTGCAATCTGCAAGCTCACAGCTTGATGCCACTAAATGCTACACACTGGTCTGCAAGTTGCAATGTCTATCAATCAACATCCCTCATTCTGAACCTAGCAGTTGTAGCTGATGTACACAGACCTGTCGTAAAGTCATAATAATATGATAATAATAACTTTATTTATATAACACCTTTAAAAACGGAGTTTAAAGTGGTATGACAGAGAAAGCAAAGGTAGGATACACAAACGGCAATATAACGACAGAAAGCCAAACAGTGAGGAGTGAGGCAAAGTTAAGCTAAAACTGAGGTAAAATGAAACACAAATTAAAAGAAAAACATAGTAGAATAAGACAGAACAATAAAAAAGTTTCAATATAAATAAATAGAAATAAAAAGAATAAGAAGAATAAAAAAGAAAATATCAAATGATGTAGACTTAAAATAACACTAACGTTAGGTGCATGATGGCTGTAATGTTAGATCCTCGCCAAGGCTTAATTTGCCAAGTTTGCCTTAGTTGTGACAAATTAGCACCAGCTAATGCTCCACGGTAATGTACTGAACAGAGCACTCACTTTTATGTCTGCGTGCACCCCACAACTATTTGGTGATGCTGGGGCTCTGAATAATTGCCCTTGTAGTGGGTTTCAGTCTGTACAACCACATCCAGTTGCTCATGTCAGGCTGTGATTAGCCTGCAGCAGTGCTTTTTAAACCGGGAACCAGGGACCAGCAGAGGCGCTTGAAGTGGGTTGTAGGGGGTCCCCAGCAAAGGGAAGAGTAGAATATTTAAACTTTTATCACATTTGTTAGAAGTTGGAACAACAAGGGAAGAGACAGGGTCGGCCGTGTTGATTGATTGTTATATATCCTGAATTGATCATTGATGGATTGTTGAAGATTTTATTATCCGTAAAAATAAAAATAAAAAAAGAATCCAAGGGGTTCCTTAATACAGCATCCTCTCAAATTGGGGATTTGTTGTCTAATGTGTTGCTATTGACATGAAAAAGTTTGGGAACCCCCGGCCGACAGCTTTATGTTTGAAATCTGACTCCTGCCAGTCTGCCGATGTACGGAGCAGACACTTTTAGTTAATAATTGTGGTGTCCATTGTCTAACAAAGTATTGATAAAACACTTAGACAGTGGAGGTGGTGGGCAAGTAATGTATTTGATGTATGCCCAAACACCACGTAACACCCGTAACACCTACTATCACAGCAAGCTTAAATCTATGCATTTGTTAAACATGTCATTCCAAAACCATGTGCACTAATATGACTCTATGTGGGGAATGCTTCCACAAGGCTTTGAACTTGCATGGCTGCGGGGATTTGCTCCCATTCACCCAAAAGAGAGTTTGTGAGGCTGCCACTGATGGCCTGGCCTGCAGTCAGCCTTCCAGTTAAATCCAAACGGGCTGGATGAGGATGAGGTCAGGGCTCTGTGCAAATCAGTTGAGTTCCTCAGCACAAAGTTTGCCTTATAGACGCCGGCCTTGCCTGAACTGTTGCAGAAAGCACACTACTGTCTGAAATGTCATGTTATGTTGTTGCATTAAGATCTGATTGGGGCTCAGGGGTCTAGCCCTAATCATAAAAAAAAAATATATAAGTGGACACACACACAAATGCTGCTGCTGTTGCGTTGCTCAGTAGGCCTATGGAAGGAACAGTTTTAGATTTTGAATTCACTTAAGCGAGAATTAGATAAGAAGGTATATCACCTATCTGTCCATTATAATATAATGGACAGATAGGTGATATACCTTCTAATATGGAGTTGGAGCTAGGATCAAGGCAATTAGCTTATTAGCATGACAACTGGAGAAAGGGAGAAACGAGCTAGCCTCACTGGCAAGTTGCATCTTTTTGTTTAACCTGTAAACAAATTATTTAGAATTATTTCCATCCACCCAGCACTTCTGTGTAGCATCCCCCTTAGTTGCCTGACAACCTCAGTGTGACTACAAAACTTTAAGTGTTGCACCATAACTTTTTTTTTTTAACATTATTGTAAATCAAACAAACTAAATGTGTTGTGCAAAAGAGTCAGGTATTGGTTGCTTTTTTTTAAATTTTTGAACTATTGAGAGAGCTAGACTGGCTAACCTCCCACACTTTCAGTCTCTGTGCTAAGCTAGGCTAATCACTTTCTGGCTCTGACTGCCCATGTAATGCACGGACATGACAGCAGTATTGATTAACTCTGATAAAAGGAAGGCAAATAAGGAAATATTTCTTAAAATGTTGAAGTATTCAATGTGAAAATTCTCCATTTGCAGTGACAGTGATTGAATTGCAAAATTGATTGCTGTAAAAAAAAAAAAAAAAAAGCTGTGAGGAGAGAAGAGGAGGGCTGATGAGAGAGAAAGCAGATGGATTTGGCGTCAGTCCTCTGAGTTACTGCAGTGTGGAATAATTAAAAAAAACTACATTAGCTTTATTATCTGGGTTACAACACTGTCTTACAATGAGATGCTAATTAATTGACCACTTTTCATTAGTTTAATCAGTTGCAGATTTACTCTAGGCTTTTGTCTATCTTTTTCGCTTATCTTTTTTCCCTCCACTTTTGGGATTGACACATTGGCATGTGGCAGACAGCCTCCTGGTTTTATACCACTGCACTTTTCATGCGCTGTCGTCCGAGCAGAAAGGGTTCTAAGGCAAATGCAAACAGCAGTCCAATGAAAGGCTCTATCACTCATTATGGTAGATAACGTTCTGTGCTAAAATGCAAATATCTGTGTAATTACCATGGCCTGAGTAAGCACTTGATTCTGATTGGCCGCAGGACGTCCATTATTTTTTAAAAACTTGACAACTCCCTTATAACTGTCTGATCGCAGTGCTAAATTAATACACTAGAAAGGTTTGAGTGTTCCATTTCCGCCATACACTGCAGATAATGGTTTGAAGAAAATGGGTTTTCAAATTGCCTCAAACATTTAGAGTCCCCGAGTTAGCAATCAAGCCTTATGAAAGCAGTAATAGTGAAAAACACGGCTCAGTGTGGATGTAATCCCTCCTGCACCGAGACATGTTAGGCCACATCTGTTGATCTGACCGGGCAATGACACCACATTATCCCACCAACAATCAAAACACAACAGGACATGATGACACGGTGCAAGAATAAATTATTTGTTCTGACTTACAAAAAATAGTGTTCAGGCTGCCCTAAAACTTTGAGTTGACTGAATTTCAAAAGACAAGTTTAGGTAATCTTGTAATAATTCAAAACAAATAAACATTTCCAGTAAAATAAACTTAATATTTATTCAGTTTTAATTGAGTAAACATGTTCAATAAGCTTAAGATTTTAAGTTGAACCAGCAACTCTTTCATCTCAGAGTATATTAGAGACACACAGTAGGATTTCATCATATATGTTTTCTTGAAATTATATAAAAAGAAGGGTCTCAGTAGAGTTTTAATTCTCTCACAATGCATGCTGGGAAGTCTGTTAATATGCTGATCACGTTTCTTTAGAAACTAAATTTAACGTGTTGATTGAACTCTGTACAGAAGATTCATTCAGCTCATCATTTCAAGTCAAAAGACTTTAAGTTAGAAGAAATCATGTTTATAAGTTCTTAAGTGTTTTGAAAGTAAGTCATAAGTAATTTTAAGTTTAAACAGTGAAACATAATTAAAATATGATATATAAATAAATAAAAAATCTGCATTGGTATTTAGCTTCTATTTGGTATTATCATTATTCCCTGTTACGCGGGGTGATAGAAGATGAATATTTCATGGCAGGATGTTGTTAAATGAATATTAAAACTCGGCGATCATGTGATCTGACACTCAATGGAGACAAAGTAATTTGAACAGAAATGCAAGTCACTTCCTTGTTCATTGTAATCGGGCATGAATTTATTTACACTCGACAGCTTGTGTTTCTTGAATTCAAATTGAGCATGCTCATTTCTCAAACAAAATTTCCTCCAAGTATGAATTCCTTTTGTTCACGTGTAAAGCATGCATTTTCAACACTGAAACTGTCCAAGATGGATGGCAAAACTGCCAGAAATTTACAAGTTTTTGCTCGTCGAATCTTCAAACTTGTTGCTTTTCATTATTTTAATATTTTATATCTGAATTGAAAACATTTGGGGTTTTGACTGTTAGTTGGACAACACAAGTAATCTGATTGCATCACAAAGGTGTTCTGGGAAATCATGACATACATTTGCTGCTTTCTGTGTTTTGTGTCACAGATCATCTGATAAGGAAATAAATTGTTAGTTGCAGCCTTAAATGAGAATAAATACACATTAATTCACAAATCCCCATTTGTTAGAATGAGGAAATGGTTTTAATGCAATGTTTTCCAACTACATTGCCCTTTTGCTGCTATTTCAGAATGTACTATAATTGCTAGAGAAAGGGGCCAGAAGGCTTTTTTCACATCTATCCTCACTAATTTCCATTTCTTATACGGTGCTTGTGCAATAAATGAAGGATAAGCAAAATGAATGTTCTCTGCCGTGAATGAGAGTATGAAAGTTGCACTGTAAAACAGCGGAGTAGATGCCTGCCAGGTTTATACTTACTAACACTAAATGAGGCATATTGCCCCAAAATAGATTGCTGCCATTAGACCTTCAAATAAAGTCATTTAAAATATTTTTCACTGTGTAGCTGTTGTCCTTGCCTTGAAATAAGACAAGCATGAATGTTACCTTAAACATAAATGTTACATGCCGGCTATAAACTAGGTTGTTCGAGGGCCTGGGGGACTGCACAATGTCAAAGAGGGCCCTCATATCCTTTATAAACATGGTCCATTATTTTTATAATGATGTGCCAAAGTTTCACAGTCAAGTTTGGCCAAGTTGTGTTCAAGTAAGTGTTGCAGAAGGTTAGCAAGGGCGTGGAAACAAAGGGTAACAGAAAATGTGACCTTACGGTTTAATGAGCAAGCATACGGCACAGAGAAAGACAAAGGCAGGGCACAGAGAAGATAGGAAGACGGAGGGGCTCGGTGGAAAGCAAAGACATTGCACAGGATATTAGGAGAGCCATCTTCATAAAATCCTGTCGAGATTTAGCTTCCATTCTAATTTGAATCATTTGATACATGCTATATACGTGCATTTGGAATACGTTTAAGATGATCTGATGGAATCTGGTGAAATAGCAACAGGTGTTACACCGAATTCAGATGGGAATCAGATTTTCAGGACTTCTCCACTTTATGATGCAAGTCTGACATTTATTAGGCAATCTGGACTTTTAATTAGATAGAGAGGGAATTACAAATGTTTCATGTAAGCTCCCTTATCCAAAAGTGTCAGATAAGAGCATTTAAGCAATGTGAATGAAATGGGTTTTATGTGTTTTTCCTCCTTCTGATGTCGGAGGACACAAATCTCCTTTTGGCAGCTCTGCAGCTGTGTTAACCTCAGCGGAATCAGGAAACTACAATACCCTCAGAGATTTAGACATCCGCAAATGTGCCAATACAACCACACATATGGACGTGCACGCAAGCCGCATCCCACTGTCTCCTCTAACCTCCCTGGTGTGTTTGTGTGTGCGTGCAGGCAGAGGTCTAAGTGGCAACACCAGGCAAACAGCCGCGCTCTCTAACTTCCTCCTTGCCTTCCCAAGGCCCAAGGGGTTTTGCAGGAATGGATTTGTCTATTAGCTCGTAAAGAACATTGCTCAGTGCCATATCGATCATCTGAGCTGTAACATTTAGGGTCTTTAAGTTGTAGAGTTGATCTAGTGGTACACGGACTCCCCTGGCTATTTTACCAGAGTGAGAGATGATCAACTTAACCCTGGTGCTGCGCTTGGCCAGAGGAAACGCTATAAACACGTCCGCTGGAGCCAGAAAGCGTTTTTATTGAACCGCCCGTTCAGCCATCCCGAGGAGGCTGAAGAGCTACCATGAATCCGCCAGGTGCCTCGTTGTAGCAGCAGTGCAGTTGTGTGGTTTTCCTCTCGTTAATAGCAGGCTCATCACGTAGTTAGCCATGCAGGCTCTTGTTCCTGACAAGCTGTCAGGATGTCGGACCCCACCCTGTTGTCCTAATGATGGACCTTTACAGCTCACTGATCCAAAGGAAGACCTACTGGACTGTACTGCTGGTTGATGGGGGGTTAGGGATATGTGTGTGTGTGTGTGTGTGTGTGTGAGAGTGTGAGAGATAATTTTCTGTTCGGTCTCTCTCTGTGAATGCTTACACCCCGCCCTCCTCCATTCTCATCTCGCTGCCATGGCAACAGTCATCAAATCAGAACATCAGCCGTGGCTTTCATCTCACGCTGTCCACTGGCTGCCTACAGGCTGTCTGTATACATAAACTGTGTGATGGAAACATCACAGACTCCGGCCTCTACTTGCCATTTTAATAAGCGGTCACATCCAGCACGATCCCGCGATCACCTACACAGCAGAGGGAGTGAGAGGCGAGCTCATTTTTTTTAATAAACAGTCAAATAAGCGGGCTTAAAACTGTTTTCAGTTCCCGGCGCTGTTGGAGTATTAAAATGAGAGGAGAGCATGGTGAGTGGCACATGAATAAGCTCACAGCAGAAGGGAACAATAGCCCTGAGAGTGTACCGAGAGATTAGTGCAAATCAGAGTGTTCTGCACTGGGGGAGAGAGGCTGAGAGGGGGCGGAGGACACAAAGGTGCCTGTACTGTACGGACGCGCACACACACACACTCAGATGCCCACACATGGTCCTGCTGTTTTATGTTCTGTGAAGGGTCAGTGGGGTATATTATTTGGGAGGGGTGCAGCCAAAGCACAGCTGGATTGACAAGGAAATGGTTGCCATGGAAGGGAGTGGGAAATTAGAATGTTTCAAAATAGAATTTCTCTTTTCTTTCCTCGTATACCTGAGGGGTCTCTGTGCAGCTGTAGCAAAAGATGCCAGCTCCTATAAAGGGGCTAAAAAGTCTAATTGAATAACGATGGAGAAAGGAAAGGAAAAGTAAGCAAATCAGGACCTTTGTATCCTGCACAATGCCATTTTTAGTGCGGATGAATGGGACCTGTCACTGTGCAGGCTTCTGCTGTGAAAAAAAAGCTCATCTGAATAACGAACCTACAGGTTCATTGTTATTCTGATAATCAGAATTGTCATCTGAACCTGCATGGGGATTGGAATGCATTTGCCATGAGGATGAGTGATAGTAATAACAGCGTAGTGGTTTCCCCACCATTAACAATCGCTGCCATTTTAGTTTAACCGCTTGTAGTAATAGCTGTTCCTCTGTCGCAGCTGTCGTGATACTGCCAGGGATACTTCTGCCATAGCTGCACCAGTGCCAGTGTTAAAGGCTGCCATCACAGCCGCGGTGCCAGTAGTAAAGGCTGTTGTTACATGGCACGGTGCCCTGAGCCTGTCAGACCTCCAGGGTGTGTACACCACCTGTCATTATCAGCTCTCAGCCCTGGCAGCTACGGACAGCTAATGGTCCACTGGGTCTCACCCAACAATCTGCTGACCAGTACGAGCGCTGCTGGTTGGTTGTTTGGCTGGACACCTACGCACACACATGCCCACGGACACACAGACATGCACGTGCTCATTTGTGCACAGACTTCTGCAGAGTAATGAACTGTCCACATCTGAAAAAACCCCCAGAAAAGTAGCTGTTTAAAGGGATAATTTACTCTGAAATCAAAAATACACATCTTTCCTCTGGCATGTAGTGCTATTTATCCATCTAGTTTGTTTTGGTGTGAATTGCCAAGTTTTGGAGATATCAGCTGCAGAGATGTCTGTCTTCTTCTGAACATAATAGAACCACAGGCGGAAATTTCGTCTCACGCACACTCATGAGCTGGTAACAGAACAAACCGGGTAACTTCTTCTCATCGCTCATCACAAGTCTGCTGCAGCTGTGTTCTCTACCACCCTACCGTGTTATGTGTCCTTATGTGTCTGCACGAGGGGAGATGGAAGGATGCTGTGCTGCTGCCAGAGTAGTGCTGACTGAGATTACAGCAAGCATGGGGATGCATTACAAAATAATAGTTCATAATTGGAGAAGGAGGCGCTGCTTGGCTCGGATGACTGCTCCGACAGGTGCGCTTTAATGAGGCAGGTAAAAGTACAAAAGCACAACACGATCCAGGAAGTCTTGCTTGATATAAAGTTATGCAGAAAACTATGGAAAAAGACTAAGGCACTCTGTCTTCTGGTGAAATAATAATAAGAAAAGTCTGTTTGTTTGCCTGTGCTTCAAGAATACATTTATAGTATTATTTCACCAGAAGAAAGAATCCCTTAGTTTTTTTCCCCAGCTTTACAAAATAATAGATTTGTGTATACTTCTCACTTTTCTCCAATGGCCTGATTAACTCACTAGATTTGTTTTAGTCACTTAATTCATATATTTAATATTTTGCCATTAAAAAGACACCTGTGGCTATAGGTAGGTAGTGGTCCAAACCACTGTGAAGCATTTACGGGGGGAGACACAGTCCTTCAAAACATGAAAATGCATTGTTTTGCGTGCATAATTAGCACAGGTGCTTTTTCACAATGCTGAATCTCACATTGATTAGACACTGCTGGACAACAGTGGTTACGTTTGATTTTTTTTAATCAAAATTATTACTAGGGACAATTCAGTAGTCCCTATAGATATTAGTAGGGACATGTCCCTCCTGCCCTACCTAATTCTATACCCTTAAATGGAACAAAATGGCACTTGGCATGTGGTGATCAAAGTGGCCAAAAAACTCAAAACATTTGAAAAACTTAAAAGCAAAGTCTCTTACAGGAATCATGACCCAGTTACTCAAAATAATCCACAGACCTTGTGAGTCGGTTTAATGTAGGAACTATTTCCTCTATACTACAGACAGAAAATCACATACATAAACACACATTTTATTGTAACAATCCCTCAAACGTGCTTATCAAACATGTGACAAAGATATGTAATGGAGGCTGGATATTTTACATCTAAATAAAAAGTTACAAATAGAAGAAAATATTGTTAACATGGATAAGAAAAGGATCAAATATACATAAAATGATGCAACGCAATATCGGTCAGATAATACTGGTAGGCCGATATATCAGTCAGTTTATACTTTTGAGTTTTGTTTCTTTTTTAGTTAATTTTTTTGGCACTTTGAGAACCACAAGCCGAGTGCCATCTACTTCCATTATATTCAAGAGAAGGCGGACATCTCTGCAGCTGATATCACTAAACTAGACGCTAAAACCAACTAGATGGATAAAAAGCGCTACAGCCGAGAAGAACTATCCCTTTAAGTGAGGTACGGGTTGAAGCAAACACGTAAATGAAAACAAATAGTGATATATGAGCCTATTTCACTCCGTTCACTTTGCCCTGGGATGGACTTCTTCTGCTCACTGGAGAATTGTCTGTATGATTGATAGTATTGGATTGCAACCTCGTCACAGGCAGCTTTTAATTGAAAAAGCCACAATAGGACTTTGGACAGCCATTAATTGTTACGGTTAATTAAGGTAAACATTAAATGAAGAGAGTTTTAATTGGTTTCTCTTGATGAGGGTAGGGATCTAGGGTGACCAGAATCTGCATATGTAAATAACTGAAAACTCCTCCAGGCCTCGGCTTAACTCAGAGCCTCAGAGTCCTCTCTGTCTCTCTTTGTCGGTTTCTGTTTATTTTCCTCTATTTTTGTCATCGTCTCTCTTTCTCCTTTTTTCTCTCTTCATGCACACAATCCTCCGCACGCGCACAAACAGATTCATGCACCTTGGCCCCAACCAAGCTGTCAGCGATACAAATGGGGTGCTTTTGTCAAGTGACATTGATGTGATGTATGTACATGCTAAATGCTAAACTGGCTCTCCCTGAAGAGATACATTTGTTAAGATGAGACATGACAGATTGGCGTAAGACATCACCTTCATATTTACAATACATGGAATTATCCCAAGGCCCACAACATTCAAGCAGGCTGCGTTTTTATTTTTAGCTTATTTTTTTATTTCTGAGAGGATGTTATATCCATGTGCCCACTGGTGCTCATCATCGGGTGTTTGATTGACCACTTTCTCCTTGCGTTAAAGATTCATTTATATGCTGTCACGCTGTGGCAGGGATTGCAATGTGTACATATGGAAAATATCGCAGATACATCAAATAACAGAGGCTCTTTTTTTTCCATTTTTTTGTCCTCTGAACAGCTGCCACCTGTGCCAGAGGAGAGGGCGTTAATAGCGCACCCAGTCACTTTGCTAGATAGATCACCCTAACACCAGATAGATAATCATGCTGTTAAATAAATAGCTTCTTAAAATGCTTCAGAATGCTGCTAAAAGCATGAGCATTTTATGGGTGATTTGGGAAAAGAGAGTGGAGGTGTCAGGGGGAGGGGGTGGTAGTGAATTTGCATTGCAGTGTCTGCAGTTGAAAGTGTGTGTGTGTGTGTGTGGACGAGGCGTGCAGACAATTGGACGGCTGCTCGGTCACCCGGTCACCCTGCTGCAGTAGAAAAGCTTCTCATGGCCAATGCGCGGCTCTTGCCAGTGTTTCACAAAAACTGAATGTGCTAGCGCTGTCCAAACAGATGCTCAATGCCATTTCCAGATAGTGTTTATGTGTGTGCGTGTGTGGTGGGCGGTGTGTGTGCGTGTGTGCATGTGTGTGCGAATGGATGTGCACAGCGTATTTGTGTGTGTCCATGCGCTTCCAAGTGAGAGTGCACTTTATGTTCGTGTCTGCGTGTGAGTGTGTTTAGTTCCAAACAGATGTTTTTTCCAATGTGTGTGTACTAGCTGAATCAGATCAACACCAGCCGGTGCAGTGAGTCTGGCCAAGGTGGATAATATTCAGTGCACGCTGTGGCCAATAACACACACACACACACACTCGCACACACATTGAAGAGACTAGGTAGAGCAAGTTGTAGAAAGAGCACATGCAGGCAAACCTTTATATTGAACTTAAGCATTAGCTGACTCCATGGAATAAGCGTAAACAGCAGATTCACTCAACATGAATCATCAAGATTGCAAGTAACATTGTAATAAAGGCATTCGAAGCGATCATTAAGAAAAGGAAGGGAGCAAATAAAAGAGCACATAATCAAATTCAAGTAAATGAGGACGTGGTGGAAGTAGTTGTGAGGTGTATCATGAATGAATGGACTTCATTTCACTCAAGGGGGGCTGTGTGTTTATGTGCTGTAACATTTGTAATAGACCTTCTTTTAACGTGCTGCACTATTAATCCAACTGCAACAGGAAAAGCTCCCCCCTCCCCGCCCCTCTCCCTTAGTCTAGTTTTTCATTCTGGGATGGAGCATAACAGTTTATAATAATAATGGGGGAAATTTTTATGATCAGAATTAATAGTTGTTTTGGATATGGGTGCTTGATTTCAGACAGCGGTAGTCAAAGTAGTCTCAAGCACCGTTGTTAGCTAGCTAATTAAGCCAACGTTAGCTCCCTGAATTGGTTGAAAGCCTTCACCGACTGACTTTTTAATTTTTCTTGCTGACGTGTTTTGAAACAAGAATCCTTAACCCTGTAAAACCTGACACATCACAGAAAATTATTATTATATATTCTTTTGATTGAAGTGGACCTTTTGGAGAAAAAAAATAAAAATCTGTATCATTTACACATGATTTGTATAATATTTGATACGTATATTTGATTTACAGTAGAGACAGAAACAAATATTGACCATATCTGTTGTAAAATTTGGCACATATCGAATGGTTTGGTTCCTTCTGTCAAACAAGAACATTTCTTTTTATTTCACCTCAACAGCTCGGTCAATGTAATCCGAAGTGGTCAATATAACATACAGTTATAGCCGGGGGATTGTTTTAGTGGAAATCAATTAAAAAGGCAATTATTAGCAAGTGCACATTTGCTAATGAATGTGTGCAACATCCAAGTGACTGTGATGATTGCAGGTTGCATATATTAAAAAAAAATGCATATAAATGTCTTAGTTTCCACTTTAAATTAAGGTGACATTTCAAGCTTTAATTAGTTTATTTAATGGCGTATTTGTGATTATGGTGGGGTTAATGCAGATTGCATCATTATATTAATTTAAAAAACAGACTGAGGGATTCACAGATATCTTATATTCCAGCTGTATCATATTTGATACACACATTTTCAACATGATTTTGCGATGAAATACGGTTCAAAATATGAAGTAAGTGTAGCTTGTTTCATTAGTAACAATATAACTGTTAGTCTTACTGAATTTTTTTTTAATTAGCAAAGATTTTCCTGCCAAAAACTTACCAGTTGCTCCGTGAAGACAGCCATGTTGGTTTTTCCACCCACTGGTTTGCTGCTGCCCGCAGTGCACTGATAGTCCACCAGGGGGCCGAACACGTGTCCGATTGCATACAACAGGTTTTTTTTTCAGTTTTATTAATCAACTGATGTTGTAGAGGTCACAGAAACTCATGTATAAAGTATGATACAAATGGTGTTACAGGGTTAAGTCTTAAATATGCACTTGATGACCACTTGATGGCTACATAATAATGTGGTTAAAAAACCAATGGGAGAAGTTAGCATTCAAATCCCGCCAGAAATGGGTTTCTAACACATAGTTAATGGTCAGTTTTAGCCCAAACCATGATCTTTTTCTAAACCTATAACCAAGTAGTTTTGTAGCCTAAACCAAACCAAACTGTGACAGAAAACCGAAAAAAAAACAAGAATGAAGATAAGCCTAAAACTAAGCCTAAAAATAAAAAGTTAGCAATAAGCTTCACGTGGGAGTTAAACCCCAGTCCTGTGTGTAACTCAATCAACCACCACAGCCTGCTCTTGATGTGGACTTTGTTGCCCTTTATACTGTCACCTGTCTTCCTAAAGCCAGACAGGGCTTTCTGCCAGAAGGTTCTGAAGCCTAACTTTTTCCATATGCATGAGTCCCTGGCAAAAAATCAACATCCTCACCCGCTGATAATCAGTGTAGAAGACATGGAAATGAAGCAGCACTATTTCCAGTGTGAGCCAGTTAGTACACATATTGTGTTTCACATAATCCTGTTTAGCTTCCATACTTGGACAAATAAGACAGAGATTAGATTTATGCATTATTGCTGATCTTTCCACACTGTTTTTAAACATTAAGAAAGAAAAGGTTTTTAGGATGAGGACTGACTAATATGTTTAGTGAACATAACCACGTCTCAGTTAAAAAGTTTGGACAGGGTTGGTGAAATGTACACTTCTCTAAATCCAATAAAGATCCAGACTGTGCATCTAACAGAGCTTAAACTTTCACAACTAGAATCAGCTTTATTGGCCAAGTATGTGTACACATACAAAGAACTGGCTGGGTTTTTTCATTGTTCTATACACAGGAATACACAAAGCAGCTAAGAGCAAGAACAACAAAGCTGAACAAATAAAAGGAAAAGAATAGACAGAATAAACAGTTCTGATAAAGTGTTATCTAAGAACTGGCTCCAACAAAGTGGAGTCTTGAAGAAAGGCCTTTTTCTTACCTACAAACATTCAAAAAAAAAAAAGTTAATAAAAGACTCCTTGGCCTTGAAAGTATGCTGGTTCAGGCAGCTAATGTAGTTTGGTATGCTAGCCAGACATGATAATATTTGAGGCTTACATAGAGCAGACATTGAAGACATTCTTTACACTTTTGCTCTTGTTTTTGTGCTTTCAGAAAGGCTAAGAAAGGCATGACCCTACAAATTTTCAGCATTACTTTTACTGCAGTCACTACCCCGCCCCTTTAGGAGAGTCTATTCAAAGCAATGGGGGGAACTGAACATGAGCACGGATTATAACGGCTTCTTTCACTCCATTGTCACTTAAGTAAATATTGGACCCATTTTCACGAAACACTTAGCTACCAAACATTCTGACACTAAAATTGTTTTGTTTTTAATCAGGAAGAATCAGTCAGAAAATCAACTTTGTTCCCGACCTCTCTCTGTATCAGCAACACTCTCTTGCGAGATCTGGCAACACAAATATGCTAACAATATCAAGCCTTTTGTAACACTTCTAACACTTCAGACCATGCTTACTTAGGAGCAGGGGTGGCAGTAACTAATTACAAATACTCAAAATACTGTAATTAAGTAGTTTTTTTATGAGTAGATTTTCAAGTCTGTACTTTTACTCATAAGCCAATAAGGTGATCTGATCACAAACGGGCAAATGAGAACCAGGACATACAAACAAAAAAACAAAACAAAAAGCTGCAGCACACATTTGGAGGATGAGGATGTTAATGATTAATGATTAATCGATTTACTCAGTAGTCATGGCAGCATTGCACCTCATTTGACATTGTTTTGTCATTTGTTGAATAAGGAAAATTAAACTTCATGGCGCCGCACTAGTGGCAGCTTGTTACAGCAGCTCCTGCTCACTGTTGAGCTTTTCCATTTTTCTATTACTATTTTCTTATGCGTTTGTGTTCTTTAATTGAACAGTGCACTATGGAGACCAGAGTCACTGTGTTTGTTCTGGTCTGTCTTTTGTTTTTTTATTTATTGATTTTTTTTTTTTTTAATTGATGTTTCTCTATTTTTGCTATCCACTTTGCTGCTTAATACTGGAAATTTCACCACTGTGGGACTAATAAAGGAATTATTTATCTATTATCTTATCTTATTTATCTTTATCTTATCTTATCTTATCTTACTTCAACTTAAAAAGGGGGGGGGGGGGGGGGGGGGGGGGGATGAGGAACAAAGTGTTTTGTATCTTATATAATCGATTGTTATTGTTTTCAATTATTGGTTCAAAGAAACACAAAATTTGTAACCCTAGTTTGGAGCGGTGACTGTGACATCAGCAGTAAAGAGTAACTAATACTCTGAGTAGTTTTTGCAACAAATACTTTGTACTTTTACTTAAGTATATTTCTAGCAGCAGTACTTTTACTTGTAATTGAGGACATTTTTAACACTGTGGCAGTACTTGTATTTGAGTACAGATTTTCAGTACTCTTTCCACCACTGCTTGGGAGACAGGAAGCGTATACCCGCCATTTTCAAACTTAAGAATGTCACGACCCATGATTAGATCTGAGAGTCTTCTGGGGTCAGCCCAAACCTTTAATCACAACTCTGATCAACACACGAGACTGATGATGAGACGTGAGATACGTTAATGTGACAGGTCAACAGATACGGTGTAACACCTGTTAAACTGGGTCAGTTAAATGAAGAATAACACGTAATTTAAATCCCATTACTTTGTTTTATTAGTTCTGATCACTTTTTTAAAATTACTCATAAATATTTTATGGTCATTTCAAACCAATAAAGTCGAAGCTTAAAAACATTTTAATCATTTATTTTTCATGACCTCTCAGGGCCCACCTGCAGGGCCTTCATTTCCCACCACTGGCCCGCAGCCCACACTTTAGGAATCCACTGGGGCAGCTTGCAAAGCTTTCTCCTACATTGAGCATCTTTACTACAGCCCCCTGCACTCCACAGCATGTGCCTGATAGACTATGATTGGTTAATTACTGTAGATGGGAGTGGTGAAAAATATATGGCAGCATACACGAAGAATAAACCATAAAGGTGAGCAACACTGGCTGAAACTGTAAGCCGATTCCCCCTTTGTCCTTCTTGAACCTCAGGGTGTATTATAATCTGCCCGAGAAACTACAGATCTGTAGTTTTTAGACCAAGTAGATATGCCTCACCAATTCTTAAGGTCTCTTTCCCTCCCTGGAGGAACTGGTGTTACATTCAAGGTACATTCATCTATTGTTTTTCTGTCTGTGGTGGAATAAAGGGAATGACTGCAGCCCTGCCTGAGCGGGGAAGATCCCTGTACGATTTGGGAACGAGCTGAAATGAGTCTAGCGTGTGAGATGTGTTGAGAGATGATCACCTCGGGGAAGCATGAGGCAAGCCCCCTCGTAGCTGCAGAGCGAGGAAGAGATAATGGGGTATGCGGCTGACAATAGGTGGATGCGGTTCTTCCTTCCAGTCTTTTTGGGTCAGCACCAGAGATGGGTCAGCTCACAGACGGAGCGGAGGAAACAGAGGGGGGAAGAATGAATGAGAGTAATATCTCATATGTCTGTCCTTGCCCCCGGTTGCCCTCAGTCAAATTCTCACCATTATGCTTTCATGCCTGATTTATGTGATGTGGATGATGTAGCAGTATCTTTTCTTTCTGCTTTATAAGATAGGAAACTGAGGGGTGGCAGCCACTATAAACCAGCTGTATTTCTACCTGCACAACACAGTGATCCAAATAGTGATTAAATATAAATCTTCTGGGCTTGGACTAACTATATCCTTGTGTCCTAATAGCCTAGGGTAGTGCTGCTATTTCTTTTCTCTTTTTTTTTTGGTGAAAGCATTCCAGCTCAGTATAGTCATTCGATTTGATTGATTTCAAAATGTATTATTCACAGTGAGCTGTGAACCTGATTTGCCATTATTTGGGTGCTTGAAAATTAAATGGTTGCAATTTAAAATATTAAATTATTAACTATTATTCGCTTTCACTTCAATGAGCTTACTCAACAATGATTGAAATACAAATTCTGGGGGATTTCTAAAACTCAGAGTTTCAAGCTTATCTAAAGAAGAAAAGTCATTTATCTCGCCAAAACATTATTAGGCAGTAAAACTTTTTTCAAAAAATAAGAGTTGGGCCAAAACTCAAAAGTCTATTGAAGAAAGATGCCTTGAATTTTTGAGTTTTAGCAGGTGTGCACTTGCTTGAAGGCTTGTTTTTAACCGGGGGTGCGCTTGTCTTGAGTCGAGCGGCTGTGACACGGTGGATAAACACAATCATTTTCTATAAATTCTTTACAATATAACTCCTCAATATTTTGTTGCCTTTAAGCTTTTGTTATGTAGCAGCAAAATCAGGAAATGTTATGTTTGCATCAGCAGTAATGTGACCTGTCCTCTATACAGTTGAGAGCGAACATGAAACAGTCAGATAAAGCAGATCCAGGCATGCAGGAGAGAAACTAAACTTCAAACCACAGAGATTCAGTTAGAAGCTACAAAAAATACGTAGCTCTGAATACACAGTGACTTTAAAAGACCTCTTCCTCACTGGTCTCCTGCACAGACACGAGTTGAGTCTTGGCTTTCCAGCTACATGTCAGAAAAAAATAAACATAAAGGAAAAGAAAGCAAATCCAAAGGACATAAGAGAAAAAAAAGAAAGCAGGGGTTGGGGGGGAATCGGTCAGGGAGTTAAACACTGTTATTTAGTGGAGTTACTGGGATAGACTGACAGTTTACAGGAGTACCAGCATACTTAGTAGATCAAGTTAGGAGCAGCAGATTATACATGTAGTGAGCAGAGCAGAGATTTGATTCTAAGTCTGGAGGAATGGGTTACAAGTTATTGAAATAATCAATAAATGGTTTTCCATTACTTGAAGAAACCATCAGCAGCTCCTCGTAGAGAGATTTAGATTTTTTTCCCAAGCTTTGAAAAAACATCCATCATTCATTCCAGTTTGAAAAAGAGTGTGATTTTGGAGATTTTCCGATAGTTAAGCCATCTTCTTGCTAAAGAATTTTGTAAAGAGCGATGCTACCTCTTTTCCCGGTGTGATCTTGAGTGGGCAGGGCTTACGCAAGAGCTATTTACATCTGGACCATCTTAGCTGAATGGATTTCCCCTGATATCTCAGGCGGGGAGGGGGGGTGGTTAAAGAAGGAGCGAAGGCAGCCCGGTGGGCGAGACGTGAATGGATCAAATGTATATCTGCGGCTGAGCGCTACATTAGTGGAATGAATGCAGGGTGATGTGTGAATTTTTTTTGGCCAGAGGCAGGGAGGGAAAACAAGGAAGGAGAGAGAAATCTATAGATGAATGCGCTCATGACCGGGCATGAGAGGCAACTGTGTGTGGGAAGGTTTATCACAGACGAAGGTTATGATTGCATGGATGCAACATGGGCTATAATCGCTGCTGAAATACACACGCCTGGTTGGTGCTGCTGCAATCATCGGTTAATACTCTAATGAAGACGTGATGCCTCGGAGATCAAAACCTCTCCAGCTGAGATTGCTCCTCCAGTTAATTTTTACATATACAAGCACAGAGTGGCTTTACTCTGGCACCTATTTCTTTGTGAAGCCAAATCTTTCACACTTTGCAATTTTGTGACGTTTTTTTTTTTTTTTTTTTTTTACAAGCAGTTATTTACTGGATGCAGCCCACAGGAAACCGGCTTGTTAAGCGAATGCCAGGGAGTCACAAATATTCTACTTTAAACTTTGTTTTGCCCACGGTTGACATCAGGGATCATCCCTGCGCACAGCTTTTTTTCATTTGTCAAAGTCTGTCTCTCCTCCGTCCCTCCATTTCTCAACAGCTACCGGTATCATCAGCCACAGACTCTAACCACCCGCGGCGAATGTGAATTAACAGACGGCATGCTGCTCACAGCACCTTGCTTGCCACTGAAACAGATTCATCACAAAGACCTAGATACAGCCTTTTCTCACTAATACACACATACACACACTTTCACCCTAGAATAGCACCTCACATATCATACATCCGTGGTGTAACATTCTTCACACTTACACACTGTACTTTGTGATCAAGAGAACAATAACATCGGCAACAGACTCTGCTTCTCGGCTTTCTTGAGGATGCTACAGCGCTTTTCAGGCTGCGAGTTTAGCTGCGTCTGACAAAATATTCCTCTCCGCTTTCTCATCTACTCAAAAGCCCCTGATCTGCACTCAAAATACATCCCTGCTCACATCTCAATTGCCACATTTATATATGAGTGGGAGATGCTAGAAAATCAATGTCCATCGGAAGTTGAAAGGAAGAGTGAGGCGGGTTTGCCCACAGGTCAGAGGTACATTGTGGGATATTGACTAGTCCCCGGTGCTGCAGTAGGCGTGTTGAGAAAACACATCTACAGGAATATTATTGACAAAGGCAGCACAACCCTGGCCGTCAGTAAAGAGGACAGATACTTTATTATCCTCTGAGAGGAAATTCGTTTTCACAGTCGATACGTGGAAACACTGAACACGCTCAAATGGAGGAGTCCAGGAGAGGTTCATGTTTTTACTGAGATGGACATTTTTCATGGGTGCACCAAAATGGGCCCTCATGAGCCTTGACACGTACCTTTGGACCCACCATAAATAATTAAATTATGAAAATGAAATAATAATAATAACAATTTGGTATCTGAATTAATAGTACAGCAGCAATCTGCCAGCCCGAAGCATGCATCATAGTCTCTAGTTATTCCCCATTACTGTTTTACAATTTATGGCAGTTTAGTAATATGATGAAAAGGTTTCACTTAGTTTTTCTAAAGATTAAGAGCATTATTGGAGTATTGCTAGTGCTGGCTACAAACAGCTACGTTGAAGACAGATCATATTCCTCTTGTGACTCCTTGAACATGTGCAGAGGTGCAGCACACGGGCAGGTGGTAAAGATTTTGTACGGCCCCCGAACGTGACATGAAATGTATACACTATATTTGAATCATTGGTCAATTTCAATACCTTATTCAATATTTCACTAGCCTACATTTAACAACTTGTAGAAAGATACTGTTTGCATGGCAACTAGGGCTTGACCGAAGTTAGATTTTTGGGACAGATACCAATATTATGGAGTAAAAAATCCTGATATCAAAATATCAGCTGATATTCTGTATACAGAGAATGATTTACAGAATATAGAATATATACATAAACACACATTTTTTGCAATGATCCCTCAAAAGTGGTTAACACTTGTGAAAAAGATATGTAAGGCAGGATATTTAACAGCTTAACAATAAACTTTCACTGATATTTGTAATAATTATAAATAACTATAAATAAAAAACACAAATAAAGAGAAATATTAATGTTATTATAGTAAACCTGAATTAAGAAAAAGGATTAAATACACACAAAAGCTGCCTGTAAAGCTAACAAATGAACACAATCTGCATTATTACAAGTTTTCATATCGACACGTTTCAGACAAAATATATGTATATAAACCAATACAACTGTGATAGGTAAACGCTAATATCATATTTCTGTGGACAACTCAGCAGTTTAATGTGGAAGTAAAATGGAAAATCCGCCACTGAAAAAACCTTGTATGGTTGAGGAGAAAAGGAGGTTTCAGGAAAAATGGATCAACTCGTACTTCGTTAGACCTTCGGGGGACAGATAAAGTGAACTGCCTTAAGTCCAAACAGGTTAACTCAGTCCTCAAGGAATTTTTAAAATTAAATGCCATCATTAGACGATCATAAATCCTACAATGATCATGGGTTGTTGGCCTTTCCTGCGCAGCTCTCAGTCATAAGCTGGCTCCCTAAAATGGCACTCAGAATAAAGGATCATCAGAAAATTTAAGTGCATCAACCCACAGAAGTCAGTCAGTTAAGGTGCCACAATGAATTTGATGGCACAGAGCGATAAAGCAGTTGCCCACGCAGACAGCTGTCGTGTCTCTGGCTTTGCTGAACACACCATCAAACACAATTGGCAGATTAGTGTTTATTGGTGGGAAGCCAGTGTGGGATCAAGTTCTTGTCAGCAACTTCTTCTAGTGATACATCACCTGGAGTTAGGGTCTGAAGGGGACAGTATTCTTGCTGTCATAATTAAAAGAAGTGGTAGGGCTGGGCGATATTGCTGAAATATTTAGCGAAAAATGTGCAGTTTCAGTAGATATTGATAATTTTTAACAACCTATTTTAATAAAGACCAGTGCAAATAAAAGGTTTAATTTAAACACCTTACTTTGAATTTAACCACTTTATTTATGGAGGCACACAGGTTAGAATTACCTTGATACACATTACTGGCAAGCTGACCTGTCCTTTTTGACAGTGTCCTCACTGTCTGCGCCTCCCATTTCTCACTCCGCGCTGTTTCTGTTGTTGTGTCAGAAGTTGATGGTGCAGTCAATTAACACGCCTGTTAAATGATTGGCTGTTTGTGTGTCACTGTAGCACACTTCATTATCACAGAATATGACAGGTTGTTTATGAGCCAGGACGTATTTGTTATGTGCTTTCATGGTGGTTTGCATTTTATGCACTTAAGTGAAACTATTGAACTTTTTATTGAACAGTTTTCTTATTGCGCTTGATGAAGTGTCTATTGCCAATGTATATCAATATTGTTTTATCACCCAGGCCTAATAAACAGTATATCAATGAGAAGCACATTGCTCGTCTACTTCCTCCTGACAGTAGGAGTTAGCTGTGGCAGACTCAAATACAGCCGTAAATGTCTCATTCAAATTGGAAAAAAGGTTATCACACACATTTTTTTCAGTTTTGCCAAATATGTCATGTTTTTTAAAAGTTTTTGTCACTCACTTGGGTACACGACTGTACCTTTGAAGGTATAAAAGTTGACTCACTGTTCAGGAAAGAGTAACTGTACTGTAACTGTACTGCTCCAGGGAAAAACTTCTGTACTCCAACTCTTTTTCTGAGAGTGGGAAGCAGCAGTCATAGGAAGATATGAGAAAAACACCAACATGTGGGTCAATGCCGGCCAAAGCAGAGGCTGAACTCCTCGGAGATAATACCGTGTCCACAGCAGAGCATACATCTATATAAATAGAGGGTAAAAAAGTTAACCTGGGAAATAGTAACTCATACAAGAAGAAGAATGCTTTATTCTGCATCGCCTTGAGATATTAATTACAGTGAATAAGAGTGCTGGACAGAATGGAGAGCACGACACAAAGGGCTTCTAAAGTTCAGCCAAATCATTGTCTTAATTATTTAACTCCTCATGCTGCAATAAATCCTATAAATTAATTTGAGGCCTCTCGAGTTTTAATGTACAGCTGATGTGAGACGCTGAAGCGTTCAGCAATGGAGCATTTCAGGGACATGGTACAGCTACGGTTCTGCCTTTAAACACAAGTGTTATTTCTGTCTAATTGAGTTTTATTTATGTTCTATACATTAGATCGGCCAAGATATCTCAAAAGTTATACATATTGTTCTAACGTTTATAGGTGAAGACAAGAGAAAGAGAAAAAAGTGCAAATATTTTATTCTATTTTTTTAATAGGTTTGCACAATTACATCAAGCTTTCATGTAAAATCCTTAGATTGCTGTGATTATTTTTGATTTTCTGTACTGAAACACAGGTTAGGTTTTCTCATATATATCTCCACTACTTTATGTTGTGCAGCAAAATAGTTTTGAATTTTTAATTTCTATTCTAACCACAATTAATTAATTTAAGCTTTCATTTGTGGATGTATTTTAACACTGGAAACCCTATTTACAAGTTATTTTGGTTGCAGTAACACTTCCCCTAATTACTCGACACAGCACAGAGACCATCTTTCTGCCATAATTTACAATATTAAATATTAATACAATAATACAGTAAAAGCCTTAATTTATTTGTGATTTGCGATTCATTGCCATTTGTCTTATTTAATTGATCATTTAAAAGCTATTTTTGACAAGAAAAAAAAAAAAAACAGCCCCTAATTAAAGATAATAGGTTATGACCTTTCATTTTTTTAAATTTAAAGGCGAACACCCTTGCATACCTTGGGTAATGCAGTCCAAATTCAAAACATTAGAACAAGCTACAAGCTCAGGCAGGTTGCCTGCAGGCTGCAGGGACACTAAACAGGAGTGCAAAATGAATGCAACGTTATACTTGACAATGACAAGTGAAAATCAACCCTACACTGTAAGTTGATCAGCTGTTTATAACTCTGTCGATGTAAAACGAAGCCCGTTTTCCTGAAAACAAAAGTCCACTGCTCTGAAAATACACACTCTGGAGTTGGGAGGTCACTGCCTGCCAGACTCCATTAACATATTGCTCAATTTAACTATTAAACATCTACTCCTTCTAAAAGATTAATAATGGTTTCTTACAATTCATTTGGTGAACACTGAACATAATTCTGTATTAATTCTAGCTCCCTGTAAAGTGAATAAATGTGAAATGGACAGTCTGGCCAAAATAAAAGCAGACATTGCGCACAAACCAGAATGGAAATTTCAAAGGAGATCATGCTGGCTGTAATGTTGTTGTCGAAGAAGTCAGTATTTCAACTTGTGTCCTTCATCTCTGATGACATATCATGGTAATTTTATGATTTAGAAAATAGAAAATATATTGCATGTCTTCTCCTGAAAATGTTTCCTTTTCTTCTTTGCAGAAGTCATTTTCTTTTACGTAGGAGCCGAAACCAATGATTCAGCCAACATTTATCCCAAATAATTTAGCATTTCAGGGCTTCAAGATCACAGACAAGTAAACGTAATGGAACTATTAATGTACAAATGGATTAAAGCAACAAGTAATTGCTTAGCAAAAGGACACAAAGCGTCTGCCAAAGCAAAAGGCTTTTTTCTTCAAGTTCTGAATGTGTGACCGCACGGAAGGTGGATGAAACACACTGAGGGGGTGTTCAGGGTTGTGTGCAATAATGAACTATATATATAGCAAAGCTAACATTCTGCTAGCATTCTGCACTCCCCCTCTCGAAATAGAGACTATTCAGGCTTGTTAGGCTTCTAAGAGCTGCCTAGAAGCCTGTCATTTCACATTAAAGTAGCCTAGCATTGCTGCTTTCATGGATTTAGTCCTCACCGGACAGCAAATGATATATTTATGTATAGATTTGAGATGGGATGCAGACAAGGTTGTCTACTCATCCCACATTAACTTCTGTGCGAGTGTGTGTGTGTGCATACATGTGTGCCCTTGTGAGCGTATGTTTGTCCCTCACTGGTACAATGCATTTCCATTAAGGCATATGCCAGCCTGTGTTATGGTGAGCCGAGGTGTTAGCTGTTACTGTGACTGTCACATCTATAGAGGGGAAGGGAAGGGGATATTTCCTGTTTAGATGCCACCAATTTCCTCTTCATGCATGGTGCGTACACACGTAACACACACACACGCGTGTACACACCCACACACAATTGATAGATTTATTATAGCGTGTCAGGAAAGTGCAGGCTTCACATTTCAGCAAAATGGACCCATTTGGCGGGCGAACGGCTTCACCCCCCCCCCTCCTTCCTCCACCTAACTCTTCTCAACCCCGCTTCCTTCCACCCCATTCCCGCCCCACCCCACCCCACCCCATCCCAGCCAGCGTGCCAGCCCACTCAGCCGAATCCGGAACGGCACCAAATACATGTTTCTGTCACAAGCTTCGTGTCAGCTTTTTTACATGAGCAGGAGAAATGGGGAAAGAACGGGTCATTCTGACAGTCGGAATCACTCTGTGTGGATCTTAAATGTTTTACGGCCTTAATGGGACTCCAGAAATAGATGCAGTGCTAATGTCCTCTGACTCTAGGAAAAAAAAGGGGGGGAAGAATGTGTCTGTGCTAAGTGTGTGTATTTGTGGGCTTGGGAATACGTGTGAGGGTGCGCGCATGTCCGTTTGTGTCTGCGGCTGCTCGTGTGTGCGATTCAAATGGGCTTAAGTGAGGGATTCACGCATGCAAATGAAGCCACTTAAATCTGGGTCCTTTTCCCCCTCTATCTCAAAGGACACCCTATTCTCTATTTAGAGCACCACTTTGACATCAGCCCTATGGAGGCAAGGCCCTATGGGGCTTTGGTCTTGAGTGGTGCACTATAGACTATAAGGAATCATCCAGATTTGCCTTATATAATCTCTCACCCTCGGAGATATCCACAACAAATCTTCAACAAGCTCCTCGCCTGATGTAGACGCTCAACATAACCCATCACCCAGCTTGAGCATTAAGCATTACCTTTTGAAGAAGTGTTCAATATTGTGGGATTCCTGGCATTCGGTGCTTCCAGACAGCATTTGCTGCTTTAGAACAGCTAACCATCTCCCAGCATGGTTCCTCTTCTCCAGACAGACTCTGACTTAGAATATTGATCTCCCTGCTCGCTGTATCCTTACCCCTCAGACAATCCATACTAAATGTATTAGCTGTGGAGAGAGCTACAATGTCCTCTGAAGCTAATCATATTTAGCTGCAGAGAGAGGTATCTTTAAAGAAGCAGCCTATTTTCAGGGCCTGAGTGGATTGTCCGGACCAGAGGATGGTGCTGCAGTGTGCAACATCAAAAGGTGGGCTTCAGAGGCCCACGTTATTAGAGGACCATTTGGGTTCATCTCGAGACATTAAGGCCTAATGTGCATGTGTGGGTTTACACAAGCAAACACACGTACAGAACACTCCTGTGTATGCCTGAGTAATTCTCATATATCTGGTATGATTTTTCAAGATTTCTCCTCTTTTTCCCAACACACTGGTAGAAATAAAGGGGCCAACTAGAAACCCACAAGAGATCCTTTTCCCGTTCCTGGTAGTACCTTTTAAAAAGGTTCCATTTGGGATGCTTCCAGAGGGTTCTACCTAGAGCCCAATATGAAGGGTTATACCTAGAACTATCTGTGGGAGGTTTCACCCAGAATCCCCCATGACAGATTCTATGTAGAATTCTTCAATGGCTTAATGGTTCCACCCAGAACCCTCTCTGGGGGTTCTGTCTAGAATCTTTCCACCTTTTAAGGGTGCTAGCAAATACCCACCCAGGAGGTTCAACTAAGAACCTTTTTATATTGCAAGTGTTATACCTAGAACACACTCTGGGGGTTCATCTGAGAACCCTTTGATATTATTGTACAAAGAAGAGTTCTTCAAGGAATTCAACAGCCCTCTCTGGGGTTCTGTCCAGAATCTTTTCACCTTCAAAGGGTGCGAACAAGAGCCCACCGAGGGGGGCTTACCAAGAACCCTTCTATATTCGAAGGGTCTGATCATGTACCCACCCTTAGGTACCTTTAGTCCTACAAAGAACCATTTACAAAACCCTTTCTTCATAAAAACCCTTTTGGAACCCTTATTTCCAAGAGTGCAGTCTCTCTCTCTTTCTCTCTCTCTCTCTCTCTCACACACACACACACACACCACATACACGTTTCTGCATCACAGCAGGCATCATACAGGAGAGCAGCCCTGATTGTTGAGTGGGGCAATCAAAGGCTTTGATGCTAATCAGAGCTCTCTGTCCTGCCAGTTTGGGATGATGGTAGAAATATACAATAAAGAGAAGGTTTTATAGCAGATGCCCACTGCCTGGCTGATGTGATTGCTTTCTACCTCATTCATGGGGTAGCAGGGGATAGAAATCAGCCTTGAGCTGGGGGGGATAGGGCTGTATACTGGCTTGTGTGAGCTGCTAATGCAGTGCCACATGTAATGAGCTTTGGATTTGGGCCCCCATCATGCATAGAGTTTTCCGCCTAATCTGCTAAATACTTTGTGAACCATTCATTACATTTGTTTGGGTTGATTTCCACGCTGCTACTTCTGTAGAGATGACAGTAGTACTTTGTTTGGCGGGATCTCCTGCAAACCGCTCTGATAACACCTGTGCCGCTTGATGCAGCGAGCGTATTCCTGGCACTCATCTCCTCTCTTGGTAGGGGGGCTGCCGGTGATGTGTGTTTTTCTAACCGTTGATTTCTCTGAATGTGCTCTGAGCGCTTCTGTGTTCATCTGCGCCTGTCTCCGCTTGTGCCAGAGCCTTTTTGGACATATGTGCTCTTGCTTACTGAGTTTGTGTGCCGATGTGTGTGTGTGTGTGTATGAGAGAGCAGGAGAGGAGAGTTTTTGACAGTCTGTCTCTGCAGTGTTTTTTTTTTTTTTGTTTTTTTTTGACTGTGCGCATGTGCGTGTGTATGTGTATGTGTGTACAGTATGTTACCTCTGCTTGTTGGTTGACAGGCTGTTGTTCGGCCTCCTGACAGACAGTTCCATTAAATCATGCTGCAGTGGTAACCCGCAGTGACAGGACGCCATTGCCTCCCTGGGATTCCTCCATCAGGGTCTCTCATGCGCTTAACGAGGAAGTAAACATGCTAAATTGTCTGTTGGAGATGAAGCGAAGAGGCTGTCTCAATGCTGCACATCACGTGTGATGTCCACACACATCTTAGTTTCTTTACTTGAAGCAATACTCATAATGCAGTAGGCACACATGGCTAAGAGCCATCTCTGTTCCTTAAATGGAAAACATACTGTGCCTTAGCATGGTGAGAATACACAACATTAATGTTAATGTTGTGTGCTGCCAACAAAAGGAGAACTGACTCAATTAGTGGGCTTCATATAATGATACATTTGCAAACATACAGTATATGTATAGGCAGATCCTGATCCTGTTGATTTGTCTGTGTCCTGGTAGTTTGAGCTTTCTATTTTCATAGAACATCCATGACTCTATTTTGTATATTTTATAAAGCATAGACTAATTTAATATTCTTCATTTGAGGACAGATATAATGAGAATGTTTGAAAGTTTTTCTCTATTGCACTTTTTGTAATGATTATTTATGTGTACCTTCTCTCATTTATTATTCTGGATTATATAACTCACTTGGGCACATAAATACCAAAAGCTTATCTTTCAGCTTTTGGTATTTGTTTTTTTTTTTTTTTTTTTTTTTTTCAACTTTTTTTTTGTGGTCGCTCCCCCTTTATTAGGAGAGGCTGTTTGTGACTGGTTCATTCACAGATGCTTCCTTCACAGATGTTTCCTATCATGCAATCATGTAATCTCTGCGCTGATCTGTGTTTTTAACCTCACCTGTTTACAAAATCAGTGAGTGCTGGTATTTTGTATGCTTTTAATGGTTAAATGGTCCTTTTAATTGTTAGAAACCACCAAGTATGATGAGGTATAACATGGCAAAATACTACCCACCTCACAACCTGAAAAGGTAGGACAATTTGCAGTAATATTTTATGCACTGGACACTGAGCTTCTGAAATAACTGCCTGGCTCCTAGACCACAACCACGCTGACAGTTTTTCAGAAACCTCTTTGTGGTTTCCTGATGGTTGCAAATAGTTCTGCAGACAATTATTTTCAAGCACAAAGTGACGGTGCGGCAGTGCCATTGTTGCAGGAAGGCCATGCAATAATAAATGCAGCTCCTCTCATGACTCCCCTAATAAACGAGTGCTGCATTTGAAGATGCTGTTTGTTGTTGCGAATCTTCCTGCAGATTGAGGCAGAGTCTGCCTGGGAGCTGCCTGGTGAGAAAACACTGAGTGGATTTTGAAGAGGTGTTGAGTGCAGGGGATGATGGCTCTGCTTGTTCCTTTTAAGGTTATTTTAAGCTGCAGACCTGCAGGGTGTGTGTGGTGTGTGTGAGTGTATGTGTGTGTGTCAGGGTTGTGTTTTAATTAGAGAGACAGGAGTGTGTCCTTGGGCTGCCGCAGAGGGTCAGGAGAACCTGGTAGTCTGGGAGAGCAGTGGCTGGGACAAGTCTGGCAGGCCCGCTAAACACCCATTACCCAGACGTGTAGATGCACTCAGGAGCGTGCGCTGATGTCCACACCCGTACACACCCATACACACTCAAACGCACATACGCATCCCGGTCTTGGCGCCATTCCTGTTGGCCAGTGATACCATGGTAACTGAGCAGCCTGCATCTCCATGTGTTCCATGGCCTTCTCTCGTCTCTGAAAGCAAAATTACCACTGGCACTACTCTGGGGAGACAGAGAGAGGCAAGGGAGAGGTGGGCAGATTGAGAAGGGCAGCAGGAGGTGGAGTGGAAGGAGCAGGGGGAGGTTGAGAGGGAGGTGAGGGGAATTGAAAGAAGAAAAGGTTGAGAGGGGAGAGGGAGGAAGCATCTGACATTTATGTTCCTGGCCGACAGAAAATGCCACTTCAAGCTGGCATCTCTCTTTCATTCTCCGTTGCTCTCCGCAGCTTCCCCCTGACCCTGGGCTCACCTCACACCTTCCATGCATCCTGCTCCACCTTCCGTCCATCGGTCACCCTCCTCCGCTCATTTCCCTGCATCAACATCTCCCCGATTTCATACATGCACCGCGTGACCTCTGGCTTTCATCCAGCCATTTCTTCATCTCCCTGTAGTCATTTCCATATCAGAGGCCCTCACCTCTGCCACATCACGCCCATCTTTCGTCAGCTCTCCTCTTTGATTCTTCGCCTCGGAATCCTCTCTAACCTCCCCCCCTTTTCCCTCCCATACCTGTATTTGCATCTCCTCCTACTTCTCTTTCTCTCCCCAGCTAATCTCCCTCCTCCTCACCCCCCTCCCTCCTCACACACCTCTGGTGTGCCTAGCCTGGGTCCCAGCCGATGATGGGACTCATAAAGCCTCCCAGATGAGGCGATAGCTAATGGCTGTTGAATAATGCATGGCAGGCAGGATTTAGAGAGCCCAGTCTATTAGCCTGACCAAATACTCTGGGCTTTTATTAAAGACCAACACTTACAATTACAAACTACATTAAGGCCGGGGTCCTGTCTCAGCTCCCCCTCTCTCGCCATCCGTCGCTGTCTCCACGGTCATAGCTAAGGCAGGATATTATCTTTTGCTTTTTAAGATTTTATAGCCTGGAGCAGCTGACCCTTTTAGAAGGGGTCATTGACAGTCTTTTCTGGTTGTTGTGTCTTTTTTTACGTGATTGTGTCAGAGGTTAGTGGCCCTTTTAGTCACAGTTGTGGATAGAAGAAGAAGAAACGGGTGAGACAGAGGCCAGTGTCACATTTTCACTGTTGGTGGTCGCTATGAAAATGGGTTGATGCATACATGTCACATTTTTATGTCTCCCCATGCTGTTTGTTGGTTTTTGTGGCTGTTTCAGCAGTTGTTTGTCCTAGCGTTAGTGACAGTGTGTGCTTGTGTGCATGCATGATTGAGATACATATGCATTTGCTGTGTACACACCTGCATTGCGCCCTGTGCCCCGCTGCTGCAGAATTGTCATCATCCTCTAGATGGATTTTAATTTTCTCTATGCTTACGGTTGCCGCTGCAGATGAGGCTCCCTCGCACATAATTCCACATGATTATACACAAATGTTAATGGCTGCTAATAGCTATAAGTGTCTGAAAGAGTGTGTCCTGTAAGTGGCTCCTGAATAGTCGTAAAGTGTTGTTAGCTAATGGCTATCTAAACATCCTTCTACCTGGCAATGTTTAAGTGCACACTTAGCCATCTCTCTGTTATAGAGTATTGACCTCCCGCATCTCCTAATTTTGAGATTGCTATGCAAGGTTTCATCTTGCATTTGCATACTACATTGAGACACGTCTGCACATTCTTGACAAGTTTGCAGAGTTAGGTGTTTGTGCGCCGCACAGTCTGTAGAATGAGACTGAAGTCATGAGATCAATGGTCAGCGGGCTACTGCCATCTTGTCAGCCCGAGGGTTCAGTTTTTATATACTGACAGATCTTTAATCATGTAATTCAGGAAACCTTGGGGAAATCCAGGCCATGTCAGATAAAGAGTAGACACCATAAGGGATGATAGATTGATGTTCGTCAGCTCCGCGCAGAAAGCGTCAACCCTAAACCCTTGATCCATCTCCATATCCTCAGTCTCAGTCCCTCGTCTGCTATGTGTCTGGAGAGCTAGGCTAAGTGATTACATGTCTGATCCACCAACGATCGGATGAAAAGCTGCCGCTTAATTTGTGGCCAAAAACATCAACCTCATGAGCTACCACTTCCTGTTTATTTGTTGGTGTGTGTGTGTGTGTGTGTCTCTTTCTCATTGATGTTTATTTAATCTGATCTCCCGGCTGACCCTGCGGCCAGCCGGTGTTCCTCAATAGACTGCACTCTATATATAGTAGTCCCTAAATGTCACAGATTCAAACCAATATAGCGAAGCACGCACTTATGAAGCTTTATTTTATTTTAAAATATGATTCAAACTGTTTTGTATCAATATTCACAATCTTGTCGTGATCTAATTCATATTCATAAATGATACAACAATCAGAGATAGGGCTACATCTATTCACATCCACATTAATCAAAAATCAATACAGATGGATATGTGCATCATACTTACATTAAAAGTTCCCTCCAGGCATGTTATATTTTGTTTAACATGTATACGGAGGCACATCTGCTCTTTCTCCCTCATAGAGTTTTGCAGGGATTATGTATTTTTGTTGGTCAACCCAGAAGTTAGCATCACTCTGGTTCCCTCCACAAAAAGCCAGTGGAATTGGGATGGGATTTTTCCATAAGATTTTGGATTAGTGCAGAAGATTAGCTCTGTGGCGAACAAAAGTTTATGATACCAACATGTTCTCTTCAGCAAGATAATCTTCACAAACGAATACCGCTTTTTGTGTAAATGCAACTTCACATCATCACACTAAGTGACTAGTGTTCGGCATGATGACCTATACTATGTCCCCCAAAACCTCTGTATTCTCATTTAGCCACTTGTCAACAACCACCTTTTTCAAGACATGTAAAAACTTCAAAATTCATAAGTGAGATAATTACTGATGTATTACATTGTAGAACAAAATGTGAAAATCTCTTAGCTTGTTTTAACCATAGATTCAAAAGATCCATTAACTTTGAGACAAGGGAACCAAAGGTGCTAATATGCTAATTAGGACTCATTCCAACAGCACTCTGTTGAGAAATGTGTATCTGGCCCTTGGCCATAGACATATTATAAGGAACTAGATAGTGAATGCAAAGATGGCGCCCATTCAGTCCAATGAGAGCTGCTCGCCTGGCACATAAGCTGAAAAACTTTTCTAGGTACCAAGTTTACTTCCTGGTTGCTTTAAATTGTGATGACATCACAGATTTTTAGATTCCTTTTTTGGCCCAAGCAAAGTTTTATATAAAGTATAAAAAATATAAAAACAAAATATAAAACCTCAATGGATCAAAAATTCACAGCTGACTTTGTTTGGGGTTTGATGTGTCCTGTCAACAGTTTTGCAGATGTCTCTGTTATAGTGGTAGCCTATGGGGGAAAATGCTTTTTGGGCTGATGGGTAATTTTTCGCTGCAATACTGCAACTGGCCACTAGGGGAAAATCAGCGGCAAAGCTGAACAGCAATGCCCTGTCTAGTTCTACTTTAATCTATGCCTCTGACCCAGGTTGATTGGTGAAAGTGCAGTGTGTATCAAGATGGTTAGTGTTAGCTTTAGAGGAATCATCAGACAGATTCAGCATGTTTGAGCCTCACTCAGAGCGAGACTCAGATGAAAAGTGACTACCAGATGCAGTTAGCATCTTCCATTTGTTTATTTTGTTGTTTGTTAGCTTGTTAGGTCGTAACTGGCAGTGGCTCACACTCTGCATTCAAGTCTGCACTCGAGGTTTCAGGTTTATTTGCCTGCATAAAGCATATTAGACAGTGACTGGCTTTTGAATTTCTTTTTACATAATCTAGCTTACCCTGGGTACATTTGAATCTCAGATTTTAGGAAGGTGCACAGATATCTCCTCTTTCAGTGGAGGAATGTGAAAACACCTCACTAGCAACAAACTCTCCAAAGATACAAGTCAGTATAGTCAAGGTCATTTTATGGCATAAAACATGAGAAAAACACATTTTTGAGTAGAGGGCAGTCTTTAAATTTCCAGTCCTGCCTCTGTTGATGTGTGACCCAAAGGAAGGAAAAACTCCTCAACAACAACAACAAAAAACTTTTAACAGGGGAAAAAAAAAATGGAAGAAACATTAGGGAGAGCCACAGAGGAGGGATCCCCCTCCCAGGATGGACAGATGTGCAAATAGATGTCATGTGTACAGAACAGAACAGCAAAATCAATACACAGAATTATAATGTATAGTAAGAATATGAGCCCAGGAGGATGTCAAACATTAGCGTTAGTAGCTAACGCTACTCCCAAATTGTAGTGATGCCGAATTTCCCCTGGTTGAATGCTGTAACTGAAGCCACAAGCACAGCACTGTAGCAATAAAATATATGAATATATGACACTGATTGGAAACTGAGGTGAATGGCACTCTGTTAACAGAATTTAGGTGAAAAATCTGTCTTTCTTTGGATGCAGAGTATCACCTCCTGTGGTTACTAGGCCTACGTTAGCGTGTCAGCAGACATAATTTCTAATTCTGTACTTTAAATTAAAATGAGGAATTATTGATCTTTTTTTATTTAGTTACTCAAAATTACCTTATCAAATCCTGAATCTGAGCCAAATCCATAATAAATCACGGCTGAATCGAGTCTTATTGAATTAGCTTTGCTTTGCAGTGTTGTAACCCATCTTTCAAATTCACCTGTATCATATTTTGTTTTGTATCGAATATATGACGAACTGTCTGCAAGGGAGACAGATACAAAGCCCTACCTTGAAGGTGGTATTGAGGCTTTTAGTGAAAAAATGTTTTTTTTTTTTTTCTGGTTCAGCTGAATGGATGAATATAAGAGGGTCACTGAATGTCTTGTTTTCCTCTTCACCTATCAAAGAAGCTAATTGAGTTTAATAAGTGCGTCGAGGGCAATGGCATCCTGAGTGAAGGGAAATCATGTCAAAAGAAAGAATAAGATGATGTATCGTCAGGAGTGTTCGTGTTAAAAGAGGAAGATGGGGTTCGAAAACATACTGTAGGTATCAGGCAGGGTTTGTGATTGCATCTCTACAGCTTTATACTGATACAGACATTAATAAATAACTCAAAAATGTGTGTGTATGTGTGTGACTGTGTTCACCGTGGGCATGTGTTGAGACAGCAGAGGACTGCAGTGTCTTATCTTCGTTAACGGTATTCCTCTGTCTCTCTGGAGGCGCGAGGGGAGCAGAGGGCAACTGCAGTCTGATGTGGGGCATCTGTTCCCACATTGTTAAGCTTCTCCTGGCGTGTGTGTGCGTGTGATTTTTTTTTTTTTTTTTAAGCAAGAGGGGGGAAAAGAGAGACAGACGGGAGAGCGCCGGAAGAGCGCGGAAAAAGCGTATGCATGCGTGTGCGTTGTGATCACTGTGATAGGTGCGGTCGGTGGAGTGGAACGGCAAGGTGTTGTTGCAATAGAGGGCAAGTGCCGACTTGTCATTGGTCTGTGTTAATGCTGACCCGGGGCGGTGGCTGCGCTCACCTCATTGACCGCAAGATGGCCGCCAGTCGAGTCTGCAGGTGGTGCTGAAGACACATCTCTTTCCTCTTATTCTGTGCCTCTCTCGTCTGCGCACTCTTTGTATCTCTATCTCCCTCCACCATCTATTATATGTTCCAGTCGGAATACCAAGCAGCCCCTCATCCTTTCTGCTACTCGCCCCGGCTTCCCGTATCCACACAGACCTGTCCTCCTGTGCAGACTGCATATATACTATATGTATGCCTCGTTTTCCATACTGTAATCTCAGTGGGGACATTACATGCATAATCTACTCTATAATAAGGCTCTAGTTGGCCCCTGATGCCTGGTTAAGATAGGAAGGGAGATGTGTTAATTAGACTCATTTACAGCACCAGCTAGTAAAGAGCAAGACCCCTTCACAGACGACCTGCTTCTCCTTGAGAAGAGCCACAGAGTTACTGATCAAAGTTTCACGTGGCAAACCACCGGGGATCTGCAGGTGAGCAGAGGTAGCACCACTGGACTTCTTTAAGTGAAGAGCGGCTGTGGTACGTAGACGTAATGGGAATAGGAATTATTGACTGGAGCAGCGTGGTATGGAAATAGTGTCTCTGGTGTGCCATCATCGAGACGGAAAGCTTATAGTACCCTGATTTATGACTGCTGTGGAGAATTGAGTGCTTCATAAAGATTTGCCGCTGGCTGAGATGGAGTAATCAGTGAAGTGATCTGACTTTGGTGGATTACGGTTCCAACGAGTTGTAAAGTCAGTAACAATGCCTTGACTTTGTCTGTTGGACAATGCATGTGGAAGGAGTTGGAGTCTAACTCTGGCCCTCTGTCAAGGTCATATGGATTAGAAATGATTGGGTTTCCAATACTCTACTGGGGAGTTCTGCATGATGAATCATCACTTCATTCCAAATCGACACCAATTAAGAAGGGTTTGTTTATTCCGCTGTGGGACATGCTGTGGATGTTCGCTCGGAACAAGCATTTTCAACCCCTTTCTCTTTTCACAAGCAACACTGTGGCATTTGCAAGGATTAGTAAAATGCGTGTGTGTGTGTTTGTATGTGCGCATGCTTCCCTGTGCACTGTGGGGTTCGTATTTGTTTCGGGCCTGCGGATTCACAATTTATTTGCACACTCGCGTGTGTGCGCAGACGTGTTGGCACATGCATGTCCGCAGTCATGTCACTCAGTGTTTACTGTGTAGCCCTGCTCTGTTTGTGCCAGTAGCTTCATGTCTGTAAGGCATGCTATATGAAAAGTGAGGTTGTGGAGCCCAGTGCCGGAGCCAGTGAATTCATTTGCATTCATTCCACTGCCTGTCTCTCCTCAGAGCCCATTCTAATTACCAGCAGCTCAGGTCTGCTACAACACTGCGCATACTCTCTCCCTCTCCTGCTCAGTGAAAAAATGGGCTGCTGGTGGTGCATTCTTGTAGCTTTGATACTACTCTCTCTTTAGCCTGCCAGGAATCTCTTCATGTTGGTTTGTTTGCTGTCAAGCCCAGGCACTTTCTCCTGTTTTAGTGTCGGAGGCAGAGAAAATATAGTGTATGCATGTGTGTGCAAGCGAAGCTCCTCCATACACTATGTGTGCTCGTTGTGATTGTTTTGGGATGGAGGGAGATGCAGTGTGTGTTCATATAGAGAAGAGAGTCGGCGAGGGGAGGAAGGAGGGAGAGAATCATGAGGCTTGTAAAAGATGAATGTGCGCACTAATCACCGTAATGGCCATTGTGGCGTTTCACCTCCTGAGTCTCAAACACCTTGTCACGCCCTCTTCCTGGTGATGCAAATTTCTACTGAGGCTAATAACTCACATGACATCACGCCACTACACTGATAGAAATAAAGGTTTCAAAAGGGTTCTCGCTAAAGGGCTAAGGTGCTAACCAGAATTGCTTCTGAAGAACCCTTTTTTGAAGCAAGGGTTCTTCAAGGGTTCTTTGTAAGACTAGCATGATTAAGAACCTTTTTCATCTAAAGAACCGTTTCTAGAAGCAAGAGTTCTTCAAGGATAGTTGAGAGCACAGGTGTTAAAAATCCTCAGCCTCAAATATTCAAGTGTTTACCCATGTTTTAAATGAGTCAATCTAAATATTGTGAATTAATCCCGCCCCTTTTTCACTCTGTGCTATGTCAGTTGAACAAGCTTGGTACCTCGGTCAACTTCCTTCTCTTCTGTTTCCTGTACTTAGATATGCAATGTGAAATGAAAACACCATTTTCAAGGTGGTTAAAAGATGTTGCTCAGGGATATGAAAAAGACCCATATATTCACATGTTAAGTTAGCTAATGTTAACAAGATGCCAGCTAATTAGCTAGTTAGTTATCTAGTGTGTTGCTAACATTAGCTAACTTTAAAATGTGACCCTCTGTAGCTTTTACAGGAAAAGGAAAAAGTTGTCCAATGAACCAGGTTTGCCCTACTGTTACTGGAGTACAGAGCAAAAAGGGGCGGGGCATAGAAAGGGTCATTTGTAACATAGATTGTTAAACTGATGGATAGCCTCAATACACATTAAATCGGATTCAATAATTTTTGCCTCATCTATATAATAAAACATGGCTCTTCCTAAAAACCTCAGCAGACAAAAAGTTTCTAGATGAAACCCTCAGAATATGAAAGGGTTATTATTAGAACCCCTTGGATGGGTTCTTGTTAGCAATCTTACAAGGTGGAAAAGTTCTAGATAGAATCTCCAGAAATGATGGAACCATTGCACCATAGAAGGGTTCTCTGTAGAACCTTTCATAGCAGGTTCTGTGTGAAACCTTTCACACAGAGTTCTACCCTAAATGTTGGGTTTAAGATAGAGGATCCGGGTGCAAAAGGTTTTCACCAAAAACCAACAAAGGTTCTCCTGTGAGGACAAGCCAAAAGACTTTTTATGGTTCTAATTAACCAGACGTCCTGAAAAATTCAGGACAGTCCCAAATTACAAGCTTTAATTTCTGAATCCTGTCCTTTCTGTCCTGAAAATCAACCGTTATAGTCATAACTAATGATCAAATCAGTTATGTTGGCTATAATTCTTGCTTTTAGTCATTTAAAAACTAAAAATGATTGTAACATACCTGTCACCTGTGCCAGGACATTGGGCGTCATATCATCCTCAGAATCTGTAACTTATCCTCATAATATTAATAATAAATGATGTCACTCTAAACTATTCTGTTTTAATCCTTCTGACATGACACGCCCACCCCCAATTCCCTGTCCTGAGTTTCACCCATTCTCAATTGGTCACCCTAAATTAACACCTTCATTTTTAAGAGTGTAATGAGCATGCTCCCACGCTTTGTCAGACACTCATGTGCATGCTTATGCATGCATGTATGCACACACATGGACGCATGACATGCACCATTGCACACACACGCACACACACAAACACCTGCACAGCTCCATGGCAGGTGGCAATGACCGGGCACCCTGCAGCAGTGACAAGGTCAGGAAGGATCAGGACACTGCTGTGCTCTCAGGAAAGACGAGCTGAGCTCAGCTAGCTGCTGCTCCACTACAGGCACCATTCAGGCAACCCTGCACCGGCCCTCCACCGCAGCAAAGCAGCCAAAATTCATTAACATCAAAAAAGTTTTGTGGCCGGGTAGTTCACGTCTGCGAAACATCGGCTGATTAATTACAACTTTTAAACAGATCATTTAAATAGCGCAAAGACCGAAGGAGGGTGCTCTTCTGAAAATGTAATTTGAGCGTGGGCCCCTGCAGTGAAGTGTTTGAGTGATGGTAAGCCTCGCGCTGTAGAGCTGAGGAGCTAGACTCTGGAGGTTTCACGCCCTCTCCAGGGAGATGCAACTTTCAGAATCACCTGCAGCCTAAACATGATTGTGGAGCTGCTCCGGAGTTGTTTTTGAAGATCGGGTACAAACAAGCAATTACACAAATATGCACATAAATATACACCTTCATGCAGACGCGCGCACGCGGGCACCATCACACACATGCAGGTACACGCACGCCCAGTGAGTCCTGCGGTATGAAAAAGCCAGATGATGCATGGCTGCTAATTATCAGGCTCTGTATGAAAATCGACTGGGTTCCGTGTGAGAGGGAAAAGCTCTCAGAGCACTCGGTTTCTTCATTTGTATTTTCTTGCTTTAATTGGACAACATGATTGTGTCACTTTGTTAAATGGAGATCCTACCGTTTATCCCCGCGTCTGCACAGATGAATCAATGGCTGTTTTTATTCTAATTGCTGTCTCAGAGCCCACTGTCATCAACGTAATTATCAGTGTTTCTGTCGCCATAGCTGCTGTTTTCATCATCATTGTTACCACTGTTATTACCGATGTTATCGTCATTATCTTTGTTATTTTCATCACCACCACTGCTGCTATTATCGGTAAGATTATCTTCATCAACGTCATCTTCGCCATCATCATTAGCAATATTAGTCCCTGTTATCATACATTCACTTTTGTTATTATCGATATTACCATCCTTCATCACCGGCTTCATCAGCAGCCAGCCAGTGAAAGGAGTCATATTGGAAGTTATAATGTCTGATGAGATAATGTGTTATCTCTGTTCAGGACCTGTGTTAAGACAAAGACAAATTATTACAGAGAGTCAGATGGTCAGCTAGGCCAGGATCCCATCTCATTACCACCAAAAAAGAAGAACAAAAACCAGTGAGTTCTAATTTCAGTTGTCTGACCTTTTTATGGGGTTAATTATTTATTTCATTGAAGCACAGCAGTGGAATAAACTTTGCGGCAATTTAATGCAAGTCAATTAAGAAGCGAGATAGATGAAAAGCTATCCTGGGGGAAATTATTAAGCTTTTATTTTTAGAGTGGGGTGGATGATGTGGTTTTTTAGCTGGGCTTGGTCCAACAATAGTGTTAAATGTTCTCTAAAACGATCACATTCCTCTGTCAGACAGGCAGAGTTGATATTGTTGAGGTCAGGCTCTATGGATTTTATATGGCTTTCCTGTAATAAGTGAAATTAACTCTGCACTACAGCGCGGGGCACAATAATGGAGAGAGGGAGAGGAGGAGGAAGGGGGCGTGAGCAAACACAGAGAGGCAAGAAGAGGAGAAAACCTGGTTAAATATTAGGCTTTAATATTATTGTGGCGCATGTTTTTATGGTCTGCTACACACCAAACTTGGTGGTCTCTTCTTATTAAAGAAGCTATACGTTCTGTGTTTGTAGCTTCCACACTTCAGAGACTGTGCAAAAAATATGTGGGTGGGAAAGGGGCCCGAATCAAGGCCCTCTGCAGCATTATTAATATTTATTAATATTCTCAGTGGACCCTGTCCTTTGGCGCAGAAAAAAAACTGCAAAACCTTCACCTAAATATGTCAAAATATCATGGAATTTATGGCAAATATAACAAAATTGTAAACATACAGCCTCTTCCCTATTTTGCATGATGAGCTGCTAAAAAAACAGCTATTACAGCCACTGAATGTGCAAACAGGCTGCTGATTTTGATGAGAAGAATAATGCCTCCTGACAGTGACAGGCCTGCTGCATATGGTCAAAGACCACCTTTATCACCAGCATTGTCATTTTTTTAATGGAACTATTTGATCTATTTAATACAATACATTTTGACCTAAAGAGGTTAAAATTAAATATCTTTTTTAAAAAAAATTAAAGGGATAATACAGACTATTTAAAGTGGGGTGGATTTACTAATAGATGCTGGTTAGCACAGCGCCACTTTGAAGAAGCAGAGATGGGCGCCAGCACGAAAGCCATGCAATGTACTGCTGTGGACAGGATCAGCAACAAAAGATATTTTTGTCATTTAAAAAAGGCCCACCAAAAAACAAAAAAAAAAAATCAATAATAGTTTAAGCATACACTAAATTCTGAATATTTTCACTGCTTTACCTTGCTATCAGACAGCTTTTTCCAATGGGAAACAGCCATTATAGTATAAGCCATATAACACTCTCTTCAAGCCAACCAAACTTCATGAGTAAAATCAGTAATTTTACCTCACAGAATACAGGAGTTGGTGGTCTGGTCCCGCCCTACTGTGATGTGATTGGCTAGTACTTGTTCCCTTCACGATGTGACTTACAGAAAGCCATTTCTAATGTTGTGAAGGGTCTATTTTAACCATAAACCGCGATCTTTTCCTAAATCTACCCAAATTAAAAACAAGTCAAGTAATTCTACTTGCTTTACATTTCCCACCTGCCAGTACACTTGCACCCTCAGCACAGTAGTTGTCATTAATCATAGCACAGTCTTGGGGGGAAAAAAAGCATTTTAAAAGGATAGACTGGGCTCACAGACTCACACAATTACACAAACAAGCTAAAAATCGAGGCAGAAACAGTCCAGCAATGCTCATGTTTTGTGAAGCAGAATTACTGATTTCATCTCTGGAGTTTGGTTGGTTTATAGAAAATGATATTTGGCTTCTGTAACAGTTTTCCCTTCAAAAGGGGTTAAAATATTTTAAATAGAATGCACACTTAAACTGATAATGTTTTTTAGACTGACATTTTTTAAGTGACTAAACTACCTTTTGTTGCCGACCCTGCCCACAGCAGTTCATTGCTTAGCTTCCATTATGGTACCTGTCTGCTTCTCCAAACTGGGGGCGTGTTGAGTAGCAACTATCGACAAGTACCTTACACAACCCCACTTCAAATAACACAATAATCGCAAACTTTCCCTTTTACACTCTCCCTTGCACTCCCAAAAAAGTCAGACTACCCTCTCGCAAAGTACACGACCTTCCCTCTTCTCTGACCCCCTTCCCCACTGATCATTTTCACACAGTCCCCAAATTTTCAAACTGCCTTTTTCCTGAACATTTCCCTCTGCAGCTCCTTAAATTTTCTCTGCCCAATTACTAAAACACCATGTACAGGTAGTGCTGAACATCTGGCAGGCACATCCAAACTCAAAGTAGAACATTTTAATGATGAGCATGACGAGCGTTCATGTATGAGATTATTTTGCACGTTATCCATTTTTCATTCAAACAGTTTTTACACCTGCTTGTTAATATCCCTTCCGAAGAGAACTGCACCATCATGACAACTCATTCATTACACATGCGACCATTACTCCGTGTGTGTCTGTGTCTGTGTGTGGACGTGTTTTAGTCATGTTGTGGGGACATATATTTGTTTACACACCCACGTTGCGAGGACTTGTCTTCCTTATGGGGACCCCGTGACGTAAATCATAAAATTTTAGGTTGAAGACTTGGGTTAGGGTTAGGGTTAGGCTTAGAATTAGGAATAGGGTTAGTAAGTCTCCAGGAAATGAGTGTAAGTCATTGTAATGTCCTCTGAAGTGATGGAAGCACAACTGTGTGTGTGTGTGTGTGTTTGTTTATGCTTGAGTCATTTTTTTACTATGTCTCCTCTCATTTCATTAGCATGACTTGGCTTTAAATGCCTAAATTGTCATAAATACTTAATGTCTGTGCTATTTTAGGTGCATCTCACCCACAGTAATACATTTTTAATACCTGGCCCAAATACCTGTTACCTGTTACATTTCCTAGTAAATCCTCCCCAGATCTCCCTTCCGCTGGCTATAAAACGCTTTCCCTCATATCTTGCTTATGTAACCAAAAGCTGATGATTCCAGGAAAATATCTCATAAGCGACTTTCCAAACGTGTCTTTTCTGGAGGGCTAAGTCCCAGAGGAACCCCAGGGCAGAGGATGTTCGACACTGTCACGACTGTCATCTAAAGCTGTAACGGCCCCTCCCCTGGCCTCTATCTGCTCCCCGCAGAGTTGATTTGATGTTTTTGAACTCCTGGCTAGCCCGCCAAATATTGCACGGCCCCTGTCCTACATTGCCAGGCCTATTTAGGTTACATCTCCTATTTAACACAACATCACAGCTTGTGTGTTTGATGTGACTTTTGTGTGAAAGAGCGCAAGAGGTAGAACGACTTAGCGAGTGTTTCTCTGCCATTTTAGCATCTTGTGTGAGAGGAGAGGAATTGAGTCAGTTTGTGGATCTTTGGGAGCGGAGACCCAAAGCTGCCTTAGCTAAGCCTTCTAAAGCACCATCTGGCAGCCCGGGCGACTGTGTCACCCTACTCACCAAGATTACATTCTCCCCTGGCCCTCTATCCCTGTCCTTTCTCCTCCCCTTCTGTGTACATTCCACTTTTCCCTCACCAGCAAACACTAACCGAGCAGGTGAAGTTGTGGCGACAGCATTCCCAGAGCTGCTATAACTCGGGTTTTCAAAAAAGTCTAAATTAATAATGAACTAAAAGTCACTGGAGACTTTAGAGGCAGAAATAATTTAGATTTATTTGATTTCAAAACAATTGCGAGCCATTTGAAGTGAAAAGCATTCATCATTTTTCTCAGCTCCGTCCAATTGTGAGGATGTTTGGCATGGACAGAGACGTTCATGAATCTGACTCGAGTCTTGGATGGTTCAAACTTAAAGCAGAAGTTCGGGACTTTTACATATCAATGAATGTCAGTTACATTCAAGCTCTTGCCAAAAGAGTTCACACAATGCTGATTAAGCCTTTCCATGCCAGGTAAATTTCTCTTTATTTCGCAGTAGGGGGAGCAGAGGAAGGGGGGAGCAACTGTCACAACAGCAACTAGTACTGCAAGTGGAATGGAATTATGGGAAGTGTAGGATCCAGCATCTTTTGAGCTTCACCTACTATATGGACTAAAAGTCAGGAGATCTTGGCCTTTGTTGCTTTGATTACTGCAACTTTACGGGAATACAATACTATTGAAATGGATGGAGTGCCCCTTTACTTTTCGAACGGAAAGTGAAAACCTTGAAGCAGTCATTGTTATTCCAGCACGTTCTTTGTTCTTGTTCACTCGAATTGCGATGCAGTGAACCGTTTCATAGCAGTCAATTAATACAGAAACATACATTGATATGTGAAATGTAAATTAATTCATTTGTTTCAGTTTATATAAATCATTTTTATCATATCTACATAAAACCAAGCAAAAAAATCTGACACAGAAACTTCTGCATAGTGACATCCCACATACACAAATAAGCACATGGCATCATCTCAAGACCAGGGGTGGAAAGAAACTAAAAGCAAATGATTATCTAATGTTTGTTTTGTTTACATGTGTTTTTTATGTTATTTTCAAGCTACTAAATAAAGCAGTAAAAATTTGCTGCACCTTAGTTTCGTTTATTTGCACATTATATATATATATACACGTAGGGACCTCTAAAATGCCAATAAATGAAAGAGAAAAATGTAAAGGAGTGTATTTCTTTGTTGCGAATTTCAGTGTTCTTGTAATGAGCCATTTTCTCAGTTTGTTTTGGGTGATGTTCTCTGAGCCAATCAGAGAGGACTTTGGGGGCGGGGAAAAAGTAAGTCGGAAGAGACGCGATGATGTGAGGGAGTGAGAGCGGTGTGTTGATGCGAGGCAGAGACTCAAGTAAAACATCGAGGTGGACAGTATTTGCAGAGTGTTTGCACAAGTATTACTTTGCACCTAAAAGTCATGCTTGTAGCAGTCTTGTGCCTCGTTTTCTCTCCACTTTGAAGCAAAAGTGCAGTCAGGATAGACACGTTTGTTGTTTTCATTAAATTTGTAAAAGTGTGTTGCAAGCTAGGATGCGGCTTGGGCCGCATTTTTCTGAACGAACCCAGCCCGAATCCGAGATAGACACACGCCGCACGTGTTTGTGTGTAGCAGCAGCCTTTTGGTGGTCATTTAGACACTGTCCATGTGTAATCAGAGTGAACAGACAAACTGTAACCATGACAACAATGACTATGTCAGGCAACAAACTCATTCGGGGTCAGGCCGGGCTCGATCATTACTGTCTCGGATTCGGGCGCCGTTCGGAAAGAAAAATGCGCCCGGAGCTGCACTCTAGTGTGAGTCTATTAATTCCACAGTGGAGGCACCTCATTATTATCTATTAGTCATTCACTCTAAAATGTAACTTTACACATCCTGGGGTTACTATTATTTCTACCTTGTTTATAGTTTTCTCTTAAGCCTGATTGAACATCAGTTTGATAAACTGGAAATTTAGCCAGCTCAGCATATTTGGCAACAGAGGATTTCATACAAAAGACAATAAAAATAATAAAAAAGTTAAAACACTGTGCAGGAGAGGTTGGAAGCCAAAAAAGGTTATGAGTACCGCCCCTATATAACTAACAATGGACAAACTTCAAGGTGTCAAGACTAAGTAGTAATATAAAACTGATATACAGAAGTGAATGTATACACTTTGACAAGCTATAACACTGAAATGTTGCTTACATGTTAATCTATCAGTAATAATAATCCAATTCCAATTTATATCCTGATAAAAACACTCTGAAATGGGCAATTCTGCCTGAGTACTTTACTTGACTTTATTGCATTTTCATTGCAGGACTTTTGCTTATAATTAAGTATTTTTGCACTTTGGTATTGCAGCTACTTTTTACATAAAATTGTCCTCCATCACTGCTAGCAACATTTAGAGCAAGCATTAGCATTTGTATTAGAAAGAGTTGCCATTACTGTTGATGTGTTTTGATTCAGTGACACACCTGTGGCTGACAGCTTCACACTGTGATGTGTGACAGAATTTGTCAGCATTGTAGAAATCAAAACTCTGCTTTGGCAGAAATGTTCACAGCGGCTTTACAGTGTTTGAATGCCTCGTATTAAATCATTACAGTGCAACTCAGTCCAAGTCAAGCCTGAAGTCAACAAAGTCATATCCAAGTCAAGTCTAAAGTTGATTTAATGCCTCAAGCGCGACCTGAGAGCAAGTTGCCAACTCGAGTGCCGAGCTCTGGGACCGCAGTGCATGTGTTTTTTTAAGAAGAAGATAAAAAATATATGTTTTTTTTTTTGTAACAAATGCTAAAAACATCTACCTCCAGAAAAAAAGCTGGAGGCAAGGGATTTCTGGCTGGACTCAAAGGACTCCCAGTTACTGATGAATCAGATAGACTGCTAAAAACTGAAGCACCACTTTAAAGCTCCTGGTGTATTACAATGACACGATGCAGCGCTGCTCTAAAAATGTTCTGTCAGTTTTCCCTAAGCATGTAATTTTTAATACTCAGAGGTGGTTCAGACAAAAATAACTTCCATTTTCCACATCCATTAGATTAGACTAAACAGCACCTCCAGGTGATGACACAAATACATTTCCTGTCATTTTACCAGGTCTCATATAGAGTCAGTTTCAGCGCAGTCTGATTAGCTCCTGAAATCGCCAAGTGATTTAGTGCGGTGATAACAAGCAGGTTGTTATTCTATATAGGACAAAGCAATATTCCATAGTGTCTCAGGAGAAAATCAGTTATTAAGGTTTGTCCAGACCGGTGTGTACTGCATCATGAGTGTATTAATATGACACATCCACTGGTTATAAGAACACACACGCACATTGTCAGCTGTTGTTATTCAACGGAAACATGTTAAACATGCTAAAAATATCAAATTTTATGTGTGAGTGTGAAATGTGCATCATCGCAGATGGCCCCGGGCAATAAACAACAATGGAGCGAGGACACCGCTCAGCGAGAGCCCCCTGCATGTCTCTGTGAAAGCATGAAATAAATATGTGAGTAATAGCTTGTCATGAGTAAGGAAGAGATAATTTGATTGTGTCAGTATTGCAGAGAATGGAGACAAAATATTTTAATCACGAGCTTTGGAAATGTGACAAAGACAATTCAGCCACGTTAGAAGATCAATAAGCGGCATTGTGTATTGGAAGATGAAAAACTTGTCATGTGTTCAGAGAGCATTTTGACAGAATTTACACGTAATTTTGGAAATACTAGCGTCAAATATGCAGATATATATATACACACACAAGCAGAAGGAACATCATAACTGCTACTGTAACAATGTTCAAGATGCCATTTCAGCTGGACAGATGGCATCATGGAAATATTACTGTGGAAATGTTTATAGACCATTTACAGAACAGTTCCTGTCCTGTCATAGCACTCCTACAACACTGCCACAATATATATCTTGTAAATGTGAATTTCTAACATGTGAGAGTCATAAAACCTGATGTGCTATGTGCCGTGTCAATGAACACTGGTGGATATGACATTGCGGATTGGCTTACATGTCCGTGCAAAAGGCAGCAATAATTCAGCATGCAGAGATCAAAGCAATATGAGTTTTAACATTGCTTAAAATGTCAGTGCGTGTGCACAGATTTAGTATTATGGAAATGTTCACAATAACTGTTTCCCTGCGAAATTTGGAAAAGATGTTGCTTCAATTTTAGACATAATGGTGGCTGAAGTGGATATTCCAGTAACATGCAGGATTTTTATGCCACCAATAGAAACTGTAGAGCAGTGGTTCTCAAATAGGGGTGGGGATCCTCCGCCAGAGGTGAAAAGTTTTCTGATTAATTCATTCAAATCATCATGATATGAAAATAACAAATAAATAAATAATATTTTTATTTTAAATCTAAAATAGTTCAATCTATAACTCTTAAAGGAGCAATACACTAGAACTGCTCATCCAAAAATGACTACTGCAGTCCAGACAGGAGTTGGAGGCATAGATGGCAAATTAAGGAGTGCAAGACACGCACAACATTATAATTTGACAATAACAAGTGATGAGAAGTTGATCAGCTGTTTATAACTGTCAGTTGTCTGTCAATGTAAAGCTAAAAAACAGACTCAGGAGTTGGAGTTCAGTGACTGCCTGCCAGACTCCATTAACATTTTGCTCAATTTAACCTTTGTAAACGTCTACTCCTTCTAAAAAGATTATAAATGATTTCTTACAATCATAAACAGGCATTTACTCATTCTGTTAACATTCTACATAATTCTGCATAATGTGAAACAGGCAAACAATAATAACTCGAATTACGGGCCGGCATAGAAATATGAAAGGACATTGCGGCTGTTGTGTTTTTGTCAGAGAAGCGAGTATTTGAACTTGGCATGTTGCCTTAACGTCTGATGACATACTTGCTTATTTTAGGATTTAGTATAGAAAATATATTACTGATTTCTCCTTTAATAAGTATATACAAATCTTCTTCCTGCCAGTCAAGCACACATCAATCACACATCGACTATTAATGGTGGAAACCAGCTTTCATCATTTTCTCAAGTCCCAAGCCAGGCCTGTTATGGTTCTTTTTATGTCTTTTATTAAGCCTATTTTATGTTTTCTATTACTCATATTGTATCTTTTATATGAATATTTTTTAAATAATCAGACTCCACATTTTATTTTATGAATGCTCTCTGGGTGTGTGTTATGAGTATTCTGTGGTAACATGGTGCAAATATTTTTAATACATGTCTAATATCCTTCTAATACATTTCTCTTGTGTCATTTCACATAAATAAATAAAAGTGCAAAAACAGGCTACGTCAGTTGACTCCAAGGGACGTACATGAGGGGGCCGTCCTGGTATATTCTCCAGCTTTTCTATAAGGGGTTCTTTGCTAAGAAAAAATTGAGAACCTCTGCCGTGGAGAACCAAGATAAGATTATTTAATTATTTATTTTCTCAGTTTTCATCTGAAAAATCATAAAATCATTTCTCTGCCGCTGTCTGTGTAATACTTACACTTGAATGGGGAAGGATGTGGCAGTCTCCCAGGTGGGCTACATTTCCAGATACTAAATTATTGCTGACATTTTGGCAGCAAATAGAGTTGAGGGCCAATGCTGTCTGTCTACCAGCTTCTGGACTCCTTTGTCCCTTACAACGGGTTAGTGGCTAATGTTACATTCATTGTCAATACAGCTGGACAGAGTTGGTCTTTTGGGACGGGGGATTTGCCGTGTTCATGGAGCCATGCTGCAACCATATGGCACGAGCTGTCCCCCTAAACACTCATAACTAATGTCCCAGGATGCTTGATGTACACTCATGAACACATGCCGACACAATACACGCAGGTGGGTGCGCACATGGAGATACATGCCAAACGGCTTCATCTGCAGTCAGATACACACACGTTCACACATTAAACAAACATATGCACACACATTTCTTTTGGCAAAACTGTAATTAGTCCGCGCTCGCTTTCAGAAGATGGACTGAAAATAGAGAGAAAGCAGCGGGGAGGAAGAGACGGCGCGAGGGAGAGTTATAGGGAAAGAGAATGATAAATGATGGATTGAGAGAGCTCTAGCTAGACCCCGAGGTTACCAGTGTGAGGGAGTTACAGCTGGCTAGCTCATTCCGTCGAGCTACAGATCTCATAATAAACATCACATGGGTAGTTTGGGCTGGCGGGTGCAGATTAAGCCAGAGCTGTTAGCTCTTTAAAGACTGCTCAGTGTTGCAGCCAGCCAAGAACCTATTTATAGGGTGGCTGGAAGTGTATCAAAGCAGGTAGGAAGGGAAGACACTGGACAGGCACAGTTTTCAAGCTGATTTATGTCCCTCAATCAGTGTAATAACAATAAACTGTCAACTAACACGCCACTTTTATTTGTAATTTATGGTACTGCGCTCCTAATAAACCTATGTTTATTTCTCCCCTGTCTCTCCCTCCCTCCTTACTCCTCCTCCGCTTTTCTCTGTCTCTCTGCGCAGAGCTGCCCAGCAGTCCAGGTGGTCAGTTCACATTTCGCCCGCTGCCCCCTCCTCCCCCTCCGCCGCACGCATGCACTTGTGCCCGCCCGGCGCCCTACACTCAAGTCAGCCTGCAGAGGAAGACCATGCCGACGCGGTGCCAGGCCAGCCAGGGCGGCCAGGGGGCAGACACAAGCTCGAGCACAGACCAGGCACAGCTTCACAACAGCTGGGTGCTCAACAGCAACATTCCCCTAGAGACCAGGTAAGAGAATGCAACAAAGTAAGAAGTCTCTCTGAATGCGCCCTAAAAGGTTATTTCCACAATGGTGTTTTTTTTTTTTTTTTAACAAAAAGAGTTAAGATGATTTAAAGAATTTGCAACAAATGAAGGTCTCCGTTTCAAAATGCTTTCAGTCCAAAACGATAGGAACTGTATGTCATTTTTTTTTTTTTTTTTTTGCGACAAAACCCTTCAAATGAAAATATCTTCAAGGCAAATTGCCCTACTTCAACATAATGTCACTTGATTAAAGACATTTCTTTAATCTCGCAAATGAGGATCATTAGATTAAGGGAAATTCTTTCATCAGGAGTGCGAGTTGGCAGACTCTCACGATTTCTTAGAAAAACCCGAGTAGAATGATTAAGAATGAATGTCGGACTAAAAGATTTGGACATGTTTTGCACGTGTAGAAAGGAGTAAGTGGAACACCAAGCAGGCCTCAGGGGTATTATTACAGGACTTTGCACACCATCAAAGTCAGATTGAATCCATCAGGTTTTTTGGATTCTTTTCATTCTCTTACCCCCCACTGAAGACAGATTTACCAGGGGACTGATATCTGAGTTTAGACTACCTGAAGTAACAGTGAAACACAGGTTCTTGTAGAAATCCTCTTTTCAGGAACACATTGTGATTCCACTTCCAGGCGTTAGTGCCCGGGTAAAGAATTTTTGGAGACGAGCCGCTGGAATTTGGCCCCATCAAACAGAATTAAGCATTTGCTTGCTGCATAAGTAATAATTGATCAGAGAATTATTTAGGAGATCCTCATTTGCGAGGCTTCTTTCGAGAAGAAGCAGCAAGGTGCAAAAGAATATGTTTGCATGTTTAATGAGAGCTCGGTGCGGCGGCTGAATTCTGGTATTATGAGTGAGGATGAGATTGGCAGGCTGCCATGCCAGAAGAAGAGGTTTTAATAAGTTATGCATTAGGCCATAATTAGATCTTACCTCATTTAAAGGAAAGGAAGAATAAAATTAGATTCAGTGACAATTTAAATTAATCATTGGCCAGACATGAGTATTAATGTAAAAGACTTGTCAGAAGTGCATTGTAATTACATTACTATCTGTGTGTGTGTTTGCTTTAAAGGAGCAATATGTAACAGTTGCACTTCCAAAAACGAGTCATGCAGTGCAAACAGTGAGTTGGAGCCATAGACAGTATATTTAATAGGCTGAAATCTAATTTAATATACAGTGTATGGTTGAAGCGGGTTGTTTTCCCCTGCCTCCTCAGGCTTGAGGAATCTCAGGCAGACTGCAGGAACACTGCAGGAGTGCAAGGCAAGCACAGCATTATAATTTGACAACAACAAGTGACAATGAGTCCTACACTATAAGTCAATCAGCTGATTATAACTGCCAGCTCTCTGTCAATATAAAGCTGAGGCCATCAGCCTGAAAACAAAACTATGCTGCTCTGAAGATACGTACAAACTCTAGAGTTGGAGTTCAGTGACTGCCTGCCAAACCCCATTAACATATTGCTCAATTTAACTGTTATAATCATCTACCTCTTCTAAACCATTAACAATGATTTCTTACGACTCATAAACAGCAAGTTACTTATTTGGCAAACATTCAGCATTGATATGAACTCCATTTAACATGAAACAGGCAAACAGGAGAACATCGCGGCTATAGTATCACTTAGCATGTCTCCTTGATCTCTAATGTCATATCATAGTCATTTTATGATTTATTGCAGTAAATACATTACAGATTTTTCCTTTAAATGAAAATCCACCATAAACAAAATTCACACTTTTTTTTGTGTGTGTGTCTGTTTCAGAACGTTCAATCAATATTTGCTGAACATAAAGATCTCCCGCCCAAAGAGAGATGTGATTATAAAATACAATTTCCGCTGTGGCTCAGTATATTGGATGGTGCCTTTTTGTAGTAATACATTTTTGCATTTGGGAGTTTATAGTCAAATAAGTTTCATTTGATAGTGCGCTATTAGTTCTGAATCATAAAATGTAATCATATTCATAGTCAATAGAATAGTGTCCCTTCATAACATAATTCAGATATTATTGGCTCTTTTCTATCTGGCTTTTGGTGGGGGGGAAGCCAAAAAAAATGACTAAGTCTTGGCTGCTTAACTGTTTCGGGTTGGATTTAATATTCCAGCACCCTCCTCTTTCTCTCTCCTCTGCTCAGATACACTACTAATCTAATGATTTCATATTTTAGCTCTTACCCTGATGCTGCCACTATCAGCTCAATCTCAGCCATGAGATTAAATATTTATCAAGTATTTACAAACTTGACACGGGGCTCATGTCGATGGATTTATAAGCGATGCGAAAACCTTAATAAAAATGGCAAAAAAAATCACACAATATCTCTTGTTGTCAAGTACACTTCCATTTTCCTCGATGCGTGTTTGATGAATCTGTATTGAAAAGTATTGACGTTGCGTCAGCAGAGATTAAGATTGTTTGAAGTGTGCATAGATTTCCTTTTCAGCTGCGTATCTGTTATGTTTCTGGAGAGGCCATCTTGTGTGAGTGGAAGGATGCAGATATGGATATTCAATATATCTGACGGGGTCTCACACCGGGTGTGTTAAGAGGCATAACAAATGTTGGGACTGTAATAAATTGACTGGTGCCCTGCCTCCTCTGCTTCCGCTTATCGCTAAGAAGTGAGACTACAGGAAGCACACACTGTGCGTGTGCAGCTGCACACCCGCTTCAACTTTTATACACACACACTATACACACACAAACACACACACCGTATATCTGCATGAAAACTCTTCGAAATGAGGGTTCCAAAAGGGTTCTTCCTGAAGGGAAGTTCTACCCAGAACTATATGTTTCTGAAGAACACTTTTTCAAAGTAGGAGCTCGTCAAGGGTTCTTTATAAGAGGAAGGGTTTCATTAAGGTCAAATCCTTAAACAGCTCTTTTGTTAATGGTCCTTTTTACCGTAATAAAAAGGGGTGCTCAGCAGAACCCCCTGGTTGGTTCTCGATAAAATCCTTGGAATATAAAAGGTTCTAGGTAGAACCTCCTGGTGGTTCAGATAAACCCTTGGAATATAAAGCATTCTTAGTAGAACCCCATGGAGGGTTCTAGATGAAGCCCTTGGAAATTAAAGGTTCTTAGCAGAATCCCCTGATGGGAACTAGACAAAACCCTTAGACTATAAAAAGTTCTTGGTAGAACCCCCTGAATTCATTCTAGGTAAAACCCTTAGAACATAAAAGAATTTTAGTAGAACCTCCTGGTGGGTTCTAGATGAAACCCTTGGAATATAAAAGGGTTCTTAGCAGAACCTCTGGGTGGGTTACTAGATAAAGCCCTTGGAATTATAAAAGGGTTCTTGGTAGAACCCCCGTGGTAGGTACTAGAAAAAACGCTTAGAATGTAAAAAGGTTCTCAATAGACCTGTCTGGTGGGTTTTTTGTTAGCACCCTTAGAAGGTGGAAAGGTTCTAGATAGAGCCCCCGGAGGGTCATGGGTGGAAAATTCAATTTTTGAAGTGTTCTCTGTAGAGCCCCTCATAAGGGGGAACCTTTCAGAGATGTTTCTACATATAACCCTTTATGTTGGGTTCTAGGTTGAACTGTCTGGAAGGATTCCAAGTTCTACTTGGATCCAAATAAGGTTCTCATACTGGGACAAGCTGAGGAACCCTTTACATTTCTAGTTAGCGGCTTTATTTCTAAGAGTGTACCTGCACCCTGCACACACAGGTCTCCACCCACTCACATACACGCACACACACACACACAGTCATTCGCACACATCCAGGTAGAGACAGCCCTTGGGCCGTCGACTCCAGCCTCCTGGAGAGCGGGAACTCTCATTTTCTTCCTGTCTCGGGGGAAATCTGCCCTCTGATATGAATTCAGAGCTTCCTGGGCGTCGCCCCTGGATATTGTCTGAGAAGATCAAAGGCAGGGAGCCAGGAAGAACAGTGAAGCATTTTTAAAAGCACCACACAAGAAGACGAGAGTTCCACATGCGTTGACAAATGCAATTTCTTCAGCTGGATTCTGATCCCTTTTGCTCTAATCCAGCTTCAGCGGAGCAATAAAAGCACCACAGCGGACCCGACCTGTGTATTGGCCTCAAAAATGTGAAAATGCTCACCTGTATTTGACATCTTTTTGTGTACACTTGTATTGTGTGGGCATCTGTGAGCCGAGTTATGTTTCTCTACTCGTGTGCGTGTTTGTCCTAAGTTTATCTCTCTGGCCTTTCAGAGTTGAACTACCATTGACCCTTAGGTGTGTGGTTGCTCCATGTGCAGCCTCCTGTGTCCCCCTTCTGACTCACAGCCTTCAGCAGATGTTGGATGGGTGGATGGAGAGGGTGGGGGGGTGGGGGAGTGGGGTTGACAGTGAAAGATGAATGTCATCTGTCTCTCATGTGAAACTTAGCCATGGGGACATATAATAGACAGACGGAAAGCGTGAAAGACACGAGACTATAAAAGGAGAGCATGTGAGTGAATAATATGAAAAAAATGACAGAAAGACAAGTCAATAGCAAAAAAAATCTGTCTTACTCCAGAAGTCTATTATTGATTTTAAAAATCTGTCAATGGGGCTGATGTTTCTCTAATAAACTGATACTGTCATTTTAGATGAAAAGATTTTTTAAAATCTTTTTATGTTTTAAAATATTGCTCGAATCCATGTTTTGCTTCATGTAAAACACTTATCTGTATCTGTTTAACCAACATCGTATCTCCATTTGGATAGAAGACCAGATGTGGACATGGTTATACCAGAAGTCACATTAAATTGTGCATATATTTTATTTTCTAACCTGATATTCATTGGTTATACAGTTTTTGCACAAGTAAAGCATCAAAATCATTTAACATGGCATATAATTCATCATGTAATATATTTCCATGGTCTCATAATGTACTTTTCTTCTATCTGTGTCTCTCTCTTTTATTTTTAGCTAAACTAAGTTTTAATGAACTGTCTGAATCACCACCACCTCTCCTTTAACTTGGGAACAGTGAAAAATCAGAAACTGGAAAAAAAAAAAGTCTGGTTCACATTGGAAATAGAAACTCTACAGTAAAGATTTACAAGCATATAAAAATATCCTTCCGTTTAAGGGAATAGTCTTGGTGGATTAAATCAGTGATTGATTAAAGCAACTACGGGGAGTTTTTAATTCAGTTCAATTTTCTCCTTTTACTGTTTTTTTTTAATTAAATAGTCTATGTCCTAGGCTTGTCTATGTTGTGAAGAATACCAAATTGCTGGAGGACCAGTTAAAGCCACATATATTCACATCTTATTAGCTAATGTTAGCAAAATGCTAGCTAACTAGTGAGCTAATCTACCAATCAGGCTTTTACAGGAAAAGGTGAAAGTTGACCGAGCTACCAAGTTTGTTCAACTGTTATTGGAGCACAAGAGCTAAAAGGGGTGGGACTTAAGACTTATATGACCTACATAACCAAACAAGAGCGTCCATGAGAAGATGAAGTTATACTTAATGCCTACCACCAGGTTGGATTCCCTGTGAAATCCGATGAAACAATCCATGTTTACGTTTTCCCAGCCAAAGTCACAGTGAGTTGTACATTAGCCAATGAAAAAGAAGCAGGAGAAGATTTTTATTTAGATAATTTTACTTTTGATGTTATATTTTATGGTTATCATGGTAGAAACACTACCGCTTTTATCCAAAGGAGCCTAAAGTCAACAAAATGTGAAAGTTCCTTACAGGAGAATAATAATGAGCAACTTTGATTAGATTCACATTATCTATGGTTTCCCAAATAACATATTCATATTTGGGTACATCCCTGTTCTCTATGTATAAAAAGTTCTATAGAAATAAACTTGCTCGTCTTGCTTTGAAATAATTTCACCAGTTTCCTATGTAAATCATTTTGTTTAAAGCATTTTCTTAAATTTGTAATGTAATTTGCATGACACTAGTAATATGATCTGTGTTTTTCTGTCATCCATCATGATACCAAAGAAAATTCTTGACCCTCTCACCACGCCGGCAGAGTCTTGCTCTTGTTTTTAAATCAAATCCATCTTCAGGGCTGAATATGAGACTAAATGACTTGAGAAGATGGATGTGTTTTTGTCGCGCATGAGGGCAAACGGACGAGGTACGGGGCGCGTGCAGTCTGGTGTCCAACGACGCTGTCAGTCTGCTGTCTGGCCCCACTTTAATGGCCTGTCCTCTGAGGGCCCTTCAGAGACCGCGGTCCTAGCAGCTGCCCGTGACCTCACACCCTCCGCTGCACGGACAGAATATGACTCTGGCGAGCTGCACGTCTGCCCCGACACATCACACTCATAGCCGGTATTAACCCTCGGAGAGCACACGGTAACCCGGGGCAACCGGCGCTGTCAGAGAATTCCAGGAGCTCCGGGTTATTTTTTTGTTATGGAAAACACACACACACACACAGCGGAGAGGAAAATAATGAGTCATACCTGTTTTTCCCTCTGATGTCTCCCCTAGTATAGCCATTCTTTGTTTCTGCACACCAGCAGCCTTTGTTCGTTTTTTTTGATGGAAGTCAATATGGCCGTAGCAAGCTGGAACCGCTTATAATTGCCTTCTGGATTCACGTTTCCAAATTGCATAATTTCCCTGGCCCCCCCAAATTTTGTCTTCCTCATCCGACACCTTCCAACCCTCGCCCTCCATTATCCAAACACAATATAGATTAAATGCTACCTCGATTAATTGCCCTTCAGCTTAGTTTCCTATCATCATCTGCCATCTAACGCGCTCTTTTTCATAATGAAAATGAACCTCATCTTCGTTTAACTAATACAGCGGTATAACTTAAGTAGTCACTTTGATGAGTCAAAAAAGGAATAGGTAAGTCATTGATCTTTGGCTGCCAGGGCTTTTTCATTCTCTTTCATATCAGCGCTGCTCTGCATCACAGTAGCTGCTCATAATGTTGCACCAGAAAGCCACTTTGTCAAATTTGGGGCTTCTTCTTTGATGAAGGACTTGGCCTGGATAAGAGCTTATACTTTCATATTCTGTGGCCACAGTTTTAGAAATAAAGAATCTGAATAGAACCGTGTAGGGTGCTTCAGTTTGTCCTCACAGGAGAACCTTTCATAAATGCTCCACTTGGAATCCTTTTAATGAGTTCCACATAGAACCCAATATGAAGACTTAGACCTACACACCGTACACCTATACAGAGAACCCCTCTATGGTGTATGGTGAATCTTTTTATATTTAAGGATTTCATTAGAACCAACTTAGAGGCTTCTACCAAGAATCCTTTTTTATATTCCAGTGGTTTAATCTCGAACCCACCAAGAGGGTTCTACTGAGAACCATTTTTGTTCCAAGGGTTTTGCAAAGAACTCTTGACACACCCTTTCTTAAAAAAAACGTTTTTTCAGAAGCAAGTGGTTCTGGGTACAACCTCAGCCCTTATGAAATCCTTATTTCTAAGAGTGTATCTCTGGTGTACTGTGGGTATTTTACATCATAGTTTGTGGCAACGCTGTTGTCTGTTGTTTACCTGTTTACAGTGCACTAAATGTGAATAATGTCCGTGTTTAAATTTGTCACATACACTATATTGCTCACCTCTCAGAATTTATGGTGGAACATAATGTAATTGCAAGTGGAATCGTAGCGCTCGGGGACTTAGACTACTTTTCTTCCGTGATTTTAGCTTTCTGGATTAATCTTTGATGATGCATTACTTGCAACTTTAAGAGGCCACTTAAATTAAAAGCACACAAATGCAGCCAAACATGTGGGATATTAAGGGTTTAACTGAATTACTTAGCTCGAGACAGCACAGTGCTGAAAGCTTTTTCGACAGGTGAGGTTTAAGGAGGGCTGCGTCTTCGCGCTGTGGCAAAGTAGAACAGTCTGTCCTGTGTGTGATATCTGAATCCTGAGCCAGCCCTGTGTGCGTCATTTAAAAAAATAGCAGGAGAGGGGTCTCCTCTAAAATCTCCCACCTTGGGGGCCCTTTAAATGAGTTTCAGTCAGGCGTACTTCAGAGTGAGACTGAATTCCACTGAGTGCAGATTTGCATAAATAGAATCAGAATAATGTACCAGATACCTAAGAAAAGATGATGTCTGTGCTGTGCTAAGCTAATTGGCGAAGGATTGAACCACTGTCCTAGATAGGCCAAGACAGTAACTTCGATTGTTTCCAAATTCATACTGTAATCTACTTTAGAGAGACAAAAACAACGGTCCCAGAGGTGGCAGGTAGTTTGTGGGACACACAATGCGGAACGGCTCCCTCCTGATAAGATTAGGGCAGCAATTAATTGTTCTTTCTCCAAACCCCTCCCTCAAATAGAGACTGTCCAATCATAGCATAGCAACCGTGAGCTTTGGATTTCTCCACAGTGGTGAGTACAGAGGTGTAGTTAGTATGATGCTTGGCATTTAAAGAGTTTAGAGGGGGGGCGTCTTAGCCTTTCCAAAGCCAAAAACAAATGAGAAAAGATGTAAGGAGTGGATTAATCAGTGTGTTTATCTGCTCTATCGCCTGCTGTCTCTCTAACTAGCTTATTAACCGCAGTAGTAATCGAGTGTTGCTCCCAAGGCCAAGGAGCGCAGTATTAAATAGCTTGTGTTATAGGTTATGTTTAAAAAAAGGCATGTTCACGTTTTGCATATCCACTGTGTAGTATTTCCGACTTTAAGGTAACATTAGCAGCTCTGTCTGGCCTTTATTGGATTTGGAGAAGTTTACACTACAGCAGGTCCAGCCAACAGCCCTGGATAATGTTACGTTTGCCAAACACATCAACATCTGAGCCTTCTCTCTTGTAACATTAAAGGGATACTATGCAGGATTTTTCCTAAAAAAAATATCCTTCTCAATCATCACTGGACATGTGTGGTGGTGTCTGTTTCTGACCCTGCATTCCTCGTATTTTCTTATTTTCTCATATTTTGCTGTGTGCAGAACTGGGACGATGCTCCGCTACTTTTTTTCCTCCAAGTTCGGGAAATAAAATATTTACATTTTGATAAGCACTTGAAGATTGAATCATCACTACAGCGTGTGGCCCTGATCAGACACAGCACAGTTTTTGCCTGAGAAGTGTCTTTTTTACAGTTTTGTAGGTAAGTGTGATGCAGACTCGCAGCAGAGAGAGAGAGCGAGTGAGGCCTCATGTGGACTGACTGCTGTGTAATATTGGCAACATCATGAAACAGTTCATAAAGTCAGTCTAATTGATGATCAAATTGTGTGGTCAATTACTGTTAGCTGCCACGTGGAAACAGTGGTTAAATGATCTTAAACAAGTCACAATTTAAGCGTGCGCGTGTCACCGGAGCGCTTTGGTACATAAACAATTAGCACTGTGTTTACAATGGAACCATTTTCAAACAATGAGAAAATCACATTTTATCTCTCTGATTCACTGCTTTGTTTTTGCTAATTCACCTCTCCTCTCCCTCTCAGGAGAGAGGAGGGGCCAATTTTAAATGGTGCATTTACAGACAATCCTGCATATTCTACCTTTACCCAGTCCTAATATTTAGGATTTGTCCTAATACTTATGTATGAACTAGCTGAAGACAAATGGTTCTTCATTTCCATGCCTTTGCATGGTTCATCAAACGGGGAGAATGCTGACTTTTTGCCCAGGACATGCAACTGTAGCTTCTGTGTTTTAGCACAATACAATATATGTAGACATCAAGTCATATTTAAGACCACTATTACAAGATTCTCTTTTTAAAACTCAGCTGTAAACAGTCAGCTGTAAACTGTTTGCAACCAACTCCTGGGACTAATGTTAGCTTAATTAGCTAGCTATCTGCCAGCAGCTGTTGTCACCTCAGCCAGCAAAATCAAGGGTGCTGGCTTGAAAAGAGAGGTTTGCTTCTGTCTGCCTCTCTCTCAAATCAAGCTTCATTGTTTCAGAAATTACTTGAATTTTGAGAGGTAAATCTGCCATCATTGTCTTTGTAAACCGCACCTGCCGTGCAAAAGGCATAGCAACAGTAACTACGAAGGGGTGGGGCTTAGTGAGCTGTCAATTGCAGGTTGGAATGAAATTTTTTTATTCTTTGTGTTTCTCCTACAGACACTTCCTGTTCAAGCAGGGCTCTGGTTCGTCAGCTCTGTTGTCAGGGGCGGGGCAGGGTTACCCGCTGACATCTGGGACGGTGTACTCCCCTCCGCCCCGGCCCCTCCCTCGCAGCAGCGTGACCAGACCACTGTTTACCTTCAACAAGCCTCACCGCTGCTGCAACTGGAAGTGCACCGCCCTGTCTGCGTCGCTCCTCACGCTCACCCTGGCCCTGCTGCTCACATACGTCATCGGTGAGTTACGGTTCCACACCAACCGCCGCGCAGCTGCACAAACAGATTTGTTTCTCTTTGTTCTGATTTTATTTAAAGAATCAACATTTTCAAAACAGTTTGCTGGAGGGGCCACAAAATTGGGAGGCTTGTCAAGTCACTGCCTAATTAATTCAAAAAAGAATCAATAAAAAATACAGAAACAAACCCCAACAGTGTTTCTAATACACACAAAATGTTGCAGGCATCAAAGGGTAAAAAAAATACAGGAACAAAAAAAAAATGAAGAAAAAAAAAACAGCAGAGAGGATCGATAGGGATCAAAGCAGGACTGCTGAAAATTTTACACTCTTACTTTGAAGGAGTTGGCTTAAAAAACAGCAGGTAATGTATTCCAAGTGTGACCCTCTGTAGGATATTCTAAATTGTAAATTAGCTGTCCCGGACCAAAGCGCACAAAACTGGTAATTATTCCATGATGAATACACACATACACTAAGTACTGACTTATTCACTGTTCTCTGTCTCACACACACCTACACAAACACACACACACCTTATTACTTTCCTACCTTTTTCAACTTTTTTTTTATTACATTAATCAGTCTAGGCTTTTCTTAGCTCACAACCTTATTGTCTGTTTTTGTCTGTCAGTTTATTTTTATATATATTTTTTTGTTTGTTTGTTTATTTCATATTAAATATTTGTTTTAAGGTGAGGTCTTATTACCTAACCCCCTCTTTTTATTTATTTTTTAATCACACTGGTAACAGTATTGCTGCTTGTAGCTGGACACCTCATCCACCACTGACTGTAACTGCATGCAGCATATCGGGGCTCAGCAGTGAGGCTTGCCCGGGACAAGAAAAATGACACATTGGGCGACTAAATCTGACAACTCACTTGCCTTACCAAACTAGTGGTAAAGAGGAATTTAACTATAAAAATATTTTGATAATCACTTAATCTTTAAAACAATTTATCAAGCAAGAAATGGCATAAAATGCTGTTTTTAGCCTCCCAAATAAGGAGATTTCCTGCTTTTCTTTGTTTATTGTCATCTTAAACTGAATATCTTTGGGTTTTACTGATAAAAGGAGACATTTAAAGACATCATCTTGGACATTTAAAAACTGACATGGACAATTTTCATTATTTTCTAGACATTGCAGCCCCAGATTAGAGAGAATTTGTCCCGGTGGCAGGCATTAAGACTAACTATATTGAAATAACCTTCTTTTGATGGTCTCGTTAACTTATGTAGGTCATATACAGGCATCAGTATTAAACTGAGACTGTGTCACTAGTTAAAAACTCCTTGGAGCAGCTTTAACTTTAGTATTTGTTTCTTATTTCTAACCGCTAATAAGTAAAAAGTAAAAATTGACTTCAGGCAAGTAGATTTGACCCAGATTGACCCACTTGCCTGATCACACAAGTGAAAAAAAACCATTAACGTTGAACCCTGCATAATTCTGAGCCACTTATGACTGCAGATTAATTACAGCTTTTCTGTTTGAAACTTATTTTGAAATATTTTTTTGATCTTTAAAATCCTGGAAGTTTCTTGAGCTCTACGTCTTGTGCATGGAGATCATCAGCAGAGTTTGTCAAAGTCAAGCACCAAATTTATTCATTGATCTCCTCCGATTGCACCAATTCCCTCTTCATCCTCAACCTTGGCCCGGCCCTCCACCCCCGGCCCTCCAAGTGCAGATATCTCAACCCTCCACCCAGCCGGTTCATTTCCCTCCCGTGGTGGTGCTCAAGGTCATGCCGGAGCAGGCGGGGGTTCGCATTAATCACACACATACATAGACACACGCGCACACACACATCAGAGACAGACATCACACACACACACACACTCACACTGGCGAATCCATGCAGATTAATCCCCAGGCTGAACCATGCTATTCCATTAATGTCCCGGCCCCGGTAATTAGTGCATTAGTGAGGAGTGTGAGTGATGACTTGGAGACGACATCACCTTTTAATTGGTGTCATGCTCCACTCCTGCTTGGCAATGATCGATCTCAATGTTGACATCACCATGGCAACTGCACCAAGATGTATGGGACGTAAGCGCGGATGATATGTTCGCCTGTAAATCAAAGATATTCAAATAGCAAGATTAAAGTGGTCATGGGCTTAATGTCTTTGTCTAGGGGGAGAGGTTGAGACACAGGGCACCAGATGATTAGGTTCTCTCATTACATAATGATTCAGTAATTTTAATGAATTAATTAACAGCCACTGACACAGAGAGGAAAAAAGTTCTCCCTCATTAGTTTTGCGCTTTTTCATCTTCATCAAATAATAGCCATGTTGACTTTTTGCTGTATTTATTGATTTTGAGTCTTGACTCTCATTAAATCAGGTCCTCATTGAAGATTCATTCTCATTATCATAAATATTATAATAAGAAACAGAATAAATGATATGCAGTGTTTAAAATATGATAATGAATTACCCTTTATTCCAAATATAATCAGCTCCTGCAGGCTATTCTACTGTACTTAGCTGGGCTTTTGTTATATTGTGCATATTTATTATTATTTTCAGACTGATAAAATGCAAGTAGTGCTGAAACCATTAGTAAATTACGTGATTAGTCGACAGAAAATGTTAATTTTCAGGCAAAATATTCCTTTGTTTCCAGCTTCTCCGTTATTTGCTGCTTTCTTTGTCTTTGTCTCATAGTAGGGTAAATTACTTTAGGTTTTGGACTGCATTATCTTGTGTTGAAGAGACTTTAATCTGCATTTTTTTAAAACTATTTTTTTAGGGACGCAGAATTTATTGAAATTATAATATGGTCAAGCTGCAGATGCTACAATTTTTTGATAAAGGAAAATTTGTGACAAAACAACATTATAATGAAGTGCTGTAGTGTCGTATTCTTCTCTGCCTTTTTTCTGTCAGTGTTTTTTGTCTTTTGTGGACATTCTGATTGGACAACCTCAAGTGCACACATACCCAGTGGTGGGTCAGATTTTGAGCCTGGAATGAACCACTTGAAAACTGGGCTGTACATCTGGTGGCTTACAGCAGAGGCTGAACGCGCAGGACAAGCACAAGAAAGGGAGCATGTGACTATGGACACGAGTGTTGATGCGATAGAAACTTTCTTTGAGGATAAAATCTTATGTTACTCTACAATCCCGTGGTTTACACTGCAGACTGGAGATTCAGTGACAAACAGCCAGATCTATGCTCGTCTCCTCCTTATTGTGCTGCTGGATGTGTGGTCTCTCTCCATAAAATCCCATTACCACCAATGTGATGAAAAAAAGATGCTGCAAGTCAATTTAATGAAATAGTTATTATCTCAAAATATTGAGGAACTTTCTAACTTTCTTTCTAGTGTCTAATTGTTTTGGATACTAACTCATTATTTTGAGATAATAACTCATTACGTATCACACAGTATTTAGCAGGGCTGCATAAGTAATCGTAATATTATCAAAATTGCAATACGGCCGAGGGCAATATCCAAATTGCAGAACCCTGCAATTTTTTTTATGAAGGAGAAATGTTTGCCAAAAATTAATTATAATGAATTACTGTTGTGCTGCATAGATGTCTTGCCCTAAAAAACTTCGTTCTTTAGATGTAAGATAACATGTTTGTTTGATACAGACCCCAGCAAATGTCACATCATCATTATTTCATAATTTTCTTCCAGTAAAAATTAAAATTGTAATATAAAAATGATCGCTCCCACTGATATCCCATATCGCAGTTGTGATTTCAATCACAATAATCGCACTATGAACTTTTTTTTAACCATATTCTGCAGCCCTATTCAGTATGTCATTATGCAGACTGATCTCTGACTGACTTCAGACTGTCCCTGTTAACAAATTAGGAAAAAAAACTGAACTGAAATAAAACTGTACTTAACCCTGAAGTTGAAGTCAATACATTATTTCCACAAACTTAAAATTGCTGTTTTATTTGACAAGGCTAGGCTGCCCTGGCATTTAGTCTTTGTGCCCTCAAAAAATTTACACACCAAAGCCCAAGTGGCCTTGCTCCTAAAATGATTCATCTTTCAGGCTTGGTACGCACCCCAACAAATGTCTCATCACCATGGCTTTGAAAATGAAGTGAAAATGAAATTTGTGATGCAAAAATTGCTATCATAATCATATCACAATCTGTCAAAATAATAGATTTTTTACCATATCATGCAGCCCTGCTATTGTTTGACATTTTATAGACCAAATGATTAATGTATTAATCAAAGAAAATACAGATAATGAATGTGTGTAATGTGTGTATTGTCTGTCAACTTGATACTGCAGATACTGCTGACTAAATCAAGACATTTGCAACATTTAAAAAAATATGACATATTCCTTTACAGTCGTGCCAAGCTGGAGCCCAACATTTCAGAATGCTGGAGAAGCTTCCCCCTCAAAATCATCTTAACGCAGCTGTTACATTTGGCTGAATCTTCATCTTTTCTCATGATGCTCAGCCAAACTTTACACTGCCTGCCGCAGTCATCCATGGTTCAGCATGAAACTGAGCTTGCAACTGATCTCACATGCTAAGTGGAGGCTCAGAGTGTCCGGTGTTGTAACAGCGAGCACCTTGCAGCAGATCTTGAGGACTTGATGTAACTCTCAATAATTCAGCAATCACATTTGACACTGATGATTTGTAGCAGATACTCATTTTGACAGTTTGGAACCGCTTCTTAATACCCACCTCAAATTACTGCCAGTCCTTAAAGCTCTTTGTGCAAGTTATGTGACTTGTTTATTAATTTGGGGAAAAGTAACCCAGCAAATAATGAGGCAATAATATTATGTCTCAAATTAAGGTTTCCAATTAGCACAACAATAGGACGATGCATGATTGCGGAGATAATGCTGTGCCTAAGTGATTGCAGCGTATGCCCCCTGTTGTGATTAGCTAAGGCATTCCTCCTCTTTTTCTTTACTGCCCTCTTTCCTCTCCTCCCATACCCCCTGGTGTTGCAGGGGCTGTGAATAGCTTTGTTAATTTGTTTATCTCCCAACGTACCCCTCCCTCCTGCAGTCGTAGCTTGTTATTAAGCACAACACGGCCATCAGATATGAGCAGCAAGGCATTATGATAGCGAACGGGGCATTTAAGGAGAGATAGAGGACAGATTAAGATTGCATCTGTAATCTTGAAGAATATTGCTGCTGACAACACTACCAGTAACTAATTTTCTATTCCAAGCCTCATTTAAGTTCTGCCTCCGTAAAAACCTACCTACTATTGCTCTGTCGTGTTGTCAAAAAAAGCTAATTAGAGTATTTTCTGCATTAATGAACGTCTTGCTGTTTTAAACAGTTACAATCCTCAGTTGTTGAATCAAATATGAGGAGAAGGCGTTATGTGTCAGTTATGAAAGATAATCATATCTATGGCAACAGGGAGAAGCTTCTGACGCAAGTGAAATGAACAAGTCAGCAGCACCCTGCAATCAAATAATCACCTCCAAATCACATTTCAGTCACTTGCACACACACAGTGTACACTTTGAGCTAAGATCTTCTTTATGGTTCTGTTGTGCAATATGTGCTGCTCCAGGGGACCTGGTGGTTCCATAAAGAACCAAATGACTCGTTAGTGGCTTTAAGTTCATTACTTTCACGCTATTTCTTTCAGTAAATCTACTCTCACAGTTTGATGGCAATTCAAAGCATCTGCCTTTAAACTAGGGCATTATTCACCAGGGTCAAACTCAGTACAGTCACCAGCTGAACTCACAAGAAAAGATTGTGCATCTGTGATTATTTCCATTATCCAAATCTGCTCATTATGTTTTTTTTTTTTTAAAATTTGGTTTCCTGGAGCCCTAGGTGATGGCTTCAAATCTCTTGATTTGTTCCAACAAGCAGTCCAAAACCAAAATATATTCAGCAGGACAAAAGACCACATTCATTTGCTGCAAATCTTTGTCCTTGCTTGAAAAATGATACAAATTATTCATAGATAATCATAAAAGTTGACCAACACATTTGGATTATTTGAAGTGGGTTGTATGAGATACTAGTCAATGTCTTACCTACAATAGATGTCAGTCGAGACGCTCCCAGTTTGCAGAAACTGCAGGTAAAACACTGTTACATGAGACAAATATTGCTCTTGCCAAACCAACCAAACTCTACAGGTGAAATGAATAATTTTACCTCTTAGTACATGGGTGTTGCTGGTCTACTGCTGCCTCGATCTGTTGAATTGTTTGTGTTATTGTGTGACTTTGGTGAATCCAAACTAACCTTTTAAAACACAACACACAACACCACAAACAAACGATCGAGTTAGTGGTTGACTAGCACCTCCTGTGAGGTAAAATTAGTGATTTTGTCAATGGCGTTTGGTTACTGATTTTTGTAAAAGTCTGGTTGAGCGATATTTGTCTCATATAACAGTGGTTTCCCATCGGAAAACACTGTCTGATGGCTAGGTAAAGCTGTAAAAACATCCTAAATATAGCATGTACTTAAACTAATATTGATTTTTTTTAGATTGGCCTTTTTTAAGTGGCTAGAATATAACTTCTGGCCCTGTCCACAGCAGTGCATTGCTTAGCTTCGATGCTAGTACTCCTCTCTACTTCTCCAAATTGTAACAAACTTCAAATTATCCAAACTATCCCTTTAATGTTTGTGAGTACATTTATATGTCAAGCATTTTCTGCTTTCAGATTCTTAAATGTGATATTTTTACTCTTTTATACCATTATAAATTAAACATGTTTTAGTTTTGGTCTGTTAAGATGTCACCTTGTGTTTTAGACATTGTGGCCCTACTTCCCAAATAACAATGTGCTTGGTGGCTAGAAGTGAATAACAGTTCTTAAGTCGCTCCCTCTTGATCTGGATTTCTCCTCCAAACGTCCTAGCAGGCCTTGTCTGTCTCAGCGCCAGACTGATTACAGCTTATCATGAATTAAGCGCTTGTTCTATGCCATGTTGTTGACCACCCTGGCTGACAAGTTAAAAAATTACAACTGGGAGCTGAGGAGCACATTATGCCAACCGTACACATCACGCCGAGAAGACATTACTCTGACACACACGCTGGAGCATCAGTATTAGACAAGATTCCTTCATTTACTTTTATTTTAGCCATCATTTTCCTGTCAGAAACTCAAAAAACAGGAACACTGACAGACACTCAACCACCATCTCGTCTAATCTATGCTAATAGACAATAAACCGAAATAGACCATTTTCACAGCCGTACTGCAAGGAAATAGAAGGGTGAACACTGGTGTTACCAATGAGACTAATAAGGTCCCGTCCATTTTGGGTAGCAGAGCTTTTCAAGTCAGCCAACATGCACAATAGCAGCACACCGACCCTGCTTGACCTGAATGGAGTGGAATCATAATTAGTATAATTAGTAACATGTGGGTTTACCCTGCTATTTTATATCAAAAGGGCTGCTGTAAAAAAGGTCTATGCAGACAGGCAGGTAACACCAGAAAAGGTAAAGCTAAAGGTACTCACAAAGCTAACATTAGCAAATAATATCAAATTAGCTAGTATTATTTTTCTGAGAGTCAGAATGTGTGACCACAGACGGCACAAACGTAACAAGATGGGAAACGTAATCATTTTCAGCTGCTGCATCTGCTGTCACATTCTGACAGTCTCAGAAGAGGTTATGGTGTAAATACTGGCACTGCCATGTTTGCTGCAGCCTGTCACTATTGCTGTGCTGGTGTGAGCCAAACAGAGTGCATGCACTAGCTTTTGACAGTGATGGATTGGAAAGCATCTTGTCCATCATTAACCACGTCGTGAGGACGGCAAAAGATTTATGGTATTATATTTAACAAGTATGATGTGAGAAAGACTTGAAAAGATTAATAAGGAAGATCTTTTCTTATGTTGACTAAGAAAACTGTGGCTGGAGCAACATAATTTTTCTAATTTCAAATGGTTAAAAACCCTCAATAGACCTTTTTAATAGCAGCCATTTTGACATGAAATAGTAGTGTAAATACAGGTGGTACTAATGATAATAATTAAGTTTCTGTTCCGTTCAGATCAAACAGTGTCAGGGTGCCGGAAAGGCTCTGCACCACTAAATTAGTATCATTTGTAACACCTGTATTTACCCACCTGTATAATATCAATAAAGCTCAGCAGTGACCACTCACTTTTTCAAGGGCTCCCGTTTCGAAAGTTCCCGCCCCCGTTCATTCATTGATGTTTGAGAAAATCCTTACATTTAACCCTGTAATCAAGGCTACAACTACGAAATAAAATGTGACCATAAAACATTTAATTTTGAGCAAAAGAAGAAAGAAAGAAAATGAAAAAAGAGCAAAGGCTCAAGACTGTGTAAATAATTATTTCAAGGCTGAAGGAACTACTCATCCCATAAATCATTGCCAATGATACCACTTATTCTCAAATTTAACTTTGTTGTTAGTGTTATTATATATTGTTAATGATAGTGTTATAATGTATTGTAGTATGTGTAGCAACATAACTGGGAGGACTCATGTTAGCTAATGTTAGCTACCTAGCTAGCCAGCCTGCTAGCAGAGCTACCTCTTCACAGGTGCTGTAAACATTTCCATGGTAACAGCGAGCTCCACCAAATGAGAGACGTTGTTACACTTTAGGATTGTGGGTAGTGTAGTTTTTCTCCATGACATTGCAAATACAACATGTTTTTCTTCAAACCATTGCGGAGTTGAGCATGTACCATTGTTTCACAATCTCATAGCTCATGGACGGCCAACCTTGGATGGTTAGAACATTATGACAAGTAATTTCCTGTATGCAGAATATGAATGGGATTTTCACTTCTGGAACCCGTTCAGCTCTATGTAGCTGCTGTGCAAAAGGTTGCATTGGCAGGAAAAGCTTTTTTCTGGAATTTTAGTCAAATTGCCCCAAAGTTGCCTGTGTCCCCCCAAAAGACCTATGTGAAAACGTTTTGTTAGCTGTACAAGTTTTCAAGTCTCAGGTTTAATTTATGTATTGAATAAACTAATAGCAGCTGAAAGTGTAAATAGGTGACAGACTGAATTAGGAGCCAAGAAAAAAAATGTCTGCCCTCTGCCTACTGGTGCCCTCAGATGGTTTAGTCCTCACATGTACAGGATCTTAGCATGCACATTCAGCATGCATTAACATTCAGCTAATTTTGCTAACTGCTCTTTACAGTTACCTCAAAACTGAAGCCAGTTACTGTCATTAGCAGGCAAACACAGAGAAGCAAAATGCAAGAGACTTAAAACCAGGTTTCTGTCAGAGGAAGGGTGAGTTGTGAGTTATATAATATTAGTCTGCTTTAAGCTAACACTGATACTCAGCAGTTCCAGTGTGTGCTTTTTGTTGACTGTGGAAATCTGTTTGTATTAGTTTTAATTATTTGTGTAAATATAGCTGAAAAAGCACTTCAGTTATTATTGTGTGGGTCTGAAGGAGAGAAGCAATTGTGACCAGTGACTGGCAGTTCATCACACCGACTCCCACAAATGCAGATATAAATGCAGACATACTGCCGGTCGGTCGACTGAAGCGGGTTCCCAACTTGCATAACTAGCAGCTGTTACAGTATGTGAGCTGGAGCTGGAGCTGATGATGAAAGTACCTGAAGAAAGTAGCTGATGTCTGCTCAAGAAGTTGCCAGATTTGTTGCTAAGGCCTGTTGAAATTTAAACACTCATGGGGCTCCGAAAAGTTGCGAAATCTTTTGACGAAGTTGCTTACTTGTAAAGACCAGAGAAGAGCAGAGAAGTATGGAGATGGGGGTGGAAGTAGGCTGAATTTATTGCAGTTTATATGTTAAATGCACATACAAAAAGTGATATAGATAAGTATATCCACTTTTACTTTAAAGGGATAGTTCACTCAAAAGTGAAAATTCAGTCATTATTTACTCACCCTCATGCCGATTGAAGGTCGGGTTTAGTTTTTTTACTCCACAAAACACTGCCTGAGTTTCACAGGAAACTGTTGCAAAATCTCTTAAACAGTGGAAGTAAATGGTGACCAGTTTTCAAACATAAAAAAAAAAGATTAAAAAGATTAAAAATATAAAACATAATGCCTCCAAACTGCTCGTCTGGTGTAATCCAAGTCTCCAACATGCCAAGTTGACTAAAAAAATGTCATTTACACTATGTTTTTCATTTAAATCTTCACTGTAGATCCTTAGATTGGAACTACATTTATTTGCACATGCACACCGTCTGAACTGGGTGTGTGTGTGTTGTGACGGTGTGCAAACGGCATGGACTTTAGGAGCCTTGGATTATGCCAGACAAGCAGTATGGAGGCAGTTTTTTCACTTTTTTCCATTTTTTTTTTCCATTTGAAAACTGGTCACCATTCACTTCCACTGTTTGGGATATTCTGCAATGCTCCTTTCCTGTGAAACTCCAGCAGTTTTTTGTGGACTAAAGAACTAAAACCAGACCTTCAGTCGGCACCATGGTGAGTAGATAATGACTGAAGTTTCATTTTTTTGGTGAATTATCCCTTTAAGCGTAGAGACGTGTTACCTTAGAGAGGGCAGCAGAAGTCTGGTGCTTTCATGGTGAGCTCATGAGAGATGCAGACCACCGGCTCCTAAAGGTTAAATAAAACCGTGACTGTATAGACAAGGTAGTTGACCTTTTATTAGGTAATACAATGAGCCTACATCTTGTCTACTGCCATCCTGTCTATAGCTGAGTTATTGTCAAAAGAGGACTTTTACAGCAGACTCAGAATCACTCAGGAGGATCATTCAGCGAGTCCAGCAGTTGGACTGGAATGAGCTTTTTTTTTTTTTTCTCAGAAGATATTTTGACCTGTCACAGTGAGAAATGCACAGTAATGAATTCAATTTAGCTGCTTCAGTGTCAAGGTCCTGGTATTGTTCATGCTGATTCACTGTCACTCTGTCATGGCTTACTGGGACACTTGGAGAGAACAGAGCCATTGTTAATGTTATTAGTAACACCTGTACTTTTCTGCTATGACTAAGTCAGAATGTCTGCTGTGAAAAAGACCTGTAGTCTTGGTGACAAACGAACAAAGACTGCGGATCACTGATCACATTCAAATGTTTGGTCCTGTTGACAACACTGTAAAAAGTATGCAGAGACTCAGAGTGTTTATCAACCACACCCAGCACAAACAGCATCCTCTGTAATAAAATTGGAGATCCTTGGAAACAATATATCTGGCCATACTGGGTACTGAATATTGCTTTTGTGCATACAATACCTTTGACGAAGTATCAGAGGAAAAGATCTCTGGCAGTTTATGTAATATTTTATTACATTAGAGATATGTATATGTAGTGTGATACTTTTTCTAGGAAATGTAGCAAATTAAATACCGTACAAATCAAGATGCTTCATCCCATGCGGAAAAATCACATAAAAATTGCTGTAAAGCAGTGATGCTCAGTGATTTATAATACTGTCAACATTGAAATATAGCTTCCATTAGGTCTGAACAATGAATCCACATACTATCAAAATAGCAATATGGCCAAGTGCAATATCCAAATCAATGCAATTTTTGGAAAATATGTCACGACATACTATCATAAATGAAGCATTGTGGCAAGGTGAGACAAGGCAACTTTATTTATAGAGATTTATATTTAACACCAGAGAAACCTAATGCCCTTTATATTTAAAAAAGACATAAAACATAAAGCATAATGCACATTTATATTATTTTTTTCACTGAAAATGAAATGCAAAAATTACCATTCCTGCTCAAATTGTGACTCGTATCACAATCATCACAATAGCACTATTTGTCAAAATAATTATATTGTGATTATTTTTGCATATCATTCAGCCACAGCATCCGTGATATAAATGATCTGGCCAAATCTTTGCCTGTAGACGAATCTATTTTGTCACACATTCCTCACCCCTGCTGTCAGGCATAAGGGAAAATAGCCTACTTTGGTCTTGGTCATCGCCCTTTCTCTATCCATCGTCAGTACCAGTGCTCCTGATCACTGGTGGACTCAGGAGGGGGGCAGAGAGAGCTATTGTGCCCTCTGGTGCCCCCATGTTTGAAAAAATCTTGCACAAGTTCACTCTTGAATGCCCCTATGGTCGATAACACTTAAGAAAATGCCCTTCCAGTGGATAAAATGTGATACTGTGCCAAACAGACTACCATTCATGCTAGAAAATGTGTTGCAGAAATGTAATTGGCTTCTACGTGCCTCTACGGTTACATAATTATTAGTTCCCTGAGTGTTTTTTTTATTACAGATGTGCAGTAGTTGGAGTACTTAATGACTTTTGGTGCGCTGGTGCCCCACCACATGCAGCTGTTGCCCTTTTTATTTTTTTGCCCCTGCCCATCAGAGCCACCACCGCTCCTGACTCTCATTATAGTGGTCCAATAAACACACATACTACAACAATAAAAATTCATTTGGAACAAAGGTTAAAACAATTTTGGTCCCAGTGAGGGAGACCTTTACTCTTTCCTTTTCATCTAAAGGCACCAAAAGCAAATCAGGGTTGATGTGCTGTAACTATTATGAACACTTCAGCAGCAGAGTGACTTAGTGAGGAAGCAGCAATTATATCAGAAATAGTATGGTATAGTGTTTTGTATTTTATTAAGCTCATTTTTCATCAGCGAGTTTCAGATTCAGTCTTAATGTGCAGAGTAATTAAGGAAATGTGCCAACAGACGGACAGGGTGTAAAAACTCCTTGGCCTGATTTTTCAGTGAACTGATGGAAAGGACAAAGAAGCAAAGACGTGCACAAAAGGGTAGTCCAAGTCTAAATTGGAAAAGCTCGAATGTGCTGATTCATACTGCTGAAGATCTGCTACTTTTATTCACTCTGAACTGTATCCCATATGCAATCAGACGGCGCAATCAGCAGGCCATCGTGCACACACTGTACTGCACTTTGGGATGATTGACCTGAGGAGGATAGAAATGCTCCACGCAGTTTTAAACATTTAGTAACATTAGTTCCTGAAGCTAAATGTAGGTGTTAGAGAGCACAAATATGAGGAATGCGAAATAGCAGCAATGATAAATATGATGGTCTGTAATTGTAACAGAGCATGCATTAGCTTATATCAACTCTGTAGAGTAATAATAACCCCTGTGGAATGAACAGTCTGTAAAGTGGAGACTGCAGTCTGTTCTGATAGCAGGTGGTGGGCAGGAGGCCAGAGATTGTGTACCGAGGTAAAGTCAGGGGGTCATCTGAGTCCGGTGATGGCTGTCGGGATGAAGCTGTTGAGGTGTTGAGTCGGTCTGGCCCTAATGAAATGTTACCTTCTCCCCAAGGAAAGTTTTTGAACAGGTGGTCGCCTGTTTGTCTGGGATCAGTGGCGATCCTCTCCGTTGTGCAGCTCTGTCAAGGAGGGCAACTGGCAACCAATTATCTACTCAGCATTGCTGAGTGGGTAAGATTGGCTGCTACAGCTTGTTTCCAGTAGGGCCTGGAAACTAGAACCCTTTCTATTAGGAGTGTACTGGCTCAGCACAGTTCAGTTGGACACAAAAAAGCTGTCACACGCAGTGACTCAATCACAGTACAGCAATTCTGCAGTGTTCTGCACCGTGTATTGGCTTCATTCTCTTTGTCTCAACAGATGTTTGTAATCTGGTCCATAATTATAACTCACACTGACAGGGCTTTCACCTTTGAGTCACTGCATGTGTCTGCATTCATGCCTATGTGTATTTTCTAGGGCATGTGGTTGTACATGTGTATGTGGCTCGTTTTCAGTTTCTAGTGTTCAAAAAAAGAAAGAAAATCTGGTAGTTTACTGGTTTATTTTGATTGTTGCACACTTTTTAAGTCAAACCCAATGTCACAAATCACACTTTGCTTTAGGGGGCTTTATTATCTGTACAGTGTGTGGCACACTCTGTCATTTAGACCGCTGGTTCCCAACCTGTGGGTCCTGACCCATACCAGGAGATGCCAAAGCTTCATAAGGCGTCACCAGTCCTTCTTGATCATAAGTGGTGTGAGAAAACTTTTTTTTTAAATTATAGAGAACATCTATATCCAGCCTTTCATTCATTTCTGTAAAGATAGACAGACAGACAGACAGATAGATAGATAGATAGACAGATAGATAGAAAGAAAATGAGGATATTTGGATTGGATTCGATGAAGCTAGACCCATCATCATGCATATAGCCACACTCCAGCCGACACAATACACAAAATACAACAATAGATACAGTGGAAATAGTTTGCACGAAGTACACAAAATACATAATTAAATAAATACAGTGCAAAAGTTCATATGAGGTGCATAAAATGCATGAATAAATACAGTCAGAAATAGAAGACAAAAAAAGACCCTGAGGATAGAATCAGTCGATGGGTCTGTACCGCAGAACAATTTACACTGCTAAAAGAAAATTGAAAGAAAGTATTATTTTTAAAGTTTAGATAATTAGTTAATGGACGAGTGTGTAGGATTTAGTGGCAGTGGTGAGCTTGCAGATTGAAAACACCTCGTCTCACCTTCCCCCTTCAAGTGTGTATAGGACGCGCAAAACGTGAAAGGCTGTCCGTGAAAGACAGTGTTCTGTTTGTCTGGTCTGAGCTACTGTAGAAACATGGAGGTGCAACATGGCGGCCTCCATCGCAGAGGCCTGCTCTTTCTAGATTTAAGCTCATTCTACGGTAACAAAAACACAACAGTTCTTATTTTCAGGTGATTATATGCTGATGAAAACATACTTTATATTTTACAGACCAAACAACTAATCGATTAATTGAGAAAATAATAGACAGATTAATCGACAAAGAGAGTGAGTTAGTTGCAGCCCTATTATGAATATTATATTCCATTTCTGCCATATTCTGCCAATAGAACCTGGTAAATCTTTTTCATTTTCAAATATAAACTAAAATGAAATCTCACAGGATAAAAACACTGTGGAGTCCTGAACAACAGCTATATTCACAGAGCCTTCACTGTTAAATAGCCTCATCCTGTGTTAGAAAAGTAACAACCAAAGAGCTAATAGAACAATGGCCAAGTCTCCGTGAGAAGAAAATGCTCAATTTGTCCAAGAAGTCCATTAAGTAAGCATGATAGTTAATGATAAGAAAAACAAATAATACAGACAGAGAATTGTATGAAAGTTTCTACTAATATCAGAAAAACTCATATCCGATGCAATTAACTTGAAATAATTTGCTCAAATCAAATTGTTTCTTTTACACAAATTTCCTGCAGTTAATCAGTTGTTCTGTACTGTTATTGTTCTGCATTGCATATAATATGAAATATACATAAAAAACATCAGTCAGGGGTCGTTAGTTTACTCAGTGATAGAAAATGGGTCCCTTAAGGAAAAAGGTTGGGAACCACTGCTTTAGACCCTCAATCAGATAAGGAAAATCTCTGCAAAAAAAACCCTTTTAACAGGGAAAAAATGAAAAGGAAAATCAGTGCATGGGAGCAGACATGTAATGTGAAAAATTGCCCCTTTACAAAATGTTGATATTTTAGTGTGAAAACCTGTGCACAATGAGCCGTACTTACTTGTGAACCTGAGTCGAAATGCGTGCGTAAGCATGTGCGTGTATGTGAAGGTACGTGCGCGTATTTGTGATTAGGATTGTGTGTGTGTGCTTGTGTGTATGTGTGTGTCCTTCTCACCCCCAGCTTCTTTCAGCCAGCTGCTTCATGCCTCATTGGGGTCTGTATTGATTGGTCCAGTTTCTCTTTGTTTTCAGCCCTCTATTTTGGTCATCTGATGCAGCGCTAAGAAACCCGCTGGCCTTTGCTAAAACTGCCCTAACAGCTCCAGAAGCCTTTGGTAAAATTGCTTTAAATGGCTAGACACACTGGTCAGAAAGCTCTGAATGGCGAGAGAGCCCTTTGGTAAAATGTCTCCAGAAGGTCAGAGAGGCAGCAATGAAACAGCCTCAATAGCTCCAATAGTTCACCAGGCAAGTACATACTCGCACACAGACACACACAGCAACTCACACTGACACACTCTTGGTTTTTTTTTATGTTTCTCATCCTCTCTGTGACACTCACACACACACATGCAGTCACACACCCACGCAGAAACACACAGGGATTGAGCTGTATGCGACTGCGAGCGGCAGTTGTGAGTCGCTGTTTGTCTGCAGTGTTTTAGCTCTCAGTGGTGGTTGATGGTGGCTGCCGGAGGGGAATCTAACATGGCGCCGATCCCCCTGCTCATTTAACACTATTCTGTTTGTTGTAACATGACTCAGCTTTCAGAAAAAGGGACCAGATCAGTAAGACAGCGTGTGGGAGACAGACAGGGAGAGTGGGGGACTCTGACAGAAAGGGAGAGGGGGCGTGATTAGAAATGAAAGAACAACAGAGAGATGCGTGAAGCAGAAAGCTGTGATCTGTTGGACTTGGTGTACTGTCGCTACCGTGACTAACTAGATGACAGTGACAGCGAGTTTTACTGGTAAATAAACACCAGGATATACGGCAAATCTCATCATTCAAGACGTGAGGAGTGTGTCACCACCTCCGCTCTTCCTTTATCCCTCTTTCCGTCATTTTATCCCTGTTATCCAGACAGGACTTCCCATTCCAGATTAGCAAGGTCACACCAATGATGAGTCCCAAGGTTCATACCAGACAAGACATTCAGAGAGAGGCTCTGCTGCTGCTCACACACACTCTTAGAAAAGAGGGTTCCAAAAGGGTTCTTCCTGAAATGCTGAGGTTCTACAAACTTGTGAAGAAGATTTTTTGAATAAATAGTTTCTCAATGGTTCTTTGTGAGACTAAAAGTTCCATTAAGAGCCATTTTTATCCAAAGAGCCCTTTTTCTTGAAGAAAGAGTTTTTCATGGATTGTTGAAATCCGTAGGGGTTCTTTGCACCATTTAGAGTTCTTTGTACCATAATATAAAAGAGTTCTCAGTAGAACCCCCTGGGTGGATCGTAGAGAAAACTCTTGGGATGTAAAAGGTTACTCGGTTGAACCCCCTGAGTGGGTTCAAGATGAAACTCTTGGAATATAAAAGGGTTCTTAGTCGAACCCCCTGAGTGGGTTCTCTGCAAACCTCACGGAATATAAAAGGGTTCTCAGTGGAACCTTCTGAGTGGGTTCTAGATAAGACTCTCAGAATATAAAAGGGTTCTCATTAGAACCCTCTGGGAGGGATCTAGATAAAACTCCTGAAATAAAAAAGGGTTGTCAGTCGAACCCCTGGGTTGGTTCTTGTTAGCACCCTTGGAGGATGGAAATGTTCTGGATTAAATCCCCAGGTGCAAATAAATGGTTCTCTGTAGACCCTTTCACAGGGGCTTCTGGGTGAAACCTTTCACAGATGGTTCTCAGTATAACCTTTTATGTTGGGGTCTGGGTAGAACTCTCTGAAAGGGTTCTAAGTGGAGCCTTTAGAAAACGGTCTACCAGCAACAAAAAACAGGGACAAGCTGAAGAACCCTTTATGGTTCTAGTTAGCACCTTTATTTCTGAGAGTGCACAAGCAAATGTCAGCAGACAAACACAGGCAAACATACACACTTAAACAGTCATGACAGTGGTATTAGTAGCTTTCAAGCGGTTGGTGGAGGGGAGTAAGAAAAACACTTTAGCACCTCTTGTCTGTCAGAGTGGAGCAAGGGCCGTCAGGCGAAGAAGGCGGGAGGGCAGGCGGACCCCCGGGCTCTCAGTCTCTACTCTAACGTTGACTTAGACACAGATGGCTCTGAAGTCCCTCTCCTTCACTCTCCTTCACACTTGTTTTCCCCATTTGTCTCTCTCCTTCATTCAGACTCCCCCCTCTCCTCCTCTCCCTGTCTTTTATCTCCCTCAGCCTTCCTTTCTCTCCCTGCCTTTCTTTCTCCCATCCCTCAGAAGTTGTGGCTTAGCTAGAGGCTGACACAGCCATGCAGAACTTGGATGAGAAATTGCTTTTACTGTACATGCTAAACTACACACTAAATCGAATGACTGATGCTCTTGAAAGTGTTTGCTGCAGGGCAAAGCCAGCTGTAGTCTTTGGTTGTCAGACGGAATATAGTTGGCGGTTAGCTGTGTGTATGAGCGAAAAGAACTTGGCAATCAGGTCTGGGTGTGTTTCCGCTTGTGTGAAAGTATTGATAAATCATTTTTAACTGACTGCAGTGCTACCTTGGCTGTAATGGCTATCGATAAGACAGTATATTCACAGTCAATCTCACCCATTGTGTCCCGCAGCCCAGCCTGGTGCTGTTACAAACACCAGATAGCTACATGTAGTGTAACACAGGCATTAAACAGGAACGCACACACGCGCACACACACATACACAATTTTCTTTCTCTATCTCCCACTCTTTCTCCCACCACGAGTGTGAAATCTAATCATCACTGGAGCCCACAATCATTTCTATCTAATCTGGAGACACACACACATGCCTGACAACAACAATAGCAACAACTGCAGCAGCTACCGCAAGCTAGCATTATCGCTACCCGCTCAAATTGTCTGCTTTTAAAACCTGCCTATATCTGGAGAAAATGGTTGGCAGAATTTAGTGGTTCAGGGTTGCCATTTATTACAATCACAATAGAGATATGCCATCCATACGTCTCTGCTTTCCAATTGTTAATGTACGGCAGCTGTGCACTCTTAGAAATAAAGATGCTAACTAGAACCATAAAGGGCTCTTCAGCTTGTCCCCATGGGAGAACTCTTTGGTCTTTGGTTCCTGGTTTCCACCAAAATAGAACCAGCCCTGAATTGGTTCAAGCACCCAATTTTGAACTGTTCTGAGCATTTCCACTAAAAATAAATTGGCGTGGAACCTGAAAAGTTGGTTCCCAGCAGGAACCAAAAAATATCAGGTTTTCATTGGGAACTACAGTGGGCGTGTCATATTTTACAGGCTGTTGTGCATTGTACAACGTCCTCTGTTGATGGCATTCTTGATTAGAATGGTTCTGCCAAGGTTCCAAGAATCTTGAACAGAACCGCTTCAAGAACCAGAGCTAATTTGGTGGAAAAGGGTCCTGGTAGAATTTTTTTTAGAGGTTCTACTTAAAATTCTTTCAGAGAGTTCTACCTAGAATCCAACATAAAGGGTTATATCTAGAAACATCTGTGAAATGTTTACCTAAAACCCCCCTCTGAAAGGTTCGACAAAAAACCCTTCAATGGTTCCACCCAGAACCCTCTCTGAGGCACTATCCAGAAACCTTTCCACCTTCTAGGGGTGCCAACAATAATCCTCTCATGGGGTTCTGCCTTTTATATTTCGAGTGTTTTATCTAGAACCCACTCAGGGGACTCATCTGGGAACCTTTTTCTGTTTTGTGTTTTATCTAGAAAAACTCAGGGGGTTCTACAGAGAATTTTTTTATATCCCAAGGGGTTTATCTAGAACACACCCTGTGGTTCTACCAAGGACCTTTTTATATTCCGAGTGTTTCATCTAGAACACTTCCAGTTGGTTCTACAGTGTACCTTTTCATTTTCCAAGGATTTTATCTAAAACATACTTAGGGGGTTCTACCAAGAACCCTTTTGTCACAAACAACCCTTGATGAGACCTTCAAGGATTTCAACATTCCTTTTAGAACTCTTTCTTCCTAAAAGGGTTCCTTAGATGAAAAGTGTTCTTAATGGAACCCTTAATATTATAAAGAACACTTGGTAACCCTTTTAGCAAAAAGAGGTTCTTCAGGAGCAGATATTTGTGAATGGAACCTCAGCCCTTCAGGGAGAATCATTTTAGAACCGTTATTTCTAAAGGTGTAATGGGGCAGTCGTTATCTCAGCAGCCTCGCTAACTTCATCCACAAATTTCCACCAGCTTGGATTCTTCTGTTCTCTTATTTCTCTCTGTGGTAGTTTAAGTACACCTGAAAAGGCCACATCAAGCGCCTCTTTCTCTTACTACTGAACTGTCTCAGTCTCTCCCCGCGCCGTTCTCTTCAGCCTGCCACATCTTCTCCGCATATCTCGACGGGGTAGCCGACAGCCAGGCTACAGTACAGAACCCCTCACAGCAGTGCCGTCCTATTACCTCTGGCAGTCATCTCACTGTCACACTGATCAATGATTCATGTGTGCGAGGGCCTCGGCCTGTTAGCTCGCTGCACTGCTGCTCGCTGTCGCCACTGTGCTGCTGCTGCTGCTGCTGCTCCCGCTTATAATGACTGGACTCGCTTGGAGTGTCTCTCTCTAACGTGTGACGGTTATGAGCGTTTTTTTTTTTTTTCAAGAGCGTGAGAGAGAAAGATGGACAGTGAGAGAGAGATGGATAGACAGATAGGGGGAAAAGAGAGTCAGAGTGAAGGTTCATGCTGAGCACATGCTGCTCGCATAACTGACTGCATGCTGTGTCTAAGTGTGTGTCTGTGTGAGTGTGTATGTATTTTTTGGTCCACACAAAGGATCAGAAATGTGTCAAATCCTATAAGCAATAGAGTTAAAAAGTGAGGGGAACTGCTGAAACTGGAGGTATTTTTTTTACTGCTGGACATTCCTGTTTTAAAATGTTCTTTTAAAGACATTCTCTAACGTAGAGACACAGGGTGAACTAGTGGCTACATATTTAAGACAAAAAGATATAACTGTATCTATACTATCAGCTGACTAATAAATATTTTAATTGCAATAAGAAAACATATTTCCAAACAGAAAAGAAACACCGGATAATTTCACAATGCTCAACTGTGTTTATGCTATCACCATCAGTTTTAATTATTTTAATTTCAAATCAAGTCGGGTTTTTTCCGTCATTTTGGTACAGCAGATGGCTCTAAATGCTACAGTAACCTCAGCCGCCATTACTGTGGGGAAAAGAAGTGGCAAGAATCAGAGCAACAAATTCAGAACACTTTGTTGTTGCTATTGGGAACAAGAATGTGATAGTAAATCCGCTTAAAAAAGAAATTTGATGTTTAGGGATTTGGGTTTGGGGTTTCTTGCCAAGAGGAAGATGAGAAGATTGATGCTACTCTTATTTGACTTTAGAGATGCTGGTAGGTTTGTTAACTTTTGTTTGGCGACTTTAAAACATAGCCAGGCTAGCTGTTTCCCCCTGTTTCCAGCCTTTTTATTAAGTTAAAGGAGCAACATGTAACGCCTTAGCATGCAAAAGTGAGTACTGCAGTCCAAATAGTGAGTTGGGGCCATATAAGTCCCATTTAATATATAATATATGGTTGAAGCGAGTTGTTTCTCCCCAACCCCTCTTCCCAGGACTCAAAGCTCCGGCAGTTTGCCTACAAACTGCAGGGGCACACACAAGTGCAACAATGTTTTTAACCATCAGTTGTCTGTCAAGCTAAGTCCATTATGGTAAAAACAAAAGCCTACTGCTCCGAAAATACACACTCTTGAGTTGGAGTTCAGAGACTAACTGCCTTATTTCCTGCCAGACTCCAGAAATATATTGCTCAGTTTAACCTTTATGAACATCTACTCCTTCTAAAAGATTATTAATGATTTCTTACAACTCGTAAAAAGACATCAGCTCATTTGGCATTAATTTTAACTCTAATAAACATGAAACGGTTAAACAAAAATAGACATAGGCCGGAATGGAAGAACATGCTGGCAGTCATATTGTTGTTTTTCAACTTAGTATGTTTCCTCAGCCTTTGATAATATATCATGATCATTTTATGATTTGGTACAATAAATTTATCACATATTTCTATCTTAAAGTTAAGCTAAGCTAAATAGCTGTGGCACCAGTGAAGAAAAATTAAGCACCAAATGGTAAGAGCTCTAATGTGGCTCCTGCATTGTTCTCAATCTTGGCATCTTGTTTCTTTTACAGCTGATGCTGGAGATTGTTTGAATTGAATTCCTTTATATCTCAGCTCAGCATCAGACACAATCGATCATTGTATACTGTTGGATTGCCTTGAAACGTGGGTTGGCATCAGGGATGCTGCTCCAGACAGGTTGGTGATGGCCCATCTGACCTGCGATGTTCCCCAAGGCTACATCCTCGGCCCCCTGTTGTTCTGTGAATACATGCTGCCACTAGGACATCATACAAAATTCAGTATCGTTGTTAAAAACTGATGAAAATGTCAGTTTTCAGCAATTCTTATGTTGTCTGTCAGAAACAAAGTGCTTGATGTCCCAAAGCTTTCTCCAGCAAAATAAAAACAAAACTAAAATCAGTTTTTTTGGTCCTCCAAAGTCTATCCCAGTTTTACAAAAACATCTTTGCTCCCTGTCTACAAATGTCAAACCTACAGCCAGAAACCTGGGTGTAATATTTGACAGTGACCTTTCATTTGGGAATCAAGTTACAAAAGTCATTCAATCGTGTTTTTTATCATCTGAGGAGTATCTCAAAATTCTGGTATTTTCTGTCTGGGCCTGATCTTTAGAAAGGCATTCATGCGTTTATATCATCTCAATTATATTATATTGCCTTTAGCCAGTACAAAACACAGCTACTTGGCTTTTAACAAACACTAAAAGACAAGTTCATATCACTCATGTTTTAGCCTTTTTTTTCACGGGTTACCAGTAAGTTTTAGAGTTGATTTTAAGATTTGACCGACTTGAAGCACTTCATGGTTTCCCAGCTGTATGGCTGAATTTCTGCTCCCCTATGAGCCAGAGTGCAGCCTTAAAAGCTCAGGCTCTGCTGGCTGTTCCTAAGCCCTGCTTGGGAGTTGTAATTGATTTGTCTCTTTACATTTTCACACAGGCTAGTATTTTGGACTTTTTATCAAACCAGGTAATACTAACACGGCCTTTTGATAAAATAATCCAAACCCAAGGTCCACTGACCAGCTTTTTTTTTTTCTGGAGCATGTATGACCAACATGTCTGAGCTTGTAAGTGGACCTTGGGTCAAAATGATTTTGTCAAACTATGTTTCTAAGGTCAAGAATAAACCTTCATGGTCAGCAGTTGCTCATCTTTTGTACTGATTCGACCAGGAGAAATATCACGCCAATGCAAGCCTTGGAAGAGCTACAGTTGCAGCTGTTACCTGGGACTCTTGGTTGCACAATAGACAGACAAAACCACTCATACATTGATTGTATCCCCAAATTTAAAGGGACGGTTTACCACAAAATCAAAAATCCTAATTTTTCCCCAGGCCTGTAGTGCTTTTATCTATCTAGATTATTTTGGGTGTGAGTTGCAGAGTTTGGGAGATATCGACTGTAGCGATGTCTGCCTTCTCTCATATATAATGGGACCAAATGGCACTTGGCTTGTGGTGCTCAAAGCGCCAAAAATTACATTGGAAAAATTCAGCACTGTCCAAAAATCATGACCTGGTTACTCAAGACAATCCACAGACTTTGTTATGAGCAATTTAATGTAGGAACTACTTTCTTTGTAGTAGAAAGAAAGTAGTTCCAGTAGATCCTGAATTAGTTCCAGTATAATCTATACTGCAGAAAGAAAGTAGTTCCTACATGTAAATGCTCACAACAAGGTCTGTAGATTATCTTGAGTAACTGGGTCATGACTTCTGGAAAGAGGCACTGAATTTTTCAAGTGTGTTTTTTAAGTCGAGTGCCATTTAGTCCCATTATATTGGAGGGAAAGTGGTCATTTTAGGGCAAGTATCTCCAAAACTCCTAAAGAATCTAGATGGATTAATAACACTGCAGGCCAGGGGGAAAATATGTATTTTTGATTTTGGGGCCAATTGTCTCTCTTTAAACCTAAATTTTAGCCCTAGTCTTGTCCTTGCCTGTGGCTCTAAGCACTCAGTTTTGAAATACCCAGAATTAACATGGTCAAGTGAAGAGCAAGTCTTAATACTGTCATCACTAGTCTTAATATGGCTGTGAGGACACCAGGTCCTCAAAAGTACAAGAGCGTACACACAAACTTACCATCCTCTCCTCATCACGTTCCCAGGTCCTTATCTGTCCTCGCTTCAGCTTGATGTTTGTGTGTGTGTATGTGTGTGTGTGCTCTCTGACTCTAGATGCTAAGTGTTCTAGCAAAAGGTCAACAGCCATAAAACAAGAGGGTGAGACAGAGCGACGGAGAGAGAGGGAGGCTGATGAGCGGGAGCAGGAGAAGTAGGGTCTGAGGGGCTTTTGAGGAGGGATGGAGTGGTGGAGAGGAGAAGATAGGAGAGCCAGTGAGGACTGTCGCTGCAGAGTCATTACTGGAGTGGGTAACACTTGGCTATAACGGAGGTGTGGGGGGTGTAGGGGGTGTGGTGGTGGTGGTGGTGGTGGGGTGCACCGGAGAACAAGGAGAGAAAAGA